>OZ018409.1:4850519-6179575 GCA_963969595.1 Neckera pumila
ATTTTTTCAGGAGTACTATATAATTAGAAAATCAGTTTTAAAAAAATAAAAAAAATATTTTTAATGTATACACCTTTAAGAAAAGGTACCCTAAGAAGGAAAAGTGTAGAAAAATTCTTTAAGTAGGAGAACTAGAAAAGTGCAAAATTTCATGAAAATACGTACTTTTACATTTTAATTTGTAAAAAATAGCCTAAACCCTAAAAAAAACTAAAAATTGGCAATTTGGAAGAACTTTATGATGAAGAGATTTCACCAAAAGAATGATCTTCAAACCATCTTCAATGTTCAAAAATGCGTGTGCAAAAGAGCCTTGTTAGCACGCATGTGGAGGACATACAAATAATATATTTTTTAATTTCCTGTAGTAGAAACTTGATTTTCTACTATGGGAATAGACCATAGAAATTTCAGCTCTAGATCATTAATTTTGATCTCTCCCCAGTACTAAAAAACCCTAAACTGTAAAGTGTGACAAATTAGCTAAATTGAAGTTTAAATATAAATGATTTTTGAAAATTTCTGAAAAATAACGGATTTGAACATAATCAAGTTAGCCATCTCCAATAAGAATTTCAAGTTAATTAGATTCATGCTTCAAAAGTTATAGTTGATGACAACTCCGTCACTTCAATTGTGACGCAAAATAATACCGGTGTTTCTTGCAATCACCTTTACTTAAAATCTTATGTCTAGGGCTATACTTAAAAACTTACTTAAAACACTCCATTTTCTTATAATGAATTAGTCAATTTTCACCACTACATGTAATGTTTGAAGATGAATTATAAGAATTAGGGTTTGGCAATTTGTATCTCGATTTGTGAGATTGTTGATGCTTTGGATTGCTATGGAATATGATGTTCTTGAATTTTGAATAAAGAATTTAGTATTAGAATGTTTTTGAAATTTTGAATGTTGAAATTTTATGACAGCTAAATAATTATTATTTGGTGGTCTTTGTTATTTTGGTTGTTAATGTATCTAATTCACCTATATCTATATTTTTGAATGCTTTTCACTATATTTGCAAACAATTTTAGGAGCCAGAAGGAGACAAAGAAGGAAAAGGAGACATGAGATTAAGATGAAGTTGTTGAAGAGATTAGGGTTTAGGACTGAATGTAAAAGTTTTACATTCAATGGAAAAATGGGTAGTGAACACCTTTTAGAATTTGTGTAAAACTTTTACAACCAATAGAAAATTGACATATGTATCCTTCTTGTAAATCATGTATGTTTTTTTATTGTTTTTGACATGGTTTGTCACTATTACTATTACCTCAAAAGAGGCAATAATTGCCTATATACACTATCCATATATATATATATATATATATATATATATATATATATATATGTATATGATTTTTGGTGGTTTTCCTACTTAGTGAAGTTCATTTTAATGCATTTTGATTGTTTTTGGATTTTATAAAAAGTAGTGGAAATAAACCTCTATTTAATGTATTTTTAGCTTTTTGACGAGACTAAAGTTAGGCTAAGAAAATATCTCTTCTGCATTTGGTTTCAACGAAAAGAATATAATTTTCAAAGACTACTTTTCAATCTCTTTTGAATTTCCCAAAAAATCCTAAAATTGTGTTTTACTTAAATCTTAAATTCAAGACCTCTTACTATGGAAGAAATGTTTTATTATTATTTTTGGTGATATGAATGATTTGGAATGATTTTCATAGATAATAATGTTCTTCATTATGTTCTTCATTATGAAAGAGACCTATGATAAACAAAAATGGATGCAATCATTAGAATTTATAGTTGATATGAATTTTTATGACAATCTCTTAAAAAAGTCATAGCAAATTCAAAAAATTTCACCAAAATTAATGATTTACATTATATATATACTTTCATCTACAAAAATATGAAGTTGGATTTTGTAATAAATCAAAAATGTGAAAATTGAGTATAAACAAAGAAGCTTGTTTCTATGGTATTAGGATTGCATTTAGGGGAAATAAAAAAATCCAAGACAAAATTAGAAAATATAAGGTACATGCTTATCAATGCTCAAAATGTGACATTTATATTTTATATACCAAAAGCTCTACTAAATCTAGATATTGATGACACAAGATGTAATCAATGAAAACATGAGTGCCTAGGAGAGTTTAGCACATTGATCTTTGGTACATATTACAAAGAATTCTTTAAAATTTCATAACCGGTTGTTGAGTTTTCAACACTCACGTGGCACCGTCCCATTGGCAACCCATCACCATTGCCATTACAAGTTGCAACTCATAACCTTCTCTCCTCTCAACTTACTTCCTCCACCCTTGGATCACGGAGATCAAAGGTTGTGATTGAAAAGTGAACAACTGGTTATGTCCAATAACCTACTCGCCGCTACGGCGGCTTGTCGGTTATCTAATACATAACTTATTTATATGGTGTCCAAATGGTACATGCCAAAGTGCATTAAAACCTCCCCTCCCCGCCCTTCCCTTCCCTGCCCTGCCCTTCCCAGAAATCAGAATGCTTTCTGGGTGCCAACCAAAAAAATATCTGCCGGGCACTCACGACCGACCTTGTTCAATAAAAAAGGAGAAAAAAAAATAGTTACAGGTCAGTCATTGCCGTCTTTGCAACTGAAAATACAAACCCAAACATTCTAACTTTTAACTCCATAATATTTTTATTTTTGACACAAAACATTCTATTTTCAACTTCGACCATACCGAAACGGAGTTCAGGAGCTTCACTGTGCATTTTGGGAATCCTGTCAGGTCCGTTAACCTGGTGCACCATATCATTCCGAGCCAGCCCCACAGGCCACAGCCATAGCCACGCACATTGAACAATTCCACTCGAAAACAGACGTCTGCTTCTTCGAAAACCGAGGCCGGGGCGGCAAGCAACAGTAGTCAGTGCAACACCATCGTCATCGTCAACATCATCATCACCAAGAAACAAGTGCACGGCGAGTGATGAGATTCTTTCACTGCAACTGAACTCTCCTACCGAAATTGACGCGATGCATTCCCTTGGTGAGTTGGTGCCTTGTTGTTGCCTTGTTTGGCTTTTTGTCTATTTTTGCATCAATGAGAGTTTCTCGGAGTCCACAGTTGGATGACTGACACGGTGTTCTCGGTGGGTGAGAACGAGAAACTACTTGCTTTTCTCATAGTTCGAGGTTGGTTCTTTGCAATAAGCAGTAGCTGCTTGGTCGTGAGGTGCGAGACTGCGAGTTTATTGTATTTATTAGGCGCTTGCTTTTTCTCCTGCTCTGGGCTACTCGACTTTCTACGATGGGAAGAGTTTGTAAGGACTTCGTTGGTTTTCCGTCATTGTATTTCTGCATCCGTGGTCGCAACTGTAGAGGTTTAGGGAAGCTTGCAGTCCTCTCCGACTAACCTATTTGCTTTTTAATATCCAGCTTTGTCTACGTAGTTGACGCCCTACTTGCCCGCTCTTCCGGAGCTTGGAATCGTTGTGGGTATTCGTGAGCGCTTGAGTCGTTCGTGTAGTTGGTCGGTGGCAAATAATGACCTGGAGCATATGAAACATTCTTTGGTATCGAAACGTGAAAGTATAGTAGGGTATGTTAGTGGGTCCCCTCGTGTGCCGATCAGCCAAGTCAATATGCTTCCAACCGGTTTGTTGATCGGATTCCTTTGAAGAGAAAAGTACTATCCGTGAGTTTGGTTTTCTTGAAATTGGGTACTTTTGGTGCCGGCCGAGCCTCGCTGTTGTGATTCTTCGGTAGGTGGGGGTGTTGGTCAGCTTGCGTATTCCTGAATGCGATTCCGTGTCGTTTTCTTACTAAAGTGCAGTCTTATTACTCTAGTGGGCCCTTTCATCAGTTGCTACTCATCAGGAGACCTTCGTTGTTGCCTCTGTTTTTGAGTTTTCTTGGCTAGCTTACTTCCAGCTATGTTGCCGCATATCCTGATTGTGGAGTTGGCATGTACAGGCCATGATTGATTTGGTATTCGTCCCCGCGGGTGCAAGTGATCCATACAATGGTGGCTTTAGTGAATTTAGGGCTCTGCTGATTACTCTGTACATTTGAGGTGGAGTATAGTCCTCTGTTCTGGAGGAGAAGGCGTAGCCATGGCCGCAACGACTGATGCCAGAATTCTTCCGGGGTCCTTGGAAAACTCTGCAGCTACTGCAGGAAGTGATCTTGAGGAAGTGATCGTGGACTGTCGCCAACAGGAGGGCGATGAGCCTTCACAAGAAGGCATGGTTCGTCCACTGCAAGCATTCGACTACGTGGAGCTGCCCGTCGGCGTTGCAGTGAGCACGCCGTGTAGCAGTGAGGGCGGTCTGCAAAGGTTGTGGGAAGGGGGTTTATTCGATGTGAATGAGCACACAGATGTCACGCTTCATACGGCCTGGTATTTTCCGCTTCCATGACTGACTATTGCATCTTTGCCAACAGATGAAAACTGGGAAAGACGATGATTTCTTCATGTTGAGCGCTGGGTCATGTGAGGATGTTCACAGCATGGAGCATTCCCATCTTCATGGTAGTAGTGAAGAAAGCAAGGTCTCCTGGCGGAGACGAAGTGTAATTGACTCAGTGATCGAATTAGGGTAAATTAGGGCAAATTAGGGCATAGAATCAGTTCTCAAAAAACACTCAGCCCTCTCTACTTGCTCACTCTCCAATTGCATGTTCCCAGTATATTTTGAGAATCTGTCATGTTTGTACACATCTGATTGGATAACTTCCACATGTCAAGTTGTGTGACAGGAGCTCATTTGACTCCCCGAGGCTGTGCAATTAGAGAGTATTGAGCGTATCCGTGTCTTTTTGCGTTTCTGAAAATGACGAATCGGTTCAAGAGTGATGTTGGGAATGTTGCATTCGACTTTGTGCACTGTGAATTTTTATTTATTTCTTGTTTGAGTTTGGTCGAGACCAATATATATTGCAGAGTGGCTTAGATGGTAGTTCTTCTGCACATCTGAATTTTCTTGTATTGTCAAACTCTAGTAATGGTCTCTGAATTGATGCAGCTGTCCCTGGCACACATTTGGGACTAACATGGAGCGGTCAGGCTTTGGCACAAGCTGGGCTCAAGTAAGCATTGCACTCTTCTGTAAAGCGCAGTTGGTGTACACTATCCAATCAATGTTTACTTGTACTTGCCATGTCATATACCAAAATTCTACAATTTCGGTGAATTGTAACCTGTGCGTTGCACTGAGGACCTGAGTTAAAGGTTCATGAATCAATTTGGCTACTTGTGAGATCTTGCTGGTAGTACTTATGCAAGATGCGGTTATGCGTATTTGGACAGGTTACAAGCTATTTTAATAACTTTGTGGAAGTTAAATGAGTGTGAATTTTTAGTCAAATTTTCATACCATGGCCTCAAGGTGCATAATTTAACAGTATGGTATAAGACTAATCTCAGGTCTGTACGGATTATAGAAAGTTTGTTCTATTATGCTGGTAGTCAGAAATTAACTTCTCAATTCAATGAACTGGGATGTTTTCCATGTGCAGGGAGGAATTTTCTTTCTGCTTGTAATAGGAGCAGTATGCTTTTATATCATATTTGCTTGCACAGGTTCTCCATGGTATATCTATGGCACTGTGAGTCTGATATTGCTGGTTGCAATGTATGCTGGGCATTACCGCGCTCGCATACGGAGGAGATTCAACATCATAGTGAGTTCTGTCCTATCCCAGTTGCAATCATCGATTGATGTATTAACGGGTTGTTACTTTTTTGTAACCCTCCCACTTGAGTTTGCTCGTCATGTAGTTGAAAATAGGAATCTGCCGCCATTTCATCTTGTTTGGAGTGTCCGGTAAGCGTAAGAGTTTACAATGATGGCTTGGTCTGTTTTTCCCTTGGTGCCCACATGGCTGAAAGTGGCCACTTCCATGTCTGTAGGAGTTGTAATAAATCATTTAGGAAACTTTGAGGTAACAATATATACCAACAGAAAGAAGGAAATATACCCGACATTGTGAACTATAGGATCATGTATTCTAAGTTACAGTAATGCACAATTAGCTTCCAAAGTTGGTTTTCTAATTTTAAATTGGGCACTTAAGCGATTGTTTCTCTAGTCTATGATCTCTTTTCTGGTATGAGGTCTTAATTTCCCGTTTTGTCCATACTTTGGACTGTATGTTCTACGCGGAGACGTTGTACTGTTGAGATATTGCTTGCTGTTGAGCAGTCGATGCTCGACAACAAGGTGTTTGATCTTGTACCATCTGTGAGTTTTGGTTACTGTATTGTTTTCTATCTCACTATGACCGAGGTAAAACTTTGGTCTGCACCTGTACTTCATGCGGCATTGTTGCTGCAAATCTTCCAGAATCTGAACTACGATAGGGACCAATTAGAAATGACGTTATGGTTTCGACGAATGTGCAGGGAAGTGAAGGCGACGACACTGTCAGCACCATCGATGACCACCTGTACCACCTCATGTGCGGCTGCTGTTCGCTTTGTCAGGTAGGTCATCCTGTTGCCCTCAGGTCACTTTCACCCTGGATCATTTTTGTGAAGATGATTTGAAATACGTCTTGGTTCTCTCGATCCATAGGGAGAGATTAAGCAACGGTGGGCTATGGTTGGGAAGTTCAAGAGTTATGAAGCCAGATGAAAATTAGACGTGTTAGAAGCATCATCTTGAAGCCTTCAATTAAAAGAAAGTACTTTAGTAGCATCGCAACCATATGGTCATTGACATAGTGACTTGAAAGTCAAATGTTCCAAAGCCAAATGAAAATGAGACATTTGCTAATATCTTTAGTAGGATGTTTGGCCCATCATTCTTGAGAATTAATTTCTTATATTTTGTAGAATTTTTATTGTGGCTATAGGAATTTGGCCTACCATTCTAAGATTGTCAAATAGGATACTATAAATTTCCAGTTAATCAAAGATTATATAGTAAGTTGTATGAAAGATGATATGAAAAGAGACATACACAAGTTAAGTCCTAGGCCATATCCATGTCCAATGCATTGTTTTTTGAGCTTAGTGTGGCATTACTTTTGCTCCTGGCACTAATTAAAACAAAAAAAATCATATCATTAGAAGACTAATGTGCTTTCCTATCTCCAAAAAAAAGTTTCAAAAAGTCAATTTAGAAATTGAGATTGTAGGAATTTGTTCAGACCTTGCAGTTTTGTCCGAGGGAATATGTGGTCCTTTAAAGAAAAATGTTAGAGGTCCATGCTCCTTCGACTATAAATGTCGGTCTTAAAAAGAACCCTAGACGGACAATGCATTTGGAACATTATTTTTTAATTTTAATTTTCTACTTTCAATAATACTTACAAGCCTTTGATTCAAACACATTGAAAGTACTTCATCATGTTTTATTCACCTAAAATCATCCAAGTGCCACTTTTGGGCTCCACATGGTTCTTTAAAGGTTAACAAAGAGTTTTTAGTTCAATATAATTCCCAGGGCCAATAGTGTAGCTAATTAAGACTAGTTGACGAATTAGTGCAAGCTGGTTGGTGCCGACATCCATTAGCTAATGCCAAATTTAGTTAATCAACTTTAACCACGTGGTGCAGGAATGGCCTAACTAAGGTAGAAGGTTTATGAATCATTCTATTAAGCCTACCTCCCTATTTCATCAATGACAATAATAAATATTTCAAAGAACATGTTCTTCATTTCTAGACAGGGGATGCATTTGGAACCCGGTCAATTTATAGACTTCCTAAACTCCTAGCTTATTGTATTATAGTGCATGTGAGTATGTGACACTGATTTTCCCTGGGGCAAGTAAGTTAAATGGCTTCAGCATTGAAAGTAGGCTAGTAGGGGACCTCAGAAGATAATTAAAGTTATAGAGGTTAGAACTTGCGCACATATTTGATAGATAAGGTAGATCATTCCAAAAGACCCTATATTAGGCACCTAGGGGATGACCCCATTGGGTGATTGCAAAAAATACCTATCCTATATTATGTCACACCTTGCTTCCTTATCTGTTTTTTGGTCATAACTTTTGCATTATAGCTTCAAATGGTTCAAGATTTATATAAGACCTCCCCTTTTCACACAAAATTCTAAGGATGAACATTTGCACTCATGTATTATATAGGATAATTCTCTATTATCCACAGTTTAATTGGGTAGAGATACTTGTGATTAGCTGCGTGTTGAGTGCATATGCATTTGTAAAGATAGCTATTTCCAGAACACCTAGGAACCAGAGTCTTGCAGAGAAAGAAACTGCTGCCCTTCAAAAAAACCGAACAATTGAAGTTCACCTGAACTCTGATTTCCCAACTGATGAAGTTCTTATAATGCAGGAGGCTAGAACTTTGCAACACAATAATGTGCACAATGGAGTTTGGCATGGGCGTGGCGACATCCTCGTCATTGGCAGCCAGGTTGTGTTCTCTCCCAACGGTGCAACAGATCTGGCACTTAGTGGCATGAGGAGGCCTCCGTCATGGAGGAAGACGACGACATGTAAAATTGAAGTGCCCACAGAACCTGTGGCTTTAGAAACTGGAGGAGATCATTCATGGACCGGACATGTATCTCAAATACAACACTTGCCGCTGATAAAACGTTGAACGTCAACATTGGAAACGGTACTTACATCAACATCGATCGCATGACAGAATGTCGGCATGGGGGCTTGGACGGATTGGCAATCAATTGCCAGGTTCCTCTGGAGCATATATTGGAGTGGCTGGATTGGAGTTTGGGGTCTTGAAGGTCTTGTTCACAGCCAGAGAGCTACAGAAACCTGGAGTTCTCGTGATTCTAAAGGCTTTGCAGCTTGTACAGGTACTGGTGTGTCATTTTCCAGGTCATAACCTGGGCCTTCTCCAAAAATTTACATTTGCTGTGGTTAGTTTCCAATTGGGTCTGATAAGGAATTGGATCCGTACTTTGCACTTTAACACAGTGCCAAATTGTTGCCAAGCAGTTTGTCAAGTATGGCTGGACAAACAATACATGTTTCGATGGTCCTGTTTATCAGGTACCCATCACGTGGATAACCTGTCAATAGGACTAGCAACCAGCTACTTTTCGTCCATCACCTGCTACTCTTAAGTAGACGATTTTTTGTTGGACGCGGTTCAACAAAATATGTTTTGAGATGATGAAAATTTCAACAAAATGAGACTCCATGGGAAGATCCATTCTTATATTTCTTGTCATGAGCCTTAGTGATCATGATCAAAAGTATGGTAGCACACTATCAGGGTGCATATGGTGGGTGCTTTCAAGGTCTCGTCGCTTCGGTGAATCACTTCGGTCGAGGAGTTTTGGAGAATTGACGATGTAAATATCGCCAGCTTCAATGCCAGAGTCAGAATGCAGTTTTGAGCTTACTACAGTAGTGTAATAGACAGATGTGTGACCTGGGAAATTATTTTCGAAGAAAATTTGGCGATGTTGTTGGGCTTGCAGAAACGACTATCTAAGTTGACTAGCTCAGCTTTGCATTTGTTTTTGTCAATTTGAACTGAAAATTTTTAATGTTTTAGAAATAGTTATGAATTAAATGCAACTTTGGGTCCATTAATTGTGTACCGTTGTTGGTTCTGGGAACTCGTAAGGTATGATTCTTTACGTTCCTTACCAATAAGTATTGAACATTTCAAATATGATATGTTTAACCCGTTCGTGCTCCAACGTCTTGTTTTGGAACGATGAACAGATTGAAATTGACATTTCTTTCCCATTATTGCTTGGATGAAAGTCATCTTGATTTGTGGAGATATTTTATGAAGTTGTTGTTTTATCTAATGGTTGGATTTGGTGTTACTAGAGTATGTGTTTTCCTAAAATTACAAATTTGGAAGTATATCAAGTGGTTGACCAAGTCAAAACTGCATTGATTGTAGTTCAAAACTAAATTTGCAAAAATGAGGTCATAGATTTAAAGAACCCAATTTTTTTTTTAAATCACCATATTAATAGAACCTCATTTCAAATCCATTTCAACAAATAGTACTCAAAAAATGATACTTGTATCATTACAAGTAATATTTTCATTACTTGTAAATGAATTTAAAAGGAGTTTTGAAGTTTTCTTTTGAAAATTTATAAAAAAACAATTGGTGATAGCATTGGTGAATTTAATCATATGGATGGAATCTAAAACTTAAAATCTACAACTTTTATTTGTATATCAATTACAAAATATTCTTCCAAATAGCACTTTATAATGATATTTTTCAAATTGTCGATTCTATAGAGCACTTTGTACGTTTAGGGGTTAACATTCAAATTGAAAATGGAAATTTGTAGATAATAACAATTTGAAGACTACTTACCTTTTACCTTATCACGCATGTCAAGAAATTTGTTAATTAGTTTGATTGATAGATCCTCGAATTATAGAAAAAAGTTGAAAAAATGACAATTGTCAATTGCAATTGTTGCATATCATTGCATGTAGGTAGTCTAGGTTATTTTTGTAATCAAACATATCCCTTAAATACATTTTGGTTTACTATTTAAATTAAGCCTTAACCGTTTAAGAACATTGTAGCCAAGAAACTTACCGATGAATGACTTTCTAGATCATTGTAGAAATGAAGAATGTATCTATTAGTTTAAAAATAAAATCATTTTTGAATGACTACTTTTGGTTATAGGTTAACTTCCTTCTAAGTGAACTATTCCTATCCAAAAGTTGACAAATGTTTATTAAAATAATCAAATTTAGACTATTCCAATTGTATATATGACTTGAAATATATTAAGACCTAAAAGCATCCAAATAAACATTCAATATGATTTTTATTTATAAATTATACAAATTTTTATTATGTCTCTTTTTATTTATTTTTAAATGATCCTAACATATTTAGTATATATATTTGAAGCATTATAAGAATAAATATTGGTAAAAAATATTCTAGAAACTGATTGAAGGTTCTTATGTTTAAATTCAATACATTGTATTGATGTCTAATTCATGCACATTATAAAGAAAAAATTTCAATTATAAGTTGGAAACATATTTGGTATAAATAATTAAAATTAATTAAGCAAACCAAATCAGTATTCAAAATCAATGCTTCAAGGTGTTTGATGGCAAATAATTAGATTCTAGCAATCTTAAATTTATCCAAAATTGTACCAAAAAACTTTGTCAAAGCATCCATAGCATCAATTCAAACATATGCGTTTGATAATTGATTAGACCTTGGTATTTCTAAATGTGATTTCAAAACCTAAGGAATGTCAGAATTTTAAAATAAAAACAAGTGTTTTATACATGTAGGAATGTATAAGGTGCAACATTCTCCATGGAATATGTATGTTGGACTTAGAAAAAGTTCTAAATAAAATAGATGTATTTTTAGTAAAACTTTATATTCAATTTTTGTAGGTTGAAAATATGTTTTGACTCTCACCACTAAATTGAATCTTTTGGAAAAAAATTGGTACTTTTTCTCTTTGAATTAATAAACTATTTTAAATGGTTGATGAACCATTTAAAAATATTTTAGTATATTTAGAAAGAATTCTTCTTCAAGTTTTTTTTTTTCTATACAAATTAGATCATGATGTCTTTTTATCTTCTTAGTTTGAATCTAAGATTTCTATGTTGAAAAATTATAAGGAAAATAGCTCAAAATATTCAATATCTGCATATTGTTGGAAATATAATTATTTGGATTAAATGTTGATGTTTTATCACTAAGTTTTATTTTACTTTTTTACAAATTGAAGCAACAACTATGCGGTCCAATCATAGAAAATTTCAAATGATAAAAATAAAAATAATATTTCTGGCAAATTTTTTTAATTCAAAATTCAAAATTGATTTCAAAGAATCTATAAAGATTTTTTCAAGTTTGATCTTATGCATATTTTCTACTTTTGATACTTAACATTGTGTAATGGACACATGAAATATAAAACAAGGCTCGACAAGTTCTTGACAACAAGATTTGATATTAGAGTAAAAAAAATGCAATACTAGGTAGAACCAAGAGTTAAAGTCCAAGAGATGTGTTGTCGAGACTGAGGACTACCTATTACTTGAGCCTGGTCTTCTATATATATACTACCATCTAGGAAGTTCTTCCAAAAACTTCCGCGACTAGGCAAGCTTTTGAAGAAGCTTCATCCAACTAGGACGTTCTTCCAAAACTTCCAGAAGCTTCTTCTATTTGAGAAGTTTCTCAAGAAGCTTCTTCCAAGTTCTAAAACTACTAACCTTTGAGTTTTATCTTAACTTTTAGTCCTTAATTTTACTCTAGAATTTCAATTCCCAAATTTCACCTCTAAATTTAATTCTATGGTTTAATTTTCAACTCCAAAGTTTTACTTCTAAAACTAACCCTGAATTTTAATTTTCAACTCTAAGTTTTTACTTCTAAAACTATCCACAAATTCTGACTTTTAACTCTAAATTTCTACCTCTAAAACTAATTCTAAGTTGTAACTTTGAAGTCTAATTGTTTACTTCTAAAATTAACTCTGGGATTTGACTTGGAGATTTAGCTTGGAAAATTAACCTTCTAAATTAATCCTATGCTTTTACCTTCTAGAACTAATTGTAAATTTGACTAATTTTTAACCCTAAATTCTACTTCTGAAACACTACCATTTTGGACTTTTTTTCATAGAAAAGTGAGCTTGTGAAGTGCAATTGCCCTGTTTTTTGCAGGGCCAAAAAAATGATTTCAGTGAATTTGAATGCTTCCACGCAGTGGAAATTTCTGAAATTTATACCACATGTTTTCAAGTTAGCATATTACAAGATCCTATGGTAGCATGTGTTGACAAAAATCCTTTTTCAAAAATTAGATACTTTTCCTAAAAATGGCAAATATTGAGCGTTTTTGATGAAAACATAGTCATAGAACTTTAGGGGTTAACATAATGAAAGAAATCAACAGCTTGTAGTCAAAGTCAAAATAATGCAATAATTGTTATCACAACTAAACTTCAAACCTTTAAAAATTTCTAATAGAGATTTCAAATTATAAATGAATTTTTTGAAGGCAAAACTTAACTTGATTTCCTACATTGTTCTATGTTGACCATATTTTGAAAACAACCAATTTATAATGCTTAAAAAGAATGTTTTGAAGTTCCCGTGTGAATACAGTTACTTTGGTTTTTCTTTGAGCTGCTACCTTGCTTCAAATATCCTATAATCTTTGAGGATTGATGAAGAGCTAACAATTAATTTCATTATTCCTTCATCCCTCCTATTCACAACATCTCAATGAAGTTAGCCCTATATATCACCAAACAAAAATATCTTGATATTTGTTGGTGCATGTCAGAGGAAGAAAAAATTAGACTATTAAATTTTTGACATTAGGTGACTTGGATTTTCCATTTTAAGTTTTTAACCATTTTCTAATATTTAGGACTTTATTATTATTATTATTATTATTATTATTATTATTATTATTATTATTATTATTCATTTTCCAATTCCCTTCAAGAACAATTTCCAAAAAATTCAACTCTTGATTTTTTATTTAATTAATGCTGATTATAATAACCAGGTATGGTATCTCAAAGATTAAAAAGCCAAATGGCTTGAAATTTTTTCACATTTTTACAACAATATAGAGAAATAAATCAAATAATGTGTATTTGAAAATGAAAAAAAGCCTAATTTTCACCAAGTAAAAAATGGCAATTTAAAAAAACCTATAGTCATTTGTCCCGCCATTTGTACAGTACAAATTCTAATGTTAATTCATGAAATTTTTATTTTTTGTTTTTATTTTTTTGTACTTGATTCAAAGATTTATATTGATTGTTGGAATTTTGATTCGTCAATAAAATGTATTCTCAAAAAAAAATCTTGCTCTATTTTGGCCATACGCTAAATACATTCATGAATTTTAATTTTTTATTGAATAAACTCTTATTGATTGACACCAAATAGTTATGTTTATGATAATAGATTGAAAAGATCCTTCAAAATTTGAGAAACTTTAAAAAGTGTGTAAAATGTTCATATATCATTTTTCATGATATTCTTTTGAATATTTCTTAAGTGAATTGTAAGAACATACCTATTGGGGAGTCTTATTTCAGGCAATAATAATTCATTCAATAAAAATTTGGGATTCATAAAAGATAAAAACACTGATTAGCTTCATGGAAATATAATTTTTTTCAATCAGTGCCCGAGAACAAAAGTTATGCCTACATAAGCTCAAAATATGGGAGAAGGGGAAGCAACCAAAATTTGAATTTTTTTTTCCTCATAGATTATATTTCTGTGTACATTTGAAGCTTTGATTCATTCTATTTGGACTAATAATGAGAAAGTTGTGGACAATCTTGTTTTTCGGTCAATTAGAGCATCTTCTTGAAAAAATAACTTGTAGGATTCGTTTCTAAATGCAATTTTTATAATTTTTAAGAAAACAAATTTCAAATGGTTAGGTTTTTTGCTCGAACAAATTGGGATTTGTGCATTTTAATTCCACCTTAGAGATATTAATAGTTTAGGTTTTCCTTCTATCTTGTACCTACTCAATAAATTTTTAAAGAATAAAATTTAAATTTTCTTGAATTTTTTTTTCCCCTAGATTCTCAACTCAATTCTCTAGCATAAAGATTTAAAGCTCAAAATGTTGTGGTGCAAAAAATTAAAGTTAAGAAAGTTCAAAGACAAATAATGTAGTCCCACAATGTGCTGTAAAACCTGTTTTTTTCATTTTAAATGCAGATATCTTGCAATCTATGCGTTCAAAAATTTTGAAATTTTCACCATGCATTTTCATATTAGTTAGGTTTAAGATCTTATGGTTAGCTGTGGAAAAAAAAAACTGATTGTTTTTTTTATTCTTTGCTATAGAAATGGTAGTTTTGAATGATTTTGGCAGAAAAAAGGCCTTGGTCCTTTAAAGGTTAAAATGTCTTAATTTTATTTAATATTTTTGAAAAACATTATATGCTAAGTGTATTTTAGGTACTTGTTCTCAATATGTCCCTAATTGGTTGAAAAACATTTAATTTTCTCAATTAATTCTGGCGCTTTTTTGAAAATTGATGAGAGTTGTTGTAAGCTTTTAGATTTTGTAAAAATAAGTACACTAAAAAGGGGTTTTAAGGGGACCTCTACTCATTAATTGATATTTCACACTATATATATAATTTTGTTATATGTTAGTAGTTACTAAAGTGTCCAGGGATTGTACATCATATTTCAAACATCTACAATTTTCCACAATAAGTCCCTTTCATTTTTTTTCCCTTTAATAAATTATCCCTATTCAGTGTAGATGTCCAAGGCTCAGTCTGCCTTGTTACAAATTATGCATCTCTACAACATTCAAATAGCCAATGTAAGCTTATTGTATTTGTTCCTTTTCCGGGATGCAAACAAGTACATGTGAACATTTACCAAATTAAAGCAATGTACAACCATAACATTATTAACCAGACCTGGGGGGGTCCCTTTTTCTTCCATAGAAAGGGGAGCCCCCAACGTTGCATCTTTGTAGCCATCACTCAACGTGGCCAATCTTGAGTCGTCATGCTTTGACAAATTTTGTATCAGCCACTAGATCAGAGACGAAAGACCATCCGACTGGCCAATGGTTTTGCTTGTATTATAACTAAACTACTAGCCAGGGATCCTGGAGGGAATTATCCCTTCCCTGTCAGGGAAGGCGAGAGCCCAGTTAACAATGTTATGACATCAATATCAAATCTCACTCAAAGGAAATGTTCAGTTTGTGTGTAGAGTAGAAGAATTAACTTATGGACCATGTGACTCCCCTGGTAAGTCGGAGCTCTGGACACGTGTCTTGAGCTCTTGACATATGTCAACCAGAAAGTGGGGTAAAGTAAAATTAACTGACAGTCACATGTCCTGGAGAAAATTACAATATGTCCTGAAGCCTGGTTTGGCTTTAGGGCCCGGCCTCTGCAAGGCAGCAGCATCCATGAATGTAAGGGTTTTACACACAATTAACCCTTAAAAGACCAACATGTGTTTTTTGGTCGTATAGAAATTTTGGGCAGGTACGTGTGACTAGAGATATCTATATTTGAGGCTGAAATTTTAATAGAAGGTGAGGACGAGGACTATCTTCATGTGTACCAAGTTTCATGACATTTTGAAACATGAGTAAAAAGTGGTGACCTAATATGTTACTTGTTTTGGTAACTAGGCAATTTGGGTAGATCAGAAAAAATCATTTTTTCCGGAATTTAAAAAAAAATTGGTTCTCTACATTTCTATATACTTAAATACTTTGAGTCATTCCATTTCAATTGATGAGTCAAAAGTTATGAGGGTTTTTGGTTTGCGGGCAGTTATGGATTGTCTACTCAAAAAAAACTTTAAAGTTGTTTATTTAACTCAATTTTCATTATTTCTGGAAAAAAATAAAATTATAGAAAGTAGATTGATTATTACAACATTTTAACCGTTGGGATTGGCACTTTTAAATTCTATAATTAAATTTTTAGCAATTTAGTATTTTGAATCATTTTCTACTTTTTTCTACTTACTATTTTTTTCCTATATGTTGTACAATTCCAAATGATGTGAAATTTTTCAAGCTTATAGACAACTTGTTTAGGAAACTGAATTCAAAGAAGCACCACCTTTATCAGCATTTTTTCATTGAAAAGTGAGCTTGCAAAGTGCAGCTGCCCGATTTTTCACAGGATTGAAAAAATGGTTTTCAAGACTTTGAATGCTTATATCTTATGATCCACACGGTGGAATTTTCTGATATTTTTACCACATGTTTTCAAAATATCATACTACAAGATCCTACGGTTACATGTGTCAAAGATTGTTTTTTTCGAAAATTTGATAGTTGTATTAGAAATGGCAGTTTTGGAGCGTTTTTGGTGATTACATAGTCATGAAACTTTAGGGGTTAACCCTGTTTGCTACCATTTTACGTTTAGATACAAATGAAAAATTTTAAATTTATTTTTCAGAGATGATGTCATATGTCTACTAGAATTTATAAAGTTTTCAAATTTTTTGGGGAAAATTTGAAATTAATATGAATTTCTTAAGGAAAAAATTGTGAAAATTCATATCAAATACAAAACATACTCAAAAAATTTGAAATTTTCACCATAGATGTGTATTATAGTGTAGAATATAATTATATAAACCAAAATTATCGTATCATTCTAAAATTAGAAAATTGACAAACCATGGTTGTAGGCCCGAAGTTCATATTGCTATAAAATATTAAAATTTATGAATTTTTATAAATTTCCAATTGGAGTAGAAGCTAGACACTTGACCAACTTTATTTTATTTGTTGGACTCAATTTCAAAAAACATCAATTTTTTGGCTAAAATTCACATCAAGAGAAAATAGCCAAAAATGGCTCAAATACACTACAATGGTGATTTGTGGATTGAGCATCTTCTTCTTTTGAAAATTCAATAAGACCATAATGAAGGACTTTGCATTAGTATTTACTGAAAATATACTCAAGTACACTCCAAATAAATAAATTGGATGAAAAAGTATTTTTTCCATCCTATAGTACTAGGTGAAGTCATACATCAAACCCTTAGTTGCTACAACACCATTATAGGGCTAATAGACATCTAAAAATTTATTTGACCCTATTAGTAAGAGAAAAATAATTCAGGTGCACTTTCAAATGTATTATTTGGACACTGTGAGTATAAGTTGTGAATTTTTAAAGAGCCAACTATAAATGCACTAATATTGACACTAGGGTCTAATACGTAGATGTAGTACATCCTTGTAATCACATCTATTCACTTCCAAAGATTTTCCAAGATTTTAGAGGAGTTGGTTATGGGTGTAGAGAAGGTTATGGGTGTTATTACCTTATAAGGTAGGAGGCTGTAAAATAGAGCGGGCATTAAGACTAAACCCTTTAAATGGCTATGAAATGGACATGAGTTGGTTCTGAAATTGACCAATACAGTCAACGAATGAATCAAGGAAAAAGCATAATCTATTGCAAGAGCCAATGATTCTCTTCGCTTTCCCAATTTAACTTAGAAATTGAAGTGAACCATTTATGAAAGAGCTAGGCTCACAAATAGGGACCTATGATCCAAATCGTTTGAAAATTTATTAGTAATTCAAAAATGCTCAAAAAAATACAAAACCACATAGGTTAGATTCTTCGTCAATTTCTCTTTACCCTGAGAAGTGAGCTAAAAATATTCTTGTCCAAAAAAAATACATGGAAAAGGCGGACCATCCCTTAGATGCTCCATTTCTAAGCCTCCTCCCTTACTACACAAAATATTAAAATTAGGTTTTCCCTTCATTAATTTCTTATTATTTTACATTTTATACTATATAAATATTTATTATTTTTGTACCCTAACAAAAAGAATGTTGTCCAAGTAGTAATAGTAATGGATGAGTGGATACAGTAATATCAAGAGCAAATTCAAAGATTCACATGCACCTCAATATGGACAAGTGGTGAGTCATAGGATTACCATTTTGGGTAAGGCAACCTAATTGTTAACCCCTAAATGTATTTGACTATGTTTTCACCAAAAATGCTCTAAAAATACCATTTCTAATGTAAGTACCAAGTTTTAGAAAAAAAAACATTTTTGGACACATATAACCGTAGGAACTTGTAGTAAACTGGTTTGGGAAGATGTGGAAAAAAATTCAAACATTTCCACCTTGTAGATAGCAAGATAATAGCGTTTGAATTGACCAAAATCCTTTTTTTGTCCTTGCAAAAAAATGGGAAGCTTCCCTTCACAAGGTCATATTTGTATGAAAAAATGTCCAAAATGATAGTTACTCTTTGGATTCATTTTCCTAGACAAGTTGGATACATGCTTGAAAAAATTCAGTACAACATATTGTGGGTGCTAGATTACCCACCCTTGGTAATAAAGCAAACACGACCAGGTTCTTAGCTTTTGTCCACTTTTGATTTTAAGGGGTATTTGTGAGCGCGGTCCACTACGCCTTCCAAGCAATGGAACTTGCGAATGTTTCCTAATTTTTTGTGGATGGGCAAAAGAAGTGCCTAGAGATTTGTGTGATGACTTCTAATTGTAGTGCCGATGATTAAGGGTCACGATAATCTAATGGTGAGCTTCTACCGTACTTCTATCTATCCTAGGTCAAATCTAGATTGGGTGGTTGATGCCATTTTTAACACCCGAACTAATTGAAATGGGACCCCTAGGTTCCTTCCATGAGCCCCTAAGATTTTTCTTCTATTTGTATTCCTGGTATAATCCTGGGCTCTAATTCCTAAGGCTAGTTTTAGGCTTCGACTTTTAACCCCAAATTTCTACTTCTAAATGTAACTCTAGATTTTCACTTTGAAAAATTGAATCTAAATTTTAACCTCTGATTTTGATTCTACATTTATTTTAACTCTAGATGTTTATTTTCTAAATCTTAACTCTAATTTTTAACCTCTAAGTTAATTTTTAGACTTTACTTCTAGATCTAATCCCAAAGTTCAACCTCTAAGTTAAACTCTAAATTTTACTTCTAAATTTAGTTCCAAAGTTTAAATTCTAAGTTAAACTCTAGATTTTGCTTCCTAACTCTAATTCTAAATTTTGACCTCTAAGTTAAACTTCCAAATTAACCCTAACCAATTTTTCGACTTCCAATTTTACGTTAAAGTTTTAACTTCTAAACTACTACTATGTTTTGATTGCTAATTTCTACTTTTTTTCCTCTAATTTCTGCTCTAATTTTTGACTTCTAAATTAACGTTAATTTCTACTTTCTAAATCTAGCCCTAATTTGGGTTTAATGTTCTTTTAGATGAAGTTCACTAACATTCATCCATCCTTGACCGCTCAACTTGACTTAGCGTGGTTAAATCAAAGCCAAATTTTTAAGTGTAATATGTTTTATGGACTTTTGAATCTAAAATTCTAATTTTCACTAATCTTTGCTCGTTAGCATGGATTAAGGACTAACTAAGAGAATTAAAAGCTAATTAGGAAATAATACCAAGGATTAGTTCAATGACTTACCTCATCACTGTTGGTGTTAGAGATAACGTCATCCACGTGCTCATATGCATCCTCATCCATGGTATTTCCTTGGTCTTTCTTCCCAAAGCTCAACGCTTAATTTAAAAGAAAATATTACACCCTAACTTCCTTCTTTCCTTCTTCCCCTTCTTTTCCTTCTCCTCCCTTCTTCTATTTTGGTACTATTGCACCTACTATTGATGGTGGTCTTATAATATGGTCCCGAATGCCAAGAAGTTTTAATGTCCTTCCTACCCTCTTACGTCTTCTTGCTTTGCGTCATTCCTATCCTCCTAACGGTCACCACAAATTCTTCAGATTTCTTCCCAAACCTACATAATCCTAGGCCTAGGTCACTTTATCGTCTCTGTCTTTTTGTTCCCTACTTCATCTCTTCCTCCACTAATCCCCCTCCATTATTTGTATTTGTATTTGGTTGGTGAGAGTGGAACGTGCAAATTTTGTGCACAGGTGTGACGTGGAGGCATAAATTCTCTTTCCCCGCCCCCTTTTCCCTTTTTAGTTTTAGTTACCGCTTGCTTTTTGGACCTCTAATTCCTAACTAAGCTATACTGGACTCCACTAGGTTGTAAATTGGATTCTAAGTAGCTCTTGATCCTAATGGGACTCCTAGCTTTGGGTTCCTAACTAGCTTTGTAACTTGGTTTTCTACTCTGGATTTCTAAACTAGGCTTCCTAATTGGTAAAAAGTTCAAGAAAAAGGAAAGTTAGGACCTTGTGGGGTATCATCTTGTGTTGGTCTGGCTTTTAGCCCTGATGCATGTATAGATCAATTAACAATCGGACCAAGCAAGCACTGGACAGTCTAGGCACTGGCTAGGCTTGGTACCGACCCGATACTGGCTGCAGGCTGCTAGTATGCTGGTTTTGGCTGCTAGTATGCTGGCTTTGGCTGCTGGTGTGCCAAAAAAATTCTAACACATCCCCTTGGATTCCCTCAGGGGAAACCACTTACACAAACTAAAACTAGATTTTTAAGAAAATTAGTGTCAAGGTCAAAGCTACACCGTTTAGGGGGTTAGGCCCGAATTTTTTGGTAAGGAAATAACTCCCGAATCACGTGCTATCCATCTCATACTAGAGCTCTAATATCTTGGAAGTTAAACTTTAGACTTTTCCAAGAAGGTCTTGAAAACTAAACTTTGGAACTAGGTACCTAAGAGGTTCGAAGCTTTGCCGTCAAGTTGGGTTTAACACCAACTTTAGGACTTCATAGCATTCCGGAGGTTCAAAGCTCCGCCCTCTAGGATCTTTTAAACTCGTACTCTAAGACTTGACTTAGTTGCGGGTTCAAAGCTTCGCCGTCCCGAAGGAGCGTCCTCTCAACAAGGAAAACGTTAGAAGAAGGTAAGAACTGGACTTAAGAAAATACACGAGTTAGCATAACAAGGTAAAGCAAATGACTCACACTCTAAAGGCCCCCAAAGCGGCATTGCCAAAGTACGATGGGATGTATCTTTAGGATTAATACCGGACACGAAAAAGAACCTCAAGACACGTGGGTTAGCTCACAAGAACGCACAAAAGTACAAGAAAAGTACACAAAGAGTACACAAGGCAAGGTAGAAGAACCCCCAAGGACCTTCAAAGTTTGAAATACAACAACAAAAGGAGCTAAGAGTACTCCGAAAACACTGTAGAGTTTTTTGGCTTCAAACACCAAAATATCCAAAATAACTTGGACCCACAGACCCCAAAACAAGTATGGGGGTGATTTTAGAGAGGAAAATGGGGCCCTTATATAGGTTTCCAAAGACTCACTCCCCCCCTAAATTCCTTCTAGTAACCTTATCGACTTGGATTTTCATCCTCATCCTCAAAGATTTTCATCCTAATCCTAAATTTTTACTTTCTACCATCTATGCTGGACCAACATCCTAACTATTGGAAATCAACTCCAAATGTCAAATCGATTGTGCTGTTGGATCCAAAACGCCATTTTTAATCCAACACCCCCTTACTCCTCGTACTGGGATCAAAAACCCATTGTAGGCTAGTCTAGATTAAAAATCCAATCATGGTAAATTACCAACTCTTGGAGGTTTCCTATTTTGAGAAAAGTAACTAGTTTGGGATCTCCGGAAGGTGAAAGGGAGCAGGAAAAGACTCCTTGTTGACATTGTTTTGCCGTCATATTCCCCCGGAATGCCGGTCAACGTCGTGGATATCTCGCCACGTGATTAATTCCAGAGGAATCTTGCCGGTTCAGGTAGTTGCCGCTATCGAAATGCTACAAAACTTATTGGAACGCATTATTAGCATAAAACAAGCTAACCTAATTTTTAGTGAGATTTTATCGCAATCTGGATAATTTACAAGAAATTCCTGTTGAAGGTTAGAATGGTTGACCGTCCAGAAAAGGTTCTTCTGCAAGTCGGAAGATGCTAAGAATTTTCATGGGACCTCTCAGGAAGCTTCACAAAAGATGTAGAGGTGCATTTTTGTACCTAGCACAGTTAGTGAGTGGAGACCCAAATTGCTAGTCTCCTTGAATTGTTGATTGCACGAGAATCTTTTGCAGATGAGGAAATCTTGACAAATCAATTTCACCGTTGGACTCCTGGCATGGGATTCACCCTAAAATACCATCCTTGGATTGTAAATTCCTTCACGGGCCCATCTTAAGTTTAGTAGCTCCTGCATATTAACAATTGAAGTTTGGGGGAATTTGTCAATCTAATGGGGAATTCAAAACCTACTCTAGGACCGATCTATGGGCTCACTGTGAATCCTTGGAACCAAGTAGTCATGCATCGCCACCTTCCGGTGGGATTTAGCCATTTGGAGGCTATATTACTTAAATCTGACAAATCTCGCTATCTTGTAATTTATACTCTATTTTTAGGCAAGATTTGGAGAAGTTCTAAATATAAAATCAAAACTAGACCAAATACTATAATGGATATAGCACATTCCTATATTGGTTCTACACTCTTTTTATGGCTTTTTGTATATTTTTTATCTATTCTAAATTTTAAATTTCTGAAAAAAAAAATCCACGAGTCTCAAGTGACAAATTGGAAGCTCACACATATAAGAAAAAAGTAGTAAGTACAAAGAAATAGAGAATGATTCAAAATACTAATTGTCAAGAATTTAATTATGGAACTGAAAAATGCCAATTCCAATGGTCGTAATGTTGTAATAAACAACCTACATCCAATTTATTTAGCTATTTTTTAAATATTGAATATTGAGTTAAATAGATGACTTCAAAGTTTATATTAGAATAAGATTTTGGTTATAATGATATCAGAAAGACTTCGCAAGATTTTGGTTATAATGATATTGTTAATTACCTGAGAGACTTGACGTTACCAGACAGGCTTGACGCACATCAACGGCGTAATATTTGATAGAGGATTCTCCCGTACACTTTAATTAGAAAAGAGCTTTATTGAGCAAAAAAAAATGGGATTCTGAAAAAAGATGGGATTTTGAGAAAGGCAATGACACCTGAAGAACAAAATAAATATTGTAGCATTCTGACAAAGGAGCATGCGGTGGATGCTTTGCCTTAGATATCACCGCACAAAAACTCCTTCAGGCTGGATACTTTTGGCCTACCCTCTTTGTTAATTGCAATCATCATTGCCGTAGTTGTACACAATGTCAAGCTTACGGGAAGAAAACTAGACCTTATACCGAGTTACATCCAATTTTTCCTACATGTGCGTTCAAGAATGGGGTGTTGATTTTGTTGGTCCTCTTCCCCTCACAGCAAAATGAAATGAATATCTCATTGTTGCCATTGATTATCTTACTAAGTGGTCCAAAGACACAACAATCAAGAAGTGTAATCAAAAAGTCGCCACATAATTTATGTACAATCAAATTATTTGCAGGTATGGCTGCCTTTAGAAATCGTGACTAATCAAGGAACTTACTTTGCTAATGAGTTAGTGACTAAGTTTTAAAAAAGGATGTCTGTTAAACATCAAAGATCCAGCCCCCATTGTCCACAAGCTAATGGTTTGATCGAAAAAACCAACGGAGTTCTAACTAATATACTCGGGAAAATCGTACTGGAGAGGCAAAGAGAGTGGAATTTACACATTGGCAAAGCGCTCTAGGCATATTGTAAAGCTCATAAAACTGCCACGGGATTCACCCCTTTTCAATTGGCATTCAACTTTGAAGCAATGGTGCCTATTGAGCTGGAACTTCCTTCTTTGCAAACTGTGGTGCGTCACAACATAGGTGAGACTGAGTCAATCCGTAATTGTATCCTCATGTTAGAAAAACTAGACAAAACACGACGAAGTGCTTTATAGAATTACGAGATTTTACAACGTTGAAGGAAGGCTAGACATGACGCTGCAAAGAAACTCATCAAGTTTCACCACGGAGATTTGGTGATGCTTATAGATCAATGGCTTATTAAACAGCACGGCCAGAAATTTACCCCAAATGGCAAGGCCCCTTTGTTATTTACAAAAGTTGTGACAACGGAATTCATAAATTGACCACTCCTAACAGGATCATCTTGCGCAAGTGGTACAACGGATCTAAACTGAAGTTATACAGGTGCCGCCATGAACAGACTTAGTTTGCCGCTTCAGCTTCTGAGCATGGAGAAGAAATGATTCGACTAATTTTTACTTGACTTGTCATATTCTTTCCATGCAAACTGGATGTTAATTGCTATAGATCCATTGAGGTGATCAACATCTGTTATCATCCGTCAAGTCTGGCTAGTTACTGATCCAATTAGTTTTTCCTTTTGGATTTTGGTTACGTGCTTGCTAGCAATTAACAACAGAGCTCAAGTCAAAGAGAAGGGCTTCCATGTTGGAAAGGAGGGGTCTATAGGGTTAAGTGGAGGAGCGACAGTGCAGGCCTCAGGCATCAAGGGAGAAGTCATGTATCTTGATCCACCAAGGATCTTAGCAATAAAGAACTGCTAATTTGATTCTGATCATGAGAATGTTGAGTCTAAAAATTATTCTATCATATCAGTACCAAGAAAGCACTGATCTAAATCCACACACTTAAAAATGTCGAAGCATCTTCTTAGTTTAGTTCTATCGGCCCTCAAGTCTGTCATCTCGTTTTTGAAAATAGTATTCATTAGCACTAACAAAGTCACCACCATTGATAACACATCGTGGTTGTGGGGTTTCATATGTATGCCATAAACTCTTGGGAAAGAGTCCCGCATCTCTTGCATTTGTCTTGCGCCTCTGATAGTGGCACAACGGACCACTTGACCAATGTGATGATGTCATTTTTTGATAAGAGAGAAGAGACTAGCCGTGAGGAGATAGCCTCCAAACTCGTTTGTTTTGAGGCCAGTGGCGTCAGTACCTTTCTGAGACCGAAAATGGGCGTAACAACCCAAATACGTGATAAATGGGTGCCCTTCGTAGAAGTGCTTCATGAGCTAGTCATTAGAGAAATTTTGGACTCTCTAAAGGGCTACCAAGGTTTGACAAGCGCAGCTATTTTTAGAGCCCAAAAGAGCTAGCAAAAGGACCGAATCTTTGACAAAAATAAAGATGTACCTTGTATGAATATCATAAATGAAAGGGAGTAAATCTCAATTTTCTATCCTCTTTTCAATATAAAATTATAATGGCCACATCCTCTTCTATTAAACTACTCCTGCACCAATGCTAATGTATCAATTCTCTAACATTTGGTAGTACCATGATCAGCAAAAATAGGAAAAATGTTCTTGCAAAGGCAAAAAGAAAGTAATGCTAGGGTCCCTTTTGGCGCTTTGGAAAGCTTGGACTTTCTCTAATGTCATAGGATAAACTTGGTGGTTGAAACTCTTTCTAACTATCTATTGATCTCTTGGTTGGAGTGGCTTTTTCAGTCCGTATACTCCTATTTTTGCTGCAGTCACAAATGCTATACAAAACTCCAAAAGCTCTATGATCTCATGGAAACTAAGGGAAATAAGATGCTCTAAAATGTTGAGACAAGTTGGATTTTGATGAGAAGTCCAGCGCAAAAAATAATGGGTGAGTACAAGACGTTGATTGTCAAAATGGTGTTGATATGGAAGTTGTGGTTGGTTCAAAAACCAACAGTGCAGTTGCTGCTAACTTTGAATTGCTTGCCGATGTTGAAGTTCTTTTCTCATTGGCTTGCTTCATTCCAATGGTAAATGTTGTATACTATTTGTCAAGTTGATACAAGCCAAGGACATCTTCATCTGTGATTTTATGCAGTCTATAAAGTTTACCAAGATGAACTGGCCACAATGTTCATCGAGGCTTCCACTGCCTACAACACAACTTTATAAAGCTGAAGTGTGCGGGTATACCTCTGGAGTGGAGGGACTTGGCCAGTGAGAGTGGCTGATTTGCTACCTCGTTTTCAATTTTGGAGTGACTTTAGTGTTTACACTCTATTTTGACAAATAGACAGGGCAACCAAAATTTGTCATCCAGCAAGAATACAACCGTGTCCAAGTTTATGGGGAGTAGTTTGCAGGTACTTCCCTTTTGTGTTTATGCTTTGTTTTCATTTCAAATGTTTTGCTATGTTTCCTCACTTTGTTGTGAATGCCTTCTATTTTGGTTTGTTGCAACTTATTTCTAGTTTTTTTTTTTAACTTGTTTCCATTTGTTGTGCTTTGAACTCCATGACGTGATTGTGTGCTGTAAAGTATGAACAGTGCGTAGGAGGTGGGTACAATTTCATTCCAAGCTTTTATCTTTGAATTGTTTCAATTTTTTGGTTTAAACTTTGTGATGCTGTGACACTGTCTAGGACTTGCGATGGAGGTGGGCAGCATTTCATTGGGCATTTCATTTCCATTTTTTTGTTTTGAACTTTTGTGAATTTTTTGCTCATTTATTGTGTGCTTGCCTTGTGTATGGATGCAAAAATTACTCAGTCATTGTGTGATGAGTTGGACTAGCGTTTTCCACAGCAAGAGCTCCTAGATGCATTTGGTATTATATACCCTCAATATTAGAAGCAATAGGGTGCTGATGAGAGCTTCCCTTGGCTCTTATCAGTGCTCAAGAAGTATTATTGCCATCCCAAAACTATAGATGCAGGTGATGCAGAAAAGCCTTATACTGCTCCCGAGATGTTTTCACCATTGAACTTGGACAATCAATAGGTCGGTTGAGGACAAAAGGTGTTTTTCAACCTTAAAATTCCTTAAGTCTTGCCAACGCAATTGCTTGGGCAAGCACTTGCCTCTTGTTGTCCAAATGATTGGGCAATAGTACTACACATTAAAAGACTTCCTTTACAAAGAAGCAATTGATTCTTGGAAGAATATGGTGAAAGTTGGGTGGCATGGGATGTGCAATCTCGAACTGTTTTCTTCAGTATCCTCCCTTTTGACATGATTTTTCTTTAGTTTTCATTAAATTCATTAGATGATTTTTGGAGCCTCCAAAAGATTGTAAATTTTCAGGCTGTGAGAACTCTAGAAACTTTGTGGGAACTTCAATTTCACATGGACGAGAGATTACCACATCAAATTTTATTTATTTATTTATTTATTTATTTATTTATTTATTTATTTATTTATTTATTTATTTATTTATTTATTTATTTATTTATTTATTTGTTTATTTATTTATTTATTTATTTATTTATTTATTTATTTATTTATTTATTTATTTATTTATTTATTTATTTATTTATTTATTTATTTATTTATTTATTTATTTATTTATTTATTTATTTATTTATTTATTTATTTATTTATTTATTTATTTATTTATTTATTTATTTATTTATTTATTTATTTATTTATTTATTTATTTATTTATTTATTTATTTATTTATTTATTTATTTATTTATTTATTTATTTATTTATTTATTTATTTATTTATTTATTTATTTATTTATTTATTTATTTATTTATTTATTTATTTATTTATTTATTTATTTGTTTATTTATTTATTTGTTTATTTATTTATTTGTTTATTTGTTTATTTGTTTATTTGTTTATTTATTTATTTATTTATTTATTTATTTATTTGTTTATTTATTTATTTGTTTATTTGTTTATTTGTTTATTTGTTTATTTGAAAAAATATAAAAATATATAATATTTTTAAGACTTTTTAATAAAATTTTAATCATTTTATTATAACAGCAGGGTGTTGGTCCCAACGAGGGAAACAGCCCTAAAACAGTCTTTTGGAGGCCCGAATCTCCTCTAATGATGCATGTTTTGGACTCATAACTAGAAATTTTCCTTAACATTGAAGGTTTTGGAGTAGGATATCCTCTTTAACCCCTAAAGTTCCTTGACTATGTTCTCACCAAAAATGCTCCAAAACTGCCATTTCTAGCACAAGTACCAAATTTTTGAAAAATATCATTTTTGGACACATGTAATTGTAGGTTCTTGTAGTACTCTAATTTGGGAATGTGTGGAAAAAATTTCAGAAACTTCCATCGTGTAGATTGGAAGATATTAGCGTTTGAAGTGGCAAAAGTCTTTTTTTTGGCCCTGCAAAAAACCGGGCAACTGCACTTCACAAGATTATTATGAAAAAAAGTCTAAAATGGTTGTGCTTCTTTGGATTCATTCTTTAGAGCAAGTTGGCTACATGCTTGAAAATTCTCAGATTATTTGGAATTGTATAGGATATAGGAAAAAAATAGTAAGTAGAAAGAAGTAGAAAATGGTTCAAAGCACTAAATTGTTAAGAAGTTAATTATGGAATTGAAAAATGCCAATCCCAATGGTTGCAATGTTGTAATAAACAATCTATATCTTGCAATTTTATTTTTTTTGAGAAATATTAAAAATTGAGTGAAATAAACAACTTCAAAGTTTATTTTACAGTAGACAGTCCATAATTGCCCGCAAACTAAAAATCCTTGTAATGTTTAACTCATTGATCAAAATGGAATGATTCAAAGCTTTCCACGTATATATAAATCTAATAAACCAATTTCAAATTTTTATTTTTGAAAAAAGTGATTTTTTTTTATCTGCCCAAACTGCCTGGTTACGAAAAAAAGTAACATATTAGGCCATAACTTTTGACTTGTATTTCCAAATGTCATGAAATTTGGTGCATATGAAAGATATTCTTTGTCCCCACCTTCTATAACAATTTCAGCCCAAAATATGCAAATCTCCATTCACACGTACCTGCCCAAAATTTCTATGTTGCCAAAAAACGCATGTTGGTCCTTTAGGGGTTAATGCTCTTGGAGGAGTTGGCAGACTTGGAGTGCAAGCATCATCAGTTGCTATAGCTAGAAGCCTTATGCATGTTCCTAAGTAATCTAACTTCTACTTCTAATGTGTTTTGTTTGCTTTATAGTGTGTGCAGAACACTAACATTACATTTGGGCAGTCTTAGAATGGTTCAATTATTTTGATAGTGAAAATGTTAGTTGTTCATTTTTTCACTCCCTTATTCTTCGAAGAATACCATGTAACCAATGTACCTTCCTAAACACATATGTATTTTAAAAGGGTACATTTCTTTAAGTTTATCACTTCTAGATTGAATGATTTATTGGCTGAAAATTGCCATTGGTTAGCATTTTGTTTTGGAACGTAGCAATTGCTTGAAAATCATCATTATTCAACATTTGAACTTGTAACTTGGCAATTAGAGCCTATTGCAGTCTACAAAAATAGCCTTCTACTATGCAATCAATTTTTCCAAATTTTGAAACTTACACTTTACCAAAGAAAAAATACATTCAAAATGCCACAATTCCCGTTCCATTTTATCTTTGTGTTGCCACCAATGGTAGTACCCTAATGGACACGGGTATAGACTCCTTGTTAAATACTATAAAGACGTTATAGGATCACTGAGAACTTCTAAAGTTGTCTCGCTGCAAAAGCCAAGTGACTGTGTACCTTATCCACTTTAGGACATGTAGGATCTAATGGCCTTTTGTAATTCTTTTTGAGCCTTGGTCATTCTTCATTTATAAAGGCTAGAACAAAGTAACCTTAATCCTAAAGTACCAAAGTTCTCTTGAGGGACACTTGGGACTTTGGGCAGGCTCATGTGACCTCAAATTTTGACCTGATTTTTTGAAACTTTTTGGGAAGATAGAAAATCAAATTAGCTTAGTATAAATAAATAAAAAAATTCAATCGGTGCTCAGGTGCAAAAGTTATGCCGCATGCAAAGTCTTAAAAGCAGTTTGTCGGGCAAAACAAAAAAATACAAACAAATTTATTTTTTATTTTTTTATTTTTTTTGGAAAGATTATGCATTTGTCTACATTTGAAGCTTTGACTCATTCTATTTGGACTAATAATGAAAAAATTATGGACAATCTCATTTTTTCAAACAATTTATGCATCTTCTTCAAAAAACAACTTATAGAATTCATTTCTAAATGCAATTTTTGAATTCTTCAATATTTTTTTTTAATAGAGTGAAGTTTGTTTTCGAAAAGAATCTCACCATTGGAATTGTAATTTTTCAATTCCATCTTAGAACTATGTGAGTGTTTATTTACCCACCCTTGGTAAATAAGCGAGCGCAACCGGGCTCTAGTTTTTGTGTGGATTTTTTTACAATCTACGGGTGCCTAGCGCCAATCCATTGTGCCTTCCAAGCAATGGATCTTTTTTCCTATGTTCCTAACATCCCAATGTATACGAAAATAAAAAATTTGCACTATTTGCACTACAAGAGAAAGGGGAGTTTTAAATAGTGTCCTAGACTCACGTCTTTTAAGTAACGTCTTTTAATTAACGTCTTTTAAATAACTTCTTTTAAACAACGTCTTTTAAATAAGTTTTTTAGGTAAAATTTCAAGTGTGAGACAGTTTTGGAAAGCCCTATTCTTAATCTACTGGTTTTTAAATCTAAACTTGAGAAAAGATCTAGTCTTGATGCTCTGAATCGGTCTTGAATTTCGGCTAAGTGTTAGAAATGCTAAATCTAAACAATTAATAAGAAGGGGAAGAGTTTAGTAATTTACCTCAAGTTGCCCTTCATCCGTCGTGTTGTAGAATAGCTCCTCGAGATATTCCCGTTCCACCATCCTCGGGTGCTATCTTGGAATTTTGCTCACCGCTTGAAGATAAGTGTTTCATACAAATTTTCTAATTTCTTCCTATTTTTTTTTTTTCTACTTCTACTCCTTCCTTTTCTTTTGGGACTATTCTACTTCAATTATTTAAATATCCCAAAGGTTGACTAGTCTTGGAATAAATAAGTGAAGTCAACTCTTAAACAATAATTGACCCTTCAATTCCTATCCTATCTTGGTCAATTATTGTTCTATCCAATTTTTGATGGTTCTAAGTGTTTTTCCTAGATTTCCACCTAATCTTATCTCTTCCTAAACTCTTCACATCTTCTTTTCCTACTATTTTCTTCTTCCAAACAGCCTTCTATTCTAATTGTTGTCTACTACTTGGAGTTTGAGAGCTTGAAGAGCTTTGGTACAATTGCTACTTCTATTTTTTTTTTGCATTAGTGGCATGATGACAATTTCCCTTGAGTTCTAATTTTTACTCTAATTTTACTTCTTCCCCTCCTAATTTTGAATTAATGGTTTTTGTTTATACTACTCTAGTCCTAATCTAAATTTTCAAGAATTTTTTAGAATATGGAAAGAACCGAGAGAGGGCCTGGAATACAGTCCAGCAGTATCGAAGCACAGTCCAACAATTCGGAATACAGTCCAGCAGCTCGAAACATGTAGACGGGTTTTTTTTATTTATTTATTCTCTAAAAACAAACCCAAAGTTGAGTTTGAACTCTAGGAGGTAAATTTATTTAAACTGGAATTTTTATTAACCTAAGGTTCACTAATTGCATGATTTTGAGGTATACAAATCTTTCTTATTATATCAATCACTACGGCTTAGAACTACTTATCAACAAAATTCATTGTCCATTGGTCTTCAAGCTTTAATCCAATTGTATGTCTCTTTCAATTCTTTTCTCCAATTGATTCTCCTCATTTCTTTTCATCTTTAGCTTTTCTCCAATTGATTTATTAGCTTTGTCTTCTTCTATAATATTTTCTTTTTTAGTCTTGCACTAATATTTTTTATTCATTATTATCTTATTTATTAATCTCAATGTCTCTTTTGATATTTAATAACATTAATCTAAATTATATTTCCCAATTAATTACTCTCATTGATTCTCGTAATCCACTTTAAATGATCACCAATTGAATTTATTTATAATCATACTTATCATATTCCGATCGGTTTAAATTCTCTAACTTCTCCAATTGATTTGACTCACTGTTTCCAATTTATTACAAACTCCCTGGTCTCTTCATACAGATTCCCAATTGCTCAACACTCACAAATTTCTCACTCAATCACAGATTCTATTATCAATTTAATTCCAATCTCTACTCACATCCAGATCACAATTTTACTTTTCCAATTGATAATTTTCATTCACCATATACACAACTATTTCTAATTGGACTCACACTCATATACACAATATCAATTAATTCCAATCAAACAGTCAATCACACACAACCATTACACCACTCACAATTGCAAACATACACTTATATTCATAACATCAAACACAAATTACAAAACACATACAATTGTTTTTTACTTTCGGCCAAGAAGGAGTTTCTTTCATTGATATCAACTGACTTCAATTGAGAGAATACCTACCTATAAGCCCAAGTTTCCAACCAACTTAACTACCAATTCATTTCCACTCCTTAGCATCTCAAATCATTTAAATTCCGATTCCAATTGGGAACTACCGCTAGTAAGCTCTTAAATTACACATCCAATTGGTATTCTGCACAAGGTAACACAAAAAACTACCAATTGGCTAAGAACAAAATATAAAATCGGACTATATGGCCCCTTCCGGTAGTCAAAGTACAATCCAGCAGTATTGGTACATGTCCAGCAGTTCGGACCTCAAGCCGGCCAATTGTGGGCCGACCCCCCTTTTCTGTACGGGGGTACCACATGGTGGCTTACGACTGGTCGGACCCCTCGATAGTAACGTGGCAGGGGATGAGGTGGCGAGGCGCAATTGGTCCCCTTTGTTCGTGCGTTGGGTTGCCCCTCCAGACCGGTTGGCCAGTTGGGGTCGCTCCGCTTCAGCACTCATCCAAGCCCTTGGGGAGTTCGGGGTTGGAATTTTTTGGGTTCTTCAGGGTCTAACAGAAAATCAAACACAACCTAAAGGAAAGAATTCTAAGAGTCTTCCTACATAATCTTTTGAGGGTCTATTCTTAACTTGATTTGTGAGGCCTAAATCTATTCTTTTTGGACACTAAACTTGGACTTCCAAAACTTGCGTTTTGGAAACTAAATTTGGAGAGAGATGACAAGTTCTAATTTTTTGGGATTTTTTTGGACAAAGCAAAGTCAAAGCTTTGCCGTATTTTGGAAAATCTCTAAATTTCTAAACAATTCAAACAAAACAAAGCCAAAGTTTCGCCGTATTTTGGAAAATCTCTAAATTTCTAAACAATTTAAACAAAACAAAGCCAAAGCTTCGTTGTGTTTGGGGAAATCTCTAAATTTCTAAACAATTCAAACAAAGCAAAATCAAAGCTTTGCCATGTGTGGCATTTTGCAAGAAACTTAGAACAAGGTGAGACAAAGGTTTGTTAATACAACACTACAAGGGTTGAGCACAAATGATTAGTCAATGCTAAGACTCAAACACATGTTAGTGAAGATGGGTTAGAACACAAAGTTCTCAATGAAAACACTAGAATGCCCCCCAAAGCGGCATAAGCCAAGGTACGAAGGGGGGGGGATCTAGAATTAGTACGAAGATTAGTAAAAACAAACTTCAAGTTGCTATAACAAAAGGCCAAGTTAGTATTTTAGTCAAAAATCCAAAAACCAAGACAAACTTTGAAGGGACCCCAATGTCCTTCAAAGAAAGCTTGAAAATTAGTAACAACGGAGCTTAAAATGCTCCAAAAATACACGTTTACAACTTTTGACTCAAAAGTGGCCAAAAAAGTCCAAACGAATGGACCAACGTCTTTTGAAAGTCAAAATAATGGCCCAAGGGGTGTTTGTTAGAGAAAAGTGAGCTCCTTGTATACATTTCCAAGGGTGCTCACCTCCCTCTCTTTTCCTACTAGTAATCTTATCACTTGAGATTTTCATCCTAATCTTCTAATTTTTTACTTTCTACGGTGGACCAAACTTCTAACTTTTGGAGAACAACTTCAAATCACAAATGGATTGTGCCATTGGCTTCAGAAGGCCATTTTTAGTCTAAGAATTCCCCAACTCCCCAATTTAACCTAAAAAATGCAATAATACTTAGCGCTAACTGAACACCAAAAAGGGGTAAAAACCCAGATTTTGGAGTTTGACTTTTCTAAGAAAAGTAACTAGCCTAAGTTCTTTAGAAGGTTTAAAGGAATAAGAAAAGTTCCAACTTTGACCCCATTCCAATTCCGTGTGCTCTCGGGACGCCGGTCAACTCCACCGGATTCTTTAAATTTGGCAATTGTCGGGGAATCTCACCAGTTTGGATACTTTTGACTATCGGAATGTGCTGAAATTTGTTAGAGCATCTTATTAGCATAAAAAAAGCTAGTCTAATTTTTAGTAAGATTTTACTGCAACTTGGATAGTTTACAAGAATTTTCCATCCAAGGTTTTGGCGATTGACCATACGGAAAGGCATTTTCTGTAAGTCAAAAAATTCCGAATCTTTTTATGGAATCTCTCTTAGAATCCCACAAAATATGTGCAAGCTCACATTTTTACTTCGCACAGATGTCATAGGAGAATTAAATCTTGTCTTTTCCTTTTGAAATTGATAACTAGGGAATCTTTTGTGTAGGGGGGACTCTTGGCAAACCAATTTCGCTGATGGTCTCCAAACATGATTTCCACCCAAGAACCACATACTGCATCCCTAGATTACTCCCAGGTGTCCGTCTTGCGATTGTAACTCTTGTAGGCCTAACAATTGGGATTTCTACTATTTCGTCAATAGAATGGGGAAAGTGAAACCTATCCTCGAGAATGATCATATGACCTCAACGGTATTCCCTCAAACCAAATCTAGACCTAAGATGCCACATACACCATGGGTTTGGCGATTTTAGCCCTATTTACTATAAAACCGTCTAGTCACGTGAAATTCCGATTTATACCTATTTATAAATGGGAATTGGATTTAGTTGAGGGCAACTTACTGATAAGGGACCAAATGCTATATTGGCATGTAACATACCCATTTTGGTCTTACACTCTTTTTTGAGCTTTTTGTAATTAAAAGTACATTCAAACTTATAAGAAATGAAAGAAAGAAAACAATGAGTCTCGGGTGACGAATCAGGACCTTACAAGCTATTAACAATTTAGAGTTTTGTTCAATCTCGTACCTACTTCTATTTAATAAATTTTTTATATGTGAAATCAAGTTTTGATATTTTGAATTTTTTTGTACCACTCCCAACTCAAATGCTCAATAGAAAAAAAAATTAATTCATGTTTTGTTGTGCAAAAAAATTCCACAAATGGCAATCAAAGACATCTAAAATTGCATGCCAACATTCAAAAAAATTATTTTTACAACTTCAAATGCTAGTATCTTCCAATTCATACAGTCAATCTTCATGAAATTTTTACCACATAATCTGATATAAGTAAAGTACAAGATCCTATGGTTAGATTTTTTTTTAAATTAGTTTCTTGGGTGATTGCAATAGATATGGTAGTTTTGAGTGGTTTTGGAACCAGAAAATGCCTTGGTACTTAAAGCATTAAATTGTACCCATCTTTTCTTCTAATTACAATACTCCAAATTCTTTATCCATGGCCTTTGGTCACTAGAGTAAAGAGACCCTTAGGATGTATTTTGTTTGACATTGAAATCCTTATTTCATTTGTAATTAGGAAAAAAAATCTAAATTATGATGTTATTTTTCTTACAAATTATTAAGTATGGAATACATGCATCCAATATTTATATCCTATTACAAACATTTATTTGATCACAATATACTCAAAGCATGTTTGAACGCATATTTAAATAGTAAAAGTCTTATAATTCAAGGTGAATAATCATCTGTTGGAAGACCAGGTTGCATGGTAAATAAGCAGTAGGAACACCTACAATTTTATTTCTTCTATTGTAGAAAGTTTCTATTATTAAAATTGATGGAATTTGTATTTTCTTGATTGACAAGTAATGGGAGATTTCAATGCACCAAAGAATGCATCATTTGGATAGGTATGCAAAACTTATAAAGATTCAACTCTTTTAGTAGACGAAATTATTTCTTCTACAATAGATAGACACGGAGTATTGTTTTAGGAGATGTACACGTTGAAATCCTCTCATGAGTTGGCACATGTAGGCACTTGGCGCATTTGGGTGTCCCTACCTCAACTATATTATCATGTATATAGCAAGAAGTACGTTTTATTGCTTACAATTAGTGCCAAGGGCAAGGAATTGATATTCAAATAAAAAAAATATTCAAATTCAAAACAAGTAGCAAGGCCAAAAAGATTGCAAGAATTCTATAACATAAGTGTATTGTATAAATAAGTACAAGAATCAAGTTTAGCTATCAAGCTCTAATATATATTTAAAGTAGAGATTTTGGACAATAATCATTCCTACTTGTTAAACAGCTCCATTGTATTTAAAATTTTCTCTATACACACTATTTTTTACTTTTTCAACTATAATAAATTCATAGAAATAGCGTTATCCAAATATGTTTTTATTCAAAGAAAAGACTAATATAAATGTTTACATGAGCCTAATTTTTTCTTTACAGAGGTTAGAAATTCCTTTTTTTTTTGTAAACTCTATTTTTTTTTAATATTTCATAGATTAATAAATAAATTCGTGGTGAAAAGAGATAAATTAAACAAAAAATTTAATAAACTTTACAAATAAAAGATATTTTATTTTAATATTTGGAATCTAAAATTTGGACTAAAAAAATAAACCAATTGCTTGTATAAAGGTAGACTTGTTTCTAACTATTGTTTGGTATGACATAAATATCAAAATTTAAAACACGGAAAGTGCAAACTATAGATTGTCTATAGTGGTCAAAGAGACAAAGACAATTTGTTGTTTGTTGTTGATTCTATAAAAAATTTCAAATTTTTTTTCAAATTGATTACAATTTTTAAATTTTTTTACTTTTAAAAATATTTATTAAACTAAATTTTCATATTAGAGTTTTACAAATTTTGTTTTAGTAAGTTCAACAAATGGTATCAAAAATGTTGTGATTTTAAAATCTGGAATTGATAAATTTTGACTAATTCCTTGATTAGATGTTTCAATCAAAATATAATGTAAAATAGTTGCACCTTAAATTGTTTCTTCTAGAACTCTGGCCTTACTTTTTGATGGAAAGTAAAGAAGAAAATGCCCCAAATGGTAAATTCTAGTACAAAGGCGACAAAAATGTAGACTTGAAGACCATTTTTTGTATTGAATGGTAATGTGCAAGTAACAGTTTTGTAACAGAAAAGATTTTGGTAAATTTAAACTCTTGCCTTGATATATATATATCAAATATGAATTTTGGACTTCCCTCTATTACAATTATGAACTGTTAGAATCTTCATTCAAAATTTTATAATTAAGTTCTTATGTCCACAAAATTTACACAATCACTTTGAAAGTAATTGTCACCATATGCCAAAGTGAATAACTTATTAGTTACTTCCTATTTCATAACCATGGTGGCATTGACAATTTATTGAAATGGTTTTAGATATATCTACTTTGTGAAAAGTGCTTTTTCAACAAATAAGCCGTCACTTTGATGTATGCATGTCCAGAATTGTTCCCTTTCCAAATACATCCCCTATTTACAAATGCATCAAATGTTCGTGTAGAAGTCTTGGACAAATGAGGTGACGCAATTGAAAAAGTGGAAATCTTGGTAAGACTACTATTGAATTGTTGATTATCGATATCTAATATTCTTTTATGAATTCTGAAATTGTCAGAATGTGTGTTCATTGTGTGTTTTTTTCATTTGTTTTAGGCATTGTAGAAAGCGACCATTTGAGTGATGAAGCTATTTACATCCATGGAAATGGACGAAATCTACAAGATATGAATGAAAATTCATTTATTCATCCAAAAGCATTTACATTCATCCAAATAGAGCAATACCATCCCAAGATTTTATCTTTAGCAATTTCGTCCACTGAAAAAGGAAGAATAACTCACCAAATAATCCCTATTAAGACATTTGCATCTCTATTTTGCAAAAAGTCGCCCAAAAAAGCCTTTGAAAGATAGCAAACTGATCATTTAAGAATTGATTGCCTTTGAGGGGAAGCTAAACTCCTTGAAACAATTTTCTGTAAATTTTTGTGGGAAGAATAATGGAATTGACATCTAAGCCAAGTCGTTTCATATTTTTAAGACCTTTGTAGAATTAGTTACAAATTTTTGAAGTTGGAACTTAGTGGTCATTAAAACCGACCACCTCCTGAAATGTACACCGCTAGTACATTGAAGAAAGCCAAATGTACTTCTGTGTCATGATCGCTTTTCGAGCTCGCTCGCTTTTAGAGCAGACTACCTTATGTATGTATTGTCTTTGGGTTCCTGGTACTTGCAAGTTTTCTATTGCAGGAACTGACTTTTCAAGTGTTGTTTTTGTACCAGCATGCAGGTGTCCAAATTAAGATCATCTATTGTACAGTTTGCTAAACTCCACACGTGTCTTAATGCCACACTTTGCTTTTGGCTGTGTTCACTTAACTTCTACCATTTGTTATAAAATATGATACAAAATTAAGTTAGCTTCACAAACTGCCATCATTCCAGTTTTCATAAAAACGAACATGTTTGTCTCTTCACTGGCCTCCGGTTGTGTGAAGCCTCTCCCTCCCTCACTTATTTATGACTCGGGCTTTACCACCATTACCGGGACTTCATGGGATGAACCGGAGTTGCCAGAACCCCGCAGGCTTGCAGCCAGCAGGGTTTTTGGAACAGTAAACTGCCACAAGTCTTCTCAGCACTGGCGCAATTCTGGAGGGAAGGATTTTGACAGGCTCAAAGCTGAGGAGAGTGGAGACTGAGCCTGCAAGTCGGTGGTCTTCGCAGTGCTTTAACTAATTTCAAGACTGTAAGTAAAATCTGATTTCAAGACTGTCGTAAACCCTGTTTGTCTGCAGAGATAAGTCCCTTCCGTGCCTGATAAGTTCAGTCGTCTGAACTTATTAGTCAAAATCTGTGTGGCTAGCATGCAGCGAAACATTGGAAACCCCATGTCTATCTGTAATCTGTCCTTCAGGCTTCAGCTAGCACAAGTAAGTTATTGCTGGTGTCGATGCGTGTTGTTCGACAGAGCCTACCCAATCAGGCACTGCAGAAGAGAAAAATGCACATTTCGGAGTTCGGACAGCTGAGAGCCTACACCAAACGAAGGAGTCAGGAGGAGAATGAGAAGATCGAGAGGGTGGGTGGGTGAGGTAGGAACTTAACTTCACCAACAGTAAGGATCGATGTTTACAATTTGAGATAATTTCTGTACAATTAAAACACTTGTGTATGACAGCAAGGTCCGCCGCTGCAAAGGCTGGAAGAGAATGTACCCTCTGAGGTATCAAAGATGGGAAAAGCTCCATTAGCAGAGAACTTTGCAGATTCGGCCCTTCCCTTCCCTTTAACGTAACTTCCCAAGTTTTTGACAATGCATACGTCAAAGTGTCAAACGGGCACACGATAATCAAGGTTCTAAGTAGGTGCCAGCCAGATACTGTAGTTTGCGTCACATAGCACGTAACTTAGTACAAGCATCTGCTGCCATGCAAAATCAAACCTCTCCAGAGTCCAGAGGATGTGCAGCAATACGGTCGTAAAAAAATTGCAGGAAACGAAGAACTGAAGAGCTCCAGAGCTCAAATGACGACCGTGGAATTTCTTAGGATGCTCATTTTCAGAAGCCGGTGGAAAGGGTCTCGAAGGACTTGGATGCTCGAGCTCCTCGGAGCTGCGGTCATAATTAAATGATGGAAGTAGAAGATTACCTAAGCTAGGTATGGACACCTATTAATATGAACATTGACCAAAATGTGACACCTACATTTGGACCCAAAAGTGTCATTTTTTCCTTGAAAGGGACATGATAAGATGAATACGACCTAAACATGGAAGTCTATGAGAATCTAGTGTTGGTGGTTAGAGAACATACTTTGAAAATTCATTAATTCATTCATATGGTATCCAAAGTAATGTATGTTGGAACCTTCTTTTGCTTGCCAATAAGACATATAAAATATCTGCATTACTAGTGATGCGCATTGAAGTTTAAAAATTTTGAGGTTTCAATTTTTGACCTCTCTGACCTCGAGGGCAAAAATTTGACCTTCACACAATGTCATGGATTTGGAAACCTAGAAAGAATGGTCCTTGGATTAGATTGCCTTCATGTGGTGAACAAGCATAGAGTGAAACAACAAACTCATACAAAGCATGAAGTAAAAGTCACAATGGTCATAGAGGTGAGTTGATTACATGCGTCAATTGATAAAGCAACTTCCATTACAAGTGATCATTCGTGAAGAGTAAATTTTGCTTTCCCAACAAAATTTTTTGTCACGTGCAATAGTTTCTTCACAATTCTAAACAAAAGCATTCAAATGGCTATTATTGCAAAGATCATATTAAGATTCTTTCAAATTTTTATCTCAATGCGGGCATTTTAATAAATTTACTTCAGAAAGTTCACCAATTTTTTTGTTTTAGCTCCTAATAGACCGAATGACTATTGAATGTATGCAGGTGATCTTGGGTAGGTACTGATGAAGTCATTTTTTAACGGATGTTCTTCAAATTTTAACACAAGGTGTGAACATGTACCTTCTAAGTAAGAAAATTATTTTTTTATCAAGTGCCTAGATCAAAAGTTATGTTGCCTTGAATTTTTTGAACAACCCAGGCAGCATGTGCAAAACTCCTCCATTAACCCCTAAAGTCCCAAGTCCATTTTTCTGTTAAAAATCACTCAAAACTGCTACTTTTGTTGCGTTCATCTAAAAGATCAGAAAAAATATTTTTTTTTAGAAACTAACCATAGGATCTTGTACTGCACTTTTTACAAATCATGTAGTAAAATTTTTGTGATGTTTGACCATACGGATTGAAAGATATCAGCATTCAAAGTGAAAGAAAAAGTTTTTTTCAAGAAGATGCTCTAATTGCCCGAAAAACAAGATTGTCCATAACTTTCTCATAAAAAATCCAAATGAAATTAATCAAAGCTTCCCAAATAGGCAAAAATATAATCTATAAGGAAAAAAAAATTAAAAAAATTAAATTAAATTTTTTGCAAATTTTTTTTGCTGCCCCTTCTCCCCTATTTTGAGCTTATTTGGGCATAACTTTTGCTCCCGGGCACCGATTGAAATAAAAATTACATTCCCCAAAAGCTAATGAGTTTTTCTATCTTATGGGAAAGTTTCAGAGTGTTTCATTAAAAATTGAGCTCATAGGAACCTGCCCAAAATCCATTTTGTCCCCCGTAGGGACAATGGGACTTTAGGGGTTAACTTCGGTCCTAAGTTTGGTAGGTGTGTAACTTACATGATACAAGATGCAAATGTAAAAAAAAAATATATACATATAGTGTAAAAATCTCACTTTAGGAGGAATTAAAGTCTATTGGTCCTATTGGGCAAGGTCCAAAAAAAAATTCTCCTAACTTCAAATGTTATAATCTTTCAATCTATGCGGTCAAAGCTTTTGAAATATTTTCCACAAATTCCTAGAGAAGTCTAGTATAAATTTATACGATTGAATTTTTTTTTAAAACTACTCTCTCCGTCCCAAAAGGATTGTCCATCTTTCCAAAAATAGATGTCCAGAAGTGATTGTCACTACTTCAAATTTAGTTACATGAAGATGCAATTCATGAAATAGTCAGTATGTCACAATAAGAGTTTCAATTAGACGAAGATACAATTCATGAAATAGTCAATGTCAATTCCACAAAGACACAATTCATGAAATAGTCAATGTCAATTCCACAAAGACACATTCATGAAATAGTCAATTTTAGTTACACAAGCTGCTTACAAGCTGCTCAAGAAAAATCTAACCGTAAACTATCTTCAAAAAATCTTCATGGGGTACAAAGACAAGATGGAAAACAATGTGTTGCTATGCTCAATATTCATTTTCGGTGGAAAATTATAAGCTAGCGGGTGATTTATTACATGAATTTATAGCCTCAAATTTCCCGCTTTAAGTAGTTCATACTTTAAATTTGATATTGCCGTTTTTGCAAATCGTTGAGTAAATCAAGAGTTAATTAACATGTCTACATTCATTATTTTACCAAATTCTCAAATTTCGCCTTTATCTTGAGAAAAGTTTTCAAGGGACAATCATTTCAAGACGGAGGGAGTATTTTTTTCCATTTTTTCTTGCTACCCTAAAATGTGGCAGTTTTTGACAATTTTTACCCAAAATGTGCTCGGTCCTTTAAGGGTTAATTATTGGATGGATTGATGCATATCCAAAAACCTTTGATTAGTTCTATTTTCATTGATGAAATCCATAATCATTAAGTACCAACTGTCATCTTGAGAGACAATGAAAGGTTTGATTATGTTTGTATGATCTCAATTTTTGGCATGATCTTTTGAATTTGATTTTTTAACCCCTAAAGTTTTTGTGACTATATTTTCACCAAAAACGCTCAAAAATTGCCATTTTTAGTACAAAATATCAAATTTAAAATTTAAAATAAATAAATAAATTTTTTGAAACATGTGACCAAACTTATAGTATGCTGACTTGAGAACATGTAGTAAAAATTTCAAGAAATTCTACCACATGGATCACAAGATATTAGCATTCAAATTCATTGAAATCATTTTTTTGGCCCTACGAAAAATTGGGCAGCCGCACTTCTCAAGCTCACTTTTTTATAAAAGAATGTCCAAAATGGTGGTGCTTCTTTGGATTCATTTTCCTAGACAAGTTGGCTATATGCTTGAAATTTTTCACATCATTTGGAATTGTACAACACGTAGGAAATAATTAGTAAGTAGAAAGAAGTAGAGAATGATTCAAAATACTATATTGTTCAGAATTGAGTTATGGAATTGATAAATGCCAATCCCAATGATTACAATGTTGTAATAAACAATCTACATCCTATGATTTTATTTTTTCAAACAATATTGAAAATTGAATATAAATTGTCTTCAAAGTTTACTTAGAATGGAGAATCCGTAACTCCCCGCAAACAAAAACTCTTCATAACTTTCATCTTATTGATCAAAATAGAGTGATCAGTCAAAGATTTTGATGTACATATAAATCTAAGAAACCGATTTCAAATTTTTGTTCTAAAAATTGTGATTTTTTATGATTTGCCCAGACTACCCATTTACAAAAAAACAACCATACTAGGCCATTACATCCGACTCATATTTCCAAATGTCTTCAAATTTAGTGCATATAAAAGATATTCTTTGTCTACATCTTCTCTAAACTATTTCAGCTTAAAATATACAAATCCTCATTCACACCAGCAGCTGCCCAATATTATTATATTGCCAAAAAACACATGTTGGTCCTTCATGGGTTAATATAAGAATATAGATTGTGTTTTGAAAATGTGATTTTGATTTAAAAACGATGCTCAAAAACAAAAGTTATGCCACAGTCCAAAGTTCAAAATAATTAGGTTCCGACTGTATTGAGTACAAAATGGTCAAGATTGAAGATAAGAAGCAAGTAGGAAAAAGTTTTTTCATAGCAAGCGTTTATGGTTTCAAAATGATAGATGCTCTCATGCGTGATTAATTAATCATTTACCTAAATCCTAATAAATAAAACATTCTTAGTCTTGCAATTCATTTTGTAATAACACAATAAAATATAAATTTTTTATAAATGTTGTATAAGAAAATAAATTTGGACTTGAAATAATTCTTATATTCTCAAAGATAGAGTTTATATGATGATTACATTTTTCATATATTTATTAAAAGATTACAAACGTGGGTGGTGTGAGTGAAGGGACATACAAATTGCATAAAATAATATTTGTGGCACTCGTTTGACTTCATTTCATAACTTTTGTTTTCTAGCATTATGATTCTATGGCTATGTTATGGCTTCATTTCATTGTTTTAGTCATTTGGCCTCATGGTTCTATGATTTCATGACTATATTGTGGTTTGTTGATGTACTTATTTAGCTTCATTCAATGGCCAAGTCATATCTAAGTGACTCTATAGTTAGTGCACCTTCTATTTGTCAATACAAAAATATATATCACCAAATGGCTAATCCAATTCTACCCTAAAGGTTGGCAAGGGAATGATTCGTATTTCAAATGGCGTTTCTTGGCAACATAGTGATTTTGGGCAGCTCACTATGAATGGAAAATTGTGATTTTTTTTATTGAAATTTTCACACAATATGTGCCCAAGGAGTAGCTTTAACCCCTAAAGGACCAACATGCGTTTTTTGGCTACATAGAAATTTTGGGCAGGTACATATGATTGGAGATTTCATATTTTGGCTGAAATTTGAATAAAAGGTAAGGACAAAGAATATCTTTCATATGCACTAAATTTCATGACATTTGGAAATGTAACTAAAAAATTATGGCCTAATATATTATTTTTTTTGATAACTGGGTAGTCTGGGCAGATAAAAAAAAAAACTTTTTTTCAAAATCAAAAATCTGAAATAGATTTTCTAGAATTATATACAAGCAAAAAGCTTTGAATCATTCCATTTTGATCAATGAATCAAAGTTATGAAGATTTTTAGTTTGCGGGCAGTTATGGATTTTCGACTCTAGAATAAACTTTGAAGTCCTTTATCTTACTCAATTTTCAATATTTTCTGAAAAAAATAATATCCTAGGATGTAGATTATTTATTACAACATTTCCACCATTGGGATTGGCATTTTTCAATCCTATAATTAAATTCTTGACAATTTGATATTTTGAATCATTCTCTACTACTATCTACTTACTATTTTTTTCCTATATAATGTACAGTTCCAAATGAAGTGAAAATTTTCAATCATGTAGCCCACTTGTCTAGGAAAAAGAATCCAAAAGAAGCTCCACCATTTTGGACCTTTTTTCATCAAAAAGTGAGCTTGTGAAGTGCAACTGCCCTGATTTTTTGCAGGGCTAAAAAAATAATTTCAATGAATTTGAATGCTTATATCTTGCAATTTTTGTAGTGGAAATTTCTGAAATTTTTACCATGTGTTTTCAAATCAGCATACGAAAAGATCCTATGGCTACATATGTCAAAAACAGTTTTTTTTCCAAAATTTGATACTTGTACTAAAATGGCAGTTTTCAAGCGTTTTTAGTGAAAATTTAGTCATGGAACTTAAGGGGTTAAGGCCCAACAATTTTCAAAACTTTTGACTACATGGTTAAAAAGTTATTATATGATATATGATTTCCATTGATCTTTGAACAGCTCAAAAATTCTTAAAAAGTCATTATATTGATTAATGAGATGAAAGTTATGAAGAATTTTAGTTTGCAGGAAGTTATAGAATCTCTACTCTAAAATAAACTATAAAGTCCTTTATTTAATTCAATTTTCAATATTTAAAATAAATAAATAAAACATTAGGTGTAGATTGTTTATTACAACATTGCAACCATTGGGATTGGCATTTTTCAATTCCATAATTAAATTCTTAACAATTTAGTATTTTGAATCATTCTCTATTTCTTTCTACTTATTATTTATTTCCTATATGTTGTACAATTCCAAATGATGTGAAAATTTTCAAGCATGTACCCAATTTGTCCAGAAAAATGAATCCAAAGAAGCACCACCATTTTAGAATATTTTTCATAGAAAAATGAGCTTGTAAAGTGCAAGTGCCTAATTTTTTACAAGACCAGAAAAATGATTTTTGTAAATTCAAATGCTAACATCTTGCAATCTTCACATTGGAAATTTCTGAATTTTTTTTTTACATCTTTTCAAACCAACATACTACAAGATTCTTTGGGTACATGTGTCCAAAAATGTTTTTTTTCAAATATTTGGTGTTTGTACTAGGAATGGCAGTTTAGGAATGTTTTTGGTGAAGACATAGTAAAAGAACTTTAGGGTTAACAATTGTAACTATACTTGATTGTAACTAGGGTTGAATATAGATGTACATCCTTAATGGATTGCAGATTCACCAGAAATTGATGCAAATTTACATCAATGTGCTAAGGGCCTTTCATTTGTTAGATTAAATTTCGGCGGGAGCCCAATAAAAGTTTACGTGGAGCTCAAAAAGTACTTATCTAAAACTTTGATGTAGAAAGTACTGTAGGGCTCCAACATAGATACCAAATGAACACATTAGTACAATATATTCAGCATACATATGCCATCCCGCATTTTCCTCAAATTCTTGTTCATGTTTGTCTTTGGAACCAAATAAGGTTATTCCTCCTAGAAATAAAACCCCAATTAATCAATTAATCCTTATATGGGTAATTGCTTGTTGAATTAACAATTGAATGTTTGGATTCCTACAAAGACAATTTGAACACATGATTCTGAAATTTTAAGAAATGGTGCATACATTAAGCAATTTTAGGAAGAAGAAAAAATCCAATCAAATGTTGAAGTGAAAATTTATGTTGCCCAAATTTTTGGGATAGTTAAGCCCTAAATGCCCAAGGCCTGTTTTGAGCTTCTTGGAATTTGCTCTGAATTGAACAAAATGCCAACATTTTGATAAGTTGTATAAATTTTTTTGAATTGTAACCATACAAATTCAAACTAGACATATTAGAGATCTCATTGGAAAAGAAAACACAACACAACAATATGACTTATGGAATGAAAGATTATAATGTTTGACTATGAGGGTGCTAAAACTGCAAAAATCTTTCAATCTTCTTTACACAAGTCAAATCTAAAAAGTTGATGACTGTGAACTAGATTTTGCACTTCCACAAAACCCAGGAGACAATAGTATAGGGGTTCTTCGTTCTAGAGAAAGGTTTACATTAGAGAAAATCTGGACTCACTACAGGGCTGGTTGGAGTGCGTGCCAATGTGCAATTAGAGAAAAAATTAGCCGAAAAGCTGCAACAGTCAGTGTAAGATGAGCAGTCAGCCAAGGTGCCCCGTCGGACTGCCGATTAAAAAAATATATTTTTTTTTTCAAAAAAAATTAAATAAATAAATAAATGAATTTTAATTTTAATTTTAATTTTTATTTTTTTATTTTTTTTCCCTGTATTTGCACTCCCGCCGAAAATCTGGACTCTCCCAAACAGCCCTCTGGAGAGTCCAGATTTTCTGTAATGAATTAGTCTAGCATTTTATGACTAAAAGTCACTTACAAATAGATTTATGTTTACAAGTTTAGTATAATATTATATCACTTTTATTTCCGTGTGTAAAATTTGTTGGCCAGTCCATTACCAATGTATGTTTAAAGTCCCAGTCCTATATAGTGTTCTAAGGGAGGTTAAATCATTATTTGTCAAATAGATCAGGTTTTGTCAAATGAATCTTATATGATGCATGCACTAGGATGTAATCATAACAAGATAGTATTGATAAAATAGTACACATAATTCATTAATTATATCTTTTTATGCTTAGGTCAAATTGTCAAGCCAATCTGTAGCTATCACGTTCATGCAAAAATGTCTAGCGATTCTGTATTCTACTTCAAATTATTCCCAGTTGTGAAATGTATGATAATGTCAAATAGTTCTTAATTCTTATGCTTTTGCCAAATTATATCAAATGAATCCAAACCAACAAGGGCTAACATACAAACATAACATTGGAACAATTTGCAATTTGAACCAAACATGTAGAACCTATAACCAATCACAATTTATTCTAATACAATTTGGAACAATCAATTTTTAACATACAAATCCAATTACCAAGACTTAAATAAACACTTTCAACCAACCATGCCAATATAACAAGTGCATATGGATCAAGCATAAAACTTATAAATCACATAATAATTAATTCAAAACAAACAAATAAATAAATAAAAATAACAAAACAACTAAGATTTAAATTATAGCTTAACAACAAACATATATATATTACCAATAATAATAAAATAATAATATAAAAATAAAAATAAACCAGGGACTCGACCAAACTATTGCAGCCCAAAGCCCAAAGCTAATTAGCTTTGTACGCTGAAATTTGGTCAAAAGACCTGTATCCATGGATAGCAGATCCTATGGCCGTGGAAGCCTATTTGTCATGCGTCCGTCGAGACTGCTGCAAACTGGTCCGGTGCTTACTTGGGAATCTCACTAAGTTGTACAATCTCTCTGCACATATTAATCTTACAATCACAACTGGATTTCGCGATCGCAATTGAATTCTAATTCGCAACAATTTCAAAATTTTGGGTTGACAGCCCAATTTCAAATCCCTAATCTCCTTCCACTGTTACAAACTTATTGCTGCGGTCGGCAATTAATATCTTACTCAATTATTATCCAATTGAAAAAAATTTAGTTTTCATTTTGATTGATTTCCTTTCCTCTTTCCAACGATATGAAATACGCCTTCTAATTCCTTCTAGATCAAAAGTTATTGCAATTAGAAGTTTGCTATTTCCACAAACTTGCGACTGCCGCGCTTCAACTCCGATTGAAATTTGTTGATAACGGTTTGGAATTTGTTAAAATTTGTTCTCAATTTCTGCTTGTTTATTCAATCCCTATCCAAACAAGCCCTTCCAATTTCAATTCGGTCAATTTTATAAATTTTAAGAGAAATTTGATGAAGAAATCACAGCAACGTTTCTGGCTGTTGATTGCAATTGAAGAATTTGATTGTTTTTGTTTAGTTAATCAATCAATCACGATCACCTTAGTACAGGTTGTGACGTCAAATCTGCAACAACTTCCAACTTTGATCTCATATTTCAGCACAATTTGTTGAATCCAAACTTACAGATTTGAAGACAATCTCGTCGTTGGTTTACCAATTTTGATCATGTCTCGCTCTTGCTCCATTGCCGCACCTTCAATCTCTTCCTGCTCCGTGGAGGTTCTCTAGTCCTCCAATCTCCTTCAAATTCAAATTTTCTTCAATCCAGCTTCGAGGCAGGTCTTTGCAATTGACTGCCGCTGCTTTCTTTACCAGTTCTCAATTCCACACTTCGCAGGTAGATCCTCAGCATTCAAAGTTCATCCACAACTGGATCGCAATTTCCTTACACTGTTTCCCGTTGATTGGCACTTTACTCCTCGGATCACTCGGCTGATTTCTTCCTCTCACAGTCAAAATAAATTTCACAGTAATACACAAATTCTCACAACAATCCGTCAAGTCTAACCGATTCAAAATAATAAATATAACACATAATACAAACATACAATTTGCAACTAACACATACAAAATATATAATATATTTATATTCATAAAAATTGGGTCTTACCATTGCCAATGTTTCACATTTTTAAATGTCTATTTATAGTTTTTGATTTTTGAAGATTTGAATGGGTGCAAATGGGTCGCACCCCATTCATCGATTTTGAATTTTGTTTTTATTTTTATTTTTTTTCCGTCCATCCTAATAAAATATCCCTATTTGCACTTATAGGCAATTTTTTACTTTAAAAGCACTTTATTTCTAACTTTTGCTCCACTAAGGGGCCCCTAAGTGCCTAATCTTCTAAAAAACACTATTTTCCTAAAAAGTTTTAAGTCTATAGTGACCAAAAAAATATGAGGTTAAAGGGCGTAGCTTGAATAACCTCGATCAATTTATGGCTTCTTAAAATTTACTCCACAATTTTTTTAAATGAATTCTGAATGCGATTTTTTCTCCAAGATCTAGTGTATTTGAGGCTCATTTCTAAGAGCTCTTAACACTACGGGAAGTCAAGATTGCAATGGGTACCCTTGTACAAAAACTTGAATAGAAAAATCACTATCATTTATTTTCAAGATCGGATTTTTGGTGCTAAAATCAGACTTCAAGAATAACTTTTTAAAAATAGAAACTACTAAAAATAGCAATTTGGTTAGGTTTTATTTAACTTCAAAGTTTTGCAAACACCAAATTTGGGTGCCTTGGGCATTTAGGGGTTAACTTCTAAAGTCCTAAGGCTTTTTTTTCATCAAATTCCACTCAAAATTGCCAACTTATAGAAGAATGAGTGAAAGAAATTTCAAAAACTTGACCACATCAATTGCAAAATGTTTGTATTTGAAGAGAAAAAACCTGGATTTTTTTGTAATGCTTGCTTGCCTAGATTTTAAGGCTTTGAATGTTCTTTACTTAAAATTTTTGCACTTCCAATGTTGAATTTCATATTTTTTATATTGAATAATTGAGTCGTAATTATAGAAGTTTTTTTAAAATTGAATATTGTTCTTTAAAAAATTATTAAGTAGAAGTAGGCATGAGACTAAACAAAAAACTAAATCATTGATAGCTCTAAAATGGAATTGAAACACAATAGTATATAAACTAAGATTGTTCTAACAAGAAATTTAAACCCTATCAAATAATTTTCTAAGAAAAATTGTAAAAATGCGTTCAAAAATGAATCATATAAGTTATTTTTTCAAAAAAATACTTAGGTTGCCCAAAAATAAGATTGTTTATAACTTTCTCATCATTAGTCCAAATAAAGTGAATAAAATCTTTCCATATATAAAAAAATATTTTATATGAGAAACAAATTTTTGAAACTTTTATTTTGAATTTTTATTATTTTTTGTGTTGTCTTGCCAATTCCATTTTGAGCTTAGGATGGCATAACATTTGCTTTCTAGCACTAATTGAAATAAATGTCATATTTATAGAAAGCTAAATTATTTTTTGTATTTTCAAAAAAAAAAAAATAATAATCGAGATTCTCGGAGACTACTTGAAATCCATTTTATCCCTCAAGGAGAGAATGAGACATTGGAAGTATAGGCAGTTTAAGCATCTTTTGTTGAACCTCTCATCTACTTTTAAAATTTGGCATTTATGAAATATATATATGATACTTTATACAATTGTAAAAAAACAAACCAATATTTCATTTTAAAATCACACTACAAGAGGAATCAAAGTTTGTTAACTATAATGGTACCCTTTTGGAGGAAAAAATATTTTCTTCTAACTTCAAATGCTATAATCTTATGATTTGTATTGTCAAAGATTTTGAATTTTGTTCACATGTTTTAAATATTTGAGTCTATGATTTCACAATTTGGATTGCAAAAAAAACAAATTCTCCAATGCACAAGAAATCATAAAAAAAAAAGCTAGTATGTATGTAGACTACTTCACCTCCTTATACTATAGTATTTAGGATAGACTTCTTATTGAATCTAAACTTTGCATGACTGTACATAACAAGATATACTAATAAATGGTATATATCTTCATTTTGTATATGGAATTTTCTTTATTTAAAAAGACTCAAAGTTTTTTGTCCATATTTGATAGGGTCAAGAATTTTTTTTTTTCAAACTTCAAATTTTATGATCTTACAATCCACGCAGGTAAATGAACTAAAATTACATCAACATGATTGTATATAACATTTTTTTATACTTTTGTTATGAAAATATTTCAAAATTCAATTTTGGTCAATGCACCAAAAATCTTTCTTTTTTGGGTCCATCTCTTTGTCCTTTAACCCCTACAGGACTAGGGTGTTATATAGATTTCCAAAATTGTGAAGATCTATTCTAAAATGCAACTTAGAACAATATTTTAATGATGATTGTCAAAGAATAGTTGTAAAACATGATTTATAGATCACATCCATGCGATTAGATCAACAAATACACAAACCTATATTTCACAATAAAATTTGAAGCCAAAAACTGAAATTTTCTTTTAAAATTCTAAAATCAATTATAGATTGAATATTTATGATTTTTCCAACAATTTTTTTTCTATAAATTCAAAATGCTAAAATGACCATACATTCAAAATGCAAAACCTTCTAATACCTTTTGACTTATAGAATGTTTGCAAAGCAAAATCTTTGTAAAATATATCGGACAAATGTTAAAGAACTAATACAAGAATCTTTAAAACAAATTGATGGATGAAAAAATGCATTTCGGTTACTTTGGAATGTTTTTTTATTCATTTGTTGTTCACAATCTGCAGTCATGGTCTTTAAGGGATTAAAGCCGGTTAACCCTTGAAGCTCCATGACTATATTTTCATTGAAAATGCTCAAAAATTGCCATTTTTAGTACAAGTACCAAATTTTTGAAAAATAAACTCTTTTTGACACATATAACCGTAGGATCTTGTAGTTTGCTGACTTGAAAACATGTGGTAAATATTTCAGAAATTTCCACTGCGTGGATTGCAAGATATAAGGTAGCCGACCTGTTTCCGATCACCCCCCTCTATTTTGGTGATATAGGCTACTGTAATTCCAACCATAGCTCTGTTGCATTTCCAACAACTCACGCAGAGCAAGATATAATGTCCAGGAGGTGTACATTGAAACATAGAATGATCACAACTTGTATATTGAAAGCCACAATTATCACTTACATCAGCCTATAATTGGTAATACAATAATCTATGCAATCCTTCCAAACTTTGTTTCTGCATATGAGAAAATTTTCCATCTGAACAAAATCGCACTCCACATATGGGCAACTACTTAAGTGATTGGAAATGGGTCGGTTGCCTTAAGCATTCAAATTCACTGAAATTATTTTTTTGGCCCTGCAATAAACAGGGTAGCTACACTTTACAAGCTCACTTTCCTTTGAAAAAATATCCAAAATTGTGGTGCTTCTTTGGATTACTTTTCCTAGACAAGTCGAGCACATACATGAAAAATTTTAGATCATTTAAAATTGTACAACATATCGGAAAAAATTAGTAAGTAGACAGTAGTAGAGAATGATTCAAAATAAAGAATTGTTAAAAATTTAATTATGGAATTGAAAAACGCCAATTCCAATGGTTTCAATGTTGTAATAAACAATTTACATCCTATGAATTTGTTTTTTCCAAAAAATACTGAAAATTGAGTAAGATAAACAACTTCAAAGTTTATTTTAGTGTACAAAATCTTTATTAGCCCGCAAACAAAAAATCCGCATAGCTTTTGAGTATTGATTCAGTAAAAAACCAATTCAAATTTCTATTCTTGAAAAAAACCAATTCAAATTTCTGTTTTTTAAAAAAACTATTTTTTTGATCTACTCGGACTACCCATTTACAAAAAAAAATAACATATTAGACCATAACTTTCAACTCCTATTCCAAATTTCATGAAATTTAGTGCATATAAAAGATATTCCTTATTCCCACCTTCTATTAGAATTTGGGCCAAAATTATGGAAATCTCTAGTCAAACGTACCTGTCCCAAAATTTCTATGTAGCCAAAAAACACACACTGATCCTTTAGAGGTTAAAGCAAGAGTAGATCTTGCCAAGTTGTAATGTATTTCACCCAATCTATACTACCATATTTGTAATTTGGTATAAATAATTATAAAAATAATTTCTATTTTTGAAAAAAAATTTAACTACTTTTGCACAAACAAAGAATCGTAAAGAACATTTTTATTTTATTATTTGGACCTTATTTTTTAGAAATAATCTCGGAAATAATTAAATATTCATTAGAGAAGTGCCGATCATGCTCTTCACTTCTAGTATTAATTGAAGCCCTAAAGTTCTTTCATATTTAGAGGCCCAAAATTGCTTCAGAATAAGGCAAAAATTTCCATTTGGTTTTATTCCTTAACTCCCAAAGGACCAAGGGCTTTTTGTCACAAAAAAACTCTTAAAACTGCTATAATTTCTGTTGAAAGGTGCAAATTTTTAAAAAAAATCTGTGTTTTGCATATCCAACCAGAGAACCTTTCACTAGACTTATATAAGATTGTGTTGCAAAAATTTCAAAAAATTTCACTTCATATATATTGCAAGATTAAAGCAATTAAAATGAAAAGAATCATATTTTAGCACCTTACTAGATTAGATTTTGTGGCTTGAATTTTTTTGTCACAAAAAATTTTCAATATAGATTTTGATTTTAAATATTTTCTGTTGAAATATTGAGTTGAAAGTTTAAGAATTTCACAATAGGTTTGAGCGCATATAGCTCCAATCCCCCATCTTGGCTTATAGGAGGGGTGAGAAAGAAGTCTTCGAGAACAGGGTCCGCCCTCTTGAGAGCTCTTTCTTTTAGTGGTCCTTTGGTTTCTTTTTGGGCCATTCTTGTTTGGATCTTTTGTCCAGCTGTTTTGGCTTGGCTGTTGTTCTTTTGTTTCTTTATAATGCTGTGGATTTTTTAAAAAAAAAAAAAAGGTCTAGGAATTTTTTTTAAAAAGAAAAAAAAGTCTTGATTTTTATTCTTAGAAAATTTATTACGTAGAAGTAGGTACAATATTGAAGGAAAAACTAAATCCTTAATAGTCATAGGATGGAATTGAAATACACTAATCCCATTGATGAGACTATTTTAACAAGCAAATGAAACTCTATGGAACTTTTTTTTTTGAAAAATTATGAAAATTGAATTCAAATTTTTTTATCCTATAAGTTATTTTTTGAAGAAGATGCTCTGATTGCCCAAAATAGAAGACTCTTAGCAACTTTCTCATCACTAATGTAAATGGAATGAATAAAAGATTTTCATGTAGAAAATCTATTTTCTATGAGAATTTCTTAAAAACTATTTCAGTTTTGTGTTTTCTTTTGTGTAGCCCAAAGACCTCTATTTTGAGCTTTTTATAGCATAACTTTTGCTTTGGGGCACCATTGAATGAAAAATTACATTCTTCCAAAGCAAATGTGCTCGTAAATCTTCGAAAAAAGTTTCAAAATGAGATGGCAAAAAAGGAGATCGTAAGAACTTGTCCAAACTTTGAAGTATTCTCCGAAGGGACATTATGTCTTTTAGGGTTAACCAAGTTAACTATAGGAACCCGTAGTTAACTTGTTCAAGTGCATTTTTATGAAATTTTAGAGTCAATTATTTCCACCAATTGCAAGTTTCACATACCTAAACCTAAAAATGTAGTTTTTCTCATCACAAAGTTTTTCTGTCACGAGTTGTCAATAGTAATCGTACAATTATTGTCATCGCTTTTATATTACATTCATTCATTTGGAAATATTGATACAATAGGATGTTGACATTCATTAATACCATGCCGTTTAGGCATATCATTGATACTTGAGTTTGAAGTGCTAAAGTTGTACGATAACTATGCATGAAAAAATATATATGACTTCAGTGGTTTAGTGATGGGTGACTGACCTTGTAGAGCATTAATGCCTTTTAAGACATATAAAGTTAGTGCAATAATCTCACAATATCATGTCTGTGCCTAGTTATTGCACTAACATTACATTTTTTTATTTCACAATTTCAGTATTAAGTCGATTGAAAAGCAAGAATTGTATTGAAAGTAGAAATTTAGACCTCATTTAAGTATAGTAGAATAAAAATTTTCAAAACATTTTGAACTAAAAAAAATTGGTAGCTTTCATCTCCAAAAATTCGTTTGAGATTTTGAGTCTCCACTCAAGCTATGGACAAAGTTCATAGATGGGTTGAAAGAACATTTCTTTTGACATTTTTGAACATTCTCTCTTAATTTTGTCCATACTTTTTATTGGAGTCTTGAAATCTCAAACGGATTTTGGAATGAAAGCTAGCTTGATATACCAACAGTTTCTAGTTCAAAGCTTTTTGAAAAAAATTATTCTATTACGCATAAATGAGGTTTAGATTTCTACTTTCAACACAATTCCTAAGTTTTGACAATGAACAATTGAGCTCTCATCTTCAAGTTATACCATATCTTTTGAGTGTTTATTGAATAGATTTCAGTATAAAAAAGAACTCTCTACCTTTCAATCTCACCAAGTGCCAGTGAAGTGATTCCTTCACTATATTATCAAGTTTCTTGGTAGCCTACTGGTAGATTTAGTCCAAGCTAAAACTTGATGGCCTACAATAATGATGGATTTAATTCAATCATTTGGTGCACTTATTACTATGTGAATTAGAATTTATTAGAATGTATACCAATAAAGTGGTGACAAACAAAATGCAAGAAATTTAATTAAAGAAAATATTATTGTTAATTAGAATGGTGATCAACAATTGAACATTGACTATACTTTTTGGAACATTGGTACCATCTCATAAGCATTATTGCAGTACAAAAAGCATTGACATTATTGTCATGGATTTTTTGTATATTCCAATGCATATAAAATGCACGACAAAGATAATAATTTTTGTGCATAATTTATGTCTTTTGCACACTTGTGATTAATATATAGAAGTCATATAGTTAATGATGATTACAAAGTAATGTCAATTCTTTGTAATAAATGTATGCATTGTAATGATGCAATAAATTATAAATTAACATGCACATCCAAGAAACAACAATAACCACTGTTGACAATCCGAAGGTTTTGAACTTGTAATGAATTAGCCCTTCCAAAAGTGAAGGTTTTTCTTTAAATATTAAAAAAAAATATAACCTATATCCTATGACGAATTTTTTTATCCAATATGTTGTAAAATGAGTTGATAATATATTTAAGTGATTATAACCAAAAAAACTTTCATAGTCATTTTTAAGAAAATTATAATTGGAAGATAGGACTAAATGAAAAAAATGAAAAAAATGAAATTATTAATAACTTAGACAAGAAAATTGAAAAGTATTGATCTCAATGGTGCAAATGTTCTAATAAACAATTTGTATCTTTATTTTGTTATTTTCAAATTTTCAAAATTGAGTGCAAAAGACAACTTTATATGTTTTTTCTACCTTCATTGCCCACAAAATAAAATTCCTCATAACCTTCAACTCATTATTTGGAAATGGATAGTTGAAATGATTTTGAATAGATATCAATCTGTTCTGTCTAAAAAATCAATTGATATTTTCTTAGAATAAATTTTTGTTGCCCAATTTAACATTGAAATTGAAAAAACCTTTCAAACTTTTGAAGCATTATGGAAATGAAGTGAGACAAAGCTTCACACGTAGATTATGATTTTTAGCATCCATCCTACAAAATTTCATGCAAAAGTTCCAAATCATGAAGTCAACAAAAACGTGCTTGAGTTCTCAAAAAGTCAATGTGGGCTAGTTGGTCCTTTGGGAAGTAAGTATGCGTGAATAGACTAAGCTATAAGACTAATTAGGCTAGAGTAGCTAGCATGTAAGCTTATGATTTTGAGACCATGAGCCTAGGAGCCTAGACACGTGCAATGATTGTAGGGTACTTCCTTACACATAAACTCAAGGTTCATAGGCTAGCACTTCTAAGCTGACACGCTATGATCCTTACATTAGGAATGGGTGAATTTTTTTGAAACAACCATCTAAGAAAAGTAATGATACGAGATTATATAGTTATAAAATTATAAAATCAAACTCTGAAATTTTGGATGGTGACACAAATACAAGCTAAGAGCATTGCCACCCATTTCCCGCAAACATGGCTCGGGGAATGGGCTGGCCAGGGCCCTGCTTCTTCCGGGCCACTTCCATGTGCCACCCATTCACGGAAAAGTGGGAAGCCAAAACAAGACAAAGTCATGCATTAATGGCTTGTCATAATCAAGAGCCAACCACAATGCTAGTTGATTAAAAAAATTTAAGAAATAGCCCATACAAATACAAGCTAAGAACTAAAATTTAAGAAATAGCCCACTAAAGCCGACAAGATCAAGGCCCAAGTCAAAGCGTGGCGGGGACGGGGAGCTAGTGTTTGGAGAGCTCATTTTGGAGTAACCGGTCTTCTTTTGTCCCTTCCCTGTGAATGGGTGGCTCCCTTTTTGTTCCCGGCCCCGCCCAAACCCCAGCCCGGGAGCTTAGTAGTGAATGGGTGGTGATGCTCTAACTATAAGATCCTGAAATGAATCTTCAATTAGACTTCCTTTTTATTATATTATTTAAAGGATCATTATTTGAGTAGAGGTCATCATGAACCTAGTTTGCTGTCTTTTTCCAAAGATCTGTAATAGATTAACCACCACTTAAGGTAGAAACACATGTACCCAACCAAGGATCAATTCTTGACCTAGAGGTGTCTCTATTTGTAATCACGACTTAGAACATGTTTTTTACTATTTTTAAAAGTTGGGACTAATAAGATCATGACATATGTCCTAAAGTATGCAAAAAATAGCAAGAAAATAAGAAATATGAAGCTAGTTTTTGAGAGATCGGAATTGGAAGACTCTAGTGATCGGCTTTGCGTTTGAAATACTTTTTGGCTCCCAAAATTCATAGTAACTCCAATTTGGGGAATAAAATTACAGAAAAGTTTCAATCCCAATATTTTTTATCCTCCTACATGGGGAAAAAATTTCATCACTGATTTTGCTCATCATCTATTCCAAAATCCCTTAAGTGATTGGGTATGGATGTTTCTACCTTAATCTTTAAGCATTTCTGTTGTTATTTAGCAAAATCACTGTAAAACATATCATAATGAAAAGAAAGGGGTGATTGCATCAAAAACTTGTACTATTTCCTGTACTGTTTCTGTCACATGTTGCGTATTGATTAGTTTTTTGGCTATAACTTTTGCCTTTTGACTCCAAATGACTCCAAATCCATAGGCAAGGTACTTATAGCTATTATACACTTTGTCTAATTTTTTGGAAATTTTAAAAAATGTTTTACTATTTAATAAGAGCCCTCAATATTATGTCACACTTCTCAATTTTAGTACTATTTTGTACCCAAAAAAACGAATACCGAGCTAAAATTTGGTGAAGATGATTTTCTAGTAGACTTATAGCTTTTGTCCAAAGCAATTTTGAAAATACTTAAATTTGTGTGGTGTAGAAGTCCACAAAGTGAGCTTCATTTAGCTTGCATTTTGAAAAAAATTAAAACATATTTTTGGTGGTTTCTTTGGTGAATGACCATCTTTATAAAGCTTTTAGAAATGGCCAATTTTTATTTTTTTTATATAAATATTTTTCCTATTTTTAACTAACTTAAACATCAAAGGATCTATTTTCTTGAGTATTGGCACTTTTCTAGTTCTCCTACTTAGAGAATTTTCCTACACTTTTCCTTTGGTGGTTACCTTCATCTTAAAGGTATATACATTAGCCATATTTTAAAAAAAATTAAATTTTTATTTTCTAACTTTAAAGTACTTCAGAAAAAATCATGAGTACTGTTGCAAAACGCAACAAATAGTACATGTGTTTTGTGCAATTATCCACAGTGGATTGAAAAAAATTGAATTTATTTTGGAACCTTAAACCATGGGATTTACCTAACTTGAATATCTACTTTTCCACCAATTTTCAAAGACTATACTTTAAGCATCTTAAAGATTGTAGTGTTTATATCCTAAAGTATCAAGGTCTTGTTTTTCATCAAAAAAAGACTCAAAATTGTCATTTCTATTGTAAAGTCTCCAAAACATTACATATGAGTTTTTTTGGTATGCCCAACCCATAAGATCTTGCACTAGACTAGTATAAAAATGTGGAGAAGAAACTTTAGAATTTTTCACCACATAGTTTGCATTTAAAGTGAAGAAAGCAAAATTTTGAGCACATTCCTTGCCTAGGTTATTTGACTTTGAATCTTCTGAACTTTGGATTTTTGCACTAAACATTTTGAGTCTAAATTTTTTTAATATGAAGGTTTGAATTGAAAGTTAAGAAAAAAATCAAATTTTTAATTTTATTTTCATTCTTTAAAAAATTGTGAAGTAAAAGTTGGTGCGAGATTGGAGGAAATTTTAATTGCTAATAGCTCTAAGATGGAATTGAAACACACTAATTTCAATTGGTTTTTTTTTCTAGCAAGCATACTTCAACTTGTGGAACATTTTAACCCCTAAAGGACCAAGGTCTTTTCTCTGCCAAAGAACTCTCAAAACTGACATTTCTAGAGCAAAGAGTAAAAAAATCTGAAAATTGTTTTTTTTGCACATCTAACCATTAGACCTTACACCTAACTAGTATGACAATGTGTGGAAAAAATTTCAGAATTTTTGATCGCACAGATTGCAAGATATCTGCGTTTAAAGTGAAAAAAACAAGATTTTCAGCACATTGCGGGACTAGATTTTTTGACTTTGAACATTTTTAACTTAAATCTTTTGCACTACAGAGTTTGAGCTTTAAATCTTTATAGTGGAGAATTGAATTGAGAGTCTACGAAAAAAAAAAAAATTCAAAAAAACTTAATTTTCATTCTTAAAAAAATTGTTAAGTAGAAGATAGTACAAGACAGAAGGAAAATCTAAAATATTCATATATTTTAGATGGAATTAAAATGCACTAATCGCAATGGTGAGATCGTTCTAGCAAGAAAACTAAACCATCTGGAACTTCTTTTTTTGAAAAAGTGCAAAATTTGCATTCCAAAATGAATCCTACAAGTTATTCTTTTCAAAAAGATGCTCTAATTGCCTGAAAAACAAGATTGTCCATAACTTTCTCATAAAAAATCCAAATGAAATGAATCAAAGCTTCCCAAATAGGTAAAAACATAATCTATAAGGAAAAAAATATATAATTAAAATTTTTGCAAAATTTTTTTGCTGCCCGCTCTCCCCTGTTTTGAGCTTATTTGGGTGTAACTTTTTTTCCCAGGCACCGATTGAAAAAAATAATAATATTTCCATGAAGCTTATCAGCTTTTCTATCTTCAAAAAAAATTCAAAAAATTAGGACAAAAATTCAGCCCTTAGGTACCTGCCCAAAATCCCATTTGTCCATTGAATGGACACTTGGTCCTTTAGGGGTTAAAAATTGAGTTAAAAAACAAGTCTAGTACATTATTTTTCAAGAAGTTTCTATGATTGCCTACAAAACAAGAAGCTTTATAGTTTTCACATCACTAATACAAATGGAATGAATCAAAACTTTCCATATAGACAAATTATTTCAAGATTTCCTAGATTTTTTTTTGTTGCGTGATCTCCCCTGTTTTGAGGTTATGGTGGCATGATGTTTGCTCCCATGCACTGATTGTGATAAAAATTAAAAAAAAACTATTTTTACAAAACAAATATGATTTTCTATCTTGAAAAAAAATTTCCAAAATCACATCAAAAATTGAGGTTACTCCTATCCATCCAAAATCCATTTTGTCTCTTGTATTTAATATTATTGGCACTTAATAGCTTGGTGCAATTGTGGGCCTTCATTACCATCTTTAGACACTATTTATTGGTGCCCAAAAACTCCCCTTCTACCAATACTATTACAATCCTTTTATTGTCAATTTGATGGAAAATGATATGAAGAAGGGTGAAATTGGAGTAATCATACTAATGCAATACTAGCCCTTCAATAAAATTGATTTTGTCTAAGGTAGTTTGCTCTAAAAGTGACCATGCTCTAAAAGCAAATATGACACAGAGGTACATTTCATCAGGTGGTTGCTTTTAGTGTCTACTACATTTCAACTTGAAAAATTTGTAACTAATTCCACAAAGTTTCAAGAAATATGAAACGACTTGGATTAAATGCCAGTTTCATTTTTCTTTCTTTGGAAATTGTTTCCTTAAAGTTTAGCTTCCCCGAAAAGGCAATCAACTCATAAATGATCGCTTTGAAAACAAGACTACTTTACCTCAACTAATGAGTAAACTTAAGTTAAGACAGGAGGCTCTAAAAGCGACCCTTTAAGGGCTAATTTGCCTTTTTCATAGGTTTGCATGATCATAAATATTTTTAGCTCATTTTTCAGAGAAAGAAAAATAGATGTACGCAATACAAGTGGGTTCATATTTTTTTTAAGCATTTTTGAATTAGTTATGAATTTTCAAAGATTTCTATTGTAGGTACCTATTTGTGACCCGTAGGTCTCCCAAAATCCGTCCCCTTGCAACTTGTAAAGTGATTTGAGGAAATCAAGGTCAATGATTGGCTCTTGCAATAGAAAACTAATTTTTCCTTGATGTATTCAGTAGCTAAAGTGGTCCATTTAAGGATCACCTGCAATCCATTCTACAACTAATTATAGGGTCCATTTGAAAGAGAGGGTCGCTTTTACAATCTCCTACCTTATGTCTCTGTTATCTTCGAGTTGCACAATGCAGAAAATTCACTCTTGACCTCGGAGAATTGATGTGGAACCTAAGCCGAAAGGACTTCTTTTTGCAAACGGATCAAAATAGTTGGAGTTTATTTGGAGGAGTCTATTTGGTAGAGTTTCGATAGCATTTGGTTTCACTCTCAGGTTATTGTTTGTGGGATGGGAGATCATATTGTTTGGAACAAGGCTCCTCCCTCACCTTGCTTGTTTCTGTAGTTCGTTTCATATTCTCTTTTGTCTATGCTCATTTCTCTTCATTGTTCAGCCTTTGGCTTGGCTGTCTTGTATCATGTTTTTTGTTTAATGCAATGGTTCTTCCATTTGTTTAAAAAAAAAGAAAAAGTTAAAGTTTTTTCTCTCATCCAAGGCCGGAGACGACGGACATTATTGCAAGCAGGCCGTCTCCGTCAGGGAAAATGACTCCAGACCTATTTTTTTTGTGATTGATAATAATTTAATTCAGGCGGGGGAGTGCCCACTGCCCAGCTTGCTTGTCAGGGCAACTGAACAAGCCCACCTCCGTCCCTCCCTCCACTCTCTGTCCAGCACTCCAGCTGCCCCTGCCCTTGCTCAATATAAGCTTAAGTTACTGCAGAGTCCAGCTAGTGCTCCGAGTATAAGTGCTTGAAGCGTGCCGTTCCTCCTTCCCGGCCTGACACTCTCCACCTGTGCTTACCCAATAACAGTCATTGCTGCTTTCACACAACTGAAATGAAATGAAAAGTAATTCAATTCTAAGCTGGAGTGCTGGACCTCAGGCACTCACCTCAGCTAGCTCAGTCCAGTTGGATGCATGGAAGCCAGAATCGAAAAGACTGAGTCGAGGATGGGCGAAAGCCAGCCAGCCAGGAACGCCAGCCGCGCCTGCCATTACCAACCGACCGAGACAGCCAGCACTGCCAAGCAGAGAGGCCAGACAGTACAGTAGTGTGTCAGCGCACACATGATCCACCAACTGACATGCTCGGGGATCCGAAGTTGGAGGAGACGGAGGATCGATCGATCGGAGTCCGATCGAGGCAAGCAGCGCGCAGCAAACACCCAATGCTAGCTTCATCATCCAACTTTTGTCCGGCGTTCGGAATCCTTTCTGTCTGTTGGCAGCTAATGCACGCACTTGGGGACAAAGCCATTTGAAAAAACAAACTAAAACGGAATTGGGGAGGCTCACAAGAAGACGAAGAAGAAGACGAAGAAGAATGCAAGACCGACTGGTGGATGCAGTCCAGGGTGCAGGAAATTTTGCGGGACAGACGGAGGGCGAGATGGTTAGCTCGAGGGAAGGACCTGGCTCCAATCGATCCGTTACGGTAATGTTCTGGGGTAGGAAATTCTGATGTACGTTTTCAATCTCAAAAAAGTTGGCATGGGAAGGTAGAAATGATCGATCAACTTCAGCCAGTTTCCCCAGAAGTTCAGTTGGGAATAGATACACTGACACGGGCTCTAAGAGTTGGGAAAATATATACACACTGACAGGGCTTGAAGTGCATCAAAAATTGTTCTCACAATTTTCAAAAAAATATTTTATGCAAGTGTGTTACTTGTGTCTCTACATGTCCAAATTTTGTTTAAAACCTCTAATTCTTGAATTAGCTGTGGCACTTTTTGTAAGTGAACGTAGCATTTTGAGAGTCCCTGTATACCAGTACTCCCCCAACAAACATTACATATATAAGCTTGTGTATATATGTGTACATGGGGGCCTGCCTCACTCCCTGCTGCATCCCAGTGCCAAGGACCTCGGCTGCTCCCACTCAATCTTTTCCATATTCCAACCAGATCCTGCGCTGACACCATTCTGTGATGAGGTCGTGGGACATGACTACATGAGAAGTTGAAATTAGACAACGGCAGGGCAGGCAGCACCGCAGCAGGCGGGGGCAGTGTTTTTTTTTGGACAAGTGTCGCCAGATGCCTCCAAACCACTGGAGCAAATCTGGAGGGAGGACGTCCGATAGGCTGAAACAGTCTGACAAGTGCGAAATTTCGCCCAAAAAAAACACGCTAGGCGGGGGTGACTAGATTTGGATCATGTAACTTAACCCCTAAAGGACCAACATGCGTTTTTTGGCCGTATAGAAATTTTGGGCAGGTACGTGTGACTAGAGATATCCATATTTGAGGCTGAAATTTTAATAGAAGGTGGGGGCGAGGAATATCTTCATGTGTACCAAGTTTCATGACATTTCAAAATACAAGTCAAAAGTTGTGACGTGATATGTTACTTTTTTTTGTAACCGGGCAGTTTGGGCAGATCAGAAAAAATCATTTTTTCCGGAATTTTTTTTTGAAACTGGTTCTCTACATTTATGTATACTTAAAAAGCTTTGAGTCATTCCATTTCAATCAATCAGTCAAAAGTTATGAGGGTTTTTGGTTTGTGGGCAATTATGGATTCTCTACTCTAAAAAAAACTTTAAAGTCGTTTATTTAACTCAACTTTTCAATATTTTTGGGAAAAAAAAATCCTAGGATGTAGATTGATTATTACAACATTACAACCGTTGGGATTGGCATTTTTAAATTCCATGATTAAATTTTTAACAATTTAGTATTTTGAATCATTTTCTACCTCTTTCTACTTACTATTTTTTTTCTATATGTTGTACAATTCCAAATGATGTGAAATTTTTCATGCATATAGACAACTTGTTTAGGAAACTGAATTCAAAGAAGCACCACCTTTATCGGCATTTTTTCATTGAAAAGTGAGCTTGCAAAGTGCAGCTGCCCGGTGTCGTGTTGAGAGGAGCGCGCTTTGGGAATACGCAAAGTATCTGGCTGCAACTGGCACTAGTTAGTCATTGACTTCAAATAATTTTCAAGTCTTCTAGTCTTCAATCTTCTCTTCGTTCTTCAGCCTTCAAACTCCTCCCTATTGGCCTATCCTGTATTGGCTCTAAACGGGTCAGGATTCGGTCAGGTAGGTAATAAGAACCACGGGCCTCGGACGGGTAAAACGGGATAGCATAACACGAGATGCCATCCGGATGATGGGCTCCTAAAATTCAAACTCCCGGTGACCAGCTCTAACTAGGCTTTAGCTTTCACCGTGAGAACAAACAGATTCGACCATGTGGGTGATTAAATCCCATCGTTTCCACAAACACAAAACGAGGCTAAGCATTGGTTTAACCCAAGCCGCCCGCAACAACAAAAGTTTACAATAAAAGACAAGCCACAAGCCACAACACACAAATTCTCCTCCAACTCCAACTTCAAATCTTCACTCCAACTTTAATTTCAAAGCTAAACTTTGAATGAACGCCACCAATGTTCCACAACTCCAAATAGAATGAATGATGGCTCTTTGTAAAGCTAATACAATTTCTTATACTTTCACCAAATTTCAACTCATTCAAATACTCTCTCCAATATCTATGATTGCCCAAAGTTTCGGCCTCTAAAAGTGAGGGCAGCAGACCCTCCTTCACTTCAACACTCACAACTCACTCATAAATGCTCCAAATACAACAAATGATAGCTATTTGAAAAGCTAACAAAATTCTCTACAACTTCTCAAAATTTCATTGCAAAATAAAAATCTGTCCGTCTTCTATGGTTGGTCAAAGTCTCAGCCCCTTCAATTGGGAGGCAGCAGACCTTCCTCCATTCAAACTAGCATAAATCTCCACTCACAACTTCAATTCAAGCAAGAAAAGACCTCTTCCAATCACCACATCATAATACACAACTCCTCCAATTTTTATTGAAAAACCCTCCTCTCCAAAACATAACACAACAACACAAAAAAAAAAACTCTCCTCCTAAAACAATTGGTTTCCCCTCTTAACTCCCAACAGGAGAGAAGATGAAAAGTCCTCTTTTTTTTACACCTATCTCCACTCTAACTTCACTCTATCTCTTTATCTTTTACTTTTCCATTCTATCTTCACCTTATCTTATCTCTAACTTCACTCTATCCACTCTATCTACGAAATAAAGAACTAAAATCCACATATATCTAGTAGAGGTAAAAAAAACTAAAACCCCAATTTCTTGAGACTCAGAAAAAAAACCTCTAGTTCGACATAGTATAATCTAAATAAAACACAAAGAAGAATATCGAATGAGATGAAGCCACCTCAAATGATGTCAACTTCTTTATAATGCAACAAATATTAAAATCTATCTAAATTATATATATATATACATAATCTACATAATGTCTGCATTTGCAACACGACACCGGTTTTTCGCAGGATTAAAAAAATGGTTTTCAAGACTTTGAATGCTTATATCTTATGATCCACATGGTGGAGTTTTCTGAAATTTTTACCACATGTTTTCAAAATACCATACTACAAGATCCTACGGTTACATGTGTCAAAAATTGTTTTTTTCCAAAGATTTGGTAGTTGTATTAGAAATGGCAGTTTTGGAGCGTTTTGGGTGATTACATAGTCATGAAACTTTAGGGGTTAACTCATGTCTCATGTGCACTAAAACTACTGCTATGAATTAAATGTCGTCGAGAGAAGAAACAAATTCATTTGGTGATTTTGTGGCAGGCTGGGGAGAACCAAGTAACCACCCCCCTTGCTCGTCCTCATATATAAGGTAAAAGACCCCATTGCGGTCAAATGGCCCATGATGGACACCTAATGACCCCATTGTGGTTTTTTAGACCACAATCAATGCCTTACATGGTAGTTATGGAGTAATTAGTGACCTCAATGGATACTTCCAACTTTTTAGTGTAAAATTCTTTGTAAAAATTGATTTTTTAAGTCTTCCATGTTTGAAAATGTTGTGACTACATTGGGTAGGAAGATGACCACATTGGATTCAAATTTTGTTGGTCATGAAGTGGCCTACAGACCCCTATGGACTGATCACTTCAAAAATTCAGAACTAATTCATACTTGGTCCAAAAAATATAATTTCAAATATCCTCACTGTCTCTCACACTTATCTTTGTGTAAGAAAAAAATTGAAAAATTTCAACAATGGCATGTGGGCACATTTCTAATTTTGACCGCAATGGAGTCTTTTAGCGTATATAAAGAGAGAATAAACATGCCAATGACCGCACGGATCCAAGAACCACACAACTAACATTCCATTACTGTACACTAATAGCACAAAGAAATGAAGTATTTTATGACTTTGAAATCCAATATCGAATTGACAACACACTGTGCGGTGAAGGGCCACAAGAAAATTTTGACTAGATTTTAACATCATTGCCTTTAAATTTAAATTAATTTTTCATAAAGAAACCTCTTTGCATTCTATTTTTTGAAGGTGAATCTTAACATGACAATTAACAATCTTGCCAAATTTGAAAGCATGCAAATCTCTACATTATTGTGGAGAAGGATTTGAACCTTGTCTATATGGTGATTGGCATGTTTACTATATATATATATATATATAATGTGTATGCGCGCTTGATTAATCTATTTTTTTCCATTATTCCTATCAAGTTTGAAGACTTTAATTCCAAATACTAATTTTTAATTTTTAAATTTTAACCCCTAAAGTCCCAAGGCCATTTTTCCATCAAAAACCACTCAAATCTGCCATTTCTATAGCAAAGAGCAAAAAAAAATTAATATGTTTTAAGAAATCTTAGAAACTTTGACCATGTAGATTGCAAGATATTTACATTTAAAGTGAAGGAATCAAGTTTTTTTGCACCTAGTTGATCTACATTTTTAGGCTTTGAACCTTCTTAACTTAAATTTTTTGCTCTAAAGATTTTGAATTTCTAATTTTATATGATGAAGAATTGAGTTGAGGACCTAGAACAAAAAATTCAAAAAAGAAACACTTAGTTTTCACTCATTAAAAATTTGTTAAATAGAATTAGGTTCAAGATTGAAGGAAAAACGAAATCATTAATAGCTCTAAGATAGGATTGAAATATACTAATTTCAATGGTGAGATTGTTCTAGCAAGAAATCTTAACCTTGGGAAACTTTTTTTTTTGAAATTGTCAAAATTGAGTTTAGAAATGAATCCTACAATTTCTTTTTTCAAGAAGATACTGTAATTGTAATTTCAAGAAGATATTGTAATTGTCATTGTAATTTCAAGAAAATACTGGAATTGGAATTGGAATTGTAACGGTAACTGTAATTGTAATTGTAATTGTAATTTCAAGAAAATACCGTAATTGCTTTAGGTGAATAAGATGGCCATTATGAATATACTTTTATTGATTTTAGGATGGTCTAAAGACTATTTTGGGCCAATTGAGTAGCATACTTCAAAAGTTCATAACAAATTTATACTTTGTCAATATATATATTCTTAATTTTTTTTTAAAGATTTTTTTTTTTAAATAATTTTTTATTTGGAATTTTTGATTCCTATGCCATTGTTGCTGCAGTTTCAGCAGGGCGGAAATAGGGGGAAAACGATTTTTTTTAGACAAATAAAAGCAAATTTCAGGGTACCTTGGAGGGCTGTGGAGCAACCCTAAAGAGGTCTGAAATTTCCTCTAATGTACCCAAAGAGTAGCTTTTAGGTCCAACAGTTTTCATAACTTTTGACTACATGGATAAAGAATTATTGCATGATATGTAGTTTTTGTTACTCGGCGGGCAGCCCAGGGAGCTCAAAAAACTTCTTTAAAAATCATTTTTCTGAAAAATGGAAAATTGAAAATGGTTCTAAAGAAATATTTAGAAGTGGAAAAGTTTGAATCATTCCATTTTGTTTAATGAGATGAGAGTTATGAGAGAATCCAATTTGCGGGTAGGTTTGGAATCCAGAGACTCCATACCTACCCACAAACTATAATTAACTTTTTAATCGTATAGTCAAACTTTTTAACCGTGCAGTCAAAGGTTATGAAAATTGTTGGACGTAAAAGCTACTCCTCGGGCACATACTATGTGAAATTTGCAAAGAAAAAAAATAAAAACTCCGTTCGTAGTGAAATGTCCAAAATTGCTATGTTGCCAAAAAACGGTGTTTGGTCCTTTTGGGGTTAACCGATTTTGCAATAGACCTTAAGTACTGTAAGACAATGCAACTTTTTTCCTATGTAGAAAAGGTAAGAAATGTGGGGACTACAATTTTTATGTAATTTTATTCTTCAAACTGAAATTTTTGGGAATTTTGGGAGCCAAAAACTGTTTGGAATCAATAGCCAATGTCTAGACTATCCAGAACCGCTCTTTCAAGAAATTACTTCCTGTTTACTTTGGCACGCAAAACTAGGGATATGTGTGGTGACAACAATGGAGAATTTGATGGCAGGAAACCTAGAACTGATGGTAGGAAACCCACAACTGATGGTTGGAAATTCCAATAATCCCACTCAACCAGCCTCTGTTGAATTTCTCATACCCTGTAGATTGCCCCTGGGGTCGTGGTTGGTAATGGGCCTCCACCTTAGTTGGAGGGGCATGACTGATGTTCCCACTGAGCACTCCCCATGGAGCCTTGATTATTATCAATTACGACAATGCCCCCACTCACTGACAGATTACTCAGTAACGATCAGCAGGCAGCCCCCGGGGAACATGCTCTGTTGCATCCATCACCTCACTCCATCTGGGCCTCTGGGGCATTGCATTCAGTTGCATTCAGTTGCAAGGTGAGTGGACTAAGTTAAGTTAGTGGAACTGTGGAAGGGAAGATTGAACCCAACTTAACCCCATTGATATTATATTATTGATTGACATGTCCGAAACTGAACTGATGTTAACTGAACAACATTCCTGCTCATTTCCTGAACCCCAAACTTGTTTCTTGCTACAGTAGCTCAGTAATGGCCAACCCTTTATTATTATAATAATAATAATAATAATAATAATAATAATAATAATAATGCAGTCAAAGGCACACTCAGACGGAGAGGGGTCAAGGAAGGAGGACAACTGAGCGACAGAAGGGAGGGCCTGCCAACCCAGTCTGTGCATCCAAATGCCTGAACTTACTTCAACTGAAGGGCCTGGTGGTTCACTTGGGAGATTAATATGAAAAACGTTAAATCCTGCCATCCTTTGTGGGCCCAGCAGGGTAAATTTGGGTTTCACGAGGGTAAAAGTAAATAAAAGCCCCCTATATTTGAGCCGTGTCTAGGGATACTTACTAGCCCCCCTAGCTAATTTGGGGCCTCTGATTGCAAATATGAATTCAGATTTTGAAAATAAATAAACTTGTGGCAAATAAAAAATTTCAGCGTTTTCCCCGGGGTAAATTTGGCCCGCAGGGCCCACAAAGGATGGCACGATTTAACCCCTAAAGGACCAACATGCGTTTTTTGGCCGTATAGAAATTTTGGGCAGGTACGTGTGACTAGAGATATCCATATTTGAGGCTGAAATTTTAATAGAAGGTGGGGGCAAGGAATATCTTCATGTGTACCAAGTTTCATGACATTTCAAAATACGAGTCAAAAGTTGTGACCTAATATGTTACTTTTTTTCGTAACTGGGCAGTTTAGGCAGATCAGAAAAAATCATTTTTTCCGGAATTTTTTTTTTGAAATTGGTTCTCTACATTTATGTATACTTAAAAAGCTTTGAGTCATCTCATTTCAATCAATGAGTCAAAAGTTATGAGGGTTTTTGAATTGCGGGCAGTTATGGATTCTCTACTCTAAAAAAAACTTTAAAGTCGTTTATTTAACTCAATTTTCAATATTTTTGGGAAAAAATAAAATCCTAGAATGTAGATTGATTATTACAACATTACAACCATTGGGATTGGCATTTTTAAATTCCACAATTAAATTTTTAACAATTTAGGATTTTGAATCATTTTCTACTTCTTTCGACTTACTATTTTTTTCCTATATGTTGTACAATTCCAAATGATGTGAAATTTTTCAAGCATATAGACAACTTGTTTAGGAAACTGAATTCAAAGAAGCACCACCTTTATCGGCATTTTTTCATTGAAAAGTGAGCTTGCAAAGTGCAGCTGCCCGTTTTTCGCAGGATTGAAAAAATGGTTTTCAAGACTTTGAATGCTTATATCTTATGATCCACATGGTGGAATTTTCTGAAATTTTTACCACACGTTTTCAAAATGTCATACTACAAGATCCTACGGTTACATGTGTCAAAAATTGTTTTTTTCCAAAAATTTGGTAGTTGTATTAGAAATGGCAGTTTTGGAGCGTTTTTGGTGATTACATAGTCATGAAATTTTAGGGGTTAACGTCCTGCGATTAATATGTGCTGGTCTCAAACTCTCAATGGAAGTAACTTACAAGGGTCAGTCAAATTTAGGAGCCTGCCTGTCACCAAATGGCTGTTAACTTACCCCAAAGTTCCCAGACCGTATGGATACCCAAAAAGATGCAAACACTTGTTCCTGCAATTTCCCACCCCTTGGGAAGGAAGAAAAGACAAAACCAGAGCTGTTGATCTCGGTTCCAAAAACAATGAAAAAATAAACAACTCTCCAATGCCATTGATCTCCAATTAAAAAAAGTAAACAGCCATCGTTGATCGCCGTTGTGAGAGACGACCATGGCCATTGTTCTGGGATACAGAATTCATATGGTATGTAGGATTTGTAGAATTAGACAGGCTCATGTTACCTCAAATTTTTACATTATTTTTTGAAACTTTTTCTGAAGATAGGGAATCACATTAGCTTTCTAAAAATATAAAAAAATTCCAATCGGTGCTTGGGAGCAAAAGTTATGCCACCCAAAATCCAAAAATCAGTTCGCCAGGCAGAAAAAAAAACCCGTTGGAATTATGGTGTTTTAATTCCACCTAAGAGCTATTAACAATTTAGTGTTTCATTCAATTTTGGACCTACTTCTACATAACAATTCTTTTAAATGTGAAAATCAAGTTTTGACATTCTAAATTTTTTTTTCTCTGACTCATCAATTCAAATAGTCAACATAAAAATTTTTTAACTTTATGGTGTGCATTAGAAAAAAAATCAGCCCTCCAGAGGGTTGCTCCAAATTGACATGCCAAGCTATTTCAAGTTTGGCCTGTCAATTTGAAAAAGTACCTCCGGTGAGCAATCAGCTTGGTTGATTGCTCCCCAAAACAGTAAAATTTTGTAAAATTTTTTTTTTTTAAGATTAAAAAAAAGGTTTTAAAAAAAATTAATTAATTAATTTTTTACACATTAAACTGGTTTCTTGCGCCATTGTCACTGCAGTTTTAGCTGCACGGAAATAGTGGAAAACTGAATTTTTTAGCCCCAAAAAATAAAATTTCAAGGCACTTTGGAGGGCGGTGGAGTAGCCCTCCGGAGGTTTGAAATTTTCTCTAATGCAGTGCAAAAAAATCCACAAATGGCCGTCAAAGTCATCTGAAATTGCAAGCCACAGTTCAAAAAGACTTCTTTTTCCAACTTCAAATGCTAATATCTTCCAATCCGTAGGGCCAAACTTCATAAAATTTTACCACATGATCTAAGACAAGTAAAGTATGAGATCTTATGGTTAGATTCAAAAAAAAGTTTTTTTGGTTTAGGGAGTGATTGCAGCAAAAATGGCAGTTTTCAGTGGTTTTGGAGCTAAAAAATGCCTTGGGCCTTTTGGGTTTTAGAGAATGACACGTATACCTCCCCTTCAAGTATTCATCTCTTGTTTTCACTAAATCAATACTTCTAGTATTGTTGCCTATGTACTAAGAAAATGCAATCTGTATCTTTTTGGTATTAACACAGTGAAAAATAGAGTATTTTGTTTCCACAAAAAAAATGCAAAATTGTCAATTCTATTGTGAGAGAAGAGAAAAAATATTTGGGGGATTGAATTGCAGACCTCTTGAATAATGTATGGTAAAGTATTCAAAAACATGGACCATTTGGATTGTGAGATTAAAATGTTGGAAGTAAAGAAATGAATGACGATTTTGTTCTCACTCACAAACAAATTTAGCATAAGGTAGAAGTACCAAATTGCAACATTTATGTTCTCCAACACCTTAAAAAATGACTTGCGCCCTAAATCACCACAACTTTTGAAAAGCAATCAAAGAGTTGAGACAATTTGTGGTTAAAGGAGGTCTGCTCAAGGTGAGTCTAGAGGCTCCACTATGTTTTGAACTTTGAAAGTTCACAAAATATTACTAGAGTGTCAAGAAAATTACAAAACCACTTGGATTTCCTTTGAGCTTGCTAACAGTTTCATCAAAGTTTTTTGGTCATTTGACCTTTGAAAAAGAGGTATTAGAAAAAGTGTTGCTTTTAGGTGTTTTTGCCTTGATCTTCTTGGCTTAAAGCTTTGCAATATTGAAACTTGAGAGGTTTTAGTATGTTATAAAATTAGGTTGAAAATACTTATAAAAAAGCAACCCCTCAAAAATTAGATATTTTCATTTTTTGAAAGATCATAAAGTAGGAGGGATTTATAATGCTGGAAAACTAAATTATTAATAACATCAATACATAATTTTAAAATGTCAATCCCAATGGTGGCAATCTAAATCACATCTACCCAATTGTTTAGGATATCTATTTGGATTAAGTTTTTTTTTGTCCATAGATACCATGTTTTTACACCTGAATTAATCAATCTATATATTTTTTGACATCTAACTTTTGTTTTCCTTTTTTATATAAAAATAATTTCAAAACCTTGTATAAAAATTTAATTTTTGAGAAAGTTGCTTCATTTCTATTATATATAAATGCACTTGAGATGGGTTCATTTGCATGAGGGTGTTACTTCTTAGTCTTAATTGATATACATAGCAGGTGATCCCTACATGGACAAAATGTTCATGTTGTTCAATTGATGTGTTTTGAAGTGAAATGTATACTAGATGTCTACATTCATCCTAAATAAAGCTCAAATCTGTTGAAATTGTTCTAACTCTATTACTAATTTTGATGAAATTGAAGTATATAACATACAAATTTATAAAAGATAGACAAAAGTGTATAAGATTGAATTCAAAATGGATTAAAGGGCATTAAAGAATTTGAATATTCTAAAATAAAATTTGTAGTAGTAGTTGTTTTTGTTTAGGTATCCTATATGACATTTATTAACTTTTGAAACTTGCTCCAAAGGAGAAATGGATGTCATGCTACAATACTAATTAAAAGTACGTCTACTTATTAGAGATTCAATACTCAATTGTATTCCTATCTACTTTTGTCCAACATTTCAACATTTCAAGGATTAGAGTATTGGATTAATGTAGATAGAAATATTGGGTCCCTAATTTTATTTTTTATTTTTTGCAAACTTCAAGGATTTGATTTGTAGAATTTTTTTATTAAGTTGTGATGTTGCAAAAGAATATTGAATTTTTTTGTGAAATTCTAGAATACTAAATTGCTAGAATTCACTCAAAAGATATTTAATTTGGATTAATATATTTGGATAAACATCATGTCTTGATCCTTGATCAAAGTATTTATGAATGTAAATAGCTTCATCATTCCAGTCAACATTGATATTTTACCAAGGAAAATTGAAACAAAATCTATGTTCCAAACATTTTGTTTTAGAACTTAATTCATATATACTTTGCATAAGATACGCAAGTCTAAATTCATATGCCACCTCGTCAACTAAGATTTGAGCTAAACTCTTCAATCCCCTTTTTCCTATAAATATTAAGTTAAATCATTTTTTATTCCAATGATGACCTTTATGTTGAAAATAAATGATTTTTGGAGTGATATTTGGAATATTTGTATTGATATATTGCAACCATGGTATGCCTTTGAGGATACTACCAAAATGCTCGAATGAAACCTATATACAAAAATGGTGGAATGAAGTGAAGGCAAAAATAATAGAATTTGAAATTCACAAGATTAAAATTGAAGCCCGTAGTGAATTTTCAACTGAAAGAATTCAAAAGATTTTTAACCCCTGAAGGACCAGCTTCCTGATTTTGGCAAGTACATGCGACTAGAGATTTGTCTGTTTTAGGCCCGAACTTTAATAGAAATTGTGAGTGAGGAATATCTTTCATGTGAATAAATTCTTATAACATTTGGAAAAATGAGTCAAAACTTATGACCATATATATATATATATATATATATATATATATATATATTTATTTTAAATGGGCAGTTCAAGCAAATTAAAAAAATCACATTTTTCATGAATAATAATTTGAAATTGGTTTTCTTGATTATATATACGTGGAAAGCTTTGAATCATTCCATTCCACTTCAAAAACAAGAATATAAACAACTTGTCCACTATGACTGAACAGTCATTTTGTAGTCATTGTCTCATTGTGGACAAGTCATTTATACACTTGTTTTTTTGTAGTCAAAATTTGATCAATGAGATGAAAGTTATGAGGAGTTTTTGTTTACGGGCGAATAGATTCTCTACTCTAAAATTAACTTGGAAGTCCTTTATCTAATTCATATGTCAATATTTATTAAACAAATAAAATGATAGGATGTAGATTGTTTACTACAACATTGCAACCATTGGGATTGGTATTTTTCAATTCCATAACTAAATTCTTGACAATTTAGTAATTTGAATCATTTTCAACTTCTTTCTATTTACTATTTTTATCCTATATGTTGTACAATTCCAAATGAATTGAAAATTCTCAAGCATGTAGCCAACTTTCCTTGATGAATAAATACAAAGAAGCACCACCATTTTCAACTTTTTTCAATCCAATGCGACCTTGTGAATAGCTGCTGCCCTCCAAAGGATTTATGCCAACTCAAATGCTAATAGCTTCCAATCCGCACATTGGAAAATTCTAAATTTTTTTCCATAGCTTCTCAAACTAACATACTATAAAATCCCGAGGTTATATGTCCAAAAAGATTTTTTCCCCAAAATTTAGTACTTATGCTCAAAATGGCAGTTTTCGAGCAGTTTTGGAGAAACATAGTCAAGGAACTTAAGGGGTTCAGGAACCAATGAGAACATTTGGAATTTCAATTAATTTACAAATAAAGGTTAACCCCTAAATGACGGACCCATGACCACTAATTTCAAACTTGATTGTCCATCACTCAATTTGCTACCATTTTGCAACTAGATATGCATGAAAAAATTTATTTTTATTTTTTGAAGATGAAAGAACATGTCTTCTTCACTTCAAAAAAAATTTAGATTTTTTTGTGAAAAATTAATTTTTTAAAGAATTTTTGATGAAAAAGTGAAGAAAAATCATATTAAATAGAAAAATATTTAAAAAAATCTGAAAATTTCACCATGAGTGTATATCACAATGACAAACATCATGGTGTAAACTCAATTTCCGTGTCATTCTATAATCAGAAAATAATAGACATTGAAAATACACCCATTGTTCAAATTGCAATAAAATATGCAATATTAGGCATTTTTTCAAAATTCAAATTGGAGTAGAAACTAGAGTAGATGACCTTCATTTTGTTAGTTTGACTCAGTTTCAAAAAACATCATTTTTGTGAAGAAATTTCAGATTGAAAGCAAGGAGCAATAACTTCCCAAAATACTCTAAAATAACATATTTTGTGTCCGTTTTTTTTAATAGCTTCTCATTTCCGTGAAGACAAAAATTGGAAAGAGTACAAACTCAATTGGATACTCTTCATAACCTAGTGTGAAAGGTCAACAAGGAAAAAGAGGATGAAAAAATGCTTTTGAACTCTCTTGGCTCAACAGTATTGTCATCGGAATGCCACGGAATGGCGTCCGCGGCGTTCCGGGGTTAAAAACTGGAATTTCAAAACACCAACAACAACACATACAGTGTGTATATATAATTTATATATATAATGGAATTTTGATCTTTGAGAGTTTTGTATTGATAAATGTAGAGTCTAATGTTGGCTATTGGTCAACTTACACCTCAAAAGTTTGCCATATTGAGTTTGCAGTTGCCAAGACTTCCATGTCATTTGAAGTCTCTAGATTTATAATCCTCAAAAGATGAGCCTATTACCATTTTATCAAACTAAATTTGCAAGTACCTATGGATGCAATTTGTTGTATTTATTTTTTAGATAAGTGCTCAAATGTTTTTTATTAGTTGTAAATTTTTTTAGATTTTAATGTAAAATTCATAAGTAGCCATATATTTTTGAATACTAAATGAAAGAACTCATATCAAATGTAGTTGATGCTCTAAAACTTTGGTAACTTTTTCCTTTGGCTAATAATATTATGTAGAGCAATTTTTCAACCATATCATTCTAAAGTTCTAAAATGAACACTCAATGGTTACAAATCAAAAGTTCAAATTCCTATAAAATTTTAACAATGACCTTTAGATTAGAATTGGTTTAGCCTATTTTTGGAGTGACCTTTGGAATTATTGCATTAAAATTATAGGTCCCAATTTGCAATCATGTGGTGAGTTTTTGAAGTCACAACCAAAAAAATGGTAGAATGAAGCAAAGATAAAACAATGGAATTTTGAAGCTACAACACAAATAGTACAATTTTGAAGTCACATAGCTAAATTTGAAGTCCAAAGATAATTCAGTTTCTTTTCAATAGAAGGAATTGAAAAGTTTTTTGAAGGAACCAATGGAAAACTTTGAGGTTCAATTTATTTCCAAAACAAAGGCTCAAAGATCGTGGAATTTAAAAATAATCTGAGTATTGAAAGGGTCTACTTTGCAACCATGGGTTCCAAATTTATAGAGAATTGAATGTCTTTTCAATTGAAGGGGTTGGAAATTTTGTTGAAGGGACCAATAAGAACCTTTGGGGTTTTATTAATTTTCAAAACAAAAGCTATAAAAATTAGGATTGGAATTTGGATTCAAATTAAAACATATGCGAATTGAAGTTTTCACTTTCCAAACTACTGGGTACGGATCTTTGGATTTTTGATATTCCCAAATACAAAATTCAACACCGGCTATTGGTTGACATACACCTCCAAAGTCCAACATAAGGAGTTAACAATTGCCAAGACTTTTGTATCGTTTTGACTCACGGCACAAAAGAAACTACCCGAACTGTTTTGTGGCATTTTGACTCAAGGCACAAAGGATTTTGAAATTTGAATTTCTACGAATTTAAAAAATAGAAAATCACTTTGATTATTCTTCCATTGGCGACGGCACAAGGCACACTAGTATCAGTGAAAAATTGATTTGCAAAAGATACCAAATGCTTTTATTGAGCTCCAATATTCGTGTGATAAGTCCTATCGTCAAGGTCTCCTAAATAGGATATGGGGAATTTCTGAGGACTATCAGCTAGTTTCCTCTAATTTCCATACTAAACCGGTTTCTCAAGTATTGAGTCTGGTTATTTTCTCTCTTTTCTATTCAAAAAAATAATAATTTAGAACTTTTTCACCAGGTTTTTAGCCGATGTTTTCAAATCACAACCGGGTTTTTTTCAATTCAACCGGCTAACTTGTAACTAGCTGCCGGTTCTTCTCGGACATTGCTCCCAAACCTCCCAAACAGGGTCCCAAAACCTTCAATTGGATGTCACTAGTAGCTCGCAGAGCAACAAAGCCCTGTTTTTTTTAACAAATTTGGAAAGAAAAAAATTCATTTTGTCTCTACTGCTAAGTACCATATCTTCTGTCTTTGCATTTTTTATTTTTTATTTATTTTTTGACACAAATAAATGCCTTTTCATTTCCAATGTCTGTGACCCTATACAGCTTAATTGTCTCATAACATTCAGTAGCCTTCAAAGAGGCTGCCTTTCACTCCTTGGAGTCCTCATCCACAAAATTCAACCTCAAAAAATTAATGTAAGCTTAAGTACCAGGGTAGTGGTAGTACACTATGTTTTGTTTCATTTTCTTTGTTAATTTTAGAACCACATACAAATCAACAAATATTTGTAGAAAAAGATGTTGGCAATGAATCCAATAAATAGTGCATTACAACAATTTGCCATCAATAATATATTTTGGTTTTTCAAGTGAAAAGACAACTCTATATATACACATGGGATGGTATGAGGTAGTACAACCCATGTGGGATAAATAAATTTGAATTTGTAGTTTCTCAAGCACTCATAGTTCAGTCAAAAACAAAGAATTGTGTTAGAAGTAGAATTTCAGACCTCATTTAGGCATAGTAAAATAACTTTTCTCAAAACACTTTGAACTAAAAAAAGTTGGTGAATGAAGATAAGTTTCACCTCAAAAAATCCGTTTGGCATTTTGACTCTCCAATCAAAAGTTATGGACAAATTTGAGAGAGGGGGTGGGAATGGACATTTTCTTTAACATTTAAAAAAAATCCTCTCTCTAGATTTGTCCATAATTTTTGATTGGAGATTCAAAATGACAAATGGATTTTTGGAGGTGAAACTTATGTTCATTTAAAAACTTTTTTTAGTTCAAAGTGTTTTGAGAAAAGTTATTTTACTATATCTAAATGAGGTCTGAAATTATACTTTTAACACAATTCTTTTGTTTTTGACTTAACTATGAGTGCTTAAGAAACTACAAATTCAAATATATTTATCCCACATGGGTTGTTCTACCTTCTACCACCCCATGTGTATATATAGAGTTGTCTTTTCAATTGAAAATACAAAACATGAATGACAATCACATCAAAGTGATGTAATTCAAGCATTGAGGTAATTGACCTCTATAAATTGATTGCCATTTTGAATTAGTTTGCTATTTTATTTACAGCTTTAATTCAAAGTGCTTAATTTGTTGTTAATATCAATGTCCATCTGCAACCTTGTAATTAACTCAGGCCCCTTCCTGGATTCTGACAAGTTCCGCCAAGTGTCCTTGTAGTTACTGATTTGGTGTGAAATATACCACACCATTTCATCCCTCAGATGAAATGATGTGGTTATATTTCACATCATTCCGTCCAGGGAAAGCAGTCGCAGTGACTGCTACTGAATGTAATGCTAGTTACAGGCCAGACTACCTTTATCGTAATCAAACTTCAGGTCTTGTTGCAAGTAGGCTGCTGTTAATTTAGTTAGCTTGACAGAAAAATCAATGAAGGTGACCATTAATGCATAGAGTTACTTCATATTCATTTCAGTTGCACAGGCAGTGTTTGAATCACACCAATCCCCAAATCAGCAAAATCAGCAATTACAGAGCTACTTTAAATAGTGAAATTAGGTTTCTCCCACCGACACTAATATCTTGACATTTTTTTGTTTTCATTTTTGAAACAAATGAATAATTTTTTGACATTCGACACTGTATAAATAGTTTCTATTACTGTACAGTACAAGAATGCACTACTTTTGAATTACATATTGTTGTATTTGGCCGTGGACTGGGCCTACTGGTTCATTGTATTGTTTCCGTGCTTAATGGAAATTGTCCATGTTCAAAAAAAATTTAAATTTTAAAATATATAAAATTTATTTAAAAATTAATTAATTAATTAATTAATTTTAAATTTTAAATATAAAATATATAAATATATAAATATATACTTGTAGAACTATTTGGTGACTTTGATGGCTTGTAAAGTAATTTCTTGGGATAAGGCAACCTAATTGTTAAAGCAAACTAATTTTACTATTTTGTGTAACAAAATCAAAGTATTATGTCCTTCCGAAATAAAAGAATTTGATTAAGTGGTTCTCCATGTAGGGTAGATGTATCATTAAAAAACTAACAAACTTGTAGTATTGGGAATTTTCTCAATTAAACTTTTTAATACAAAAGTACATTTTTTCAAACTAGTTTTGACATTACTCCCCTTTTGCAATGAATCTTTTTTTTCATTTCTTTCATTTTGTGGAACCTTGACTAGGTAACTAAAAGTTAATAAAGTCTCTGATCTATCAAATATTTAGGGATATTTTAAATTTTTTTCATAATGAGATTATACTAGGATAATAAGTTCTAAACCAAAACTTTAACTTTAGAAATCATATAAATTATTAAGTTGTATAGTGGCGGCTATGGGCAACATTTAAATGATCCTTCTAAGAAGAAAAAAAACACCAACTCTCCTTTGGAGTTGGGATAACTAAAGAATTTATTCATCTCATATCCTACATAGTGTCCCAAGGGTTGCTATTATGTGAGCATAGGAGTGTGAACCCACGAGCCTAGAATACTACACACCTATGTTATAGGTGTATATACTATAAAATTCGTCTATGGTTATAGGATGTATAGGTACCTATATTGCATGCTCAATGCTCACAAGCTCGCATTCTTGGACTCACATACTAGCATCATTGATAGTGTCTCTAAGGATAGGATGTGTTATTCCATCACTACATACTCCCATTTCGTGAAAATCTTTTAAAAAAAATCAAATAAACTTAATATTCATACATTAAAAATTTGATAAGTAGAAGTAGGTACAAAATAGATGGAAAATCTAAATTATTAATATCTCTAAAATGTCATGAAAATGCAAAAATCCTAATGGTGAAATTGTTCTAGCAAGCAGACTAAACCATTTGGAACTTTTTTTTTGGAAAATTGTAAAAATTGCATTTAGGAATGAATCCTACAAGGGTTTTTTTTCCAAAAAGATGCTCTAATTGTCCAAAAAACAAGATCCATAACTTTCTCGGAACAAATCCAAATGGAATGAATCAAAGCTTTCCAAGTAGACAAAAATAAGATCTATGAGAAAAAAAATTAATAATTAATTTTTTTTGTTCTCTGTTGCTCCCTCTCCCTTGTTATGAGCTTATTTGGTCTTACCTTTTGTTTCCGGACGCCGATTGAAAGAGAAATTATATTCTTATGAAGCTTATTAGTTTTTCTATCTTTTAAAAGAGTTTCAAAAGATCTGAACAAAAATTTAGCCCATAGGTACTTGCCCAAAATCCCATTTGTCCCACGAAGGGACAATGGGCCTTTAGGGGTTAAGAGTAAATTTCAACGCATAGTCAGTCCATTACTCATCATTGCGGTTGTTGCCATGCATGTCAAAAAAAATGTTTTTCTTGAAAAAAAATGTTGAAAAATTGTTGAAAAGTTATGCCACAATAACCTCAAAATGATCGAGCAACAAAAACTTGAATAAAAAATATAAAAATTTGATTCTCTTAGACTATATTTTCATCTATATGTAAAGCTTTGATTCATTCCATTTGGACTAGTGATGTGAAAGTTATGGAGCATCTTGTTTTACTAGCAGTCATAGCATCTTTTTGAAAAACTAATGTATTGGATTTGTTTTTGAATTCTACTTTTATTAATTTCAAAGTAAAGAGTATCTACGTCATTATAATATTTGCCAGAACAGTATTTGCCAGAACAATCTCACCGTTGGAATTAGTGTGTTTCAATTCCATGTTTCAATTCCATAAACAATTTAGTTTTTCCTTCGATCTTGTACCAACATCTACTTAATAATTTTCTAAAGAATGAAAATCAGGTTGTTTTTTATTTCTTTTCCTAGATTGCCAATTCAAATCTTCAACATATAAATTTCCTTAATCAATATCTTTGGTTCAAAAAAATTTAATTAAAAAGATTCAAAGTCAAATAATTTAGTCACAGAACATGTCCCCCTGTTTTCTTCACTTTAAATGCAACCTAAGTAGTGAGAGTTTTTGAAATTTCTCCCATACATTCTAATATTGCGTAGTGCAAGATCGTATAGCTAAATATTGAAAAAAATAATATAATTTTTTTTGCTTTTTGCAATAGAAATAGCAATTTTGAATGTTTTTTTGGCAAAGAAACACTAGGACTTTAGGGATTGAAACCTCAAAAATTGAAAAACCTTAAACCTATGGTAAAGAGTCATTTTAAATTGATAAATATTCATAAAATTTAGAAAAACATTACACAAGGTGTAGAATATTGCTATATACCTAGATATGAATATGATGTTTTTCAGCAACATACCCAAAAAAAGGATGGCCTACAAATCATGGAGGATGGGATCAAAGAATATGGTAGCAATCAAGGTTAACCCCAAAGTCCCATTGTCCCCTCGGGGGACAAATCAAATTTTGGGCAGGTTCCTGTGACCTCAATTTTTAGTGAAACTTTTTGAAATTTTCCCACAAGATAGAAAAATTGATTAGCTTCATGAAAATATAATTTTTATTTCAATTGGTGCATGGGAGAAAAAGTTATACCACAAAAAGCCTCAAATTGAACTTGACAGGCAGCACAAATTTTTTTGCAAAGAGTCAAAATAAATTTTCATTTTTTTTCCCTGAAATTTTATATTTTTGTCTATATGTGAAACTTTGATTCATTCTATTTGGACTAATAATGAGAAAGTTAAGGACGATCTTGTTTTTCAGACAATTAGAGCATCTTCTTGAAGAAATAACTCATAGGATTCATTTCTTAATGCAATTTTCACAATTTTTCATAATTTTTTTTTAGTATGTTGTGTTTGCTTGCTAAAACAATCTTACCATTTAGATTATTGTGTTTCAATCTCATCTAAGAGCTATTAATGAGTGTGTTTTTTTTTTAATCTTGAACCTACTCTACTTAACAACTTTTTAAAGAATGAAAATCAAGTGTGTGTTTTTTGAATTTTATTTTCAAGACCTTCAACTCACATCTTCAACATAATTTTTTTTAAATTCAAAGTCTATAGTGCAAAAATTTTCTACAAATGTCGGTCAAAGTCATTTGAAAATGCAGGCCAGTGTTCAAAAAACTTTCTTTTTCAATTTTGAATGCTAATATCTTCCAATCTATACGGTCAAACTTCATGAAATTTTACCACATGATTTTTGAGAAGTGAAATACAAGATCCTACAATTGGATTCTAAAAAAATGTTTTTTTATTTATTTTCTTGTGTGAACGCAACAAAAATGGCAATTTTGAGTGTTTTTTGACAAAAAAATGGCCTTGGGCCTTTAGGGGATAATTGCAACGATCCTAAGATCGCTTACTATGATACATTTTCTTTGTATGGATCATGGTTAAGTTAGGAATACATAATGATAATTAGAGTACATCAAATGTCTACTGACCAATGTCTGCATACCAAACGGGGTATTTACCTTGGGACTCTCCTTGGCATGTTATTTTGGGTTACAAAAATGTTCATCTTGTAACCCAAATGAAGGAAAAATGTGTTGCCACATTGGAATAAATTACAAATCTTTTTGCTTGCGACAAAACAAGGGAAAAAAAGGGAAAAAGGGAAAACACAAGTGAACACATATTGCATTAATTAGCGGCCCCATTCATTCATGATCTTGCCCTGACTCCAGGGTGGAGTCGGCGAAGTCTAACTTATGCATGTGAGGTCTATTGCTCCCCTTTCCAATTATTCAAGAGTGCACGTGACAACTGAACATGGCTCCACACAAAGAAACAAATTCGAGCGAACCCTAACTGGTAATCCCAATTCATACCATCATGACCCTCCGCTGGTGACAACTGCACCAGGAAACCAAATCATGCTCTGTTTTTGTTAACTTTCAACAAGGTGCAGAAGTTGACACCTCTTTGGTTAACAATTGCAGACTGAGCTGCTGCCAAATCCCAGGTCAGGGAAATCAAGCAGAAACTGATTAAGAAGAAGAGGAGTCCGGAGTCCGGGATTTGGATTGTGGAGGCTGGCGGGGAGATTGGAGGCGGGGGGGCCTGCGACATTCATCATTTGCACTCAGCTCTCCGTTTGCAGCAACGCAGCAGCATTGTCAGCTGATTCCATGGCTTTAGTCCTTCAATTTTGCATTTGCAAGGGAAGGACAAATCATTTTGTCCACTTGTACAGTACAAATAATGCTTCATAACTGGAGTTCATGTTGCTCATGAGAGAAAAGGGGCACATGGAAGCACCACTAACTTAATTACAAGTAAGAGTTAATACTTAGGGCCGCTTTACACCAAGAAGCCGGGCCAATTCTCCTTCAAGCCAATTGCACAAAATTTCAACCCCTTTTGGGTGGGAGGCCGGCCTCAACTTCCCAATAGAATAAGATTATAATGGGGGCCAATTTTCCCATATGTAAAGGCCTTAAGGCCAAGAAGCCGGGCCGATTCAATAAAACCTACAAAAGAAAGAAAGAGGGGTTGAAATTTTCAGGGCCACTTTACACCTAGAGGCCGGTCCTAATCCCATGAGGCCGATTGCACAAAATCCAATGGTAATGATTAGTTGAAAAAAATAGTTTTTTATTAAAAACAATTTTTTTAATTGAAATTTGACATTGACCCCAAGGCCAAGAATTGGCCTCCCATTTTTGGTGCACCCAATTCAGCAAGCTCGGGCCATGTCAGATTATGTCTTTTTTGAATAAAAAATTCAATTCACCAAATTGGCCCAGCCTCTTGGTGTAAAGGGATTGGGGCTGATTTGAGCCTTTTGTCCAATCAGAAGTCATGATTCTTGGCCTCTTGGTGTAAAGCGACCCTTACTTCTAATTGTTACTAGTGCTAGAGATACAAAAAAATTGCTTGAATTGGATCTTAGGGCCTCTTCACACTATGGCCGTCCAAGTTGAGAGGCCGTGGGATTGAGAGTCCAAACTTTTGGTGAGAGTCCAAAGAAATGAGCAATAAATGATAGGTTTTGTAACCTTTGGCCGGCCATAGTGTGAAGCTTCCAAAGGCCAAGCCCAAAGTCCAAACCTATACCATTTGTTCAACTTCTATCCTTCTCTCTCCACATTCGTCCATCCAATTTCTGAAATTCCCTATGAAGCCTCATTGATGTGGCAATTTTTTCAAGCAAAAGCTAAAAAAACATGAAAAAGGGTCATAAATGGCCTTGGAAAAAAAATCACAGCACATGCTCTCATCATCAAACAAGCAATATAAAGGATATAAATGGAATAAGAGGATAGCATTGGAATAAGAAGGGGGCATCCTATGCAAAGGGAATGGAAAAGGAAGTAGGTACATTGAATGCAAAGACTCCCCATTGTCATAGTGGAGACTAGGTTTCAAACCCCAACGGCAACAAATAACAAATAACAAATAACATTTATGTCTTGCAAAAAGCAGTCCACAAAGATCTAGTGGCCGAGATCTTGTCAATTTCTTATTTTTATAAAAAAAAAATTTGAAAAATTTGACGGACTCTCGAGGAGAGTTTGGGCCCTACATTTTGAAAGAGGATTCCAACTTGCCTTAGAGCAACTGCACCCATTCTCTAAACAAATGGTTGGAAGGGCTCTGTACAAGCCCGCAATGTTGCTTGTTAAATGGAAAGATTTCTCACAAGAAAGGCTCCAAAGAATGACCTCCATGCTTGTAAATGTTGAGGGCCCTAACATTCTAGATTTTTGCTCCTTGCAAAGAAGGGCGTGAAAGGAAATGATTGGGTGGCGGTAGCCAAGTCGGAGCAATGGGAAGGCTATTTAAAAATTTGGGAGACAGATGGGGCCGACGAGCTTATGGTGAGCCTATCGGTACGGCAAGGTTGGGGAAAATTAAGCGTCCCCCAAATTGTGGCCTTGCTTAAGCCCTCAAAAGGCCTTATTGTGTGTCAATTTTGTGGAGAAATAATGCATATGCTCTTAGAATACATTATTTGAACCCTGAATGGATAAACTATAAATTTTCAAGTATTGTCTCTAGGTATATCCAAAACCAAGACTAGGATCTTTTAGACTATCATGTTTTGATTGTGTAATTCTTATGTAATCAATACCAAAGTTCTTATGGTTCTTTTTGGTCCAAATTTGTTTTTACATTTGGGTCACGGTTGATTATGGGTGTATATACCTATTCTTAAGCAATGAGTCTAAAATAGTGAACCCCCTTTCTATACATTGTCATTTCTCTTTGTTTTACTTTGATTTTTGGAAAATAATTCTATAATTATTCTTTCTAAGCCCTAAAATCCAAGCCATAGATCCATATTTGTGTACCCTCTATGAGTTTGGTCCAATCCATATATCTGATAGCCATGTCTAGTGATCCAAATCTACATAATGTAACAACTTCAATTATATGTTCTTGAAATTCATTTTCTCTTCTTCTGTTTCACTTAAAAGATTTAACATTGTTTTGTGCCAATAACATGATTCATTTTTTAATTGAATTAATTATTGAATTTTTCATGGTTTTGAATCAGGGCAATAAGATGATAAAGTTGCTGCTCTTTTTTTTAGTTTTTTTTTCTAATGATAACATTAATCTAAAATTATTCTATTCTTGTTCAATTGTATAGAAATACATATTTGAAGCTTTGTAGTGAATATTTATGATAATTAGATAAAACTTTATAGATTTATTAATGATATACAATTAGTGGTAACTTTGCTTTTGATTGCAAAGTATTTTTGTATTCTTTACTTCCTACTATTCTTTTCATTTATTTAAAAAAGAAATCTTGCATCAATAAATTCATTGAGAAGGACATGTTAAGACATTCATTCATCCAAACAAATTATAGTGCTTCAAGTGCTCCAAGTCTTTATGTTAAAGTGGATTTCTTCCACCCATTACCACAATTGAAGGCCATAGTTGGTAGAAAGTAATTCTAAAAATGATTAACAAAATTTTAGGAAAATTACTTTTTCAAAAGAAAAGGATTTAGTAGAGAGTTTCTGACCCTACTCTACGCTTACAATACATTATAACAAAAAAAACTTGTTCAAAATCTTGTCCATGTCTATTTCTCATAGGACTTGTTTGCCTAATTTAAATTGGAAATATCACAAGTACGGAAATTTTGAAAATCAAAGGGTGCTATAAGTACATAGATGTTGTACTCTAAAATAACTTAGTAAAAAATTAATGAGATGTTTTGACAATTTCCTTGAAGTTGCAATCAAAAATTTGGAATGAATACCTATTGTCTTTATGACCTTGAGGGGTGAATGAATGACTAAGTGGTTTTGCTTGAGACAATACTCTCAAGAGAGTTCTAACAAAGATATCATTTTATTCATTTTTCAACTTCTATGATTTTGGACTTTTGTACCAATTTAAATCACTTTTTTTTAAAATGAATTTAGCGTATATTTATGTATATATACATCACAATTTGAGGTCACCTTTGGCCAAAAATAATAATTTTTTTCTTAAATCTAATGATTTTAGAAATTAATAAGACATTTTGCCAAATCCAACAAAAATTAAACATAAAGAAAGTCAGTATGTTGGAAAGGTACATATACAAATTGATCCTATAACATCCAAATTCATTCTTCTAGAGGATGCTTTACATATATACGCTGATTGCACAAATTTCAACTTTTTGTCCAATCACAAGTGAGCATTTCTGGCTTGACCAAACCAACCTTTTGAATTTTAAATAATTATATTTATTTGGTAAAAATATGCTGAAGGTGATCTCAAGCTTTATATATATATATAATTTTAAAATTTTAGCTCTGTCTAAGGTTTTATTCTTCACCATCTTATTAAGTTCTGGCATATCACACCATTTTTGAGACAATAAATTTGATGATTATGGTACATTTTTAATGCATATTGTAGAATGTTGATGACTTCAATGAGGCAATGCAACTGTTTTATTGTTAATCCCTAAAGTTTTTTTACTACGTGTTCACCAAAACTGCTCCAAAACTGCCATTTCTAATACAAGTACCAAATTTTAGAAAAAAAACACTTTTAGACACATGTAACTGTAGGATCTTGTAGTGCGCTAGTTTGAGTAGATGTGGAAAAAATTTGGAATTTTCCATTGTGTAGATTGCAAGATATTAGCATTTGAATTGACCAAAATCCTTTTTTTGGCCTTGCAAAAAATCAGGCAGCTGCACTTCACAAGGTCGCATTTGTATGAAAAATTTCCAATATGATGCTTATTCTTGGGATTCATTCTCCAAGGCAAGTTGGCTTCATGCTAGAAATTTTTTAGATGATTTGGAATTGTACAACATAGGAAAAAAATAGTAAGTAGAAAGAAGTAGAGAATGATTTAAAACACTAAATTGTTAAGAATTTAATTATGGAACTGAAAAATGCCAATTCTAATGGTTGTAATGTTGTAATAAACAATCTAAACCTAATGCTTTTATTTTTTTTCAAAATATTGCAATTTGAGTGAAATAAAGGACTTCAAAATTGTTTTAGAGTAGAGATTCCATAACTACCTACAAACTAAAACTCCTCGTAATTTTCATCTCATTAATCAAAATGGAATGATTCAAGGCTTTCCATGTATATATAAATCTAGAAAACCAATTTCAAATTTTTGTTTTTAAGAAAAAAGGCTTTTTAAGAATTATTTAGTTGCCCGCCAAGCATTAAATATCACATATCATACAATAACTTTTTAACCACGTAGTCAAAGTTATGAAAATTGTTGGGCCTTAAAGCTACTCCATGGGCAAATGTTGGGTGAAAAGTTCAAAGAAAAAAAATATTAACTCCATTCGCAATGGGCTACCTAAAAATGCTTTATTCTAAAAAAGCATGTTTAGTGCTTTAGGGGGGAAATCTTAAAATATATAAACAATACTCTTTTTTTTGTAAATGAAAAAAATCAATTAACTACTCAAATATTTAAAAACTGATTTATGATATATAGCCCACCTAATGTTTTGCATTTTGTTTGCAACAAATACATTTATTATAATTCATTACATCAAGCCAAACACTCCACTGTATCTTGAACATGGCCTCATGCAAAAGCTACATGCTTAAAATGACATTGTTATAATTTTAAAAACTCATTACTAATTATGAAAAAAAAGACATTAACCTCTAATCAACCAAGGCCTTTGTTTTGCTAAAAAACACTCAAAGTTGACATTTCTATAGCAAAGAGTAAATCAATTTGAAAATTGTTTTTTTGCATATCTAACTGTAGGATCTTATACTTAACTAGTATAAGGATGTATAGAACTTTTGTGGGACTAGATTATTTGACTTTGAACCTTCTTAACTTTAATTTTTTGCTCTACAAAGTTTTGAGCTTTAAATCTTTGTGGTGGAGAATTGAGTTGAGAATCTAGGGAAAACAAAAATTCACAAAAAACTAATTTTCATTCTTAAATTATCTTTTTTTTGTAGAAGTAGGTACAAGATAGAAGGAAAATCTAAACTATTCATACCTCCAAGATGGAATTAAAATGCACCAATAACAATGGTGAGAGTATTTTAGCTAGAAAACTAAACCATGTAGAATTTTTTTTTGAAAACTTGTAAAATTTGTATTTAGAAATGAATCCTACAAATTACTTTTCAAGAAGATGCTCTAATTTCCTAAAAAAACAAGATTGTCCATAATTTTCTCATAACAAATCCAAATAGAATGAATCAAAGCTTTCCATATAGACCAAATAAAAAACTTTGAGAAAAAATAATCTAAAATTTAAATTTCTATTGCTCCCTCTTTTTTATTTTGAGTTTATTTGGACATAACCTTTGTTCCCGGTCACTAATTGAAAAAAGATTATATTCCGAAAAAACTAATTAATTTTTCAATCTTCGAAAAAAAATTCAAAAAATCAAGACAAAAATTCAACATGTAAGTACTTGCCCAAAATCTCATTTGTCCCCCCAAAAGACACTAGGCCTATAGAGGTTAAAGTGAAATAAAAATCATTAATTTTAAAAATGGGTTATTTCATATGTATAAGAATTGAAATGAATCATTGACGATGCTTTAAGGAAAGTCATATATATTTGAACATAAATGAATGGTACAAATTTGGAAGCTACTATAATTGGCTTTGAGCTTTATAAATAGAATTATTGTTTATTTAATTATGCACCAAAGGGCTAATTATGAGATACATTGAATATTAAAAAAGTGCCAAAATATACTATATCGGTTGGTTCTATTAAAATACTGGATAAACTTTGTATTATATAATCTATAGATCTAACATCTTCAAAATGGTACCCTTGAAGAATAAAAAGAATGCCACATACTCCCTCTATCTCAAAATAACACCAGTGTTTCCTTTGTATTTTACAAAGGAAATACCGGTTGTATTTTGAAACAGAGGGAATAATTGATAATATGACACTTTCAACCTGACTATTGTATCATTTAAGTACTTTTATAATTTCCAGTATTAAAATATAATATTAAATATTTATAGTTTTTTTTTCCAAAATCATATTGTAAACTACTTGTAAGAAGTTGATTAAAATGAAAATATCAAATGAAATGGCCCAAACAACTAAGCTATAAACTCAATTAGGCATAAATTAAGTAACAAAGAGGTGATCAAAGTCCATTGTATAAGATGTATAAATTCATCTTTTGCAACCTTAATAATGTCTTTTTAAACTCCATTTGTAAAACATCAAAATACTTTTGGATTGTCTATTATACAATGGAAAATCATTTGAGGCTCAAGACAAAAGAATTATAATTTGCACTCCAATTTATATAATGCATTTGCGTGTATCCTAATTGTTTATATTTTATTCCCAATACTTAAATGACCTTTAAGATATGACAAGGAGAGTGTCTCTAAGTGTCATAATATTAAGTGTCATTATCAACTAATAAATAGTTGGTTTTAATTTTTAATTCTTTTGAAGCAATTCGTAAATACCAATGCATAAGAAAATAGAATAGAATCCCTCATTGGTGGGTTTGAGCTACTACATAATTAAAGCAATTTTAAGACTACAAAATTTTTCATTTACACAAAAATGTGGTATAAAGTAGGGACACCTTAGACCACCATTTTTTCTATTTTGTGTTGTTTCAGTTATTAGACTACTTAAAATTTTATATTTTCTAATTGATTTTAATGTAACAAGAACAAATCACTTGCATATTGTATGAAAAAGTTATCAAGAATCTAAGTTTTTTTTTATAGATGTTCTAAAAGTGTTTCTTCAAAAATAGTTACATATTGATTTAAAAGATAAACTTAGTGTAAGCATCTTGTCAAGTGGTGCATTTGAATGTCTCTACCTTTTATAGGGACCAAGATTGCCATACTTTAATCTGTAATCGTTTGGCGGAGACCATGTACATACAATCTTATATTTTTTTCTGAGAAAAAGAAGTACATGCTAAAATATGGCAAGACAAACACTACTGAATTAGAACTTCAATAACTAAAATATTTCATTAAGTGGTCATCTTAATATATAAACCTTATCATGTTCAAATATGACACCGTATATGTAGAATAAGTGACCAATTTGTAACCTCAGGCACGTAGGAAGTACAAGAATTATCTAAATTGGAAGTGCCAAGTGTCATGGGATTCATTTGAATATGAATACAATAGAACTCCTCTAATTCATTTAATAGGTCCCGGACCCCGCTTGTCAAAATTAGTTTAGAGAGGTTTTGCGCAATCAAAGTCTGCAAAAATAATGCCATCATTCTATAATGACGCATTCTTGGGTGCATTTTTTATTTTTTTGACAAAGAACACCTGTCAAGCTCAAAGCAGATGTGGCAAGAATACTTCTATGCAGTGCTGAGATAGCACCTTCCCATTATTTTATTTTAATTTTTAGAGCTGGGACTGTGGGAACCGGATGCTTTATAAAGGTTTATTGAGTCATGGAGAGTGTACTTATAGGAGTTTTACTGCACAAACTTTTGTGACTCATGTACACGTCAATTCATGCACCTTGTATGTCATATACACCAAAAACACCAAATTGGGCTCCTTGGACCTTTCAAAGGTTAAAGACCTTTTTAAGGGTTAAGATCAATTGTCCCACCCTGCAGATTAAACTGCAATCTGGAAAATTGAATTGAAGTGCAACATGTGCATTGCGTTAGAGCGACATCATTGGTTCATTTGGTTGTGAACTTATCCATTACCAAATAACTTAACCAACATTTGTTCATGGCAAGAGGTCAACTTGGACTTGAAGACAGGTCTTAATTTGGCAAACAGGTTCAATTTCTCAAATCAGTAAGTTAATGTTCATCATGAACTGGCTGGGTTCAAACTAGATTAAGCTTAGCACAATTACTATTTGCTTACCTTAATTGAATTGCATTCAATTAGTTCAAAGCTTCAATGCCTCCCACAATGTGGAAGTTATCATAATAATGGCCTTATTGAATATTTATCATGACTAAGTAATATTCTGGTGCTAACTACAGGATACGGTATATATGACTACAGTAAGTAATATTATGGAAGCAAAAAGTATATTTCAATAAATAAATGCTTGAGGGAGAAAAACAAATATTTCTATTTTTTTGTCATATATTGTCTCACATATAGCAACTCTAATTAATTCTTTCACAAAGAATGCCTACCTTAACCACTAAGTTTGGTAGTAGAATTACAAATACATTCAAATCACAAGAAAGAGATAGCTACTTTGATTCTAGCACTTACTAAAGTAAATACACTTGTAATTCTACTAATAGCAAATAGGCATACTAATTATTATAAAATATAGATTATTTATATAATATCTTATTTAGAAGTGAACAAGGATCCAATACACTCTAGTATGCATTATATGAAAAAGCTATGAAATTCAAAGTATTATGTAAGTGTACTAAAAAGTGACTCTAGTCTCTTCTAGGCTCTTGTGTTATGATTGTATACATTTAGGATCATCATAAATTAGATTTTCATTCCGCTTTCCGATCTAGATGTAGATGTAGTTCTCATTTCGGATGATAATAATTGTAGGCGTGCATTCTTTAGTTCCATATTTATACTTGAGATTGTAGCTATAGTATCCGTTGTAATTTTATTGCACTTCCAAAGTCATTGATTCAACTGGGCTTGTACTTGGAACAAAACTACTTCCCTCAGAATAAATAAAAATGGGCGTCACTAGATAGTTAGTGCATCCATCTAGAAATTATAAATAATACGCCTATCAAAAATAATTTCTATAAAGGACATTGATAAAATAAAATAAAAATCCTAACTTCTTTTGCTTTCTTCTTGGGTTTTATATACTCAAGAAAATTGCAACTTCATTGACTTACTATAATGAAGTTATTTGATGGAAAATTTGATTTGTCTTGTTGCTCGTATTGTATTATGGATATATTGGCAAATGTATTTTGTTCGGATGGATATAATTTTTCAAATGTTTTGGTCATCTTCAAAATTTTTGAATTGTAAAATTTAATTTTCTTGTAGAATAAATCCATATTTATACTGACACATTCCATTCTTTATCAATGAAGTAAAAAATACAAGAGTTTTTTTTTCAAGGAATTTAGTAACAAATTTCCACATTATTTTTTTGATAAATATGGGATGCTTTGAACATCACGCCTTGAAGATGCTAAGGAAATAAGGTCTTGAAAACAAGTATAGAAGTTGGGTTCAAGATTATGCTATTACACATGGCAAACAAGATTACAAATTTGTGCACTCTACTTTGATTTCAACATGTGTTTCTCTATGGTATGTTTGCTTGAAAACTAATATTCTTTCAATCTCCTTTAATGGACATCTAAACAATCTATCAAACAATTCATAACATTTTGAAACAGAGATCATATACAAAAACGTAGACTACCACTCGTCCAAACTATAGATGTCTCAAGAATAAAGGTTGACAAAAAGAATTGTCTTTTCTAAAAGCTATAGTATAAAGTCTATCTCACTTCACCTCAATCTCTTCTAAGTGAGGCAAGAGAGTCCATTGGTGGTTAAATGGGAATAAGTATCAAGAATAAAGGTTGACAAAAAGAATTGTCCTTTCTATTAGCTGCTGCAATACAAAGTCCATGTCATCTCACCTCACCTCACTCTCTCTTAGGTATAGTAAGTGAGCCCAATGCAAGTTACCCCCTAAAGGCCCGTTGTCCCTTTGTGGGACAAATGGGATTTCAAGCAGGTACCTACGGGCTAAATTTTTTTTGTGATTTTCCAAATTTCTTTTTTGAAGATAGAAAAACTGCTAAGCTTTGTGGGAATATAATTTTTTTCATTCACTGCCCCGGAAAAAAAGTTATGCTTCAATAAGCTCAAAAGAGGGACGGGGGACAAAAAAATAAAAAATAAAAAAAAATAAAATTCAATTTATTTCTCTCATAGATTATATTTTTGTCTATTTGGAAAGCTTTGATTCATTTCAATTGGACTTTTTATGAGAAAGTTATGGCCATATTGATTTTCAGACACTTAAAGCATCTTCCTGAAAAAAATACTTATAGGATTCATTTCTGAATGCAATTTTAACAATATTTCAGAAAAAAAGTTTTACAAGGTTTAGTTTTCTTGCTAGAATAATCTCACAATTGGGATTAGGGCTTTTTAATTTCATATAAAAGATATTAATATTTTAGATTTTCCTTCTATCTCATACCTACTTCTACCTAACAATTTTTTTAGTAATGAAAATTAAGTTTTTTTGGATTATTTTTTTCCCCCTAGATTCTCAACTTAGTATTCTACTATAAAGATTTCAAGCTCAAAACTCTGTAGTGCATAAAATTTAAGTTAAAAATGTTCAAAGTTATAAAATATAATCCCACAATGTGCTGAAGAATTTTTTTTCCCACTTTAAATGCAGATATCTTGCAATCTATGTGGTCAAATATTCTGAAATTTTTTCTGCACATTTTCATACTAGTTAGGTGTAAGATCCTATGGTTAGATGTGCAAGAAAAACAATTTTCAAATTTTTTTACTCTTTGCTATAGAAATGACAATTTTGAGTGTTTTTTGGCAAAAAAAAGGCCTTGGACATTTTGGGGTTAATGGGAGCAAGTCCATTGCAAACAAAATTATATTAGTGGTGTACATTTCAGAACTTGAATGTACACCAATGATATAATTTTGATGTAATTTTGCTTGCACTAGGCTCACTTACCTTAACCCTTTAGTGACCGTGAATGATTTGAGGGGCGAGTCATTTTTTTAGTATATATTTTTAAAAAGTTATTTTGGGATGAGTTTTGAGCCAGATAAATATGATTGGACCATAGAAATTGAGGCTACAAGGCCTTGACAATGTATTGCCACAAGAATGAAGGTGATTGAAGCTTTCATTTAGACATGAGAATGGCTCAAAGATTGAAGTGAGAACTGAATCTACTACAATTAAGCAAAAAGAGTCTCTAAAGTAGGTAGCTCAAAATTCTCTCACACTCTAAAACACTCCACTCTTCAAATATACACTGTTGTACATGTTGGTTTTCCATCTTCACAAGAATGTATAAAAAATGTACATTTCATGGTTTTTAAACCTCTGCCGTTTCAACTTCAAAAATTCATAACTAGTTCCATAAAGTTCCAAAAATATGAAATAACTTGGATTAGACGCCAATTCTACTTGTTTTTCAAGGAAATTTTAATGAAATATAATTCAAATTTTTTTACCTCCCCAAAATTCAATTTCAACTCTTAGATGGGTAGGATTTGGCCCTCCTACCTTAGCTAATCCATGTACATCCTTGGATTTCATGGATTAGACGGTGTTAGGCTTGCCAAGCAACATTGTTGCCTTCATGGCTTGTGTATTTTGATAAAATTTGCCTAGATTGAAGCTTATTTGTACATTTTCTTGGCCAACACAGATTCATTCAAACTAGCATAGCTCACACATTATTGCATGCCTTGCCAAACAATTTGGTTTTAAGCTTACCTGTTTTTTTTGTTTTTTTTTTTAAACCCGGAGTTAGCTTACCTGGTTTCACTTCAGGTTACTTAGACAGACCCCTCGTATGCCTGACCAGTGAAGAACGTCCTGTCCGGTCTGAATTTCCTTTCTTTTCGTTAAAAAAGTTTAGTTCTCCAAGAGCCTGCCAATAATTCCAAACTTAAACTGCGTCGAGTCCGAGTGAGTTCCCGGCTTGCCATCAATAAACGTCAAAACCCAACTTTGATGCACAATTCAAACCCAGAACCTTTTGCAGTCTGCGTCCCTCTGCTCTCGAGCACAGTTGCAGTAAGTTAGCAGCAGCCACAGTTCCCATTGCGGTCAGACAGACGGCTGCTGCTGCTGCAGAGCTCCCGGCCTGATCAGGCCTTCCCTCTCTCCGCCTCCCTCCGCCTCCCTCCTTAAGTTACAAACCTTTGGATCCCCTGCCCTCAGGCCTTCACTTCGTCCTTCACCACTTAGGCCGCCCTCTCCAGCCTCCCGGCTTCCAGTTCAGCTCCTCCTCCTCAGCAGCGCGCTAACTTAGTTGCAGCTGCTGCCACAGCCCGCGCGCCCTCATATCATTAGCCGCGCGCATCACCAACATTCCTCCACCGCCAGGACTTCCCGGCATTGCATTGTGAGATAGAGAGGCCTTCTCCTCGATCTGCAGCTTTAGGTTGCTGCGGAAGAAGCTCAAAGCTATGGCGATGGTGAGGAGGACTCTGTTGGTGTTGCTGGTGGTGTTTGTGCTCCGAGTCGAAGCTCGGTCCCATGGGCGTGGCTATGGGGGAGGCCATCATGCGAGGGGGGGCCATCATCATCACGAGGAGTCTCACGGCCCTCCTGCACAAGGCTCGGTGGGGAGTTGGGGGGGATACGCGCATGCTACTTATTATGGTGGCGCTGATGCTTCTGGAACTCAAGGTGGGTGGGTGATGGCGGAGGTCACATTTGTAACAAGCTCTGCAGTGGTTCTTGGAACGATCGAGAGTCCTGGCATTTTTATATTTCCATGAGACGACGACCATTATTTTCAAAGTTTTCTGTTTCGTTTCGTTTCGTTTCGTTTTTGTTAGGGACTATTCCGTTGTTTGAAATGGGGCTTGCGATGGTTGCTTTGGAGAACGTTCACTTGTCTCTAGTTACCCCTTTGAAGTTGTGTCCAGAGGTTTCTTAGCTTTGGTGTTTCGAGTTCTGCGTTTTGTTTTGTGTTGGGGGACATTTGTGTAGTATAGGTAGGATTGACCGAATGAGGAAGTGAGTGTGTTGGGAGTGCATGCGTTTTTTGATGCTTTGTCGTGAGGTCTGAGAAATGTGAATGCTGATGTTTGTGTTTCTTGGTGTGGTCCTTTAAATGCTACAGGTGGGGCGTGTGGATTTGGGAACCTATACAGTACTGGATACGGAACCAACACCGCGGCACTGAGTGCAGCATTGTTCAACACGGGCCTCAGCTGCGGTTCCTGTTATGAGCTTGCTTGTGACCCTAATGGCTCCCAGTATTGTCTTCCCGGCGGCAGGACGGTCACAGTGACAGCGACGAACTTCTGCCCTCATGGGTCCTCCGGCGGGTGGTGCGACGCTCCCAAGCAGCACTTCGACCTCGCGCACCCAATGTTCGTCAGTCTTGCGAGAGAGGCCGGAGGAGTCATCCCCATCAAGTACAGAAGGTACATGAACAGTTCTCACTTCATGCCTGTTATTCTTTTATCTCGTGCACTTAATATTTAAGTCTCATATGTTGCCGGGTTTATTCATATTGTTTGGGTATATGTCCCTGATGTTTTGTGTACAAGTTCCGGCAGATTGTAGTTCATGGTCCCTGACTTTGAGATGGTCCCGTTCGATGTGTTCAGGGTTCCATGTTTGAAAGCCGGAGGAATGCGGTTCACCGTCAATGGCAACCCCTGGTTCGTGTTGGTGCTGGTGACGAACGTGGGCGGCGCGGGCGACGTGCAGCAGTTGTACATCAAGGGCCAAACTACCCCCTGGGAGTCTATGAGGCGCAACTGGGGATCGATGTGGCAGTTCACTGGCAACAGCAACATGAAGGGTCAAGCACTGTCATTCAAGGTCGTCACCAGCGACGGATCCGAGGCCATCTCCAACGATGCTGCGCCGGGCAACTGGCAGTTCGGCCAGACTTTCGAAGGCGTCAACTTCTGACCCTGACTCCCAGTGGTAGCCTATCCTTGCGCATGGCGACCATAGACCTTCAATTTTACAGATCATAAATTTTTTGTGATGCATTTTGACCCTGTAGCTAGCAGAGGCCGGTATGAACAATCTCGCCCGCTGCCTGTGCTGTTATTCTTACTATAACGTACTAGCTCCTCCACCCCAGTTTCTCTTACTAAGAATCAGGAGCAGATTAGTGGGTCAGGAGCTTTGTCGTCCAGCTTTTATTGTTTCCGATCAGCCAAAACGTACGTGTGACGAGAATGAAGAAGCTCTGGTTGCTGAGGTGTGTGCGTTACTGATTTGCACCACCCGCTCCCACCTGTATTTTACACATCATAGTAGGCTGTCTAGGCTTAGGATTTTTCTCTCGAGCACCATCTAGCTAGATACTATCCGATGCACGAACATTCCATGCATGTGAACGCCGCTGGCCATGGTCCCTCCGAAAAGAACTGTGCAGAGGTGAGATATATAGGCTTCTGTTATCCACCCGCATATCTACTAATAAAAAAAGTGAGGTGCAGTGCAGTGCACAAGTGCTCTCACTGGTTTGCTTCTCAAACCATGGGCCTCATCTCGAACCGTCGGATTGTTGTTTGTTCTGTTTTGCCTGCTGTCGTCTTCTTTTTGGATTAGGTAGCGAGCGACTATCATCAACAAGACATGTACACGCTGAAGCAGTCTGCAAGTAAAGAGAGATTTGAGTCCCCAATGCGACGCATACTTGATTGTGCAGGTTGAATGCTCACGATTGTCACGAACCACTGAACCCAGCTAGTGTTGCTCTTACACTGAGATTGCAGCTACTTCGTTCAACAATATCTGAGATGTCAGAAAACGTCTGCTCTGCCAACCCTCTGTATGAAATGCACATGATAATGGTTGTGCCAAGAACATGTTCAACTACTACAGAAATATCATGCGCATGCTGCTGTGAGTGCTAATAAGTTACTGTTCTTTCCTGAAATGCATAGAGAAGGAATCTCATCAATGCATGTAGGGTGAACTACCCTATTACCGCCCAACACTGCAACTCCGCCCTCCTGTACCTGTGCTATACAGTTTCGTTCTGAAATGTACGTATCCTCTCTGTACTATACAGTGTGCAATAGCTCATTTACGAATTTTGCAGTCAGTTTTCATTATATAGTTTAGCAACTTTAGGAAGCTTTAGCATGCTCAAAAACTAACCAATTTTGAAAGTGCAAATTGTGTTGGAATCTCAATGAAGTGCACTTCAACTTCATAACAAGTGAAAAATGTGAATCCAAAATCATACAACAATTTGGATTTTTTTTATTCACTATCTAACACCCTTTGGAAGATAGTCAAAGATTTTTTGCAATAGGGTGAAGAATAAGCAAGAAATCATACAAGCAATTCAAGTGTTATGGAATGAAGTGTCTCTACAACAACTACAAACAATCATTTCAAACACGCCCAATCGAATGCTAGCATAACTTTTGGTGAAGGGCGGTACTACTAGATGATAGATAGTGTACAAAAAACATCCAAAGTGTTGTAAGATTTTGAATTTCACATGTACATATTTGTAATGGTGATAAAGTACTCTTCTACAATTCCAACGCAAGTTGCGGTTAGGAAATTGATTCATTTTTGAGCATGATACGGCTTGCTAAAGATTAGGAACTTGCTAGTGAAAATTTCTAGAGAGCAAAACTTTGTAAATGAACTGTATCCCATTGTACATAAGGGCACAATTGAGAAGAGAGTGGTAATGGGTCATGGTGTTGTATTGTGCACTCAAAATGTAGTCCCCTAGCATTATTTTTAAGTGAATTTCTTACCTTAAATTCCATTGACAACCTTTTAGCCCAAACTAGTTTAGGGAATATTTTCAATTGTATATATCTATATTTTTGTTTTGATTTTATAGGGTGCATTAGTTGTGAACAGATATAACCAAAGTTGTGAAATGAAGTTTAAAAAAGAAAGCCACAATTCAATCCACAACCAAAATAATGGAATGAAACCTCCAACAAAAAAACCAATGGCAAGTAAAGCCACGACTGTTGGTGTAGCCTTTCATATACAACACCATGCCTTTCATAATTTGTATAGCCTTTCATATACAACACAACTTTTGTGATTTTTTTTGCAAGTTTATTTATCTATAATTGCATTTTTTTTATAAACATATAATAAAAGAGTTGATGAAGAGTTTTTTGAGGCGCATACAATATTTATTTAAAATTCAAAAAACTTCTATGTCTACTACTATGGTAAAAAGAACTTCTATCAAAAATTATATCCAATGGTAACAATGTTTAGTATAGAAAAATTCATGTCTAATGTGTTTTTTTATATAAAAGATTTTTTTTGCTTAATGAAATTGATGAAACTTTTTTGTTGTCTTAAATGCTTGATTGACATGGTTTTGCCTTCAATGTCTTGAACCTTACTAACTTTCATCAAATTGAATAGAAAGATAAAAAAAATTCACAAATAAGATAGATTAAACTTTAAAAAGAGACCTTTCTTTCTCCGCAATTAGGATTTCTTGAGGTTTGTGTAGTAGGGGAGGGGATGTAAAACTTTAGGAGAATTTAGAAGGATTTCAATGTAGCCATTTTGTTCAATAGCCATTTTTTAATATTTGACTCAAGATCTACAATTTCCAAATCTAATTCTTCTCTCATCCTTTACATTCAGATTTGTTCTGCAAGTGCTTCACCACTAACTAACTATTTTCATCTCTTGCGGTGAGAGGCCTTGCTTGCTATGTATAATGTCTTTTTTCATGAGCAGCTACTTGCAATTTTTCCTCTTGTCACTGACACCTTATTGTATTCCTCCAACATCTAGGTGTTATCTTCATTCATCCTGAAGGCATAATAAAATCACTGATAACAGCCTTCGGAAAATTACGTGCACTCAAACGATCATCTTCACAAAGCAAATGAAACAAGCAAAGGATCTACACTATAACAAGCTTTTACAAAAAAAATTGTGAGGATAAATTATTTTTGGAAGACTTTGGTCTCATTAGCACACGCTCCATATTTCACTCATGTTTGAACTTGCTATAACCTCCGTGGGAAAATTCAATGTGCATTGTGCTATGAATTGACCTTTGGACCGTCATCAGGTATCATAGCATTGAATACAACCTCAAGAAGACCAACCATATATATACCTTATCATCGTTATGCCCAACTTGTATAGCAAACAAATCTAAGGTTGGATGCCTAGGTGCTTGTCTAACCCCTTCCAAAGAATCATTATTTGTTTTTCTTCTTTGCTCTACAAGGAGATGAAGGTCAAGCTTACCAAGAACTTGCACCCTTTCCTTGCCCACGTCAACAATGTGGTCAAGAAGATCCACAATAGTTTCCTTCAAAATCTAAACTCTACACGACACAATTCTATGCACCTACCTACATAGGTCCTTGTTGGTTCTCTACTTTTGTTGCCAATCAACCTACTCTCATAGACATCAGATTGTCAAACTTACCCAAGAATGTCTTGCTTGTTGTGCATCTTTTCAAAATCCAAATTCATGTAATACTTTCACGAGACCGAGGAATGTAAATACAACAAGGTGTTCAAAATAAAGAGGTTCCAATTTTCTATGATTTTAGTCCTTTTGTCTCACCAACTACAACAAGGGCTAGGGTCAAATGAAAGGCCATTTGATTGTCGACTTGTAGAGCTCACTGACTAGACACGCTCTCTACATGCACAAAATCTATGTCACCTTCTTGCGACTCTAGTCTATTATTGGCCTTATCATCCTTAGGGACATCATGTACTAAAACATGAAGTGTTGCATCTTCAAGAAGTATTGCATAGAATGTATAATGAATTGTGATTCCATGCGGCAATGCGTGACACCCTTTGACCGTTCCAACAGAGCCTCATAGTTGCTAAGGGAGAAGACAACAAGCAATTTGACACATAAGAGGTACAAATTTTCACTAGATAATGCATTTCTTCCACTTCCACATGATGTCCCTTTGAAGGCAAAATAGAAATACGACCACACTCTTTGCTACAACATGCCGGCCTTGGCATCAAGCAAACAAGCCGGCCAACTCCTTTCTTCTTCTAGTATCATGGCTCCATCTTGCAACAATGGCATGTTGCATTGGAGAGAGGACATACTACTCTCCAAGGAAGATGAGCAAGATTTGATGCAAAGGGGTGGGAGGGTGCTCGCTTTTTAACTCTTACACGCAACATTCAAGGTGTTACACGGCACCAAACTGCAAAGGTAGGGCTACGAGATACATTGGTATTCACTAGACATTGTCACATGCTATAAATTCATGAGCCCGTATATACAGTTCATCAACATCCATGGTGCCTTTTAGATCATTATTGGAATCGACTCCAATCACCATCTACGACTTGTTTATGCCACATGCAAGGTGGTTGCTCTTGAGACCAAGGTCCGGTTAGAAGACTTGTTGCCGAGCCATGAAGGTCTCTGATACCATAACATCGACATCATACAACTGCTTGGTAGCTCCTCTTGTGAACCCTTTGCGATAGTAAACTACGGATATTGTGTTCCATAGCCTACTTGATTTATCAGTTTATGTTGTCTCCTTGATGTGTAGAAGTGCTTTAACAACAAGAGGTTCACCAAAATTGAAAAAGACATGACTGATGTAATAGAGATATCCTTAAAAGCATTTTTAACGCAGTATTAGGATGGCATGAGATTTAAATCTTTGCACCAAACTTTGCACAAAGCCTATGATCAGTGAACAAGCCTAATATTCTCCCAATTTGGGCAAATAGCGATCACCCTTGTCAACTATGTGTGCCTTGTTCTTCCAAATTGGGCAAGCCTATTTGGTCTTGTCATTTCTTGATGTTGCAGACAACTCTAATAGATCAATAGGTTAGTGTTATACACGGCAACTTATAAATTTATTGCCTAGATTCCCGTCTTTATATATAAGGCATGAATTAGATGAGTGATTGGAGAAAGCGTGAACAATGACATATTGGCTAGTCTTTTATCCTCTCAAAGTACTTCCTTATCATCATGCGGCTAAGTGTGCCATCTAGTTCATTGTACACAACTTTAGACTTGCTAGACAAAGCATGAGAGCTCCTCCACTAAACATCCCCGAGGTAAGCCCCAAATTTTCTCCATCTTGTTTGATGAGTTGGCTGCAATGGTTGGTGACTTGGCAGGTTGAAGAAGTGAACAAACCCTAAGTCTGAACACTTCACTAGACGCTATTTCAACCAATGATCTTGAAAATTATTTTGTCCAGTGGTTTGTGTGAACCAATTCTAATGCCCCGTGGACTTGTTCCCACATCGTATACATAATGCAATGTGATTTTGCACTGCATACAATTTTGTCAGCATTCCCGTTCTGCTGATTACTAGCCTTTTCCAGTTTGCAATTTCCTGCGCACATCCAACAATTTCAATAGTGGTTTCACAAATGTACGTGGTTGGAGTGCTGCCAAAACATTGTGATTAGACTATGATGAGTTTCCAGTTCCTCTGAGCAGCTGCCCTCCTGCTGATCATGGAAGTACCAAGGCAGCACTTGTTATGTGGGCTTGTGGCCACATGCATAAACTAACAAAAGTCGAAGCAGGAAGTTCATCCAAGAACTTGGCAAATGGTGTGTGGTAGTGATGGAAGTTGTTGAGTTTAGGACTGTCTGTCAGACCCCAATCCATGTTCCTGCGTGGGAATGCACTTATGCAGATATCAGCAATGCAGGTGGGATCCATGATGCTCGCTCACATGAGCTTGTACTTAGTTTGGACAATTCTCTGAGTGCTGCAACCCATTTGTGGAATCCGATCTCTTGCTTGGCATGAACGAACAATTTCCTCACAGAATCAGCTCTCAAGGGAGTGGAGCGCAGTGGAGTGGAGTGCGCATCTCCCAATTGTGCACTCAGTTGTAATATCAAACACTGAAGTGTTCATACTCTGCAATATTCTAGCTTACGGACATTGTCAATGGTTTCTAATTTGGATTAGGATCACTGCTTGCACTTGCAAAGGTCATGAGATGATTTTGTCAAGTTCACTCTCTGGAGACAACCCTGGTGGTACAAAGGATTTGTTGTTAGCCATTGGAGAACAACTCAAAACTGAACAATTCTCGATCCTAATTGACAGTTTGATTATGTCAATCACTTGTTCTATTGCTTGAAAAACATTAGCATATGCAAAGCACTCAAATGGAGCTTCATGGGTTCAGGGAAACTATGACCAGTGAGAGGGCCATAGTCTAAAATTTGTCAAATCACTTGGAGCTTCGAAAAAAATATAAAGCAAATGAATATTTTGTAAACTTGTTTTTGCAACTTTAGAAGTTCAATTTGCAAGGTCTACACATACTGTTCTGTCTGCTATTGTTTAGGTCTCGCTCTAGCAGTGCTATTTGTTAACAACTGCCTGATGTCTGGCTTGATTCTGGGTATATATATGACATCTCGATCGGTCTCTTGTTGGAAGAGATAATTAATCAGCATCAGAAGATCAGCTGCATGACTGTTTGCAAAGATGGTGTGATACCCAGCTGCCTCGCAATCCTGAAAGACTCCCAAGTCCCAACCCCATTTCTGTAATGATTTGGACCGGCCACTCTTCTCACATGTCTGGCTCACATGCCTTGTGCCTCCCACGTGACAATGACGTTCTCATAATATTTGACTGACTGCAGGGTCAATCTAAACCCTCGTTTTTTGCATTGCATTGCATTGCATCGCATCGCATCACATCTAATTAAGTGAAGTTAAGTTACCACTGATACATGATGGGTGTCTGAAAGTCAAATTTTTGAGGTCCACTTGTGACTATGGTGACCAATTTTAGTGGGTGGCTCCATGAGGTTGACAAGCCATAATTACTGTTACAGTCAAGAGGTTCATCAGGCCATGTCAGTTGAAAATTGGCTGAAAGACTTGGAAGTAGTACTTCCTAACTCAAGGTTTTGTTGATGTTATAATTGCTTGCTGGATGCTCACTATCTGAATCATGGAAGCTCTTTCTAACACAAGCACAAATTAAATGTCAATTTTGTTAAGGTGGCGCTGTGTGCATGTTCCCTGAAGCATATTCAATCTAATTACTCTGGTAATAGATAATAAGTAGTTGCTTACTGCACAATGTTGAATTAACTCAAGGGCAGTTGAAATAGGACATGAATTTAGAAAATCTATCAATTGAACAAACTTTGACTCCTGGAAATTTTAACATACAATTTTCAAATATCATTCTTGTTTTTCACCTGAGTTTAACCCCTAAAAGTGTCCTCATATAGTTCTAAGTCCAATTCAAAGTGTTGTAACTTTAATTTGCATCTGATGTCCAAATTCAATAAAACTTGTGGGAAAATTGCGCTCTCTCTTCTAGTTTGTGTGGTAAAATATTCAAATCAATCCAAGATGTACTAAGTTTTTGGAAGTCATTCAAAGTTTAAAGGTTCAATTTGAGTTTACCAAACAACATTTGATGGCTGCAATTTAACCCCTAAAGGACCAAAGTCCCCTCGGGGGACACTTGGATTTTCGGGCAGGCTCATGTGACCTGAAATTTTGGCCTGATTTTTTGAAACTTTTTTGGAAGATAGGGAATCACATTAGCTTTCTAAAAATATAATTTTTTTTTTCAATTGGTGCTTGGGAGCAAAAGTTATGCTATCCGGAGTCTTAAAAGCAGTTTGCCGGGCAGAAAAAAAAAAACTTCAAAAAATTGAATTTTTTTTTAATTTCTTTCCCTCAAAGATCATGTTTTTTTCTACATTTGAACCTTTGATTCATTCTATTTGGACTTAGAACAAAAAAGTTATGGACAATCTTGTTTTTCGGGCAATCTAAGCATCTTCTTCAAAAAACAACTTATAGAATTCATTTTTGAATGCAATTTTCAATTTTTTTCAATTTTTTTTTTGACAAGGTTAAGTTTGTTTGCAAGAACAATCCCACCTTTGGGATTATGGTGTTTTAATTCCACCTAAGAGCTATTAACAATTTAGTGTTTTGTTCAATTTTGAACATGCTTCTACTTAGTAATTTTTTTATATGTAAAAATCAAGTTTTGACATTCTGAAATTTTTTTCCTCAACTCTCAACTCAAATTTTCAGCACAAATTTTTTTGACTTAATGGTGTGTAGTGCAAAAAAAATCCACAAATGGCCGTCAAATTCATCTAAAATTGCAGGCCGCAGTTCTAAAAAGCTTCTTTTTCCAACTTCAAATGCTAATATCTTCCAATCCGTTTGGTCAAACTTCATGAAATTTTTACAACATGATCTAAGACAAGTGAAGTACAAGATCCTATGGTTAGATTCAAAAAAAAAAAGTTTTTTTTTGTTTAGAGAGTGATCGCAATAGAAATGGCAGTTTTTAGTGGTTTTGGAGCTAGAAACTGCCTTGGTATTTTTGGGGTTAAGGGGCTTGTATCTCCTTCATCCAATGTTTGGTTTCAATAAAAAGAGTTGGGTTATGTTTTCTTTCTACTCTAGTTGTTGTGGTAAATTTTCCATGTCAATCCAAGTTATTTTGAATGTTTGGGAGCAATTCAAAGATCAATATCTGGACAATTTTGGATTACAATGCCTTATTTTTTCTTCTTCCAGTGTCCATTTCCAATAATATTTTTTGGAAAGTTACGCATACAAGTCTAGTTTTTGTGGCTAAAATTTCATATCAATCCAAGAAGTTATGACTGAGAAGCATTTTAGTAGAAGGAGGTTTAGCCTCAGATGTGTTTTCTGCAACTTTTCTTGCGATTTTTTTGACATTTCAAAGCCATTTTACAAACACAATGAGTCAATTAAATGATATCTTCTTTCACCAATGTGTTTGTATGCTAGTTTTCAATCACTTTTTAGTTTAAAGTTTTGTCATTTGAGTAAGTTTAGAAATTGAATTCCCCCTCCAAATGTGTTACTAGGAAAATTTCAGCATCCTTTTTTAACACTAAAACATTATAATCTTACAATCTATGTGCCCAAATGAGTCCAAATTTGATTCATGTCATCCACAACACATACACTAGAAGATTGTACGGTTGAGATTTCTATACCTTAGTGACATTTAGATCTATAACACTTCAAAAGCAATGATGTTTTAAACCCAAAAAGGCCTTGGGCTTTTAGAGGTTAAGTAGCAATTTATTTGCATAGGACAAGAAAGTAGACCTTACTAATGCAAAATCGTAGATGTCTAAGAAAATTAAGTGATCCTAAGTTGAATTTATAGATTTCCATAACATTGTCCTTTATAGGCATCTAGAAACCTAGATCTATATATGAGCAAAATTTTGTTTAAATGGAGGTATTTCATTAAAATGGCAGGGAATAAAAAAGGTGAAAAATAGACAATTTCATTAAACTGGCATGATTTAGAGTGCCAAAATTTGTCATAAAATTTGCACAAAGCTCTAAAGTCTAGGACTAGTATAGATTTTAGAACGCATGGTCTAAACGTAAAAATGCCAAGTTTGTGAACATATGCCCATGCATATGCCAATTTAACAAAATTGATGGTGAACTTAGAAGGAAATGAATGGAAAATGACATATATAATACTGCCGTTTTAATAAAATTTTCCATATAAGGTAGTGGGCTCTTATAGCAACCCTCTTTTTCAAATCATCCCTACAAAAAGTCTAAAATGGACAGTAAGCAATTCTAAACTAGATACGCGCTGGCCACTGAATGGACTGTCAATAATGTGAGCGTGGTTTAAGATTTTTCAAATATTGGTTCATACTTCGCTAATTCAGTGTTTCTTGTAGGAAATTTGTCGGGAGCACTGAAGGATTTTTGGACACTAAAATTCTAAGACCAAACTCAGAGAGTTCAAATGTTATTTATGCAGGTATAAAATTATGCTATACTGGCGGATTTGACTCATGCATATAGGAAGGTGGGATGGGACAAACGTACTAGTCTACTAGGGTGGTTTTGGCTAAGCTTGATAAAAATGAAAATTGTGATTGGCAAGGGGTGAGATTGGTAAAGATTCAAAAACGACTCAATAAATGAATGAAAAAAGGTTTGAATTTAATTCAAACAAAAATTATTAATATCAAGCAACGAGGTTCTTATTCAAGTTCAAATCATGACAATGAAAGATGGCTTAGAGTAGTCCCACCATATAGTAGGTCACTGATATTCACCAAAACATTTAAGGTAAAGCTGGCCCTATACTTTGACTTTGTGCTTGAAATTTCTTACTAATTGCTTGTTTGTTAGCCTCAATCCGGTGATGTAAGGTCGCATTGCACCTAGGCATGCTACAACTCAAGTCCATCTCTTTCGACTTGGTCTCTATTTAATGTTTTTAAAGAAAATTTATGATGTCTACATAAAGTTTTCTGGGTGGATTTCTTTGGAAGCTTGGGTTCAATTTGTAAAGTTTTAGAACATGCGCTCCACTGAATGATAGATTATTGGGTATATTACTGTTCTTTCTAGAAAGCTCTACATCCTTGTACTATAAGGAACCCGTGCCTTAAGTGACGGATTTTAGGTGTCATCAAATGTAACAATCCTTGTTTTAATGTCAACAATGATGTCTAATAAAACATCTTAATATTATCTTGATCATATGTTAAACATCATTGTTGACATAAAGACATGGGTTGTTACATTCGTTGTCACCTAAAATCCGTCATGTAAAACATGGGTTCTTATAGTATTGAAAATTTCCATGTTGCTACCATGAGCACATGTCAGCGATATTGCTCTTTCTATATCTTCTACATAGTTGTCACATTGGACGGACTATCCATCTGAACCGTCCAATTTGCTCGCCCATCCGAGACATCCGGTGACACTAACTTGCCTATTTTAAAGTGGTCACATGTATTAGACTTCCGGTCCGTCTAAACTGTTTGATATGTCTACCTACCTAGAACGTCCAGTGATCCTAATTTGCCCGATGTGACAACAATAATCTTCTATTGCTGATTTCTTCAGGACATCATCACGTATGATTGAGATATGGGTAAAAAAAGAAGTGGACTATCTTCTCTATGATTATGTTCAAACTATGTTGAGCGCAAATATGTACTCTATCTAATGGAGTTGTAAAAATTAGTCTCCATCATTCTTTTGTGGCTTCACCTGCTAAAGGCTTGGATGTAAATTCTCTTGAGAATAAACCTTCATTCCAAGAGTGCTTACATCTATTGTTCATTGTAGCTTTAGCATCTGCTACTGAGCCAATCCTTAATTTCACTTACTTCTAACAATAATAGATACATGAATGCAAGTTGCTGATATCGTGCTTCAATCTGTAAACAGACTTAATCGTTTTCAGGTCTAAGGTAAGATGCCACTTGACAGAGAAATGTCCAATTCCTGAAACATTCAACAATTGATCCTCACATTGTAATTTAGTCAAATTGGAGATCTGGATTTGATCAAAAACCCAGTTTAGAATTTTGTGTGACTCTCGTGGCACTCAAAATGCTACAATGGGTTAGATCTTCTTTTTTGATTGTATAAAAAAATATCGCTTACTATCAAGGTCGATGTTATTAGCTAAGGCTCCATTCATTATGTAATAAATGTTCTTTCTATTCTTTGTGTGTATATGATCTCCCCTTTATTAAGTTTGAGTACAAAGATCAAATGCTTCTCATCTAATTCTAAAACAAAACCACTAACTGAACAAAATCACCGAATCAGACCAACAAAAAGTGAATACATTAGAGGAGTTTTGGACCTTTGGAAGACTGCTTCAAGGCTATTCCCCTTGCTGAGAACCAGCGCCTTTCTGTCAAAATATATATATATTTTTTAAAAATGTTAAAATTTATTTAAAAATTTAGAAAATAAATAAAAATTAATTATTTAAAAATATCTGACGTGGTAGTCTCTCAGTCACGCCAGATTGGAGTTGCCACAGAATTCTCAAAGTTCCCACAATCTGAGACCTCACGGTCTTCCGGGGCCCCCAAAATCCTCTAATGCAATCAATTTATGCATGCATATATTCAAAATAGTTAAGGAACCCAATCTTCTCTTCTGAACCTAATTCAGTAAATTCTTAAAGTATGAATCAATTTACTCCCCTTGTAGAGTGTGTGATATATAAATATTACGGTAATTTCATAAATGTCTATTGATTTCAGTGAACCTAAGCCACAATTCAAAAAAATTACCAATATCCAAGAATTTGAAAATAATGACAACTAAATGCACTTGCATGAATAGTTGATTCATAAAAACTATTATATTCTAGCACATTGCCTTATCATCCAGTCAATATGGTACAATATATTCAACACATAGTCGATAACATCAAAAGTGTCTACCAAATAGAGGCCACAATAGCAAAGCTAATTCCAAAGAAGCATCATTGTTATATTGAACAAGTTAAGATCACTGAATGTCTTAGATGGGCGGATATATCAGACTATTTGGGCGGACAATATGACGACCTTAAAGTAGTCACATTAGGCAAGTCAGGGTTACTGAACGTCTTAGACAGGTGGGCAAATTGGACAATTTGGACATACGGTTTGTGTAAAGTGATAACTATGCAAAGAAGAGGAATATTTCTCTTGTAAAGAAGACATGTAGCACTCTCAAATGCACAGCTTCTAGAAGACTTTTTGACTCCCTTTATCATCAACAGTAAGTTAAAACTGTAATACTGGATTTTTTGCGCTAGATGAAAGCTACCTTAGGACAATTGGGTAGTTCAAAGTTCAATTGATAAGTGCATTGGCTTTGTAGCACATTTCAATAAATATGACAAAGTTTGATAAGATACTTTATGACCATGAATACACCATATTTGCGTAAGAGATAATGTCGACATTTCAACAATCTGCAATGAAGTTGTTTGTGACAAAATTATTCATTTTATGTGAAGTTTATTACATTAGCGTTTTGTTAAGCAATTTTCTTGGTGCAATCTGGCATTGCTTTGTATGAAAAGGAAGGCTATTTTGTGTGCTGCAACTTTGATTTTACAAAACTAAGTACAAATTCACGAAGTTGATAAAACGAAATTAAACTAATTCATGGAAGTCAAAGTCTGTGGTAATAATCTCCATTGTTATGTACGTTTTTATAATTCTATTGACCTTTGGTTTCATCTTTCCAAGTTGGAAACGCATTCTGAATTGATGGAAACAACCAAACCTCAAAACTCAATTGACTTTGCCTATAGCCAAGGCCTAACTTGTTCATCATGATATACACAAAGAACTAATGAAATAGACAACATTGAGATTTACAATCATAAAACTATAATTGGCAAATTGGCCGATCACAACGCCATGAAATTAAAGTTGTACTAAGAAACAGAGAAAATCAGTGTCATTCAATAATGACATTTGTCAAATTCTCATTTTGAAATAAAACACTTAGTCAAGTCATACTTAATATGGCCCTGCATTTTGGATTTGCAATCAAGCTCTACATGAAAAGAATAAACTATTTATGAATTGAAGGTCATACAACTCCAGATGGATGACAAATATGAGAACTCATGAATATGAAACGTCCTTACAAACAAAGTGCAATATCAGGACAATTGAAGGTGTGATCGGACTTTTTAGTCTTCTTCAATCAAAGAGACTTGAAATGTTCAACTGGTTGTTGAAAACACCACTGAGATATATCTGCTTAAAAAAGCAAAATTGATTGAGAATGGAGCATAATTATTCATTTAGTGTGTACAAGATTAGTGTCATTTAATGAAAAAAAACGTTTGGCGATTACATGATGGCATTATCTCATATAGCTCTACCATTGTATGTGCACTTGGTCAATATCAACAAAGATTGATTTGAATTTGTTAAGTGAAACCTTTATATGTTCTTTAGTCTTTGATTTTGGTGGTGGTGTGACTTCCAATGTATTTATAATCGGGTAATAATTACCGACATACTCAATCAATTTTAAGTTTAGCATTGATCTTGCTAGAGATATTTTTTGTGGATTCGGAAGGTATTCAATACAAAGGCCCGGTCCTGCAATTTATGTTGCTCCTTTGAATTGCTTATAAATTGCAGCATAGTCATCTTGAGTAATACCATTCCGATCCATGGTTTTACAAATCTAGTTTGTTGCAACAGATTCTCCTATCTTATTCAAATAGAAGTTTGCCACACGGATGCCCACTGCAGTACTGCACTCAATTTTGAACTCTTGCACATTGCTACTACTTCAATCTCTGACAGCAAAGAAGCAAGGACTTTCCCAATTTTAGTTTGCACTATTTTATCTCCACACAAATGTTGCCTGGATCCAGTTTCTTGGTTTATAGCTTGAATGCAATTTGTTGTTGTAGGTGCAATAATAGACCACAATAATCTCAGCCTATGCTTTATATGACCTCTAGTCAGTGCTAAATAAGATTAATCCTTCCTTAGGCAAATGGTAGTGCAATATCCATACAGTGATTTTTTAAAATTTTGTAATCACAGCTCTCTTTGCCTCAAAGTGGCAGTCATTCTTTTTAGATCAAATTTGATCGACTGGATTTTCTCCTTGTAACTCTTACATAAGGATTCAATCTCAATCCAATAGCAAATTTTTGTCTCCAAACAATTCTCTTTGTTTTGACTTGACTAAGTGTTGATGAGGCCCCAACATTCTTCAGATATAGCATTCAAGCATTGGCATTCTACTTTTAAAGATTGGACTTTGCTCTTAAATAAATCACTTGCTGCTAATGCCTCTCAGTTTTCTTCTTGAACAACTTGACTAGCTAGTACGTAATTCATTGGTAGTAAACTGTAGTACTTGATTCTTCTCTTCAATGCTATCTTTTAGAATCTTCACACTTTCTCGCAAAATGCTCATTTCTCTTTCTTCTTCATCTAATCAAACTTTTAGAGTTAAATTGCTACTTATTGACACTCTTAACATATCTTAGGAGCCCTCTCTTGCCCTCCCCAACAAAGTCCAACAAATCACTTGATACTATAGAAGCTTGGATGTTCCTTTGAGCCAGGATGATGTAGACATATAGATCCATCAGTCCATACATCAATGTTTGTTGCACCACTCTCATGTAATCTACAAAATTCAGATTAATGAGTTTGCTCATGAAGCATGCAACTTTGACTTATAATTGGAGCATATTTTCTAACAATAGTTACGGAAACTTTATAATTCAATTAATTTTTCTTCCATTGTAGCAGGCTGTAGTCCAAATTTAGATCAGTTAGATGAGATCCAAAGCACAAGCCTGATAAGATGCAATAAATTATGCAATAAAGCACATGACTAAACTCGCCAAATAAAGAATCAGACAAATTTTCAACACAAGCCAAAATAGGTAGTCAGTTAAAAGTGGAATGCACGAACAAAGGTGCAAGGAAAGAGGGAAAGAAGCACGCAAAAAGAAAGACAATTGGGACGGAATTTTGGGAGGGAATCATTGTCATCATGACAGTGTGGGCTCAAGCCATCCCGCCTTCAATTGCCCGCATTTGAACTTACAACTTTTGCTGCCTGAATGCCTGATCAAGATCTCAACTACTAATCATTATTTTGAATTACCCACATTAGTATTCAAGTTCAATAATCTCTTAAGCCGGGGCGGCTTATTTTTGGCCCAAACTTTCTCCTAGTGCCTCTTGAAAATTGCATCAAGAATTTGTGGAACTCCCAGATATCACCACTTTTAGGGGATATGTGTATGAAATTACTTTGCCAAAGAAAAAAGGAAAAAGAGAGTCCTAACTGATGAAGAAGAAAACAAAGTGGTGAACTACCTACTAGAAATGTAAAGTTGAGTTTATCTCTTTTACATGGGCCAATTTAGAGCCAAAGTCCATGGATTTGCACAAACTAGAACACCATTCAAAAATAGAATTCTTGATTGTGGTTTGATTAGATGTTTTCTCAATAGATATCTAGAGCTTTCTTTGAGAAAGCCATAATCATGAGAGCTAGAGCCTTGCGTCCAGAGAATGTCAAAATTTTCTATGAAAACTTATCTATTCTATATGACAAACTTACATATGGACCTCCATGAGTGTTTGAATGCCTACCTTTGGCATTTAAATGGAGTACACATAGATTCTAGATTTTTTGTGGAAAATTGTACTCTTTGAGTGCCTAAGCATTGTCCATTGTGCCTTCCAAGTAATGAATTTTTTTTTATATTCTAGATGACCTAAACTTGCAAAATAACCTACAAAACCTAACTTCAAACACAAATTTAGTCAATTGGCCGAATTAACTAGGCCACGATGGTTTTTAGTAAAAGTAATTACTATCTGTATTTATCAATTCTAATCTAAAGATAAGTTCATGCCATTTCCAAAAACATAAAATTCATAAAATTCCAATACTCCTAGCTAAGGTTATGACCAAATGAAGTTTGATCATTAATTAGTACTTCAAAGTTCATCCATGATTTTCTATCCACTCCCAATTTCAAATTGCTTTGGAGTTTTGGCTACAAATTTAGATTTATACTAAATCTCTCAAACCCTAGCTTGGGCTTGGATGGATGGATTCTACCTAAATTCATTATTTCTTTGCTGTAAACTTCATCCTTCCATATCTTCTAGGGTTTTAGTATTTTTTGAAGTTTGATTGAGTTTTGGGCTTTTCCAATCTTCTTGTAAGAGATTCTACATCTAATATCTTTCCTTGATTAACTTCTAAGGGTCTTAATTTAGTATTTTCTTCATTCTGAGCCTCAGGGTTATTTTTGGAAGTTTAATAATTTATGAACTTTAATATTTTTTATTTGTAAGGACAAAAATCATCTTTTTAAAATGCTAAGACACCTATGATTTGAACTTTTCTAGTGAAAGTTATGCATGGATGAAGTTTGACCACTAATTGGTTCCTCAAATTTCATCCAATATTTTCTATTAATTTATAATTTGAAACTAACTTTCAACTTTCAACTTTCCTTTTGACCTTTGAATGTCTACTAATCTCTAAATTTCTGTTTTTGTTCCAACTGGATGAATTTGACTAATATTCACCCATATTAAGTTCTAAACTTTATCTGCTAATATCTTGTTCATTTTAAGTCTATTTTCTAAGTGTCATATATTTTTGGAACCCTACTGACCTATTTTATAAGATTCTCAAATTAAACTTTAAAGGAAATCTAATCTTAATGCTTTGACTCTAGTGTGTAATTCGACTAGAGTTTAAAGTTGCTAATTAAGAAAATTAAATGAAAGAAGGAAGATTTAGTAACTTATCTCAGATTTGACTTCATTGATTATGTAGTTAAAGATGCCTTCAAACTCCTCGTTGTTTGCCATTTTGCCCTCAGTCTTGGAAATTTGCTCACCACTTTGATTTTTATAGAATTTTCCAATATAATGCAATTCTAAATTACTTCTACTTTATTTTCTTTCCTTCTTCACCTTCTCTTTTCCTTCCCCACCTCTTCAATTTCTCTAAATACTATTCTACTCCATTATTTATATTTCAATGGTTGACTTTGAATGAAATAAAATAATTGCTACAAACTTCAAAATAATAATTGACTATTGTAAACCTCCTATCTTCCTATTCAAGTCAATTATCATATAATTCAACTTCCAATGTCTAAAATGCTTCTATTTGATTCTGCCTAATCTTATTCTACTTCCAATTTCATCATCTAAACTGCCACTTTCATTCTTGTCTTACAATTTTCATTAGAGGGGATTTGGAGGCCTTAGAAAGCTGTAAGTTCCTCTGCATTCCCAAACTGCGGGAACGTAGCTGCAGCAGCTAGCTAATGTGGCACAACGACTGCCACGTCGTTTTTGATGTATATATATATGCTTAAAATGATATTTGCCAAAAATTTAAAATTAAAATAAAATAAAATTCTGATAGCCCATACTGTTGGTCACAGAATCGGGTCAGATTGGGGAACGGGCCTGAAACGGCCCTCCAAGGTCCTCCAAATCCCCTCTAATGACTTCATTTGCAATAGTTTAGCTTCCTCACTTCTTACTTCGTTAACTAGTTGGAGTTTCTGTATTTTGAACTCCAATGATTTTTTTGATTTGTTGTAAGTTCCTACCTCTTTTAGTTACAATCCACTTCTAAGTCTTCCTACTTCTTCTCCACCTTCTCCACTAATCTTTACTTCTCCTAAACTATTTTCTATTCTAGTTTAACACATAGATTTTTGTGTTTTATTTTGATTTGTATTTGGATGATTGTAAGAAACACTTCACATTTAGGACTAAAAAACATAGTAGTTTCGGCTATAAAACAAACAGTAGTATGAATAACACTAATACTATATGGCAGCAGCCCTTTTAAAGATCTAAACTATCAATTCTGTACTATGCAGCACTATGCAAGATTATAGACTGCCGCGGGGTACTACAAAGCCACTGAGAGTAGAAAATCGTAGAAAAGAGGTTTGTGAATTTTTCCATTTTTTGGAATTAAAAAAAAATTCACAAAATTTCCATAATAAAAGCCATTTTGGTAGAGAAGATTGCGCTCACATTGCACCCAAGAATTCTTGTAGGAAACTTTTTCCCTCCTCATAGCCTTTGCGCAAAGGAAGGTCACTTTGATCCCATGTGCACAACAAACGTGCTTCTATTTTCATAGAAATTCATTGTTAGTCCTTGTAATGGTAGTAAGCCTCCAGCATCTCCTATTTACGGCTAATTATGAATTTGCATAAAACCTCCCAAAATGACCAAGGTAGACATCCAATTGGAGGATGGTTTAAAATAGCAAACAAATTTTAAAAATTACTCAATGTCTACAACTACTAGACACGTACCTTCATTCCAAATTTTGCGCAAAATGAACAAATGATGCAAAAGTTATAAGCAAAAAATCACCCATCAAGACATGTGTTTCTTGCAATCACCCATTTTTTTCTATTTTTTTAACTAAAATTTGGGATTTTAGAATCAGCATCTAGTTCTGGACTGTCCAGAACTAGCTGAACCAGAGTTCTAAAAAAACAGATTGAACCAACGTCCAAAAAATTTAAATTGAACTAGGCAATCAACATCCAAAACCAGATTGAACCAGGCTAACAAATTGAATTTTGTACCACTTTACAAGGCTACCACGTGGCATCTTCTAGTTGGACCAAACCCTCCTTGTTGATTGTACCACTGGCTAACATGGAGTGCTGATGTAGAAGTAGTTGATTGGCTAGATCCCAAAAATGCTAGTTGGACTTTGATGACGTAGCTTGCGGATATGGCAGCACGAGGTTGTTTGGACCCTTTTGGAGAGTTTCGAATGCAATTTTGAACTGGTTCGATATGTCTTGATCTTGGTTGAATTCTTTTCATTCTTTTGGGCCTTTATACATCTTCTTTTCAACTTGGATTTTCTTTCTTAGGAAATTCTAATTTTTGGGAATTTTGAACACCAAAAAATAACTCTTCCAGTGCTAATTTTTTGTCACTAAGTAAAATAAAAACTTGGAAAATTAAATACTAAACTTTAACACAAAACTAAACTTTGACCTATCGTGAGGATTTGATTGCTAGATTTTTAGAAATAAAATTTGGGCATTTTCAAATTAACTTTTGGAAGCTAACTTTGGAAACAACTAACAAACTTCAACTAGGTACACTCAAGAGTTTGTAAAAACACCAAACACTCTAAAATTCCTAAAGTCAAAGCTTTGCCATCTAGGACAAAAATAGAACAAGGAGATAAGGTTTTGGACAAGGCACAAAGGTTACAAATACATTTGTATACCAAACTAGTACAAGGAATTAGTACACAACGTTGCACAAGTAGTTAGTACACAAACATGGTGCAATGCGAGTTAGAATGAGAAAATGTTAATACAACCTCGTTAGTAAACACTTAACTTATAGCAAGGCACTAGAAGCCCCTCTAAGCGGCATTGTCAAGGTATGGAGGGGTGGTAGCTCTAGGATTAGTATAGGAAATACAAAGGTACAAATCTTTGAACAAAATACAACAATTATATTAACAAAACACAACAATTACTCCACCAAAACACTACAATAAGTGTAAATGCTTCAACAATAAAAGTAAGAACAAACAAGTTTTGAAGGGACCCCAATGTCCTTTAGAGCTTGCTGAAATAGCAACAATAGAGCATGAAAAGCCCCCAAAAATAACCATTAAGTAATTTGGCTCAAAAATGGTCAATTTCTATCTAAATGAATCCAACGAAGTCAAAATGTTACAAAAGCGGTGATTTGAAAGGAAAATGGGTGCCCTTAAATACTTTTTCAAGGTCACCCACCTCCTCTCATTTTCCTACAAGCAAACTTGTCATTTAGGATTTTCATCCTAATCCTTTGATTTTCTACTTTCTACACTGGTCCAAAACTCTAATTTTTGGAGAAAGATCCAAATTACAAACTAAATATGCCACTGGCTTTCAAAGTCCATTCTTAGTCTAAAAAACCTTCCCTTTTCTTTTTCCATCTCAAAAATCTCATCAAAACCTAGCACCAACTCAAATTTAAAAAGGGATAAAAATTTGACTATTGTAGTTTATTTTTTCTGAAATTAACCAGCCTAGTCTCTTTAGTAGGTATGAAGGAGTAAAAAAAAGACCCCGCTTTTACCTCATTACAAATTTGCATGCCTGAAGAATGTCGGTCAACTCCACAAACATTCTTCGATTTCATTGATTTTGAAGAATCTTATTGGTTCGGATACTTTTAGATGTCGGAATGTCATGAAACTTGTTGGAGTGTGTTATTAGTATAAAAAAAGATATACTAAATTTTAAAGAGATTTTAATGCAACCTGGATAATTTCTAAGAGTTTTCCATCATTGATTATAGTAGTTGATCGTCCAGAAGAAGATCTTTTGAGTATCAAACAATTCCAAATTTTTTTTATAGAACCTCTTATAGAATTTTATAAAAGATATATAGGCTTATACATTTATTCTAAACATTTGAAAAGCCCTAAACCTCTCATAAAATTGTACAAAAGATATATAGGCTCACATTTTACAAGAGGGATTTGGTTTTACTTTTGAGAGAACACTCTATTTATAACCAAATACTATATTAGCATGTGATATACCTATTTTAGTTTTACACTCCCTTTTTGTTTTTTTGTATATAGAACTTTACTAAAACTCGTGAAAAGCGGAATAAAAAAATATCATAAGTCCCAAGTGACAAATTAGGAGCTCACAACCTTATCAAATATAGAAAAGCGATGAGTCCGGTACTCAAGCTATAAGAGGTGGGGATAGTTTTGTCTTAGCAAAGAGAGACATTAAAAATGTTTACATATTAGTCCCTAACCAAAGAGAATGGCTATCTATATTAGCATGCATCAATGCTAATAGAGAAAAAATCCCAAATTTTATCTTCAAAGGGAAAAAAAAGAAATACAACTACCTTTTCAAAATTGTTAGAAAAATGCAACAATGACCATGTAGCCAAAAGCATGGATGACGCACTTCTTATTTGAAGCGTGGATGAAGCACTTTATTAAATGTGTTAGAGAAAAGTATGACATCTCTTCTACCAACACACACCTCCTTATCCTAGACAACCATACATTCCATGTTACATTGGAGGTAGTGAAAATTGCTATGCTTCTAAGTACTAGTCTATAATGTTGCCGACGTTAGTGATGTCCAGAGATTGTTCATTAAGGGCCTTAGAACTAATTGGGGCAAAATGAAGCAAAATTAGGGAAATAGTAGGCCAAACAATGTCCTTTAGAGTGCACACTAGTGATGCCCGGCAAGTGGTGTCTACTAACACCGCCCCAACAAATTGTAGATTTGGCCAAACTATCCAAGGACATAACTAGTCAATTAGTACATCACCGTTGGCAAAGAATTTTAAAGCCATGCAAACTCAAGTGCTAGTCATCAAATAGACGAAAAAGAATAAATAACCTTGGTGCGTCTATTTAGAGTAGAAGCATTAGATCCCCCAAAATTCTGTAGATGGTTCACAATTTTGTCTAGAGGAGTTCAAGATTACAAAGGTGCATATCCACCCACCCTTGTAATTTATATTATCATCACAACATGCCGAAGAATGTAGATCCCTTTTTTGTTTCACACAATATTAAAATATCATCAGGCATGAAAATGTGGCCTTTGTTTGTGTTTAGTTTTTAAATGTGCACCGTTGGCTATTTGTGATGTTTACTCCAATTGAATACTCTTATTTTCAAACTCAGCTTCCCTATTTTGAATCTCTTGGTTTTGCTTGAGGCTCATACAATCATGTGAAGGAGGAATAACATGAGGGACCATTATGTTTTTTTAGTGAAATTTTATCATTACCAAATTTCATGAAAAGCCTTATGAGGAATTAACTCCTAAAGGACTAAGGCCCTTTTTCTACCAAAAAACACTCAAAACTGCCAATTCTATAGCAAAAAGTAAAAAAAAATTGAAAAATGTCTTTTTTTTCACATCTAACCATAGGATCTTATACCTAACTAGTATGAGAGTGTGTGGAAAAATTTCAGAATTTTTGACCGCACAAATTGCAAGATATCTGCATTTAAAGTGAAAAAAACAAAATTTTCAGCACATTGCGGGATTAGATTTTTTGACTTTGAACATTTTTAACTTAAAATTTTTGCCTCACAGAGTTTTGAGCTTTAAATCTTTATAGTGGAGAATTGAGTTGAGAGTCTAGGGAAAAATAAAAAATGAAAAAAACTTAATTATCATTCTTTAAAAAAATTGTTAAGTAGAAGTAGTTATGAGATAGAAGGAAAATCTAAAATATTCATATATTTTAGATGGAATTAAAATGCACTAATCCCAATGGTGAGATTGTTCTAGCAAGTAATATAACCATGAAAATAAAAAAAGCTGAAAATTTTGAAAAATTGCATTCAAAAATGCATCCTAGAAGTTATTTTTTTCAAAAAGATGCTCTAACTGCCCAAAAAACAAGAATGTCCATAACTTTCTCATAATAAATCCAAATGAAATGAATCAAAGATTTCCAAATGGACCAAAATATAATCTGTGAGAAAAGAAATATAAAAAAAAATTCAAATTTTTGTCCATTTTTTTTTGTTGCCCGGGCTACCCGCCGCCGTCCCCTGTTTTGAGCTTATTTGGTCATAACTTTCTTTCCTAGGCACTAATTGTGAAAAAAATTATACTCCCACAAAGCTTATCGGTTTTTCTATCTTCAAGAAAAGTTTAAGAAAATCATGACAAAATTTCAGCCCGTAAGTACCTGCCCAAAATCCCAAATGTCCGTTGAACCCTCGGCTGAACCAACAATGGTCCTTTAGAGGTTAAGATAACGTTTGTTGGCCATGGTCCATGGTCCAGACTTTCTGACGTAGTCAAGAAACAAAGTGCTCAGTTCCAACTAATTAAATGAACCAAATGAAGGAAGCAAAGACTAACGTAGATTGGCCATGAAAACTTTCTAAAGTTCACAAATACAATGGACAAGTTTCTAAAATGAAAAGTTGGAAACACCTTCAATCTTGAGTATGTGTTGCTTCCCAAAAACATAATTAGCATTAGAGGAGTTTCCACCTAAGTAGTGCTATCTTTGAGATCAAATAAGCTTAAAGATGAGTCTTCCAATCGAGATGTTGATGTTTAAGAAGATACCTCTTTTCTAATACTGGATTTGTTAATTCTAGCTTATCTTGAGGGGATACTTCTTCGCCAAGTTTTCATCTTCAAATTTCCATCTTTAATGCATGCTTAGACTCCAATGGAGGTTTGGACATTGGCATATATAAGCAAAGAATCCATGCTACCAACAACAAACTGGAAATTATAGAATGCAAAATTTTCCACAAATGAAGAACACAAATTCATATGTTAAGTTAAAGTCTGATGAGATTAAAATCACTTCTAGACCGCACTCTAGTATTTGGAGAGGTTGGCCTAACTCCAAAAGTTACACCTTCAATTGTCAGATACCATAGGGGTCAAATTCATTAGGCCCCATACAAAATCATTTCTTTTTGGCTAGATTTTTTACACATTAATTCAATTTAGAATTTTTAGAAGTCCATTTTCTAGGGCTTGGAATATTTGTGACCTTTTGCATGGTTCAAGAATATTCCATGACCTTTAGTAGAGTATTCATAGACTTGTGACATTACCGATATTCATGGCTTTGACTTCATGGTTTTTTGAGGATTAAGATTATTTTGGTTAATATTTTCTACCATATTCAATTATGACATGTTATAAATTTTGAAAATTTCATTAGATGTTATATTTAATTATATTTTGAATTATTTTTTAACAAATTTGACTCTAGCGTAGCGTAGAATAAATGTAAAAAATTTGCCCTCTGCTTTGTGGTTGATTACTTTTGTATTTCTCATCCTCCCATAACAAATTTAGGGTCTTCCATTTCAAATGAGAATTAAAATTTTATTGTATTTTTTCATAGGTGATAAATAATACGTTTTTGAATTTTTTTCCATGGTCTCAATTTGGGAGTTGGATCTATCATACAATAAATGCTATGATGAGATATAGAATTGGAAGGATAAATTTTATTCCTAGGTTTTCAAGTCTTAGGAGGTCCAAGGCATTTTTAAACCTTAAAGCCTTTCAATGACTAAATTGGATCTTTTACTTTTGAGCATGCTCAAGTGACCTTTAATATTTAGTTTAGTTTAGTTTTCTTTTATATTGCTCTTAATCATCACCCTCTTTATACCAAATTTATTGTGTGAAATTTCTATAAGTATTGAAAAGGTGGAAAAGAAACTTATATTTTCTTGTTTTGGTAGCATTTTTAGATAGTCCAAGTAGTGAAGAAGTTTTGTCTTATTAAATCAAGGAAAAAATGAATTTTGATTTTATATATACATAAATTTGAAAACCTTTAAATCAGTATGTTTTGATTTATAAAATAAAATTCATAACAAGTTCTATTTTACAGGCAATAATTAAGTCTCTTCATAAAATCAATATTATATACTCATCTTTGAACTTTATTTTAAACTTTTTAATAGAAAAGAACAAAAGTACTATCTATGATGGTATGATTTGTATGAATTATATTATTACTTGGAATCATTGCTAAATATGGTAACAAAATAAAAGAAATTATTTGTCACGATTTCTCTTCTATTTGGTGCAAACATGGCATAATTTTCTCGGATTGCCATTAGTATAAATTCCACTTGGCATTTAGTATAAAATAAGGCCCTTCTTTCTACTAGCAAAGGATATTTAAAGGGTCCAATTACTAATTTTGCTATAGGAAATTTAAAGGACCTTTAAAATATATAATTAACAACTTTGAGGCTATACAATGGTGGCTTTTAATCTAAAGATTTGAGTTCATGTAAGATACCTTATACAAATGAATTTTGTTTTTTGACGCAAATAAAATGGTATTTTGTTGTTGTCCTACCAAATCAAAAGCAATAACAAGACAAAATTAATTTACATTAAATACCTCTAGAAACAACATAACACATGTACCAAAATTATGTTGCGTTTACAAAAGTTCAAAAAACACAATATAATTGAACTTAAGAGAAAAATTTAGAGTTGCAACATTACATGGTAGAAAAACATGCTACAACAATGCGCAACTACATAACACTAATCCATTTAACCCTAAAGTTTTTTGACTATGTTTTCACCAAAATTGCTCCAAAACTACCATTTCTAATACAAGTACCAAATTTTAGGAAAAAAACATTTTTGGACACATATGACCATAGGATCTTATATTACGCTAATTCAAAAAGATGTGAAAAAAAATTCAAAAATTTCCGCAGCGCATGTGGTTTGCAAGATATTAACATTTGAATTGACAAAAATCATGTTTTTGGCCTTGCAAAAAACGGGGCAGTTACACTTCACAAGCTCACTTTTCTATGAAAAATGGTCCAAAATGGTGGTGCTTCTTTGTATTGTAAAATGCCAATCTCAATGATTGTAACGTTGTAATAAAAATTCTACATTCTATGATTTTATTTTTTAGGGTCATTGCATGAATGACCTTCTGTTTTTGTTCCATTTTGGCTAGTACTCCTAGTACTATGAGCTTTTGCATACAAATTTTTAAAAATAAAATAAAGTATGGATAATTAGTATGACACTAAAAATAGCATATCACCAAAATTTTGGACCTAAAAAAAATCTAGGTCAAAAGTTATTCACAAAAAAGATGAGCTGAAATTTTCAAGAAAATACATACTTTGACGTTTTAATTTGTAGAAAATAGGGAAAATAATTTTTTTTAAATTGAAAAATACCATTTGGGAAGACTTCATGATAATGAGTTTTCACCAAAAAAACAATGTTGAAACCATCTTTAGTGCTCAGAATTGCGCGCGCAAAGGAGCCCTCTTTGCATAGACATAGAGGATATAAAATAAAATACTTTTTAATGCCCCTTGGTAGAAACATGACTTTCTACTATGGGAATAGACCATAGAAATTTCAGCTCCATATCATTAAATTTGGGGACTCCTTACGTAGTAAAAATCCCTAAAACTCAAAACGTGACATATTAGTTTATATGATTTATAAATATAAAATGATTTTTGAATTTTTTTGAAAAATATAAGATATGATTAAATTCATAAGAAAAATCTCCAATAAAAATTTCAAGTTCATGCAAGTCATGCTTCAAAAGTTATTGCAAAAGGAAGCTTCGGCATTGCTTTTGTGACAATGTTCCAGTACCAGTCTTTCTTGCAATCACCTTTTTCCAAGAATATTAAAAATAGAGTTAAATAAACAATTTCAAAGTTTGTTTAGAGTAGTGAATCCATAACTGTCCGCAAACTAAAACTCCTCATAATTATCATCTCATTAATCAAAATAGAATGATTCAAAGTTTTCTATATATATATAAATCTTAAAAAATCAATTTTTGTTTTTTATTTATTTTCTAAATGATATTAGAAGAAGTTTTTTGAGCTGCCTGGGCTGCCCGTTGAGCAATGAAAATTACATATCATACAGTAACTTTTTGACTATGTAGTCAAAAGTTATGAAAATTGTTGTGCCTTAAAGCTACTCCTTGAGCACATGTTGTGTAAAAATATAAAAACTCCGTTCGTAGTGAGTTGCCCAAAATTGCTATGTTGCCAAAAAACGGTATTTGGACCTTTAGGGATTAAGGTGCAAAGTTCAACCCCACCAAGGGCATGAGGCACCAAGCTTTACCCATTTGTAATCCCTAATTCCAAATGAACTCATCTTCTCAATGTCTTTGATCAATGTACAAGGCAAAATGAGCTCAAAATCCTCAAAATCCTCAAAATCCTCAAAATCCGCATCAAAATCTAAGCAAGCATATTTGATCACTGGAAAATGGAAAAAGGCAGTTACTGCCTCTTTTGGCAAACAATATGAGATATTTGAAATTTTTTTGCCATATGTATCCATATTTCCATATCTGTATTTGTATTCCATATCTATATTCCATATTTGTATTTTGTATGCAAAAGCATCAACAGCCCAGATTATTTCTCATGATGGCAATCAATGGCGATGGTTTACTTTTTTTAATTGGAGATCAATGGCATTGGAGAGGGTGTGGGAATTCTTTTGTTTTTCAATCACCGGCTTTGGATTTTTCCAAAATGAAGGGAGAGAAATTGAGACAAAAAGATTTGTTTTCTCTTTTTGCCTCATTGTCATTTTGTCAATATTGGAAAATTGGTACAAATTTTGGGTGCCAAGAATTGTAATGGATTCATCTAACCAGGTCTAAAACCTACACGAAATAGTGAAATTAGGTTGCCCCAGACTATAGTTGACCATGTCTGAAAGTGTTTGATATGAGAAATTAGTGTGGGGCAACCTAATTTCACTATTTTGTGTAGGTGATTGGTTTGGATTCATGATTCAGGTTTGAGCATCTTAAAAGTAGCAAATTTCATGAAGTTCTACACACTTAACAAAATTGACATTTAACAAATGAATTTGGATGTGCAAAGTCTTAAAAATAGAACGAGTAATTGATTGAGCACTTAGGTTCTAGATGAGCAACTAGAAAGTTTCAGCTTCTTGAATTTTTTCCATTTTTATATGTATTGGTATGCCTTGTGATGTTTCCACATGCCACATTACAATAAAAGTACAATAAAAGTAATTTTTTAATTTTTTCTAATTCATCAAAACTTCAAAATTCAATATCTTTTCTATAATGAGTTTAAACCCCAAGAAACGAAGCATGCACCCCTACTCATAGAGAGCTTCATGATGGTATCAAAAATGCAACCAAAGGATGCATAGTTCTGGAGTTCTCACCGTTAGAAACTAAACAAATAAAACAAAACAAACACCCTCACATTAGGAAAAATTTCAACCCTCGGACTTCCAGAAGCTGCTAAGGAATAGATTTACGGGACCCCTTTGGTGCAATTTCAAGATGAATAGATTGATATTTTTTCTTAAATAAATATACATATATCTTAAAAAAATATTAAAAAAAACAAAAATTTGACATAGCACTATTGTGGTAAGCACCCAATTTTTTTTTTAAATTTTAAATATAAAAAAATAAAAATATAAAAAATGATTTTGATCTTTTTCCATAATTGCACCGGGTGAGTGTAGAACTTGCGGCCTTTTGGAAGGCTGAAATTTCCCATCGTCCCTTTAGGGGACAAATAAAATTTTGGGCTGAATTTTGTATATGATTTTTTGAATTTTTTTTTCAAAGATTAGAAAAATCAATATGTTTCATGCAAATATAATTTTTTTTTTCAATCGATTCCCAGTAACAAAAGTTATGCCTAAATCAGCTCAAAATAGGAAAGAGGGGGCAACAAAAATATAATTAAAATAATATTTTTTTATTTTTTTGTTTTTTTATTTTTTATTTTTAAAGATTTTTCTCTCATAGATTATACTTCTGTCTACTTGCAAAGCTTTGATTCATTCCATTTGGATTTGGTATGAGAAAGTTATGGACAATCTTGGTTTTGGGGCAATTAGAGTGTCTTTCTAAATGCAATTTTTTAATTAAAAAATAAATACAAAAGCTCCACATGGTTAAGTTTGCTTTCTAGAACAATCTCACTATTGAGACTAGTGCATTTTAATTCCATTTTAGAGATATTAATAACTTAGATTTTCCTTCTATCTTATACCTACTTCTACTTAATAATTTTTTAGAGCATGAAAATTAATTTTGTTTGAATATTTTTTTCCTAGATTCTCAATTCAAATCTCCACCATAAAATTAAAAGCTCAAAATTGTGTAGTGCCAAAAATTAAAGTTAAGAAGGTTCAAAATCAAATAATCTAGTCCCGCAATGTGCTGAAAAACTTGTTGTTTTCACTTTAGATGCAAATATCTTGTAATCTGTGTAGTCAAAATTTTGAAATTTTTTCCATACATTTTCATACTCGTTGGTTGTAAGACCCTACAGTTAGATGTGCAAAGATAACAATTCTCAAAAAAATTTACTCTTAGAAATGGCAGTTTTGAGGTTTTTTTTACTTTTTTTGGCAAAAAAAAATGGGCCTTGAGGCCGTTAGGGTTCAAGGTATACAGTAAATGGCAATTTTCCAACTTTTGTGTTTCTTCCAAAAATGCGAAAAATAATCCAAACTGACATATGAAGGCCATATAATTAATGCCAAATCCCTAGCGCTCTGAAGTTGCCTAGTTAGGAATATGATTCCATGCAATGCAGCAGGTCAAATGTACTTCAAATTCACAAGAATTGCAATGGAGAAGACGGACATTCAAGAGAATGTCAAGCTCTATCCGTCTGGGCATCAGCGTTGTCTCACATGTATAATTGTACCAACACTGCAAGTGTATCTACATTTGCGATTCAGAATTTGGCAAGTGAACTTTTCAGTCACAAAATTTGCAAGGACTGCAGCTCATATAATTGTGTATAACTTAGTGCAAATTGCGACCTTCTCGTCTTTTGCTCTCAACGAATGGCAGGTATTCATGAGGTCATTTGGATTGTAGTCCTTTTAAATTTTGTGAGCAGGTCCTCAAGGAGGTTTATCCGCTTAAGAAAAAGCCTGTCCTCAGGTATCATAGCCCCATGTTCAAACATTCCAGAAATACAAGACGTAACACCCAAATAGAAGGGACAACGTCAGTCAGCCAGAGATCGAACTCGAGGTTACTGGAGACTCCTCAGTTGATTAAGTACCGTAATGCTCTTCTGCGAGACATGTACGCCCGCCATTGGAGTGTTTCTAAGTTAAGGTGAACTCCTGAAGACATTATTTCTACCTTGAGCAGACAATTGATCGAGCTGTACGTGCAACTACAATTGAAAAACCAAAGCCACGGAATCAGCTGACAATCTATACTGAGTGGCCCTGACTGTCAGCACGGAGACAGACATCATGTATATATATGCTTGCTTACGTTTGTTGAGTGTAAGTGTAACTAGCAGGTCGACCCGCCTCCAAACCCACCGCCAAAAACAAAACCCCTCCCTCCTCCTCCGGGCCTCTTCGCTTATTATTCTTTTGTTTCCCGGCCCTGCCAAATGCAGGCGCTCTGAAGTGGTTTGCCGAGAAGGTATCAACTTCTGCACTACATAACCGAAAAGAGTTCATGATTTGGTTGCCCAGTCTGTGCAGGCTTGCAGCTGTCACTGGGGAGTTGGTCATGATGTGTTGAATCGGGGTTACCAATTCCGGTTCGCTCCACTTTGTTCCGTTCTTTGGATTCACGTTCAGCTGCCACTTGCAGTCCCGATCGAATAATTGGAAAAAGGGAGCAACTCGAACTTACTGATCGAGGCTTTCATAGGCACAGGCTTCACCAACTCCACCCTGGGATCGAACAGTCAGACAGAGGATACTACCTTGAATGAATTGTAGGCAGCATCGTTCAAATTATTGGGTTTGATGACTGTTCAGATATACAGGTATGCAAAAGAAAAGGACTGTAGTCGATCTTCAGGTCTTTGCTAGAAAACACGGTTAGTAACTATTCTCTGGACTGATCTTCGATGCGCAGTGGTTTATTCATTTGTAGCTGATAGATAAGTTAGGTCCCCTTTACAAAAAATGAAGCTAGAATTCTCGATTGGTGAGATTCAGAACTAAGGTGGGTGACCCTAAACCCTAAAACCGCCACTTTTTCCTTCTGTGCCTACTCACTATTATTAGACTGGTCAAAAGTTTCATATTTTCTTGTTGGCACTTGAAAAGAGGTTGCAACGCACCAAAGAACGTGACATTTGGATCCCGTATGCAAAAGTTATGAAGGAACAAAGTTTGGTTCTAAAATAGTTACTTCCATATAGGTACATAATTGATTTTGGAGATGTAAGTTACACAGAGTGAAGGTGGTGGTTCAGGGTCAATGGTGCATGTGGAGGTGCCCACCTTACACAGTGTAACATGCTCAAACTCAATGTGATGGCTTCATTTGATTTGAGTCGTGAGATTTTTGCCATCCAATTTATTGATTTATTCAATCTTCTTTATTTGGTCACAAAATGTGGATTTGGAAAGACTCTAATATCCTAAGAGGACTTTGGACATTATTGTAAGCAGGGTTGTCACATCGGGCGTTCCAGGGTCATCGAGCGTTCCAGGGTCATTGGACGTCCCGGATGGACGGGCGAACTGGACCGGACGGACGGACGGATGGTTTGGACGGGTTTTAGAATTTTGTTACACCTTAATACTATTGGCCATAACTTTTGTCACACCTTAGTACTATTTTGTCACACCTTAATACTATGTGCAACAAATAGTATTAAAGTGTGTCCAAGGTAACTTCACGTCGACTTTTTTTAAACTTCACTAAAGTCAACTATATGTTGACTACATTGGACGGGCGGAATCTCAACCGGACGGGCGGGTAGGCGGGCGGCTTGTTCGGTATGACAACCGTGATTGTAAGTCTCATTTATGCTAGGTGCAAGTAATCTAATGGGATATATTTTGCTTTGTTTTTCATACAAATTTTGAAATTGAATGAGCTTATGATCTACTTCCAACCTCTATATCTCTTATTCAATACCTACATAATGTGAATTGATAATTGTCCCAAAATTTGAAGTGAATCAATTAATTTTGAATAGACTGAAGTGTTCCATCTATTATTAAATACAATCATACTTATACGAGTTCAAAAGAAAAAAACAACATAAAAACTAGGGTTGGACTTATTTGATAATGACCTCTATTAGTTCCAAAGAAGTGACTATTTGTTGAAGTGAGGGACTAGCTACTGAATATAGATTTGCTTGGCTAGATGTAAGGGTGATTGCAAGAATGACCTGTACTATTTGTTGCGTTCTGTCACATCCTAGTTTTTGATTTTGATTTTGGCTATAACTTTTGTGTTTTAGGTTCAAATGACTCAAAGTTTATAGGAAAGCTACTTGTAACCATTATATACTTTATTTGATTTTTGAGGATTTTTCAAAAATAATTTACTATCTTTAAACAACCCCAAAATTTCTAACAATGGCTGATTTAGGGGGTTGTAGCACCATTTAAGCTCAAAAAAACGAATTTTGAGCTGAAATTTTGAGAGGATGGTCTCTTAGTAGACTAATAGCTATTATCCAAAGGAATTCCAAAAATATTATTTTTATGTGGTGTAGAAGTCTACAAAGAGAGCTTCTTTCTATAATTTTTTCCAAATATGCAAAACAATATTTTGGTGAACTTTCTAGTCAAATCTCATCACCAAAAAGTCTTCTCAAATGCTTGAATTTTATATAAATTTAAAAACAGAATCATATTTTTTACAAATTAAAATGTTAGAATTAGTATTTTCTTCACTAGACTTTTGGACATAGAATTCACATAGAATTTGGATGAAGAAAATACCACTTCTAACATTTTAATTTGTAAAAAATAGGATTTATTTTTTTTAAATTATATAAAAATCAAACATTTGAGAAGACTTTTTGGTGATGAGATTTGACTAGAAAGTTCACCAAAATATTGTTTTGCGTATTTGGAAAAAAATATAGAAAGAAGCTCTCTTTGTGGACCTCTATACCACATAAAAATAAATATTTTTGAAATTCCTTTGGACAATAGCTACTGGTCTACTAAGAAACCATCCTCTCAAAATTTCAGCTCAAAATTCGTTTTGGGGGGGTCCAGTTAGTGCTAAAAAACCCTAAATCAGCCACTGTGAGAAGTTTTTGGGGCTGTTCAAAAACAGTAAAGTATTTTTGAAAAATACAAAAAAATTATTTAAGGTATATAGTAGTTATAAGTATCTTCCCTGTAAATTTTGAGTCATTTGGAGCTAAAATACAAAAGTTATGGCCAAAACAAAAAGGAAAAACTAAGGTGTGACATAGTATTACAAGTCATTCTTGCAATCACCCATAATCAATGTAGCGGTAGGACCATTCCAAGAGTGTCCCTAGTCTACACTTTGGTACTTGCCCCTCCAAATAAGCTTCTAACTTTTCATTGTTTCACAATTAGAACTTGAAATTTTATTATTGGAAGGGCACCCCAAAGTACTTTGAATGAGGACCAAAAAAAAAGTTTAGACATTTGACAATGAAAATAACACTTTCAAAAGCTAGAGGAAAGACAAAAAAAACTATAGAGGTGTTTGCTACCAATGCGCAATGCTCCAAAATTGCACCAAATATGATAAAGTTTTTGTTCAAAGTGAATATTAGTTTTCAAAAGAAACCAATAGAAGTTGAAGAGTTGTTTGAAGCAAATAATGAGAGTAGAAGCATTTTGTACTTTGGAGATGTTTGATTAAGGATAGTCTAGTGTCAATAATAGGTTTTTTATTGCCCTCAACTTAAAAAATTTGTAATATATGCATTCTATGTTCTTCTACTTTCAAATTTTTCACTCAAAATTTGTAATATATACCTTACTATGCTCTTCTACTTTCAGATTTTTCTCTCAAGCTTTCCTTGGTTGAAAATTGGAAATTTCTCCTTTGAATCCTTGGAGCCATGTACAGAAAATTGACATTTCAAATAAATTTAAGAGGCTTTATGACGAATTTCATTAAAATGGCGCTATTCCGGAACATTGGCACTTTCACAATTCAAAACAGTCATTCTAAAATCTATACCTATCCTAGATGGTTCCAAACAATGTTTTTGAAATCTATACCCATCCTAGATAGTCAAAATGGCACGCCGCCATTTTAACGAAATTCCCCATCTTTCACTTACTAGTAACATGGCAATGAGTCCATGCCATGCCGGCCTCCTTTGGACCTTGATTTGATCACCAGTTTGCCGTTTCTATTCTCCTATTTTATTTGAAACAAATGAAACCGGATTTTATTTTCTATTCTCATTTTAAAAATTCGAAGTTGTCATGGTGGTTACCAGATCTATAATTCCATCAGTGAGATGAGAAGTACACCAAATCTAGTCACCGCCTGCAGTGTGTATTGGCTACAAATGTCATAAGACCTAGGAAGACTTCACTCTGTCAGCGAAGAATCGGGAATCGGGTGGGGTACTATAACTTAGAGAAGATTGACCGCCATACTGCACTGAATTGCAGAGCTGCACTGGTATAAAAGTTAGAACAGACATATGTATAGAGCTTCCACACGCACTTCTTGAATGGAAATTCCTGAATGCACAGGTACTATGGTATGTAGTTTCGTATTGCACGTATTGACATTCTTGAGGACCTGGGAACCTTAGTTTTTCAGACTGTAAGGAGTCACCCAATGGGACAAAATTGCCAACCCAACTAAGCAACCAGAAGGATACACGAAGTGGGACAAAACTTCATCATGAAAATTTGATCATTCTTTCTGCTAGCTAGCATTGGAGTGGAGCAATTCAGCTTCCAGTAGTCCTGATTCCAGATGATCTCAGATGTTAGAACAGGAGTATGCATGAGCTGACACCGGCCTTCTGTCCCTGTCGGTTGGCAATGGCTTTTGCCCAGCCCACCAGCCACCAGTTGATAACTTATTTGATACCATATAATTTGTACTTCTTTTCCGCTTCCATTCAATTTCGTTTCATATTGCTCTTCGTATTTCTTCAAAAAGCCAAAATCAGCACAAACGCAGTCCTACGTTGAGAGAGTCAGGGAAGTACCATGAGACCCAGAATTCAGCTGCAACAAAAGAGAACTTTGTATTCTGGACAATGCCCAAAAGGAGCCTGCCAAACAACAATTGATCTGCCTGGGCCCTTTGCAGGACAAAAGTGAAAATTGGGGCTGATTGCACTCTTGGACCAGGCTATGCAACTAGCCTTGGACTTCAATCAAACAGTTGTGATAGAGTAGTGGGGGACTAGCATTGCAGCCATGAGAGACCTTCTCAACCTTCTTGGAAATTGGGAAAATTGGCAAAATCGGCATTATTGACATTAGAAGAAATTTCATGAGAATTTGACCTCTAATAAACCTTTCATCATTGGTGAAAGAATGAGCTGCACAGATTGTCCCTAAAAATGACCCACAAGAAGACCCACATGACTCACCACTTCCTGTTGCAAGTGCCCTGTGCTTGTGCACTGCCCAAAGCTAGCTGCACGCTCCTGCTCCCCAAAGGCAGGAGGCCAATTCCACCAACTGAAGCTGTAGCCATTTGAGTCCTGCTAGCTAGTCGACATGACAGAGTCCACGAAGCTCCTGCAAGTCAACATGATCTCGTCTCGTCCAACAAGGCGAACCAGGCCAAGCATTCGATCAGGCACTGAAATGCCTCAAGCATGCCTCTCAGTTTCTCACCAAGTTGAGAGCAGTCGTTAAATCTGCTTCTCAGTTAAGCTCCAAGTAAGGTAATCTGCTCTTTTAAGAGCTGATTGCATTTGGGGGGAAGCTTAACTCCATGAGACGATTTTCAGTAAATTTTTATAGGAAGAAAAATGGAATTGGCATCCAACTCAAGTCGTTTCATATTTTTTGGACCTTTGTGGAATTAGTTACAAAGTTTTGAAGTTGGAAAGCAGTGGTCACTAAAAGCAACCCCTTCCTGAAATGTACACTATTAGTACATTGAAGAACACAAAATGTATCTCTATGTTAGTGTTGCTTTTGGAGCAAGGTTGCTTTTAGAGCTCCCTACCTTGTGTGTGCTTGCAATTGCAAGTGATTAGTACACAACTTAGAGATGTTCAACATCTCTAAAAGCATTTGCAATGATCCCTCGGCAAACAATCCTTGTATCGGCAAATAGAGAGGCATTCTACGAGACCCACATAGTGCCAGGGTTTTTTAGAACAAATTGATTCAATGTAAAGTCGGCAATTCAAACGTCAAATGGACTTTTTTTGCATTATAAAATAAAAGAATGGACAAGATTCTATATTAAAAAAAGACTTTTCATACAAACAAGGGAAGGTTGCATTGATTGGCACATATAACAATGCGGGAAAAGGTATGACAATAATATTTTTTTGCGTAACAAGCCAAGTTGTGGGCTCTTCATATTTCAACCAATTGTTAGATTTGGGAAGAATAATGGTGGACCCAGGAATAAAGAGAGACCAATGTCAGATGCATTAGAGAACAATTTAATTACAAATCACTTTGACCTCAATATAGTGCCGTTACCATCACTCTTGTAGGGACCACTACAGATGCTCTAACTCTAGCATCTTCTATTATAATATCTTTTATGACAGAGCTTATTGCAAATAAGAATGCAAGTTTAAACAACAATGCATGATCATTTAGTAGCCCCAAAATATATAGTGAACAAAGTGACCAAAGCCAGTACTAAGGGATCTCTAAATTTGAGGCTTGCATGACTATTATACACCCAATTTTTGTGCAATTTTCAAGAATGTTCCTTGTCCCAAAATAGCCCCCAATTTTATTTCACACTTGCCAGTATGGGGGATTTTTGTACCATTTGCTATTCAAAAAATCAAATTTGGAGGGAATGGTATTCTAGTAGACTTGTAGCTACTTTTTCAAGGAATTCTAAAAATAATTAACCCTAGAAGGACCTAAAAGTCCATTGCGGTTGTATAGTATATTATGAATTTGGTGCTATTTGATCAAAAAACATTGACAAAATACATGTGAGTACAAAGTAAATTAATGATCATGATAGCATGTAAATAATAATGTATCACAATTCATATATTAAACCACAATTGAAGAGTTATAAGGCTAAATACGGGTCGTCTAGAGGGACCCTAAGGGCCTTTCCATGGTTAATAGTATGTGGTGTGGAAATCTACAAAGTAAATTTTTTCTGTTTGCATTTTGAAAAATATAAAATGTTATTTTGGTGGTTCTTTTGGTGAATGACCATTTCTATAGAATTGTTATAAATGGCCCTTTTTAGAATTTTCTTTCTTTTCTATTTTTTACAAATTAAAACATCAAAGTACTCCCTCCATCCCAAAATGATGGTCCCAGTACAAACTTTTCTCAAGATTAAGGCAAAATTTGAGAATTTGGTAAAGTAATGAATGTAGACATATAGATTAACTCTTGATTTACTCAGTGGTTTGCAAAAATGGCATTATCAAGTTTAAAGCATGAACTAGTTAAAGCGGGAAATTTGAAGCTGCAAGTTCATTTGATAAATCACTAGCTAGCTTACGCTTTGCACCAAAAATGAGTACTAAACATAGCAACACATTGTTTTCCATCTTGTTTTTGTACTATGTGAAGATTTTGTAAAGATAGTTTACAGTTAGATTTTTTTTGAGCAGCTTGTGAGCAGCTTGTATAACTAAAATAGACAACTTTATGAATTGTGTCTTCATGGAATTAGCATTGATTATTTTATGAATTGTGTCTTTGTCTAATGAAAACTTTTATTGAGACATACTGACTACTTCATGAATTGCATCTTTATATAATTAAATTTGAAATAGTGGACAATCATTTTTGGACATCTATTTTTGGAAAGATGAACAATCATTTCGGGACAAAGGGAGTATCTTTTTTTTTTAGATTTGGCACTTTTTTAGTTCTCCTACTTAGAGAATTTTTGTATACTTTTCCTTCAATGGTACCTTTATTATGTGTTGGAAACTAGGAACTCAACAAAACCAATCCCATATAGTTTTGTGGGATCCAATGCAAATTTCTTCTAGTGAATATATTAGGAGAAATATGATATTGGATAATTGCAAGAAACACTTCACATTTTTGGTTCAAAACACAATTTTTGGCCATAAAAGTGGCAGTACTATGTAGTATTATGCAGTATTATGTTTCCGCAGTGCCCCTGCAGATCTCAACCGTTGATTCAAGGTGTTTGCAGACCTCAGCCATTGGTTCAGTATTATAGACTACTGCAAAATACTACAAAAGCCACTGGGAGCAGAAAATAGCAGAAAAGAAGTTTGTGCACCTTTTTATTTTTAATAATTCAAAAAAAATTCAAAAAATAAAAACAAAAATATCTATTTTTCTAGAGAAGATTGTGCTCACATTGCACCAAAAAAATATATGTAGGAAAATTTTTCCCTCTTCGTAACCTTCCCGCAAAGGAAGGTCACTTTGACCCCATGTGGACAACTGACATGTTACTATTTTCATAAAAAATCATCGTCAATCTTTGTAATACTAATAGACCTCCAACATGTCCAATTTGTGGCTTCAAATTCTCATGTTTGGGTCAAAAATAGGACTAAAATCCCCCCAAATGGCCAATGTAGATACCCAATCGGGGCCAGTTTAAAAATAATAAAATATTTTGAAAAATTTGAAAAAATTACTCAATGTCTGAAACTACCATATGTACCTTCCTTCTAAATTTCACGCCAAATGGACAAATGATGCAAAGCTATGAGCAAAAAACCACCTGTCCGAGGGCAAGGGGACAAAAAATAGGACAAGTGTTTCTTGCAATCACCCTATTACCTTTAGAACATACATAGGGTCTAAGTACAAAACAAGTTTGATATGCAATCAAGATGGCTAAACATAGAATTCATAGAGTCTCAAGTGACGCAAGTTCATCTCTAAGACTAGAGGATCACCGATTCCATGCTTTATGACTAGATTTGGCCAGGTTTACTAGATATTTCAAAGAAAAGGAAAAATAAAAATAAAAATTGTCCTAGGAAAAGTTTCAACTTAAGCAAGACAATAGATGAATATTTGATAGTAAAAAGGATGTGATTCATATCTAAAGACATTCCAAGAGTCCAATGACGTGATTTATTTCTAAAGATTCCTCTTCAATTAAAAAAAGAATTTTTTTTGAATTATCACTTCTAAAGATAATTCTAACAAGAATCTTCAATTAAAAGTGTAATCTAAGAGTAATGAACTTGTATTTACAGTTGGAATATTTTAGACTAGTAGAAAATGAGCCCTTCAAAGATTTGAGATTTTTAGAGTTGCAGAAGTTGTTTTTTTCAAAAGTCAATTCTTCCACTTTTTAAATAGAAACTTCCAAAAATTCACCAAATAGTGGATAAATTGTGATAAAAATAATTAAGAAAATTTTGTTTGTTTCTAGAACCTCTGCCAAGTTTGAGGAGTTTGAGATAGCAATAGGAACCTAACCAAGAAATTATGAGGTCTACCTATTTTATCCTAGAATTTTGGTCATCAACATTTTGGAGGCTCTAGAGGTCTAATTCAAGAGCTAGAAGAATCTTTTTTTGTTTTCTCAGCTTCTATGGACACCTTGAAAAGGTCAAATTCCTTAAAATGTAAAGATTCTACCTTGATTAATTTTTCAAGAGCTCATATTTTTGTGTATACATCATTTACGACTACTAGAAAAAGGTGGAGGATTGCTAAAGGTAATTTGGTCATTTTGAAGACAAGGATGAAATCCATTTGGCATTTGGAGAGGGCTTTTTCCAAAAATTAGAGTTTGATCTAGTATAGGTGTTGATTTTGTGTTTTTTTCTTTTGACAATTTCTTGAAGTTGAAGATGGTTTCTTTGAAAACAAGATTAGTATTGGAAGCTTTTTTAATTTATTTTAATTAGTAGTAAACAAGGAGCCTCTCCATGAGTCACAAATATACTTTCATCCTTTCTTCATACTATAATCTTCATTAGCATTAATTTAGTCTTTGAGCTCTCAGAATTAGACTTTCATATATGTTATCTTGTTAAGTCCTTGAGCTCCTAGACTTGGACTTCCATGGATGTTAGTGTCTCTGAGTCTTTGAACTTCTAGATTTGAGGACGTTGCTTTGTTGAGTCTTTGAACTCCCAAGGTTGTACTTTTGTAAATGCTATAGTGGCTTTGACACTAGATTCACTTTAAAAAATCTTCTTGGTGTTTTTAATATTGAACCTGGGAGTTCAAACATTGCTTGCTACCTTCTATGCATTTATGATTTTGTAATAAAAATCTCAAAACACCTTGGTTTTGAAGTTGTTACATATTTGTTTTGTTCTATGAATCTTTTACACACTTGCTTTTGTTTTATTTTTAGTAATTTCCATCAAATACTAGTTATAATGCCATTATTTATGTTGCTCTAAAATTGATTGTATTTCATTCTAGTGGTTTCCTCAAAAAGACTAAATAAAATGCTAATTTGAAACCACTATAATTGTTAGTTTGTTCTTTTTGATTTCAAGAGATTTTGAAATTTGTTTTGTGAAGTTTTATTACTATTTTTGGAGCGCTAACAGATTAGGATTGAGATTTGGATGATAAATCAATAAATAGAATAAAGTCCAAACTTGATTCAAAATTCATATAGATCTTAAAGATTAAATTTCCAGACCACAAAACATCTTAAGAAATCGGATAATTACAGACAAATGATTGAAATGAAATTTTGGATGAAAAATCCTAAAGTATATCCAACCAATGATAGAATGAAACTTCAAAATTTTAGCTTAAATTGAAACAAATTCTTCAAAGTGAAATTTGATTTGAACATACCACATGGTAGAAAATGATGGATGAAGTTAGATGGGATGGGAAACAAGTAAAACTACTTTCAACTGGAATTTTTAACAATAAGGTCTGATTTAGGCGTGCTTTATTATTTTGGAATGTGCATGCAATTTTGTACAACTTAGGCCAATGAAAATCACTAATCTAGAAATTTGAATTTTGAAGTCTAGAGTTTAAATCTAGAAAATTAGAAAAATCCTGGGCTTTCTACAAGGCTGTTTGATTCTAGACCAATAATCAAACAGTCTTGGAAAAAAAAATTAAATTAAATTAAATCATTAGAGGGGATTCGGGAGTCTTGGAGGGCTGCGAGTTCCCCTGTATTCCCAGACTGCAAAAACGCAGCTGTAGCAATGTGAGATCCCAATTCGTCACTTGGGACTCATAGTTTTCTTTTTTTCAAATCTTTGCAATTTAAGTTATAAAAAGACGCAAAAAGACCAAAAAAGAGTGTAAAACCAAATTAGGGTTGTTACATATCAATGTAGCATTTGGTCAATAACAGGATTTTATCCCTAAAAGACCCTAAATCTTGCTTGTAAATGGATTAGAACCCATGAAATAGCGGGAGTTCAAAGGTTTGAGGATTTTTATCCAAAATAGCCTAAAGTATTGTGCATGTGTCTCTACCTGGCTAAATTGATCCGGGGAAAGTCTAGCTAGGTCCTTGAAAAGCTTCCCCTAGAGAGGTTTCAGTTTTCCCATCCCATAGTCGAAATAATAAAAAATCCAAATGTTAGCCCGCAGGAGTTACTTTTTCAAGATGAGCCAGCGAAAGAATGTGCGGCCTCCGGATTGTGATCTTGGTTTGGAAACGTGCCAGGAAGTCAAAAGCAAAATCCATTTGCCAAGATTCCCTTGGATGTAAAAGATTCCTTGGCTATCGGTTACTTCAAGAGTTGGATTTTTCCCTCCTGACCAGAGTGTGCAAAGTGAAAAATATAAACTTGCACATTTCTTAGGAAAATCCATGAAGGTTCCCCGAGAAGTTTCAAAATTTTCCAACTTAGGGAAATACCCTTTCCGGTCAGTCAACCACCTAAATTAACAACGGGAAATTCTCGGAAATTCCCCAAGTTGCGGTAAAATCTCACTAAAAATTATGATAGCTTCTTTTATCTTAATAATGCGCTCCGACAAGTTTCATGGTGTTCCGATAGCCGGAGGTGGCCCAATCAGCGACTTTCCTCCGACTTGACAATGTAGTAGGATTTGCGTGAAGTTGATTGGCGTCCCAAGAGCGCACAAAGTCGGAATCAAGTCAACAAAAAGTCTTTTCTTACTCCCTAGAACATTCCAGACAACCCTAGCTAGTCACTATAGTCAAAAAAGGCAAACTCCAAAATGTATATTTTTGCCTTTTTATTGGCTCCAATTTGCGCTAATCTAAGATGGGTTTTTAATGTTGGAATATGGAGTAGGCAAAATCCTTTTGTTAGAAATGGCCTTTTGAAGCCATTGGTGCAATCCGTTTGAAGTTTCAAAGCAAACTCCAAAAGTTACAATGTTGAACCAACGTAAAACCCAGTTGCCGTGAAAATCTTAGAAGATAAGGATGAAAATCCAAATTGATAAGATTAAGAAGGTTACTTGAGGGAGGTGGATGCTGGGAAACCTATAAAAGAGCGCCCATTTCCCTTTCACACCCACCCCATTCTTGATTTCTTGTTTTGGGTCTGTGGGTCCAACTTATATTGGATTTTTTGACGTTTTTGCCAAAAAAAACTCTACGGTATTTTTGGAGCACTTTTGGCTCCGTTGTTGTCTAATTTTCAGCTTTTGAAGGTCTTGCAAGTCCTTCTATCTTGTTATATGTGTTTTTGTGCGTTATTGTTCTTCTTTTTAGTCTTTTGAGTTGCTAACTTGGAAGTTAGGGGGTGTTGTGTTTTGGGTACTAACTTGCACTTTGAGAGTCTCTCTTGTGTCTTGTACAAATCCTAAAGTCACCACCTACTATACCTGGGTGATTGCAAGAAATACTTGTCCTATTTTTTGTCCCCTTATCTTCAAACGGGTGGTTTTTTGTTCATAACTTTTGCATCATTTGTCCATTTGGCGTGAAATTTGTAAGGAAGGTACATATGATAGTTGCAGATATTAAGAGTTTTTAAAAAAAAAAATTAAAATTAGTTTATTATTTTTAAACTGCCCCCAGTTAGGTGTCTACTTTGGCCATTCGGGGAGATTTTAGTCCTACTTCTGACCGAAAAATGCAAATTTGAAGCTACAAAATGAAAATGTTGGAGGTCTACTAATATTACAAGAATTGATGATGAAATTTTATGAAAATATCAATATGTTAGTTGACTGCCTACATGGGGTCAAAGTGACTTTCTTTTGCGTGAAGGTTATGAAGAGGGAAAAAAAATTCTACATTAATATTTTGGTGTAATGTGAGCGCAATCTTCTCTAGCAACATGGTATTTTTTTTTTTGAATTTTTGAATTTTTTTTATTTACTAAAAATAAAAAGGTGCACAGATCCCTTTTTGCTATTTTCTACTCCTAGTGGCTTCTGTAGTACTTCGCAACAGTCTATAGTACTGCATAGTATTGAATTGACGGTTGAAATTTGCAGGGGTGCTGTGGTCACATAATACTGATAGTATTGCATAGAACCGCCAATCCTATAGCTAAAAATTGCGTTTTTGAGCCATAAATGTATTTTTTGCAATCACTCACATTGGCAATGCCGCTTTGGGGGGCTTTAGCGTCTAAGCTTGTCTTGTACTAACTTGCGTATCTTATACTAACTTACGTGTGTGTATTCCCCCAAAATTTGGGATTTTATCATCTTCTAAAGTGTCTCTCGTTGTGTGGCTTACCCCGGGGACGACGGAGCTTTGAACCTCCTTGGGGTTGTCGTTTTCCTAAGTCTAGTATTTTCCCTCTTTAAAATTGTCCCTCATCGTGTGGCCCCCCTTGGAACAGCAAAGCTCTAACTCCTGGTTATTTTTTAGTCTTAGAGTGTGTATTAAAAATCCCACCGTACGGCGGAGCTTTGGACCTACGGGGCTTGGAAGTCCTAAAGTTGGTGTTAAATCCAACTTGACGACGAAGCTTTGAACCCTCATGGTTGTCTTTCCCAAAGTTTAGTTTCCAAGATGAGCTTGGAGACCTCCGAAGATTAGCATCCAAGAAAGTAGAAGTCACATAGGGAGGGTAGCCAAAAAAATTAGAAGTAATTAAAGATACTAGTTTTCTCTCTATTAAGTGTTCACCTTTGGTCCTTTTTGCACACATCAATTTTTATCGTGAAACGGGAGAAAAATATTAGACCAAGCCAGCCAAGCGACCAGCCCAGCACCAGGCCAATCCACCTAGGCACCCGCTAGCCTGGTACCTGGCCAGCCAGTAGGCCGGCAAGGGCCCCTACCCAACTTAAATTAAGGACAAAAGGGAGTTTAGAAACCACAAGTAGATAGGATTAGGGGAGGTAGAAACTACAAGTAGATAGGATTGGAGGGATTTAAAAACTACAAATAGATAGGATTAGAGGAGGTTAGGAAGTATAGGATTAGGAGTTGAGCAAATTATGGAGAAGAAGTGGACTAATTTAGGGAAGTAGAAGCAACCTGCAAAGTTCACCTAAGCATTCCATTCACCATTCACCAGTCACCGGTCACCACTCACCAAGCTCTCCAAACATAAAATATGAACTTGTGAGAAGTGAAAAAAGAAGAGGATGAAATAGGGGAAGAAGATCAATATTGAATAGATTAAGAAAATCTCCACAACCATTTTGAGCCATTGGAGGTGTAAGTGAAAGAAACAAAAAACAACGTGCCCATTAAGTTGTAAGAGAGTTGGAAGCAAAAGTCGTCGTGTAAAAGAATAGTGAAGAAAGAAGGGGGAAGAGAAAGAAAAGGAAGGAGAAAAAGAAGAAGCAACTCAAATCGACCACTCCAACTCAGATCCTTCTTAAAACAAGGAATCATTCAAGCACTTACACAAGCACCACATGGAGAAAATTGACGAAAGGGGGGAACCTCGACAACCTCATCCACAATCTATAACTCGAGGTGGGCCGCTAAAACCCCATCTTTTCTTGTTTAATTCCCTCCTAATTAACACAATTAGAATAGGGACGAGAACTAGAATAGAATAAGCAACAAGTTAGGTCAGATCCTAGCATAGAAGTCAAATCTAGAGGTTTCCAAAAAAATAAAAAACGACAAAATCGGAGTTAAAATGAAGAAGTTACAAGCGAATGAAGTTCTACTTGAGGATCAGATGCCCCCCCCCAAATCATTCAATTAGGTAAAAATCAAAAACCTAAACAGTAAAAGTAATTTAGAAGACTCAAAACAGAAAATTGACCAGTGAAGACGGGAAAGTGAAAGTCAATTTATAAATTTAGGTCAAAGGTAATTAGTGGATGAAGTCCCAAATGTTGATTATTGACCAACTTTCATCCATCAGTAACTCAGGTTAGTAAAAGTAAATTTCAAAAGTAGAATAGTAAATTAGGAAGTAAAGGCAAGAGCATAAAATCAATCAAAAACAATAAAAATCCAACAAATTTTTATCGGTAGGATAAATTAGAGTTAATCCCTAAAGGACCAAATGGTGTTTTTTGGCAACATAGCATTTTTGGGTAGCTCATTGCGAACAGAAATTTTCTTTTTTTTCTTTGAAAATTTCACACAACATATGCTTGAGGAGTAGTTTTAAGGCCCAACAATTTTCTAAACTTTTGACTACATGGTTAAAAAGTTATTGGATGATATGTCATTTTCAACAGTCGGCAAGCAACTCAAATTTTTTTGAAAAATCACTTTTTAAAAAAATAAAAATTTGAAATTGGTTTTCTACATTTATATATACATGGAAATCTTTGAATAATTCCATTTTGATTTATGAGATGAGAATTATGAGGTGTTCTAGTTTGCGGACAGTTATGGATTCCCTACTCTAAAATAAACTTTGGAGTCCTTCATTTAATTCAATTTTTAATATTTTTTGAAAAAAATAAAAGTGTAGGATGTATATTGTTTATTAAAAAATTACAACCATTGGAATTGACATTTTTCAATTTTATAATTAAATTCTTAACAAATTTAGTATTTTGAATCATTCTCTATTTCTTTCTACAACCTATTTCTTTCCTGTATGTTGTATAATTCCAAATAATCTGAAATTTTTAAGCATGTATCCAACTTGCTTTGAAGAATGAATCCAATGAGTAACCACAACTTTGGATATTTTTTCATTTGAATGTGACCTTGTGAAGTGCAGCTGCCCAGTTTTTGCAGGGCCAAAAAAAGGGGTTTCGTCAATTCAAATGCTAATATCTTGCAATCCAAATGGTGGAATATTCTGAAATTTTTTCTACATATTCTCAAATAAGCTAAATACAAGATCCTACAGTTATATGTGACCAAAAAAATTTTCTTCTAAAATTTGATACTTGTACAAGAATTGGCAATTTTGGAGCCTTCTTAGTGAAAACATAGTCTCTGACCTCTAGGGGATAACCGAGTAAATTAGGCTACAACTGTATCAAGTAAAACTTAGGGGTGGAAGTAGATAGTAGTAACTTTGGGTGTCTCCAAACCAAATTAACGTCAAGAAATATCAAATTCATCTAATCCAAACAAAAGGATGAAGTTTGGGATAGAGATTGGATGAAGTTAAGAGCTATCTAACCATCCGAGTCCAAATTGAGTATTTGAATAGAGAACCCCAAATCAGACCTTACATAAAAATCTTGAGTAAAATTGGAAGTGGGAACTAATAGAAATCCATGGATGAAGTTTGAAAAATCGAGTAGCGGTCAAACTTCATCCGTGCACAACTTTTGCTAGAAGTGTCCAATTTTAGTGAATTTTAGTTTTTTTGGAAATGGCTTGAAGCCCTCTACCACTTAAAAATATTAAAATTAGACTGTAGCCTAGGAAACTCTAAGACCCTTGCAGCTCAAATAATTAGGGCACTATAGCCATAGATTAGGATGTTTGAGGCATTTTTGGCAAGTGTTTTGGATGTTTAGCAATAAAAAAAGATCCATTGCTTGGAAGGCACAATGGACTGATGTTTAGGCACACACTTAGGATATGATTTTTTACATGAAACTAGAACCTGATTGTATACGTCTATTTATCAAGGGTGGGTAAATAAACGCCCACAAGCAGCTAGCTAACGTGACACGACAACTGCCATGTCATTTTGAAAAGAAAAGAAAATATGCTTAAAATAATATTTGAGAAAAAAATCTAACAGCCCCATACTGCTGTTCACAGAATCCGGCTAAATTGGGGAATGGGCTTGAAATGACCCTCCAAGGCCCCCAAATCCCCTTTAATGGATTTTTAGAAAAAAAATCTGACATGGCACTTGATGTTCTGAATGGAATTCATGAAATTTCAGCAATTGTATTCAAAACTACTATTGTACCTACTAGCAGATTCCAAGTTTGTGAACTACATTTATGATACTCTTACAACATTATGGTAATAGATAATGATATAAAATCATGCTTAAACAATTTGAAATCTTCAAGGTTGGTTATCAACCGAGGTACTTCAGTTGAATGTTGCTATTGTGACACTTGTATCAAAGGTATTATGATAAATTTGAAACCAATCTAGTATGAGGTTGGAATAACAATATTCAAAACTGAGATAACATAGGGATTATAGTAATATTTGCGCCCAACATTGATTGGAATATGACATCTTGCATTCTTAAATCATAGGTTATACCAAAACTTATCCATTGCTTGGAAGTCAATTGCACAGCCGCATCACAATCAAACTAGGTTTTCTTTTCTTTTCAATCAAAAATGTATAAGAACATGGTTGTGTAAGTTCTATCTTTAGGGGTGGGGATAGAGCATTTACACAAAGACAATCACACGTAAATTCTTAAACCTTATCTTACTATAAGGAACCAAATATACAATTCCATATTTGATTACTAAAATACACATCCCTTTTCATAAAAAGTCTATTGAAATTTTAACTTTCCAAAACACGTTATCTTGAAGATATAGACTTTTTGAAAATCCTTGCACAATAACTTGTCTCAAGCATGCCAATATTTTGAGAGACATAAATCCAATTTTTAATTCTACATTTTGATTTTCATTATAAGTTCCACTTGAATATTATCAAGCATATCTACATCAAAAAATTTGAATCATCAAAAAATTATTAATACAAAAAAATAATGAATCATCTAAAGAAATGAATTTAAAAATAATTTGACTGCCCAAGATAGAAATAGATATAATTAATGATTTCCTTTCACACGTTTCTCTTTTAAAAAAGGTTTAAAGCTAATAATTTAATTTGCAATCTACTTTTATTTGAAGTATATTGAATTTGGAGTGAGTTGAGGTAGTGGATCTTTTACAAAATGCCTCATTTAAACTATGAAAGTTAATTTTCTATTCAAATTTTTCAATTAATGATATGATGGTCTCTTTTCATAAATATATAAAATTTTCATAATAGTAGGTCACAATTTAAGAATTGGTGATTTGGATATTTAGAAATCCTTGAAAAGAATGAAGTAGTGCATTGCAACATAAAAACTAGTGGATTGGTCATACCATGCAACTACCCCCAATACAAAATTATTCATCTAAATCTTTATTTATAGTACATTTTAATAAATTTTCCAAATTAGAAAATGAGTCTATACGTTTGGGAATTAACTTTGTTTTTCAAAACTTACTTTTGGTCCCTTCCATGTTCTTAATTATTTTGTTAACAATAACAACATGCAACTTGAACTCTTATGTCATTTGAATTGCATACGCTTGCACTTAGTACCAATTGATATGTCGAATTTAACAACATTTCAATTAAAAAAAGATTAGATTTATTAATACTAGATATAATCATATTCCATATGTAATTGTTGATTGCCACCACTTTGAAAATGGGCCTTAACTAGAGAATAGACCTTTTTTTTCTTATTCAATAAACCATTTTTTAATGGAAATAATAAAAAGAACAGTAGTGCCTAAGTTCTATCTATGAATGAGCCCTTAACACACTCTATTTGTGCCTTGGGAAGAGATGTGGCCTAGACAACATTACATTTCATCTATTAGAGTCACATCATATTAAACAGACAAACTTCAACCCAAACAATAATATATTTTGGCAGAGTGGTTATCATGGCATTGCTCACTTTAAAGACCTTATTTTAGTAAATTTTGTAGAAAAAATATGATTATTCAATAAAAGTGTGGTGGATGAATGACTTTACAATGTAGTCAATTCACGGTGATATCTAAGAAGTGATTTATGGATGAAACCACTTGTTTTTTTATGTGAACATAAAAAAGTGTGGAACTTGTATTTAATAAGGCATTTATGTTTTGTGCAAGAGATTTATTAAGTCTTTAAAGCTTGAAGCCTTAAAAGTCCTAAAAACCATCTTGTAGTTTGTTTTTGCTTATACGTATGTGCTTTATTTTTGGACAAATTTTACTACACCATCTCATTTAAGTCATGGTTGTTATTTGAGTAGGTTAGGGTCACTAGACATGTCCATTATACAAATAGATTATGTAAATTGGACAAATGGATGCATTGTCTATCCTACATGACGCTTGTATGGCGCAACACGTGGGCAAGACAAGTTTATGAAATATTAATTATCATGAGAGATGGTTAAAATGTTGACTGTTTGACATGGTAATTCATATGAATGTAGATTTGTCTTGTACCCATACTACGATCCATGTCCCACATATATAATACATAATTTACACAAGTAGGGGTGCCAATAGATAGAAATTGGAATCCAAGTGGTTTATATAAAAGAACAAACTTAATTTGCTTCTAACTGTTGGTGCCACTATCCAAACCATTGCTCAACATCCTACCTTGTTGCCTTTTCCAAATAGTTGTTGCTCATTCTAACATTAGCACCCTACATTGAGTACACTCTCCATTGATTGGTTCCTATTTTACTATTAGCAAGTACCATACATTCCCATCCGTTGGCGCTTATCTTAATGTTAGCACCCTACACTCCCATTTGTTGGCGCCTATCTTATCATTAGTACCCTACATTCCCATCTATTGGCGCCTATTTTATAGTTAGAATCCTACACTTTCCATCCGTTAGCCCCTACCTATTGATTCTTATGGTTAGCATGTACCCTATACTTCCATCCATTGGTGCCTATCTTAACATTAGCACCCTACACTTCCCATCCGTTGGCCCCTATATTACTACTAGCACGCTTCCTACACTCCCATCCGTTGGCGCCTATCTTAACCCCTAAAGTCCCAAGGCCCTTTTTCCATCAAAAACCACTCAAAACTGTCATTTGTATAGCAAAGAGCAAAAAAACATTTAAATGTGCTTTTAGCATATTTACCCATAGGATCTTGTACTACACTAGTGTAAGAATGTGTGGAAGAAGTTTTAGAAACTTTACCTTGTAGATTGCAAGATATTTGCATTTAAAGTGAAGGAATCAAGTTTTTTGCACCTTGTTCAATTACAATTTTTGGCTTTGAACCTTGCTAACTTAAAATTTTTGCTCTAACGATTTTGAATTTCTAATTTTATATAATGAAGAATTGAGTTGAGAATCTAGAAAAAAAAATTCAGAAAAAACACACTTACTTTTCACTCATTAAAAAATTGTTAAGTAGAAATAGGTTCAAGATTGAAGGAAAATTAAATCATTAATATCGCTAAGATAGGATTGAAATATACAAATCTCAATGGTGAGATTGTTCTAGCAAGAAATCTTAACCTTGTGAAACTTTTTTTTTTCTCATTGTCAAAATTGAGTTCAGAAATGAATCCTACAAGTTATATTTTCAAAAAAATGCTCTAGTTGCCCAAAAAATAAGATTGTCCATAACTTTTGCATAACAAATCCAAATGGAATGAATCAAAGCTTCCCATGTAGATGAAAATAAAACTTATATGAAACAAAAAATTTAATTTTTAATTTAAAGTTTTTGTGAGGGTTATTTTCTGCCTGCCAAACTATAATTTGGGGGTTTTCTGCCATAACTTTTGCTACCGGGCATCGATTGAAATAAAAATTACATCTTTAGAAAGCTAATGTGATTCTCTAACTTCACTAAAAAAATTCAAAAAATCCCAACAAATATTGAGACCGTAAGAGCCTGCCCGAAATCCATTTTGTCCCCCGAAGGGACAATGGGACTTTAGAGGTTAAATATATGTTAGTACCCTATACTCTAGTCCGTCGGCACTTATTTTACCATTAGCACCTTGCGCCTTCCATCCACTGGCCCCTCTTATATGTTGGCACCTACATCTCCTAGTTTGAGCCTACACAACATTTGGTATCGAAATACCAACGTGGAATTCCACATTGCTTGCTCTCATTTAATAATAGAAAATTGCAATTGAAAAAATAAAAAATAAAAATCCTGATATCTAGGTCTTGAGAAGCCATGTTTGTATGTAAAATTTTCTCCATTCAATGGACATATCTAATGATCCTAATTTGCCCTTGAAAACTATTTATGTATGACAAATTGGCCACAAATTGATCAAACAAATTAAGGCTACAATAACATAAGCGTTTAAGAATGGAGTTCAATTTTTGTATTTTCAAACTTTGTTGAAATGAATTTTGAATTTTGAAGTGAGAAAGGATGAACCTTCAATTTTGCTTAAATTAAACAATGCTCAATAAGTATCTATGTATCCAAATCAATGCTCAACGTTACATTTACTATAATTGAATACTTAGAAATCCATAAATTAGTAATCAATTCTTTAATCACTCTTTTATTTCATGCACTCTCTATACTTGTTAAAAAAACAATTTCATATATTGAACACCTTCAATTTATTTATAACCCCATGCATCATTTAATGTACCAAAAACTCATTTAAATTAATGGGTCACCTTGTGATGAAATGTTAAATTGTATTGTCTTAAAAATAAATCACCCTTATTCTTAATGTCATATATTCAAACAATATCCATACAATTTATATAAAATATATCCTTTATAAACTAAACCCCATTAAAAAAAATATTAGTCATTAACCCTCAAGGCCTAACAACTTCTTGACAATAGAGGCTTTCAATGAATCGTCACACTTTGATATTTATTTGACATGGATGTGCTTGAAACTCTTTTGACGTGGATGTGCTTGAAATACTTTTTAACTTTTAATCAAAAATAAAGATTACTTTCTCTAATATACATGGAAGGATTGTGGAAAATGTTGCTTGTTGGATTTTTAGATTATAACAAGTTTGGATGATCAACTTGTAGGCAAAAAAATGCAACTTTTGGGGAAGAAAAAGAAGATGAATAATGCTTTTTAATCCTCCAAAAAAATTGTATTGGAATCAAAGGCAAATGCAATTGTTTTTTAATTTTAAAAATGAGAAACAAAAACCTCTCTTAAATTCGTACACATTCTCAAACAAATAGAAGAAAAAGCCAAAATGACCAAATTGGATCCTACAAAATTTAAAAAATAATTATATATGCGTCAATTTTTGAAATTTAACAAATAATACTATTAGAATATTTTTTGGAGCATCTTCAAAAAAGTTTAATCATTTTAATTAGTTTATGTTCTTGATTACACCAAATTGAACCTTGTATTCAAAAAAAAATTTAAATACAACTTTGAAAGAAGTTCCTCCCAAGTTAGCTTATTTGTGCAAATCAAAGACTAGAAATGTCTAAAAAAGTGTTTTTTTCCATACCACTATTGCTTTCATTGTAAAAAAGTTATATTTGCTCCTTCTTAACCTCTTTCTACAAGACTACATTTCCTAAATAAATTTTTAAATACTTCTCACATTGAAATTTTGAAAAGCAAAAAATGCAACAAGTATATCAACTTGTTACTCTACAAGATACTATTTTATAAAATATTGAGATTTGTTTCACCATGATGAGAATTTGCCATTGAGAATTTGAAAAAAATACTTGTATCTTCTTAGTCATGGAGGGGTTAAGAAAACAAAAGAGTCTTCCATCTAGTTCCAAAATATTGATTTACAAATTTTATTAGTTTTATAAATTGATTTGCAAATTTTAATTTTAATTCTATAGTTCCAAAATTTACAAACTTGTAGAAGTATTAAAATTAAAATTTGCAAAATAATTTATAAAACTATTAAATTTTCTATTTTTTAAAGTTTGGAATTGTAAAGAAGTTGTCTCTAACAAAAAAATAGTAGCAGAGATTTAGTTTTTAAATTTGAATAACTACATTAGTTAGACATTTAGAATTAAAAACAAAATAACTAAATGATTAGTTTTAAGTCTAAATAACTAAATTTTGGATAACTAAGTTATAGTTTTTAGGCTACTCTTTGTGCACTCTTATGTACTTAATGAGCACTCTTGTCTCATTGACAACATTTTGATTTCTAAATTATTTAAAATAAAATCAGCATTCAATTATTTATTATTACAAAATTTAGAAGACCGACTTTTTATTTATGTTTACACAAAGCAATCTGTTGAAACTTTAATTTTACAAACAAATCATATTGAAGATATAAACTTTTGAAACCCCTCATATAGTAGCAATTTGTCTAAACAATGCCAAACAATGCCAATACTTTGAGAGAGAAAAAAATCCAATTTGGATTCTAGATTTGGATTTTTATATAAAGCCCACCTATATCCAAAAATGTAAACCATCAAAAAAATAAAATAATATATTAAAGATAATAATTTTATTTACAGCGTAGTTTTCTTTGCAGTATTTTGAATTTTGAGTGAGCTAAAGTAGGGTGTCAATGCACTAATCTCTTACTAAATGCCTCATTTAAATGAATTTTTCAAATTCTTCAATAAATGATATGATGATCCATTTGCATCAATATATTTTTTTCAAAATAGTGGATCACAATCTAGCAACTAAAGTGATGATTTGAAGGTTTGAAAACCCTAGAGAACAATGAAAAGTAGTGCAGCCATAATATATAGTTTGTATTGATTATAAATTATATTTTAAATGAAGACAAAATCATATTTTAGTTTACAATGGAGATTTTTCAAATCTCTATGTGGAATTCATACAAATGATGCCAAATGGATTATTAATCCTCCAACATCAAAACAACCTTAATATGGCTAGCTATTGATTTTTTTCAAATCCTTGAGAATTCTTCAAATTTCTTATATTATATCAATTAGAGAGGAATAACAATCCAAATTGAAAAGAAGAATGAACAATTTGAGCACTGATAGAAGATTCAGCTCCACTACAAAATTATTTGAGTTGATTGGTGAGCAACATTTCTAAAACATGGCAATTATTTGGAGTTTATATCCCAACGACCGCCACTTGATTATTACAAATAGAAGTCAATCATTTATGAGGAGACAACAAATGCTCTTGTTCTTAAAAATTCATTGATGGCAATTTGAGAAGACATAAACTAAATTACCTTGAAATAATTGACCCACATGTATTCAAAAGATATTTGAAGAGGAATATGAAATAATACACATACTCTAAAAGCATTTTATAGTTTTGAAGATTTGTGAAACATTTCTCAGTATAGTCTAGAATACTTTTATTAATTTTCTTATAGCTTTTAAAAAGGCTAATTTGGAACTATCTATCTTTCTAACTTAATAAGTGGTTGAATTTAATATATTATTATATAAAATCATCCCATATTTGTAATCATGTGCTTTTCAAGGTTTTGGTATAGTGCCCTTTCCAAGGATGGCACTTTTTAAAGCTAAATTATCCATTTAAAAGCATTTCAAAGAGTTTGAGTGAGCATTGCCAAAAACAATATGTATGGCATTTGGACAAGAGTATTTTTCAACATACATTAGAAGTTAGTATTTAATCCAAACAGTTCTACATAAGTAAAAGAACAATATTTGAGCCACTAATAGAAGTACTTTTGTGTACCCAAGAAATAACTTGCACAAGTACCTATATGACAAATTATACCAATTGGATTTTCTTGTGGTCATTTCCTTATTCTTCACAACCTATGTTTCCATCAGTGAGACAAAAAGTATTTGCAATAAAAAAGTTGAACAAAATCATGCAAAGATGATAAATACAAATTAGATTGTATTTTCAAAATGCAAGCTATTGAGTATCCTCATTTTTCTCAACTAAGTAAATTATGTGACCAAAGAAAACTTTCCAAATTATACACAATATATGTATTAATCCCTAAAGGACCTGCATCCTTTTTTTGGCTGTATAGAAATTTGGGCAAGTATGTGTGACTAGAGATTTCTATAGTTTAGGCTAAAATTTTAATAGAAGGTGGGCGCAAGGAATATATTTCATATGCACTAAATTTCATGACATTTGGAAATGTGAGTCAAAAGTTATAGCCTAATATATTACTTTTTTTTTGTAACTGGGCAGTCTAGGCAGACCAAAAAAAGTCACATTTTTCAAAAACAAAAATTTGAAAATGGTTTCTAGAGTTATATATACATAAAAAACTTTGAATCATCCTATTTTCATCAATGAGTCAAAAGTTAAGAAGACTTTTAGTTTGCAGGTAGTTATGGATTCTCTAAAATAAACTTTAGTTACTCTAAAATTATATTTTATATTTTAGTTACTCTAAAATAAACTTTGAAGCCCTTTGTCTTACTCAATTTTCAATATTCTTTAAGAAACATAAAATTATGGGATGTAGATTATTTATTACAACATTGCAACTATTGGGATTAGCATTTTTCAATTCCATAATTCAATTCCTGACAGTTTAGTATTTTGAATCAATTTTTGCTACTATCTATTTCCTATTTTTTTTTCTTATATTTTGGTTAATTCCAAATGACGTGAAAATTTTCATGCATATTAGTATATAGCCAATTTATCTAGGCAAAAGAATCCAAAGAAGTATAATCATTTGGACATTTTTTCATCAAATAGTGGGCTTGTGAAGTGCTGCTGCCCTGTTTTTTGCAGGGCCAAAAAATTGGTTTCAATGAATTTGAATGCTTGTATCTTGTAATCCACGCAGTGGAAATTTCTGAAATTTTTATCATATGTTTTCAAGTCATCACATTACAAGATCCTATGGTTATATGTGTCAAAAAAAGTTTTATTTCAAAAATTGGATTTTGTACTAAAAATTGCAATTTTTTGAGTGTTTTTGTTGAAAACGTAGTCATGGAACTTTAGGGTTAAAAACATCTAGATTCTAGATTTACATTTTTGGACTCTAATTGAATTCATTTTAAACTTTTGAAGTTGCAATGGTATACGTTCAAAAATATCCCCACCTTTCAAATGTTGAATATTAATACAATCATAGGTAATACTAATTTGTAACCCTTAATTTATTAATCAATATGGTTAAAGTGCAAGTAGTAGTAGCAAATAGTACCAACCATAATAGGTCTCAAATAATAATTTGCACTCTAACCATAATAGGTCTCAAACACCACATTAAAAGCACATTTTTATAGTATTAATGTAGGCATACCTAAAAGCACCACTTTTTCTAAAGTTCACAATTCTTTACTATTAAATTGATAAAAATATATATATTTTTTAGTTGGCTCACAATCTAAGAGTCACTTGGAATGATTTTTCACAACCTAATGTAAGACTCTAAACAAACAAACTCTCCAAGAACTCCAACCATTTAGAGTGGTTGGACTTATTTCTCTCTTTCGAGCTGGCAAATGAAAAGAGATATCAATGCACCAATAAGTGCATCATTTGGATCTTGTATTAAAAACTCAAGAGGGACCAAATTTTCTTAGGTAAATGTTCTAAAATTGTTTCTCCGACGATAGATACATATTGATGCAGGAGATTGACCTAATGTCAATTTTTAATAAACTATTAGTATTAACTATTTCTAAAGCGTGAGTAGTTGAAAACCTTTTGTGACTCTTTCACTTTGCTTTGATTTAATACAGCAAATACTCGTCAGCGGTATTGAAGGAGCAAAAGACAATTATCTTAGATTGTCTTCACTCTTGCCCTAAGAAGGATCCCGCGCCGGTACGTGTGGGCATTTATTTATCCACCTTTGGTAAATAGACGTACACAACCAGGTTCTAGGTTTCAATGCCAATTTCTATTATAAGCAGGTGCCTAAGCGTAGGTCCTTCCAAGCAATAGATCTTTTTTAATACCTAAATATCCAATCCACTTTGCAAAAGACCCCAAAAGTTCTATTCTATTGTAAAAAACAACTTGGATAACCTAACTAATTAGGCCACAATGGCACTAATCTAAATTTAATAGCCTTAGGTCGTATAAGACTTCATGCCATTTCTAAAAACCAAAAATTCATCAAAATCTAATACTCCTAGCAAAAATTATGCACAGATGAAGTTTAATTGCTAATTGGTACCTCAAACTTCATCCATTAATTTCTAATGGTTCCTACTTTCAATTTTATTTGAGATATTTGCTAGTGGTTTGATTTGTGGTCTTTTATCTAGATGCTTGATTTGGCCCTGAGTGGTTAGAACGTCATTGACTTCATCCAATCTTTGTTGCAATCTTCATCCCTTTGTTTCTTCTAGGTGATTTGAGTATTCCCCAAGTTTAATCCCTAAAGGAAAAAGGTGCATTTTTTGGCAACATAGCAATTCTGGGCAGCTCACTACGAATGGAGTTTTTATTTTTTTTCTTTGAAAATTTTATGCAGCATGTGCCCAAGGGATAGCTTTAAGGTCCAACAATTTTCATAACTTTTGACTACATAGTTAAAAAGTTATTGCATGATATGTGATTTTCTTTGAACTTTAGGCAGCCCGGGCAACTCATTTTTTTTTAAAATGACTTTTAAGAAAATGAGAATTTGAAATTGGTTCTTTAGATTTACATATACATGAAAAGCTTTGAATCATTCAATTTTGATCAACGAGCCAAAAGTTATGAGGAGTTTTAGTTTACGGGTAGTTATGGTTTTCAAAGATTTCATACCTACCCTCAAACTTAAATTCCTCGTAACTTTTGACTCATTGATTGAAATTGAATGATTCAAAGCTTTTCATGTATATGTAAATCTAAAGAACCGATTTCAAATTCTTATTTTTTTTTAAAAGTCATTTTAAAAGAAATTTTTTGAGTTGCACGGGCTGCCCAAAGTTAAAAAAAAATACATATCATGCAATAACTTTTTAACTATGTAGTCGATAGTTATAAAAATTATTGGGCCTTTAAGCTATTTCTCGGGTATATGTTGTGTAAAATTTTAACAAAAATATAATAAAATCTCCATTTGTAGTGAGCTACCCAAAATCGCTATATTGCCCAAAAACGGTGTTTGGTCCTTTAGGGGTTAAGTTGGTTTTGGACTCTTCTAAGTTATTTCTATTTACTTTTATCCCTAAATTTTTACTTGATAAAGTTTTATCCTAATTTACTTTATTAATCCTTAATTATCTTAGCGATTAAATTTCATTTGGACTTTTACTAATCTTGATGTTTTTACATTTATACTTTGACAAGTTTACTTTAACCTTCCCAATTTACAATTTTACATCTAAATTGACTTTTCCTATTGAAAGATACTGATGGATGAAGTTTGGTCGTTAATCGGCGTTTTAAACTTCATCTGCTAATTACACTTGACTTATCTTCCCAAATTGAATTGAATTTTACTTCTACATTCTAGATTAATTTTAACTTCCTATGCTTTTAACTTTATCCCTTTTAGATGATTCTAGATGCTTTTCATCCAATTCACTTTCAAAACTTCATCCACCTGTAACTTCTTCCTTTGATTCCAAATTCTACGTATTTTATCTTTTTGGAAACCTCCAGACTCTATAATAAGATACTAAATTCAAAATTGAGCTGACTTTTTGTCCCCCCTACTCTAATTTTTAGCCTTAGTTTGAACTTGCTTAGTAACCCCCCTCGAATTGAAGGTCATTGATAAGGTTGTCAAGATTTTCCCTCTTGCTCCCTTCACTTGTCATCTTGCCCCCTCCGAGATCCGCCAACCGCTAGGTTTTGAGTTATTTTAAAGAAGAGGTTGATTTTTAATACAATTTTTTGGGTCCTAATTAGTCCCCCTTTTCTCCTTTCCCTTTCTTCCTTTTTCTTTTTTTTTCCTTTTTTTCTTTTTTCTCTCCCCTTTTTTTCCTTCTTCTTCCTCCTTTTTCTTCCCTCTTCTTTTCCTCCTCCTCCTTCTTTTTCTTCTACATAATTCCCTTACACCATGTTAATTGCCTTCCAACCACCCATACAACTTCAATGGATACGTTCTTTTATTCTCCTACGCTTTGATCCACCCAATGGCCCACAATGCTTCTTGGGATTTCTTCTAATCTTCCTCCATTTCGTCTTCCTCCTACTAAAGCTCCCTACTATGCCAACCTACTCACTTTTCTTTAGTTGTTGTGTTGATGTGAAAGGAAGAGTAAGGCTTAATTTGGCTATATGAGAGCTTATGTGAGTGTGCAAGAATGCTATTACTTCCTAAACTATGCTCCATCTCTGTTCTTCATCCCCCTTTTTCTCCCTTAGCTTATATCTCTATTTTTCCTCTAATTTATTCAACTTCTACCCCTCTTTTTCTAGCCTAACCGACTTTGCTTTCCTCCTCCCTAATCCTATCTTTTTTCTTCCCTAATCCTATCTTTTTTTATTTTGAATTCTATCTTTTAAGTAGGCTTAAATTGCCAAAAAAAAATGCTAGCATACGGGTTGGGCTTGCCTTGACAAAAAAAAAAGACACTTACTGATCAAAAGATGTCCCAAAGATGTCCCAAAGATGGCGGTGCTTCCACCCTCTGATTAACATACCAAGGAAGGAACCTAAATCCATGTTGGTACAAAGGAGAGTACTAAATATTACAACCATTTTTCTTGGGCTATATTTATGAACACAAGTGTTCCTATTTTGGAGGCTAAACTTTGGTTGTTTCCAAACAACTTTTAGAAACTAAACTTTCGAGTTAGACCCGGTGGGGGAGGGTCAAAGCTCCGCCATTTTATGGTATACTACTAAACTTCTAGTACTAGTGGTTTAAAGCTTCACCGTTTGGTGACAAAATTATAGAATCTAACTACTAGGGGTCCAAAACTTCGCCGTTTGGTAACAAAAATATGAAAATTGGCTCTATTACAGTTAGTACATCAATGTGACACAAAGGCAAGTTAGTCAAGGAATATTAGCAGCACTAAGTTAGCAACCACGTGATTCGTAATATAACAATAGAGGCCCCCTAAGCGGCATTGCCAAGGTACGGAGGGGGGATTCTCTAGGATTAGTGCACAACTTTAGACCAACTCTAAAAGTACCAAAATAGTAGAACAAGGACTCACAACACATGCACTAACAGTCACATAGGCAAGAAGGGGACCCAAAGACTTCCACAAGAGCTTGAGAAATAGCAACAACATAGCAAAAAAGGCTCTCAAAACACCGTTCAAGTTTTTTAGCTACAATGCCAAAATATCCAATAAAAATTGGATCCAATGAATCCCAAAACACAAATGGGGGGTGTTTGAGAGGAAAATAGGTGCTTTCTTATACTCTTTCAGGGAACACACATCCTTTCATTTTAACTTAGGTTATCCTATTACTTTAGATTTTCATCCTTATTTTTTAGGATTTTCATCTTTTGGGGGGTACTTTATGTTGGTCCAAAACCCTATCTTTTGGAGACTAACTCCAAATCACAAACAAATTGCACCATTGGCTTCAGAAGGCCATTTGTGGACTCCCAGTTCCTTTTTCATTTGCCAAAAAGTCATCTAAAACTAGTGCAACTAAGATTAGTAAAAGATAAAAGATCTAACTGTTGAAGTTTATCTTTTCTGGCAGAGGGGACTAGCTAGGGTTGTCTTGGGAGGCTCTAGGGAGTAAAAAAAGACTTCTTGTTGACTTCATTCCTACTTCGTGTGCTCCTGAGATGCTGATCAGTTCTACATAAATTTTGTCACGTTGATGTTTTGGAAAAATGTTGGTAATCCAAGCACATCCCACTATCAAAATACCTTGAAATTTGTCAGGGAGTGTTATTAGCACAAAATAATCTATACTAATTTGTAGTGAGATTTTACCACCAACCACAGAATTTTCATGAATTTTCCATTGTTGGTTTAGGCGGTTGACCATTCGGAAAGGGCATCTCTGCAAGTTAAAAAATTCCAAAACTTCTCGGGGAACCTCTCATAGAATTTTCCAAAAGATGTACAAGCTTATGTTTTTACTTTGCACACTTTGATAAGGAGGGCAAAATAAAATTTCCTTTAATTTACCGGCAGTTAGTTAATCTTTCACATACGGGAGAATCTTGACGAATGGATTTTGCTTTTGACCTCCTAACATGCTTCCGACTCTAGATCACTATCTGGGGGCCATAGATCCTTCCATTGGCCTATTTTAAAAAATGACTTCTACAGGCTAACAATTGGGGTTTCTACTATTTTGTCAATGGAATGGAAAAAATGAAACCTAGCTTTGGGAACCTTTCTACAGACCTCTCTAGACTTTTCTCAGACCAATTTAGCAAAGCGTAACCACATGCTCATTAGTTTTAGGCTATTTTGGATAAAAATCCTCAAACCTTTCAATTCCCACTACTTTTGAGCATCTAACCTATTTACAAGTGGAATTTAAGATTATTCTAAGGATAAGAATCTATTATAGACCAAATGCTATATTGACAAGTAATACACTTAATTTGGTTTTACACTCTTTTTTTATCTTTTTGTATACAATTATGATTGAAATTGTGAAGTTTTGAAAAAGAAAAGAAAACTATGAGTCCCAAGTGATGAATTGGGAGCTCATAATATGTTGAGTCCGGAGAGTTTCCGTCCCCCATAGCAAACACGCTCTCAGGCCTTGGCAGCCCGACCACGGGAAAATAAGCTCCTTGACCGCAATCATCCAGAGCCCACTCACTTTTCCTGTAACCTACCTTTTTTGTCAAAGAATACTTGTCGTGACGTGTTTACACACTTGATTTGGGTTGGTGCCAAGTAGTGAATAGTCCTGCACAGTGAACTGTGTCAAAAATGTATCTGAAAATTTGGAAATCTAGAACAAATATGGACATATGAGGGTGCTTGAGGGCGGTTGAAATCTGAAAAATTGTATGGCTGTGGCTTTGGCGTGCTGATTTTTCAGGTTAATAGTGGAGATGCTCTCATGAACATGTACTAAGCAGACACTCCAATCACATTCAACTCTAAATAGTTGACAATGCTGTAAAGTAAGATAAAAACATCACATTACAAGCAATGCAATCCTGTGATTGATATCCCATGTGCGCAATGACTAACTTGAGAGCGGAATCCGTGAGGAAATTGCCACTTTGATGCCAAAAGATTGGATTTCTCCAAGACACAACAGGTTGCGGAGACTGATTGTCACAAGTACAAAACTCATGTGGACGTCTTGGATCCCACCCAAGGTGCAGATGGCTGGATGAGCCCATCCACACGCATGAACGAACGAACATGAGGTCTGTGACAAGTCCTCAACTCAACAACTTCCATCACCACCACACCATTGCCATTTCAATTGCCAACTGAATTCAAGTTCTTTTACAAACTACTTGGAATTGCCCGCTCTGAAAACTTTTGTGGACGAAGACAATCGGGCTTAAACTGCCTTGGTACTTCCATGATAGCAACATTGCAGCTGCTCATGGCCACAAGAGACTCAAAGCTCATCAAGTTCACACTGAAAAAGGCCGAAAAAGGCCTCACTCGGTACAATTGGGAGCTACCGTAATAGTGATGTGTGCAGAAAATGTCAACCAGTTGGAATGACGCGAACACCGCAAAATTATTATGAAGGTCTGTCAGCAGTCACTCCAGCATGAGTGAGGACTGAGGATGTTGTGTGTGTAATCACATGTGCGTAAGTTAATGGACGAGAATAAATGGCTTCTTGCGCTTTACCAAGAGGAAACAAGTCATTGGATTTATCTGAGCTTATAAAGGCCCCACTACTACTATCGGATGAAAAGATGTGAAAACCATGTTTTTGATTAATACATCGCTTTTGATTTTCAAAAATGGCAGGCCATCGATCTGTTCACAGAAAAAACAAACTAAAACCAATCCCCAAGTTGTCAATATGGGATACAAATACGGGCACGAGCATGAGTATGAGCACAGGTACAAATATGCGGATATATAATACAAATATATAATATGGATACAAGGATACAAAATCCTATATTAACCCCTAAATCCCCAAAGTCCAATTGAGGGACACTTGGGATTTCGGGCAGGCTCGTGTGACCTGAAATTTTGACCTGATTTTTTGAATTTTTTTTTGAAGATATGGAATCACACAAGCTTTCTAAAAATATATTTTTCTTTTCAATCGGTGCCCGGGAGCAAAAGTTATGCCACCCAAAGTCAAAAAATCACGACGCCGGGCAGAAAAAAAAGAATTAAATATTGAATTTTTTTTTCCCACTCAAAGATCATGTTTTTTGTCTACATTTGAAGCTTTGATTCATTCTATTTGGACTTAGAATGAGAAAGTTATGGACAATCTTGTTTTTTGGGCAATCTAAGCATCTTCAAAAAAAATAACTTAGAGAAGTCATTTTTGAATGCAATTTCAAATTTTTTCAATTTTTTTTTTTTGGAAAAGGTTAAGTTTGTTTTCAAGAACAATCCCACCGTTGGAATTATGGTGTATTAATTCCACCTAAGAGCTATTAATGATTCAGTGTTTTGTTTGATTTTGGACCTACTTCTACCTAACAATTTTTTTATATGTGAAAATCAAGTTTTGACATTTTGAAATCTTTTTCCCCGACTCTCAACTCAAATGTTCAACATAAAAAAAATTAACTTTGTGGTGTGTAGTGCAAAAAAAATCCACAAATGGCCGTCAAAGTCATCTGAAATTGCAGGCCACAATTCAAAAAAACTTCTTTTTCCAACTTCAAATGCTAATATCTTCCAATCCGTGCGGTCAAACTTCATGAAATTTTTACCACATGATCTAAGACAAATGAAGTACAAGATCCTACGGTTAGATCTGGAAAAAAAAAGTTTTTTTGGATTAGGGAGTGATTGCAGCAGAAATGATAGTTTTCAGTGGTTGCGGAGCCAGAAAATGCCTCGGGGATTTAGGGGTTAATTGATTGTATATCCCATTATAAATCTGAAATTACAAATAGGGGTAGGGGTGTTAGGATTTGGATTAGGGTTGGATTTGGATTAGGGTTGGATTTGGATTAGGGTTGGATTTGGGTTTGGGTTTTGGAGTGGGGGTTGGGAAGTAAAAGAAATATTTAAGTTGGATTTAATTGTCACCTTTGCCTTACTATGCATTCAATAGATAGGTACACTGAGTCAGCCCAACAACCTAATTAGCTACAAGCATTTGCAATGCTCCTAGGTTCTAAGACAACAAGGTAACTACACCTAATTTCAACCGCTTTCTAAAACCGCACAGTCTAGATTCTTGTCTAACATGTACTTCTACTATTCATGAGAGTCTATGGTTGGTTGCCCAAATCCTATTTTCAATACTTCAAAAATTTGTAGTTTATTTGTACGGTGTGGAAAAAATTCATTCTAAGAGAATCTAAAATTTCCTTCTGACTATTAACAAGACTCCCCCAAAAAATCAGTATAATAATGGAAACTATACTAAATTGCTTAATTGTGCAATTTTAGGTGTAGTTTTCTTTACGGCATAATAAAGGATCAACTCCAAAAACTACTCTCCAATGCAATTGGCATTGTTCTCTCTTATTCCCAGGCCCAGCATTATCCTTCCCAAACCTCGCAATTTGTTAAATTATGAAGGGCCCGCAACTTGGCTCATAATACAAAAATTTATTATTGAAATACGTTTTCCCGCATTGTTATGTGTACCAATAAATTCAACCTTCCCTTGTTTGTATGAAAAGTCTTTTTTTAAGGTAGAACCTTTTCTTCACCTTTACATAATGCTAAAAAGTCCATTTGAGTTTGGATTGTTGGCTTTGCATTGGGTCATATTGTCCAAAATAAAAACTAGCATTGTACAAGGCCTCCTGGAATATCCCACCATTTGCCGTTATAAGGATTGTTTCTTGAGCCTGAATTGCAGAGGCTCTAATCTATATTTTGCCTTGCTAAGTCTTTGTCAATGGAGTCCATTTTTGCGGAAGGTTGAACAAGCATTAAGTATGAAGAAGTTGTATGACTTCTATGACTATGTTTTCATTGAAAAGGCTCAAAAACTGCCATTTTCAAAATAAGTACCAAATTTTTGAATTTTTTTTTAATACATATAACCGCAGGATCTTGTAGTATGCTAACGTAAGAACATGTGGTAAAATTTTCACAAATTTCCACCGCGTGGATTGCAAAATATAAGCATTCAAATTCTCTAAAATCATTCTTTTGGCATTGCAAAAAACAGGGAAGGTGCACTTTGCAAGCTCACTTTTCTACGAGAAAATGTCCAAAGTGGTGGTGCTTCTTTGGATTATTTTTCCTAGACAAGTTGGCCACATGCAAATTTCACATCATTTGGAATTGTACAACGTATAGGAAAAAAATAGATACTAAAAATACCAATCCCAATGGTTGCAATGCTATAACTAACAATCTACATCCTATGATTTAATTTTTTTCAAAAAATATTGAAAATTAAATAAGAATGAGGGCTTCAAACTTTATTTTAGAGTATAGAATGCATAATTGCCCGCAAACAAAAAATCCTCATGATTTTTGGCTCATTGATTAGAATGAAATGACTCAAAGCTTTCCACGTATATATAACTCTAGAAAACCAATTTCAAACTTTTATTTTTGAAAAAAGTGATTCTTTTTAATCTGCTCAGACTGACCGAGTTGAAAAATAAATTACATATCATGCAATAGCTTATGACTCTTATTTTCAAAGGTCATGAAATTTAGTGCATATTAAAGATATTCCTTATCCCCACCTTTTAAAATTTGGGCCAAAAATACGGAAATATCTAGTCAGACATACCTGCCCAAAATTTCTATATAGCCAAAAAATGCATGTTGGTCCTTTAGGGTTTAAATAGAATTAGTTAATAAAAAATTCTTTTTCTCTATACCAAATGGTAGACATGGAATAGAACCTGTAACTGTTCGTGACTTGTGTAACATGTACACACTTCAATATGCACACACAACGTGCTTAAGAGATACTCATGTATTAATAATGATAACATACAAAAGAGAGACAGTTCTCTTATAACTCATGAAGAGTTGTAAGTCTAGCGACCCTAGTTACAAGTAACGGTGTGACTGTTGACATTCCAATACTAATCTAGATTAAACTAATTTAGTCTAACACTCCCCCTTCAGTTGCAAAGCTGAAAAATAATTTTTGAAGAATTGTTTGAAAAATTGTAATGAAGCTCCCCTTGTTTAACAAGTCGATAAACCAATAGGTTCATCAAGGTTCTGAACTCCAAGGAGACAGGCCTTGTGTTTAACTTTGGGTAAAGATTTTGTAAGGATATCAGCCCACATGTAAGAGGTGGAGGTGTAAACTAGGTTGATGAGCTGATTTACAACTTGTTCACGAAGAAAATGAAATCGTGTACTGATATGTTTAGAACGATCATGAAATCGAGAATTCTTTGCTAATGCTATGCAAGACTGGTTATCGCAGAAGAGAATGCTGGAAAGCTGTAAAGAATACTGGAGTTTGCCAATAAGGATTTGAAGCCATAATAATTCTTTGGTCGCAGTAGTTGCAGCAATGTACTCAGCTTCTGTTGAGGAAAGGGCGACAACTGATTGCTTATGACTTTTCCAGGAGAGAATACACAAGGAATCCAAAAGAAAGATATAGCCGGAGGTTGATCGACGAGTATCAGGGTCCCCAGTCCAATCAGCATCACTCCAGCCTACTAAACAATGTTGCATGGAGGGTGTGAAGTGAGCTCCACAATAAGTAAGACCAGTCTGCATAGAGCCTTTTAAATAACAAAGAATTCATTTAACTCCGAGCCAATGTACGGGAGATGGGTTTATCATGAACTGAGCCAAATGATTGACAGGAAAAGCGATATCCCATCGGGTACCAGAAACAAGATATTGTAGGGCTCCAAGGGCTTGCTTATAAGGCACATCATTCATGGCAACAATTTCGGCATCAATGAGGTTCTTGCTTTGCTCACGAGAATAATGGATCCCAGCTTCTAGAGGAGTACTGACAGAGTTACAGTCAGACATGTTGAATTTAGTCAAAATATTGGTAATATATTTTGCTTGTGATAATGTGAGGGTCTTGGTTGAGCGATCACGGTGAACTTGAATTCCAAGTATATATTCAATCTTAGAATTGTCCGTCATAGAGAAGCGTTGTGAAAATAACGACTTGGTAAGGGATAAATATTGAAGATCATTGGAAATGAGAACTAGGTCATCAATATATAAGCCAACTAATAAAATGACGGAGTGAGATCTTTTGATGTAAACATTAGGATCGGAGATGCATTTTAAGAAGCCTTGGTCTAGTAAGAAAGTAGCAAACAATTCATACCATACGCGAGAGGCTTGTTTAAGCCCATAAAGAGACTTAAGAAGGCAGCATACTTGGTGTTGGGTACTGGGGTGGATGTAACCTTCGGGTTGAGAAATAAAAATTTCTTCCTGTAAAATGCCATTGAGAAAGGCGTTAGTCACATCCATTTGATGAATGTGGTAGTCTAATATAGTGGCGAAGGCCAATAAAAGTCGTAGTGATGTCATTTTTATAACAGGTGAGAAGGTCTCATTATAATCAATACCCGCTTGTTGAGAAAATCCCTGAGCAACGAAGCGAGCTTTGTAGCAAGCTAAAGAACCATCAAAATTGTACTTCCGACGGAATAGACATTTTGTACTAATAATATTGCGATTGAGGGGTGGATCAACTAATTGCCAGGTTTTATTTTGAATTAAGGAATTATACTCAACATCCATGGCACTTTTCCATTGAACAGCATCAGGACTAGAAAGTGCTTTAGACACAGTGACTGGGTCTAAAACCTGAGTCATGAAAGCAAAGGCATAGTGGCTTTCACCTTCATATCTGGTTGATCTCCATTGGCCCTTAGTTTGGCGTTGTGATTGTTGAGGAGAAAGACCAGTTACAAATGGAGGTCTTTAGAGAGGAGAGCGCTGTGGAGAGGGTGCTGATGATTCAATCGAGGAATCTTATGATAAATGAGGCGGTGATGGTGGGTCAGGTAAGTGTTGTTGAATTGGAGGGATTGGCGGCCCATTCAACGAAGGAGGATTGGTAACCTCTGGAATATTATAATATTCATCAGTCTCAAGGAATGTTTCATAAGTGGTCGTTTGGAAATAAGAGCTCCTCCTGGAAGCAATGAGTCTTCTGAGAAAATTACATCATGGCTTAAGAAAACACAATTATTCTTTGGATCATATAATCGATAACCTTTTGTGCCAGTGGGTTTACTATAACCAATGAATATACACTTCAAAGTTTTTGTGTCAAGTTTGGTGCGCTTCTCATCTGGAACATGAGAATATGCTGGGCAACCAAAAATACGAAGGTCTCAAAGATCAGGTTTTATACCTGTCCACAGCTCAAATGGAGTAACATTTGTTAAAGTTGTGGTGAATGAACAATTTAGTAAATGGCATGCAGTCGCAACTGCTTCTGCCCAAAAAGAATTGTTTAATTTAGAAATGTGAAGCATACTTCTTGCGGATTCAATTAAAGTACGATTTTTCTTTTCAGAGATTCCATTTTGAGCTGGAGTATATGGGTTAGTGAGTTGGCGTTGAATGCCATGAGCCATGCAAAATTGTTGAAACTGGTGTGAAATATATTCTCCCCCGTTATCAAATCTAAGAATAAGGATCATAGAATCACCATGTTGATTTTCCACAAGAAATTTGTAGGTCTTAAAATGGGTCAAAACATCAGATTTCATGTGTAGGAAATAAATATGAGTGAATCTAGAGAAGTCATCAATGAACTTGACAAAATAAAGTGCATCACCAAAGAGGATGCACGCATGGGTCCACAGAGATCACTGTGAATCAAAGCTAAAGGGATAAGAGCCCGGGTTGCAGGATCAGTCGGATAAGAACTTTTGGAGTGTTTTCCAAAAATGCAGCCTTCACATAAAGGTAAGGTTGATTTGATTGGAGAAAGTCCAATTACTAAATTGTTGGAATTCATAAGAGATAAAGAACGGATGTTGAGATGCCCGAGCCTATAGTGCCATTTAATTGTGTCAAGATCAGGTATTTGTAAAGTCATCATATTATGAGCTGAATCAGAAGGCTCAATGCCAACTCCGAGGGTAAATAAGTTGCCGGTATTGCTCAGTTGATACTGAGTTTGCTGCTGGGACTCTGGAGATCGGGTAGCCATAATGCATTCAATATTTGTAAAGGTATAGTGGTATTGCCAGTTTGTATGATTTGGACTATAGATAAAAGGTTCTTTGCTAATTCTGGGATGAAGAGCACATTTGGGATTAGTAAAGTTTGGCTAGTAGGCAGGCGCAAAAGTATGGATCCCATTCCGATAGCATTGTAGGAGCTATTATCTCCGAGGAGAATTGTGCGAGGGGAATCCAATATTTTATAATTTTTGAATAGTATTTGAAGAGGCAACATGTGGTGGCTAGCACCAGAATCGATGTACCACACAAAGGAAATTGCTTGGAGAGAGTCAAGGGCTGTAAAAAGATATTTTGTGTCTTCTTCACTCGCTAAGCTATTGAGATGAGGTTTTGACAAACCAGGCCGGCCCTCTAAATCCTGCTTTTTCTTTCTGCAATCAGGGAATTTGTGCCCCGGGATGCCGCAATAGTGACAAATTATAGCTGAGGATTGATTTGAATTGGGGAAGGTCTTTTGCATAGAGTTGTTACTATGGTGTGGTTGAAGCTTTGGCTTCCCTGAGGTTTGAAACAATTTGAAGGTTTTCTAATATTTGTGGGTTTTATAAACTTCCCTTTGACATAAAAAGCGGTAGATTTTGATATCTCATGCTTAGAAATATTGATGGAGTTTTGCTGGAGAATATTAGATAGTAGAGTCAAAAAGGATAAATTGTCAATACCACCTTGCGTGGCGATAAAGGCGCTCCAGGAATCTAGTAAAGCTCCGAGCAGCAAATTGACTTGCTGATCTTTTGTAAAAGTACATCCAGCAATTGCAACTTCGTTGAGAAGGGACTGCCATGTCTCCAAGAAGGACATAGTTTCGTCTGAATCAGACATAGTTAAGCAACACAATTGCTTATGCAAATTGACCTGCAACACTTTATTAGATTTCTCGTAAATTTGTTTTAAACAATCCCAAACCTGCTTAGAGGTTGTAAGAGAGCGTAGAGAAAGTAGTTGTTTCTCACTGCAATGGAGCAAAAGCTCTGATCAAGCTTTGACGTCACGTAATTTCCAAACTATCAAGCCTACTACGTCACTTGCAGTAGGAGCTGCATCGCTGCCATCGACAACGCTCCATAGTTTGCAGCAAATTAATAACAATTCAAGTTTCATACTCCAAGATGCATAATTATGTGCGCTTAGAATTGGAATCACGTAAGTTTGGTTTGCTGAAGTTGATCCAGCGGTGGCCATTAAATGCTATTACTAAAATTTATACTACCTAGCGAGCTAATTAAAGTTCCTGGTACAAATAAGAAGGCACATTGTCATAATGATCGTCCTCAAAATACTGTAAAATGATCTCATCGAGCTAGCCAGCTTGGGTATGGGAATCGATGTAGCTTGCAGATGCATTGTTAAATCCGTATAAAATGTTTTCAAGATTTGGATTCCAAGGCAATCCAACTTCTTCAACTGCTAATTCATCTGCAACTTGAATAAATCCACCTTGAAGATAATGTTGAAAGAATCTTATCACGGGAAAATTGATTCTCGTGTTCATTTTGCTCTTCTTCTGTTTCTAGGACCTCGAAAACATCTTCGCTTGAACACTCCTGTGGAGGAGTTGGTGCGAAATACATATTGGAATTTTAAGTACCACGCTCTGATACCATGTTTGTGACTTGTGTAACATGTACACACTTCAATATGCACACACAAAGTACTTAAGAGATACTCATGTATTAATAATGATAACATACAAAAGAGAGACAGTTCTCTTATAACTCATGAAGAGTTGTAAGTCTAGCGACCCTAGTTACAAGTAACGGTGTGACTGTTGACGTTCCAATACTAATCTAGATTAAACTAATTTAGTCTAACAGTAACCACTATGATTCTTTTACCTTTACATGAGCTCACCACTAGGAACCCTAAATTTCTTTTCACAAGCAAATTTGAGACTTTTGAACATGCTTCTCTTTCTTGTTTCAAGGGCAAGAAGTTACGGTCTTCATGACCGTGGTCATCAAATTTGTTTTTGAGAGGGCAAGTTGCCGAAATACGAAATATTGTTTGTAGGGTCCAATACAGTGCCTGAAAATTTAGAGGGTCGCTCCGTGGAACCCTTAATTCCTTTTTTAATCGGGCCACGCTACTATTCCGTTACATGGGTGCCTAGTAAATGCCCTGAGGAGCCTCGATGTCAAAATAACGTCCTCTGTCGCAGCTCGGCATGTTATTCCAGAACACAAATAAAACGGTGACACATGCATTGACTACATTGCTTCTCTGTACGTTTGTGGAACTAACTTTGTACAGTGTACAAGCACTAGCATGTTCTCTCTCTCGATTGAATATCTCTCTTAGGGTTACCAACATGATATACATTTCATAGTAGTTTGGCAGAGCAGAAGTTTTCTGACATTTCAGACATTGTTGAACAAAGTTTGTGCAATATCATTGTAGCAACACTTGTCTAGTTTGCAGCCACTCTGCTCACTCTGTCTGCACATCGCGTATGAGTGGGCTGCATAGTAGCCTCAAATATCTGTTAACTTGCACAGCTTCAACCTGGACATTGACTTGTTGACAGTCACTAACTAATATAAAACAAGACTTCACATAGTCGGAACAGATTGAACAATCGATAATCAGGAGGAGATGAGTCAAGGAGATGAGTCAAGTTTGTCAAGCTCGCAAACTGGTGAGAGCACTTGCTCACTGCATTGCACCTCTCACTTTTTATTAATAGACATGACGGGCGGATAACAGAAGCCTATCTCACCCCTGCACAATTCTTTTCTTGATGACCAGCAGCTAGCATTCACATGCATGGAATGTTCGTGCATCGGATAGTATCTAGATGGTGCTCGAGAGCAAAATCCTACGCCTAGACAGCCTACTATGATCTGTAAAATACAGGTGGGAGCGGGTGGTGCAATAAGTAACGCACACACCTCAGCAACCAGAGCTTCTTCATTCTCGTCACACTTACGCTATGGCTGATTAGAAACAATAAAAGCTGGACGGCAAAGCTCGTGACCCAGTAATCTGCTCCTGATTCTTTATAAGAGAAACTGGGGTGGAAGAGATAAGCTAAAAAGAATAATACCAGACAGGCAGCGGGCGAGATTGATCATACACGCCTCTGCTAGCTACAGGATCAAAATGCATCACAAATTTTTTTATGAGCTATAAATTCGAAGGGCTATGGTCGCTACGGCAAGAAGATAGCTACCATGCGGAGTCGGGGTCAGAAGTTGATGCCTTCGAATGTCTGGCCGAACTGCCAGTTGCCCGGCGCAGCATCGTTGGAGATGGCTACGGATCCGTCGCTGGTGATGGCCTTGAACGAGAGCGCTTGGCCCTTCATGTTGCTGTTGCCGGTGAACTGCCACATCGATCCCCAGTTGCGCTTCATGAGCTCCCAAGGGGTGTTGCTGCCCTTGATGTACAACTGCTGCACGTCGCCCGCGCCGGCCACGTTCGTCACCAGCACTAACACGAACCAAGGGTTGCCATTGATGGTGAACCGCATTCCTCCGGATTTCATGCAAGCAACCCTGAGCACAAAGATGTTATCAGTGCAAGAACGGGACACGCTCAAACTCAGTGACCTCAAACTCAGTGACCTCGAATTAAAATCTTCCAGAACATGTAGATACAAATATTAGAGATACATATGCAAACAACTTTGTAGACACCGGGCAACATTTGAGACTCAAAGAATGAGGAGCATGAAACAATGTGAAAGCTACTGAGGGTCACTCACCTTCTGTACTTGATGGGGATGACTCCTCCGGCCTCCCTCGCAAGACTGACGAACATTGGGTGCGCGAGGTCGAAGTGCTGCTTGGGAGCGTCGCACCATCCACCCAAGGAGCCATGCGGGCAGTAGTTGGTGGCAGTCACAGTGACCGTCTTGCCGCCTGGAAGGCAATACTTGGAGCCATTGGGATCGCAGGCGAGCTCGTAGCAGGAACCACAGCTGAGGCCCGTGTTAAATAAAGCCGCACTGAGTGCCGCAGTATTGGTCCCGTATCCAGTACTGTAAAGATTACCGAATCCACACGCCCCACCTGCAGCATTCAATGGACCACACCAAGAAACATAACTATCAGCATTCCCGTCCCTCGGAACTTACAATAAAGCACCAGCAATATATCCAATTTACTCCCAACACAACCATTTCCACAATCCTCACTACACTGCATTCAAATGCCCGAAAACCGAAAACCAAAACCAAAAAACAAGGAGACCTAAGCCAAGAAACCTCTCGACACAACTTCGCAGGGGTACCAAGAATGTCCACAATCACAACCTCATATCTAACAACAGAAAGCCCCTCACAATCCAAACCAAACCAAACCAAAAAGCTACGCAAAATGGCAAAATCATAACGCCTGTAGAATAGCCAAATGCCAGCCTCCTCATTCCAAGAACCACAACATCTTGTCAACGTGACCGCAGTATACAGCACCACCCACCTTGAGTTCCAGAAGCATCAGCGCCACCATAATAAGTAGCATGCGCGTATCCCCAACCCCCCGCCATGAAGCTCGACCCAGCTTCCACTCGGAGCACCCACACCGCCAGAAGCGCCAACAGAGTCCACGCCATCGCCATCTCTCCTGATCCCTCGCTCTTCTTCCACAAAACCACCTGGCGAGGTAAAATCCCAATGAGCCTCTCCCAATGCTGTGAAGTCGAGGAGGATTGATGGACACAATCTGTGATATTCAGGGACGCAGCTGCAACTGGAATGCTGGAATGCTGGATGGGGGAACCGATTGTCAATGCTAATGCCTCATATATAAACCTACCATGGACCCAATGAAAGCTCTGTTAGGAAGTGAGCCAGTTCACGAGCAAGTGAGAGAGAATGTGAGTGAGTTTGTAAGTGCGTGTGTCGATCTGATCGAGGGCTGCAGCAGCAGAGCAATGCGATCCGCCTGACTGGACTGGACTGGAAACTGAGGCTGGAAGGAAGATTGAGCTGCTGCGAGCGAGCCGAAGGAGACTAGCTGGGGAGTAAGAGAGAGCGGCGATGGACTGATGGGGATCGGGCAGGCCCAGAGGTGGTATATATAATGTGACTTATTATTATATATTCATTTCCATTGTCGATTGCCTTGCCTACTGGAGGCATGTACCTGCAGTCCTTTAATGGGCGATCGCCCACTTAAAGACCCACCCCGGGCCTGCCTAACGTTGGAGTTCGGCTCGGCTCCCTTCTTCCAAGCTGCCTTTTCATTCTTACTGCTCTGCTCTTCTCTGCTCCTCTCCTGTGCCCAAGTCTTAAAAAAAGTCTCAGTTTGGAGCGGCTCACCTGGAGTAAGTTAAGCAAGTGGGAATAATGCACTCGGAGGATCTCGTTCGGAAGAATGGCCGCACATGCGGATTGAATGTGGAGGAGGAATTATTCTCCTCAAGTTGTCCATGAAGGTAGAAGGTCCATAAATTGCAATTTTGATTTTGCAATTTGGAAGAGTTCGACTTCTTGAAAAAAGACTGATTCAGTCAAATTTTCCTGGGACTGAACAAATGGAATTGGCATTGGCATTGAAGCCAAGTCGTTTCATATTTTTTGGCCCTTTGTGGAATCAGTTATGAATTTTGAAGTGAGAATCATAGAGGGCTCTAAAAGTGTCCACCCCTATGATATGTTTATTGTTGATACAATGATGAATACAATTGTTACATTCAAGAAAGAAATATGTACCTCGGTGTTAGATGATGCTGAATTGTTTTAGGATCTTCTATACAACTAGAATGTATTTGACTACCATAAGGTAGTGAGATGCTCAATATAGGATCATTTTGCAAAACATTATGCAATATCAATATGAAAAATATTTAAAAAATATTGGGCCAAATTTAAAATTATATATTTAAAATTATTTTCCATCAATTGTCCCCCTCCGCCCCTCCCTGCCCCCGAAATGTCCCATTCATTTTGCGGGAGGATTATTTCCCATAATCTCCTCCTAGCACATGAAATCTGCATAACCAGTAATTATAAAAGTTTCATTTATCAATTCCAAATTTCATCCATTTCTAAATGAGCATTTACATTGGGCAATCTCCTCATTGTTGGGAATTCTAGAAAACAAACAAGCATCCTCATTGAGCTTCGCCGTGCTCGTCCGCTTGTTTGTTTGTTTATGAAAATTCTCTCCGCCTTGATGATTACCCTATATGTAAATTACAAATATGATATACATTTGGTCGGAGACATGTCTTCTTTAACCCCTAGATGTTTATGATCATATTCTAGAAGAAATTGTTTCAATACTATCAATTCTAGTGTTAAGAGCCAAAATGAAATATAATGATTTATTTTGCTTGCAACTATTAGATCTCAAATTAGACTCTTGTGAAAATGTGTGGGAAATTTTCCAATGGAATTTTTGTATGGATTGAGTAATAATAGAGTTGGGAGTGAAGAAAATTATTTGTATGGATTGAAAGATATTGTAATAGATTTGGAAGTGAAGAGAAAATATAGGTTTTTCTTCACTCTAATTTATATATAGATTCAACAAACTTTGATTCTTCTTAGTGTTGAAATTTGTACACTATGAGAAATTGAGGTTTAAATCTTTTTTGTTTATTGCCTATAGTTGGATTTTATTTTTTTAAACCTGAAAATTTTAATTAATGAGCTATTGTATAATTAAACTAAGTGATTTTTTTTATGCACCTTATTCATATAATGATTGATTGACAAATTTTGTAGAAAAAACTTTCTAATATCAATGCAAGTGCAACAGTTTGTATATTTTCTAAAATTATAATGAATGAAGATTTCCTTAATTTTATAAGAAATACCTTTAATCCCTAAAGTTCCAAGGCATTTTTTGGCTTGAAAACCACTCAAAACTGTCATTTCTATTGCAAGGTGCAAAACTTTTAAGGTTTTCATTCTTTTTTGCATATCTAACCGTAGGATCTTGCATGAGACTAGTATAAAAATTTGAGGAGAAATTTCAAGAACCTTGACTATGCAGATTGTAAAATATTCTTGTTGAAAGTGAAGAACACAAGTTTTTTGCACATTCTATGATTGGATTTTTGGCTTTGAATCTTCTTAATTTAAAGTTTTTGCACTATTGAACTTGAGGTTAAAATTTTTAATGTTGAAGACTTGAATTGAAAGTCAGGGAAAAAAATTTCAAAAAACACACACTTGATTTCATTCATTAAAAAATTGTTAAATAGAAATACGTCTGACATTGAATGAAACACTAATTAAAATATTGTATAGCTCTAAGATGGAATTGAAACACCATAATTTCAACAAAAAGATTGTTTTTGCAAACAATCTTAACCTTGTCAAACATTTTTTTTTTAAAGTTGCAAAAATTGCATTCAAAGATTTGTCTATAACTTTCTCATTACTAGTCCAAATAGAATGAATCAAAGCTTCAAATGTAGATGAAAATACAATCTTTGAAAAAAAAATGCTTTTAGACTTAGGGTGGCATAACTTTTGCTCCCAAGCACCAATTAAAATAAAAGTTATATTTTTAAAAGGATAATGTGATATCCTATCTTCAAAAAAAAAATTCAAAAAATCATATCAAAAATTGAGGTCACACGAGCCTATCCAAAATTCAAAGTGTCCTTTCAAGGGACTTTGGGACTTGGCACTAGAAATATTATAGACACTTTTAAAAAGAAGAGATGAAGGATTGTAACAAAGAATGAAGAAAATCCATGAACTTCTTCTTGATCCCTTATCACTTCTTTTTTGCAACTTAAATATTACAAAGTTTGAATTTTTAAAGTTTCTAGCAAATGGTATAATGACTTCATCATGCATCAACAGTTGTAAGGAATTTTAAACCATTCAATACAAATTTGAGTTGGGATATTAGTGTATTCAACAACATCCTACCTTGGTGCCTTTTCCAAAGTTGTCGCTCATCCAACCATTAACATCCTACCCTCCCCATCCATTGGCACCTATCTTACCATTGTCAATTTGTCACTTACACTTACGATCCTTTAATGCCTATCTCACTATTGTCACCCTACACTCCCTATCCATTGGTGCACGTCTTACAGTTGTCACCCTACACTCCCCATCCATTAGCACCTATCTTCCACTTGTCAACCTATACTCCCCATCTGTTAGCACCTATTTTATAGTTGTCACCCTACACTCCCCATTCATTAGCACCTATTTTAATGTTGTCACCCGACACTCCCCATCCATTAGCACCTATTTTATTGTTGTCATTACACTCCCCATCCATTAGCGCCTATCTTACCGTTGTCACCATACACTCCCCATTTGTTAGAGCCTATCTTATTGTTGTTACTTACACTTCCCATCCATTGGCGCCTATCTTACTAGTGTTACTCTACACTTCCATCCGTTGATGCCTATCTTATCGATATCAACCTACACTTCCCATCTATTGCAACCTATTTTACGATTGTCACTTACACTTTCCATCCGTTGCCACCTATCTTACCATTGTCACTTACACTTCCCATCCATTGGAGCCTATCTCATTGTTGTCACTTACTCTTCCCATCTATTGCCGCCTATCTTATCATTGGCACCTACATTCCCTAGCTATTAAAGATGACAGCAAACAGGTGACGCCCAATTCCCAATATTGCTTGATCTCATTCAAGCTTGATCTCATTTAGTAAATTGTGATTGATAAAAATAGATTCAAAATCCTAATATCCAAGTGATAAGAATCCATATTTGTTTGTAACATTTGTTCGTCCATTCAATGGACATGTCTAATGATCCTAATTTGCCTTATATATCAACCATACATGCTATTATACAATCCATCTAAAGTTGAGATTTTCTACTCATTGTGAAAATAAATTCACTCGTTATATGTACAAGAGATATATTCTCTAAGGAGTGTTCTCTCACTAGGGACTTCATTATAAAAATGAAAATTGATAGGTGAGTGCTTGAAATGCATTACTTCACATTTAAGTGTATTGGAGATCAACCACCAGTCTTCGAATTACGTGAAATAGGTTTTGCATCTTTGAATAATTCATATATATGAAAAAAATTATAAAAATTATAACTATAATTATATATATATATATATATATATATATATATATATATATATATATATATATATATATATATATATATATGCGCATGCATGTATATATGTATATGTATATATAAACACATGTATATGTATAGAAAGAGAGAGGAAAGATTTTTTCTAGTTTTTGAACCCACATTTTTTAATATAAAAATATTATTAAAAATATTTTTTTTCAAAAATAAAAAAAAAATCTGCAAAATTGGACTACTTTGGCAAGCAATCATACACTCTAATTGCTCACCGAAGACACTTTTCCAAGTTGACAGGCCATGCTTGAAATAGCCTAGCATGTCAATTTGGAATGGCCCTCCCAAGGGCTGATTTTTTTCTAAAGACATAGTAATTTATGAAAAAAAATTCAATTTTTTATATCTTTCAAGCAAGTAAACAAATATCCTAAAAAAAATTCTTTTAAAGGACACAAGGGTAACCCTGGAAATCATCCTTCTTCATTACCGTGTGACATCATCTATATTAAAAAATCCAAAAGTATCTATTGGAAGTCAAGCTATTGTAGAAGATCTCCCCTTGCCACACAAAATTCCAAGAATGAATAGTTGTTATTCTGTCCCATACCAAAGGATTCCCTCTCATTCATCGACTAGAAAATGGCCATAGTGACGTTTATGGGTTAAATAGAACAAATCCATGACCATATTCATTTTATCAATGATTTAAACAAATATGGGATATTATTCATGAGTATAGTGAAGAGCCTCTTAGCTTTCTTTCAAAGATCATTTTAATTTCCACAATTTTCATGTTTATGAAAACAAAGAAATATTCTAAGAACATTTCTTTTTCTTAAACTCGGATCCATATCCACATTAATTCAATTTTGATTAGTCAATTATACAAGGACGGAAATTTTGTATAAAGCTAAAGAGTCTCTTAGATTTTTTGAACTTCATATTTTTAATTCAATTTTCACAATTAAAACTCTAAACAACCATTCTAAACAACTATATTATGATAGCCATTTAATTTTGGCAACTTTTATGAGCAGAAAAAAAAAATGAGACTTTTGCTATTTTTTAATTTATACTAGATCAAATATTTTTTTTCCAAATTAAGATTACTATGGTCAACAATTTTTTGTAAAGAAAATAGCTCAAAATGTTTGATATTGCATTGTATTCAAAAAATTATTGTTAGGAGAAAATATTGATGTTTTCATCTTTAAATCTTTTGCCAATTTGCAAATCAATTAAACCTCTAATTTTAATCAGTCATAAAAAATTAAAGGCTATCTATAGAAATTAAATTTTTGGTTAGTTTCCAAAGGAAATCACTTCAAAATTGATTTAAAAGAGAGTTATAAATACTTTTCAAATTTCGATAAAAAAATGTGGATGCATTATAATCTTAATACTTAATATCTTGTGTTTTGATGCAGCTTCAAGAAAGAAGTAGCCATATTTTATAGCTTAACATAGTTGTGTCCAACAACCTTGGAAATTTAGGGACTAGAAAAATGATTATAGAGGGTTTAAATGATTTGCTAAAACAGTTTAATCATTGAAAATTTGGAACTGGCATGTTTTGTTTCCATGGTAAATTTTTAATTGATTTTGTATTTTAAATTTAGTTTCTCAATGATTAAACCTTTTACATTTATTTTTGTATCCATATAATGAACACTTAAAAGATGAAAAAAATTGGTTGAATATTTTCATAGATAATCAGCTCAATATTTTGAGATAATAAAAAAAAAAAAGTTGAAAAAGACATATATCTTATTTCTAAAACGTTTTAAAATTGAAACTCCACTTTGGGAAGAATTATAGAAAGGTTGTTAAAGTATTTAAACGCTAAATTTTAGAGATGCTACAAATGTAGCTCTCAAAATTAGTCAAAAAGTAAACATGTAATTTGGATTCAAAATCTTATGGTTCAAACATTTTTAATCCCTAAAGGACAAAAGAGCCCACTTTGGATTTTAAAAATTTTGGATTGGCTATTTTAATTCATATTTTAAAAATTTTGCATGAAATTTTGGAAAGATCTCTTAATTGTCATATTCTATATGTAAAGCCATGTCTTAAATCATTTTGATCAATTTGCAAAAATAATCATTTTTTTTAGATTTCTATACCAAAGTGGCCATCTAAATATAGCTTAATTAATTTTATTTTACTTAATAGATTGATACTTGCACATCAATCATTTTGATCTCAAAAATATTTCCTTGGATTTGGGTATTATTTAACCCCTAAAGGACCAAGGTGATCTCCCTATCAAAAACCACTTAAAACTGTCATTTCTATTGCAAAGAGAAAAGAACTTTAAAAATTGTTTCTTTTTCATATCCAACCATAAGATCTTATACTTCACTAGTACATGAATAAGTGGAAAAAATTTCAGAAACTTTGACTATGTAGATTGTAAGATATATGCATTTAAAGTGAAGAAAACAAGTTTTTTTGCACCTTGCTTGACTAGATTTTTTGGCTTTGAATGTTTTTAGTTCAAATTTTTTGCACTAGTGATTTTGATTTTGTACTTATTTATGCTAAGTAATTGAGTTGAGAATATATCAAAAAAATTTAGGAAAAAAAGCACTTAATTTTCATTCATTAAAAGTTATTTAGTAGAAGTGGGTTCAAGATTCAATCATAATAATCCCATCAATGAGATGTTTCTAGCAAGAAAAACTAACCTTGTCTAACAAATTTTTTTGAAAAATTATAAAAATTGCATTCAAAAATGAATTCTACAAGTCATATTTCAAGAAGATGCTTAGATTGCGCAAAAAACTAAGATTGTCCGGAACTTTCTCATTATTAGTCTACATTGAATGAAACACAGCTTCACATGTAGACAAAAATATAATCTTTGAGAATAAAAATTGAAAAAAAAATAGTTTTGACTTCCTATGATTTTTTGGGGGCTGCCCGCCAAACTTCATTTTTGCTTATTGTGCCATAACTTTTGCTCCCGGGCATCAATTTAAATAAAAATTATATATTCACAAAGCTCTTGAAAAAATACACAATCTCAAATAATCCCAAAAAATATCACCAAAAATTGAGACAATAGGAACCTGCCCGGACCCAAATTGTCTTCTGAAGGGACAAATGGTCCTTTAGGGGTTAAAGCATTTTGGACCGTGGATGGGATTTCTTGTTCCAAAATTGATAAATTCTTGTACAAATTTAAAAGATAGAATTGAGAGATCTTAGAAAATAATACTTAAGAACAAAATTCATATTGGAAGCGCATGGCACTTGTAATAGTATTGCATGATTTGCCAAGAACTCAGAACTCAATTTTTGTCTTTAGTTTTATTTTAAGAAAGTTTTATTCTAATCTCCAATTTTCAAATTCTAATATTCTTTTGTGTATTTTATAAGTTCTTCTTTATAGACTTTCAATGGTTGTAATCTCAGATTCTAATTCCATATCTCGGATGAATCACTTAGCGCATTTTAAAGACAACGTGTAGCCGAAGATAGGTAGGGTTTTATTCTTTTGAGATAAAAATTATGAAGGATTTACAACTAAAGTAGTGGACATTCAAAAGGTAAAATGCATTACAAGTAAGTTAGGTAGTTTATAAATGTGGTCCATTCACTTTTTGTACCTCTAATTTAGGGGATGGTCAAATGGATTCTATATTGTATTTAATATGGTCTATTTGTTACAGCTAGGTGTATTAGTAGATCAGACCAATTGGAAGTATATAGCTGACTAAAATTATCTTGGTGGCTGTGATCACATGCAAGATCACACAAGTTCATGAATACATCGCCACATGAGCATTGATTTTGGGGTTCTTTGTATCTGTTTGTAACTTTATTGATGTCAAATGCACAAATGGGATATGGCACTTTTGTATTAAGATGTCTTAGTTCATTATATTTGGCAAATTACTTTAATGGGATTAGTTCTTGCTGTGACATTGGTACCTTCTGATGTTGATGAGTGTAAAGAGTATATTGGACTTTGTAATTGAGTTTTGCTTGGTGAGATAGAAGGAATTTAAACATATGATGTGCTGGTGAAAATTAATATGTGAACTCTTTACCCAAAAGTGATGCTAAGACTGACAGTTTGCATGCTATAGACGATTTCAAGGAGCCCTCTAGGACTTTAGACAAAGATACATATTTTTTCATCCAAGTTTTGAGGTTAGAAGTTGCTTGAATGCATTTTCAAAGGATAAGATTGGAAATTTCCTCATTTGGATTATTCACTTATCTTCATAAGATGATGCTAAATCTATAGATTATTTTTTATGATACCAAGAAGATTGTCACTTTCAATGATTTAGAAATAAAAACTATTAATGTAAGAAAATTAATCTTCATAATAGATCCCGCTTTCTTTAATATATTATTCTTTAAGGTGATTTTCTGGGATCCACACGACTTAATGTTTTAAAATCTTCATAAGTTTACAAACAGATTTTCAAACGCAAAATATAAATCAATTTAGGATGTCAACCATGCACAAAAATTTCACACAAACAAAGTGTCACCCCAAAAAGTAGGATGCAAAAAAGAAAAATCCTTCTAATACCACCCAATTTGCCTTGCCAAAGAAATTAGGATGCAAAAAACAAAGACCCATCTAACACCATCCAATGTGCCTTGCCAAAAAACATAAGGTGCAAAAAAGGAAAAAATAATTTATAAGAACTGAGTTGCCTTGATAAAAAAAACAGGGTGTGAATTCTTTTCCAAAAATTTACAATAACCGGGGCAATAACCAAAGTGTCCTCACAAAATAGGTTGTGAAAATAAAAAAAAAACAGCACACCAACCCAAGTGTCTTACCAAAAAAAATAGGGTGCAAAAAAGAAAGAAAAATGTTTCACCAACCAAAGTCTCTTTGCCAAAAAAATAGGGTGTAAAAAGAACTATAAATTTTACACCACGTCAAATTTTAGTGTTGAAATCCTAAAATCAAGTTGTTTGAAAACACACTTGAAAACGCATGGAACAAGATTAATTTGCACGCATGTATTCTTTCTATTTTCTTCTAAATTTTTTGCTTTTATTTTGCTTTTTGATTCCCTTTTTTTCTTTATAAAGAAAATTGCCTCCAAAAACTTGCATTGGCATGGATAGTACAATTAATGATAGGGTACCATAATATAAGCCATTTTGCCGAATTATATAATTATAGGAGTCCTTTTAATGAGGCCTTGGAGGTAAATAGCGCCCCCCACCCCCACCCCCACCCAAATACCCCCTTGCCGCACGGGGGGATATAAAACATACAAAGAATAATCCACCTGAGTTCCATATCAATCAAAAGTTAATATTTGTTGGTTAATTTTATGATATGCTCTAAGACGTTGGAAAATAGATTAAAATGTTTTCTATCCTATTTTGTTTTCAATTTTGTTCAAAAACAAATAGTAATGCTTATGGTTCAACATTCATGATTCAATATTTATTTACAATGAACATTTCAATTACAGTTTCATAGAACTTAAAAGAGAAATTGTCTTTTGTAGATGTGCTAGGGTTTATAATAGTTGTAGTTGACCACTGGAATTGGCAAGTTTATACAACTCCAATGTGTAGGACAATATATAATTTAGAGATCTACTTAGAGTGCACCCTCAAGTGCAATCCTTTGTAAGAGGTCAATGAAGATCAAATAAATGGTGCTTCATAGGGTGTTTTTAAACTATGGTGGAGTGTTTAGGAGAATACAATTCATTACCATTAAAGTAGTTATTGCTAAAAAAAATATAAGAAAATACGTAGGCAATGCCATTAATCATTTTTCTAAATTATATTCAAGGTAGGTAAAATAATTTCAAAATTTCAAAATTTCAAAGTAATCAATGCAAATGAGGTCCCAATTTTGTATATTAAAAAGTATAAATTTTGCTTTAAAAGATAAGTGGAACTGGAAATTAATGCAAGTCATTTTATGTTTTTTGACTTCTTTCAATTAGTTATGAATTATGAAGTTGGAATCAACAAGGCACAAAAAGCGTCTACCATGATATTTTTAGTATTGGTACATTGACAAATGCAATTGGTATAATGAAGAAAGCAATAATTGGGGGTGATGGTGGTCCCAAGATCTAACTTCAACTAGGTTGGAGAGGGTTTTACTTGTTCCCAAGATGGAGTACAACTTTATAAGTGAATTTGTGGAACTTAATGATTCAAAGAAGGGAAAGAGTGCCACTTCGTGAACTCCATTGAGTTTCGAAACAAAGTGTGTGATGTTATTGCTACCATGACTCCCCCAAATATGTAGGTTCATATTAATCCCTAAAAGGCTGACATGCATTTTTTGGTTGTATGGAAAATTTGGGCGGATACATGTGACTAGAGATTTCTATATTTTAGGCTGATATTTTCATATAAGGTGGGCGCAAGGAATATCTTTCATATGCACTAAATTTCATGACATTTGGAAATGTGAGTCAAAAGTTATGGGCTAATATGATACTTTTATTGTAAGTGGGTAGTCCGGGCAAATTGAAAAAAACACTTTTTTCAAAAACAAAAATTTGAAATTGGTTTTCTAGAATTATAAATATGTGGCAAGCTTTGAATCATCCCATTTTGATCAATGAGTCAAAAGTTATGAAGATTTTTAGTTTGCGGGCAGTTATGGGTTTTCTACTCTAAAGTAAACTTTAAAATCCTTTATCTTACTCAATTTTCAATATTTTTTGAAAAAAATAATATCTTAAGGCAGTGTTTTTTGGGAGGCCTTATGAGGCCCAAACGCCTCAAAAAAAGATGGGCTGCATCAAGCCTAGGAAAAATCTGAAGAAAAATTGGATGTTAATGCCAAATTGTTCCAGTTTTTTTTAAATTTTGGATGAAAATGCCAAATTTAAATGAAACTCAACCAAATCTGAGTATGAAAAGATAATTCTATCCAAAATATATATGAATACTAAAATATTTGACTACATCATTTTCACGTATGTTGCAACTTCAGCACTTCTCCAAAAACCCAAACACCTGTCTTAAGGTGAAGATTGTTTATTAAAACATTGTAACCATTAAAACTAGCATTTTTCAATTTCATAATTAATTTCTTGACAATTTAGTATTTTGAATCATTCTCTACTACAATCTACTTACTATTTTCTTTTCCTATATGTTGTACACTTCCAAATGAAGTGAAAATTTTCAAGCATGTAGTCAACTTGTCTAAGAAAATGAATCCAAAGAAGCACTACCATTTTGGCCATTTTGTCATTGAAAACTGAGCTTGTGAAGTGCAGCTGCCCTGTTTTTTGCAAGGCCAAAAAAATGATTCAGTCTTTTGATACTAGTCATTTGAATACAAAAATGAATCATTTCTTTTGATACTAGTCTTTTGAATTTTCTGAAACCAATGATTCACACAATACCCAAATGTACCCAAATGGATGATTTCCTTCCACGATCATCAGTCCGTCCTTTAAGGGTTAATGTTCTCTTTCAACAGCGTGACTGTGGTGACACAGGAAGTTAGGGTGATGTGAATTACTTTAGACGTGAAAACAGTGTGGTGTGTATCAAGGGCGGTGGCCCTTGTCGACTTCTACAGACTGATAAGTTATTTGGTATCAGCTATCAAGCTGTGTGATGTGTAAGTTACAGGAAGGATTGACGCAGGGTATATGCCGTGGACTACGATGTCTGTGGCGAGTGCTAGCCCTGGGAAAATCGGTCGGTGGTAAACAGTCTGTAGAAAAGGAATATCAAAACATACATATAAATTTCTGGTTGCCGTGTCTGATGAGAAGCTATTCTAACACGACAAATAGCCATCATATATTGACTGAGTGTACAGTACTTCTTGAGGGAAAAAAGAAATAATTTGAATATTTCAAGGGATACGCTCAAACACGATGGTGAGGACCATAGAAAAATACTCCCAAAAAACAGTGCGGACAGGTACAATAAACCCCAGAGGGCATCCATCCATTCAGCAAATATATGGCCTATTTGACGACGCAACTATATAATTTTCATTACAATAATCAGTATTGTGGAAACGGAGTGGTAATCATGATTAGGAGCTGCCCTTACTTACCTTAATTTCCAATCACCATTCCAACCAACCCACCATTTCATGGCCCCCAAGTTGTGGATGTGTTATTGGGACAGTTAAATGAATGGTACTGTACAACCTCATCATACTCCCCTAGTAATTAATAAACTCGAAGCTTAATATGTCCCTAAGTAGTGCCCTGATACTATTTGATTGATCCATCTCAATGGCTCAGTGAGGCTTCTCCAGTTGTGCATGAATTACCTTAATTGATGAGTACAGTATCGAGATTGTGCAGTTCAGTTGTTGTAAATTTATTTAGAGGAGTTTTTTTTATTCATTTCAGGGATTTGTTCTCAGAGAGATTTAGGGTCACTCAGCTCCTGAATCCTGATGATATATAAAATTTAATATTGAAAGGAGAGCTGCCCCAACTCCTCCTCTTCCCTTTTTCCGGCTCCCCTCCCCTCCCCTCCCCTCCCCTCCCTGTCTTAATTTATTGTCCAAACTGCCTTATTGTACCTTTTCCACAGTTGGGCAGTTATGTAGTCTGCTTACCCTTCCCTCTCCTGTCTTAAATCTGGGTGGACTCTCTCCATTGGCCATCAGGCATTCATGGGAGCCCTCTCCTCTCCTTTCTCATGAATGGACCTCCTTAACTTCAGCGAAATTAAGTTAAGTTAAGGGTTTAGTTAGACGTGTCGTGTTGCTTCTCCTGCCAATCCCACCTTCCGCCACGGCAACTGAGGAGTCTCTGTTTGTCTGTATGAAAATCAACAGCATCAATTGGATGGGGACTCTTCTTGCATGCATGTGTTCTTGGGACACAAGTTAACCCCAAAATGAGTGACATTTGATTTCCAGGGTTCAAAAATGTCATTGCTTATGAAGCTTTATAGATCTCAATGTCTTCAAGTTATACAAATCTCAACCGTACAATCTTCTAGTGTACATGTTGTAGATGACATGTACAAAGTTTGAAGTCATTTGGCCACATAGATTGCAAGATCATAATGTTTTAGTGTTAAAAAGGGATGCTGAAATTTTCCCCAAAATAGGTTTGGAGGTGAAATTTGATTTCTAAACCCACTCAAGTGAAAAAACTTAACACTACAAACTGATTCAAAACTTAACACTACAAACTAATTCAAAACTAGTATACAAACACATTGGTTTAAAAAAATTTCATTCAATTGACTCATTGTGTCTACAAAACAACTTTGAAATGTCAGAAAAGAGCAAGAAAAATTGTAAAAAACACACATCTAAGGATGAACTTCCTTCTATTAGAATGTTTCTCAGTCACTCATTACTTCTTAGATTGACATGAAATTTTAGCAACACAAATTAGACTAGTATACGCAACTTTTCCAAAAGAAGTTATTGAAAATGGACGCTATATGAAGAAAAAACAAGCCGCCAAAGTTCAACGTACCCCCAAAATGGCAGGATTTTGAGCGTTGAATTGCTCCCAAACATTCAAAACAACTTGGATTAACCCCTAAAGTTCCATGACTATGTTCTCACCAAAAACGCTCGAAAACTACCATTTTTAGTACAAATATCCAATTTTCGAAAAAAAACTTTTTTGGACACATGTAATTGTAAAATCTTGTAGTATAGTGACTTGAGAACATATGTTAAAAATTTCAGGAATTTCCACCCCATGGATTGCAAGATATAAGCATTCAAATTCATTAAAACCATTTTTTTGGCCCTGCAAAAAACAGGGCAGCAGCACTTCACAAGCTTGCTTTTTGATGGAAAAATGTCCAAAATGATGGTGCTTCTTTGAATTCTTTTTCCTAGACAAGTTGGCTACATGCTTGAAAATTTTCACTTCATTTGGAAATGTACAACATATAGGAAAAAAATAGTAAGTAGATAGAAGTAGAGAATGATTCAAAATACAAAATCGTCAAGAATTTAATTATGGAAATGAAAAATGCTAATCCCAATGGTGACAATGTTGTAATAAATAATCTACATCCTACGATTTTATTTTTTTCAAAAATATTGAAAATTGAGTAAGATAAAGGACTTCAAATTTTATTTTAGAGTAGAGAATCCATAACTGCCCGCAAACTTAAAATCTTCATAACTTTTGACTCATTGATAAAAATTGGACTATTCAAAGCTTTTTACCCATATATAACTCTAGAAAACCAATTTCAACTTTTTGTTTTAAATAAAAGTGATTTTTTCTGATCTGCCCGGACTGCCTAGTTATGAAAAAAAATAACATATTAGGTCATAACTTTTGACTCGTATTTCCAAATGTCATGAAATTTGGTGCATATGAAAGATATTCCTTGCCCCCACCTTCTATTAAAATTCAGCCAAAAATATGGAAATCTCTAGCCATACGTACCTGCCCAAAATTTCTATACAGCCAAAAAATGCATGTTGGTCCTTTAGGGGTTAACCCCTAAAAGACCATTGTCCGTTCGGGGGACACATGGGATTTCGGGCAGGTACCTACGGGCTGAATTTTTGTCATGATTTTCTGAAACTTATTTTGGAGATAGAAAAATTGATAAGCTTTGTGGGAATATAATTTTTTTTTCAATCGGTGCTCGGGAACAAAAGTTATGCCCAAATAAGCTCAAAATAGGGGAGAAGGGGTAGCAAAAAATTTAATTAAATTTTTTTTTCCGTATAGATTATATTTTTGTCTATTTGGGAAGCTTTGATTCATTTCATTTGGATTTTTTATGAGAAAGTTATAGACAATCTTGTTTTTTGGGCAATTAAAGCATCTTCTTGAAAAAAATAACTTGTAGGATTCATTTTGGAATACAATTTTTACAATTTTTCAAAAAAAAAGTTCCATATGGTTAGTTTTTGTGCGAGAACAATCTCACCATTGGGATTAGTGCATTTTAATTCCATCTAAAAGATATTAATATTTTATATTTTCCTTCTATCTTGTACTATCTTCTACTTAACAATTTTTCTTAAAATGAAAATTAAGTTTTTTGAATTTTTTTTTTTTCCCCTAGACTCTCAACCCAATTCCCCACTAGAAAGATTTAAAGCTCAAAACTCTATAGTGCAAAAAATTTAAGTTAAAAATGTTCAAAGTCAAAAAATATAGTCCTTCAATGTGCTGAAAAACTTGTTTTTTTCATTTCAATCGTAGATATCTTGCAATCTGTGCGGTTAAAAATTTTGAAATTTTTTCCACACATTCTCATACTAGTTAGGTATAAGATCCTACTGTTAGATGTGCAAAAAAAACATTTTTCAAATTTTTTACTCTTTGCTCTAGAAATGGCAGTTTTGAGAGTTTTTTGGCAGAAAAAGGCCTTGGTCCTTTAGGGGTTAACATGAAATTTTACCACAATAACTAGGCTTCAAGGGGAATACAATCCAACAGATTTATTGAAAACAAACAGTGGATGAAGGAGATATAAGGCCCCAAAGTTGCAGCCCTAAAATACAGTTTGGTGATCTCAAATTGAAGTTTTGAACTTTGATTAGCTCCCAAAAAATCAATACATCTTGGATTGATTTGAAAATTGTACCACACAAATTAGAAGAGAGAACACAGCATTCCCAACAAATTTTATTGCACTTGGACCTTGGATGCAAAAGTTAAAGCCTTTGAATTTGACTTGAAACTGTATGAGGACACTTTCTGTCCTCTTTGTCACTTTGGGGTTAAGTAAAGACCTTCAAAACACAATTGGAAAGGACTGGCTAGCTCGGATGCTTTCAGGCTGTAATTAAAATTAATGATCTGCCAATGAATTCTCTTGTCCGGGACTCTGAGTAGTGAGTAGGGTAGGCGGGTACTAGCTTAGCTTCATATGTGGGTGTCGTCTTTGAACAACAATGACACTTGGGATCCTGTCATTCTCTTGTAGCTTGCCAACCAGTACCTTCCCCCGAGTAACTTAAGCTTAAGTTACTTCGTCCTTGTACCTGAGGCTTCCTTCCCTGTCCATACATCAGGGAAGGAGGGTAGCTGGAACTTGTATTGGTCCCTTTGATAGGCCAATATGCACTAATGGGGACTCTCCACTTGTCCATCCAGGACTCCCTGATTTTGAACCATTGGTAACTGTCTCTGTCCAGGAGTGACCAAGGTTAAGTTACGCTTGACCACGGTTAGTGACCATCCCCCTTCCCTTCCCTTCCCCAACCCAACAGCAGCTGCCTCCCCAATTCCACTTCCGTCCCCAGTGAGAGAGTTCCCAGGCGGTGTTCATGATTCTCTGAACCCGGTTTCAACTGAGGATGGCAGGGCAGGAGCCTCCTCTAAGCTAAGCTAACTCTAGTCCTCGTCTTGCCAACTGAACTGGCCCAGCCCAGCCCAGCCCAGCCCAGCCCAGCCCAGCGGCTCTAATCATGAGGGGGCAAGGCCAAGAAACCAACCCTGAGGAACTTGCGGTTACTTACTCATGAGACTGATGCAGACGGACGGACGGACGGCTCCATCACAGGCAGGGGAAGGAAAGGAACGGAAGGGAAGGGGGCTCGCTTACCGTCTTCCTCTCTGCCAGTCAGGTTTCCCATGGGCGGCAGGGGTTATGTTTCTTTGTTTTTAGTTTCTGGTTTTGTTTTTTGTTTTTGTTTTGTTTCCTATTTAGTTTTGCCAGGGCCGAAAGCAATCTTCATTGGAGGGATGCAGTTGTTTACATCCATACAAATGAATGACATGTGCAAGATGCGGATGGGACTTGAATTACTATTTACCCCAAAGAGTGTGCATCCATCCCCCAGCGAAGCAATATTGTACCCCTAAAGACCCAAGGCCTTTTTTCAGCCAAAAAACATCCAAAACTGCCATTTTTATAGCAAAGAGTAAAAAAAATTGAAAAATGTTTTCTTGCACATCTAACTGTAGGATCTTACACCTAACTAGGATGAAAATGGGTGGAAAAAATTTCAAGATTTCTGATTGCACAGATTGCAAGATCTTTGCGTTTAAAGTGAAAGAAAACAAGTTTTTCAACACATTGCGGGACTGGATTTAATGACTTTGAACATTTTTAACTTAATTTTTTGGCACTACAAAGTTTTGGGCTTTAAATCTTTATAGTGGAGAATTGAGTTAGGGGTCTCGGGAGAAAAAAAATTCAAAAAAACTTAATTTTCATTCTTAACAAAATTATTATATAGAAGTAGATATGAGATAGAATGAAAATCTAAAATATTAGTATCTTTTATATGGAACTAAAATGCACTAATCCCAATGGTGAGATTGTTCTAGCAAGCAAACAAAACCAAGTAGAACTTTTTTTTTGAAAAATTGCAAAAATTGCATTCCGAAATGAATCCTACAAGTTATTTTTTCAAGAAGATGCTCTAATTGCCCGCAAAACAAGATTGTCCATAACTTTCTCATAAAAAATCCAAATGAAATGAATCAAAGCTTTTCAGATAGACAAAAATATAATCTCTAAGAAAAAAAAATTAATTTTAAGAAAAAAAATTTGCAAATTTTTTTTTGCTACCCCTCCCCCCCTGTTTTGAGCTTATTTGGGTATAACTTTTGTTCCCGGGTATTGATTGAAAAAAAAAGTATATTTTCACAAAGCTTAGCAGTTTTTCTATCTTCAAAAAAAGTTTCAGAAAATTACAACAAAAATTCAGCCTGTAGGTACTTGCCCAAAATTCCATCTATCCCCTGAAGGGACAGTGGGCCTTTGGGGGTTAAATGAAAAATTGAAAAGTACCCATTTTTGTTTTCGATAGCATAATGTAATAATGTAGGAATGTAATAATTGAGAATCTCATAAATGATAGAAATAAAAACATATAGCTTTCTATTTTAAACAATACAAGAGACTATTTATGTCCTCTACAATCCTATTTAAGCTCGATTGAATCCTTATATCACTATTGTCTTTCAAAATTTCTATCATTTTCTACATTGACATAGACACTTTCACTCCAATTTATCTTTGTTTTGTATGTAATTGCCTTACTTTACACTATTGACTAAATTTAGATGTAAAGAAGCACTCTTAGAAAATCAACTAGGCGAATCATAGAAATTTGCAATTCTGAAGGTAACAACAATAGTAGATAAATTTTCAATATTGCTTATGCTAGTGTTAAGGCAATTGTATTTATTTGGTAGTAAAAAAGAGGATTATAACTCACAATCTTATTCTTTATTCTTAAATTAGCCTTTATTCCGATAGATCAACGAAATAGTATTCCTTCCATCCCCAATAGATATTATGGTTCTTCTTAATTTTTTTTGGTTCCAAAATGATATTCCAGTTGCTCAAAAATGACCATTTTTTGTTCTTGAAGATTCAATGAATGGATAACAACTTCCTTGAAATACTTTTTTCTCCCAAAGGGAATGGTGACCATTAAAAAACCAAAAACCCAATCAATTTGAGATTTTCGGCCCACTCAACCTGGAAGGAAGGTTGATCGAAAGGTGTCACTCTGGCTTATAGAGAGTACTTAAGCAGAAAACATTGTTCTTGCACCAAGCATCAAGAAAATCTAGATTGATAATACATTATCTATCCTCACTACATTGGCACTGTAGAGGGAGAGGATGTGGTTCCTTCGTGAATACTTAGTAACAAGTTGAAATGGCATTATTTTTAGCCTTAATTCCAAGTAGTTAGTCCAACTGGAAGATCATTTTGGGACGGAGGGAATATAAATTTGAAAGTTTTGGATTGAGAAGAATGACTTCCCATAGGATCATGCCTCCATAATGCTCTCAACAGTCCTCCTGCTCTTGAGCAACATTATCTAGCCCATTGCAATTACATCAACTTAAGTACCGCACCACTGTGTACTTAAGCAACCCCTATTGTGCAGCTTGGGTGATGATGAATCCTCAATGAAACCTGCCCAAGTTTAGGGTACAAGGCGGTGTCTGTGGACAGTTCGACACATACATTGCCCTGTTTGCTGCAAAGAGCAAACGTAAGGAAGCAGCCCAAAAAATTGAGTGTCCTTGTACACAACTTGTAATTCCGGCTACTATAAATTTCGTGCACTCTACATGGCAGCATGGGATTGGCCGGAATTGGGATTCCACCTTTGAGTCCACATGTCCCATGGTGCTTCTTCATCATCACATTCGCTTTCTCATTAAATTTCACAACATTGCACTTGAGCAACTGCAGCTCTCACTTCCATTATCGTCCAATCCGTGGTTGACATATTTGAGCAACTGCCGAGGCAGTGCTGGTGATGGCCATCATAGTAAAATCTGCACTAACTTAATCTCACTTCCCTTAATCTACTTACTGTAGAATATTGACAAAACTCAAGAATTGAAGAGAGGGCACTGCAACTGAACTGAATAAGCAGTGCCAAGGGAGGAAGACAATAAGTGAATACTGTAGAAAAGGTGACTGCTGTATAATTTGACCCCCCCGGGCTTTTAACTTATCACCAGCCCAACAGAGTCTGAAGGTGATTGGGTCAGTGCCAGTGAATCCCTGAATCGTCATAGCTGTAGCTTGATTTGGTTGTCAGCTGCAACTTACACCGAAGAAGCCACAGTGTCACTCAGGACTGGCTCCTTTTCATGTTTTTTGCATTTTCATGCTTTGTTCATTCTTTTATTTATTTATTTGGTTTTATATTCTTTATATTTCCTCCCCGGCCTGGTGCAAACGAAAAGTAGATGTCATTGGAAAAAACATTGATGTTACCATGACAGAGCGTGCAGCCTGCAGTAGTCAGAACCTTGTCTCACTCTCGAGCTCCCTGAGTGGGAGGGGCAACTGGAGGAGCACACGTTAATTGATTGCAGCTCTGACTGACACCGCTGATTAAGGAAACCGCAGCAACCAAATGGGATTGCAACTGAACTGGCAGGCAGGCAGGCAGGCAGGCAGGCAGGCAGATCGACTGCCGTGGGGAAGCCCAACTGATCAAACCCCGGCCAATCCAAGAATTGCCGCAGGGAGAATGTTACTTATCTCAATTTGGACGGCAGCACCACCTGCTGACTGACTGACGAGGAAGTTGCGCCGTTTGCGGCAGTCTGCGGCCCATTGAAGTAACTGAAGCGGAGGCCGAGCGAGTCGGTCTCAGACTCTCAGGGGTACTACTCTCATCACAGTCGCAGTACTGCAGTAGCTTAGCTTAGCTTCTCTGTGTTTGGAATGGGAGGCTGACTAGGGAGCAAGTATTAATTACGTGGCTACTTCTTAATGAATGCTCCACTATCCATAGTGCTTGCTTGGGACGAGCAATGGAGCACTAATTAGCTTGGTTGCAACGGGAAGCAAATCAGCATATTTGGTTCAATTTAAAATTTTGACTTTCGGGTAATGGAACCACTTTCACGTAGCTGCAATTAATAGCTGCTCCATGAATTAAGCATTGAGCCATTGACTGAACCATGTTTTTTTTTTTTTTTGAGCAAGAAACAATGTGGTGGAAGGAGAAGCGATAGAAAAAAAATGGAGTTTGGAGATACATTCTCTCTTTTCCAACGTATGAAATCGCTCCCTATTGCTACGGGATTTTACGGTTGTTTCTGAACGAATGTGGATACTTTTGGATGAATCAATGGGGTTTCAGTCATATTTTACATGTTTCGATGAATGAAAATATCTTCATCACTCAAGTGAAGATCGCATGAACCACACATGCTCACAAGTTGCGAGCTCAATGTAGCATCACTCACTTTCAAGAGCACTGCATGAAGTTCAAAAAAATTTAAAACAACATTTTAAGTTTTTTTTTTAAATATAGTAAAATCACATCATTTTGTCTTATTTCTTGTGAGCAATCGAATGGAGATATTTACGTACCGGAACAAGGAAGTAATCTATATTGTATTCGGATACAATATGCCATTTTTTCTATCAGGGTTCAAAGTTTCGTAGACACAAAATTCAGCACAAATCTATACCTTAAGTTTGGCTGTTTGTGTTGTTTTGTTTGTTTGTTTGTTACGTTGAGATCTCCCAGACCGTGTGTCCCTTGGCCGCGTGCTTGGTACCGTTGGAAATCTTTCGGCAAGGAGGGGTGCACGGGCTTGGTTTCGTGGCGTTTGGACCCACGGTGTGGAAGTTATTGAATTTCAAAGTATTTATGGAATCAAAAAATTAGAAAAATACTTTTACTTTGATTTTGATGGCAATCTTGGTACCATCGGAAAGGGCTTGGTGAAGAGGGGTGCATGGGCTTGGTTTTGTGGCGTTTGGACCTACTATGCAAAAGTTATTGAATTTCAAAGTTTTTATTTTGACTTTAATAATTAGAAAATTACTTTGCTTTTATTTTGGCTGTGGCATCGACACAGGGCTACACTAGTATTGATGATAACATGATATTTGAACCCAAAAATGTTGGAAATTTTCAAAATCAATAGGCACTCATGATACAATTGTTATTTCAAGATGGGCGTAAATTAGGGGCTTCTGCAGCTAGTACGGTCCATCGTAGTTGGATAAAAATGATCATGTTTGCACAATCTTTGCCAGGGAAGGCTTGCCTAACTTGTGCAGGAGTCTTCAGCTGGATTGTCTTCTTTCTGCTCAGACAGAGATTACAGAGCTTGTCTGCTACTCAACTTCAGATTCGGAAGCAAGAATACCGCATACGTACGGTATGAGCAAATGTATCACAGCATGCTTGAAAATTGTGAATGTTTTGCAAGGATTGAAACAAACTAACTACCATGGATTGATTGATCTGAGAATACATTTACGGTAGTATATATTGCTTTTAATTGCCGATGTCAAGAAAATACGGTAATAATGTGCTCTCTTGTCCTCTTCCAAACCAAACTCTTTTGTCTGATTGCCACTAAAGTGTGCCATGTATCTAGTTTGTACAGTACATTGTAAGTTCAAGTACCAACTATGTGACTGAAGTGTCCTTCAGCCGCCCAGCTCACAGAGCAATCACACCAACGACAGAGACAAACGATAATTAAATAATCCACAAGTTGCAAGTTGCACTTCAGTAAGCGAATGCAATCGGCTAGGCTAACCTTATTATCGCAGGAGTGTCAAAAGATTTTTGGAAATAATTCTAGATCTAAGTGTTTACAAATGCTTGTTTGACATGTAACCCTTCTGAACATGAGAACCTAGCCAAGATTGATTTGAAATACAACACCAGTCCTGTAATCAACTTTTTTCTATTCATATCAAACCCCAAAAATATTTGATAAGAGAATCTAGATTTTGTTTTTCCTTTTTTTCTTGAACAAATGGAAGAATCATAATTGCATTAAAGAAAACCACAATACAAGATAGCCAAGCCAAAGGTTGGACAATGAAGAGAAATGAGCACAAACTAAATGAGAACCAACACCAAGTTACAAAAACGAGCAAGGAGAGGGAGGAGCCTTGTTCCAAACAATATGATCTCCCATCCTATGAGTAGTAACCGAAGAGTGAAGCGAAATGCTATCAAAATTCTGTTAGATAGAGTTAGCCTATTGGAAGCTTTGACAAGTTGCTAGCCGAGCTTTCATTTGCACCGCCCGATCAAAGTCTAACAAAGCATCCCAAGATAGTTTTCTAAGTGAAATCCAAAAGCCATCTATGATGATTGAAGACCTTGCTATTTCTAGAGACCCAATTAATCCACAAAGAGAATCCATGAAGGAAGGTTCTCATGGTTTGAAGACCATGAAATCGTCTTGGGAATGCAGATCCAAAAGTACATTGGGCAAAGTTGAATTTAATGTGGGGACCTGTAATTAGTAGATCTCCTTGTATGTGATGGAATATAGAAGAAGTATAGAATCTTTCTTTCATTGGCAAACATGACTCAACAAAACTAAGTAAGAAAGTTTATTGGTAGGATCCATATGTAGATACATTTTTGGACAAATTTAGGTGTAGTTACCTTAATGGCTTAACGCCAACTTACGTCGTTGAAGTCTTGAACATCTGCATAATTTAGATACTTCTTGGTGTAAGGTAGTTTGCTCTAAAAGCAACCATGCTTTGAAAGTGATCATGACACGAAGGTACATTTTGCTTTCTTCAATGTACCAATCATGGACAATTCAGGAGGTGGTCGGTTTTAGTGACCATTGCGTTTCAACTTCAAAAATTCATAACTAAATTCACGAAGGTCCAAAAAGTATGAAACGACTTGAATTAGATGCCAATTCCATTTTTCTTCCTACAAAAATTTACTGAAAATTGTTTCAAAAAATTTAGCTTCCCCCAAAAGGCAATCAGCTCTTAAATGATCGCTTTAAGAGCAGACTACCTTAATTGCTGGTTGATCCAAGGTTTCGGAGTGAGTTAGAGGACTACACTCAGGCTACGACCCTCTTTGAACGTACAGCCAACTATGGAATGACACGGCATTGGCCTCCAAGGTCAGACCCGGCATTGTTGTAAAACTAAACTGTTCTGACCAGTAAATGTTCTCAGTAATGTCCAAATTCCACAAAGTGAATGTCTTTTATCTGTTCATTTATAAATGCGCATGCTACCACACTGCTAACTTCCTGTAGCGTCATTAGTTGGTTCAATGCCTGCCATGACACACCAATTCAGGCAACAAACCTCTCAGAAACAGTTTGCCAGTGTTGCCATTGGGGGGAAACTACGTTTGCCAAGCGAGCAACGTTTGTCAGTGTTTTTCTAATGGATTTCCAATAAATATTACAAAGTTACGCAGCTTCCTCGCGCCAATTCCACCGCCTAATAAGATAATCGAATTGATCACATCACTCAACCGTTCGAGATATAATAATAATTAAATCCAAAAAGAAATCAACTGAAGGTCAACAAGTGCAATGCGGATAAATAGTTACTAAGTGCCTGAAAGATCTGCGCCAGAAGCCACGAATATCCAGAAGATACTCTCAGCAAATGCTAATAAAGAAAAACAATTAAAAATTAACGGCCTTTTTTTATAACTAAGTAGTTCTTCTCTCATTACTTATTGTGAAGTGTGTGTCAGTCAGATATGACTTGATTACGGGAAAGGGAATGACTGCAACAAGATCGTAACATAACCGAGTTCGGGAGAATCCAAATTCTCTGAGACGAGGACCAAGTGCAGGAATCCCAAGTGCTGCACTAGCAAGTAGTCAGTCTCCTTGTCGCTGCAGACACAGGAATTCTGCACAGAGTGTTGCGGTTCGAAGGACAAAGCCACCCCTAAACATGCGGCACGAGAGGCGGTGATTGTAAGGCCGGTGATATGACATGACATGAGTAAGCCTGAGCACGAAATCGGTGGCTATGGCGAGCAGTACCAAAAGTTTCCGGTAGTCCGCCTGGTAATCAGCTGACAAACACCGATTCAACTACAAGGCCTACCCATCCGAACCTGCGTAGCGTATATCGATCGAATTATACTATTCTCCAGTGATTTGGGTAACGTCCAAGGGGATTCGTGTCATCATGAACAGTAGCTTGCTAGCTTCCTGTTACTTAGGATTTTCTTTTGGTTTCAATCGGCCTTTGTTTGCTGTTGTACGTTTACACCTGCTACAGTAGCTGCAATTTGTGGTCTGTTGGCGGAGTCGGATAGCCAGCTAGTGGGTGGATGTCCACCAGTACCAGCTAGCTATACAGCTATGGCCAACGGAGAGCCAATCGTCACTCGTATTCTTGTTTGTGTGTTCTTCCGTTTGGTTGCGTGCATGTTCGAGTTTGAAATCTGCATGATCATATTATTCCTCTGGCAATCTACTGTAGTGGTTCATGTGCGCACTTAACTTCGAGAGAAGACTATTAAGCGGGTCGGACGATGGGTCCCATGGGTAGCTCAAGCTCTGTCCGCTCGTTGAATTGGAGTACAAATTAACCCAGCTCATGCTGCTAAAATAATTCCTGCAACGGAAAGTCTATGATTGGAAGTGTCAACGACTTGGGTTGCTGGCAGAGAGGTACCGATGCGCCATGGTCGATTTTGCACGAGATGAGAAAATTAGGGTTTGGGGGTAAGTTAGAGTCTGGAACTCGTACTAAGTTAATCTCCGAGGTCAAAGAACGTTATACACCAACCTAGCAACTTCCTCTCCTCCCAGAAATTCAAGACAATTGCAGAGCTCAACCCCACGGCAGGAACTGAGACTATTCACGCCGCTTATCCCCCCCCTATGGAAGACCTCTCTTGTGCCCAATTTGTCACAAAAAGTCGATTACCCAGGCTCCCAATTTCAATTTTATTTCCTACCCTAAATCCCGGATAATGATATTCAACTGTAGCGCTGACATGGCGTTACTGCTCAACAGTAAGAAAGGTCAGGGCTAACGAAAGAAATTATTGTATGCACTGTTGAATTTGTAGGAGAAGAACAAATGAATTGGGAGATTCGATCATTTGTACATGCACCAACAAGGGAATGTCGATTCACATCGTCCACTTTCAACTAAAATGGCAAAGTATCGCACAATCGTACCAAACTCACCTGTCCTAGTCATACATTGAAGGAAAAACCGTTTTCGCATCTCATCATTGGCAATCGGAAACTGCTGATCAAGTTGCCTACTACTGAAATTGTTTCAAGTTGCCTAATGCAAATTGCTGACATGATCGTGGCCATCAGCATGAATGCTTTTCCAAAACCCTAAGTAACTAATTAATTGCTGAGTCGTCGATCTCCATATCCAATCCGCACACTGTAGCTAGTATCTCTCTCCCGAGTCCGTTTGTGCTCACTCGCTCTTTGTCGTCACTCCGTGGTCGTATGACGCTGACGAGTTGCGCAAGCCTGGCGTTGACGAAACCGGACGGGGACGGAGGCCCGTGACGAGTAGTTGGGAGCGAGTACCTTCCTCGGATTCCCTCCAGCAGGCTTTTGTTTTTTCTCCTTCGGCTGGTAGTGTGCGATGAAGCTCCAGTCCAGCTCCTACTCGCGCCTGACTGACATAACCGTCTGACACATGACACACCGAGTCGCACGCGCATGTGCAGCAGCGGGGGTTAATATAATACAGCTCCGTTGTCTTCTCTACCTGTCGGTTGGAGCACCTGCATCCCGAACACTGTGTTGCCCGACTGGAAAAAAAAAAGATTATAAACTGTCGACACCTCTGGTGTCGTAATCTCATGCCGATGATTGCCGTCAGAGATCGAGCCAGCCTGGGACGGGGAAGTTGATCGATCATTCTACCGTCGATTGATTTAGGGTTTGGGGCTGGGCCACCACCTCCGACATCTTTGTTTACTGGTGGTTGAAGTACGTATAGCTGTCCTGTGAGTTCGATTGTGTGGACTCTAAGGGAAAGGTAGGCAGCATTAGTAGGATGTGTTGCTGTTTCTACAGACAGACGTCAGAGGACGGTTCAGGGCATCTCACATCTAGGCAATCGCATCAATGCTTATTTCTCGTCGGTTTGGCTGTCTCCCCAATCGATCACCCTCCGTGGCCCCGTGCATCTTATCAACCTTGTTCACCCTTTGATGTAACGAATATTCCTGTTTCTCAACTTGCGATTGCAGGGTAAGACTGTAGCAAAGGGGAGAAATTTTCTGCTCTCTGATTCACCGGGAGAATTACGACAGAGAGACTTCACTTAGTTTAGAGTCAATTCGATAATTGGCGTGTTCAGAGCCAGCTCTGAAATTGTGAAATTCGTGTGCTCAGAGCTCTGGAAAGAACTAAGACTGGTACAGAGCTGTGGTTCCAGTACGTCAGGCGCTTGGAAAGGGTTGATATTTCGACGTTTAAATGAATTTGACATCGTCTGCTTAAGAATTTGTGAATTATGTTGTTGTAGCGTGGCTCTGCTGCCTCTGCATGACTAGTTTGTCGCTTTGCCAGCGATTTCTTACTCGTGAATCTGAGCATGACTGTCGATGTTCACTTGTTCGTTATCGAAGCGTCATAGCCCTGGCGTGATTTTCACACATTAACCTTGAAATTGATCCTACATCGTCGTCGACAGATCATTACCAGAATTAAGGTCCTGTATACAGTAATAACAAACTAGATAAGAGAATCATTCAGATAAAATTCCAATTATTCTTCATGGCCATGTGTATGCTAAATTCATCCTCTTCAATCATTCAAGCAGAAGAAAGTATGCCTGCAAGATTCAGTAGAAGCACCTGAAGGTCCGAAACTTAGCGTCGATGTGCACGAGCTCATCTTCATCGATCGAGGCAATTTTTTCTCTTGGATGTTACGACTGTCGTATGTCGGTGGATCGAGTGACGAGCAGAAAAAAAAAAGGATTTTTGCAGTAGAAAGACCCAATCGCTTTTGGAAAGGTCGCTTCGAGGCGACTTCGTAAAGCCGTCCATTGCTGTCAAAGCTGCCACGAGTTGAATGCGGTACTGCGAGAGCCCATGTGAAGATCAGTGTCAGACTTTGGCGATAAATCAACATCTAAACCTGCAACGCCAAAAAAATCTTGTTTTCATGAGCACGGTACGCAGAAATCAATCCACCTCACAGTCCTGGACTACCACCAGAAAGGCGACACCTGATTCATGAAAGCTAGCCTGGTGGCACACCAAGCCTCTGCAAACTCAAATCCGGCCACGGTACCTGCAGCCTCCTTATTTTGTGATAATTCATGCTCACTGTTGCTGAATATGACGTGACCTGAGCTGCGGTATTGAAGACACATTCATTTTAATTGTATAAGTTCGGTTTTTTCCTGAATCGGAGCATCCCAAGTTGTCCATCTCATAGCAGGACCACAGAAGCCGCCAGATCGAGTGCCACACAGTCTAACCTGAAACCTGATCTCAGTGCTAATTGGAGACGAAAGCGCTAGTTCAACAGTATTTGCAAGGTTCAACATGATTAGGAATTGTTGAATTGACTGGCATTCCGAAGATTGGATAGTCTGGTTTTTGAAGAACAGTTTGAAGAACTCAAAATAAATAGCAGAACTGAATTTACTTTTAATGCAAATATATCAAATTTACACTGTTTATATTTAGTTTGCCAACTTTTACAGAAATTAATTGTCAAGTCTTGTGTGCCCTGGCATCAAATACTCGTTTCTAAATTCCAATCCCACTCAGAGAGTGCAGACATGTCATGTGAATCTTGTGGCAATACATGCTTTTTACATTGTTTTTATTTATTATGCGGCTACAGTATTGAAGACACATTTCTTTTCTGGTTACTTCTGAATCGGACCTCTCCGGTCATTGTTTAATATCAAGAAACTAGCTAGCTTGTTAGTTGGCAAATACAGGTCTCAAAATTCAAATCTGAGCCAGAAGTTGCAGGCATGTCATGTCATTCCAGCTTGATAAGTTGTAATGGATGTTGTCCTGTAGACGTATGTAGATTATTACATTTGTCATACACACTGTCTGACTTTGGAGCACATCATAAGAGTCCTTTCTTTATCATTTACAAACTCACCAGAAACGAAGTCTGCTGTTTGTACCAAAGCTTTGATATACTAGTAGTGGATCATTACACAAGTGCAACAAGATACTTGTAATGGTGTACTTGCCAGACATGTAGACGACGCCGTAGAGTGCACACAACAGATGCGAGTTTGGAAGTCAAAGTTACCTCCTGCAAACAATTTGAATGCTTTTGTAGGTATCACTTTGCCGGAATCTAATTTCAATCTCAAGACACCTCGCTTCCAGCAACTAGGCGGACAACAACTTCTAATGTAGACAACTATTTTGCTATCTGCATCCGCATGTGCAGTTTGTGGCGTCGTTAGTAGACCAATGCCAAGAGAGAATTCAAATTAACTTAAAACACAAAAGATTAATCAAGCGGTTCATAGTTCATTCAAACCAATTTCAAAACGAGTTTTGGCTATACTGTAAATCCGAATTTAAACTTGAACATAACTTTCTTGAGGAGCTTGTTCAGCGCTCCTGGAAAAAGACTCTTTAACAAAATTATTTTTGTGCAATTGCAATCAAGTGGGAGGTGAGGTAAGTATGCCCCAAAGCGTCTAATCCCCAATTAAGTACTGTATTAATACATATAACATTTCAACCTAAAAATCTTGGACTAGAGTAGAACTATAGATAGGAGACACAATTGAGTACTAACATTTTTGGGTAAACTTATCTTTCCCAAAGCAATTATCATGAAGAATACAAATGCTAATCAACCGTGAGACACCATGCATTCATGTTCTTTGTAGCAGACTTTCAAATCTTTTTTTAATTAGTTGCTTTCTATAAAATAGAAGGTTGAATCCTTATAACTACCCAAGAAATGTTCATAAATGTTTTATAAATGATAATAGTTTCAAAGCTTATCCAAATTTATCTACCTAGAAATAAATTGGAATAACTGAGATAAATCAATGACTCATTAGCAAAGTAAGGATATGGTAGTGACACCTTTAAAGATTGCCAGGTACCTAAAATGAACTACTATGTTTTGCATGTAAAATTGCTAGTTTCTTATTTAGAACTTGAATTATAGGTGATCAAAGTGTCTATTCAAGAGTGCCTATTTTTAGGAATCACTTTTTGTTGCTTCCAGTTGTTTCCTACAAAGTCTATGATTGATTGTTGGAGCTTACAATGTGTTGCTTTTGAAAATTTATAACACATTCTATGAGCAGTATAACAATTCAAATTCTACTTGCAACATCTTTTACTACAATTTGCTTATCTGATCAAACAAAAAATTCCGCAGTGTGGCAACACGCAAGACACTAAAACCTTATATTGACAATTCACAGTGACATAAGACATGGAAACCCACAAACTTTCTCAAACATTTCCCAGACTCTGAGAGACTGAGACACTGCTTCAAAATTTGTCAATGACATTCCTTCCCTTGCAATTCACTCTTGCAGCAAAGCGTCTACATCTACCGGAACGCTTCAAGCACAATCATCCCCGCACTATGAGAGTGCCCGTTGTTCATTGTTCATTAGTCCATTGTCTACGTGATTAGTCATTTAATCTTGAAGATGTTTTGTTGTAACCGACAGATTTCTAGAAGTAGAAGATCCTTGTATCAGGTTGTGTTGGCTCTTGCTGTGCGACTGGGTTGGCTTGGATTGAGGCTTGGAGGAAACAAAGCTTTGTGTCGATTCCCAGTGGCTGTGGCTGATCTCGTCATGTCAACGCAATCTCTTCATTTGAAGTGTGATAGTAGGTGGGTATCCTTCTTCTAAGTATAACAGGTTTGCATTAAACACTTGTGATATTTGTTGTGTTTGCGTGAGTACTCGCTATTATTTTATGGAGTACTTCATGTATTTTTATGGACTAGGTGATTGCAAAGTTATCCAAAATCATTGCCGCTTAGGACCTACCGAGTTGCAGGTGGCGAGGTTGTTATAGACCTGTGATTATAATTGATGACTTGGCTTGCTTTGCAATATTTGGACATAATCTCAATGCAAGAGAATTGAGTCATTTGACTTCTAAGCTTAATGGAGATTAAATCCATGAATAGATGCATTCTTTGGTGAAAAGTTAGGTGAGTTCAACAATCTCATGAACTAAATTAATATCGGTTGGTATTAGTAGAGATTTCTCTCATATTTCTCTCAATGGAAGACCAATGAAATTTCTACTTCAAACCACCCTGTTGAAAACTTGCACAAGCAAGTAGCAAGAATTATCAATCTTAATCTTCCTCTCTTTTACCAATCAAAACATGCCACAACAGCAAAACTCTTCTGCTAAATGTTGCCCAAAGTGCAGAACCTGCGTTATAAATCCTACATTCATTCCCACAACCTTCTAACGTACCTGCTGCAGCAGACAATGAAATGTTGCCCGTAGGTTTTCTGCTCCTCGTATTATGAACTCTTCTAGAATGACTCACAATGAAGCCCGAAGTAGAACCTACATTCATTCTCACAATCTTTGGGCAGTTCCAATCGAGTATGTGTGTGAGTTCCTTTTTCTGTAGCTGCTTATATGATGGTCACCGAATCCTTAGAGAACCTTTTTGTTGTCTTCAAGAGGAGTTAAAAATGGGTGCCGGTAGATCTAGAACTAAAGTTGAAACGAATTAAACCAAGAGGACCCACGCTTTTTTTCGCAGGGTCATACGTTCACTCTCTTTTGTTCAATTTTTGTTTATTATTGATCATCACTTCCAATTGAATCTGTCAACCACAGTGGAATTGGTACCTTGTCCTAAAAGTATCTGATGGAAACTAAAGCACCTTGGAAAGTTTTTGTAGTTACCAATGCTTCAGATACCCTTGAAATTGTGGAGTAGGAAGGGGTTCGGGCATTGTTGAATGAATGCTGGTAATAACGTAAGAACCTCCTGAAACCAATTGAGCACTCGTGGTGAGTACTGAGAAGCTCAGCATGCTGCATATAACTGCTTCAGATACATTACACTGGGAAAGGGTGGAGCTTGATGAAAACATTAGGTACACTTGGGTGGGAAAACTTGATTATTGACGCAATATGGTTATTCTGTACTGCATACTTCAGATGAGAGCACTGATAGAAATATAAATGCGAAATTGGACAGAAAGCAGTGTCGAAAAACACTAGGCATTAGATTCCAGTGTGACAGTACAACCCCCGAAAAGCTATCACTCCACAAACTGTTTGCCAACCTTCATTTTCAAGGGTCGTTCCAATGCCACAGAATCAGCTCCCTGAAGAAGGTGGTAAGCCACCACTAAGCCAGGAGACAAACATTCCCACCTTCTCAATGTCATTGCACAATAGAATCTTCTTCTGTTAAATTTCACGTCTCCTGTACACTACTTCGTTCCTATGCCTGGCAACCCGATTTCAAGTTGATATTTTACAATAACAAGGGAGCTCAGGACGGTCACCTCTCAATTTCACCTCTTTCTCCAACAATTTCTTGGAAAAAGGTGGGAGCCCGTTTTCTACTAATTAGTGTGCATTGATGCCTAAATATCTGAGTCGAAGGAGTGAAAGGTGCCTGCTTAGCCATTAGAGATAATTGGTGGTTCTTGTCAATGCCTGTTTTCAGGCCATGGGCTTTACACAAGTCTTCAGTATCGCCCTGCTTCATAAGTATTAGGCTCGCAATATCTGCCACTGGGTAGGGGTACATTTTGTATCCACCACTATTTATGGCCTTCAGTGCCAGACTGCGCATCTGACCAAAATACAGCTCCATTAAGCAGCCTTGAAGGTACGTTGCTTTCTGCGCTAGATCAAAGAACCCTTTGTAATTGTCATTCCTGTAACATCTGCAAAATCCAACGCCCTCTGGTTCATAACAATTACACATTGAACAAGAACACTACATAAACAAGTCTCAATATTGAAACAACACTAGCTTGACGTGTCTAGACACCAACTTGGGAGGAGTTGAAAGTAATCCTATGCATAGCATAATACATTGTGATGAAGAAGTAATATAAACATTCTTAAAAATCTAATAATTAGTGTGTACATAAAAAAAGAAAACTGAACTTTCAGTTCAGCTTCAGATCACTGCAAATAATGTACAACAAGCAATTCCACTCAAAACCACTCAACCACTCAACAACCAACGATCACAAACAAGAGGAAAAACAAGAAAAAAAAACAATACCAAACAAACACACAACTGGGGTATAATATAGATTCTTCCAAAATCTTCCAAAACAAGAGGATTCTTAATCGCAATACAAGGTTCTCTAATTACCTTAGCACTTTTCGGGCATACACGAAGTCTGGAGCCTGCAGCACCGACGATCTCACCCTCCGGAACCACAATGCCAGCGGTTCGGCCTGCAAGCAAACTATACACGTCAGATCTTGCATACCAAGTCAGGCCCAGGAAGGATGGGATAATTGGTTCCTTGCCAATTACCACCACTTGAAATAAAATCAGATATTATTCTTGAGTTAGAGCGGTATAGCAGCTTTTGAGAACAATGCCAACTAAGAGTTGCTAATGTTAAAGTCATGCAACATCAGAGCAAATCAAGTACAAATAAAGCTGTCCCATACTCTCACTTGTGAAGATAATGGTTCATTGGCTTGTCGTACTCACTAGTTCAAATTGACCTTAACTTTGCAAACCTAAGTTCCAGGAACTCTAAATTCAAAGGGCTATCAACACAGCTTCTGTGGACTGCTATGCATACCACTTCAACTAAAAATATTACCTCTGGAACAGTACAGTAATACGAACCTTATAGTGATCTCTGTCCCCTAAATTCAACAACACATAATAGCTGAAAAATTCTGCTTCATGCAGCCACCCAGTGCCTCCCTCAGCATCAACAGCACCATAGAGGTTAAGGAGAGTGAGTAGAGATTTAGTGAGCTGCTGAAAATTCAGTTGTGCATCCGCATCATTTCCGGTGCTTGTATTTTTTTCCCGTAACTCCCTTTCAGACATGATGTGAAATCTGACCTGCACGGTGACCATCGAGTCAAAGATTGATCAGCAACCCCAACTAAATTCCAGCGTATACCAGTCATGCATGAAAGTCATAAAGAGTTGTTTCACTGATTGATGAGTTTACACTAAAATAAATTCAATTACTTGAAACGACTTTACAATAGTTAGTAACTGATGAAGAGGGAATTTTTTGAATTACAACAAATCTAGAAAGAAAAGCGTTATGACAAAATTGTAAGAAGCACCAACTCACAATTTCTTCAAACATGGCAATGGCCTGACTGTTGGCAATGCACTGCATGCCCAACTCTTGACGCACAGCACGCGTCCGATCAAAAAGAAAGGCATGGACAGATTCGAAGCTGTAGTCACGGCGGTCCAACATATGCATCAAGTACTGTAGCGTCCCCCAGAGCACATTCTGCGGCCGCACATCTGAAGGTTCCAATTCCGCAACAGAAATAGTCCTGCAAAACTGTAACTCAACCACGTGAACATTCAAACAACATTCACTCTCCACACTACTTCAAGTGTAACATTCGCAACATAGACTCTCGAGTAGAAACTCTTTGAGCATGATCTGAATACCTTCTTCACGGCAAGAGTTGCTGATGTTCTAGCCATATTGCCATTGATGCGCTCAAAGATTGCCAAATCTCTCAGCCGTTGACGCTGTTCTCGCTCGCGAGCTGCCATACAACAATCATGAGAGTCCCATCAGAATGTGCTGACCCACGGAAACATCACAAAACCAAATCCGGCATCAAACAAACTCTCGAAATTTTAACTCGCTAAACTGTCATAGAAGAGTGCAGACACAGCCTACTCCCAGCCCAGAAGCACCATATCCAGAGTGCTGTCGAACTAATTTTTGAATTCGAGCAAGCAAAAAACACGGCAGTTTACACATCGCTCGAGAACACCAGGACATAGCTATTTGGAGCCGACGGGACAAGATGGCTAGACATAAAAAATGCAATAGTCTAAATTAGGTTAAGAGATCTAATCCTGAGCAGAATAATTTTGCATCACTGCACAAAATGACCACACACATACCACTCATAAATGTGTTGCAATGCAAGCATCCATACGAATGTGTCCACCACTGTCAAGATTCATCCTCTCACGTGTACTGCCCTTAAATAACCATTTTCCAACTGCTGACCCATGACGTAGCTAGATTTCTCAAACTAAGTCTGACACGAAAACAGTGTGGCATCGAGAATCACCTGGGCACATGTCCTGGCAAGTCCCAACTATCGAAGTGGCAAAGAGGCCATCGGCTTCACCACCAACATCAGCGTACGCAACAAGTGCGCGCACAGGTGCAGCACCATTCTTCCAGCTTGAGGCCAGCTCCGGCGTTTTCGGTCGTCGGTTGGTTGAATATGAGCTTGCGAGCTCCGGCATTTTCAGTCGCTGAGCACTTGAGTTCCGACTTGCTAGCTCCGAAGGGTTTTGCCGCGAACCAAATGAGTACCGACTTGTCAACTCAGGAGTTTTCTGTCGAGGGCTTGCCAGCTCTGGAGTTTTTGGCCCCGGGCCAAACGAGTACCGACTTGTCAACTCTGGAGCTTTTGGTCGAGGGCTTGCAAGCTCCGGAGTTTTAGGTCGTGGGCCAAACGAGTACCGACTTGTCAACTCTGGAGCTTTTGGTCGAGGGCTTGCAAGCTCCGGAGTTTTAGGTCGTGGGCCAAACGAGTACCGACTTGTCAATTCTGGAGTTTTTTGCCGTGGGCTAGCAAGCTCCGGAGTTTTGGGCCGCGGGCTAGATGAACATGCACTTGCAAGCTCTGGAGTTTTGGGTCGTGGGCCAGCTGAAAATGGCCGTCTCCCGGCCACATCTGCTTGCACGTATTCTGCAAGTCCAACGCACCACTTTAAAATGCAGTTCATGTGCTTACCATCACTTTCTAGAGCTCCATCCCTCTCATAACATTCCTGAGCATCTCCATCTATTTTGCACAGCAACATGAACTCAAATATAAAGCTGTGTCATTATCCGCAGTTTCTGCTCAATTTCCTATACACAAACTCTCCATATACACTCTACGGTGGACGGTCAGGTATTTGAGGGAAAATAACAAATTGGTACGGTGAACAGCGTGGACTCCTCCGGAATATTAGGTTAAGTTTCATTCCACAATCCACATTGACTAAAACCATTGTTGGAATTGGACCAGTCAGAGCCCTACTGGAGGTTTAGACACTAGCACAGTATCCAGTCTCAAAACAGAGTCAGTTGTAAATTTGTAACTGGAACAGCAATCGGCCGTCACATAGAGAGAAATGTTGCAAGCACTTTTAAGTCGATATCATTTACCGCAGTAGAGGACACGAATTCGCATCACAAGGAAACATGAATATGTAAATATTCGAGCACAATCCATCTGTCTATTGTTACAGTCCAGCAAGTAACCTAATCTTAAGGAATCCTGTAGCATCTTTGCTATGAAAAGTCACTATCACAACATGTAATCACGGAACACAGCAAGATTATAACGAATGCAGGGCTTGTTGGTTCAAATGTAGAATCGGGCAGTATACTAAGGCAATTCTCGATAGATGCTTCTATTTGTGACATTTTGCAGCAAAGGTTCCCGACTCTGCATCTGTCCTGTATTGTTAACAAGCACAATTCGCTTGGGTAATGTAAGGCCTCCATTCCACACAAGGTAACAGAGAAGTTCCATTCACCATAGAGGTGAACTTTGAACCTTTCCCTACAACAGTCTAGAAACTTTGGCACATTTATTTTGTGTTAAGCTACAAAACAATTGCAGAAATTCAAATGCCAATAGATCAAGTAATTTCAAAATTAGCACAATTCAAAACTCACCTGTATGGTGAATGGAGCCTCTAATGTACTGTATGGTTAATGAAGACTCGACTTTAGTAGGGAGAGAGAGCTCTGCCCACCTGGATTGTGGTAGCTGTTGCGGTTTCCCGTTTCGGCAGGCCGGCCCTGGTCACGCCACGACATGGAAGGAGCCACTGGCCCTCGCTGCCAAGTGTTGGATCCTCGGTTGTTCCGCATGCGGTGCGCATTCGTCTCCTGAGGTTTTCGAACATCCATCGATCCTCGGTGATCGAAAGTGTCGTTTCCATACCCGCTGTTGCCATAACCAGAATTGTTATTATTATTCCCGTGCCCACTGCTTCCATAGCCAGTATTCCCATAACCAGTATTCCCATAGCCAGCGTTGCCGTACCCACTGTTGTTTCCGTAGCCAGCGTTGTTTCTATTGCCAGCGTTGTTTCTATAGCCAGTGTTGTTTCCATAGCCAGCGTTGTTCCCATAGCCAGCGTGGCCGTAGCCGTTGCTCTGCCTCGGCACATCTCTGTTGGAGAACGGACCCCTGTCCGCCATACCTGCCTCCTCTGCGCCTCAACGGCTGCAAAACCCACACACTCCCATCACAACAAACCCTTTCTCCTTCTCCTTCCCCACACGCGATTCCAACAAAAGACCCAAACCCCTATACCAAATCCCCAACTGGATCCCCAATTCACCTCAACCCAAGCCAATTCTCCAAGCATCACTTATCAATCCAACACACCCATCATCCGCTAAAGGAGCCACATCGCCCTCGCTTACCTCAGAGGCCCAGCCAGGAGTTTTTCATATCATGGAGGCCCAGTGAGCCCAAGTCCCGGGGAGTGCGAGCGCACATGTTGAAGGCACGAAGACCCCCGCGTGCTGCTGCTGCTGCTACTGCCGCCGCTTCAGTGAACGTGCGTAGCGTGGCCTGTGGAAACGACTGAGCAAAGTGCGTGCGAGGAAATATCCGTTCCTTAACTCGAAGATGGCGTGACAGAAGAATGAAGAATGAAGAAGAAGTGGGCTGCGGAAGATGCCTCGTCAAGGGGGGATCTTGGGTTGGAGGAGGTCTGTGGTCTGTCCCGATGCGGCGAGACTGACGCGTTCTTCTCCTCCTCTCCTCTGCTGTTCTGTTCTGTTCTGTTCTGTTCTGTTCTGGAGTCCCTGCCCGCTTTCCCAAGGCTCTTCCCATCGCCGTTTACTTTGGGGTCTTTCATGCATATGGAGCCTAGAGAGGGACTTTGATGCTGTTATTACTCTGTTATTAGTATATTGTTTCCACTCTAAACAGCATCCCCCGTGAGTGTTGCTTGCCTATGACGATGATGACCTCCTTTTAGGGATCCCGACAGCTGGGCACGGACTCACTGAGGTGTCCAACCCTGGATTTCTGGGGAGGCACAGTGGCCAGGGGCGCAATTTGCTTTTTCTCAAAATGGGAGTCCTGGAGGCCTAACTTGGTTTCTCGAGGGAGTGCTGTTGTTTTTTCATATTGGAAAAGGAGACAGTGATTTCTTCAATACTTCTTGTGCTAAGGGAACTGACCTTAAATCGCACAGTGAAGCAATTCAAGCATGATTCAGCATGGTTTTCACTATTATATTGAGAAAAGAAAACTGTGGGGTCCCATGGGATTCTAGATTCTCTTAGAATGCATTTTTTGGACACCATGTGAATAAACGACGAATTTCCAAAGTGCTGAGAATAGATGTACCTAAAAGCAATCATAGAGTCATATGAATAGTAGGAGTACATTTTAGGCAAGAATATCTGCAATTTCAAATGTAGTTACCTTACTTGGGTGAAACTTGGTGATATCCATCCATCTATACCTTTAAGACAATCTGTCCGTCTATGTGTTTATTTGTTTTGTTTTGTTTTGTCTTATTGAATCTCCTGGACCATGTGTCACGTTGAGATCTCCCGAGCCGTACATCCCCTAGTCACGTACTTGGTATCATTGAAAAGCCCTCAGCGAGAAGGGGTGCATGCGCTTGGTTTTATAGCATTTGGACCTACGATGTGAAAAATATGGATTTTGAAGTTATTTCTGGATCCTAAATTACGCTAAATTATATATCTTTTGGACCGTGTGTCAGATGGTTGTGTTCTTAGTATTGTTGGAAAGCTCTCTATGAGGAGGGTGTATAGGTTTTGTTTTGTGGCGTTTGGATCTACGATGTAAAATATATTGAATATTGAAATTTTTATTGATTTCAAAAATTCAAAAATTATTTTTATTTTTATTTGATTGTGGCAACGATACAAGGCAAGGAGGGGTGCACGGGCTTTGTTTTATGGCATTCCAACCTACAGTGAGAAAGATACTAAATCTTGAAATTTTAATGAATAAAAAAACTAAAAAATAACCCTTATATTTTTTTTTTGACTATGGCAACGATACAAGGCATACTAATCTAAATAAAAATTAGGTAATACCTAGGCAAAATTTGGCTAATGGTCTTCCAATATAGCAATAATCTAACTATTTTACCCCTCCAAAATGAAAATTTCCTTTAGAAAAAATAGCCAATATCCTTGTCTATAGCCAGTTGGCAAAAAATCGTGCATCAAAAAAACATTGTTGTGGCTTGGCGATATGGAGCCCAGCTAAGATGCATCCATGAAAGGAGACAAAATAGAAAGAATCTTTCTTTGTTGTAGGGATGCTCATCCATCCATTCTATTATTAGAACATTTCATTATAACTTCATCCAAATAGTAGGAAGTTTAATAGTAAAAAGATTACTATTTTATATAGGGATTTGGTGATTTCAACCATTGCTAATGAGCATTCTGTTGTTGTCACAACCAAAATAAAAGTTAAATTAATTTTTTAATTTTTTAATTCTTGAAATTTTTGAAATTCAATATTTTTTCTTCAGTGAGTTAGAATGCTACAAAACAAAGCTTGTGCATCCTTCCTTGCAGAGGACTTTCCAATATTACCAAGAACGCAACTAGGGGGCACACGTTCCAAGAGATCTCATCATATTAAACAAAACAAATAGCCTAAATCAAGGTATATTAGTTATGCATGTGCCAATGAAAATAAAAATAATTTTCTAATATTCTATTTCATTGAAACTTTAAAATTCAATAACCTTTACACCATAGTATAAGGGCTACATTTTTGGTACAAATATAAAGTTTTATGCACAAAGGAGTGCAAGGGAATTTTTTGTGGTGTTTTGACATGCAATATGAAAGTTATGGATTTCCAAAATAAAAGATACTATATGAAAATTATGGAGTAATTTAGTTTAATTTTTTAATTTAGAAAAATCCATAACTTTTAAACAATATGTTCAAACTCCACGAAACTAGCACAAATAGAAAGTTCTATGTATAAAGGAGTGCAAAGGTTCTGTTTTGTGGTGTCTGGATATACAATGTAAAAGTTATAATTTTTCCAAAATAAAAGATAATTTTTTTCAATTTAAAAAAAATCCAGAACTTTATCATTGTAGATTTAAATGCTACGAAACCGGCATGAATAGAAAGCTCCATGCACTAAAGAGTGCAAAGGCTTTGTTTTGTGGCATTTGGACATGAGATGTGAAAGTAATGAATTTTCTAAAATAAAAAATAGTTTGATTCAATTTTTGAATTCATAAAAAATTTGAAATTTAATAACTTCCACATCATAGGTCTGAATGCCACTAAACAAAGTCCGTACACCCCTCCTAGCAAAGAGCTTTTCAATGGTACCAAGAATGCCGCTAGACACCTCATGGTTTCCTAGATCTCTACGTATCAAACAAACAAAACAAAACAAACAACCTAATTTAAGGGGATAGATAGATAAAGATATTGCCTTTTCTTTGTAACCTTAAAAGGACGTTATAGACCTCAAAGGTTTGATGGATGTAGGATCGAAGAACACACCTATTGGTTCAATAATTGGAGTATTTTGGTGACTACCTTGGTCATAGAAGGCCGCGACTACTACAAGAGAAAGGGGCGTTTAATTTAAATATAGTCTAAGTAGTATAGTCCTATAAGTAATGATCTTTTAAGGAGGTTTTTAATAACATTTTACTCAAAATACATGAAAATCTTCTTAGAAGGTCATTATTTATAGGACCATACTACTAGGATTATATTCAAAATACCCCTTTCTCTTATAGTGAATTAATGTAGTTAGTGCACAATTGAGGTAATACTTGTGCAAAAAAATGGTTGGACATCAAACATCATTTTAGACTTTTCAAGAGTCTCTGCAATCTAGACTACAGGCTTGCTTTAGACATCTTCACATCTCCTTTCAAATTTAATTATTTTTTATGAAGAAGTGTTTAACCTCCAAAGATCCAAGGCATCCCTCCAAAATCACCCCTAAAATGTTGTTTCTAAAGATCAACAAAAAAATGTTCTTAGAATCATTTTTTTCAAAGATTTAATCACAAGATCTTCTTTATTACTATCAAATTAGTAAATTCTCTAATTTCCAAATAATTTGACCAAACAAATTTTGAGATATTGGAAATCAAAGTTCAAATTTTGAATTTTTTTTTCTTAGCCAAAATGACTTCACATGGACATATTTCAAAATTTCCATAAATGTAAAGTTTACTTTTTTGACCAAATGCCATAATGAATAGTTGAGAACATGCATGTCAATTTTCACAATTGGAGCAATGGAAAATTATTGACAAAGCCTTGTAATCAATAGATGTATATTAGGAAAGCAAGATTTCCACCTTACCAAGCATAGGCCCACTTGCATTGTCTATAAAATGTTTTTTCTTGAAATGACTTCCCATTGGCTAGGTCACTTCTAAGCAACAATCCGCTATGAGCATTTCTTGAAGTATTTGAGTTTGAAAAATAACCCAAAATGAAGTTTTTTGGCTGTAGAAATAGAACTTAATAAATTGTATAAGAAAAATAGGAAAATTAAAAAAATAATTTAAGGAGATTTGAACAACCTCTAAAGTTGGACAACACCCATAAAAGAGTTGATTGTAATTTTAATCCTTTGAAGAAGGACCACAAAGTCACAAAGGGGCACTTAGATGATTTGAGATGACCAAAATAGGATGAAGAGTTGCATTTTTTCATCTTTCTTTAGAGGATTCTTTGGATGTATTTGCTCATTCATGTGTTATTGACTTCATTATAAAAAAAGATTCTAATAAAATGGATTCTAAAAGATGCTTTTCAATGTTTTTTGGCAATTTGTGCCTCTTTGCTTCAAACCTAAATTTTAACCAAAATAATGATTCTTTTTGAATTTAAGTTTAACTAAAGTAATCAAGTTAATTAAGTCGACCTTCTACTCCAATGTTAACTTGAAATTTTGAAAAATTTATAAACTTAAACTATTTAAACTTTAGGCCAATAAATATGGTATAATAATCTTTTAAATATAGATTTGTATAAAAACTCGGACTACACCATAGTGTTTCATACTATAATATACACATGTGAGGAAAATTTTAGAAATTTTAAGCATAGATTGTATTTGATATGAATTTTAATCACTATTATTTGAGAAAATCACAGTGATTTCAAATTTTCATGAAAAAAACAAAAAACTTTACGGATTATAGAAAATTTTGGATCCATCTTTGAAAAATGAAATAAAATGATTTTCACTCATATTGAGTGACAAATAGAACATGCAAAGTACGAGATATCAAAATCATTTATACGGTCATAAACTCTATCTTTTAAGGGTTAAAAATCATTCTCTACAAAATTGTCAAGTTCTTTTACATTATTTGAAACTTTTACATTTGCATTTTTAATTTTGTTTTTAATTCATATTTACAATTGATTTATTTTATAACTTGTAGATTTAACATTAGAAATTCTTAAATTACTATTTGATTTCAAATTTGAGAAGTACTTTCAATTTTTTTAGATTTTTTGGTTCTATTTATCATTTGCTATGTTTTTGTAGTTAAAAATTATGATAATCTTATTTTTCCACAAATCTAGTTGAATATTTTCATATTGAAAGACAAATATGATAACTTCAAAATATGAAACTTTTATAAAAGGCTAAATTGGAGGTTTGGGAGTGATGTTTGACTTTGTGGCTGTAAAAGTGGGACAAATGCGGAATAATACATTAATAATCCCTTGAAGACTAGGAAGTTCATATTGAACTTTTGGAATATATGTCATGTTTCCAATTTTTAAGCACAATTTATTTGTGCTCAATTTGACTAAGTGATTGTAGTATTACAAAGTAAAATGTGTTTTGGGTTTCAACACAAGCAATTAAAAGAGTATACTATTTTGATTAAATAATAAATTCAATTATAATATCATATAGCTAGTTTCTTGAAGGGTGTTGAAAAAAACTCATTGATACAGGATATATAATCCCTAAAGGACCAAAGGGAAGTTCACGTTTTCAAATTTGTAAAGATGTATTATAAAATGTAACTTAGAAAAATAATTTAACCCCTAAAGTTTCTTGACTATGTTCTCACCAAAACTGCTCCAAAACTGCCATTTCTAATACAAGTACCAAATTTTTGAAAAATGTCACCTTTGGACACATGTAACCATAGGATTTTGTAGTACTCTAGTTTGAAAAGATGTGGAAAAAATTTCAGAAAATTCCACTGTGTAGATTGCAAGATATTAGCATTTGAAGTGGCAAAAATCTTTATTTGGGCCCTGCAGAAAAACGGGCAGCTTCACTTCACAAGGTCGGATCATTATGAAAAATTTTCCAAAATGCTTGTGCTTCTTTGGATTCATCCTTTAGGGCAAGATCGCTACATTCTTGAAAACTTTCAAATTATTTGGAATTTTACAACATATAGGAAAAAAATAGTAAGTAGAAAGAAGTAGAGAATGATTCAAAATACTAAATTGTTGAGAATCTTGTTTTAAAATTGAAAAAAGCCAATTTTCAATGGTTGAAATGATTTCATAAACAATCTACATCCTATGATTGTATTATTTTCCAAAAATATTGAAAATTGAGTAAAATAAACAACTTCAAAGTTTATTTTAGAGTAGAGAGAGGCTATGTAGGAAGGTGCTCCAAATGAAAAATCCACATTTCTATTGCATGAATGTTCAATAATTTTTCAAATAAATGATAAATTCTTCTATTTTTGGTTGTCATTAGCTTCAATCAAATTTATATTGGTTTCATGCTTGATTCTTAAATTTTTCTACTAAGGGATACTTAATAATAAATTTTAGAAATTCATAAAATCTTAAAAAATTCCATAACTGCCCACAAACTAAAACTCCTCATAACTTTTAACTCATTGATCAAAAGGGAATGATTCAAAGCTATCCATGTATATATAAATCTAATAAACCAATTTCAAATTTTTATTTTTGAAAAAAGTGATTTTTTCTTATCTACCTGGATTGCCCAAGTTGAAAAACAAACTACATATCATGCAATAACTTTTGACTCATATTTCCAAATGTCATGAAATTTTGTGCATATGAAAGATATTCCTTGTCTCCACCTTCTATTAAAATTCAACCCAAACTATGCAAATCTTTAGTCATGCGTTTTTGCCCAAAATTTCTATGTTGCTAAAATAGTGAAAAACACATGTTGGTCCTTTAGGGTGTAAGGATGATTTTCAAAATGTTAAGTTCTAATCATAGTAGCTGTTGAAGATTTTTATTTTACTTTATTCTTCCATTTGTTTTTTTACCTATAAAGGCATTTTTTGAGGTCAAAACTACTAATACTTATTGATTAATAGATTATTTGTGAAGCAAAGTCTTCAAAATCTATACTGTACAAATGTTAAAGAACTAACATAAGAAACTTTAAAAATATCAATGGATGAAAAAATGCATTTTTGTGACCTTAGAATGTGTTTACATTTCTTTAATGTTTAAAATTTGAACACCTAGTCTTTTAGGGATTAATTTGAAACTTGAGGAAAATATTATTTTACATCATAGTGCAAATGTATAGTTCATCTTTCAAAAAGAATCTTAAAAATGCATGTGTCTTACAACTTTTATAAGTTAATGACTTGCTTTGAAATTTAGTTGAAAATTCATGACAAAATTTCAAGTGAAAAACATTCAAATATAATTTTTTTTCTTTGCTGAACTTGCCTTTATTGATAATAGAAAGATGAAGTTGGATGATAATCTCAATGAGTTCACTCCTTTAAAAAATATATATATACATACGCTAACGGGTGATTGCAAGAAACACATGTCCTATTTTGTATTACACGGTGCATTTTGATTTGTTTTTTGGGCATAACTTTTGCGTTCTAGATCCAAATGACTTAAGATTTATAGAAAAGGTGCTCATGACCATTATACATCTTACCTAATTTTTTTGCAATTTTCAAAATGTTTTACTATATAAAAACAGCCCCCAATTTCACGTCACACTTGCCAATTTGGAGGGGTTTAGTACTATTTTGGACCTAGAAAAACAAATTTGGAGCTGAAATTTGGATGAGATTGTCTTCTAGTAGACTCCTAGCTCCCCAAAAGAGATTTAAAATTTTTTTTTTGGTGTAGTGTGGAAGTCTACAAAGTGAGCTTCTTTCTGCTTGCATTTTGAAACACATAAAACAATATTTGGGTGGGTTTTTTGGTGAATGACCATCTCCATAGAGCTGTTGCAAATGGCCAATTTTGATTTTGTGTATTTACTTATTTTTACTATTTTTCCCTAATTAAAACATGAAGGTGTGTATTTTCTTGTGATTTAGCACTTTTCAAGTTCTCTTACTTAGAGAATTTTCATAAGAAATTCCTTCCCTGGAAACCTTTGTCTCAAAGGTGTATACATTAGTCATATTTTTTGAATTTTTAAAACTTAGTTTTCTAATTTTAATATACTCCCCAAAAAATCAGCCAAATGCAACAAAATTGACAGGTGTTTCTTGCAATCATTCTAACGTCCTATTTAAACGGAGGCTATTTACCTTGTGAATTTGATTTTAAGGCATGCTATTTTTTTTAAAAAAAATCTTAGTATTTTGGGGCATCCTATAGTACTTATAATTTTTTGGGAGGCTCATTTAAAGGTACCCTATTTTTTTTATACCTAAACAATTTACCACATTCAATCCCCTTTTTTGACTTCGGGTTGAAGAACTTCAAGAAAGTTGTTAAAAATATTCCACGCCTAGAAATACAATGGCATACACTTTATTGGATTAAAGATTAATTTTGTCTAACATGGTAGAAGTCAAAACATACTTAGATGACATGCACAACAAGGAAAATGTAGAAAACATTGCCAACACAACAACAATAAAAGGCAAGCACGCAGTATTACAAAAAACAGGGTTTCAGGGTTAAGATCTGAAAACAAAAGCATATACACAATAATAATTTTGTTGCATTAAAAAACACAGAGGGGGTGGGTGGGTGGTGAATCCCATAAAATTTGAAAACATCGTGGTCATGCATCCATTGTGTATGCAGACATCAAAATCACGAAGTTTTCCTACACTTGTACTCTAACTCTATTCCCCGTGCACCTGCAACGTCTCTGGAAGTACTACAAGAAAGATTGAGAAGACAAAAAAGGAAAAAAATGCGCCAACTTCATTTGTTGGTTCCTCCACAAATCAGCCAAAACAACAGGAAAGGTTAGTCGATTGATCTTATATTAGAATCCTGCACATATGTCCCCCTTCAGACAGCAAGTAGGGTTCACGGTTGATATATTTAAAAAAAACAATTTAGAAATACAATGAGCCAGACCACAACATTGTACCAACAGAAAATTACATTCTTGCCTATAAGAAAGAAGATAGCAAGTTGGGCACCAAAAAAGAATGGGAATGAAAGTGACAAGCACCAGAACAAGTTTTCTAAGGCAGAAATTTTCAAAATGCAGGTAGCACGCAGCAAAACAAGGTGTCCAATAAGAAAAACTAAGAATCCAATGACAAGTATCAAAATTGCCAGTCTACCAAAAAAAAAATAGAATCCAAATGAGAAACATAAAAACAAGGTCTCCAACTCAAAAAAATGGGGAATAAAATGAGAAACATATAAACATCATAATGGCAACCAAAAAAAATGGAAATTGAAGAACTTACTAGTGCCCACCCCTATGATTTGGCGACATCCAAACTGAAGCCGAAGCCAAAATTGACAACCCTATAGGCACGTCCATCTTACAATTCCCGAAGTCGCCAAGGTGGTTACGCAAATCTTGTAGCTGCGCCTCTGACATTGCCTCAAGCAGGTTGAGACGAAGATGGCGGTTGACCAACGGGGTCTAGAGCGTCCATGAACTAAAAAAAAACTCAAAGTTCCGCTTGAACAGCGGACCCTTGATCTCCTCCACCGAGCACCAGCGTGGCTCTGGTGCCAACAACGCTTCCCACCGAGCAAGGCAATGAGCTGCGCTTTCCACAGTTTGATCAAGGCCTCCTTCCAGACCCTGCAACTTTCACCAAGAGCTTTCAAGCCAGCAAGAGTGGTGGGATGCACAGCATCCTTGCAGCGTGGCAACAGATTGTCCCACTCCAACATCTCAATGTGCACATCCAAAACCAGGACGAGGAGCAATGAGTCCCTCAACATGGCCTCTATGATCAACATGTGAGGAAAAGGAGAAGGTGAGCAGAAAATACCAAAATTTGGACTGCGAAGTGATGACAAAAATTGTAGAAGGTGAGGGATGCACAGGTTGGATGGGGCTCTTACTTTTGAGATGGAGCCAGCATTGATAGGAAACGGCAATGCTGGCTTTGTGCGCTGCAGGTTTATGGACTGCAAGAAGTTGCTATAAAAAAAGAATTCTGCATAGAGGGCCCAAAAATCCAAATCTGCACATTTCAAGGAACACTCACCCAAACCTTGTACACTAAACTAGCCATATCCCTTCCAAATAGAAATTCCATCTTGTCCACTAGCATCCCACCTTGTAAGTCCCACATCATAGCCCACCAAATGCATACACACAAATAAAGTAGAAACTTCAAAAAAACAAAAATATATAAGTAATTGAGTGACAACTATTGGAAATAACTAATTACCACTTAAAGCAATTGAGTATTATGCATAAGATGCCTTATCACACATGCAAAAAGATTGGGACTGTGTTCTGAAGAAACTACCTCGACTCACTAAATTTTAACACTTGATTCTAAGAAACTCATACTTCAATATGCATTTGAACATAGGCAGGTGCATTAAAAAATTAAATACGTGAGCTTCCAAAACTGATACACATTTCTACAAAATGAGTAATTCAGATCCAATTCGCCATGCATGATTGTAGACCATGCGGATCTCTTGTGGTTTAGCACTCAAGCCATACTCAATCTCCATTTATGGCTCTACGTATGCAAAAAAGTACAACAATTAATTCTTACTTCTGATTGGCAATGAACTCATTTGGAAAGTTAGCATCTACCTCATCCAACGTAAAATTTTTAGTATTGGATGCATATTGTAGAGATACAATTAAGATTATGGCGTCAAGATCAATCCAAACACAATCACTTTCATTGTATTTGTATTTGTTGCGCCCAAGAATTTTCTTAAACCAATGTAAATAAACCATTGCCATAGGAGATACGGAGCCTCTACCTCTATTTTGAACGCCTCATTTCATCAAGTCAATTGGTTGCCTACAGAGACCCCATTTGGTTCCCACCTTCACTCGCATTTTCTAAACACGTCCTACATAGAAATGCCGTTATCGGCAGCAGAATTAATAGCTGAGGGCCTTCCCCGCTTCCTTTTTGTGGCTACTCTCACGATTGACGAACTAGCATTCCCTCGTTTGTCTTTGAAATACACACCCACGTCACTGCCCAGGCTAAGGAGCATGGAAGTAGTGGACAAAGCTGAAGCTAAATAAATTGTCCGAATTATAGAAGTAAATCAAATTTTTTCATTCTAATTAGCTTATCTTTAGACAAGTAGGGGTTGCCATTCAATTGACTGACAAAGGTTGATTTATAAACTAAGTGACCCTTGTATGTAACAATATGGAGAATTTTTGCCGTTGTAGAATTGGAAGAGATTTGCACTTCATGGTTGCTTAGAAGCTCCATAAATACATTTTTCGTTTCCTCCTCTAACTTTGGCAAGCATGTATTTTTGTCGTCAACTAATTCGTCCTCCAGCACTTCATTAGGATTAAAGATACTCACCAGTTGAATCCCAAGGTTGGAGATGCCCTATAGTCTTTCACGTTCGCATTCTGGGTCTCCATCAATCCCCAATTGAGGCGTGGCAGGGGGCTGGTATGCCATATGTTTGGGGTCTTGCATTTCCAACTTCCAAGGCTCCACAAACCACTATTTATTTGCAGTGGTTGCTTGGTTAGAGAGTGCCATATTCAACACTCTTAGCATTCCCTGTGCTTGTTTCAACCTCTCCTTTAAGGCCGCAATTATATCAAAGTCTATGGCAACGAGTGAATAGTCATTCAAATTAGTGGAGGCCTCTCCTTCAAGAAAAGGGTGTAAAGCAACCCAAATATTTTCAACTTTATTATGAATCCTACCAAACTACACTCCATCCTCACTGTATTTGACACTTGATAGGCGGTTTAGGGTGTTGGCAGTGATCATAAGGTCGTGAAAGTCATAAGACCTCTCTATGCCATTCATGCCTTCAATTTTGGAGAAAAAAATCTCACAACTGTTACTGCCTGTGAGGTCCAGGGTGACCAGCAGGTGGGAATATGTATCCTTGAACATCTTCACTAAATGTACAACAAAGTGACACGAAAGTTGTACATCAAGAAAGCACTATTGACTAACAAAACTTTTTGTAGATTTGAATCTAACTGACTTATTTCCAATGGCATGATTACCGTGAATGAACTATAGTCACCAAATTCTGGAAAAAAAAAGACTTTAGAGGCCCAAACAACTTTGCTACGCAGGTCAAGAACTAGAGAAGCAAAGATATCAATGTAGTCCCTACAAATTTGCAAATACAATTTAGTGCCTAAGGTTTGCTCAGGTGTGTATTGCTGGGTGAATGCAAGAAACACTTGTACTATTTGTTGTCACACCTTGCATGCTGATTTGTTTTTTAGGCATAACTTTTGCGTATTGAATCCAAATGACTTAAGATTTATAGGAAAGGTGCTCATGACCACTATACACCTTGCATAATTTTTTGGCAATTTTCGAAAATGTTTTACTAAATAAAAACAGCCCCCGATTTTATGTCACAAATTCCAATTTGGAGTTTTTTAGTACTATTTTGTACCCAGAAAATCGAATTTAGAGCTGAAAGTTGGATAAGATGGTCTTCTAGTAGACTTCTAGCTCTCTAGAAGAGGGATTTAAAAAAAAATTAATTTTGTGTAGTGTAGAAGTCTACAAAGTGAGCTTCTTTCTGCTTGCATTTCGAAACACATAAAACATTATTTTGGTGGTTTTTTTGGTGAATGACCATCTCCATAGAGCTATTGCAAATGGCCAATTTTTATTTAATTTATTTGAATTATTTTACTATTTTTTAACTAATTAACCCCTAAAAGACCATTGTCCCTTTGGGGGACAAATGCATTTTCAGGCAGGTACCTATGGGCTAAAATTTTCTTTTGATTTTTTGAGAGGTAGAAAAGCTGATTAGCTTCATGGGAGTGTAATTTTTTTCACAATCGGTGTTTGGGAACAAAAGTTATGACCAAATAAGCTCAAAACAGGGAACAATGGGCAGCAAAACAAATTTGCTATTTTTTTTATTTTTTTTTAAGTCTTTTTTTCTCATAGATTATATTTTTGTCTATCTAGAAAGCTTTGATTCATTTCATTTGGATTTTGTATGAAAAAATTATGGACATTCTTGTTTTTGGGGTAGTTAGAGCATCTTTTTTAAAAGAATAACTTGTAGATTCATTTCTGAATGCAATTTTTCAAATTTTTTTTTTTTGCATGGTTTAGTTTACTTGCTATAACAATCTCACCATTGGGATTAGTGCATTTTAATCCCACCTAATATATACACATATATATTTTAGATTTTCCTTCTATCTCGTACCTACTTCTACTTAACAATTTTTTTAATAATGAACATTAAGTTTTTTTGAACTTTTGTTTTTTTGGCTAGATTCTCAACTCAATTCTCCAGTATAAACATTAAAAGCTCAAAACTTTGTAGTGCAAAAAAATAAAGTTAAAAATGTTCAAAGTCAAAAAATCTAGTCCCACAATGTGCTGAAAAACTTGTTTTTTTCACTTTAAACGCAGATATCTTGCAATTTGTGCGGTCAAAAATTCTGGAATTTTTTCCACACACTCTCATACTAGTTAGATGTAAGATCCTACAGTTAGATGTAGAAAAAAACATTTTTCAATCTTTTTTACTTTTTACTATAGAAATGGCAATTTTGAGTGCTTTTTGGCAGAAAAAGGGCCTCGGTCCTTTAGGGGTTAAAGCATCAAAGTGTCTATTTTCTTGAGATTTGGCACTTTCTAGTTCTCCCATTTAGAGAATTTTCCTATGCTTTTCCTTCCCAGGGTTTCTTCATCTTAAAGGAATATACACTGGCCATATTTTAAAAAAAATTAAAAATTGTTTTTCTATGCTTAAAGTACTCCCAAAAAAACAGCATCAAATAGTGGAAACGCAACAAAATAGGCAGGTGTTTCTTGCATTCACCCATCTCTAGAATTTCTCATCTTTTCAAGGCACTATTGGGTTTTATGTTGACACATACGCTGAGCAGACGCCCAGTTTTGCCGGTCCTTCCGCTAAACATCCTCCAATTTTAATCCATAATCATCAAATGTGTACTTGTTATACAACAAGATGCATGTGGAACGCCCCGTCCTCTCTAAGCTGCAATGTCTTCATAGGGGAGCCAAGAGGGTCGATTAACTTCTTGCCATTGTGTATCCAGTCCTGGTCGTGAAGTTCGCTCCAGTTCCCTTCTGCATTCACCGAGGTAGTCAGTAACCACCCGTCCCAGTCGATGCTAGAGCAACTTCCTTCACAACTCGTGTAATCAATAAGGATGACATGATGTCTCATGTTGTCCTCATTGCTGGCATGGCCAACCATGGGTCCAATGATCTTGGTGCACTCCATATTCCACAGTTCTTTAATCCTGTGCCACTGCTGCTTGACCCACGTTGCATCAAAACAATTATAGGTATATGTTATCACCAAAGCAAGTCGAGGCAAACTCCAGTGGAAGGGATTCACCATTACAAGCCTAGCAAAAGCTCCCACTTGATTAGTATGGAAGGAATCAACAACTTTGGTGTATCCCTCTTCACTTGTGCCCACAACTTGTTTAAATTCAAGACACAAATATGATTGGTAAGAGGACCACAAAACCCAACCAAGGTGTCACAACAATGATTCCAAACAATTCAACCCTTGACCTTTGTCTCATCTTCGGCCATAATTACTAGAATAGGACAAGAATGCCGTGAGCCGCTTTAGCGTTCTTATAGATTTGGGCGTCACTTTTGAAAATGTTAGCGTGCTCTCTAGGTACAAATTGGACACCCTTCTGATTCTCTTGTTTGATAGACTGAAATTAGGACTGCAGTAGTTTAATGAAAACACGTGCCTCCCCCTATACATTTTCAAGGCTTAAGAGAAAGCCTTTGAGTTATTGGACCATCGAACTTCCTGGCTTTTTCGATTCAAGTTGTGGGCTATGTTGCACAAAAAATCCTATAATGCAGGTTTCCTCCCCAAAGCCCCAGTTCTATGTGCTGCGATTATGTCATTACAAAACTTGTATACATTATGCTGGTTCGTAGCCCCCTAAGCAAATTGTTTTAGAGTTGGGCAGCTCATTTTCAGTTGAGCTATTCTGACCTTGGCTGACCAATGGCGCAGTTTCTCTAATTTATGTTGCTGCACTAACTTTCGTGTTTGTGTACAAAGTTCAAAAACGGACAAGTAACCAACTCTCCAACCCAGATCAATTCCCCTAAACTCCTTTTTCTCCATAGAATGCTCTTTCCAAACTACACATGACCTAAAATTGCATTCTAAGGCAATACTAGAGCACATTGAACATGTAAAACTTTGGAACGGTGCACCAAACGTGGAAACCCGTGAGCACAACCTATGCCTGAAAGCCCCTTATAATAACAATATTTTCACCCATTGTGAAGAAAGCCTCAAGGTAGGGTTTAGGGTACCACAGTTTTCTTGGATGAGGATCAAACAACAGCCCATCAATGGCATAAGACTTTCCACCATAAACACGTAGAGGACCCCTCAAACCCCAACACATGAGTGAAGACAGTGATTTCTTGTCTTATGTCTAAAACTCACCTCTTGTGTGCTTGAAAAAGGAATGAAGACCCTTCTGGGTGACTTCAACACTAGATGAAGAAGATCGAGTAGGCCTCTCCCTCCTGCCGGAGGACAATGCTGATCCTGAAGACCGCTTGCGGCTTAATTCTTCCAACATCTTTGTATGAACAATTTCGTGAATATGGTTCATTAGATTTATCTCCAAGTTGCATTTCGAGGGACACAACTGGAAGAGCTCCTTTGGACAGATCAAGCACTTCACTTTGAACTAATATGATTTCATAAATGGCTCATTGGGGTCTCCCACAAGCTGGAAGGTAGGCTTCCGAGAATCAATAGACTAGTTGACGGTGGCCATAATCCCGATACCTTCTTCCACCAAATACTTGTGGTCTTCAATAGTGATTGTAACAGAATTGTCTCTTGTGCTACCAACTTGCGGGTGGTTGGATACGGCCACTCCTCTCTTCCTGCAATAGCATTAAAGAAAATTTCAAGCCTTTGGAGGGCTGCTCCATAGCCCTCCAAGGTACCTTGAAATTTAGTTTTTTTTGGCTCAATAATTTGTTTTTTCCCTATTTCCGCCAAGCTGAAATTGCAGCAGTAGTGGCGCAGGAATCCAGAATTCCAAATAAAAAATTAGTATTTTTTTTTTTTAAATCTAAAAAAAAAAAAAATCTGCAAAACTTGATTGCTCTGGCAAGCAGTCAGAGACTTTGACTATTCACCAAAAGCACTTTTCAAAGTTGATAGGCCATGCATAAAATAACATGGCATGTCAATTTTGAATAGCCCTCTAAGGAGCTGAAATTTTCTCTAATGTTTTTGATGTGACCAGTGTTGATGTGAGGTCCCAATTCGTCACCCGAGACTCATTATATTATTTTTTTCATTTATTGTAAGTTTGAATGTACTTTTAGTTACAAAAAGCTCAGAAAAGAGTATAAGACCAAAATAGGTATGTCACATGCCAATATAGCTTTTGGTCCCTTATCAGTAAATTGCACTCAACTGAATCCAATTCCCATTTGTAAATAGGTATAAAATCGAGGTTTCACGTGATTAGACGGATTTATAGTAAATAGGGCTAGAATTGCCAAACCTATGGTATAAATGACATCTCAGGTCTAGATTTGGTCTGAGGGTATACTTTCGAGGTCATATGTTTATTCCCTATGATAGGTTTCACTTTCCCCATACTATCGAAGAAATAGCGGAAATTCCAATTGTTAAGCCTATAGGAGTTACAATTGCAAGATGGACACCTGGGAGGAATCTAGGGATGCAGTATATTGTTCTTGGGAGAAATCATATTTGGAAACCAACGGCGAAATTGGTTTGCTAAGATTCCCCCCTACATAGAAGATTCTCTAGCTATCGATTTCATAAAGAAAAGAAAAGATTTGATTCTCCTGCGACCTTTGTGCAAAATAAGAATATGAGCTTGCACGTGATTTCTGGAATTCCATGAGAGATTCCATAAAACGATTCGAAATTTTCTGACTTACAAAAAATGCCTTTCTGAATGGTCAACCGCCAAAATCTTTGATGGAAAGTTCTTGTAAATTATTTTGGTTGCAATAAAATCTCACTAAAAATTAGATTAGCTTCTTTTATGCTAATAAGATGCTTTAACAAGTTTCAAGACATTTTGATAGCCAGAAGTGCTCCAACTGGCAAGATTCCCTGACAATTGTCAAATTTGAAGAATCCGGTGGAGTTGATCGGCGTCCTGGAAGCACACGGAATCGAAATGGGTTCAAAGTTGGATCTTTTCTTACTTCCTTAGACCTTCTAAGGAATTTAAGCTAGTCACTTTTCTAAGAAAAGTCAAACTCCAAAAAATGGATTTTTACCACTTTCTGGTGTTTAGGTAGGGTTAAATATTATTGTGTTTTTGAGGTCAATTTAGGGATAGGGGGATTCTTGGACTAAAAAGGTCTTTCTGAAGCTAATGGCACAATCTGTTTGTGATTGGAGTTGTTCTCCAAAAGTTAGAAGTTTGGTCCAGCGTAGAAAGTCAAAAATTAAAAGATTAAAATGAAAATCTCAAGAGATGAGTTTATTAGTTGGAAAAGAGAGTGGGGTGAGCACCCTTGGAAATGTATATAAGGGGCTCACTTTTCTCTCACAAACACCCCTTGGGCCATTATTTTGGTCTTCTAAACACATTGGTCCATTTAGTTGGACTTTTTGGCCATTTTTGAGCCAAAGTTGCAAATGTGTTGTTTTTGGAGCATTTTAAGCTCCATTATTGCTACTTTTGAAGCTTTCTTTGAAGGACATTGGGGGCCCTTCAAAGTTTGTTTTCGGATTTTTGACTAAAATTCTAACTTGGCCTTTTGTTAGAGACTTTTTGAAGTTGTTTACTAACCTTTGTACTAATCCTAGAATATTCCCCCTCCACACCTTGGCGGTGTTGCTTAGGGGGGCCTTCTAGTGTTTTCTTTGAAAAATTTGTATTCTAATCCATCTTTACTAATGTGTGTTTGAGTTTTAAGCATTTACTAACCAATCGTACTCACCCCGTGTTAATTTGTGCTTGTCTTTAGCCCTTGTAACGTTTTACTAACAAACCTTTGTCTCACCTTATTCTAAGTTTCTTGCAAAACACCACATACGGCGAAGCTTTGACTTTGTTTAGTGGAAGCTATTTAGAAATTTAGAAATTTCTTAAAACATGGCGAAGTTATGACTTTGCTTAGTTCGAGTTACTTAGAAATTTAGAGATTTCCAAAATACGGCAAAGCTTTGACTTTGCTTCGTTTGAGTTGTTTAGAAATTTAGAGATTTCTCAAAACACAACGAAGCTTTGACTTTGGTTACACCGAAAACTCCCAAAAAAATAGATTTTGTCATCTCTCTCCAAGTTTAGTTTCCAAAACGTAAGTTTTAGAAGTCCAAGTTTACTAGTTTAGTGTCCAGAATAGAATAGATTTAAGCCTTACAAATTAAATTAGGAAGAGACCTTCAAAGGTTTTGTAGGAAGACTCTTAGAGTGTTTTTTTTGAAGTATGTATTTGATTTTTTAGACCCTGGAGAACCCCAAAAAATCCAACTCCCAAATTCCCCAAGGGCCCGGACGAGTGCTGGAGCAGAGCGCCCCAACTGGCCGACCGGTCTGGAGAAGCAGCCTAACGCAACCCCGAAGGGGACCAACCATGCCTCACCACCTCACCCCCTGCTCCGTCACTACTGCGGCGGTTTGGCCAGTCACATGCCGCCACGTCGCACCCTTGTGCAAAAGGGGGGACCGGCCCACAACTGGCCTGCCTGAGGTCCCGAGTCTGCTGGACTGTGGTTCTGAGCTGCTGGACTGGGAAATTGCCATCATGCCAATAGTTCTCAAATCTCACATCTAGGATGCAAAAAATATAGAAGTAGCCAATGTACCAAAGCTCTCCAAGCTCTCAAGCTCTCAAGTAGTAGACGACAATTAGTGTGAAAAATCATTTGGAAGAAGAAGATGAAGGGTTAGGAATTAGAAGATTAGGTGGAAATTTTGAAAGATCAAGTTAGAACCATCAAAACTTTGGATAGAATAATAATTGACCAAGATAGAATAGGAGTTGGAGAGTCAATTATTGTTTAGAAGTTGACTTCAATTATTTATTTCAAAACTAGTCAACCTTTGGAATAGTTTAATAATTGAAGTGGAATAGTACTAAAAGAAAAGATGAAGTAGAAGTGGAAGAAAAAGAAGAAAGTTGTGAAAAATTCCTGAAAATTGTAACACAACACTATCTTTAAGCGATGAGCAAAAATCCAAAAATCATACTTGAAGATGGCGGATCGGGAGTATTTGGAGGAGCTACTCTACAATACGGAGGATGAAGCACAACTCAAGGTAATCCACTATATTCTTCCTTTTCTTTTTAATTGTTTAGACCTAGTACTTCAACACTTAGCCGAATTTCAAGACCAATTCAAAGCGTCAAATTAGGGTCTTTCTCAAGTTTATCTTTAAAAACTTTTAGATTAAGACTAGGGCTTTCCAAAACCATCTCACACTTAGGATTTGGAATTAAAACGAGTGAAAAATGGAGGAATGAAGTTTAGGACCAAATTTGGATGAAAAGTGATTAGAAGATAACTAAGAGGAGCTAAATTAGGAAGTGTTAAGTTGAAATAATCTAGGTCTCAAAAATGGAATTAAAAATTAATTATCAAATTAGGGTTAGGAGTAATCAACGGATGAAGTTTTGAACACCGATTAGCAGTCAAACTTCATCCATCAATAACTTTTGATAGGATAAGTGGAATATCAAGCAAAACAGCATTTTGAAAAGCTTAGATTATCCTCTTTAAGGATAAAATTTAAAACTACTAAAAATAATAACTCACCAAAGCTCAATAAAAACCTTAAAGAACCAGGATAGAAAGAATTAGGTTGTGTTAACTTAATCAAAGGAAGAAGTTAATATTAGGAAGTCAAAATAGGATCCTCAAGTAACCCTAAAGTGGTTCAAACTTCAAGATATACCATAAACCCTAGAAGATATTCAAGGATGAAGTTTGGATCAAAGAATGGATGAAGTTAACATATAATAGTTCATCCAAGTCAAAATTGAGGGTTTAGGCAGGTCTTATTTACCTAAAATTAGGGTTCAATTTTCAAGGGTAATTGAATTGGGGAGCATGACCTAAATCGTGGATGAAGTTTAAGTAGCCCGAAAGGGCTAAACTTCATCCGCCTATAACTTTTGTTAGGAAAAGGGGCTAAAGTCGAATTTTATGTTTTTAGAAATGGAATGAAAGTTCTATCACTTAGGATAGTTAGATTTAGACTGTAATTAGTTTGAATTTGAAACCACCGTGACCTCTTTTGATTGAAGAAGTCAGAATAGAAATCGCCAAGTAATGCAATTCTTTGGTTTTCGTGTAGATTGTGGATGTTAGGAATATAGGAAAAAGATCCATTGCTTGGAAGGCACAATGGATTGGTGCTAGGCATCCGTAGGTTGTACAAAATCTACACGGAAACTAGAACCTGATTGTGCTTGCTTATTTACCAAAGGTGGGTAAATAAACGCTCACAGCTGACCAGATGGCTTTTTCGGACGTTGGAGAATAGATTTGTGACGATATTCTTGTTGTGTTTGCCCGAGGTACCGCCAATGAAATTTCTACATTCACTACAATGCACTCTAACAATGCCAGCCCCATTGTGATCCCAAGACCACAACGTCCAAGCGTGATCCTCCATTAACACTTGTTGGAGATCAGCACGGAGTTTTTCTTTAGCTTTTGCATACCATAGCATGATGTTGGCCGGCACAAGGGTAGACTGGAGCGGAGGTCCGTCTATGAATGAATGCTCCTCCAAAGTACTTGCCGGTGGAGGATCTTTACGCAAAGTCTCTGTGCTGCAGGGTTCATCCGGACATAGTGCAGCATTTGCTACTTTGTTGGCAGTCCCTACAGATTCCACGACAAATTTCACTCCGACCAGTCGTGGCCGTTTACAGGGAAGCACATCTACTTGCTGCGCAGGAATGAAATGAACACAATTTCAAACAGAATTTAGGGCTTCAAAATCGACGTCAATCCTGCAACCCTCGAGCACATCCCAATACTAAATTGCTCTGAGGCGCTTGAAGACATTAAATTGCTCCAACCTGGACCTTCAATCTTTGCGGAAGGCGTCATCTTCAACGTCGATGGGGCTCAGTAGCTTGGCTAGATCTCCTTCATTTTGTTGGAAGTAAATCTTCACCATCATCTTCATCACGCCCAGAAGCTGTAGATCCACGCCTCGTCCTTCAAAATGACATCCAAAATCCTAACGTTAGAACTCGGGCCGTGAAGAGTAGAATTTGATCCTACCCTAAATTCCAAAATGCACACAACAGACTTCAACCCTGAACCTTACACCCTAATCCGCATATCCTAAGCACCAAAATTTATACAAACTCAACAAAATTCAATCCTATCCTAAACCAAGAATGCACACCATTAACCTAAATTGTGAATCCAACACACTCCCTGCATATCTTGAGCACTAAATTTACATGCATAATTTGGTGCGCAAGGCATAGCGCACGTACTTTAGGATTTGGGCAGCCAAAATGCACAACTTGGATTGCACAACAGGAGCAACAATGTCGAACCCTAAATCCTAAACCGCACAAATTCAAAACCTGGACTGCACAGTAGGACCACAAATTTAGAACGCCTCCACAACTGCACCTATCTAAGGTTTATGCCACAGCCGACAACCACAGCCAATAATCGTGAACAAAATTGCGAGGGAGTCAATAATTTCAAAAAAGTGTGCTCATCTACATTTGGAAATCAGCAATAGAAGCCCTGGATCATTTGCACTAAGGTGCATCTTTGGATTCCGGATATGCGATTTGCAATATGTTGCGATTTGTCATTCATCACCCGCCTTTGGACAGAAAGGACTTATTTTTCATCCAAGTCCAATAATGCAGACCCCGTTACCCTAGTATTCTACTATATAAAATTAATACTAATCTTTTTTAGCCATGCTATTGTAGATGTACCAGTTATATAATTTCATATTTTTCCAGCTAGGCTACATTACTTATAATTGTATTTTTACTCTTCAAGCACCCTCTATTATATCTAATAGTTTTACAAAATTTACGCAAAATTAATAAAATGGACCCTATTTTTTTATCGCACGTGGTTTTTTCATTTTTCTACAGTGAACTCCCCGAGATGATAATTTAGTAACCACCAATCCAAATTTTATGAAATTTATCTTACATTCAAGACAATCCTTGTACGCATTTGTGTACATAATTCCAACTATAAGATCAAAAAAATGAGATGACAACTGCCTATCCAAAATTGATTAAAGTCCCTAAAATCCCCATCAGTCATACAGGAGTTAAAGTTTTTATAAAATATAGGAATTAATCTAAAGAACCTAGGTATTTACCTAATCCTAATGAACTTGGGAATTAATATGTGGATAATTTCTATACTTTTAAAAATATGATTTTAAGAAATTTTTTAATAGGATTATAAAAACATGAATGTTTGGATCATAATTTATTTAATAGTATTTCATTCCTTTAGATTTATAGTAATTATGTTAAACAAATGATCTTTAGGTAGGATTTTCATTCAACCTTCTAAAGAAGTTTGTAAATTTGGTAGTTTTAAATTTCTTTAATAAAAAAATCTAAGTTCAATGTAAAAATTTGAAACTATGCATAGTTTGCTATATAGTCTACAACATGTCCAAATTTTTTTCAAATTCTAAATTCTTCAATTTTTAAACATTATTGGACATTGATTAGGGATCTTCAATAACTACACAAAATAGTGAAATTAGGTTGCTTCATACTAATTTCTTGACATTTGGCACTATATAAATATTTACTGTTATTGTACAAGAATATTCTACTTTTGATTTAGGTATTGTTGTAATTGGGACTCATGAACCTCTATATGTGCAAATAGAAATATCTATAGAAGAATCTATTAACTCCTAAAGTCCCAGGGCCATTTTTCCATCAAAAAACACTCAAAATTGCCATTTCTATAGCAAAGAGCAAAAAAAAAAATTTAATGTGTTTTTTGCATATTTAACCATATGATCTTATACAACACTAGTATAAAAATGCGTGGAAGAAATTTCAGAAAATTTGATTGTGTAGATTGCAAGATATTTGCATGTAAAGTGAAGGAATTAAGTTTTTTTGCACCTTGTTCAACTACATTTTTGGCTTTGAACCTTCTTAACTTAAAATTTTTGCTCTAATGATTTTGAATTTCTAATTTTATATGATGAAGAATTGAGTTGAGAATCTAAGAAAAAAATCAAAAAAGAAACACTTAGTTTTCACTCATTAAAAATTTGTTAAGTAGAAGTAGGTTCAAGATTGAAGGAAAAATGAAATCATTAATAGCTCTAAGATAGGGTTGACATATAATAATCTCAATGGTGAGATTGTTCTAGCAAGAAATCTTAACCTTGCAAAACTTTTTTTTTTTGAAACTGTCAAAATTGGATTCAGAAATGAATCCTACAAGTTAATTTTCTAAAAAGATGCTCTAATTCCCCAAAAAATAAGATTGTCCATAACTTTTGCATAACAAATCCAAATGGAATGAATCAAAGCTTTCCATATAGATGAAAATAAAATCCATACGAAACAAATTTTTAAAATTTTTTATTTTAATATTTCGTGAAGGTTTTTTTCTGCCCGCCGAACTAAAATTTGGAGTTTTTCTGCCATAACTCTTGCCACCGGGCACCAATTGAATAAAAATTACATTTTTGGAAAAAAATGTGATTTTCTATTTTCACAAAAAAATTCAAAAAATTATGACAAATATTGAGACCGTAGGAGCTTGTCTAAAATCCATTTTGTCCCCCGAGGGGACAATGGGACTTTAGGGGTTAACTTTGATGGCTTGTAAAGTAACTTTTGGGGGGATGAGCAGCCTTATTGTTAAGGCAACCTAATTTCATGAAATTATTTTATTTTGACTCTCTCATTAGGGGATGTCAAAGTTCAAGTAGCAAGTGGGGTTTTGAAAACCTTAGTTTGCCTTTCTTTCAAGTAGAAGAGGTCATTTTAAAAAATAAATTCTCCAAAGTCCCAATTATTTCCAAAATCCAGCATATGAGGTTGATTTTTGGGAATAACTTGAACATTGGGGAATCTAATTTTTGAAGTGGAGTTATATTTGTGAAAAAGGATCAAATTCAAGATTTCAAACCCCAAGACCAACTTTCAATGGTTGAATCTATAGTAGTTCAACGAGCCTATTGGGGAGGCCATTTTATCCCTCCATTAGAAGAGATTGGAGGGCATTGGAGGGCCGTTTCAGGCCCGTTCCTCAATTTGGCCAGATCTATGAACAGCCAGTACGGGCTATTAGAAATTAAAAAAAAAAAAAAAAAAAAATTCTCTCCCAAATATCATTTCAGGTCAAATTTTTTGTTTTTTATTTTTTTTGAAAATGACATGGCACTTGCGCGACCACATTAGCCAGTAGCTTTCCTCACGGGAACGCTACGGGAATCCAAGATAACCCGCGGGCTCTTGGAGGCCTCAAATCTCTTCTAATGGTTTTTATCCTTGGAAAAATGTAAGAACTTTTTATTTGCAATGCATGATAAAAATCTGCAAATTCTGAATTCACATTTGCAATCAAAGGCCCCAAATTAGTTAGGAGAGGTTTAAACCACACCCTAAAGGCCTGGGTCTTGTTTTTTATGTAAACCACTGCTAGGATTTGTCCCGTTCAAAAGACGGGCGAATTTTGAGCCGTAATGCCCGATTACACGGGCAAAACCGCGTAATTGGGGATTACGGATTTTTCATCCAAATTTTTATCTCATCCAAGAAAATCCGTTGTCCACCGGTCGTTTACGCCGGGCAATGCCCCTTGTTGTCAGGAATTTCGCCAAAAAAAGGGCCTCCTCATCGGGCTCCACCCCCCTCGTCTGCCCTTTTTTGGCGAATTCCCTCCTCCTCGGACACTGCCCTATACCTTTGCCCTTGGCTAAGAGGCTCGTTGCACTACAGTACAATAGACTCGACCACTTCCACAGGTGGACCGGGGTTCTTCTTCTTGAAGTTACACAAACTTTTGAACGGTCAGACGGTCAGTGAGGGTCACCCTGCCCGACCTAAACCCCACTCCGGTACTCCCCCCTTTGTCATCACTTTTGCCATACAATCCAGTTTCCAAGCTCCACGCATTGCCAAGCATTAGCTCTAAAGTCTAAACCCTACCGCTCTGAGCACTCAATTTGCAGCGTATTGCTCAAGCGATGCATAAAAAATTGCATCGCCGTTTACAAGGCCGCTGCATTCTTTTCGTTTTGTAGCTCAATACAGCGAGGGTTAGACTTGCAGGAGTTTGTTGCCGGATTGAGAGAGAACTTCAAGCATCGGTATGCAGTGCGTTGAGGGCTCTTTAAGCAGGGAATAGTTGAGAGGTTGCAAGATTTGGTTCCGAGGTGAATGTTTATGGAAGATTACAGGTTTAGATTGTGAGTGTGGAGGTTTGAGCTGAGAGGAAGAGGGTAGCACCATGGCTGCCTTGTTGATTCCTTCGTCTGTCTGCTGCTCCTCTCCCAAGTTTCTACTACATTCTCGCGGCGTCTCCTCCTCCTCTTCATCCTTGCTTATGGTCCTTCGTTCTCTCTGCTCGTCGTCTCACCGCCACATGCCCTCGAAATTGGCACCGGTTCGAGCGTACCAGCATCGTTTGAGGGGGGTTCAGCAGCAAATTCGGAATCCCGTTCTCCGCACTCCAGTTCTGCGTCGGTATATCTCTAGCGGAGTTCGTAGCTTTTTTGAAAAAAAATCTACGTTGAAATTGTTTTGTTTGTGTCAGTGGTCAGAATCTACTTCAATCCTCCATACTACTCCTGAACTCTTCTTGGAATCAATGAATAGTGAGGCAAGAAAAGAAAAGGAATCCAGATTCTTTTCTGCGCATTCTTGAGCTCGTATTCTGTTTGCAAAGTCAGGTGTAGCTCATTTTAGAATTATTAATCCCTTCATCCAGTCCTTGGTGGGCACGTTTTTATTTTGGCTCATTTAACAACAATTGCGCGCTTGGCAAGGGAATAAATTGCTTCGAAACTGGTCCAGTTCTTCCATATTTGAGTGGTCCGTATCTTTTGGTGCTAATGTGGTGCAAGGTGTATGCAATTCTAGAATGTTATGTCAATCATTGACGCGTTTACGTGTGGCGTATGTAATTCCCAAGGTTCGATTTATTTTCTTTGTAGCTCAGGGTTAGGTTAGAGAAGTCTTGAGAATTAAGTGGAACCGGGGGATATGTTTTTACTAGGAATCTGATGATTCATTACTCTTATGACTGCGATGACTTAGCTGGAGTTTTCATGGAATTGGCAGGCTCGGACATGTGGATAGGGAAGGGCAGATGCGGGGCATAACATGTAAAGTCGCCAGCGAAGCGCTTGCTTCAGACGTCAAAGCCTATGACGCAGGTCAAATTCAGGTGCTTGTGTAACTATATCCCAGTTTGAGAGGATAGAAGCAGGGAGACAATAAGCCTTCTTTAAAATCAAGGAATTATCTTCTCGAGACGTTTTGAGGCAGATTAACGCAATTGTGGAGTGTACAAAGAAGTGTCAATGATAAATATTTTTTTCCGATAATGAAAATACCACAATTACGGTTCTTGTTACAAATTTAATTTGACGGTAATTACTATTGGAAGAATTGATTCCCAAAATTGATTGCCTCTATGATTTTTAATGCAGGTTCTAGAGGGATTGGAGGCGGTTCGCAAACGTCCGGGAATGTATATTGGTAGCACAGGGCCAAAGGGCCTCCATCATCTGGTCAGAATTCTCCATTTGCGTTGTGTTTCTGGAATCAAATCATTAAGTTTTTTTTAAGGTTGATTCAGAAACTTATGCGGTTTTGGATTTTTTTAAAGTGTCTAATGATTGAGTAACGATAACACAGAATCTTTTTATCGTACATGTTGTGAGTATGCTTATTTCTACATTGTGCAGGTTTATGAAGTTCTAGATAACGCAATCGATGAGGCGCAAGCTGGTTTCGCTGATACCGTGGACATAATAGTGCATACTGATGGTTCTCTTACTGTTTCAGACAATGGACGTGGGGTAAGTCTCATTATTAGAATTCGACAAAATATCAACAAGTGAAGATGCCATTATATTCATGTGAAAGTCGTCGCATGCGTACCGTGTTTGAGTTTTGGTTTGTTTTCTTGCAGATTCCCACGGATGTGCACCCTGTAACTGGAAAGTCTGCGCTGGAGACTGTTCTTACGGTATGTTGTACTCATCCCGTTCTTGGACGAGTGAGTTGAGTGAGGTGTGGTCGGTTAGGTCGTGTGTTTCAAGAGTAGGAAACAGAGGTAGCTAGAGGTCGTTAGATGTCGCAGAGTTCCTCCATGTTTCTAGGTTTTCAAGAGAGCGTGAAGCCTCTGGAATCTCAAGTGTTGTGAGGCTCTGTACTCTTGACTAAAAGTTATGTTTGAATTAAGCAATAAATGGCTTGTGGGACTCAGGTTTTACACGCAGGTGGTAAGTTTGGAGGGGACAGCAGCAGTTACAGCGTCTCTGGTGGTTTGCACGGTGTTGGTATTTCAGTCGTGAATGCCCTTTCGGAGGTACTGAGCCTTTGCCACTAGTACTTGTATTTCTCTTTTATTTGTAGAAGTGTGTCGGAAAACTGATTTATAATCAGTTACTTTTTTGAGTTGAGTTTTTTGTCTCTAAGATTATATTAGAGTACTTAGCCTGCACTGTAGCTTTCACCCTGTCTTGAGTGTCTGGACAAGTAATGTGAACAATCAAGGTTTGTGGAACTTAAATTAGACTTGTAGTGGTCAATGTTCTTTTCTAGCGAACGTTTTACGTGATGCTTCGTACGTGTTAGGCATTTTTAGATTCTTCAAGAGTTTCTAATGTATTATCCGGTTCCTGATTGCAGAGAGTGGATGTAACAGTGTGGCGCGATGGATATGAATACAAGCAGTCTTTCAAATTTGGTAAATCAATAACGACTCTCAACGACTCTCGGCTACCCAGTGATCAGAAAGGACGCACTGGCACACGTGTGAAGTTCCTTCCGGACAAGCAAGGTAAGTGACTGATTATATTCTAGATGTAGTCTGTTATTAACTCCGTGCGACAGGATTGAAAGTCAGAATCTATCCATTTCCTCTCCTCTCCTATCTGCCACTGTTGTTTTCTACGTCCTGATTGTGGTATTCTGGTATTCTATGTAGTGTTTACATCGACTACTGAATTCGACTATAGCACCATTTCTGGTCGTGTTCGCGAACTTGCATTTTTAAACCCCCAGGTAATCTTCATCTGAAATCTTCGAGTGGTGCCATCTAAGCATGAGATTTGGAGATGTCGCATTCTATCGTGGAATTGTTTTTGGTTTGGCTGCACATTGCTTAGAACATGCCTCCTCTAAGGGCAGGGACCCAATAGGGATCGTTTCCGTCTAGATGGAGCAGACGGCTGTATCTCGATATGAGAGCTTCTGCTCGTGGAGTTACAGAGTTAAAACTTCTAGTGAAAAGTTTCACACGTTCTCATGCATAGTCAGGGTCTATGTGCTCATCCCAGGCATCTTTTTGATCATGTCCATTATGAGAAATATGCAGAAGAAGTCCTCCATAAGTAGATAGAGTCCTTAGGTTGGACTGGTCAAACCTAATGCTAGGCTAAAGGTTATCCGAAACAGCTAGCCTTCAGAAAGGGCATGCTTTACATGAAGAGATTCATACTTATTTAAATCTTTCTCAGATATACATATATTTATAGAAAATCTGGTGAGTATGGATAATTATTAATAGGAATAGCAGGTTTGGCCCTCCTCAATTACAAACAAGAAAATCTTCGTATGTCGTGAAAATTTAGAATGTCAAAATATTTTTGAGTTACCTCCAAGACCATTTTTAGTAATCCTTTAGATATACTAAAGAGCCATTTTAAAGAAATAGTATAAAGCCCACAAGTGATATAAACCATGGATAAGGTAAATGTTATGGAAATAAACATTTTTAGGAACATTAAATCCTATGTGTCCCTGGTAACGAGGGAATATAGATTTGTAGTTTTTTTGCCTAAATAAATTATGGCCTGAGAAGAATGTAGACAAGATCATCGTAGTTGCTAGGTCTCGTTTCCTTCCTGTCTTTACATGAAAATACTCGGAACCTTGCTGAAAAACTGGTCACACGGTTGAAGAACAGAGTGACCACACCAGTCACATTGTCGAAGAACAGACAGAAATCGCTTTTTGTTGCTGTTGAAGACATTCATAATCCACCCAGTGGACGTTAAACTCTTAGGGGTTAAACAAGGACTTCCACATCATGATTTGATGCCAGAGCTTCTAATATTTGGATAAGTAGACTTATTTTAGTGAGCTTATGTATTTCTGGAGTATTCGTAGAAAAATCTACATACACTTCGGGCAATGGTTTTTTTTTATCTTTTCAGGTTTAGGTTTGATTTCCTTTTCTTCTTCTTAAGAACTGGAGGTTTAAGACCTTTTATAATAATTCACTACAGCGGTTTTTTCCGTCATCGCTGCCAAATTCATAACATAGTAGGATTGCAGTAACGTCTCTTTTAACACTCATTACAAATAGGTGAGAATTGGATGCAAAAACAAGTAAATATGATAACGCTTTTCGAAAGAAACTTTAGTATTGACAGCAATTGTATTAAACTTGTCTTTTAATCAAAGTTCGGATCAACGTCTCTATAGTTTCAGGTGATAGTTGGGCCTATCTTATATCACTGGTTGTAGTCATCCTGCCCCAATTGGCCTCGTAAGATTCCTTTCACGAGATTTAGAAGGTGTTCTCTAGATCGAGATGATGTCTATAGTCCGCTTGTGGTTGTTTTCTTCATGCTGTCATTTATTTATTTATTCACTGGCGTACATTTTTTCATTTTTTTGGGTGGGCTCTCTAATTAATCAAATTTGTCTCGTTTAAAGTTAAGACATTTTCCTCTAAGATTGAGTGTTTATTTGCTTGATTAGATCAAGAGTTGAGGAAGATACCAAAGGTTGAAACTATGTCTTCTCCCATTTGTGAGAGGTTGAAGTTAGGAATGAGTGGTCTTTGGGCTGTGGTGGATGGGCCTATATTTTTCTTATACATTGACACAATTGGTTAAATAAACATAAGTTCCTCTTTTCTGTGTTAGTAAACTCCAGAATAAGAGCGTGTACGATAGAAAATTCTACTATTGAGCTTTTGGTGTAGAGTAGCGATGACAAAGGTTGAGATTGCACATTTCCGTTATGTGCAGGTTACTATAAACCTGCAACAGGAACATGAAAACCCAGAGAAAGTTCGGTCCAATACATATCACTTCTCTGGGGGTCTTGTTGAGTATGTTCTGTGGCTCAATCATGATAAGGTACGTTTTTAGACAATTCTCAAGTTTTTAGTTGCTTGTATCAGTCCGTCACGGAGTTTTGTTTTTGGTGCGCTTGCTAATCGATAGCCAACTTGGATCTTCATAATCTATTAGTCCACGTTAGATGGTTTAATGTTTAATGAGTGGATCGACAGCTTACAGTGATTGTTGTGACTCTTTGCAGGAGCGGTTGCATGAACCTATCTCAATTCATAGAGAAAGAGAGGGCGTTACTATCGATGTGGCCTTGCAATGGTCAGCCCCTCCCACTGTGCGCTTTCAGAATGTTTAGCAATTGAGTTCTGAAGAGCGTATTAGATGTTATTCATCTGATACGTGACCGAGAGGAACGGATTATTGATTCATCAGATTTACGATTCTGTAAGATGAGCTCTTATGACACCCGACAGGCTGCAACACTTAAATCCGAGTGCTCTGAAGGATTAGAAGGCATTACAGAATTTTGGACTTTTAACAGAAGAGTATGCACGATCTGGACTAATATATCTACGGTTTTGTATTGGTTTGACCAGGAGTGCCGATTCATACACTGATACCATTTTAGGTTATGCAAATAGCATCCGAACATCTGATGGTGGTACTCACCTGGATGGAATGAAGGCTGCTATTACTCGGACACTTAATTCGCTTGGTAGGAAGGCAAAGATATTGAAGGTATGTGGTTTGTTTGTTAGTTACTTTATTCTTGAAGATATCAAGGATGACTCAAAGTTCCTGACCCCACTAAGGAGGTGGTTTGAAGTTGGAGACTCCTGTGGATATTCCAGGAGAAAGATGAAAACTTGTCAGGAGACCACGCCAGGGAAGGTCTTACTTGCGTTGTCGCTGTGAAGGTTCCCAACCCAGAGTTTGAGGGGCAAACTAAGGTACTCACTGGCACTCAGATACCAGAATTTGTTGATATATTTTTAGAGGATCTGTATCGTATCTGTATATCGCTGAAGATTTCTTAGCTTAGAGATCTTCAACCATTTTGTCCTTGGGATTGCATAGATTGGACTAACATTGGATAAATGCTCGATTTGGATTTTAGTGCGTCTTCTTTGTGCAAGGTTGATTGTTGCGATGACGTAGTCATTTCACCTTTATTTTAACTGGTAACAAAGTGACAATTATCTGCGTGGGTGGAGACAGACGCGGCTAGGAAATCCAGAAGTGCGACGAATTGTTGAGCAAGCAGTCCAGGAACTGGTGACTGAGTACTTGGAACAGCACCCTAATACCCTGGAGGCAATATTGTTCAAGGCTCTCCAGGCTTTCAGGGTGCGGAACACTTCATCCTCAACTTTGTAGATATTTGTTGTGCGACTGTGAGTATGCCGTTTTGTATTATATTCGGTATTTGATGCTTTTCCTCTAATGCTACACGATACTCAAAGAAATTTTACATGTGAAATTTTGGATTGAGTTCTCTATGGGATACTCAACTCTCTACCATAATGATGAGCAAGCTGGGAATCTCTGTCAGCTTAGGAGCATGACAGGGTCTTATATATGTAGAAAATCCAATTGCGAACATCTAAAAATATTACAAAGAAACACCCACAAAGATCACTGTAGTAGAAAATTTTTATGTGTTGAAATTAAAAAACAAAAATGTTATAGATAATAATAAATAATATATGTAAAATAGGGAAGATGGTGCAGGTGGTGTAGGTAAAACTATTGCCTATTGTAGGCAACAGTTTTACTTGAAACTAGAAAGACGGAGGGAGGTTGTAGCTGTAGGCAAGAAGGCCCGCTCACCATCTTGGATTCCCAATTTTACATATATTAGGAGATGATATATATGAGGGCGAATAAACATCGAGAACAATGATTAATTTATTCAATTAATTTTTGATTGCAGGCAGCCATGGCTGCGAAGAAAGCAAGGGAGCTTGTGAGACGGAAGAATGTATTAAAGTCTTCTATGCTTCCAGGAAAACTTTCTGATTGTTCCTGCACAGATCCTAGAAACTCTGGTACTTCTTCTCTTCCTTGTTTCTCTGCCTGACCCTTGAAAGCATTCATTTTGTAGTCACTGTTATGCCTCTTGAACCTCTAGTTTTCTAGGTAAGATATGCTTCATGAGTCAGGTGTATCTTTGTATGTCATCACTAGATTTAGTTGAGGCTTTTTTGGAGATAATCCATAATTGGTTTGTGATGTTTCTGTGTGTAACAGAAATTTTCATTGTTGAGGGAGATTCTGCTGGAGGCAGTGCTAAGCAAGGTCGTGACCGCCGTTTTCAGGTGAGTCATTGGTACTACGAGTAGTTAAGGGAAGCAATTATTAGCAATGGGTTCGACAATGAAGATTCATATCCTTGATTAATAAGTAAATAATAGTTGACACTAGGTCCTTAGCCACCCTGGGATCCTCTTCAACAAGAGATTACAAAGGTGGCGATATATCTATATATCTTTATATCTATATATCTATCTATCTTGCAATCTGTAAGTTTGATCAAACTCCTTTCCAAGTTGAGTTGAGTTTACAACTTGAGTTTAGGTTGAAGTCAATATTGTTGTTATTAAAGTCAGTATTCTCTCGTGATCATTTTAAGGATCTGGTCTCCTCATAAATAGGTTACTTGTTCTTAAAAAATAATATGTGACTTCGTAGTCTTAGATGTGTTGCAGTTGTGCTATTAAAGGTCATGCTGTCTATTTTTAAGTAGGTTGGTTCTTTGACTGAGTGCAGGCGATATTACCATTAAGAGGGAAGATCCTGAATATTGAGCGCAAAGATGATGCTGCTATTTACAAGAATCAGGAGATTCAGAATTTGATTCTGGCATTAGGGCTTGGTGTGAAGGTTCACATATCCGACCTCCCCCTAATTGAAAAAAATGAAAGTGTAGTAAAAATTAATAATACTAAAACTGGGAAGAGCTTTGATGGTCGCTTTTGGGAAGTTCATCTTCGAGCCAATATTGAAGGGATTCACATTTGGTATTGCTTGCAGGGTGAGGAATTTAGCAAGGACTCTTTGCGTTATCATAAGATCATCATTTTGACAGATGCTGATGTTGATGGTGCTCATATTCGCACTCTGCTTCTAACTTTCTTCTTTAGATATCAGGTAATTGAAATTTGCGTCCAAATCTCTGTATCGTGCATGGTTTTGTGAGCCTTCGCTGCAGGTGTTCTGATGACAGTAGGTCAATGGCGTAATCAAGCGCTTGAAATATTTATCCTGCATATAACATAACCTAACATCAGGATATTTTCTATAACGGTTTTGCGTTTTCGTTGACGTACAGAGAGCTCTGTTCGAGTCTGGGTGTATATATGTTGGAGTGCCACCACTTTATAAGGTATTTTCTATGTTTAACCTTCTTTATTGTGTACGTTATGACTTTATCAGGATAGTGTAGTCGGGAGTGTAGTGTGCACGTCACATTACATCACTCAGGATCTCTGTGCCTGTCTGTAGCAGATCATGAGCTCTCATTGTTAGATATATGAAGCATCTTTTTGGAGACTTAAGTACTACTGGAGTGAGCTTGAAGACTGGCTGTTGAACGTGAAGTATGCTTATGGTCACCTCCTTGCGATTAGTCTTTATCAGGACAAATCGATTTGTTACTTATCTGCTCTACATGAAATCCCAATACTGAGTGCTGCTTTGCCCATTACAGGTGGAAAGGGGAAAGCAGGCTCACTATTGTTTCGATGAAGCTGACTTGAAAAAAACGTTGAAAGCTTTTCCCAGTAACGCGTCATATAACATTCAGCGATTCAAAGGTTTGTTTACTACCTGTGATTCGGTTTTTGTGGAGCCATGAGTGGAGATCCTCCTATTTTCATCGTGCTCATTGGATTTATGTTGCGAGTGCCGCAGGGTTGGGAGAGATGATGCCGCTTCAATTGTGGGAGACCACACTTGACCCAACGCAACGCATGTTGAAGCAACTGACATTGGAAGATGCTGCCGAAGCTAGCATGATGTTCTCTGTCCTCATGGGTGACAAGGTACTGAAAATTTCCGTTCATCCCCTCCTTCCAGTAGTCCTGTTTCGATGGATTTCTGTATTAAAAGTATGATTGGCAACAGTACTTGATAACAGCTGAGATTCTCTGGTCTAATAACGTAAAGGTTAACCCCTTGGTGCCCGAACTAAAAATTTCTGGTTTAATAGCTCTAGGAAAAACTTTCTGACGTGTTTCGTATTGTTAAAACTATAGCGCTTGATTTCTTTTTTCTATTGGTATATTTTCCTATTTTTCTAGAAGCTTTTTGATGACTCATTTCAACTAGTATAGACATGGAAACCGCTACTTCTGGTCATTTTGGCAAGAGTGAAATCTCCTCATCTGCTTGAGATGACTTGTTTGTTTAGGTGGAGCCACGGAAAGAGCTTATTCGAAGTTCCGCATCAGGGATGAAATTGGAGCACCTCGATCTTTAGAGCACTCGTGTTGACCACTGGCCTGTACGCTGTGCAAGACGTTGTGTTGACTTACTGTACATGGGTAGCCAGTATTTTGGAAATTTCTGTGACTTCTAGGATTGACCCTTATTTTAGATTAGAATCAAAGAATCATTCATAGTTATATGTCAAGAACTCAAGATCACTGTCATCGTGTGGACAGAACTGACCCTTCTTTTATCTGGGGTAATAAATGAAAATTCATTAGTCAAGAAAATATAAAAGACATGTTGGGTTTGCATTGGACTACCCCTAATGGACTGGATGTCTGTTCAAAGGACATGAATTTCTGTAGGTGATGATGAAGTGAATATTGAACAGATGTTTTCTGAAATTTGAAATAAGATAGAGACACTCGGCCCCTTTGTGGAAATGCAAAAACAAATTTGATCAGATGCTTGAATCAATAGTTAGCAGTGTGCCACTGTGCCCTGTTCCATTGCCACAGCCAAAATAATAGTAAAAGTAAAAAAGAATAATTTTTTAGTAATAAAGGGAAAAAGTAAAAATAAAAAGATAATGTTTTAATTCATTGAAACTTTTAAATTCAATAACCTTCTCACCATAGTGTGAGAGATTGCATTCGTGGTGTTTGGACCTATGGTGTGAAAGTTGTGATTTTTCCAAAATAAAAGATAATTTAATTCAATTTTTTAATTTAAAAAATCCATAACTCTCACACCATAGGTCCAAACGCCACAAAAGTGGTACGAATAGAAAGCTTTATGTACTAAAGAGTGCAAGGGCTTTGTTTCATGGCGTTTGGATATAGGATGTAAAAGTTGTGTTTTTTTCAAAATAAAAGATAACTTAGTTCAATTTTTTGATTCATAAATTTTTGAAATTCAATCATTTTCACACCGTAGGTCCGAATGCCACGAAACAAAGTCCGTGCATCCCTCTTCACCAAGAGCTTTCTTGTGGTACCAAGAATGCCGCCACATGCCTCACGGTTTGTTAGATTTCAGTGTATCAAACAAACAAAACAAACAACCTAATTTAAGGTATAGATGCTGCCCAAATATAATTTGAATAGTTTGGGCATCTTTTGCTAAAGTACTCATCTACTTTTCATATTTAGCATTTATATAATAAACAATATAATATGCAATTGCCAAAAAACTTACTACTTTTGGTATAGAAATCTCATTCCAAGAGAAGTCAAAACCTATCTGATAAATTATATTTTTCATTTCTATATAACTTCAAACACTATTACCTTGAAATTTGTGCTCTTAAAATTCATAAAATTTCTTCTATACATTCTAAAGGTTTGTCTTTGGGTTTCCATTGTTTGGATTGAAACTTGAATAAAAATTTTCCTCATTGCATAAGAAATCATCGGAAAATGCCTATTGTTTTGCCAATTTACTTGACCTTTTCATATTGTAAGGTGTTTTAAAACTAGAATAAGGTAGATTCTTTATTTGTTTCAAAAGTGTTGCATAAGTATATCTAACAAGATTTAGTACTCTATGATGTAGAGACTCAATTATGTATAGATCAAAAAATTTACTCTAAGATGGCTCAAAGTTTGTTGATTCCATTTTGCAGGAATGAAAAGAAGTTTTTTTTCTTGCTACATGGTCAAATGGATTGAAATATTTTCTTCACATCTTTAAAATTGCCTATAACACATTTATATGATTGAATTTCAAAAGATAAATGTATTATAGGCTAATGTACTAAAAGATGGCACTTTTGGACAATTTCTCTTGAAAAACACCCTTGGTCTTTCAAGGATTAATCGGCACGAAATTGTAGGCATAGGTGTCGTCTAGCTCTAAGTGCTATTATGACTAGTCATGTAATTAAATTATATACCTACATTTATTTTGTAGAGAGCTATAAAGTAATTTTGAAATTTGACCATACAAATATATTTTGATTACGTTGTCATGTATTTTCTTTTTTGAAAAAAACTTGAAAGAAGATTACAAACTACATTTTGTATTTTATTTAGGTTAATTCCTAATTGTTTAAAAATATTCTATACATTCATCCTCTTGCAAAGTTATTTTTCATTCAATTAGAGAGCTTCTAAGAATGTAGACAATGACAAATATTATTGAATGCTCAAAGAAGTTAGATTTATAATTTAGAAATATTGATGGCTTTATATAAATTTGTACTATCTAAAATCAATCATGAAAATCTCTAAAATTTGTAGCTTAAAACATGGGTACATCCACTATTATCCACTATCGGCTATCATCTAAATTTCATTCCAAGGATATCATGAATTAGACTACAAATTACCACATCTATCTAAAATTGATTGAACTAAGATAAATGAGACCATTGTCATCCACTATTGACTATCATCTAAATTTCAATCTAAGGATTTCATTAATTAGGCCACAAATCACCACATCTATCTAAAATTGTCATCCACTATTGATTATCATCTAAATTTCAATCCAAAGATTTCATAAATTAGACTACAAAACACTACATCTATCCAAAATTAATTGAATTAGGATAAGTAAGACCATTGCAAGCAAAAATCATATTAGTGATTGCATGTTTACTATTAATACAAATTTGCATCCTTCCCTTAAGTTAATGTGTAGACAGTTTGAGAGGTATTGTACTACTGGCATCTTTACACTACCCAGATTTGTTTTAATTTTAATTTTATGCAAAAATTGGTACAATAGGGTATTACTTCAATTGGCACTATGGTAATTTCAAATAGTGCGCCTTTTTGTAATTTAGTCAGTCAAACGCATTATTTGGACCCATCAATATACTAGTTGAACTTGAATACATTTACAGTATGTAGTGCATGGCCACCTTAACCCTTCTTGGCTTCATCGGCTGCGGTGGCCAGGACCCGATTTGAGGGACTAACCCGGGTGTTTACACACACCCAGTTATACCCTGCACCCGGTCAGACGTCCATGGCGGGGTCTTTAATATGGAAGGGTCATCAATATCGAGGGGTATTATGGCCACTCCAATCCATCGCCACTGTCTTCATTGTCGTGTCAGTGTGGGATGCCTTTTTCCTGCCACCATCTTCGTCTTCCGATTGCTAGGCATTGTCTTCCGTGTGTCCATCGAACGCATGTCTCCTACTTCAGCTGCTTGTTGTTGCGCCTTCTTCACTGCTTCTTGGATTTTCTGAGTGATACGCACGCTAGTGGTAGTGTCTTGCCTGGTGATACTCTTCCCGCCTCCACCAAAATTCCATCACCTTCAGGCGGCGATGGAGGCATTGTGATTGGCGCTTTCTAATTGGATCACCCCATCAAGGAGCCTTCAACAACGTCCCGTGTTGTTGTGAAGTTCATGGTGCGCTATCCAGGCTCTCTTGAGTCTACCCGTAGGTGAGGTCTGGAGGGTATTTTTGGCAAGCCACAATTGCCAACTTAGGTGACATGGGTTTCCTAACTAAATTGCGTGGCTTCTGTATTTTGGCAGAATCGAGAGTTTTTGTCCAGTGGAGAGCGCCAACCACTCCAATGCCTCGTGCAAGCCAAAATCCAGGGAAGAGGAATTAGCAGCTGTATTGTTTGAGTCCGCCAATGGAGGACGAAGCGTCGGCAAAGGAGCCTCCCCGCATGCGTGTCGATGGAGAGAGGAGATCGAAGGCACACGAGGACCCTAGGGTTGGAGGGAGTTCGAAGGGAAAGGGTCTCGCGAGAGAGCCTTCACCTCCGCCAAAGAAGAAGAAGTTGCCAATCGTTGATTTGGATTCTACTGATGACAAGGCCCTCGAAGCCGATCAGAGCATGGATTTGCAGTCTACACTAAAACGCCTATTTCAAAATATTATTAATTTTTCATATGTCTACTATTCAATCTCATTTTTTTGTATTTAAAAATATCAAATTCAATTTATATGTTTATTTAAAGAAATTTCTTCATAAAAATCATTGTAATTACAAAATGCTTAAAATAGTATAAATTTTGTAAGGAAAATAGAAATAATAGTGATAAATATCATGGTGCAATTGATATATGTCTTGTTTATTAAGCTCATACCAAGAAACATTTGATAGAAAAAATTCCAAAATGGTGGGTGACTAATTGCAAGAAAAACCTGCCAAGTTTGGTTGCGTTTTGATTTTGGAATGCTATAACTTTTAAAGTATAGATCTAATGCCCAAAACAAAAAATTTATTTCAAAATATTTTGATTGTATTTATATCCCTTATTTTTTAAGTTAAAAAATAAGCAAAATGATATTTAAAAGTCAATTTTGTTAATTTATTACACTTTGACATTTATTTATTTTTATACTATTGTGTAGTTTAAATTAATGATTTTCAGCTGTAATTTTGGTGGCATATTCCTAAAACAAGAAGACATGTTCCTAACAAATGGCATCTAAAAAAACATTATTTTATGTCCTCCATATTTGTGCAAATAAGCCTCCCTTATGCACCCATTTCTAAACATTAGAGATAGTTTTGACCTCATTTTTTTGGTTGAATCAGCAGTCTTGGAGGTCATTTTTAGCGTTCCTTTTTCTAGTTTGAGTCATAGGGGAGACAATAAGTGTTCATTGGTTTGATGTTGGCCTGTCTGATTTGGTGTCTTAAAAAACGTGCACGTATCTCCTAGGATGTCTTCGCCGGTACGACAAAATTGACAAGCGTCTCAGGAGATGTCCAAATGGACATGACCACGTTTTGCAAACATCCTTGCTAACAGCAGTGATTGTCTTTGGAGGCCTCATGACTTTTTCCATACTGAATTTGATTTGTATGCTCCAAATGTGAGTGTGTTTCTTGCACAATGACTATATTCTATGGGAAACGCGAGTAGTTTATAGCATTCCTGTCACACATTGAAGTGCATGTGCTCACCAATGGCCTACTTTTGCACAATTGAACCTTTGTGAATGCACAAGTGGGATGGATTTCAGTTAGGGACCTTCTAACCTTTGTTTTTGGTTGCTCATGTACGATGAAAATGTCATGGCCTTGTGTATTGTGCAGTCGAGGATATGACATGGGCGGTGACTCCGATTCCGATGGCAATACAATGACGCCATTGAAGCCTTGCAGCCGCAACTTAAACGACCAGATGTACCAGCCATTGTACTAAAGAAACCTGTGGAGATAGACCTTCATGGGTATCCTCATGGATCAATGATGCTTGTTTTGAAGGACGATATCAGGAAGTATGCCAAGAACCTAGACCCAACAACGGGTTGGGAAGGGCAAATGCGTTCTTACAAAAGGAGTCTGTTCAAGCATTTGTACACGTGTTTGCCCTTCACTCAGTCCCTGCATTGCCTTAGTCCTAATTTTATCTGGCCTACTTTTTGTTTTGAAGTGACGTTGACAAGGACACCTCCCGGGACAAATCCTTGTCTTGAGAGACGTTACGTGTGACGCCGTTATGAAGAGATCCATGCCCCTACAGGCCCACACCATTGTTTGCACGGATTTATTCTTGGTAGTCTGATGCAGTGGAGAGCAGGTTCTGAAAGTGCCTCCAGATAATGCATTCTGTTGGGATCTAACTTCAAGTCCACTGTATGTAGTGTGGGAGATGGGCGGCAACTCAGACCGGGTCAATGAGAAATGTCTGCAGCCCATCATAACAAAGGTGTTGATAAACTTGCGGTGGAAGGTCAATCAAGTGATTGATGCTGGACAAGGCCTGCCAATGTTGATCCAGAGCATTGGAAAACTATTGAGAAAATGCATACCACCGAGGCAGCACAAGCAAAATCGAGTCACATGCGGTCTATTTCTAAGGGTAAGGGATCCTCAGCAACACAAATGAAGGCCATCGAGAGGGAGGTCATACCACGTTTGGTGAGTGCTCCACATGCTCATGTTTGCAGAGATTTTTCATTGGATTTGATGTCATTGTGCTTGACAAGTGACATGTCAAGTCTAACGGCTGTATAGTTGTAGGTCGTCCCTGGGACGTCACTGCAGAACACAATGTTTTTTTTTCCAAATGTTTGGTGTAGTACACACTCCAACGTGTGCCCTCCGTGACTTCAACTTCACTAACTGAATTGAATGTGAATAATGTCATGCTATTTTGAAAATGTGTCAAATGCTTTGTATAGACCCTACTGAAGGGGCGGCCATCTTTTGATCCAGAGGTGGATGTGGAAATTGTAGCTGAGTACCAGCGGCAACAAGAGGTAAAGCATAGACAGATCTCACGATTGGCAAATCTCACGATCCTCTGCCTTTGCCTCTAATGGATACTCTGAACTCTATAATCCTATCGCTGCAAATGAAATGCAAAACCTCTTTTTCTGTGGTATTCTGGACCTTTTTAGTATTTAAGCCTAATTCCACTTTCTGTGTTTGACAAGAATCATTTACCTGCATGCCTCACTAGTCTTGCATTTTTGGATTGTAGTCACATTCTATACGTATTGTTAACTTTCTTAAACTCATATGCAAATGAAATATTCACTTATTGTTCTCTTTTCCAATCCGCGAGTTCTATTCGGTACGCGGTTCTGTAGTAATGCATAGTGATCATGATATCTCACGATCATTCAACGTCCTCTTCTGTCTTTACATCATTTCTGTGTGCTGAGATCTACTTGGTCTTTGCAAAAGGCGGTGCTCCTTGTACTGATTGGAGATCTCTGCGTTAAGGATGGTGTGGAGGATCTTCTACAAAATATACAAATACGGGTTGGCTTCCACGGCCTTCTACGATATTTCGTTGAAGAAACTCACTAGGGCTTGTGGGCGACAGTGTGACCTTCGACATTGGCCGTTCTTCTTTGATGTATTCTACCGTTGGAGATTCTTTCAAGGTTCCTTTTCTTTGCTGGATCCGACAATCCACGCAATAACCAACTGCATCCACGTCGTCATGCACTACTGAAGACTCTTTCAAGTAATCCTCGGACGCGCAGGGTACTCTTGAATGACACTGTTGTAATGCTTGTTCTCGATCCTCTAAATTGGGCACGTCCGCATTTACTTCAACCAGCGTTGCATATGAGGGATGATGTAGATACTTCAGATTGGCAATGTGTGCACGTTATAGGACCACGGTTTGATTGGTCGTGGGCCCAAAAATAAACATAGGTTCATATGGAACTAGTGGCACTTATTTGATTGGCACCCATTTGATATGAATGGCACGTATTTGTTGCATCCAAATGATTATAAAGTCCTTTTTGCTTGTTATCTCTTTGGTTGTCCAGACTCATGGCTTAGCTGTTTTGTATTGTATTTTCATGCAGTGGGTTTGCCCCATTTGTTTCACAAAAAAGAAAAAAAATTATTATAAAGTGATGAATCCACCTTTTGTATTTGATTGTTATTACAACTTACCAAATGTCCGTAACTGCATGATTGTTTTGCCCCATCACTTCTTTCTTCTTGGGTAATGCTCTATGAAATATGTCGTGACATCTCTCGATCTGTAATGTTGCATATTTAAAGCCAACTCTAAATCCACAAGCACTCTTTACAGTAAATATGGGAGTTGACATCATCCCAAATTCATCAATTTTTTCGAACACTTTAAATCCAAAAGGGATATAATTCCACTGCATCAGAGAATCTCCCGATGACTCAGCATCCTAAGGCGGTATAAGCCTCCATAGAAAGGCAATGCAGCCTCAGTGTACATAAGATCAGGATATCCTACGATGGAGAAAACCTTCACAAAGTCCAGAATGCCTGCTAAAGTCTAGAAGTAGTTAGTTAAATGTGGCATCATAACTTTTGCTCCTGGGCAGTAATAAAAATAAAAATTATATATTCACAAAGCTCTTGCAAAAATACACAACCTCAAAAGATCCCAAAAAATATCACTAAAAATTGAGATAGTAAGAACCTGCCCGGACCCAAATTGTCCCCAAATTGTCCCCCGAGGGGACAAACAGTCCTGTAGGGGTTAAATGTAAAATTGTCTACTCAACTAGTAGTTAGTTAGGAATGGCCAGCAAGGACCGAGGTGCCTTCTGCGGAGCAGCGAAACACAGCATTTTACCGGACTACCGGATGTAACCATGACTCTGTTCACGAGCGGATTACTGTTAATAAGTGTTGTCCAGCGAATATATTCCTACATCGCTGTTTCGTGTCCACTCCGAGCCCTTCTGAGTCGCTGTAGTGAAGGTGAAGGACAGACTGGAAATAGATATTTTCCCAGGATTGAGAAAGCTCAGTCTATCAACCCAGAGCTCGTCTCGATGGATTGCTAATAACTTAGCTAGTGTAATTACATATTAGTGTAGATTGAACCCATACTTAACCAACTCAGCACAAAGTCACAGATACCTGAAGTCTTGAACTCCATCTGCGCTCATGGATGTATAATCAGGTTAATCAGGTTCGTTACAAGTTTTAAAATTAATCAGGATGCATTGCTTGTTGACTGACTGCGAGCAGTCAAAGCTTTTCTCCCATGAAATTCGATTTCTTTTCATCTCCATCACAGCTACTACTTGCATGCACAAACTTACTAATTAATTGCTGCCTTGCCGATTGCTGGATGACAAAACCCTAATCCACCGTGTAAAAGCACCAAACTGTCGTTGTTGCGCCCCAGGTTAAGCGAACCTGAGCATTGGCAGGTCCGCTCATCTCCTCATTGCTCAAGGTCCGCGAATCACAAGCTCTAACTCATTTCTCTCTCTCTCTCTCTCTCCACCCGGGCATGTTCTCTCTCTCCATTCAACCTTCTCTCGGTCCTTCGATATATCTCCCACCTCTTTTGGAATCTCGATCGCTTGCAATTCTCCGTATTAAGGACCTATTAATTTGTCTGTAATTCGGAGAAGTCCAAAACTTTGTACGTTACAGTTTTCTCCTAACTTCTTTACGATTCTTGGGGATAATATAGATCCTCTTGTTTAGAGTACCGGCCGGCCTTTTGCTAATTCGTCGTTATGGACCGGGTGGTGGAGAAGACTGTGGATCCGGTGACTTGTAGGTTCGAACGAATCTGCGTTTTCTGTGGAAGTAGTAGCGGAAAGAAAGTCATCTACACAGACGTTGCCGTAGAGCTTGGCACCGAATTGGTATGATCTCACGCGCTGTCTTGATCGTGCTGTCACCTTTTTGGCTTGAAAAAGCAAGCTAGCTTGTTGGGAGTAGAGTCAGTTGACTCCAGGATTCTTGCTTTTAGCAGCTAGTATGAATTCTTTATTAATATTAAACTGTCTTGGACTTGCTTTTAACGTAATTGTATTAAAACATTGTGCTGTCCGAACAGGTGAAGCGGGGTATCAACCTTGTGTATGGAGGAGGGAGCATTGGGCTCATGGGCAAGGTGGCCACAGCTGTGCAGAACGCTGGTGGGCATGTTGTTGGGTAAGCTACGATTTGTTGCGCCTGCCATCATGCAATTGCAATTTCCTTGGGCCGGAATCAATGAAAGCTCTCTACTAACCGCCGGTACTTCCAAACCGGGTTCCAATTAAACTTCAGAGGCCATACTTTGCAGATTAATTCATTATAATGTTACAAATTTATAAATACTTTTTGCTGTGAAACTAAATACTTTTCGACGATGATTGTTTCCTATCGTTGATGGTTCTCGATTTGGATGATGTGTAGGGTGATTCCGCGAGCTTTGATGCCGAAAGAAGTCTGCGGAAACACTGTAGGGGACCTTGTTGCCGTGGATGACATGCATCAACGCAAGGCGGAGATGGCTCGCCGTGCTGATGCCTTCATTGCCCTCCCAGGTGCATAAAATCGATTAATAAATAGTTACACTGATCATTCCATATCATATCATTTTAAAGTTAAATTAGCGCGCCTTAATTACTTTGCAGTTTGGATGGGAGTTCCGAGGCCAGACGTGCAATAATGCCAAGGAGGTCGACTAGATAGATGTCCAGCTAGATGGATGCTCCTCCTGCGTGTCAACCATCGTACACCGTCGAGTTTCTAATCTCTTATGTACTATGCACAATACTCACAGCCCAGGTCAATAACGGTCATGTGCAGGTGGCTTCGGCACACTCGAAGAAGTACTTGAAATGATCACCTGGGCGCAACTCGGCATCCACAAGAAGCCAGTGAGTTGATCTAATGCCAAGTTGACGTGATCTGAATTAAGCTAGATGCAATGTGGATCCAAGATGTCAAAGCTTCTGCACTTACTTGACTCAACAGGAGAGTGACTGTAATTGCCACTGTCAACCCATGTTTGGGGAGTGTGGGAATTCGTATCTCCGTGCTCGAACTGTTTGGCCTCATAATATTACGAGAGGAGTGATCGATGTTCACTGGCCTCTCAAAACTGCAAGAGAAGTGATTTGCAGAGGTCTCTTCATTCTAGGAAATTGATGTGGACGGTTTTCAACATGCAGGTTGGATTGCTTAACGTGAACGGCTTCTATGATCCCATGCTCTCCTGGTTTGACAAAGCTCTAGAAGAGGGATTCCTCAACTTAGCGAGCCACGACATTGTCCTTAGTGCACCGACTGCATCTGAGCTTCTGGACAAGTTCATGGTAAACATGCATATCCCTTTCTAACTGATCGAAGCAATTGGCGCTGAATTCTTCCCAGGCCTCTTGTTATTCAGAGTAGAATTATTGGGTTGACGATTGTACAAACTAGACACAGCATGGTCGACGATTGTCCAAATGAATACTAACGTCTACTAGATTAGTACTGTAGTATTCGACTATGAACTTTTGCAACTATCTGAGTCAAATCTATTCATTTAAGCTAGAGTTCGATCAATCTCTACTCTGAACCTAAATCTAAGATACTGTACTGCATGTGGTAACATTTTGCAGGCTTACACACCAACAGAGGATCAGAGCGTGCCCGTGTTATCCTGGACATGACAAATTCTTTTTATCCACCGGTAATGAGTTCAATATATTCAAGCATTAACATATTCTGAGGATCAGCTTCGGTCAGGGCCAATTTTCCAGTGCTGGTTTGTGAACTCCAAGGACTTTCAGGGAGTCAGGCTGCCGGATTAATTCGGATTTTCTACGGTCATAATGTTAATTCAGTTATTTCTCTGGTTGTTTCTCTAGATTAGAACAGGCTACCTAAGGCCGGCCAATCGAACCTCGTTGCTTGCAGTAGAAATGTTGAGATCGATGTCATGCTTAGTATACAGAAGACGAAATTAATCTTTTCCATTAATGAAGGAAAATCTGTGAACCTTGAGAATCATGGCTTATTAATGGCAAATTTTATTGAGATGGTGCCATTTCGGAACTCTGGCCCTTTTACAGTTCAAAACAACCGTTTTGAAATCTATAACTGTTCTAGATGGTTCCGAAAGGCCGTTTTGAAATCTATACGAGTCCTAGATGGTTTATGTTTTGCGTGACTAGCTTCAAAAGCCACTTCATTTTTCATTTTTCATTTTTTGGTGACTTAATTTGACTTCATGTTCAATAACTTCAATTGGCATTTGCTTAGTTTAATGTATTACAACATGTGAAGAGAAGCTCTTTATACTAATAGGGGAGGAGTAGGGGAGACAATGCATGTAAGATATATGAATTAGAAAGGAAAGGAGCTTGGTTGCTTATTTTGAAGTAAAATCTAAAAATGGTATAAAATCTGAAATTTCAAACCTCATTTAGGCATAATAGAAAAGAAAAGAAAAATTTAATTTTTAAACTAAAAAAGTGAGAGAATTATGCTACCTTTCATCTCCAAAAATCCGTTTGAGGTTTGAACCTCCACCTAAAAGTTATGAAAAAATGTAAAAGAGGAATTAGAAGCACAGGAGGTGCACTTAGTGTGTCTAATCCAAACTAAGTGTGACCAAAACTTTGTATCCTCTATATTATATCCTAAAATTTAAATAAATGAAAACAAAAAAAATATGAATATATTTTCCTAATTTGAAAGTTTATGTTTTGAATTATTGATATTTTTACTTGCTAATGATAATTAGTTACAAATTTTTTAAGTAAATAGATACACTACAGAACTGAAAAATAACTTTCACACCCCCTATATTATATCCTAAAAAGTTGTCTAAAAAATGAACAAAAAATTCCTAAAAATAACTCTATTGAAAGCTCATTTTGAGTTGAATATTGATGCAACGGTCATCTAAATGTGTTCTCTATAAATATTTGAATTGAAAAATATGCCATTCTAGGTTCATTTTCAACCTCTTCTAAAAATCATTCTATATTTCATTTGAGTTGGAAATTTTGGCAATAGAAACCTATAGTCATTACCAAACAATGCTCAAAATTTTAGGTTGCAATTATCGTTTATTAGAAACCACTTGTTTGCACGTGGTTTGTAATAGTAGAACCAAGTGCCCTCCCCAAGGTTAGAAGAGACATTTTTTTGGACATTTGTAAACATCCTTTTTGAAATTTGTCTATAACTTTTAGGTAGAGGTTCAAAAACTCAAATAGATTTTTTGAAAGGAAAGGTAGCATAATTTCCCTACTTTTTTTAGTTCAAAGTTTTTTCAAAGTTTTTTTTCTACTATGTCTAAATGAAATTTGAAATTTCATTATTTCATTTTTACACCATTTTTGAATTCTACTTCAAAGTGAGCAACCCAAGTTCTTTATCTTCCTAATTCATATATTCCACATGCAATGTCTCCCCTATTCCTACCCTACTACACTAAAAATTATATTTAGTGTTGATTGCATTTAGTGTTGGATTGCATTTAGTGTAATTACCAACCTACCCCACCCAATACTAAATCTGAACTTTGGAGTAATTAGTGTAGTGTTAGATTTGAATGCATCGCCTTCGCCTTCTCTTCCCTTCTGCCTTCCCCTTCTCTAGTCTTTCTTTGCGATCTAACACTAAATGTAAACATTTTTGGATTTCAAATTTACCATAGAGTACATTTAGTGATAAAAATTACATTTAATGTTACTTACTTTAATAGGCTTAATGATATTTAGGATCATGGTTTGTAAATAGTGTTGCTAACATTAAATATAGTTTTTAGTGAAGTATAAAGAGCTTCTCTTCATAAGTTCTAACTCACAAAACTAAACAAGTGGCTTGTTTGATACTTATATTGTTTCAATTAAGTCAAATAAAATCCAACTAAGTCAAATTTTGTGGCTTGATTGAATTTAGTTTGACGTAATTAAACTCATTGTCAATTAAGCATTTAAGAATCTTCAATTAAAAATCTTCAAAGAGATGAAAATGTTAGAAATTGCAGATATAGTGGTTTGTATGTTTAAAAATATTAAATGAAATTAAACTAAAACTCTTTTTCTTAGTTGTGAAAACAATTATGGCCTGATTTTTTTTGCGACATTCACCCAAGCTGATTACTCACTTTGGAGTTTTGGGGAGTGTAAGACCAACTTATTAATAATTTGGTATGTCACTATAGAGCAATCTTTGCATAGCCTTAGATTTTTTCTAATGATTAATCTTCAAAGGACGTCCTCTTGAGGGGCATAGTTTTTAGATCAAACTTAAATTTCACATATTTAATTCTTAATTTTAAATGTCTTAGAGCAATACCAAGAAAATATAGTTCTAATAGTTTGTTTGTTTATTTATTTATTTATTTTTCTATGACATGTTAAAGGCAAGGTTAAAGGTAGCATCTTGAAAGTTTAAAATACATCACTATTGAGTTTTTCTATCAAATTTTTCTTTGTGTGAGTTTAACCATTAAATGTCCGAGGCCTTTTGGAGATTAAAAATATCAGTGCTATTGAAAAGTTATAGGCCTAAATGTCATTAAGGTTTAAAATCTCAACCTATAATCTTATAGTGCACGTATTATAGATGAGTAAGATGATGTGAATCAAATTTGGAGTCATTTGGCTATATATATTGCAAGCTTATGTTGTTTTAGTGTTGAAAAAGGATGCTAAAAGCTTAAAAGTTTCTAGCAACACATTTGAAGGTGATATTTGATTTCTAAACCTAATCAAATGGAAAAAATTTAAACTACATGCAGTGCTTCAAAACCAGCATACCAATACATTGGCAAAAAAAATAATCATTCCATCATTTCCATTGACTCTATGTGTATTAAAAATGGCTTTGAAATGTAAAAAGATTGCAAGAAAAGTTGCAAAAAACACATCTAAAGTTGAACTTCCTTCTACTAAAATGCTTATGAGTCACTCATAATTTCTTGGATTGATATAAAATTTTAACCACACAAACTAGACTAGTGTGCAACATTATCAATTCTTTTTTTATTGGAAATGCACATTGTATAAAGAAGGAACAAGCCGCTAAAGTTGTCGCAGCACAGGGCAAGCAAATTCCCAGTTATACTACCAAAAACCACTTTAAAGTATAACAAAGTGACTCTAAAGATCGAACCCGCAAGATTCTGTGAAGTATCTAGCCTTATTTGGTCTCTAAGCTTAGTCAATACCTATATTTCTTCTTCCGGTCTTAACACCACAACCGAAAACACAACAACACCGAAAACTACAATCAGACCCTTTTCTCCTTTCCCAATCCGGTCAACTTTCCGATCCGGTCTAATCAACTCACATCCGCTCTTACTCCTATCCGGTTTAGTTTTACCTTTGTTTCACCATCAGAGGGTTCGCCCCTTGTTTTTGAGAGTGGTAGGCCCGCCGCTCCTTCCGTGACTTATAGTGGCTGAAGATCCACTTCTCTATTCTCCCATTTCCTACACTAATCCGGATCCAATTTGATCCTTCACAGCAATCCAGAGAACTCTCTAGATCACCGGTCACACAAAGACCACCCATATGATCCTTTCATACTACAACGACCTTAGCGCCACGTTCCGTCTGTACAAAGTCAGGCGGTTGCAAGTGAATCCGTCTGTTCCAACATCAACTAAAGTCCTTCCGTTTGCCAATTAGGACAGCAAGATCTTTAAGGAGATCGGACACTCAACCAGATTTTCCACCCAGGAGTTCTAGCGCGACTAAGGAATCCCTCCCTATCCGCCTAGCCTAACAACGGCTGTCTCGCCCGAAATCCTAAACCTTAGAGATGCTGAAGAACTGAAATCCACTCCCAACTCTTTCACAACCCACTTACTTGCACATAAGATTAAAACAAGAACACCAAAGGGAGAAATCACACCTGCACTAGTATGCGCCTTCTTAACTCCTCACCACACAACCCTGCCACACACGGGAGAGACACGCAACAAGAGGCCAAGAAAAGACATACACAAAATTTGGGCGAAATGACTCGCAGCTCCCAAGCAGGGGCTGACTTATATACAACTTGATTACAAGGCAAAAAGGCCCCCGGAAATCCGCGCTGGACATCCGAATTCAATCCTAACCGGCCAGACCAGATCAACATCCGATCCGGTCCTAACTATCTTACAAACATTACATTCCTACCTACCTACTCTCTAACTCCCCCACCCAGCATAGGACTCTTGGGTTCCGCGGGCAGTTGGTTAAAAACTTCAGTCAGGTTCCTGCTCCGCTCCCTGGCAGCAGGATCCAGAAGATGTGATCTTGGCGATGAATCCAGATGAATTGGTTGCCCAAGCCCAGGCCTTTGGTGACTCTTTCTTGACTCGGGCGTCTGATCCTTAGGCTCCCTTGGATTCGATCCTCCGGCTAGGAACAAATCCAGTAGCGAGAGGTCTGAGAGTTGGATCTCCCGGGAATACATGGACCCGTTCAGCTTCCAGCTATTGATGTCCATCCGGTTGGCTGCCTCCCTTGCCACCACCAATGACGCTTCCACCTGATCGGTGAAGTCGGTCAGGATCCGAACTATCTGGGAACCGGATACCTTCTTCTCCTCATGCACCCCTTTGTCAAATAATTCCACCTTGACTGCGGCGGATTCGGATTCTCCGAGAGTGGCCTTCACAGACTCAGCCACCTTCCTGGTTGCTTCCGCCATTTCTCGGACTGCAACTTTGTCCTCTCTAAGGGCTACCATCTCGGCCTTCAGAGTGCCGACTTCTTCCTGAAGTTGACAAATCTCTGCCTCCTGCTTCCGGTGCTCATCCGGATTAGACATATACTAGGCCACCTTACCCGGTAGCTAACTATCCCCCAATGCATCCACCAGCTCTCCGACACTAGCGAGGATCCTCCTCTTGACCTCCCAATCTGCTCGTATCCCGCACAGAATCACAGTCAGCTGATTGAACGGGTCAGTCGGATCTTCGGCATCCGGCATTTCCATTTCCGGTCCATGTTCGGAAGTCAACCGGTTGGTAGGAGGGGTTCCTCTCTTGCGAGGAGGCGTCGTCTTCATCCGCTTCCTCGTCTGGAGGTGCTCCTCCTTATCCTCTTCTTTTGTCTCGGGTTCGGATCTGGTTGGAACTTCCGGCTCGTCATCCAAACCCGACTCTCCGTACTTCATGATAGATTCATGAAGGTTCCATGTTTTCTCCTCCATCTCCGTGAGGATTTGGTTGCGATGGTAGAGGTGGAAGAGATAGGGACTCAAAGGAGTGGCCCTACTCTTTCCGATCCTTGTCACCAACTGGGACACCAGATTGGAACAGATCCAGGTCCAGTTCACCTTTCGTTCCCTGCTCAGGGAACCAAAAATTGTATTGCTGATGGTCATTGTCACCCTCGTCAGCTTCTCCGGGTGGACGATCGGAACCAGGAACTGGAGAAGATTGCGGTGCCAGTCGCTCTTGCAATCCGTGACCGTGTATCCATCCTTGTTGCTTGGCTCTCCATGAAACTTGTCATGGATGAACTCGGCTCTCCGTCCAACCATGCCGGAACCTCCCATTCGGAAGTTATAAACTTCCCTCCACCTCTCTTCTTCCCAGTCGGGCGGGCGGCTCTGGAGTGTGTTGTTGAACTCATTTGACACCTTGCACTTCAGCTCTCTCACCATCCGCTCTTCCCTAAACCCCCAGGGTTTATCCATCAACACCAGACAGCCCATCGCGTTGAGATCGTCCATGAGCTTGGTCCTCGCCAATTCCGCAATAGAGATGACCGGAACTACTTTCCGGAGCTTGACGTTGGAGGAGGAACTGGGCGCTCCCGGTCTGCCCTTACGCAATTGAGGCATAGACACGAACGGCTAACTGGATCTTTCTTGGTCGCTACCTCACTCTCTCCTAGCCGCACGTCCCGTTCCTCACTTTCTCTCGTCCGATCTCAACCAGAAGATAACACAAAACCTGCAACCCACACAATCTCTACCTCTCCTATACACTCTGACGTACTTGGCCTGAGGTTCACAGACACACAACGGCTCTGGCGCAGACGGAGGCGTAAAGCGCTCAAGGTCAGCTCCAGAACTCGAGGGAAGTAAAGGAGTGAAAATGAGGACGACCAGCCCTTATATAGTCCCAAGACTCTTGGCTGGTCATCATGACCTTTTCCGGTCCGGTCCATATCAATCCGATTCAACCCTAATCCGATCTGAGGTGAGATCCGGATGTGATTCCGCTCTTGAGTACTAACATTCTGACCGGATTAGATCTAGTTTTCTCCTTACTGGATTAGCGTTGTCAATCTTCAGTTTTTTTCTGCCCCTCTAACAGGATCCAGATCCTAATTACCCGTTTCCGTTCCAACATTTAGGTAAGCAAAGGAAAACCAAAAATCTAGTTGCGACAAAAGTTCATCGTAATCCAAAAATGTCCAAATAGAGAACTTTTGAATTGCTCCCACATATTCAAAATAAATTAGATTGCCATAAAAGTTTTACCAAAAAGACTAGGCTTAAAAGGAAACATAAGCTAAAACTTTCATTGAAAACAAACATTGGATGAAGAGGATACAAGCCAAGAAGTTGCAGCCATTAGAATGTAGTTTGAAAAATATTAGATTGAACATGTGAACTTTAAATGGCTTCCAAAAAATCAATACATATTGGATTCATATATTAATTTTACCACACAAACTAGAAAAAAGAATGCAATTTTTTTTCAATATTCAAGTTTTATTGAATTTGGACATTGTATGCAAAAGTCACTGCACTTCAAATTGAATTTTTAAACTATATGATGAAGAGTGCTAGCATGACATCATAAAATTTATGAGCCCATGAACCTAAGAGTCTATGTCACCTTCTATGGTTATAGGTGTCTATATTATAAGCACCTATGTTATAGACTCTTTTCATATTATAAAATGCCTAGTTTATAGGTGCATATGTTATAAACACCTTCAAATGATTGTAATTACATACCCATAACTAGATTCAAGGCTAGTACGCTCACGTCTCTGCACCCATTAGCATCATTGTAACTATCATCTTCAATTTTGCTGAAAATTTTATACTCTTTTCAATCATTTTTGTAATCATAATAATTTTTACAAAGAAAATACTTTAAAAATCATATAAAATCCATTTTAGTTATTTATTATGAAAAATAAAGTTAAATATTGGATATATATCACTAATTACTAAATGAGAAGAATATCAAATTTTGAAAGTCATACTAAAGTTTGACCAAATAGGAATGTAGAATTTCAAGGATTTTCAAGGATATAATACCAATTCATTATCAATCTTAGTTGTCAATAATCACTTTTACAGTTCAGCCCGCCGGTTTTGAAATCTATATCTATTCTAGATGGTTTAGACTGTCCGCTATGAAATCTTTACCTATCCTAGATGGTCAAAATGGCACGCTATCAAAATGGCACGTAGAATACTGCCATTTTAACAAAAATTTCCATTTGTACCAATTAAATTACAAAATGAAATTTTGATAATTCAAAGAAAAAAAAGTTTAAAGATTGACTAAAAATTAACAAGTACTACCATATAAGGACAAATATATTTAGATTCATTCATCATACAATATATACTAGATGAATCCTATATATAAATTAGATTTTCCTTATTTTTATTTTCAAACTTAAATTAGGATAATTGCAAGAAATACTTGTCCTTTTTTTTGTACCTTTGGCCTTGATCAAGTGTTTTTTTGCTCATAACTTTTGTATCATGTGTCAATTTTACATAAAATTTGATATGAAGGTATATGTGGTAATTGTAGACATTGAATATTTTTTTGGCAATTAAACTAATATTTTTAACCAACCCTTGATTGAATGTCTACTTTGACCATTTGAGGGAGGGGAGGGAGTAGTACTATTATTGATCCAAAAATGCAAATTTGAAGCTCAAAATAGGAGTATAAGGATTTTTACTAAAGTTACACAAGTTTACAAAGAGATTTTTGGAAAATAGCACATTGTCCACCTTCCACATATGCTTAAAATGCTATATCTTTGTGCAAGTACAAAGAGCACAATTTTTTCTTCTTAAAGATGAAAATATTGGTTGAGAAGGAACAAATTCAAGTTAGAAAAAACGCTTTTTTTGAATTTTTGAATTCTTTTACTATTTCTAAAAATCAAACATCAAAGTGTCCATTTTCTTAGCATTTTCCATTGTCCTTTTTTTGTGAATAACTTTTAGAGAATTCTTTTTAGATTTGAATTTATAAAACATGTATTTTTTGTGCTTTACAATTTTATTTTATTTTGTTTTGTTTTAAGAGATCTATTTTGAAAGTCACAATACTCACTAAAATAGTCCATTTTGAGAAAAAAAAACAGCTAGTATTTCTTGCAATAACCCAAGAACATGCCTTTAATATTTTGCATGAAATTTTTTGATATTGTTTGAAAGAATTGAAATATTATGAATTTTGAGAAAAAGAAATGCACATGCTTCATATTAAATACAACAAACTCACAAAATTTGATTTTTCTGGCATAGAATTATAATTGTATTATGCACATAAAATAAAATACAAAATACAAAATAAAATAAAACAAGTCATACATAAAGTGATTTGGAAAAAATTCTTTTCAAAAAATGAAATTTGAAAAATTAGAAGAAAACTAAAACAGTGTATTCTAGAATTCACACATTGAAAAATTCTCCAAAATATATAAAAAGAACATGAATGATAAAGAAATTCGAAAAAATTAATGAATTTATTTTTTTAAATAAAAATACATTTAAAGATAAAACATTGCTTCATATTTTTTCATCTTAAAAGGTTTTTTGATCAACTAATTTCATTTCAAGAAACAAGATCTACAAACTATGTGCTTATGCAAAGAAAGCACATTTGGTATACATCAATACATACACAAGATAAAGATTTTATTTCTTCTAAAAGTTTATTTGTCATAATGTTTAATTCTAGTTGATGACTTAAAGGTAAATTTCAAATTTGATTTTAGGATCCAAAATTATGCTAATAATCCCTCAAAATAAATCAAATACAGATGTGATCAATAATAAGGTGGTTACTATGTATAAAAATATACTTCATTGGGAAATATGAAAGAATATTCATACACACCTCAATTACAAATTTCAAGTACATTGAAGGTATCATAGTAAAAGAATTGTAGGTAAACTATCACCCTTAGTATATTTGAATGACTAATAACAAGATACACATTTCTTGCAATCACCCCAAAAATGTCTATATTATATGGAAAAATGTCATATAATGTAAAAAATCAAGAAAATTCGGAAGAAATTATTTAAACATTTTAATTCAATGAATTCACAAAAATCATCATTGCTTCTATTTTTTAGATTTAAAAATAGTCATACATTATTTTTTATTGATTGCAAGAAATGATTGATAAAAAGACTAGTAATATTTTTCGTGACACCCTGTGAGATGAAATGTGTTCCAAAGAACTTCATAGTCAAGATGGATATTACCATTTTAAACTTATGTGTCATTTTTCTAAAATTAATATTTAAAAAATATTGATTTTTGAAAATAAATTTTCCTTGGACTTTAAGAGGTTCAATTTATTGGTCATAACTTTTGCAATATAGAGTAATTCTAATGCTTTGGAAGGAAGAGATGCAGAACATTCCGCTTATTGCATTTATTTTTATTATTTATAAATAGCCCCCAATGACAATTGGACATCTATCATTGGTCATTTTAGAATTCTTTTGCATTTTCACAAGGCTATTAAAACGAAGCTAAAAATTGGAATTTGAAATTATGTACAAAGATTATATATACCAAAAAAATATTTTTTCAAAAATTATGAATTTTTTTATTGTCTTGCACTTGTATTCAAATTGATTCATTTATCATACTACTAAAATCACAACAACCTCTATAATATCACAATTCAATTTTGAATAATATTATAGAGATTCAATTGCTTTTGTAATAGCCATAGGATACTTTCTACTATATATTATGGATTCTTTTTGTGAAATATTTGAAAATCAAATGGATACTTCTTAAAAAATTTCAAAGAAACCTTTCAGACAACAAAACTATAGATAAATTCCATGTCTTTTTAAAATGTGATATTAAAGAATAAGGAAGCACCAACCGCTAGCGTTGCTATATATATTCAAGTGTAAAGATTCTACTTACATTGTTCATTTGATTAATTTATTCTTATTGCAATGTTTTCATCTCTTTGCAAAGGTTATTTTGTAAACATTGTGATATAAAGATTTTCTTTAATTATTTTATATTGCACTATATAAATTTTTTCAAAGACTATTGTATGAGGATGTCAATATTTTCATTTAAAGATTATACATACTTTGTTTATCTACATTCTATCACATGAAAAATTGATGAAAGTAATATATTTAATGCGTAGCGAAGCAAGTGCCAATCGCTAGTATCACCATTAAGATTGTATAATTTCATTTCTTTGATTAATAGAGATTAGTTGATTGAGAGTCTCTTTAAATTAGAGATATTTTGGAGATTTTTGGCAACCTTTTTTTATTATTTTTCATTTTCTTCAATGATTCTTACAAAACTATATATAAATTATTTTTATGTTTTTGAAAATAATCTATCTTTTAAAAACAATCTATTTTTGTATGTAATTTTTGCAAAAATAATAATAAATTTGTAGCAAGACATTGTTTGGTACAAAATCAAGAATATTTTCTTGCAATGACTTCCTTCATCTCAAAGTTAAATATTGAAAAATGTAATTTAAATCAATATGCAACTGCAAATCTCTATCAAATAAAAATGTAGTCATTCTTTTCTAAGTTTATGTTTTCATTTAGCCTAATCATAGTATCCTTCCATCCTTAAGAGTAAACAACCTTGTGTGTTTTAATCATTATTCCATATTTATGTGCCATCTTTATCATATGCCCTTCACCTACTTGATCATTTATTTTTTATATTAGATATGCCTATTGTAAGCTTGGCAAGATGCTTGGTTCAATGCCATTTTGGGAAATGCTAATGAAAATAATTTAAAGCTCAATGTAATACATTAGGAAATATTAGAACAAATACAAAGTGAAATTTTTGAATAGAATTTTTTAATGAGTGATGAAACATTGTTTGACATTGGCCTGCCTTATGATTTTTTATTTCCTAATTTTATGATGAATTCTTAGTCAATTTGAATTCTTTCTGGAAGATTGCGAGTTATCCTGTGTTTCTAGACTGCAAAAACGCAAAAAAACTACTGGCTGATGTGGCCAAGAGTGTGCCATGTTATTTTTTGATTAAAAAAAAAAATAGCTTAAAATGATATTTGGAAGAAAAAAAATTTTGACAGCCCGTACCAGCTGTTTGCAAACTCAAACGAGCTTGAAACGGCCCTCCAATGCCCTCAAATCTCTACTCATGATGACCACAACATTTTTTCTTGCCAAAAAACCTTCAAAACTACCATTTGAATTGCACAAAGCAAAAATATTGAAAGTTGTTTCTTTTGCATATTTAATGCCAAGATCTTGCATTAGACTAGTGTACAAATATGTGGAAGAAGTTTCAAAAAATTTGGCTACATAGATTGTAAAATTTTGAGTTTAAAGTGAAGAAAATGAGTTTTTGCATCTTGCATGACAAGATTATAAGGCTTTGAATCTTCTTAACTTTAAATTTTTTGCACTATAGAGTTTAAATTGAAATAATTTATCATAAATGATTGAGTTGAAAGTCTAAAAAAACTCAAGAGAAAGAGAGATGATGTTACTACTAAATCAAATTGTTAAGTAGAAGTAGGATAAAGGAAAAATTTAAATCATTAATTTTCCTAAGATGGAATTTAAACACACTAATTCCAATGATGAGATTGTAATTGAATTTTGTAGAGTTTTTTTCATTGAAAAAATAAAAATTGAGATTAAAAATTGAATCCTGTTCATTCTTTTTCAAAGAGATGCTCTGATTACTTGCATAACAAGATTCTCTATAATTTTTCTATTTCTTATCCAAATGAAACAAAACAAACCTTTCCATATAGACCAAATATGACCTATTAAAAATAAAGTAAATTTTGTTTTAGTTCTTCATGGTTTTGTGGTTTTGTTTTGCTACTCAACAAAAGAAAGAAATAGCTTATTGTGGCATGATTTTTCTTCCCAATCATCAATAAAATAAAATAAACTATTTCCATAAAGCTAATATATTTTCTTATCCTAAAAAACTTCAAAACATAATGTGGAAAATTGGACTTATAGAAGCCTGGCCAAACTTCCAATTGTTCCCTCAAGAGACAAATAGTCCTTTAAGAACTAAGCTTTAAAAAAGAGGTTAATCACCTAAAGGATTAAGGAGTCTACTTTGAGTTTTTTGAGAATGCAAGGAGGCTTTTTTGACATGATAATTTGAAATTTTTTTTTTTAGATATTTAGAAATTAGAATAAATAGAATGGATATAATCATCTTCATCTATGTATAAAGCTTTCTTTAAGGTCATTCCAATAACCTTTGCATACTTAGATAGAAGGAATATTTTGTATTTCAATGTTAAAATAGCCAAGCTAAAAATATATTCTAAAAAATATTAACCCCTAAAGGACCAACAATCATTTATTGGCTACAAAGCAATTTTGGGCAAGTACGTGTGACTGGAGATTTCCATATTTTGAGCCCAAATTTTAAGTGAAGGTGGGCAAAAGGAATATCTTTCATATGCACTAAATTTCATGACATTTGAAAATATGATTCAAAATTTATAGCATAATATATTACCTTTTTTTTTTGTAAATGGGCAATCCGGGCAGATAAAAAAAAATCACTTTTTTCAAAACCAAAAATTTGAAATTGGTTTTCTACAGATATGTGCATGAAAAGCATTGAAATCATTTCATTTTTATGAAAAAATCAAAAGTTATGAGGATTTTTTGTTTACGGGCAGTTACGGATTCTCTACTTTAAAATAACTTTTGAAGTACTTTTTTTACCCAATTTTCAATATTTTTTGGAAAAAATAAATTCATAGGATATAGATTATTATTACAACATTGCAACCACTGGAATTGGCATTTTTCAATTCCACAACTAAATTCTTAACAATTTAGTATTTGGAATCATTTTCTATTAATATCTACTTATTATTTTTTTCCTATATGCTGTACAATTTCAAACAACCTGAAATTTTTCAACATGTGGCCAACTTGTCTAGGAAAAAACTTCAAAGAAGTCCCACCATTTTGGACATTTTTCTATAGAAAGTGAACTTGTGAAATATAGTTGCCCTATTTTTCGCAGGGCCAAAAAAAATGATTTCAATGAATTTGAATGCTCATATCTTGCAATTCACATGGTGGAAATTTCTGAAATTTTTACCACATGTTCTCAAGTTTGCGTACTATAAGTACTAAAAATGGGAGTTTGATAATAATTTGCAAAGGATACCAATTTTTACATAAAACATTTTGTCATTGGCATTATCAATTTTCAATTTTTTGTAAAAGTTATTAGTAGTCTAGGTTTTTCTTTCATTCTGTACCACCTTCTATTTTATAGATTTTAAAAAATTGAAAATGAGGGTTTTTCTTGTTTATATTCTTCACATTTATTTTCAACATATTTTTCTAGCATATTGAATAAAATGCACAAGTTATAGGGCATACTTGAGTTTTTTCTAAAATGTTGAAAGATAAAACTTCACCATTTGGAAGGGCTAGAAAAGACTATAGTTTGAAGTTTAGGCACATCAAACTTGAACTTGGTGGTGATATTCACTCTAAAATTTCAAAAGTATGTACTCGAATATATAATTAAAGGTTCCTTCAATTGAATTTGTTAAAAATTAAATATAAAAGAGGATTGCAACCTTGCTTTTGGAGATGAGTATTTTCAAGTAGTTTTGGATTTCTAAACATCAAAAAACTTTAGGGTTAAATTTTCACCTTGACTAGCTCATTCAAACCATAATTTAAAGAGAAGACAATGCAATTTAACTTTCAATTGCATGTATCCATGCCTTGAAATTTTAAAAAGATGCATATAGTCAAGCCTTGCTGCAATTTCAAAAATGAAATTTGTTGAATTAAAATTAAAATACAATTTTGAACATGAATTAAAATATGAAAAAATAAAAAGTAACATTTCATGATAAGTTAAATAAAACTGATAGTCCCTTAACATCTCCAATATGTTTAAATTATAATCTTGTCACCTCATTTAGTGACTTAGAAGGCCTTCAAAGTAGATTTGAAACATTTGAATTCTAATGTTAAGTTGCTATAGGGCCAATTATGGCAGATCTTTTCAAAACTCAAAAATAAACATTGGAATTAAGATATATTTAAAAAGAATTGGGAATACAATTTTTTCAAACTCAAAAGCTAGATTAAATGTTGATTAAGAGTTAAGTAGCAAAGTTCTCATATAATTGGTAAGCCCTAAACAACTTGTACTAAACCCTTTTCTATCTCCAAAATTCCACAAGTACCTAATTAAGATGAATCTACACAATAAGCACCTGTAAGAAACTTAGTGCAAAAATCTCACTTCAAGAGGAGTCAAAGTGCCACCGATGTTTAAAATCTAAACAATGAACACAAAGATTACAAAGACTTTTTTGACCACAAAACTTTTCTTTCATCCAAACAAATGCTTTGAGTTTTTGAAAACTACACTATTTATATGATGAATTGATGAAATTGAGGTCAATAATATATATTTATAAAGCTATAAGCAAAAATATGCAAAAATTTAAGAAATGATACATGCATTAAGGAGTTAAAGGGAATCTAGTGACATGCCCTAGTACTCAATGCAATTAACATAGAAAATTTATAGACTAATATTGCATAAATGTTTCAAAATCACTAAACAACTTGAATTGGTTTTCTCTTCAGGAGGCTTACAAAAAAATCATCATTTTGGGGGTAAAAATAATAAGCTTAATTATTAAACAACACTGCGGCCATGTCGATGAATGACAGAGATTCCTTTTGTATAAGATAGAAGTGCAACTATTTATTTTTTGGAATTTTGTGTGAAAAGAAAATCATCAACAGTAGTTTGATCTCCAATGAACACTTTTGATTTTTTTCAATGTAGGTGATGTCATACAATGCTAAAAGGGATGATTTCCACAATCATCATTAGGAAAATTTCAGCCCTCGAAGGAGCCACAAGTTTTGCACCTTATAGTGCAATCATGGAAAAAAAAAAATAGTTTTTACTTTTAAAATTTTGGCACGTCAAGGCAACGTCATGATTTTTAATTTTTTAAATAATTTTTTTTTCAATTTAAAAAAAAATATATATATATATATATATATATATGTATATATATTCTTTTTGTAATTGCACTGTGTGGTGCCGAAAATCAAACAATGGCGACCTCTTTCAGGCTGGAACTTTCGTAATGCAGCCCGACGTTCAAGGATTGTTGATCTACCTTCCTCGGTTCCCAGCCCTGTAATTCCAAATGAAAGCAGAGACGAGAATGAAGTTCAGTTCGCATCCACCCATTTCATCCACCGAGCTTTCATCCTGAAACGGGATTAGCCCTCCACCTAAGGGTCACCTACGACCACGGCCCCATCCACAACCGTGGGGCACGCATGCATACGCTTACTTCAAGCAGACATGTCGGTGTAGGAAACGGAACATTGCGAGGGAGGCGCGATTGACAGGCAGCCCTTTCCCACGATCTCTCCATCCAGGGTGACGACGGCGACAATTGCATGGGTTCAATTCCCAAGCCGTAGCGGCGGGGTTTAGAATTAGATTTAGAATAGCAGCATCCCTTCCAATTCGCCCTCATCGCAATAGGAAATTAAAGTCCTCCTTAGCTTACTCTGTCCCATTGAAGCCCTCGCAATCGGTTTGGTTGCCGAATTCTGAATCGCGGGGCGCGTTTTGGCGATGGCGGGGCGACTCGGGCTGGGGACTCCTCATCATCATCATGGCAATTCGCACATGGGACAGCACCTGAGCAGCAGCGGCGGGGGCGGGGGCGGGGGGCAGCAGCGCCTGATCGGGGAGTACATTGTGACGCAGCAGATTGGTGCGGGCAGTTTCGCGGTGGTGTGGAAGGCGCATCACAGGCAGCACCCGGGGTTTCAAGTGGCCATCAAGGAGATTGCCACCGAGAGGCTGAACAAGAAGTTGCAGGAGAGTTTGCGGAGCGAGATTGCCATCTTGCAGCGTACTGATCATCCCAATATCATCCGCTTGCACGACATCGTCGAGGTGAGTGGGAGGGTTAGGGGGGTGGGGGTCGGGGAACCCTAATTGGGGAGAGAGAAAGAGGGCAGGGTTTTGGTGTCTTTTGGTTGACGGGGATGGGGAGGGAGCGGGTGCAGGGTCAGAATAGAATCTATCTGGTGTTGGAGTACTGCGCCGGGGGCGATTTGGCCGCGTACATTCAGCGCTATGGCAAGGTGACGGAAGTGGTGGCTCGGCACTTCATGCGGCAGCTCGGTATGGGGGTGGTTCTGTAAAGGCTGTTCCTGTTTCCCAATTTCGCAGATAATTCGGTGGGGCTCTTGCGAGTTGAAGCGAAACCATGGCTAATTTATTGTTGTTGGTTTGTTTCAGGAGATGGGCTGCAGGTTCTACGGAATAATAACTTGATCCACCGTGACCTTAAGCCTCAGGTTGGTAGTAATTGACTTTCTGCAGTCATGCTGGTGGAGCTGTAATGTCGTGTTTGCTGGTTATGGATTGAGAATTTAGGGTGCGTCGATAATTTTAGCTTTGCGTTGGTTACCGACGTTGAGTGTCTTTCTTATTATGGTGTTGTTGGAATTTCTCATGCAATTCATATATTTTCTTCACTTCATGGGTGTCTGACACCAGATCCTTCCACCGCCTTGCAGAATCTGCTGCTGTCTACAAACGACGATCATGCTGTGCTAAAGATTGCCGACTTCGGATTTGCTAGGTCACTAATGCCGCAGGGCATGGCGGAGACCTTGTGTGGTTCTCCTTTGTACATGGCTCCGGAGATTCTTCAGTCAAAGAGATACGATGCAAAGGTAGGCGTTCTTTTTCTAGAATTCAGTCTTTTAGGGAAAGATCTTTATGTTCTTTGTCAAATGTAGATTGCTAGGGTTTCCGTCACGCTTTTTGTCGTGTTTTTGCCAAGAGGCTGTGTGGCCAGGTTTTCGCTTGAATGTAACATGCATGACTGTGATTACATTTGTGGGGGGTAACACCTGATAACGTTTGTTTGGTCGAACGTGCATTTATTGCGCTTTCTTATTTAGTTATTACGTTAGTAGTCGAGGTTGCTTGTAGGGCAATGTGACACGTCATGACGAGTTTGTTGCGTCCAAGGTAACTTTGTGAAATTTTGATGAGTTTCTCATATGGGCTTGATTTGTAAATTTGGGGTCCCTTGCAGGCAGATCTTTGGAGTGTGGGTGCCATTCTTTACCAGTTGGTGACAGGGCGACCTCCCTTCAGTGGGAACAACCATGTTCAGGTGATTGCCGTGCCTCTTTGGTCTCGTTCAAAACGATGCCTTTTTCCCGCATCCTTGCATCGCTTTCTTTTTAACATGAGAGGAATCAATGAGGGCTGCATATTAAGCTGTATATCAAGTTCTAACATTTGCTCTTGGTGTTTCTGTCTTGATACCAGTTGCTTCAAAATATCATAAAGTCGACTGAAATTCGCTTTCCAGATGAAGTCTCGGCCCAGTTACACCCCGACTGTCTTGACATGTGCCGCAAGTTGCTGCGAAGAGACCCTGGTGTGTTTTACTTTTCACTCAAAGTAGAGTTGTGTTGAGCAAATATATGTAGCTTAGGCTTCCAAGTTTGGGTTTTGGGACTACAGTGCAGCTCAAGTAGAGAGGCTCCTAGCTATCAAATTCCTTGAATACAATTTGCTGCGAAAATTCCGTCGAAATTCTGTTTTTGATAATGCAGTTGCTTAGGTATGCTCTCTGACTCTAGTGAGATCTTGGACAGTTGAACGATTGGCCTTTGAGGAGTTTTTTGCTCACCCTTTCATGGAAGCAATGAGGTATTCTTTGTTCCTATGTAATTTTAATTTGCTTAACCTGCTCCTAAGTGGATTATATATTACTAGTTTTGGCTTCAATTATGTTGAAAACCATTTTTTTGTAGTTTAAGAGGTATCACTTTCGCTTTCAGACCCAAGGCAGAGGATATTCAAGCAGGCGGGAGTACTTCTGGAGGCACTGGTGAAGCAAGCGAAAACTCTGAAGAGAATTGTTTTCAATTTCCACTTGACGACGAGCAACAAGGCTCTGTGGATGGAAAATCGCCTTTCTCGAGACGTCCCATGTTCACGACGTCACCGACCAGCAGCCCATTCCTTCCGCCTACCGGGAGGAAAATGGATGCAGGTCTTTCACCCCCAGCTCGGATGGGCTTTCCTGCTACAGATCATATTGACGACAGATCTAGAATTCTGTACCATGGCGCTGAAGAAAGCGCAGTGTTAGAAGCTGATTATCATTCTGGTTCTTCTACTAAAGGTAGGGGTACAACTTCCCATGGAGCTATCCTTCACACTCCTCATTTTCGCTGTATACTTACTTCCATATGCACTGCACATTTAGCTTTACTTTTTATTCACTTTTATGCACTTTGTATTCTTGTACGAGATGCTGTGTTCTAGTATCGATACCTCTTCATTTTCTATCTTCGAAGCTAGTGACTGTCTGATTTTATGGGTGCGGATAAGGTCTTTCTCCAATTGACAGTATTGGGGATCTATGAGAGCATCATACTTTTGCTTGTTCCATGAACAATCAAAGACGATTGTCAATTTTGTGACAATGAAAGCGTCAGGGGATTGTGATGTTCCTGTAACGGGCATCACTTAATGTTATCTAGTCTTTTTTTATATTGTTTCAATGATTCTTCCAAGGTTCTCACCTTTTTTTTCAATTGAGTTTCAGTTTCACCTCCCGTGATTGCTCGTGCTTATCAGAAGTCTTCGTATGGGAGACTGAAAGGTGTTTATTTTCTCCCTTGCATTTTGCACAGGGCCTTTTTATGAACCATTCTTTGTTTTATTGGAGGTATCTGCTGACAGTCTTGAAGCCCTAAGCTTTTTGCGCTCTTTCTATCCAATTGTGTCTCGATGAATACGTTGTATGTATTTATGAATTTTGACTTGGGACGATGGGCCTTTCATTATTCATCTTAGCACACTCGTTTTGTTTGTGTCTGCAGGTGCATTGGGAGATTCCATTGACACAATCGAACGGGAGTATGTTCTCGTGACAGCTCCAGTAACCTCGACAGAGAATCTTGCGATGTTGATGAGCGCTTCGGATGTTGGCGGGATCCAGTACATAGGGAAGGGCATCAATAGTTCCCCTAGTAAAGCAAACAATGCGAATGTGGGCACAACAAATTCTGGAGGAGTTGGTAGCGGTGCTAGTAATAATTCAGCTCCATCTCATAGCTCATCAGAGGTTGAAGGCCCTTCGCAACATCCACCTACGCGACTTTCCTCTCTACTGAGATGCGCACGACTCATTACAGAACTCGCCACAGACAAGGTTAGTAATAATTTTATGTGGTTGAATAATGTTGTTTATTTTTCTGACTTTTGAGAAGACCTCCAGAGAAGGTACATTACCGTGATATTTCATGAAATACATCTGAATGCTTCTGCCTTCTCAAGTATCTCTTTTTCACTATTATTCTTTTAAGTGAATCAATCCATTTATGCTAATAGTGAGGGTGCAAAATTACTGTCACATTAGTGTCACAACAATTTATTTACGTTTCGTGGAAATTAGTGCAATACAGAAATGTTTCGGCCTACACATATTTAAAATAGCGTGGCTTTGGTAAATTGGTTATGTTACGCACTGATAGGATAAGCTTACATCAGTGTAATTCGGTCTTCTCAGCAAATGTCGGGTTGTTGTGTCAACAGTCAGCATTGTTTCAATTATCCTTTTTTTGTAACATTCAGTTTCTTGCTTTCAACCTTGTCATGTCAAAGTTGTATTGACATTATTACATGAACTTGCGGGGACCTGATAATTTAGTTACTGTTAACTGCAGATGAATGCCGGACTGGGGCTCGAGTCATTTTCAATTCAGCTTGTGTCTCTAGCAATCTGGAAAGAGGGACTTCGAGTCTGTCAAACTTGGGCAGAAATCGTTGGTGATTCTGAAAACGCTGGAAGCAGTAAAGGAAGGGGTAGTTCAGAGGATGTTGAAAGCCAGGAGAGATCTGTTGCAAATTCTTGTTCCCTAATGGAACGGGAGTTTGCTTTGGCGGTTGAGCGGGCTGAATCCTTGGCAGTGCATATCAATATTGGCGATGGTAAGTCTACCGTTCCTGATTATATTTTTTGGTTTCTGCTGTATATGGAAATGTCATTTTGAAACATCTTAAAGAACGTTTGCAAACTGAGAGTTATCCTTAGTGGACTAGTGTGGGTGTAGAGTGGGAGCTGTTGTGAAAGACCAGTGTTGTTTCGCAAGAATAATTCACCATTATGCTTGCCCTCAAATCTATTGGAGTTGATCAATGGGTTGCAGCGTCTGCAGAAATGCCGGATGCCATGGAGCTTATCTTTCAAACAGCACTTGCCCTCGGCAAGGCTGGCGCGGTACTGAAATATCCGTCTCAATTTCAGATTACATGACTTGCCCGCATGAAATTACTCCTACCGTTCGGTTTATTATTTTTCAGAGAATTGCTTTTCTGCTCATTTAGGAAGTTTCTGTTTATCTTTTTTTGCAAGTCCACTGTCGCTGTGTAGCACGCTATGGCATAAGTAACATGGCATGGACATGAATGTGTGTTGTGGTGGGCTCTTTGTTTTCGCAGGTGGATGAGTTCATGGGGAGTATGACAAACGCAGCCTCTGATTATGAGAAGGCTGCTGCACTTCTGTACTTTCTTGTAGTCGAGGCTGCAGCGTTACCAATTCAGCCTCCTCTACTGCTGACTGACATTGACAGGCATCGCCTTCGTCGGTATGCAGATGCCCTGACAGCCCACCAGCATCAGTGCACTGCCGCTGCTCATGCCCGCCAGGCTGAGATATAAGAAGCCCAAGTTTGAAGCTTGGGTTTGGTGGAGGGAGGCCTACTAAGTCTGGGCGATTGCGATGTCTCTGTTTAGGAACTTTGACGCTTTGGGTCTGTACATTTGTTCTCTCAAAATTGAATTTGGATCGCGAGGCAAAAGTACGCGAGCCAATAGTAGCACTAACTTGGAATTATAACTATGTTAATCGACACAAGAAGGAAGATACGGAAGGAACAGATACCGTATTGTCCTTTGAGGCGGATCAGCAATGAAGCTGATTTGAATTTCGGGGCTACGACTGACAGCATCATGATGTGGCAGTCTGTCTTTTCGAAGCTGCATGAAAGAAGGTTAGTACTCTCTGCTCAACTGCAAGGCCCATCTAGAGACGAACTGAAGCTGAAGATTGAATGTAATAGCTGCATCATTCATGTCTTCTGAAGCGTCCAGTCTTAATCACTTCCTGGCAGCAGAATGAGAATGATTAATGCAGCTAGAGGTGGTTGTACATAGATAGGATGAGGTGATTGTTAATTAGGTAGAGTTTTGAACTACATTACAGTTCTCTGTCATTGTCCTTAATCAAAGACATGTAACTTGCGCCCGGGCATACATCTTTAGGGTCTAGAACTGGGTTGGATGTGATCTGTTCATCTGAATTCCACTCATATACTTCAGCATCGGCATTTGAGTGTGGATGCAGCTGGTTGAGGATCTCTGTAGTACTCAGTTCGTGATATGCCCATTTCATGTGTATCGGTGGCGGCCTTTAATTCTTTGTATAGAAATTTGCCTACCTATTCTTTATGTTTCTAATGACGTATATTGTCTACAGTACGATGTCTCTTGCTTAAGTTGCAAATAATTCTGCTTTTAGAATTTGGTATTAGTATCGATGAATATATCAAAGCTTTCTAAAATGTCTGTCTGTAAATTCCGTATAGTTTGATAGCATAGTCTTGTTCTACGTGGTGCTCTGAGCAACAAATTATGAGGTTGCATTCAGCCCAATAGTTATTGCTCATCCTGCAGCTTTTCAAAGGAGGCGCAGATTTATTGTCCACAAACAGGGAACCCTTTTGAGATGTGTACTATTTAAGGTAGGCCGTACCGATGATGGAGACTTACCATGAACCCTCTCCCCAATTGCATCCCTAGCTCTGAAATGAAAGGCAAATATTTGGGGACAAGTGTAGATGAGGACCCAATTGGGAAGAGGGTCCGTAATGGGAATGCAGACCTCATTGCCTTCTTTCAGGATAGGTTAGCCCACTGGCCAAGTTTGTCCAACAGTTCCATCCAATGTTAAGAAATTGAAAATTCATCTAGGGAACTTCTGATGAGATATCACATGGATGTCCGTGTCCTCCTTCATTGATGGGAATTGGAAGGGTTTAGGTGTTATTTGGTGAATTAGGGAGAATTTTATGTTGTTTAACAGGACCAACATGCGTTTTTTGGCCGTATAGAAATTTTGGGCAGGTACATGTGACTAGAGATATCCATATTTGAGGCTGAAATTTTAATAGAAGGTGGGGGGCGAGGAACATCTTCATGTATACCAAGTTTCATGACATTTTGACATACGAGTCAAAAGTTGTGACCTAATATGTTGCTTTTTTTCGTAACTGGGCAGTTTGGGCAGATCAGAAAAAATCATTTTTTCCAGAATTTTTTTTTTTGAAATTGGTTCTCTACATTTATATATACTTTAAAAGCTTTGAGTCATTCCATTTCAATCAATGAGTCAAAAGTTACGAGGGTTTTTGGTTTGCGGGCAGTTATGGATTGTCTACTCAAAAAAAATCTTTAAAGTCGTTTATTTAACTAAATTTTCAATATTTTTGGGAAAAAAAAAAATCCTAGGATGTAAATTGATTATTACAACATTATAACTATTGGGATTGGTATTTTTAAATTCCATGATTAAAATTTTAACAATTTAGTATTTTGAATCATTTTCTATTTCTTTCTACTTACTATTTTTTTCCTATATGTTGTACAATTCCAAATGGTGTGAAATTTTTCAAGTATATAGACAACTTATTTAGGAAACTGAATTCAAAGAAGCACCACCTTTTTTGGCATTTTTTCATTGAAAAGTGAGCTTGCAAAGTGCAGCTACCCGGTTTTTCGCATGATTGAAAAAATGGTTTTCAAGATTTTGAATGCTTATATCTTATGATCCACACGATGGAATTTTTTGAAATTTTTACCACATGTTTTCAAAATACCATACTACAAGATCCTACAGTTACATGTGTCAAAAATTGTTTATTTCCAAAAATTTGGTAGTTGTATTAGAAATGGCAGTTTTGGAGCATTTTTGGTGAGAACATAGTCATGAAACTTTAGGGGTTAACATAATCTCAAAAACCAACTTGCACAAAAAAAAAAAAAAAAAATCAAAAGGTAAGCAACTCTACGTCTACCTCCACTCTAAGCGTGTGTCGCAATCTTGATACCAACTTCAAATTGACGATATTCGCTTCGCCTTGTCCCATTGAAATTGACCTAAAAAATCACTACAATACAACGTAGTTTTTGACCACACTGCAATTATTATCCTGGAGAGCATCGGTTGAAAGTGTCAACAATTAAAACGCAAATTAAACGTTGTCATCCCTATGGCTCCTCCATGTTTGTCACATCCCTGGTGATTGATCATCTCTGCAACGTTTTCCCTTGTCTCTATAAAAGTATCATCAGTTGTATTGCATGGAACATACCAATATTCTATATTCAAAAAGACACTTCTATTCAAAAAGACATTTCTATAGTTCGGGTTGGAAGGTTGAGAAGAGAGTTGAGGACCTGGAGTGGGTCATAATATAGAAGGCTCTAGTCACACGGTCCTTATTATGGCTGGGCATCCTCATTTTCCAATATAGTTGCGCTTCTTGTTTTGAAAGGACGTCATTTTTGTTTATTGTGACAATTGAGAGCCTTGTGACTGGATTCCCCACAATACAGATACAAATCTTTGTGAAGGCGACGCTTCTTCTCTTGCGCAATTAGTGGCTTGAATCGTACCGCATCAATTTGCATGTCTTTTGGTCCTAACTGTAAGCTTGAGATGTTTGTGCTTGCTTGAGAGCAATGTGGTTTTGATAGAGTCCAAGATCATTGATCTTGGCATCGTTGAAACAATCGATTGTCACACTTAACAGCTTGACTTATTGCTTCATTGAGTGTTTGTGGATCTGGCAATGATAACAATATATTTCTTGCAGCCCCCAACAAAATTGACTTGTTAGTGCTTCTTTGTCCCAATTGATGTCACAAGCTAGTTGTCTGAATTCTGATGCATACACGGGAGCGTTGCTAGCACATGAGCTTAAAGCGACGAGCGAGGAGCAGGGATTGGTGAGCGGGGAGCATAGATTTTGGACGGAATAATGAAAAGTTTAATGAAAATGGAAAGAATATAAGGATGAAAGTGGACAAAAATTTGGATTAAAATATACATTAAAGTACATTAAGAACTAAATGAAAATTTTGGATGGGAAAAAAAGTGAAGGAGGATAAAAACGTGGATGAAAAAACTCAAAAACAAATGAAAGTAGATGAAAATATTGATGAAAATAGATAATCAATAGGATCTAAATTTTGGATGAAAAAAAAGTGGAAAAGGATGAAAATACATTAAAATGGATGAAAGTAGATGAATAAAATATGGAAGAGGATGAAAGTCATGAAAATTTGGTTGAAAACATCTAAAAAATTGATGAAAGTAGATGAATAAAAAATGAAAATGGATGAAAAAAATGGATGAAGACAAGAAGGAAAAATGGGACAAAGAAAAAAATTTAGGAAAACTTGGAAAAAAAATGAAAAACAAAAAGGAGGACAAATTAGAATAGTAAGTATAAAATCTTACAAAAATAGAAAAAATGAAGACTCGCATCCACTTATCTCAAATCTTTGGTAGTAAGGGACCTATGACCACAAAAGTACATAATTATGCAATGATGCTACTATGGAGAAATTTGGGTTAGGATTTTGAAGACATAATACATAAAATCTCAATTATACTTATTATTGTGGAAATTTGCAAGTGTTCACATTGAAAGTCATTGTGCATGCATAAAAAATAAAACTATCACAATACTAAACCAAAATATTCTTCTTTCAAATGGTTAGGGATTATTGTTAGAAAATAAGCACAATGTTAATACTTACAAGATGGGCTAGTCACCATGGTCATTGCTTCCCTATGACCATGAAGTGTTGAAATAGAATTTTCAAGTATTTTATCTAATTTAATAGCTAATACATGCAGTTGACAACATATTTGAATAAGGGGGACCAAATAAAGACATTAGGCAGATATTGAGGGAATGAATATCTATACTTCAGATAGTCATAGTAGAGAAGAGAAAAGATGAAAATAAAGCATGCACTTTGCTACTTTATCACCGTGTTAGAGATGGTGGACACTCTATAAATTCCATGCAACAATGGAAAAAATTGCATGAAAAACAATTCTTTTTTGTTTTGCAGATTGTTTCAAAGTCAATCGTCAGTCGGAAAACGGCCGTGGCGTCCTTCAAAGATTTATGAAAGCAAAGTACAAGCAAATGAGGAAGATGATGGAATCTTGATTCTAAAGCCATATGCATAATACCGGTACGCTAAAGATATATTAGTTTGTAATGTTAGTGGTAAATTTAAAATGCTAATACTAGCCCTTTTAGTCTCACTACAACTTTATTAATGAGTACAATACCTAAACAGGTCTTCTTTTGTAGAAAGAAACCTATTTTGAACTTTGCAAAAATTAATAATTAATTTCAGATTTTAGCACAACATAGATGTTTGCTTTTAATCCTTATGAACAAGACATTGAAAATTTGTACTTTATTCAATTGTTGTTTATTTATATATATGACTAAATGAGTCATCTACTTACAAACATAAGATGATTCCTGAAGTCATTTTGACTTTATGAACTTGAAATTAGAGGTCTTCACTACTTATACTTCTATACAAGCAATTTAATAGCAGGAAGGGTGATCATTATATTTTGAAGTCAACACTAAGTAGATGAAAAAAATGTGTCTAGTAGAGAATTTAGCTAATGGAATTAATCTTGTGTCAATTACAAAGCTAATGACTTTAGAAGGATTTCTCTCTCTTTTTATATAAAGGTTCAATCTTCCTAAAAGGGTTCCTGGAACCTTTTGCTTGACCTAGCTTCCATAGGCAAAGGACAATAGAATGTCCTCTAAAGGTGACCAAATATGAAAAAAAAAAAAAAAAAAAAATTGGAATTTAAAAAAAAAAATTCCATGGTTCAAACATTTGAAAGGGTCTCCCAGGGTCGAGAGAGGTTTCTAGAGGTGACCAAATATGAAAAAAAAAAACTGTTTTCCAAACATTCCTTTTGGAGGGCGTTATTCTAATTATCACCAGTCATCTATTTTCATGTCTAAGAGTGGGATCCATTTACACATCTTCTTGAGAAGGATCCTCAAAGTCCTATTTTTTTTCTTATCCAGATATTCTGTATAGTCTTTTGTGTCATCAGGCGTAGAGATTTCTTACAACCATCACAATGTCACTAAAAACCATAAACATCATATTTTTTTGAGCCATTAATATGGTCCAAGCAAATATGTGCTAAAAAAAGCCTTCAAAAAATATCTTATTAAAACTTGGTTCTAAAAAATCACCCTACTTTTTTCCTTCAAACATGTAATATTTTAGAATAGGGTAAAAAGAATCACAATATTTATGAAATATAAGGATAACCATAACAATCCTATGCATAAGCTCAACTTTACATCACAAAATGTCAAAACATCCAAAGAACTTAGATCTACAATATCACATAGAAAAGTGGAAGTAGTGATTTTTGCTAAGTCATTTTCATTATTCCAAGAGGATGTGGTCCTCACCTGTGCCCATCCCAAGGACAAAAACAATCCAATATTATGTTTGTGAGGTGCAACGAGTGTATGCAGACCACAACACGTATTATAGCCTTCACAAAGAACAAATCAAACAGACAAAAGCAAACAAATTCACTATGCATAAATTCCACAATGATATTCTTTTGAACTTGATTGTTGCAAGAACGTTGGATGATGCCATGAAGTATCCACCTGCCTAAGTGCCTATGAGAAAGCTAAAAATTCAAATTTTGGAACAAAGCCCAAAAGAGGTTTCTAGGAGTGACTTAGTATGAAAAGAAAGGTGAAAAAAAAAATTACTTATTTTTTGGAAAGAATTTTTTTGAAAATTCCATGCTTCAAATATCTCAAAGGGTCTCTTGGTACCAAGAGAGGTTTTGAGAGGTGACCAAGTATGAAAAAAATAAAAAAATAAAAAAATAATTTTTTTTTTGGAACGAAAAGTTTTGAGAATTCCATACTTCAAACACTTCCAAAGGGTATCTCAAGCCAAGAGAGGTGTCTAGGGTGACCAAGTACGAAAAAAAAAAATTGATTTTTATTTTTATTTATTTTTAAATATAAGGTTTGAGAATTCCATGCTTCAAACACTCTAAAGGGTCTCTCAGGGCCGAGAGAGGTTTCTAGGGTGACCAAATATGGAAAAAAGAAATTAAATTAAATTAATTAATTAATTAAATTTTTTTTTGAAAAATAATGTTTGAAATTTCCATGCTTCAAACAGTCCGAAGGGTCTCTTGGGGCCGAGACAAGTTTTTAAGGTGACCAAGTATGGAAAAATAAAAAAATAAAAAAAATGAATTTAATTTAGTTTTTTATTCTTTTTGGAAAAATAATGTTTGAGATTTCCATGCTTTGAACAGTCCAAAGGGTCTCTCGGGGTTGAGACAAGTTTCTAGGGTGACCAAGTATGCAATTAAAAAAATTAAATTAAATTAAATTACATTAATTATTAATTTTTTTTTGTAAAATAATGTTTGAGATTTCCATGCTTCGTATAGTCCAAAGGGTCTCTCAGGGCCAAGACAAGTTTTGTGGGTGACTAAAGATTCCAAAAAAATATTAAAAACTAAAAATAATGTTTGATATTTTTATGCTTCGAACACTCCATAGGATCTCTCGGGGCCGAGAGAGTTTTATAAGGTGACCAAGTATGGAAAACAAAATTAAATTAAATTAACTTTTTTTTTTTTTTTGAAAAATAATGTTTGAAATTTCCATGCTTCAAACAGTCCAAAGGGTCTCTTGGGGCTAAGACAGCTTTCTAGGGTGACCAAGAATGGAAGAAAGAAAGAAAAAACTTAAAAAAGAAACAGTTGAATTTATTTTTCAAAAAAATAATGTTTGATATTTCTATACTTCAAACAATCCACAGGGTCTCTCGAGGTCGAGAGAGGTTTCTAGGGTGACCAAGCATGTAAAGTTCTTCAAATGGACAAAGGTATCGGGTTGTTTTGCTTAGGTTTGGACCCCTTAAGAGGCCTCTTTGCACAAAGAGGGGTTTCCAAGAGAGGACCTTATGGAACTTTTCAAACTTTCTCCAAGTCCTATTGTTTTATTTTTCAATTTTTTTTTGAAGTAGGTTGTTCTAATTGCGGACTTTGGCTACAATAGTTGCATGGGGGAGGACCTTCCATTGGGACTCTAGGCACCGAGAGGAGTTTCCAAAGGAAGACCTTATGAAACTTTTCAAACTTTTTTTAAATCCTCTTGTTTTATTTTCCAATTTTTTTCAGAGTAGGTTGTTCTAATTACGGACTTTGGCCGCAATAGTTGCATGGGAGAGGACCCTCCATCGGGACTCTCGGCACCAAGTGGAGTTTACAAAGGAGGTCCTTATGAAACTTTTCAAAATTTTTCAAATCCTCTTGTTTTATTTCCAATTTTTTTTAGAGTAGGTTGTTCTAATTGGAGACTTTGGCCACAATAGTTGCGTGGGGGATGAGATGGGGGAGGATCTTTCATCGGGACTCTCGGCACTGAGAGGAGTTTCCAAAGGAGGACCTTATGAAACTTTTCAAACTTTCTCCAAATCCTCTTGTTTTATTTTCCAATTTTTTTTCAAAGTAGGTTGTTGTAAATAATGCAAACATTGGTTGCAATAGTTGCATAGGGGAAGACCCTCCATAGGGCCTCTCGGCACCGAGAGGGTTTTCCAAAGGAGGACCTTATGAAACTTTTCAAACTTTCTCCAAATCCTCTTGTTTTATTTTTCAAATTTTTTTTGGGGAACTTATTTTGATTGCAAACTTTGGTTGTAAGATTTGCATTAGGGAAGACCTCCTAAGGGGACTCTTGACACCAAGAGAGGGGTCCTAAAGGTGGCTTATTGAGCCTTGATAAAAAATTTATTTTCATTGTGTTCAGTTCAATAGTGGAGGGGTGGTTTTCACTATGAGTTCAAAAAAATTTATACTGAAACCTTCAAGAGCAGGTTGTTGCTTCATGGTAGGTATAGTTGCAAAACCATAGATTTTTTGCAAATCTAGGATTTTTTGTAAAGTTAGCTCTTTATATAGGTTTGCCATCCTAAGCCAACTTCTAATGCTTATTTATTAGATCCTTGCATTTTACAATTCATAGATGACGATGTTGTAGGGTCTGTGGCAAGACACAATACACTGAGGACAACTCAACTTTTAGCATAGTCTAGCTAAAATCCTTTCCCACAACATTTCTTATGCATGATGGAAATGCCATATTTGAAGTTTTTTTGTTGCATTTGTGTTAAATGTCATTGCATTTGACGCAATTTGTAGTCTTCACATCAGATTTTGTTTTTACTAGAGATTTTTGGTTGGACCACCAAAAACACCACTTGAATAATTGCAAGGAACACCATTCAATTTTTCTAGCGTTCTAGCAAAAACTGCATTTCTAGTGTCCAATACTATAAGTACTAGGAGTACTATAAATTAGAACAATCCTATATTGTTGATTGGAAAAGTCAACAACTAAATGTACCACTATAAGTCTATGTAAAAAAATGACAAATTGATACAAAACATAGATACAGTGAATTATAAAATAAATTATAAATAGAATATTATGAACCAAAAAAACTAAAAATTGGCCATTTCATTAAAAGACTTGATGGTGATCAAATTTAATAAAAAAAAATGAAGCTGAAACCCTCTTCAAAGTTCAAAAGTGCTTGTGCAAGCGAGTCCTATTTGCATGGACATGGAGGACATAAAATAATATATTTTTAGATGCTCCTTTGTAGGCACATGCCTTTTGTTGCAAAAATACACCATATAGATTTCAACTCTAGATCTTTAAATTTGTATGGTCACCTTGTACAAATGAATCCAAAAATTCAAAGTGTGACAAAATGAATTTTTAAGTATAAAATGTTTGAAAAATAAAGGATGTGATTACCATTAAGTTAGATTATTTCAATTAAAAATTTCAAATTCATCATATTTATTCTTCAAAATCTATAGAAGATGACAAGAGACTCTCTTTCATTGTGGCAAAATCTAAATCCGGTGTATCTTGCAGGAATCCACTTTTGTGATAATCATTATGTATTTTTTCCAGCTGTAAGATGTATTCATCAATTACCACCTTTGAACTCCTACACTACCTACCCTCTTGTGAGGTCCCAATTCGTCATCCGGGCCTCATTATTTTCTTTTTCTTTTGTTTATAGTAAGTTTGAGTATACTTTTAGATACAAAAAGCCCAAAAAAGAGTGTAAGACCCAAATAGGTGTGTCACATACCAAGATAGCCTTTGGTCCCTTATCAATAAGTTGCCCTCAACTAAATCCGATTTCCATTTGTAAATAGGTATAAACGGGGATTTCACGTGATTAGACGGGTTTATAATAAATAGGGCTAGAATCGCCAAAACCACGGTATAGGTGACTTCTTAGGTTTAGATTTGGTCTGAGCGAATATTGTTGAGGTCATATGTCCATTCCCAATGATAATTTTCACTTTCTCCATTTTATCAAAGAAATAGCAAAAATCCCAATTGTTAGGTCTCCTGGAGTTACAATTGCAAGACGGACACTTGGGAGGAATCTAGGGATGCAGTATATTGTTCTTGGGTGGAAATCATGTTTGGAGGCCAACGGCAAAATTGGTTTGTCAAGATTCCTCCCTATGCAAAAGATTCCCTAGTTATCGATTTCACAAGGAGAAGACAAGATTTGATTCTCCTATGACCTTTGTGCAAAGTAAGAATATGAGCTTGCACATGTTTTGTAGAATTCCATGAGAGATTCCATAAAAAGATTTGGAATTTTTAGACTTACAAAAAATGCCTTTCCAAATGGTCAACCGCCAAAACCTTAGATGGGAATTTCTTGTAAATCACCAAGATTGCGATAAAATCTCACTAAAAATTAGACTATTTTTTTTATGCTAATAAGGTGCTCCAATAAGTTTCAGGACATTTTGATAGTCAGAAGTGCCCAAACCGGCGAGATTCTCCGACAATTGCCAAATTTAAAGAATTCGGTGGAGTTGACCGGCGCCCTGGGAGCACACAGAATTGGAATGGGGTCAATGTTGGGTCTTTTCTTACTCCTTTAGACCTTCTAAAGAACTTAGGCTAGTTACCTTTTTTAGAAAACTCAAACTCCAAAATCTGAGTTTTTATCCCATTTTGGTGTTCAGTTAGCACTAAATATTATTGCATTTTTGAGGTCAAATTAGGGAGTAGGGTGGCCTTTAGACCAAAAATGACCTTCTGAAGCCAATGGCGCAATCCGTTTGTAATTTGGAGTTGTTCTCCAAAAGTTAGAAGTTTGGACCAGCGTAGAAAGTCAAAAACTAGAAAATTAGGATGAAAATCTCAAGTGATAAGATTACTAGTAGGAAAAGAGAGGGGGATGAGCACCCTTGAAAATGTATATAAGGGACTCACTTTTCTCTCGCAAACACCCTTTGAGCCATTATTTTGGCTTTCAAAACACGTTGGTCCATTTCTTTGGCCTTTTTTGGCCATTTTTGAGCCCAAAGCTATAAATGTGTGTTTTTGGAGCATTTTAAGCTCTATTGTTGCTAATTTTCAAGCTCTCTTTGAAGGACACTGGAGTCCCTTCAAAGATTATCTTTGTTTTGGGTTTTTGACTAAAATACTAACTTGGCCTTTTGTTATAGCAACTAGAAGTTTGTTTTCACTAACTCTTGTACTAATCCTAGATCCCCCCCTCTGTACCTGGGCGTATGCCGCTTTGGGGGTCATTCTAGTGTTTTCTTTGAAGAACTTTGTGTTCTAACCCCTCTTCACTAACGTGTATTCAAGTTGTAGCATTGACTAACCATTTGTGCTTAGCCCTTGTAGCATTGTACTAACAAACCTTCGTCTCATCTTGTTTTAAGTTTCTTGCAAAACATCACATACAGCAAAGCTTCGGCTTTGTTTTGTTAGAATTGTTTAGCAATTTAGCAATTTCCCGAAATACGGTGAAGCTTTGGCTTTGTTTTGTTAGAATTGTTTAGCAATTTAGAGATTTCCCCAAATACGGCAAAGCTTTGACTTTGCTTTGTTTGAATTGTTTAGAAATTTAGAAATTTTCCAAAATACGGCGAAGCTTTGAACCCCAAGGGACAGATTTAATAGTGTTGTATTTTAGTATGTCCTTTGTGAAAACCTCTAAGCCATTAGAACTTTGAGTTTAGCAAAAATCAGTGTTACCATAAATTAGTTTAACCTTACTTTGTGTGACAAAAATTTAGAAGAAACTAGCTTGTGTGAGAAAGACACCCAAAAACCGTGTTAGAAAACTAGAGCCAGTTTAAAGCCAAAAATCCAAGCCTCAGTTTCAATTAAATATACCATAGCCCAGTCCCTTGGTAGTCCAGGTGAATCCAGAGACAAAGTTAAATCAAGCTGGGAATCAATCCAGCCCCTTAGAATTTATCTCAGTCAGTTTGAAGGAAAATTAGAAGAAATCCAAAACAAGATTTCAATTAGATACTAGTTGGAGAAGATCAAGAGTCCAGGCCATCACATGAAATTAGTAGTAGTAAAACCAGAACCAACTTCAAATCAAGTTAGAAATCAATCCCAGCCTTTGAGTTTCAGTTAACCCCTAAAGTTTCATGACTATGTAATCACCAAAAACGCTCCAAAATTGCCATTTCTAATACAACGACCAAATTTTTGGAAAAAAACAATTTTTGACACATGCAACCGTAGGATCTTGTAGTATGATATTTTGAAAACATATGGTAAAAATTTCAAAAAATTCCACCGTGTGGATCATAAGATATAAGCATTCAAAGTCTTGAAAACCATTTTTTCAATCCTGCTAAAAAACGGGCAGCTACACTTTGCAAGCTCACTTTTCAATAAAAAAAGTGCCGATAAAGGTGGTGCTTCTTTGAATTCAGTTTCCTAAACAAGTTGTCTATATGCTTGAAAACTTTCACATCATTTGGAATTGTACAACATATAGGAAAAAAATAGTAAGTAGAAAGAAGTAGAAAATTATTCAAAATACTAAATTGTTAAAAATTTAATCATGGAATTTTAAAATGCCAATCCCAACAGTTGTAATGTTGTAATAATCAATCTACATCCTAGGATTTTATTTTTTTCCAAAAATATTGAAAATTGAATTAAATAAACGACTTTAAAGTTTTTTTTAGAGTAGAGAATCCATAACTACCCGCAATTCAAAAACTCTCATAACTTTTGACCCATTGATTGAAATGGAATGACTCAAAGCTTTTTAAGTATATATAAATGTAGAGAACCAATTTCAAAAAAAAAATTCCGGAAAAAATGATTTTTTCTGATTTGCCCAAACTACGCAGTTAGGAAACAAAGTAACCTATTAGGTCACAACATTTGACTCGTATTTTGAAATGTCATGAAACTTGGTACACATGAAGATATTCCTCGTCCCACCTTCCATTAAAATTTCAGCCTCAAATATGGATATCTCTAGTCACACATACCTGCCCAAGATTTCTATACGGCCAAAAAATGCATGTTGGTCCTTTAGGGGTTAAGGTAGAAGCACCTGTTGTCGACTATGCCCAGTACCCAACCTGTAGGGTGCGCTATTTCCAACCTGAGGTTGGAAATCAGGTTTGAGTGCTATTTTTCAGTCCATTTCAAGGTTGGGACTAATATGGTTATGACACATGTCCCGAAGTAGTGAGCATCCTTGACGATCGGAATTGGAAGACTCTAGACATTGTCTATTAATGAAATGCACTTTTTGGTTTCCAAAATTCGCTGTAATTTCAATTTTGGGAATTAAATTCTGAAAATTTTGCAATCTCCATATTTCCTATCTTCCTACATGGAAAAAATTTCCACCACCTCATACTGCGCACAATCTGCTCCAAAACTCCTTAAATGATCAACTACTGGTGCTTCTACCTTAGGCCTTAAGAAACTTAGGAAAAAATACCAGAAAGAGTCAAATCAAGCTGGAAATCAGCCTTAATCCTTCGAGTTTATTTCAGCTAGCGAGAGAGTTAAAAAATCTAGAAAAAAGCAAAGGCAGACAAGCTTAGAAGTAGCCCCAGTCCCTTAGTGTTTCGTTTCAGTTCATGCAATAGCTTAGAAAACCCCAAAACAGAGTCAAATTAAATGAGAAATAGTTCCAGTTCTTAAGATTTTATTTCAGTCCATATGAGAGGGTGAAACACTAGACTCGGAGCTTAAAGAAGCCCAGCCACTTAGCTTTGGAAGCTCAGGTGTAGTCCAAAAATAAAACAAAATCAGAGTAAGACCTTCGTCAAGGCGGCCTTTAGAAAATACTATAGTACGGGGCCTTCGAGTGGGGGGAGGAATTGCAAGGCAGTCGGCCAAGACCACCTGACTTGTGTGACCAGGCCGAGGAACCACCTGTCGGAGAGTCAACACGACCTGTACTGACATGGGGAGCCAACACAACCTGTGCTCGGGCTGAGAGCTAAAACACGACCTGGACTGGACTGAAGACCACTTGGGCACACACCAATGCTAGGGAGAAAATTTGGAGAGCTCCACAGTGCACACTCAAGCCCATTACAAGAATTCTGAACCCTGCAAGGGGCTGCAAGTTTTTGATTTTCGGCACCCCGCAGTGCAATTACAGAAAAATAAAAAAATATTTTTTTTTGAAAAAAGATATTAAAAAAAATAAAAAAAATATTTAAAAAATATGATGTGGCGCTGATGTGGCACCAGTAGTGCCATGTTAGCACCCAACTTTTTTATAATAAAAAATAATCTTTTATTTCTATTTTTTTTTCCCTAATTGCACCTAAGGGGTGCAAAACTCGCAGCCCCTTTGAGGGCTGAAACTTTTCCTAATGATTGCTTCAATAAATGAAAACTCCACACAAAATGGTTGGGTGTCAATTGCAAATAGGATAGGATAATCAAAGAAGAAGTTAGGATTAGGAAATCAAAGGAGGACCCTAAAGTAACTCTAAAGTGGTTTGAACTTCAAGAGAGACCACAAATCCTAGATGCTATTCAAGGATGAAGTTCGGGTCAAGGAACGGATGAAGTTGACCTAAAATAGTTCATCCAAGTCAAAACTTAGGGTTTAGGTAGGCCTTATTCACCTAAAACTAGGGTTCAATTTTCAAGTGCAATTGAATTAGGGAACACAACCTAAACCGTGGATGAAGTTTAAATAGCCTCGGAAGGGCTAAACTTCATCCGCCCATAATTTTTGTTAGGAGAAGGGCCTAGAGTTGAGTTTTATATTTTTTAGAAATGGCATGACCTGTTCTATGACTTAGGATAGTTAAATTTGGACTGTAACTAGCTTGATTTTGAAACCACTGTGACCTCTTTTGATTGAAGAAGTTAGACTAGAAATCATCAAGTAGTTCAAATCTTTGGTTTTCGTGTACATTGTGGATGTTAGGAACATAGGAAAAAGATCCATTGCTTGAAAGGCACAATGGATTGGCGCTAGGCACCCATAGGTTGTATAAAAATCCACACAAAAACTAGAGCCCGGTTGTACTCGCTTATTTATCAAGGGTGGGTAAATAAACGCTCACATCTCTTGAAAAAAATGTCACCATGGTGTGATGTTGTGGTATAAAGGGCACAAAACAGAAAAAGAAACACGTCCATTGTGAGATTGTGCTCATCTAGACATGGAGTTCATTAGTTCAATGGTAATTATCAAATAAATATGCCATTTGGTGGAGAGAATATATAATGATTGTCAAGATGATGAGCTTATGCCGACAATGACTTTGATTTTAATTATCTATAATAATCCAAGTATTTACAATTTTTTAGGACTCAAAATAGAACTCAAAATTGGAGTGCAAGTTTTAATGTTAAATTTAGGGTGAACCAACACCATGACAACTTCCTAGCTTGCCAATGATTTGACTTCATTGGATTCTTTGTCATTAAGCACAATGCATTCGTCATTGGCATTGTTATCAATTCATGGAGTTAAAGATTTTTTATCCACTCTTCTTGTACCAAGTACTTATAAAGTAATTATGTATTTCTTGTGTGCATTATTATTTTATTCTTATATCTATAGTTGAGAAGCATATTATGCAATTTTTATATTTAGTTCATGTGCGTCAATAGTTGTTGTCAACTTTTCTACTTTAGAATGAAACCATTCCAGAGTTTACGGCTATGGGTCCTTTGTAGATATTCGAATGTGAAATCTTTAATTTGTGGGCCAAATGTAATCTACAATTTTAGATATCTGTTTTACACGGTTACAGGCTTTTGATTTATTTTTCCACAAATTCCAAACTGCATACTTTTCATCCTATCTTTATCTATTTCTTCATTTTATTCTATTTTTATTTTTCATCTTATCTTCTTCCATTTTTTCATCTAGCATCGTCAAATATTTTAATCCAACATCATCCATTTTTTTCATCCAATACCATCCACTTTTTTCACTTAACATCATCCAATTTTTTCGTCCAGATTTATTCATTTATTCATTCAGATTCATCTTCTTTTTTTCTTTTTTTTGTTTCAAATCAGTGCTCTCTGCTCACCATTCCCTGCTCCCTGCTCGCCGCTCGCCGCTGTACGCTCACTTGACAGCATTCCTTGCATACACAGAGGCAGAGCAAGATTTTTGTTATAAAGAACGGATCTTGGTTGTTGCCCAACAAATCTTATCATGACCTCCAAAAACTTCCGCAAAGGCTGCTAAAAACAAGTCAAAATTATTTAAGATCAAAGGTCTCTTCTCAAATAAAGGAAGAAACCAAGATAATGCTTGTCTAGTGAATAAGGTGCCAACTAGGCCCACTTGTGACTCATCCGTTGGATACTGTTGAGGTTGAAGAAAAGTAACGAGCTAAACTTGGTTCACAAATCTTCAAAAGTTTGATTATGAACCATCAAACTTCTCAAAAAGGCTGATTCTTGGTTTTTAGAAAGTTGGAGTGCTTAAAATGAAATCCTGAACAGCCAAATTCTCCACAAGAATTGAAGTGCGTAGAATAGGTTGCGACATGCCAGCTGATCAATATTGAGCTTTGTAATAAATCTTCAATGCTATTTGTCCTCATTGACAATGCTTCAATGGCTTTTAAAACAACATCTAGTTTTGATTCAACTAAATCAAGCATATAAGCGTCTTCGCCTCCTATCATCCTAGTTCATTCAACAAAATTACAACCAAAAAAAGATTATTATAAGGATTAAAACCAAATTAGAGATGGGTAATTTGCAATCTCTAACTAATTTTAGTTCTTTTTAAAAAGAGGAATAATCCACATTCAATTAAGAAAAAAGCATAATGAAAAAAACAATACTAGCTTAGAGGCGGGTAATCCACAACCTCTAAATGCTTAAATATTTTTGTAAAGAGGGATAATCCACACTCACTTAACCCCTAAAGGCCCAAGGCCTTTTTTCTGCCAAAAAACACCCAAAATTGCCATTTTTTAGCAAAGAGTGAAGAAAAAATTAAAAAATGTTTTTTTTGCACATCTAACCATAGGATCTTACACCTAACTAGTATAAGAATGTGTGGAAAAAATTTCAGAATTATTGACCGCATAGATTGCAAGATATCTACGTTTAAAGTGAAAAAAACAAGGTTTTCAACACATTGTGGGATTGGATTTTTTGACTTTGAACATTTTTAGCTTAAAATTTTTGCACTACAGAGTTTTGAACTTTAAATGCTTATAGTGGAGAATTGAATTGAAAATCTACCAAAAAAAAAAAAATTCAAAAAAACTTAATTTTCATTATTAAAAAAATTGTTAAGTAGAATTAAGTACGAGATAGAAGGAAAATCTAAAATATTCATATATTTTAGATGGAATTAAAATGCACTAATCCCAATGGTGAGATTGTTCTAGCAAGTAAATTAAACCACGCCAAAAAAAAATTTGAAAAATTTGAAAAATTACATTAAAAAATGAGTCCTACAAGTTATTTTTTTCAAAAAGATGCTCTAACTGCCCAAAAAACAAGAATGTCCATAACTTTCTCATAACAAATCCAAATGAAATGAATCAAAGCTTTCCAGATAGACAAAAATATAATCTATGGGAAAAAAACTCAAAAAAACTCAAAAAAAAAAAATTTGCAAAATTTTTTTTGCTGCCCGCTCCCCCCTGTTTTGAGCTTATTTGGGCATAACTTTTTTTCCCGGGCATCGATTGAAAAAAAAATTATACTCCCACAAAGCTTATCAATTTTTCTATCTTCTAAAAATGTTTCAAAAAATCAGGACAAAATTTGAGCTCGTACCTGCCCAAAATCCCACTTGTCCGTTGAACGGACACTTGGGCCTTTAGGGGTTAAGAAAGAATAGTCTCTAATATTATTTTATTGGCAAATCCAAATACTAATTATTTTCAACATTTGTTGCGTTGAAATACAAAGACATGACCAAAAACACAATACCTCCAAAACTTTAAACGTTCATGATTTTTGGAGAACTAATCTAAATATTGATTTCTAAAAAGTTGATGGTTAGGAACTTCAAGAAGAACCTATCTACCAAGTTTCAACTCAATCTAACACTTTGTCCATATTCTATGATAAAAAAACTGAGAGCAAGATCTCTTCAAAATCTACAAAATTTTAAACACTCATCTTATGGAGAAATAGTCCAAATCTTGATTTTTCAAAGGTAAGTAGTAAAAAACTTCAACAAGAGTCTATTTTAAAAGTTTCAAATCAATCCAACATTTTGTTCGTATATTATGACCAAAAAGTAGAGAGCAAAATCCTGCAAAGCAAAATTTGAGTGCAGTCTCTCAATAAACTGTTTCAGACACCATACACACAAGACAACTAGAAGTCCCTTGAAGGCAAGATCAGGTCCTTGATTGCTAGAAGAATACAAAATATACATTTAAAGTAAGAAACTAGAGTGCAAGAGATATGTTGTCGTGACTGAGGACTACCGGGTGAATGCAACACTTGTACTATTTGTTGCGTTTTCACTATTTGATGCTTTTTTTTTGGAATACTTTAAGCATAGAAAAATAATTTTTAATTTTTTTTAAATTTAATGGCCAATGTATATACCTTTAAGATGAAGAAACCCTGGGAAGGAAAAGCATAGAAAAAATCTCTAAGTGAGAACTAGAAAGTGCCAAATCTCAAGAAAATAGACACTTTGATGCTTTAATTAGTTTAAAATAGTAAAATAAGTAAAATAAATTAAATAAAAATTATCCATTTGCAACAGCTCTATAGAGATGGTCATTCACCAAAAAACCCACCAAAACAATGTTTTATGTGTTTCAAAATGCAAGCAGAAAGAAGCTCACTTTGTAGACTTCAACACTACACAAAATTAGCTTCTTTTTAAATTCCTCTCTTGCAGAGCTAGAAGTCTACTAGAAGACCGTCTCATCCAAATTTCAGCTCCAAATTCAATTTTTTGGGTACAAAATAGTACTAAAAACCTCCAAATTGGAATTTGTGACATAAAATTGGGGGCAGTTTTTATTTAGTAAAACATTTTTGAAAATTGCCAAAAAATTAGACAAGGTGTATAGTGGTCATGAGCACCTTCCCTATAAATCTTAAGTCATTTGGATTCAACGCAAAAGTTATGCCTAAAAAACAAATTAGCATGCAAGGTGTGCCAAAAAATAGTACAAGTGTTTCTTGCATTCACCCTACCTCAGCCTTGACTCCTATAAATACAACTGTTTATGAAGCCTCTCAAGAAGCTTCCTCTATCTACGAAGTTTCTAAAAAGCTTCATTTATTTAGGAAGCTCCTCAAGAGGCTTCCTGTTGCTTACAAGTTCTTCTCAAGATTTAGGAAGCCTCTCAAGAGGCTTCTTGCTACTAACAAATTCCTTCTTTGATCTAAAAAGCTTCTCAAGAAGCTTTTTCTAAATAGGAAGCTCCTCAAGAAGCTTCCTATTGCTTACCAGTCCCTTTCGAGACCTATGAAGCCTCCCAAGAGGCTTATTCCTATTATTAGATTACTTTATACATCTACAAAGCTTCTCAAGAAGCTTCGTCTACTTAGGAAGCTCCTTAAGAGGCTTTCTATTACATAAAGAGGGATCTAAGGTGATACAAAGCGAGATGTTATTTTAGTCAATACAAGTCAAATTTTGGTGTTTATACTAACCTTATTAGTCAAGGCATTAGAATTTATTTATACTCTAAACATATAGCTAGTCACATATCCGATCCATAGCAATACTATTGAATCATATGGTAGAATAGGATGGTTGCATAAAAGAGTTCAATTATTGTACCCAAAAACTTGTATGCTAAAGAACTAAAAAAAAATTACAGCATAACTTTGTAAATAATGATGCATTGTACTTGAAATTTATACAAAAGTAGGTATGTCCATTTTAAACTCATGTCTAATATTTAATTATTTTCTAAAATTAAGTTGGTAGAAAATTTTGGTTTTAATGATATATCACATTTGCAGCTTTAGAGTTTTGAAGTATTATCCCTAATCAATTTGGGAGCCCATTTTTAAGTTTATTGAGAATTTAAGGAGGCTTTATTGATTTCTTATTTAAGTTTTTTTGCATGTTATTTTTGAATGTAGTAATTTCCTCACTCTACATGCAAAGCTATGTTTCACGTCATTGCAATAAATATTACAAAGCTATAGAGATTTTTTGATGTCAATGTCAAAATGCACAGCTAATTAAAAAAAAATTCTAAGAACATATTGAATAATTTACTTCGTTTGGTATATAGATACCTACAGAAAAACAGTTGAATTGTCTTTTTATTTTTATTAATGTAATGAAAGTTACAAAGATTTTTGTTTTGCAACAATGAAGATAGAAAAACATAAGAATTTGTTATTGAACTTGGTTTTTAAAGTCTCCAAATAAAAAAAGATCTTAGAATATGTATTACTCTATGAAATCTTTTCACCACAAGATTTTTTATTCTCAATTTCTTGTCAAAGTTATTAGTGATTTAGGTTTTTATTTAATCACGTATCACCTTTCAGTTTATAAATTAATATAATATTAAAATAAATATGAATCCCTTTGTATGCAAATTATGTGTTGGATGACTGGTAATTTGTAGACTTCCTCACAAGATAGATTTAACTTCTATTTTTAAGTTTCAAATTCTTTGAAATGGATATAGAATGGTATTTCCAAAACCAAAAAAAAAAAGTCAAATACATTCAAAATCAATATTCTATATCAAAGAAAATATAGAATATCAAATATATAAAAAGATTAAATTTTAAATGGTCATTTTTGCTATCTCTATTAGTACTATCTATATTAGACCATTATTTTTATTATTATTTTTGAAACACAAATCTAATATCATTATCTACATTACAAAGCAAATTCTATTCATACAAAAGCTACAATATGAATCTAAAAATTCACGCTTCAAGCATTACTTCAATGAAGATGATGAACATTAGAAGGCAATTCCAATTAAACTAGATTTATTTTAATCTATCCCAATAGGGATGCACAAATAATTCTCCATTGATAATAAAGGCCACTATAGATATGAATTTAGTCAAATTGTAAAGTATTAATGATGTTATTTGATTCCATGATTATAATTTTTGGCTTACAATCTTGTTTACAATTTGCCAATGAAGAAAACTTATACTACTACTTTTCATTAGCCACTTGTATTCTACTTTTTATTGGTGATTAATTTGTAATCGTTCCTAATGCAAAATTATTTTCTATAAGAAAACATGGCTAATTAAGGCTCCTTGTGGATTTAAATCAAATTTCAATATGTTGTTTTGACTAAGATTAGCCACCAATTAATACAATTAGCCTTAAGCAATTTATTCTTGGAGGCGGAATATGATCCAAAGATTCACAAATCTTCATTGATGCCAATAGCCTTACTTCTATGAAACCATCATTCTTTCAACTGACGCCACTTGTTTTTTCCTTGTGAAGCTGGACAAGAGAGCTTATATATTTTAGCATCAATGTTCCTTTCATACAAATGCTCAATGTATTTTTGTATCCACTTAGTCTTTGCATCATCCACTAAAGAACTTTTGTCTTGTGCCAATTTGTTGTTTTCTTTAGTAAGTTCCTCCACTCTCTTTTCCATTGCCCCATGCTTTTCTTCAAAAGCCTCCAAGTTTTGCTTTAGAAGACATATCTCCCTTTTCATCATGCTTAAGTCCTCCATGATGGAATAATCTACTTTTACAAAATCCTTAAAAGATAAAATAGACTCACAAATAACTCTTCTAAGTCTACTTTGGTATAAACTTCCAACTACAAAACAACAATCTTAAGTCTTCCTTTATTTATAAATATATTTGAAAATACAAAACAATAATGATAACATTGGAGCTAATAACTTTTTATATGCTTCTCCACCATGTCTAATAACTCTGATTGCCTTTTATTTTTATCTTTTGTTAATTTAAAAATACATCATCTTTTACTTTACTCTCTAGATTTCATGTAGAGTTAAGTGATCAAGCCAAGTTGACAATATTCTAAGGTCAAATATCATAAAATTAAACTAGCATTCTTTTTATTTTATCTTTTATTAATTTAAAAATACATCATCTTTTACTTTACTTTCTAGATTTGATGTAGAGTTAAGTGGTCAAGCAAAGTTGACAATTTGGCATGGAATTCTACAAGGTCAAATATCATAAAGATCAACTAGCAAGGAGAAACTATACTATGAGAGTTCAATTTTTATTTATTTATTTATATTCTTTTCATTTTATTTCCCTTTTCCAATTGGGATCTCCGTAGTCACCAAATAAATGAGAGCTTGTTTGGTACTATAATAAAGTCCTCAACAAAGATGTGCATGCAAACATGTTTCTTGGATAAAAGATATTATGTTTCTTGCAAAGAACTTTTACCTAAATTTAGAAAAAAGAAAAGAAAGAACAAATCTTATAACTCAATATCTCTTTTATTTAATTAAGTTTGGTCAATCTATATAATTGACCATAATATTGAATAATGACATACGACAATTTGAATGCAAGTTAACTTATCATTTCTAAAAGTATAGAAAGGAAAATTGAAAAGAAAAGAGGATTCCCTTAAAGTATTTTAGTTTTATCTTCACTTTTGATTTATAAATGTAAAATATTTGTGTAACCAATAAAATATTGACTTGTAGCATTATAAATGCAAGTGCATTTATGAATACCAAAAATGATAGAATAACAATAAATGAAAAAAATAAAAATAGATTAAAAAAGTTTTTTTAAACTATTCAATCTATCTTTACTTTTGAAGTGTGAAATAATTAAATCATAATATTTATATGTGACATTGTGAGTTAAGAACGTCTACAATATATGAGATTTCTGTAATTTAAACAAAAGGGATTATAATGGAGTGGAATAAAAAAAACACATAGAGGTTGTGTAAATTACATAATGGTTATCATAAAGAGGTTGTAGATTAATTATACTCATAGAGCTAGAGTAACAACTATAGCAAATGATTTATTATTAAATCTTTAACTTTAAAATAATTATTAAAAATTAAACATTTGATGATATCAAAAGTTCAAAACATTTAGAATGATAAAAATACCCTTTTTGGTTTTATGAAAAAAAAAGTTTTGTAACAGAATAAATTAATTTTATATAAGTTAGCTTTTGTAACAAGAACAAAGACAACTAAAGATGCCTGCAAAGATGATACTTTGACTAATTTAGAAATAACTCATATTTTTTTCTATTGAAATTCCTTTATTTTCTTAAAGGTCAATTCAAGAAGGGTGAACTAAAATTTACTTTCAATATAAATTTGTATGTGAATTCATTTTTGATGTTTTTACCAATTTTTATTAATATAACTACAAAGATAATTTTTTATGCTCCAAATATATAGCTAGATAGCTATCCAATCCACAAAAGAAATATTAAAAACAAAAATATACTAAATAAATAAAATAAAATAAAATTTCTTGCAGTATAAGATAATTAAAATAAAATATTCATTAAAAATATGAAGCCATTAATTACTATTCAAAGTAGTGTCATTCTTGCACTTGTACCTTCTAAAAGCCTAGAGCAAGTATAATTGGATACGATAATGATTTATCTTACCAAATTAAACTATTTGAACTAATCAAAGAATTTCTTATTATGTTCATTGAAAAGCATTGGCAATAGATTTATTTAATTTGATTGTGGAAATATGTAAGAAAAGTCCTTATGCACATCTTTCCTTCAACAAACATCTCTAAAAAAGTTTCACAATTCTTTCTATAAAGATTTCAGTATTAGAGTAACAATGCCCAAATTTTGTAAAATAGAAATTTTCTTTATTACAATTAGATTTTTCTATATAAACTTTATATAGTAACTAATTTTGTACATTTGAGCATGATGGTACAATTACTTTGTCAAATCTAGTCAACTAAATATAGTGATATCTATTTCAATATCTATTTGGTCATATGATACCTCACATTGAACTCATAGATCATATTTTTCTTATTGGATGGATGTTTTTTAATATGAAAACTAAGTGTATCTATGTTTCCTACATATCTACGCAATCAAATAAAATAATTCATCACCAATTATTATCAATAAAATACTATGTAAAATCATGAAAATTGACTTTGAAAATTTATCAAAAATGAAATTTTGATTTTTTGAAATTGAAATTTGGTATACTTAATTGGGATTGCAAGGAGAATTGGGTGCTAATTATGCAAGATGAAAATCCAAATTCTTTTCAATACTTTGCAAAAATCTTTGAATGACAGAAATAGACAGTTTGTAAGATTACCGTACCCAATAATACATTGCATTACAAATCTTTGCCCAACAACTATTTGATTACCTATATTGAAGCAATCTTAATCAAGTTGGTTAAATGACAACATACTATTAGGCTGCATGCAACATACTACTGAGTATATATTAGATGACCAAACTAAGCATGTATTGAAGCTCACACTTGAATACATAGATTGCATAAGATTGTTATAAAATTAACAAAGCATTTGAAATTGCAATTTATTATGTTGATTTCATTCTTTGAAAGAAAAAATTGGAGGATTTCATGCATTAATTCAGTTTGGATTACTACCTCTTTGGTAGGGATAAATGAACAATATGTGCACCATGCGTGAAGTCCATCTTTTGATAAATTGCCCTTTAGTATAACTTATTCACTTGCTTCAGCATTTGTTTTTAAAAATACTCTCATCCAAAGCTTCAATCCAAATAGGATATCTTGCCCATTTGGATGCTAAAGTGGATCCACAAAATCTCTATAAGGTGCACTAAAAAGTCAAAGCTCTAAACAAATGAACGGCCTCTTGCCATGTATATAAACCACATAGTTGAGCTCATTCAGATTTGTAAAATTGTCACTTTTCAATCCAATTCCAAGTCTTTTAAATCCAATTGACATTGAGCACTCAAAATATGGACCTAAATACCACTTTCATTACATAGTAGGATGTAATACAACAATAGTTCTAAGTATTAAGGAACATGAGGAAGATTTGCAATTTTTGCAAGAGTAGTTTTGATCTACAATTTCTTTATTTGTATAGGAATTAATATCTATAAATTTGAGATATCATGCTAGATGCTATATTAGTAGTCATTTTTTGGCCTATGGGGGATAATTTAGATTTAGGATTTACACTAGCCTAGTGGGTTCAATTAAGATCCTTAGAGGTAGTCTAGATTTGTGAATTGTTTAGAGGTGTGAATTTGGATATTTAAGAGCTGGAATAGGTGGTGCTAACCTTTTGCCACTCCTTTTTTCTTCAAGTTTTCATGTGTAGTATTTCAAAGTTGAATAGAGTTGATAGGACTGTGATAAAAATTAGAGCATTTGATGAAAACTGATGGTGTTTTCAATCTATTACTAATGTTACTCCTTGAGTCCACTTGACTTAGTTTGCAAGACTATTGCAATTGAGATAAAGTACAAGCTATTTAAGAAATGTATATAGCTCATTATTGAATGATTATTTATTTACGTCGTATTCTTATGTGGATTTGTTGTTAATTCCTCAAGGCGTAATAACTTTTTGAAAATGGAGATTTTTGATGAATTGTCCCATTGTGATATTTTTTATATATAAATGTGATTGAAATTTTTTATTCTAAACCATATAGAATTATATGTTATTTTTTCTAGTATGCATGGAATTAATTGTAGAAAATATTGACCTTTGGATTTTTAGAGTTCACAATTTTGGATGATCAACTTTATAGGCAAAAAATACAATTTGGAAGGAAGATAAATTTTAAGAAGATGAAAAATTCTTTTTTACAAATTAAAAAATTGTCTCAAATTTACTTAGATTTTTAAACAGAAAAAGTAGAAAACCAAAATTGACCAAATTGGATCTTACAAAAAAAATTATATTTGCATCAATATTTGAAATTTAACAATAGATGTCATTATCATATTGTTTGAAAAATCTTCAAAAAATCTAGCATTGATCTAATTATTTTGTGTTCATAATTATACCAAATTGAACTTTGTATTTTTAAAATTACTAAAAATAAACATTTGAATTTTTTTCCTCCAAACCCAATTTGTTTGTGTAGAATAAAGACTAGAAATGTCTAAGAAATGTTTCTTTCCATCTCTAATATTCCTTTTATTAGAAAAAATTATATTTGCTCACTTTTTTTGTTGACTGTATTTCCGCTAAAATAAAATTTGAATACTTTCTACATTGAAATTTTGAAAACTATAACAAGTATATCAATTTGTTGCTCTCTCAGAGTCTCAGATGATCCTATTTTATAAAATAATGAGATTTATTTCATCCTATTGAGAATTTGCCTTGAAAAATTTGAAGTGGATATATTGTGTCTTTTTTGGCCTTTGAAGGGTTAAGTACACAAAATAATTAGATCGATTCCAAATTTTTGCACTTATGATTCTGTTTCACAATACTTTCTATTGATAATATAGAGTGAAAGATTCATCTTGTGGTGAAAGTTCTAAAAAGTAATACATATCCTATTGGCAATATAGAGTGAAATTTTTGGAGAAATAGCTTTAAAGGAAAATAAATTAACTTCCAAATTTTTTTTATTCTAATGATGACCTCTAGGGCACAATTACTTTTAACCAAATTTTGGATGTAACCTTTGTGATTTTTGTACTGACATATGTAGGATCCACTTTGTGAGCACAAAGTGCCTTTTGAGCCACTTCAACTAAAATGGTGAAATGAAGTCACAACAAGAATAATTTAGGACAAAATTAGAAGAATAAAGCTAGGAAGCAAATGGTGGGATGAAGCCAAGATAAAAAGAATAAAATTTCAAAGTCTCAAGATTAAAACTAATTGAAGTCTATAGTGTCTTTTGAATTGAGGGAGTTCAAAAGATTTTGTGGAAACCTTAGTGATTAGAAGAAACACCTATACTATTTTACATCATAGCATGCTTGTTAATTTGTTTTTTGCATGGCCAAAACTTTTGTGTTGTTGGTTCAAATGACTCAACATTCATAGGTAAGGTATAATGACAACAATGTACCCAAAAAGTGGTTGCACACCCCTGTGAGCCCTTGCCTCTAAAGTGAAAAAATCTATCGTTGAATGAAATTAAGAAAACCTAAGACTATCCTCAATTGCCACGCAATGTGAGTTAAAAAATTAACAGCCATGCAATTTGAAAAGAAAACAATAATTCCTTTGAAAAATCAATAACCTTGCAATTCAAAAAGAAAACAATAACTATAAAATTTGACTTGAGGACAAAAAAACAAACAAAAAATGAAAACTCAACAGCCATGCAATTTGAAAAGAAAACAATACATCCCTTCTCAAAAATCAACAACCATATATGCGGTTCAAAAAGAAAATCGAATACCCACCCTTGAAAAATCAATAGCCGTGCAATTTAAAAGAAAGCAAAAGCCGTGTGATTTAATTTGCTTGAAGAAGAAGTTGCGCATGCCTGCCCTATAAACTACTTGGTGGCAATAATAAAAATTATCAATAAAATGATCACAACTCTCAAAATTCCATTTTAGTTTGATACAATTTCATTTTCTTAAGAATAGTTCATTAATTTTGATTATAATTGTAGATTTCAAAAGATGTTTATATTATACCTAAATAACTACATCAATTGTGAAGGTTTAAATTTGCTTATTAATGCTATATTGCAACCATAGCGGAAAAGTTAATAACAAAGAGGTTGACAATTCTAACAAGAAGGAAGAAAATTGAAGAAAAACCTCCTACACCTTCACAACAAGGTTTAAAAAACAATGAATATCAAATTTAAATATAGATTATTTAAAGTGTTATTTAAACTTAACATTTTGAAATGCATTTCAAAAGTAGAAATGACAAGAATCTTTTTTTAATGAAATATGAATGATAATTGTTTTTTAAACAATGGTGATGATTAATTTATATCATATTGTTACCATTTTGATATTTGATGTATTGAATGGACAAGAGTTGTTGAATCAAAGTACTTAATTTTTTATTTAATTTATTACAATATCTAAAAAACATATTTTGGAGGTGGTGTCATTGTACATCTTCAACAATACTTATAAAAAGATGAATATTGAAAAAAATAGACACTGAAAATAATGTACATTTCAAAGTTGATACTCATGTTATCAAAGAAGATATTAAATAATTAGAAGTTACATTTGTTTTTTTTCTTATGAAAGATTCATTGATGGTAATTTCTAATAATTTAATTAGTTATATGTTTTTCAATTTAAAAAAACATTATTTATTATGACATACACTTATTATTGATATATTGTTTTATATTATTCAAGTACATTCAACTATTGAACTTAACTAAAATATATTTGATTTGATATTAGTTGTTAATCAATATGAAAGAATGACTATCATATTTTAAATGGATTTTGAATTTATTTGCAGAATTCTCATGAAGATTATTTCTTTTTTGATATATTATTGACACTTAATACGTGTGCAATTACAACTTTGAACTTTTTGTAATGGAAGTTCGAGAAGCTATTGAAAAGGTATAGAAATTCAATAAAATAAATACTTCTTCTATCTCAAAACAATCTTCTGGTTGGACTATATGTTTGGGATTTTTTTGATGAAAATAACATTACTTATTTCAACCCATTTTGAGCTATAGGTAGAGTTCAACGCACTCTTATTGTTCTAAAACTTTGAGTTTTGTAAGCCTTTTCAAAGTGCAATATTAAACTTATTTGCAATAAAATTAAGGGAAACTAGAAGATCATTATGGGACAAGGAGGGAGTAGAATATTTTATTAATATAACTATATTTATTCAATGCTTGAATATATTATTCTATAAAAAAAAGATTATTGATTATTGCTAAGAATTTGGGGATTTTATAGAAATTGTTTTGGGTGAGGCACGATAGCAAGTAGAATTAATGGACAATGTCATTGTGCTTGATGATATTGAAGATGGAACTGTATGTCCGACCTTGAGTCCTACTTAGTTGGTGGAGAGTGGTGGTGAGGGCACTGCAAAAAATGCATGTGCTCCTATTTATATTCAATTGGTTTACGGTGACTGCGATGTACACAATAGTCTTTTAGTGTAATTTTGATCATTGGAATACTTTTTGTGTTTCATGTAAAACGTTTCATGCAATATAAAGAAATGAAAATCACTTCCGGCCAATTACAGTGAGCCACGTGTGCAAAGTTTATTCTCTAACTAACATACTATTGCATTTGTACACTTTCTTACACAATCACCTCAAAAGTGGACATTATACATCTTGAGTATTTTAATCTCATTTTTCAAATGTTTCACTATCCAAAAAATAGGTCCCAAATTTTATCAGACTTACCAATTTGGGTGATTTTAGTTTGAATGACCATTTCCATAGAATTGTTATAAATGGCCAATTTTAAATTAATTTTTTTCTTAAACTACTTTTTACAAATTAAAACAATAAAATATTTTTTTTTTTGAGATATAGCCCTTTTTTAGTTTTTCTAATTAGACAATCTTCTATACTTTATATTCCTAGGGTATAATCTTCTTAAAGGTGTATATAGTAGCCTATTTTTTTTTATAAAATAAATATTTTTCTAATTTCAAAGTATTTCAGAAAACTAAACAAGAGTATTGTGAAAATTTAAACATGAGTACAAGAAAATCTACAAGTGTTTCTCGCAATCACCCACTAATGAAAAATTTTAAATTAATTTAAAAAGAAAAGATGAAAAAATTGGGATTGAAAAAATAAAATACAAAAGTTGAAAGGTTTTTGAGCTAACCAATGGAATTTTTTATATTGACAAATATAGGGTCTACTTTGTGACCATGGGGCCTATTTCAATTCATGACCAAGAAAATGGTGGAATGTGGAATGATGAAAATAATAGAATTTTGAAGTTACAAGACTAAAGTTGACCCCCCCACAAAATTCATTATCTTTATAATTGAGGGAATTAAAAGTTTTTTTGAGGAAATTGAAAGAACCTTTGAGGGAATTGACGGAAACTTTTGAGGTCCATTTAATATCCGAACAAAGACAAGAAGAATTTGGAATTAAAAAAATATATATGAGAAAATCGAAAAAGGTCCATTTTGCAAATATAGGATTTGAATCTATAGAAAATTGAGCCTTTCTAACCCCTTAATGTTTTTGAGTGTGTTTCACCAAAACCACACAAAATTGTCATTTCTAATACAAGTACAAAATTTTAGAATTTTTTTTTTGAACATATTTAACCATAGGATCTTGTAGTACATTGGTTTAAGAAGATGCGTAAAAAATTTCAGAATTTTTCACTGTGTGGATTGCAAGATATGAGCGTTTGAATTGACAAAAACCCTTTTTTTGTCACTACAAAAATTTGGGCAGCTGCCCTTCACAAGGTCACATTTGTATGAAAAAAATTTCCAAAATGGTGGTTGCTCTTTGGAATCATTCTTTGAGGCAATTTGTCTACATGCTTGAAAATTTTCAGATCATTTGGAATTGTACAACATATAGGAAAAAAAATAGTAAGTAGGAAGAGGTAGAGAATGACTTAGAATACTAAATTGTAAAGAATTTAATTATGGAATTGAAAAATGCCAATCCCCAAAGTTGTAATGTTTTATTAAACAATATACACCCAATGATTTCTATTTTTTTCAAAAATATTGAAAATTGAGTTAGATAAAGGACTTCAAAGCTTATTTTTGAATAGAAATTCCATAACTACCTCAAACTAAAATTCCTCATAACTTTTGATTCGTCAATCCAAATGGAATAATTTAAAGCTTTCCAAGTATATTAAAATCAATAAAACCAAATTCAAGTTTTAATTTTTCAAAAAAGAATTTTTTAAAGAATTTTTTAGAGTTGCTTAAGCTGCCCGATGAAGATTGAAAATTACATATCATGCAAGTACTTTTTATCCATGTTTAAAAGTTATGAAAATTTTTGGGCCTTCAAGCTACTCTTTGGGCACATCTCTTGTGAAAATTTCAATGAAAAAAATAAAATTTCCATTTGTAGTGAACTGTCCAAAATTGCTATCTTGCCAAAAAATGGTGTTTGGTCCTTTAGGGGTTAATTGAGAGAGTTAAAAAGTAATTGAGGGAATTGGCAATAGAAGCCTTCAAAATAAGTTCAATTAATTTTCAAAGCAAAGTCCATAAAAATTTGGATTCAAAATTGGAATAGAAAAAATACAAGAGTTAATACAGTCTACATTGCATCTAATCATCTATAAGATCCAAACCTTTGGGATCTTGTATTAAAAAATATAGAATTAAATGCAAGCTATTGATCAACATATGTTACAGATCCCTCCAAAATCCAACATAATGAGTTCATAGATGCCAAGATTCAAAGACATTTAATCCTCAAAGACTAAGCTTATAACTATTTTCTGCATGTATCTATAAATGTGATTATTTGGATTTGTTTTTTGAAGATGTGATCACATGTCTTCTATTAGTTGTAAGAATTCATATGATTTGGAGAGTATTTTGAAATTATCATGAATTTTAAATAAAAAGTGAAACAAATCAACAATTCATATTCATCAAATGCAATTGATGATCAAATTTTTTGAAAATCTCTCCAATTTTTAAGGTTTATATTGTTATACCAAACACCATGGTGCATATTGTTTTATTGTTCTATTCTAAATTTAAAAGGGGTGATTGCAAGAAAGACTGGTACTAAAACATTATTATAAAAAGAGTGCCGAAGCTTTTTTTTGCAATAACTTTTGAAACATGAATTGAATGAACTTGAAATTTTTCTTGAAGTAGAGATTCTTCTTTTGATTTTAATTACATCTCATATTTTTCAAAAAAATTCAAAAATCATTTTATATTTAAAAATCATTTAAACTACATTAGATGAGATTTGAGGGTCTTGGAGGGCTGCTTTAGGCCCGTTCCCCAATCTAGCTAGATTCAAGGAACGCCGGTACGAGCGTGTCAAAAAAAAAAAAAAAAAAAAAAAAATTACCAAAATATCATTTTAAGCAAATTTTTTTTTTTCAACAAAATGATGTGGCAGTCATTGTGCCATGTCAACCAGCTGTTGCAGCTGCGTTCTTGTAGTCTGTGAACGCAGCAAAATGCAAAAGAACTTGGTGCCCTCTAAGACCCCCGAATTTCATCTAATGATATGTCATGTTTTGAATTTTAGGAGTTTTTACTACGTAAAGTGTCTCCAAATTTAATGATTTGGAGGTGAAGTTTAATTCCTAAAGTTCCTTGACTAAATTCTCAACAAAAATGCTCCAAAATTGCCATTTCTAGGACAAGTACCAAATTTTTGGAAATATCATTTTTGAAAATGTGTGGGAAAAATTTCAAAAATTTCCATCGTGTGGATTGGAAGATATTAGCGTTTGAAGTGGCAAAAGTCTATTTTTTGGCCTTGCAAAAAATTGGGCAACTACACTTCACAAGGTCAAATTATTATGAAAAAAAATCTAAAATGGTTGTGCTTCTTTGGATTCATTCTTTACGGCAAGTTGGCTACATGCTTGAAAATTTTCAGATTATTTGGAATTGTACAACATATAGGAAAAAAATAGTAAGTAGAAAGAAGTAGAGAATGGTCCAAAACACTCATTGATCAAATGGAATGATTCAAAGCTTTCCATGTATATATAAATCTAATAAACCAATTTCAAATTTTTCTTTTTGAAAAAAGTGAATTTTTTATCTGCTCGGACTCCTTGAGTTGAGAAACAAACAACATACTAGGCCGTAGCTTTTGACTCGTATTTCCAAATGTCATGAAATTTGGTGCCTATGAAAGATATTCCTTGTCTCCACCTTTTATAAAAACATTAGGAAAAATTTCAGCCCTCCAAAAGGCCGCAAGTTTGGCACCCGCTCGGTGCAATTATGGAAAAAAATCAGAATAAAAAATTATTTTTTAATATTTAAAAATGGGGTGCTGATGTGGCACTAGTAGTGCCACATCAGATTTACATTTTTTTAATATTTTTTTTATTTTTTTAATATTTTTATTTTTAAAAAAAATACTTTTTTATTCATTCTGAAATTGCACCAAAGGGGTCCCGTAAATCAATTCCTTAGCGGCCTTCTGGAGGGCTGAAATTTTTCCTAATGTTTCAGCCCAAAATATGCAAATTTCCAGTCACACGAACTTGCCCAAAATTTCTATGTTGCCAAAACACGCATGTTGGGCCTTTAGGAATTATGTGATCTATTTCCATAGTAGGAAGTCATGTTTCTATCAAGGGGCATTAAAAAATATTTTATTTTATATCCTCTACGTCCATGCAAAGAGGGCTCCCTTGCGCACGCAATTTTGAAAAATAAAGATGGTCTCAAGATCATTTTTTTGGTGAAATCTCTTTAATATGAAGTCTTTCCAAATGGCTTTTTAAGTTTCTTTTAAAATTAAATTTTCTATTTTTTACAAATTAAAATATCAAAGTATGGATTTTCTTGCAATTCTGCACTTTTCTAGTTCTCCTATTCAAAGAATTTTTTTTCTTTTCCTACCTTCTTCTTATAGGTGTATACCATTTTCATATTTTTTATAATTTTTTAAAAATGATTTTCCATTTTTATAGTACTCCTGAAAAAATGGCTGAAAACATCCAAAGTGGAACAAAAACAAGAAGTGATCCTTGCAACGACCCAAAATTAATACTCAAAGTTTGCATGTTTATTTTTTTAAGCTACCAACTAGTCAATATGTCAATTTCAAAAAGAAAATAGAATAGAATCACAAGGCTGATTGCAAGATGCTCTTGTATTATTTCGTATCACATGTCATAAACGGATCCTATTTTTTGGCCATAACTATTGCGTTCTTCTTCCAACTGTGTCTTCCAAATGACTCAAAATTTATAAATAAGGTATTCATGACCACTATACACCTTGTCTGATTTTTTGAATTTAAAATAAAAGTTTTAAGTTCAAAAAGAATCGCTAATTTTATATCACAATACTCAGTATTGGTCTTTTTTGAGCAAAGTACTCACAAAAACAAATTTAGAGCTGAAACTTAGAGGAGATGGTCTCCTAGTAGACTTGTAGCTATTGTCCAAAGGAATTCTAAAAATAAACAATTTTATGTTGTGTGGAAGTTTACAAAATGAGCTTCATTCAATTAGCATTCCAAAACATGTAAAATGTTATTTTGGTGGTTCTTTTGGTGAATGACCATCTTTATAGAGTTGGTACAAATGGGCCATGTTTATTTTGTTTATTAATTTTTTTCTATTTTAAATTTATTTAAATATTAAAGTACCTATTTTATGGAGATTCAATGGCACTTTTCTAATTTTCCTACTTAGAGAATTTTCCTAGTGGTTACCTTCATTTTAAAGGTGTATACACTAGCCATATCTTTTGAATATTTTTCTAATTATTTTTCTAATTATAAGGTACTCTAGAAAAAATCATGAATACTATTAAAAAATCACAACAAATAGTGCAAGTATTTCTCGCAATCACCCACAAATGGCCAAATTGAATCAACAAAGAATTGATTTCCAATGGAAATCTAATGCTTTCCAAGCTTCTATATCCATGTTAAAACTCCCATTGTCAAGGTCTTCTATTCTCAAAACATGTCTACAAAACCTTCAGTCAGGTGTGATTAGTAACACGCACGGAGAGCAACCAAGCCTAGTGAATATTCCAAGTGAAGTAGTAGCTTCCTATTAGTGTCCCTATACATGTACTAAAACCATGCTTCGACATTAGATGATATTTGGGGGTCTTGGAGGGCCGTTTCAGGCTTGTTCCCTAATCTGCCCAGATTCAGTGAACGCCGGTACGGGTGTGTCAGAATTTTTTTTTTTCAAAAAAATAAATAAAAAATAAAAAATAAAAAATAAAAAATTGTACCAAAATATCATTTTAAACAAATTTTTTTTTTTTTTTTTTTTTTTCCGAAAAAATGACATGGCAGCCGCTCGACCACGTCAGCCAGCTGCTGCTGCATTCCCGCAGTCTGGGAATGCAGTAGACAGCAGGGGAACTCAGAGCCTTCTAAGACCCCCAAATCTCATCTAATGAAAGTAGAATTCCAAGGGACAGGAGTCCAATTATCGATATTTCTCAAAAAGTGAGTGACCTTCACTTGAATTGCATCATATAAATAGGTTGGTTTGGGGCCAAAAAGCGACACTTGCGAATGGATTTAGGCTAGGGTCGGGAATGGGCTGTTCTATAAGACCTACACCATAACCTGGCGACTTTCTGGTAGTCTGCTTGCTAACGATTGCTGCATTACCCAATTCCCTGGCTTGCAGAGCATTTCATGACCAATTGAAACATTGATCAAGAAGTTCAGAAAATTAAATGGGTAGTAGAATTTCCAAGGTTCAAGTTTGCAATTGCTCTGTTAATTCCAGATGCTCGTGTGGATCCTTAGATCTACATATAGCACTCTATGTACAAGTTCGTGAGGTTTGTAGTATGTTCCAAATTCAATGAGGCAAAATCCCTCCAACGTGGCAATGGAAGTCACAGAGTGACCCCAGTTGCGGTGGTTGATAAGGAGTTTGCACGAGGGTGGAGATCGATCACGTGGTCATAAGTATTAATTAATAAAAATGGCACTTCTCGAAGTCTCTTCGGATTCTATACCAGTCCTTGTTTGGGGAGCAAGTAAAGTTTGGCACTCCGAATCAGGCCAACTTAACCAAATTGAATACAGCCTAGCAAATTAACACCACACGAGCAATGTAGACGACCAATATATTTGAAAGAAATCATAGCAAATACTACACGAACAACGTTCACCGACGAATACACAAGCTTTGAAAAAAATCACTAGCTCGCACTTAGAGCTTGATTTCGGTACCCTAATCCCCGAGCTGAAATTATTCCCATGATAGGTCAAAGGATGCAAGCCAGGATTCGGCACATCAACCCACATGTCCAGCAATCCAATACTCTGTCATCTGCAATCAATATACTCCGGCTGAATCTGGCATGGACGTCGATCTTGCACGCGAGTTCACCCAAATTATGTTTTTTGATAATAGTGGAAGAAGCAATCTTCAGGGGTGATTACTCATATGCACCCGCAGTCAATTATGCATCATTCACAGACGAATACTCTAAGTTGTGACCAGTAAATGAGTCAACTAGATATTGAATTGCCCGAGTGGAACAATACAGCAACTGAGAATCATTTCGATCAGAAAATAGCTGCTTTAATCTTTCGTAAATTTAACTTAAGACCCGTACCACAAGCTAGCCAATCAAACATTAATTATAGATTAATTGAATTTGTGATGCAACTCATGCATGATCAAGATCCAAAAATGTCTAGCAGATCGAAGAATCGCGGGCTAATGACTGATATACTTATATACCATCACTCTACCAAGAGGGCAGCTGCTGCTTCGCACGAGCCAAGTCTCTCTGCAACCGCAAAAGGTGGAGCCCCATTCGGTTTTCTTCTGGTGTCAAGTCTAGGTTCTTTTGTAGCAAATCGTTCTTACTATGTTTCATTTGGGCTCGCTGGATGTCCAGATTGCACAATGGGGCTCTCTCGGGGAGAAGTTGAGTAACTGCGAGGCTTTGCTCAATGGAGTCAGGGTTCCACTCTGGCTTTGGGCCTGAAGTTGAATTGAATTCGATCGGGAGGAAACTGCGCGGTCGAGGTTGGGTGACAGTGTCTGTAGCTATAACTGGAGCTCCACCCGCGCTGCCGTTACTGCCGCGGCTTGCCCCTGCAGCAGCTCTCCAGCACCATGAACTCATGAAGAGAAAGGACGTACATTCAGGCGTATAGTCAAATCTTTTCTGCAAACAGGACATGGCTTGGGTTCGTTTCGGAGCAACTGATTCAAGCATGGCCAGCGAAAGACATGGCCACGGCATTCAGAATCCATGCAGATGCAGCACTCCGCGATCACATGTGCGGTCTAAACGTAATTGTGACAAGTTTGTGGAAGTATGCCAGTTTAACAAAATTGAAGTTGAAAGAAGGAAAATGGCATACGGAATACTGCCAATTTAACAAAATTTCCCATCATTTTATTAATTCTCATGACGATGTGATCGATCCCCACCCTCATGCAAGCTACTTCAACTGCTGCGACTCCTGTCTGTGAATTCAAATGCCACGCTCAAGGGATTTCGCCTCGTTTGAGTTTGTGGACTAATTCGTTAATATGTATGCTGAGTTTCAGGGATCCAAAGTTGGAACATTCAATGAAGAGTGGTATATTTAGATCTGAGGATCCAAACGAACATCTGGAAGAGAATAAATTAATTTCATGAAAATTCTCCAATTTAACCAATGTGGCGATCGATTATCTGACCAAAAAGAAAAACCAAAACCATGACGTGTCGACGTCTACATATGTGACTGTGGAGCGGTGTGGACAGCCTGTTCGAGTCGAATTGAAACGCAGGGGAAGGACAGAAGTTGTGCCGTGTCTGGCTTGCATTGTACAGGAAGTCTTTGGATGAAGCTTCGGCGGTAGGTTTCAACCTCCAGGGCGCATTTCATTCCATGCCTCGCGCAGTCGCTTGGAAGTTAGTAGGATCTTCGCTTGCTCGCTATCACCAACTACCGAGGATTCGATAACTCCAAATTTCCACAACCGAGGCTTGAAGATCAGTAAGTACCGGCAGTCGGCCCTGGACTGATGGCCCCACAAAAGATCGTGGTGGGGATCCCAGAGACTCATTTTCCACTTCGTCTGCTTTCCACTCTCAGGCGTTGATTGATCATTTTCAGGTGTCTGTACGCACCACATTTGGTTACAGCTAGAGCGTGAGTTTGGTTAGAGCTTAAGCTAGATCGCCAGCGGGAGTAAAAATATAGAAGGGTCCGGTGCACAGGACTGTGTTCCTTGCTGGCGGGACACTGGGAACTTCTGCCACTTTATGCCGGACCTAAAGGGGGGCCTAATGTGCATCTTTGGTTCGGGCTGAGGTTCGGAAGACCGCAGGAACCTGAGCTCCGCGCACTTTTAGCGTCAATTGAGGCCTAATGCGTACAAAAATGGGCCAAAAGGAGGAGCAAAAGTTTCGCACCCCCCACCTCGGATTTGTACAAAAATGGGCCAAAAGGGGGGCCTAACTCTTCACGAGTTAGCCCAGCATAAAGTCTTCAAAGTTCCTTTCCGGAAAGGACTGACTTGCATTGTGTGCACAGGATTGTGTACGGAGCAGAGCACGATCAATCATCATGGAGTTCGGAGGTATGGTTTGTAATCAATTGTCAGAGGTGGAGGTTGGGGAGTGCAATTAATTCTGTGCGCACTGGGCTCTCCGACCAATCCCGTGGTGACATCCTGTGGCCACTCCTTCTGCTGGCCTTGCTTGTATCGATTCTTGAAAGGCCGAGCTAAGCCGCCATGCCCCGTGTGCGCCACCCCGTGTTGAGCCACGACATCGACGTGGATCCGACGTTCGACCTCAACGGAGCGTTGGTCCTTCGCTTGCCAACAGCAGACGAGGTGGAGACAAGTTGTGATGATAGCATGCAGATGGATTGCGCTAGCTTCCAGTCGTTAGAGGAGGATCGAGACCATGCATATATGGCCAGGAGACGAAGTTGTGTTCGATGAGGAAACCAAAGTGATATTAATGTTTCTCAGCCCTTATCCCATCCAGTGGCGAACTCTCGAACAGGACTCACACTAGCTAGCATGATCGGTTTTAGGGCTTAGGGTTTGGGTTCAGGGTTTAGGGTTTAATCCAAAAAATACTCTCTCAAATTTGTCTATAACTTAAATTGATTGGAGATTCAAAATTCAAAACGGATTTTTGGAGGTGAAACTTATCTTCATTTATCACCTTTTTTTAGTTCAAATTTTTTTGAGAAAAGTTATTTACTATGCCTAAATGAGGTTGAACATTATACTTTTAACACAATTCTTTGACATTATACTATTAACACAACTCTTTGACATTATACTTTTAACACAATTCTTTATTTTTGACTTAACTATGAGTGCTTGAGAAACTACAAATTCAAATTTATTTATCCCACATAGGTTGTTCTACCTTCTACCACCTCATGTGTGTATATAGAGTTGTCTTTTCACTTGAAAATACAAAACATGAATGACAATCACATCAAAGTGATGTAGTTCAAGCATTGAGATAATTGATCTCGATAAATTGATTGCCATTTTGAATAAGTTTGCTAATTTACTTACAATTTTATTTCAAAGTACTTAATTTGCCATTAACCCCAATGTGCAGCTGCGATCTTGTAACTGACTCAAGCACCTTGCTGAGTTCTGACAAGTTTTGCCAAGTGTCCTTGTAGTTACTGATTTGGTGTGGAATATACCACACCATTTCATCCCTCGGATGAAATGATGTGATATATTCTACATCATTCCATCCAGGAAAGGCAGTCGCAGTAATTGCTATTGAATGTTATGATGGTCACAAAGTAGACCATATATTTGTTGATACAAAAAATTCCATTGGTTAGCTCAAAAATCTTTCAACTCTCGTATTTTATTTTTTTAATCCCAATCTTGTCATCTTTTTTTTAAAATTAATTGAATTCCAATTAAAGTTTTTGATTAATAGGTGATTGTGAGAAATACCTATAGATTTTGTTGTACGCATGTTTAAATTTTTACAATACTCTTGATTAGTTTTCTGAAATACCTTGAAATTAGAAAAATATTTATTTTGTAAAAACAAATAGGCTAATGTTTACAACTTTAAGAAGATTATACCCTAGGAATTTGAAGCATAGAAGAGTGTCTAATTAGAAAAACTAAAAAAGGGCTAAATCTCAAAAAAACTAAGACTTTATTGTTTTAATTTGTAAAAAATAATTCAAAAAAAGAATAATAAAAAATTGACCATCTATAACAATTCTATGGAAATGTCATTCACCAAAAGAACACCAAAAAATAGTTTTACAAGTTTTGAAATGCAAGCAAATTAAGCCTACTTTGTAGATTTCTATACAGCAATATAGAATTACTTAGTTTACAATTCCTTGAATAATAGCTTGCAAGCCTATTAGAAGATCATCCACTCTAAATTTCAACTCTAAATTTCTTTTGGGATACTAAATAGTACTAAAATCTCCCAAATTGGTAAGGCGGATAAAATTTGGGGCCTATTTTTTGGATAGTAAAACATTTTGAAAAATGAAAAAAAAATACTCCAAACGTATAATGTCATTGTACCTTACCTATGAACGTTGAGTCATTTGAATCAACAACACAAAAGTTTTGGCCAAAAAACAAATCAACAAGCACAATATGATGTAAAATAGTATAGGTGTTTCTTCCAATTACCAAGGTTTCCACAAAATCTTTTGAACTCCCTCAATTCAAAAGACACTACAAACTTCAATTAGTTTTAATCTTGTGACTTTGGAATTCCATTCTTTTTATCTTGGCTTCATCCCACCATTTGTGCCCTAGCTTTATTCTTCTAATTTTGTCCTAAATTGTTCTTGTTGTGACTTCATTTCACCATTTTAGTTGAAGAGGCTCAAAAGGCACTTTGTGCTTACAAAGTGGATCCTACATATGTCAATACAAAAATCACAAAGGTTACACCCAAAATTTGGTTAAAAGTAATTGTGCCCTAGACGTCATCTTTAGAGTAAAAAAAATTTGGAATATAATTTATTTTCCTTTAAGGTTATTTCTCCAAAAATTTCACTCTATGTTGCCAATAGGATATATATTGCTTTTTTGAAATTGATCTAGTTATTTTATGTATTTAGCCCTTCAAAGACTAAAAAGATACAATGTGTCTACTTTAAATTTTCCAAGGCAAATTCTCAATAGGGCATTAGAAAAAAATTCAGCCCCTTTCAAGGCTGTCTAAAGTTGCATGCCATGCTATTCTTTGCATGGCCTATCGACTTCGAAATTGCTCTTGGTGAGCTATCAAGTTTTGCAGATTTTTTTTTTTTTTTTTTTTTTTAAATTTTTTTTAGACTAGAAAAAAAAATATTAATAATTTTTTATTCGGAATTTTGGGTTCTTGTGCCACTACTAGTATAGTTTCAGACTTTCAGTAGGGCGGAAATAGGGGAAATATAAATTTTTGAGCAAAATAAAAGCAAACTTCAGGGTACCTTGAAGGACTGTGGAGCAGCCCTACAGAGGCTTGAAATTTCCTCTATTGGTTAAATAAATCTCAATATTTTATAAAATAGGATCATCTTAGAGAGCAACAAATTGATGTATTTGTTGTAATTTCTAATTTTCAAAATTTCAATATAGAAAGCATTCAAAACTTTTTTTCGGAAATACTGTACAGTCAATAGAAACAGAGAGCAAATATAATTTTTTTCTAATAAAAGGAATATTAGGGATGCAAAGAAATATTTTTCTAGGCATTTCTAGTCTTTACTCTGCACAAACAACTTGGGTTTGGAGGGAAAAAATTCAAATTTTTATTTTAGCAATTTTAAAAATACAAAGTCCAATTTGGTGTAATTAAAAACACAAAATAATCAGATCAATTCTAGATTTTTTGAAGATTTTCCAAACCATATGATAATAAAATCTTTTGTTAAATTTCAATATTCATGCAGATATAATTTCTTTTGTAAGATCCAATTTGGTCAGTTTTGGTTTTCTACTTCTTTTGTTTAAAAATATGTATAAATTTTAGAGAGTTTTTTATTTTTTAAGAAAAGAATTATTTTCTTATAATTTATCTTCCTTCCAAATTGTGTTTTTTGCCTATAAAGTTTATCATCCAAAATTTTTAAATCTAAAAATCCAATGGTCAATATTTTCTACAATTAATTCCATGCATTCTAGAGAAAGTAATATATAATTCTATATGGTTCAGAATTAAAATTTTCAATCACATCCATGTATAAAAAAATATCACAATGGGACAATTCATCGAAAAATCTCCAAAAAGTTATTAGGCCTTGAGGGGTTAACAACAAATCCACATAAGAATATGGCATGAATGAATAATCATTCAATAATAAGCTATATACATTTCTTAACCCCTAAAGGACCATTGTCCTTTGGGGGACAAATGCATTTTTGGGCAAGCACCTACGCGCTGAAATTTTTTCGTAATTTTGTGAAACTTCTTTGGGAGGTAGAAAAGTTGATTAGCTTTGTACGAATATATATTTTTTTCAAAATTGGTGCCTAGGAACAAAAGTTACAACCAAATAAACTCAAATTCTCAAAACAAGGGACGGCGGGTAGCAAAAAAAATTTACAAGTTTTTTTTTAGTTTTTTTAGTTTTCTTTCATAGATTATATTTTGTCTATGTAAAAAGCTTTGATTCATTTCATTTCGACTTGTTTTGAGAAAATTATGGACATTCTTGTTTTTTGAGCAATTAGAGCTAAGGCTTTTTTATTCATTTTTTTAGAAGTGCCATAATGGCGATATAAAATTTTGCAGTGGTGCTTCAGATTTCAACATTCACCCATATCAAATAGAAAATATACATATCACATGTTCCATAATTTGGTTTTCATCCACAATTTGGCGATTTCATCCATTTTTTTTTTTACTTTGAATTTTTTTTGGCAATTTCATCCAAGTTTTTTGCCAGTTTGTTTATTGTTTTTGAACCAAATTATTTATTCTGGTGCAATCTGGCATCAAAAAGCCAAAAAAAAAAGCCCTGGTTAGAGCATCTTTTTGAAAAAAATAACCTGTAGAATTCATTTCTGAATGCAATTTTTCAAATTTTTTTTTGGCATGGTTTAGATTACTTTCTAGAACAATCTCACCATTAGGAGTAGTGCATTTTAATTTCATAAAAAACGTATGAATATTTTAGATTTTCCTTCAATCTCGTACTTATTTCTACTTAATAACTTTTTTAATAATGAAGATTAAGTCTTTTTGAGTTCTTTTCTTTTGCTAGATTTTTGATTCGATTCTTCACTTTAAACATTTAAAGCTCAAAACTTTGTAGTGCAAAAATTTTAAGTTAAAAATGTTCAAAATCAAAAAATCTAGTCCCTTAATGTGCTGAAAAAAATGTTTCTTTCACTTTAAACGCAAATATATCATGCAATATGTGCGGTCAAAAATTTTGAAATTTTTTCTAAGCAGTCTCATACTAGTTAGGTGTAAGATCCTATGGTAAAACGTGCAAAAAAATATAATTTTTTTTTTTTTAATATTTAAAATAAAAGAAATTTTTAAAATTTTTTTTTATTCATTGCTATTAAAATGGTAGTTTGGGGTGTTTTTGGTATTCATAAATGCACTTGCATTTATAATGCTAAAAGTCAATATTTTATTGACTACACAAATATTTTACATTTATAAATCAAAAGTGAAGATAAAATTGAAATATTTTAAAGAAATCCTCTTTATTTCACTTTTCTTTTTTATAATTATAGAAATGATAAGTTAACTTGCATTCAAATTGTCACATGTCATTATTCAATATTATGGTCAATTTTGTAGATTGAACAAACTTAATTAAATAAAAGAATTGTTGAATTATAAGATTTATTCTTTCATTTTATTTTCTTTCTATATTTAGGTAAAAATTCTTTGCAAGAAACATAATATCTTCTATCCAAGAAACACGTTTGCATGCACAACTTTGTTGAGGACTTTATTATAGTACCAAACAAGCTCTCGTTCATTTGGTGGCTACGGAGATCCCAATTGGAAAAGGGAAATAAAATGAAAAGAATATAAATAAATAAAAATTGAACTCTCATAGTATCCTTGCTAGACTGCTAGTTGAACTTTATGATATTTGACCTCGTAGAATTCCTTGCCAAATTGTCAACTTTGCTTAACCACTTAACTCTACATCAAATCTAGAAAGTAAAGTAAAAGAAGATGTATTTTTTAATTAATAAAAGATAAAATAAAAAGAATGCTAGTTTAACTTTATGATATTTGACCTTAGAATATTGTCAACTTGGCTTGATCACTTAACTCTACATGAAATCTAGAGAGTAAAGTAAAAGATGATGTATTTTTAAATTAACAAAAGATAAAAGTAAAAGGCAATCAAACATGGTGGAGAGGCATATAAAAAGTTATTAGCCCCCAATGCTATCATTATTATTTTGTATTATCAATATATTTGTGAATAAAGGAAGATTTAAGATTGTTGTTTTGTAGTTGGAAGTTTATACCAAAGTAGACTTAGAAGAGTTATTTGTGAGTCTATTTTATCTTTTAAGGATTTTGTAAAAGTAGATTATTCCATGGAGGACTTAAGCATGATGAAAAGGGAGATATGTCTTCTAAAGCAAAACTTGGAGGCTTTTGAAGAAAAGCATGGGGCAATGGAAAAGAGAGTGGAGGAACTTACTAAAGAAAACAACAAATTAGCACAAGACAAAAGTTCTTTAGAATGGGAACGTGATGCAAAGACAAAGTGGATACAAAAATACATTGAGCATTTGTATAAAAGGGACAGTGATGCTAAAATATACAAGCTCTCTTGTCCAGCCTCACAAGGAAAAAACAAGTGGCGTCAGTTGAAAGAACGATGGTTTCATAGAAGTAAGGCTACTGGCATCAATGAAGATTTGTGAATCTTTGGAACATGTTCTACCTCCTAGAATAAATTACTTAAAGCTAATTGTAATCTTAGTCAAAATAATATATTGAAATTTGATTTGAATCTACAAGGAGCCTTAATTAGCCATGTTTTCTTGTAGAAAATAATTTTGGATTAGAAACGGTTACAAATTAATCACCAATAAAAAGTAGAATACAAGTGGCTAATGAAAAGTAGTAGTACAAGTTTTCTTCATTGGCAAATTGTAAACAGGATTGTAAGCCAAAAATTATAGTCCTAGAATCAAATAACATCATTGATACTTTACAATTTGACTAAATTCATATCTATAGTGGCCTTTAGTATCAATGGAGAATTACTTGTGCATCCCTTTTGGGATAGTTTTAACTAAATCTAGTTTAATTGGATGTTGTAGTTTTGGTATGAATAGAATTTGCTTTGTAATGTATGAAATAATGATATTGGATCTGTGTTTCAAAAACCATAATCGAAATAATGGTCTAATATAGATAATACTAATAGAGATAGCAAAAATGACCATTTAGAATTTAATCTTTTTAATCATTTGTTATTCTATATTTTCTTTAATATAGAATATTGATTTTGAATGTATATTTTTTTTTGGATTTGGAAATACCATTCTATCTCCATTTTAAAGAGTTTGAAACTTAAAAACAAAAGTTAAATCTATCTTGTGAGCTAAGAAGTCTACAAATTAACATTCATCCAACACACATTTGCAAACAAAAAGCACTAGTAGAAAACGCAGGAATTTTGACAAAATTCTATTGATTTGGTCACGTTGTCATGGTCACTGTTTTGTTGATTTCAATAGATTATTCAGAACTCATTAATTTTGTAGAGTCATTATTTAACAACTACAGCATAACTACACATAATCCATGTCTCTGACAACAACAAACAACATATGATAAATCATTGACAAAAAATTTATGTTCCAAGTCTCATCCTCTTGTCATCTAGTAGTCATTGCTGAGTTGTTTTTGAGCTCCAATCATTGTTTCATTGGTAACAAATCACGTATCACCTTTCACTTTATTAGCAGTCATTTTCAATTACTTTGGCTTAATCATATATCACGTCCACCTCAGCAAATACATAGTGTACTACAGCCACATTAGCCAAGCCTTATCAGCAATGTAACATTGTCCACATTAACATCCTTGTGAGCAATAGAAATTTACAAAACTACATTAGCAAATGGATGAAAAGAAATCGTCAATATAAATAACTAATGATAACAAATGACTTGTCCAAAAGATTCAAATCCTAAAATTGGGCTTCAATCTTTGTTTAATCATAAACATCTTAAATGATTAGTTATGCAATCATTAACACTAATCATTAATAGCCCTTTTTCTACTAGTGTCTTCATATCTAAACATCCAAGTTATGTAATTATATTATTCAATGAAAAAGCATGACCAATTGGTAAAGCACACATCAAGTTTCACCATTCCATCACTCATTATGATTTTTAAATTTTCTTCAACATATTACAAATTCTTCAACATATTACAAATTCTTCACTTTCTCATTGTTCACACTCTCAACTTCCAATTGGTTTCTTAAATTACTACAATGACACTCTTTTCTACTTCTAAAATAATCTACTTCAAATATAGTCCTATTGGTTATATATTTTTATCTATCAAGATTACTCATCAACCATTACATCCAAATACAATCAATCTCACACATATAGGTAATCAACTCCAATTGGTAATTTTGAATTCTCCCACTGTCAATACTAAAATTTTAATACCAATAGAATCCACTCATGATACTAGAATCGCATATTGATTTCTATTTTCATTTTTTTAACATTCCAATCATTCCAATTTTGAAATTCATTCTACAGTATAGCTTCACAATATAACGAGTTTCACTTTCATTTTCAATCAAAAATGCACAAAACATAACAATAATTTCAATTACACAGACAAATGCAAATGTTTACATCCAACACTATCCTTTAATTGTTGACCTTGAACTTTGTCCAAATGACTACTTATTTACGCTCATAGAGGTTGGTTGTGCACTCTTGGACAAAACTCCCTAAGGAATACAATAACAAGCACAATTAGAAGTCTATTAGAGAGGCATTTTAAAGACATTTTGATAAGCACCCTTCTCGCATTCTAGAGTCAACTTCCTCCAATCCAAACAGGGTTGTCTTGTCAGACAAAATTTTGGATTTTGGCATCTGATAGGTGTCTGATGTTGCATATTATATGACAATTTGTTTGTCTGACCATGTCTAATAAGGCCCTCTACATAGCTGACTGCTCATAGAAATCTCATTTCAAGTATGATTCAAAATTCAAAATGTAATAAGTGTTAATTCAATTGAGACACTTTACTAAAATGGAACTTTAATATGTTAAGATTTATAAAGAGATAATTCTTTAATTGAAAGTTATTTGAAAGTCAAATTTAAAGTTGACTTTATTAGACAGACGGGGGATCTATTCACTCTACTGGACGTCGAACAAATTTTGTCTGTCATATTGTTTGTCTGTCAGGGAAGACAACCCTGAATCCAAGCCATCGTTGTCACATTGAGCATGTTAGGATCATTGGACGTCCCGGCCAAGAAGACACATTGAACGTCCCGGACAAAAAGACACATTGAACAGTTTGGATGAATTAGACAGACAATGTGACTACCCTAAAGTAATTGCATCAATGAATTGAATTAGGGTCACTGGATTTCCCGGACGGGCGGGTGAATCAGATAGTTCAGATGAACAGTCCATCCAATGTGACAACTATGATCTAGGCTTGCTCCATCTATAAACTACCATCATAGTTTTGGTTCAAGAAAGATTCCATAGAGCCTTTTGATTGGCTTCTTGTCCTCAATAAAATTTGTTATTTCCCCCTGGAGAAACTGCATCATGAATATAATTTCCAACAAACGCATCTGTTATGACTAGGTCGTAACAGCTGGACGGTTCAAGGAGGGCGGAAGGATATCACTAATGGTTCCAAGTCAAAGAAGTTAGGGCGGTTAGAACATCTTCCTTAAAGCTCAGTGAGGGGAGCTTTGTCCCTCACTTTGCATTCTATCAATACAATGAATTGTTCCTGTTAATTGACTGCATTAAGTCTTGAATAGCATTGAGGAGAGAGGGGAGACTAGGTTGGGCCCTAGGGATCACCAATTGGGTGGATAGGAATGTATGAGGAATCAAAACGGAGCATCAACAATAATATGACCCCAAATCGTGAACCCTAACATTATGCAAAGTCTTGATACTATCTACGCTCCGGGACTGTGTTGAACAATTTGATAAGGGTAATTAGATATTTGAGTAGTTTTGTTGTGGTTATTCCACGTTGGGATAAAATCATTCAACATAAATCAGTTTTGAGCCTTACGGCCGGATTGGACAGGGAATGGAGAAGTTGAGATTGCCATAATTGATGACCTTAATTGAGAACTAGGGATATAATTCCATTGGCGTTGGAAGGTCCTAAGGTGCAATGAATGTGGATGTAGACACAACAGTTTGGGGTTCTCTAACTGCCTATGTGATTCAATTGAGGGCTAGAGGCAAGCCGCACATGAACCAAAGTGGCAAGCGCTGGTTGAGGTTGCTATGACCCCTGACGCAACGCAATTTCAGTGAAGTTGTTGGAAGTGGGAGGGTGCCTGATAGATGAATGCGGCGAGCCTATGACCGAGTGTGATTAGTAATCACTCCTCCGGATTTTCAAGGGCCTCCGAGGGCGCACTTGCCACCGCAAGACAGGTGGTGCTTTATCAGTCCCTAGACGATTCATTTGGGTGGTATGGGCACGGCGGGATCCACTGCTGCGGGAGGTGACGGCAGTATAATCAGGGCGGTGACTGTAGCTTGAAGGAAATTTTTGCGAGCCTCGTAAAGAATGGACCGAGAAGAATCGGCTACAAGAAGAGGGCTACCGGAATTGGAGGGGCCGGGCGTAGGGCCGGGCTCCAAATTGGCAGTATTCATACAACAACAGATTCAATCTATGTTCCAGGCAACCATCCCACATCTGGTACAACAAATTTTTGAGTTAGCGGTTGCATCTACAACAACTGTCTCATCTTTTGTACCGGTGCGGATGGGTGATCATGGTTACCAGAAGGCGGGAGGTTTTGATGTTTTAGAAGCGTCAAGCAGGGAATCAAAAGTAGCGCCACCTTAGAATTTCTCTGGGAAGAAGGGAGGGGAGGTCTACAGATGGTTCGCCCAATTCCAACTTGTTTTTCAAGGCAAGCCACGAGCATACCGATTGGATGAGGATAAGGTTGCTTATGCCCTGTCGTACATGACGGAAGAGGGACAAAATTAGGCAATGCCAATTTTGCAAGCATTAGATGAGGGACGTCTTCATGATCTATTAGCCAATTACAATGCTTTTAGAGAGGCGGTTATTGTTGTTTACGGGGAGAATGATCAGCGTAGCACGGCTGAAGATTGCCTTGGCAAGATTAGACAGATTGGATCTGTGGCAAATTATATTTCAACCTTCAATGAGTATGCTGCATAAGTCGAGTGGAACAAGGTAAGCTTAGTGGCGCGTTTTTGAGGAGGGCTCAAAAATGAGGTCCTTGATTCCATTGCCACAATAGAAGCACAACCACAAAAGCTTCATGAATGGATGGCAATGGCGTCCATAATTGATGAGCAATTGTGGGCACGACGTCATGGTCGACGTCTCCAAATCCTTCTTCAAATTCACGTGACCATGGGGGACGGTTTCAAGCAAGTCCAACAACTTTGGAATCAATTCCAGTGGAGATTGATGCCATTCGGGAACAATTGCACTAGCAAAAATGGTTGCTAAGTGTCTGAATTATCAAAAGCAGGGAAAGTACTGGGGGTGCGGACAAATGGGCCATGTTTGCACGAATTGTCCCACCAACCCTTCCAGACCATTGTCCTTAGCTGCATTAAGAAAGGAGGAGAGATTGTCGGGAAAAGGTGTGGCTCGGGACTGAGAATATGACTAAGTTAATTCCACAAAGCCATGACAAGCAATGAAAAGAAGGAACTTGATTCACCACCATTAAGGACTAAGGAAGGGAGGGTCATTCCATCCCTAAAGTCATCCCAAATTCGACAGGGGAGTTCCCTAAGGAAGGTGGGGGTAGCACAGTACCTTAGAAGCCCCGAGGTCCTCACAGTTGGGAAACGGGAGTTTAATGAAATGGTAGCTCTAAAGCACCCCATGGAATTGTCAGCAGCTTTTAGATTGTCGGCAAAAGAGGCGGAAGTGTACACCTTGATTGTATCTAAAGTGATTGATGTCGTTTCCACTACCACAACATGTGAACTTGATTCCGTTCCAGTGGAATACCAGGATTTGCGTGAGGCTTTTAGCAAAGAGCCATCCAATGCATTACCAGAGCACGGAGTTTCTAACATGAAGATTGAGTATAAAGAAGGACAGGAGCTCAAGAACACGGGATTGCAACCTATATCCCCAGTGGAGTTGGAAGAATTGCGGAATTATTTGGAGGAAAATTTGGATAAAGGCTGGATTCAAAGATTTAAGTCTCTGATTTCAGCACCAATAGTATTTGCCCGTAAAAAAGATGGATCGATCAAAGTTTGCATCAACTACCAAAATCTTAATAAAGTCACCGTTCGGAATTGTTATCCGTTACCCTTAATTTTGGAACACATAGACCGGCTGGTAAGGGCCAAAATATTTACTAAATTGGATGTATAGCAGGCTTACCATTGGATACGGATGGCGCGGGGTCATAAATTTAAAATGGCCTTCAAGACTCATTACGCTTTATTTGAATAAGTCTTGGTAATGCCATTTGGTCTCACAAATGCTCCAGCACAATCTAAAGCCCACATGCAAAGTATTTTTGGCAATCTTTTAGACATATCGGTGGTTATTTACTTGGGTGATATTTTAATTTTTTCAAAGAATGTTGAAGAACATCAACGAGTAGTAAGAGATGTCTACCTATGATTATAGAAGTATGGTCTTTATGTAAAATCTTCTAAATGTGAATTCCATCGTAGTTCAGTGGAATTTTTTAGGGATAATAGCCTCTGTGCACAAGGATTAAAAATGTATGAAGATAAGGTGCAAATTATCAAAGAATGGCTGGTACCAAAGAATGTTAAAGAAATTCAATCATTTTTGGGCTTTGCTAATTTCTATCGCCTATTCATATGCGATTATTTGTGGATTGTGGTTCCCCGTACCACCTTGACAAGGATCAATTATTCCTATGGACGCCTGAAGCTAATGAATCTTTCAATGAGCTTCAAAACCGGTTTTGTCAAGCGTTGGTGTTGATGCATCTGGATTTTCAACACCCTTTTATTACATCACAAAAAGATTTAGGCCTCAACAAGACTACGAGTGCGTGATTTTTGGCACCCGCGAGGTGCAATTATGAGGGAAAAAAAATAAAAAAAAATATTAAAAAAAATATTAAATTTTTTTTTCAATCTCGTGTGGCGCTTATATAGCGCTAATGTGGCACTGACAGCGTTGACATGGTCAAAATGCGACCATGTCACATTTCAAATTTTCAAAATTTTTTTTCTATAGTTGCACCACAGGGGGGCAAGGCTTAGTAGCCTTATTGAGGCCTTAAATTTTTTGTAATGATTGAAACCAATGCATTTGATACTGCAACAGGGGGGATTCTCTTTCAATATGGGGAGGATGGGCACCTCCACCCATGTGCATATTGTAGTTCAAAAATGTCTCCAGCTAAACAAAACTACAACATCTACAACAAGAAACTTTTAAGCATTGTACACGCATTTCAAAATTGGAGGGTATACTTGGAAGGATCGCCACATGGTCTTTTAGAGTGATTTCAGACCATAAGAAACTTGAATACTTTCTCACTACTAAACAACTTAATCGATGCCAAGCTTGGTGGTCCGAATTATTATCCGCATTCTATTTTTATTATTCAACATCGACCAGGGTCAATGAATGGAAGAGCTGACGCCCTTTCTAGACGGGTTGATGTCATTGAGGAGGGGACACAAGAATCAAGACCTTTATTAAAATTGGCCGCACTAGAAACTTGTGAACTTGTCTAAGCAGACGACAAAATTTTAGAGTGCGTTTGAGTGGCGATAAGAGAAGACGCAATACTACAGCCGAGCTTGGTATATTTTGAATGGAGCTCATCACGCTCCAGCAATGAATCGTCGCTGGTTCTAATTGTACAAATTTCTTGAGAAAATTCTTTGGTTCCAAGACATGGTCTTTGTTCTAGATGATGATGAACTCCGGCGGCAAATTTTGATGTCTTGACATGACGCTTCAACCACAGGACATCAAGGCCGGGCTAAAACTCTAGATTTGGTTGCAAGGAATTTCTACTGGCCAACATTGCGAAGGTATGTATACCGTTATGTCGATGGTTGCGACATTTGCCAAAGATCAAAACCTTCCCATCATGCACCTTATGGATTGCTACAACCTATTCTGGCGACTAAAGCCCCATAGAAGTGAGTCACAACGCATTTCATTATGTAGCTATCCAACAGCAATGGCTATGATGCAATTTTGGTGGTTGTAGCTAAGAATACTAAGCCAGTACATTTTATTCCTACCAACGATACCATTGATTCTAGCGGAAGTGCTAACCTCTACCTCCATTATGTATGGAAGCACCATGGGATACCACAGGAAATCATTTTTGACCTTAGTTTGGTGTTTGTTTCTAAATTCATGAAGAGACTATATGAACTCTTATGTATTCAACCCCTCCCCTACAATGGCATTCCATCCCCTGTTGGATGGATAGACGGAGTGTGTCAATCAAGTCCTTGAGCAGTTTCTTCGTATGTTTACCACCAGGCAACAAGATGACTAGGCTGACTTGTTACCCATTGCTAAGTTTGCCTATAACAATGCAATTCATTTGGCTACCGAACTATCACCATTTTACGCAACCTATGGATACCATCCTTTATTCTCTTTTAAGACCCCAGCAACGTCAAGGGTTCCTGTTGCAGAAGATTGAATTTGATATTTGTATGAAATTCATGAATAAATAAAGACTATGATAAAGATTGCCGGGGAACAAGCAAAGATGAGATATGATTCTGCCCCTCATTTGCACCACACTTTCAATGCTGGAGACAAGGTACTCCTCCGGCATGATAATATCGCTATGATAGTCCCAATACAAAAATTAACCTCTAAATTTCTTGGACCTTTTCCAATTATAGCCAAGCTTTCAGATGTTGTTTATCGTCTGAGATTACCAAGGACCTTGCTCATCCATGACATGTTCTACATCTCTTTGCTTGAGAAATACCGTCAAGACACTATTCCGGGCCGAAAGAGGAAACCCCCTTCACCTATTGTGACACCAGAAGGTAACATCAAATGAGAAGGGAACCACATGCTTGACTCCAAGCTTTTTGGTCGCTGGAGGAAGTTGCAACATCTTGTATAATGGACAGGCTACGTACTAGAGTAGAACTCTTGGGAACCTGAGGAGCATTTGTGGAATGCACCACATGCAGTAAAAGATTTCCATTGTCACCATCCTACGGCTACAAAACTTGCGGGAGGGTAATGTTACAACTTGGTCGTAACAACTAGACGGTTTGAGGAGGGAAGAAGGATATCACTAATGGTTCCAAGTCCAGGAAGTTAGGGAGATTAGATTGTCTTCCTTAATGCTCAATGAGGGGAGCTTTGTCCCTCACTTTGCATTCTATCAATACAATGAATTGTTCTTGTTAATAGACTGCATTGAGTCTTGAGTAGCATTGAGGAGAGAGGAGAGACTCAATTGGGCCCTAGAGATCACCAATTGGTTGGATAGGAATGTATGAGGAATCAGAATGGAGCATCGACAATAATATGATACCAAATCTTGAACCCTGACAGCATCTTTTGGCAACAATTGTAATTTAACTTGGCATACAATTCACCATCCTGAAACATATGGCCTTCTAATTGGGGGTCAATGATCATCTTGGAAAATTGACACCAATCGGCCAAGGCTTTATAGAAAATGACATCACAAAAACAAACTAGATCTATATGGATTTTATGCTCAATTCAAAATTGTTTGTAAGTTTTCAAAAATCCTATCCATCTAAAATGATAGGCTGATTATACTAGACTGTATCCAATTAGGCATCAATTTGCCACTTATATTTGCATTTCGACACAGGATACCAATTGGGATGTCCTTCCATTATTTGGAGAAGAAATCGATAGTCCAATCACAAATTATGCTCCACTGAAATCAAAGCCTCAATTGGTTTGCTCAAGGCTAATTTCTCATGATTGTAATCCTTGCCGATCCAAAGCAATGCCTACTACAACAAAAAATAACATTGATTATAAATCTTGGAGAATAGATTCTTCCAATTGCCCAAAACGTGCTCACCTGTTGGATTGGTGGTGGAGCAACACTCTAAGTATCCAAAGGCAATGCTACAACAACTTCAAAAGTAATTTGTCAATTGTATTTGTTCTTGAAAACAACATATAAGTATAACTCAAACAAAACAATTGGAAAAAAGTTTTTGCCTCTATCATTTGCTCCGATCGATTCTTAGTATCTTGATAGGTATAGAAATATTTACTGGGATGTACTATACATTGGTGAAACTTGTCCTTGTCAATTGAGCTTGGTTGTCTTTGATCAATTGCAGTAGCCACCCTTTTTATTTGAATTTAGTATAAAAATTGTTACACAATAGTCTTCCAATCCGCAATCAGACAATTTGTCCAATCTGTAACCAATTGGGATGCCACCAACACTTTTCAATCTGTACAACTGGATGAGTACAACTTTTCGATCTGCATGAACCTATTCCATTTAGTGATGTTCGGCTTGGTCCTCCTCCAACTAGAGGTGATATTGTAGGAGTTGAGCTTCTAAGTCCTTATAGAAGATAAATGGATAACAAATTATGTAGGCATTTTTTCCAAAGATATCCTAAGAAAATCACACAAAATAAAAAGATATAATACTAGTCTTTGAAATAATGGTATTTTTTTATATTTGCTATCAAATACAAGGAATTTTTCAATGAAGAATTTCAACCACAAGAATTGGAACAAAATAAGAATGACCCATCCTTCAATATTACTTGATTTGTTGTATTTAAAAAATTCAATAAGCAGAAAATGAGATCACAAATGAAATTCTATAGTGAGAGTGAAGTGCACCTTCACTATTAAAAGGAATTTGATGCTTCTTCAATTTGAATTTAAGCAGAGCTCATGAATTTGAAATGATCCCGTACATACAAGTTCAATCATAAAAATTAAAAATTCCACAAAATGTGTATTATGTAATTAAAAACAAACAAGTGTACTAGGTGATGCATCAAAATAATTCAAAATTTGAATTAATGAAGAACAAAATGCTCATACTAATTAGACCACAATCATTCATCACTAATATGAATTCAAATTATAATAAAAGATCTTGCACTATTCAAATTTGAATACTATTAAGTTAACTTTCATTGAATAATCTTACGTAGTATTATGGAATTGAAAGAGTGTTTATTAAGCTTATGTTGGTATTTTTGATTGGCTGATTGGCAAATGCAAGAAACACCTGTACTATTTTTTGCGTTTGCATAGTACTCATTTTTTTTTTCTAGGATACTCTAAAATTAAAAAAATGAATTTTAAATTTAAAAAAGAAAATAATATAGCCAATGTATACACCTTTAAGATGAAGATACCCAGAGAAGGAAAAACATAGAATTTTTTTTAAATTGCCAAAAAATAAAGCAAGGTATATAATGGTCATGAGCACCTTTCCTATAAATCTTAAGTCATTTGGATCCAATACACAAAAATTATGCCTAAATTACCATGTCAGCATGCAAGATGTGACGCAAAATAGTAGAAGTGTTTCTTGCATTCACCCAATTGTCCATTGATCCTAATTAAAAGGTTTGTTTGTAGAAACCTGTTTTATTGGCTTGTAAGAATTATTCCTGTGCACAATTTTGACAATCATATAAATTGTAACTATTCCACATGAAAAAACTAATAGCACTATATGACCTCAATCTTTATAGTTTGCAAAAATATCTAGATTCCTTTCAATGAAGGTGTTGCTCACACATGATCTTAAAGGAATAATTTACAAGTTAAACTTGCTTTTGTTATTACTAAAACTTCTTTGCAAGTGTAAATTTGAGAAATATTGCACAAGTCTAGTAGTCAAGTTTGGCAAAAGTTAATTCCAAAAATGGATTATAACAAAAAAATTATAAATTTTTTGGTATAGATAAAAAATGAATATTGCATAATATTAGCAAAATTTTCTTAGTTTTTGGTGGATTAAATGGATATTCAGCAAAGAATGTTGAACCTAGCTTTGAAGTACAATAATTATGGATGCTAAACTACTCTACTTGAAAAAAATCCACTAACATCAATTGACCTCAATCTTCATTGTTTTGGCAAAAAACAAATCTAGAGTCCTTTTAATGAGGGTGTTGAAGCCTATTAGAGGCTTGACGAGAATGACATCTAGATGATGAATAAAGAAAAAATAATTATGGATTCTAAACTATTCTATATGAAAAAAAAAATACTAACATCAAATGACCTCATTCTTGATTGTTTTGGAAAAAACAAATCTAGAGTCCTTTCAATGAGGGTGTTGAAGACTATTAGAGGCTTGAGGAGAATGACATCTTAATGATGAACAAAGAAAAAGTAATTATGGATTCTAAACTATTCTACATGAAAAAATCCACTAATATCAAATGACCTCAATCTTGAAAGCTTTGGGAAAAACAAATTTAGAGTCCTTTCAATGAAGGTTTTGAAGCCTATTAGATGCTTGAGGAGAATGACATCTACACTGAATAGGAAAATTAGATTGTCATATATTAATTTCTTGACATTCTACACTATATCACAGTTACTATAGAAGGATGCAGCGATGTGAAAAACATGTGTGCTGCATGGGTAGGTATATTACTTCATGGCTCGGGATTAGAGTATGGCTTGTGCCCCCACTTGGACAAGCAATGAGTCATGAGGTAACTTCTCTGGGGTAAAGGCAACCTAATTGTCAACGCAACCCAATTTCACTACAAAAAATAGTGATATTAGGTTGCCCCACACTACTTTCTTGATAGTCTACACTATAAAAATATTCACTGCTTTTGTATAATGATGCATTCAATTCAAAGCCATGTGTAAGACATAGTTTGTGCACCAGTTCAAAGCTTGATTCAAAGAGTGGCATGCGCCTCCATGTGGAACAAGCATCGATCCATGAAGTAATTTATCTCAGGTAAGGCAACTTAATTAACAAGGCAACCTAATTTCACTATTTTGTGTATTTAGTGTAGATGACAAACAAAGAAAAAGTTCAAGTCCCTTTCTGGAGTTGCTGAAAGTTTGTTTCTTAGATACCCCACACCAAAGTCCACTGAAGTCCAAACTGATAATGAACTCCTACAAAGAGGATGCAAGTACAAAGGCGGATGAAAAAACATCTAACTTACTCCATGTACTCCATGTAATCTCTGGGTCTCAACGTAATCTCTCCCAGGTCCCAACTCCGCCGCTTCAAACACATCATTCAAGCTTTGCACGCTGTTTGATAGAGTAGTTATGATGCGCCCAATTGTGTGAGTGATCTTGGCAAGTCCTCGCTGAAAGAAATATTGACACACTTTCGACCGAATTTCAATCTTTACGATTGACCTTGCCTCTTGTCCCAACTTGGCCCTATAAACAACAAAGATTTATATATCATGAAAGTTTACTAACATGCTTACTACATTGATCGATACTACTACTAGTACAAACCGTAACAACATTTGCAATAAGAAAACATGGTTAGAATTTGTTGTTTTGTCATAATCAGATTTTAAACTCAAAAGTGTTGCCAAACTTGTAAGAATGATCGAAATCGTGATAACTCGTGGTGACACTGTGCATTGAACACAATAGAAATAAACCAATAAAGGATTGAAATAATTAGTTAAAAGAGGGCTAGCTAGCTGCAGAGCTGCAGAGCTGCTGAGCTGCTGGTATGGTTTACTGTAGCAGTGGGATTCTCACTAGCTTTTCTTTTGTTGCAAGTCAAATTATCGATTGACTCTGGATGCTAGCTAGCCTGAGGTTCAGTACTTGAATGTGAACTCACATGCAAATTTCGCATGCAATAGTTTCGGAGTTGACACTCTTTACTGGGAACCATTTCCGAATGCAGGATTGATGTGCGCAGCTGAGATCTCCCAAACATTTGCAGCCCAACCGAAGAACTGGATCCTCGGCAGAAATTTGCTTGTCGAGACAGATCCTGCACCCAATCATCAATTCAATTTTACTTTTCTTTTCTTAACATCAAATAATTTATACACCGGATGAATTATTAGCTTTCGTGTATCACGTATTCTAGAAACCTAATAATCTAGGTTTTCCAGGAGTATCAGACCGAGGCTAAAGGCTTTCTTGTAACTCGACGAAAAGTAATTAATATTTGGGTTAAGTCATCCTCAATCGCTATATTCGTTAAAATTTTGAAACATTTAGAGATTTGCACTTCCCTAGCGCTGGGCTCATCTGAAATCTCAGGTCTAGTATACAAAATAATCCTATTTTTTCATGCCCTAATATGCACTTGTTCTAGAAACGCATTACTTTCACATTCTTCAGCTGCGTAATTTTGTAAGTTCTGAAGCATTGGGAGTTGCAAGCTTTTTAAAAGAAAGGCAGGTTACAACGCTAGAGGGCTGTATGAAAAAGCAGAACGAATGTATTTTGCTATGACTGCCTTGCAATTTAAAAAGCAACACCGAAAATTAGTCCCGGAAGCATCTCAGTATACAATTATCTCAGAAATAATTGGAAACTCCATAAGCAAGAAGCGCCATACCTGCACTCTTCAACTGCGATTACAGCTGAATTATCGTCCGTTTCTGTGGGAGTGCCACCCTGGCAATGCTCTTCCGGTTCCCTGTCCCTCACGCCCAGGCATGAGCCCATTTCGGAGGAGGAGCTACTTAACTTAATGTGCAATTAATTACAATACAAACGGTAGCCGTTTTGATGTCTCACAACTTCTCACTAGTTTTTTCCTCAACGAAACGATTGAAAACTGCAAACGCCAGTGCTGGAGCTTAATTGGAGCTTTTATACCCATCTCCCAATATCGAGGCTTTGTAAAGGAGATTTCGCAAAGGCAAATTATTCACGCTATCTGTTTGTGTAAGTTCTCATGTATGCTTGGGATCAGCAATTGATAACACTAGCTTGACTAATAATACTGGCTTCACTGCCACTTGCATGAAACCGGATCAGAAGCAATTAACTTACTGAATGTGCATCCAGAGCATGAGAGATCTAGAATTAGATTATACAGGATGAGTCGAACCTAACTATCAACCCTACTACAAGTCACACAACCAATCCTACTAACGAGATTACCGAAAAAAGATGTAGCAATTCTGTCGCACTGATCACCCCTTTGATCACTTGAACCAAACTCCAAAAAACACCAAGTTGTGAATCAGATCTAATAATCTAACATTGATGAAATCAAACAATTATTTACTTATGAACCAACACAACTCAAGACTGTTCTGTAAGGCTCCTACCTTCCCAAGTACTCTGCCAACCCATATCAAAAACCTAGGGTCTAGTGCAAAGAATTTTTGAAAATCCTCTTTTTGAGAAGATCGAAGGAATCTCCAATGCTCGCAAAAACTCAATTAGTGAGGAAGTGTGAAGCTGGCAAAACCTATGATATGGATCGAGGGTATCAGAGTTTTAGTGCAATCCATCAGGAAATTCATAAAAATTTGTAACGCAAATGACCCGCCTTGCAATCATTTGTTAAAAGCAATATGCAAAGAGTATACTGATCCCATGGAAAACTAGGTCTTGTCGCATGTTTAATTGAACTTATTGAAGCTATAATTCATCTAGTTGTTGTTTCTTGCTATAAATAGACACTCACACAGACTTGTACAAGGACTCTAAACTGTCTCTAGAGCTTAAGTCATAATTTTAGAGTTTATATGGACTTTGGATGTTATTTCAATGAATATTTGTTATTTTTGCCCTTGGTTTTCTTGGTATGCCATAATGATTATTTTTTCAAATGCTTTTAGTTTGGGAATTGCCCTATGATTCTTCAATGTATCAATTTCCAATATTGTGCAAAATTTTGTGTTTTGTAGATGAAAGTATAAAATCTCTATCAAAAGGGATTCAATATAACTAAGGTATGAGACCCTATTTGTGCCATGTGACTATTTGTGCCACTTTTGGATACTATGTATGACAGTATGAGTAGAGTATAAATAATCAAATTGTACACAAAGCATACATACAAAGTGGTACAAATAGGATGGCTTCTGAATTGTAGCACAAGTATGGACTCCTACCTTAAGTGATATAGTTTTAAAAGAAAACTAAATACATCTAAAGGACTGAAATATATATATATATATATATATATATATATATATATATATATATATATATATATATATATTTTTTTTTTTTTTTTTTTTTTTTTTTGTAATAATAAATCTGATGAATATTCATTTAAAAATAATAATAATAGATTCAATTTTGTTGAATTTTTTGTTTTATATTTATTTATATGACAAACAAGATGTCTCTGCCTATATAAAAATTTCAAAAAAAATTGTACCTGAATATACAACTTCTACTTATGTATATATATTGCTCTTATTTAATAATGCAAGCTAATTCAATGTCAAACATGATTAAAACACCATTTTTATACTAGTTGCCTTCTACTTTTTTTGGCATAAATAACTTGAGAAATATAATTCCTTTCAAAGAAAGAATGAAAGAAACATCATACTATTAAAATCATAACTCCCTCTGTAATATCACAAATGCTACCATTAATAATAGGGGCTCATGCTTGCTATGCTACACATTCAATGTATTACATATTAATATTTTGTAAAAATATTTTCAATCATGCATACATAAAAATAATATTTTTACACACTATAATATTACATAAATAGAGTAGTAGTTTGCAATGATTTGAGAAATATATTCAATTGAAGCGATTTTGGATTTCACAACAATTAAGTTGTTCACAAAGTTTTTGAAATTTACACGTTTTTCTTTTCAATTCACCAAGTTTTTGGGTTGCCATTATTCGTAACAATTGAGTCAACTTTTGAATGCATTACAATAAATGTGTATCTTTTACAATATTCAGCATTGCATATATTTCATTCATCATTCAATAAATTTCTATTGTACATTTCAATATATGCTTACTTATAAACAAAATTATACAAAGATTTTAGTAATTTTTATTTGAAGATTTATTGAAATTTTTGTTCTGAATTTTATCTAATATATAAAAATTCTAATAAAATTCTAATGATAAATGTGTAGCATAGCAAGCGCCAACCACTAGTTTTTGATAGAAAAATATCCTTTAGAAAGATCAGATTATTAAATTTTATTCAATGCAAATAGCCTAGAACCAATATATTTAGATTTAAAGACTTTAAATAGAATTTCAATAAATTTTCTAAAAACCATAATATTAATGACTTTTACCTTTATTTTATTTTTGATTAAATCTAGAGATTTTGAGGGGAAGAAGGTTGATACAAATAAAGTGAGCCCCCCAAAATGTGCAACTAACCCCAAACCGCCATCATCATTCTTTGTACATCTCCAAAATGAAAGTGCACCTGGTATGTAGAAGAAATAATTTTAGAACCTCTCCTAAAAAAGATTTTGACCCTTCATAACTTTTGCATATGATATTTAAAATTTATATTGTGTTCAGTTTTTTGGTGCATTAGAACCTCCTTTTTCTTGCCAACAAAAAAAATAACGAAGTTTTCATTATTTTAATAATAATAAATAGGCACAGTAGCAAGAAGTGGCATTCTGAGGGTGCCCACCTTAGAGGAATGACAAAATATAGTGAATTTGATGCATTAGACAGAGATAAGATAGTTCATGATTAAAAAAAATTTATCTAATAAAATTTAACTTAGCAATGTCTTTAGTTACATTTGTTAGTATAGACCTATACTTGTAATTTTATGTAATTTAGCATCATTTGATAGTTCAAGTGCAAAGCTATCTTTCTGGTGTTCTGATGCTGAACTGACTTTCTGGCTAGGTATAAGGTAAAACAGACCATCATGGTCAAATGACCCATGATGGACACCGAGGGAATGACCCGATGGCTGTTATTTTCAATTTGTGAGATTTTGGGCCACAATCAATGTTTCACTTGACACTAATGGAGTGATTAGTAACCTCATTAGGAACATCCAATTTTTTCAGTGTAAATTAAATCATTGTAGAAAGTTAATTTTTTAAGGCCTTCTACATTAGAAAATATTATTACTGCTTTAGGTGAGTAAGGTGAGCATTATGGATGCAGTTTTTGTTGGTTATGAAGTAGTCTACAGACTCTTTTGGGGTTGAACCTTCAAAAATTCATAGCTAATTCATACTTTGTCAAAAAAATATGATTTCAACTATTCTCTATGTTTCTCACACTTGTCTTCATGTGGGGAAAAAATTTAAAAATTTCAGCAATGGCATGAGAACAAACTCCTAATTCTGACCGTGATGGGCTGTTTTACCTTAGATTGTAATACACATATCAGAACAGACACAAAGTGCCTCCGAAGTAACCCAAATTCAAATGCTTCAATTGCACTAGTTTCAAATAGTTTATTTGACAAGAATGATATTATATATATTAACTTGGGCTGTCTACCAAAATTTTGCCAAAGGCAAGCTGGCGACGTCTGGTGGTTTTGTATAGGGTAATGCCCAAGTCTGAAGGCATTCCGTGAAAAAAAGGACCGATGAGGAGGGTGGAGCCCAACAAGGAGGTCCGTTTTTTCACAGAATGCTTGAAGGACGAGGTCATTACCCGACGTAAACCACAAGTGGACAACAGATTTTCTTAGATGAGATAGTTGTTTTGGATGAAAAATCCGTAATACCCGATTACGCGGTTTTGCCCGCGTAATTGAGCATTACAGCTCATTGCAATTCAGAACCCTCCCTGCAAATATACGCGACAAATCCCAGCATCGGTTTTCGCTGCTTCGAATTTGGCAAACTGTCTGCTCATCAAACTCTAGATACTCAGCACTCACCGTGGAGACTACCAAAACATCAAAGACTTTGCGGAACTTGCTCTCCAAATTCTACATTTTGGAGAATGAAGTCGGAGCGACACCATGGAATTCCAATTCCTGCTGCCTTGTGTAATGTACAGTAGATCATTCCTCCAATTGCCAAAGCTGGAGCATCCAGTTTGGTCTAACCTCAAATTCGTTTAACCCCTAAATGCCCGAGGCACCCAAATGTGGTGTTTGCAAAACTTTGAAGTTAAACAAAACCTAACCAAGTTGCTATTTTTTATAGGTTATATTTTAGAAAGTTCTTCTTGAAGTCTAGTTTTAGCTACAAAAATCCAATCTTGAAAATAAATAATAGTGATTTTTCTATTCATGATTTTGTACAAGGGTACCTGTGCAATCTTGACTTCCCGTAGTGTTGAGAGCTCTTGGAAATGAACCTCAAATACACTAGATCTTGGAAAATAAATCACATTCAAAATTCATTTAAAAAAACTGTGGAGTAGATTTTAAGAAGTCATAAATTGATCGGGGTTATACAAGTTAGGCCCTTTAACCTCATATTTTTTTGGTCACCAACTTTTTAGATTTGACTTGTGTAAAGAAGATTGAAAGATTTTTGCAATTTTAGCACCCTCATGGTCAAACATTATAATCTTTGACTCCATAAGTGATATTGTTGTGTTTTCTTTTCCTATGAGATCTCTAACATGTCTAGTTTGAATTTGTGCGGTTACAATTCCAAAAAAAATGATACAACTTATCAAAATTGGCATTTTGTTCAATTTAGAGCAAATTCCAAGAAGCCCAAAACAGGCCTTGGGCATTTAGGGGTTAAATGGGAAGAAAAAAAACAAGAGATAGAGAGGCACTTTCTAAGTGCCCTTCTGGAACCAGAGGATATGATGCATAATTGATTATGGGTGCATGCATGATATACTGTGAGTACAGTAGAACCCTCCAAAGCTAATCCTCTCTAAACTAATAAAGTGTTGTCAAGAAGTAAGGTAAAAGACCCCTTTGGAGTCAAAATTAAGGGTGGGCCCTCATGCCATTGCTAAAAAATTTCAAATTTTTTCTCATACAAAGATAAGTGTGAGAAACAATGAAGACATTTGAAATTATATTTTTTGGAATAGGTATAAATTAGTTTTGAATTTTTGAAGCAATCAGCCCATAGAGGTCTGTAGGCCACCTCATGACCAACAAAATCTGAATCCAATATGGTCATCTTCCTACCCAATGCAGTCACAACATTTTCAAATATGGAAGACCTAATGAATCAATTTTTACAAAGAATTTTACACTGAAAAGTTGGAAGTACCTATTGAGGTCACTAATTACTCCATAACTACCATGTAAGGCATTGATTGTGGTCTGAAAAAACATAATGGGGTCATTAGGTGTCCATCATGGGCCATTTGATCGCAATGGGGTCTTTTACCTTATTGATTGTCGGTCCCATCTTAACAATATGAACCACATACAAATATGATGCCCCTCCTTAATGTAATAACCTCTCTAACTTGATGTGTTAGATTGGTTCCAACTCTATTACTTTAGAGAGGTTCTACTATAATCGATCACCCTTGAGGAGTCGGCACTTGCTCTTGCTTCTTAATTCCACTATTATCAAAAACATAATTTGGGTGAACTTGCAATTCATTCAAGCAAGATTGACGTCCATGCTAATTTCAGTTGCCGCATGGGAGTATGTTGATTGCAAATGATTGATAGAATGTTGGACTGTTGGGCATGTGGATTCATGTGCTGAATCCTGGCTTGCACCCTTAAGTTTGACCTGTCTTGAATTGGGGATAATTTCGGCTTGCTTGCGATTTGGGTACTGAAATCACGCTCAAGTGCCAATGAGTTCTTTCGGTCTGCGGTGCTTCAGTGTAGTATTTGCTAGGCTGGCCAATCCTTTCCTTTGGCATGGCTACCCTGAGCTAGCTGTAATAAATGAATGGCCATGTTGATTCATGGTGGTTAACCCCTTTAGGATGTTGGATACAACTAAAGAGGCCTATATTTGGCTGCTTTTGCCGATGTTTTCGTATACACATCATTATTTGACTTTTTTCTAGAGGATTTTTGGAGATGAGAATTTTGCAATAGAACATGCCAACAGTTGACTAGCAATAAAATATTTTAACCATTTTTTTGATTAATTCCAAGTTATTGAAAAATTCTTGGTATATTGTGCACTTTGTAAAAGTGCCGTATTTTTTCCATATTTCAACATTTAGCGGGCTTACAAGTTGTATTTTTTAGTTTTTAATATTCTTTTCTCTCCCTATTGCCTCTGCAAAGACTTAGCATGGTTGAATTTTACATGAACTAGTTCATCAAGTGATGGCTATAATTCTTGAAGACCATAAATACCTAGTGGCTATGGTTTTCATCAAACAGCTCATTGACGGATTGCTATTTGAAACAAATAAGGAAAATTTCAAAATATACTTATTACAAGAAAAAGAGAAGGATGTAAACCTACCTTATTTCAAAAAATAGAAATGTTCCAAAACGTCTCTTGTCATGAAAAAAACAACTAAAACCTAGCTTGTTACAAAAACACATAATGAATCCAAATACTACCTTGTTCTCCAAAAGGAAAAAAATACACAACCTGCATCATACCAAAAAATAAATAAAAACAAAACCTAGCTTCTTACAAACTTCAAAATGAATTGAAGAAAAGTACCTTGTTTTTAAAAAAAAGCAAAACACTTTTTAGGTGTCATTTATAAAAATATAATATTGTAAAGTATATGAATAAATGAAATATAATCCCAAAAATGAGATTTTATTGCAAAGAAATCGAACCATATAGAACTTGATTTTTTGAAAATTTATCAAAAAGGGATTAGAAAACAAAAGCAATAACTTATTTTTAAATATACATGCTGCAATTGCTTCTAAAAAGAAGACCTTGTAGAATCTTTTCATTAGTAGTCCAAATAGAATGAATAAAATCTTTCCATATACAAAACAATATTGTGTAAATGATTGTAATATTTTTTGTATTGCCCTACAAATTCTTCTTTCTACTGAAGATGGCATACCTTTGTTTTTACACATTGATTGGAATGAAAACTATAGTACATTTTCTTAAAGCTTATATATTTTTTTTATTAGAAGAATCCCTCCAAAAAAGCATGCATACAATGGAGATCATTAGATAATATCCAAATTTTCATTTGTGAACCAAGGTGTAAGTTCATTCTCTTGGGTTTAGGGACCATTTCAGTATTTTTTTAATATGTTACAAATAAGTTGGTTACAACTTAAATGAGAAAATATCATAACTCACATCAAAGACACATTACAATTTCATGGATTCAAAGATTGCAATGTGTTTCAATTTAGTGCCTTTTCAGGAATGAACCTATCAAACATAATTTTATGTATTCTAGTATACAGAAATTGCATTTTGCTCAATATATTTATAAGCAATATTCATTTGTGCAAACCACCATATAAATTCCTTCATCATTCAACACAAAACGCTACAAAAACAAGATAGAATACATTGTATTCAAATTATGCCATTCTTCTTCACAAAAAAAAAAAAGGTTTGCAGCTTATTAGTGAACACAGAAGTGGACCCATGCATGACTCAATTCAAAATTGAAGTCACATAATCAATGCCAAGGTGCTAACCATGCAAACAAATTAGGTCACATTCTCCAAAAAAAACAGATTAGACGCATTTCTTTTAACATTACATTGTAGAAAGCCTCTAGTGCCAATCAAAACCATAAACAGACATTGGAACAAAAGAATTGTTAAGGCCAATTGCTTAATTCAATTCTTTGTCCTACAAAAGAAGCCTCTAATGTCAAATGAAATCATGCTTAAATGTTGGGACAAAAGAATTGTTAAGGTCAATTGCCTAATTGAATTCTTTGTCCTATAGAAGAAGCTTCTAATGTCAAATGAAAGCATGCTCAAATGTTGGACAAAAAAAATGTTAAGGTCAATCACCTAATTGAGTTCTTTGTTCTAAGAAAGAAGCCTCTAATGTCCAAGGGATTCATGCTTGCTAAAATAACCCTAAAACTCTTCTCTATATATTTTAAATAACAAAGCTTTGATACTAATTGGCATGTTATGAATTGAATTTGTGACCATGCAAATTATGTTGGCGACATGGAAAGGATGATTTGTAAGCACTTATGGCTCTCCAAGGTCCAGCTATTGAAGTCACAAAAATCTCCTTCCGCAAGATGTCCATCACAAACTTAGGATATTGCTTCTGCTTGCACCAATCAAAGAGCTTTGCAACATGGCAGTACCACAAATACCTAGAGTGTTCTGCCACACCGAAGTTGCCTTGACAATTCCAATGGCTTAGTTAGGGTTGAACGGAGAGGAATGTCTTGTCCAACAACTACACAGCTCTTGTAGCACCCTCTTCTGTTGCACCTTCACTAATTACCCAACTTCAAAATCTTGCACAAGATTTGTCAAAGGCCCCAACTTCTGATACATTACTTTCACCAACCCCTCCTATAAATGATGAACCACAAAAATGATAATTTGATTCTTTACAAACATTAATTGTTGCAATTTTGAACACTGTTCTTCTTAGTTGCAAAACGACTATTTTATATTTTTGCCGCCCATCATTTCTCCCTCAATTTTTAGAGCACACTATATCCATCCACTTCAAATTGCTCTCTTTTCACATCCAATGCCGCCTTCATTGATATGCCTACCTAAAGCCTAAATTACATTGAAAGTCTATAAACTAGTAGCAACCATTTGTGAACATTATGTGCATGTATCACAATCTAAAGCTATGCTTAGATTGCTCTCTTCAACCCTAATTGTTCCTATATACATTGAATACCCCCATCACTATTGTGGAAGCCCAATGTAATACCGTGACAGCTCAACCGAAACTCTAAACCAGTTTTGGCCGGTGCACATACCAGCCAGTGTACGTTTGGAAATCCTATGTCATAACCCATACAAGAACAAGGCTCTACCCAGAATACATAAAATGCACACTCCTTGTAGACACAATTTCTATGTCTTAGCTCAATTAATTTTTTTTTCCGTAGTAATTTAGTTCCTACCTCTGCAAATATAGTTGGAATAACAATTTTGAAAATACAGAATGCAACTATGTGAAAATCGACTTGTATTCCAAACCGTAGGCCATTTTGGCTTGGGCAACCTCAAAGGAGTTAAATTAGAGAGCCAAATTTTGAATTATTTACGCAACTAAGATTGATGTAAGGGTGTTTGCAAGCTAAAGTACACAAGGTTTTTTGTCACAATGCACTAACATGCAATGTTTGAGAAACTTGAAAATGTTCGCAATAAATGCACATTGAATTTGAGTACTATTGTGATAATTTCTAAGTTTTTTTTAAAAGACTAAAGAGCCCACTTTGGCTTTTTTGAGAACTTAGACACGCTCCAGATGTCGACTTTATTATTTGAATTTTTTGCATGATTTTTTTATGATGGTCCATGCTAATCATCCTAATATAAGAATTAATCTTTGTTTTACACCATTCCAATAAATATTGCAAAAATCATATGGAATTTTTTCAATTTCAATGTCAATATGGGTAGCTAAATATATATTTAAATAAAAGATTAATTAATTTTATTGGAGTATATAGATTGATACCTACTCAAAACCATTTAACCCATTTGCTTCTAAATAATTAGGTGAAAGTTATGAATTTTCATTTGCGGGAAACAAAGGTAGAAAGAACATAATAAATTTTTTTTATGAATTCAATTTTAAAAACACCCAAATACAAAAGAAAAAAAAAGGATACCAATTATTTGCTAGAACATTCTGACCACATGAATTAGCAATTCTCAATTTCTTGTAAAAGTTATTAGTGGTTTAGATTTTTTTTTTCATTTAGTACCACTTTCTACTTTATGATATTTTTAAAGATGAATATAAAAGATTTTTGGTTTTATTTTTTTTATATACTCTCAATCCATTTTTCAACATATAGAATAAAATGCACAAGTTATAGAATACATAAGTTTTTTCTAAAAATGTTGAAATCCAAAACTTTATCTTTGGGAAGGGCTTGTAAATTTTGAAGTTTAGGTACACAAAACTTGCAATTGGTGAGGTGTGAGGTCCCGATTCGTCACCCGGGACTTACTGTTTTCTTTTTTTTGTTTATACTAAGTTTGAATGTACTTTTAGTTGCAAAAAGCCCAAAAAAGAGTGTAAGACCAAAATAGGTGTGTCACATATCAATATAGCATTTGGTCCTTTATCAATAAGTTGTCCTAAATTAAACCCAATTCCCATTTGTAAATAGGTATAGAACCGGGAATTCACGTAATTAGAAGGGTTTATAGTAAATAGGGCTAGAATCGCCAAAACCACGGTGTAGGTGACTTTTTAGGTCTAGATTTGGTCCAAGGGGATACCGTTGAGTTCATATGTCCATTCCCAACGATAGATTTTACTTTCCCCATTTTATTGAAGAAATAGAAGAAACCCCAATTGTTAGGCCTACAGGAGTTACAATCGCAAGATAAACACCTGGGGGGAATCTGGAAATGATGTATGTTGTTCTTGGATGGAATTCACATTTGGAAGCCAACGGCAAAATCGGTTTGCCAAGATTCCCCTGTACACAGAAGATTCCTTATTTACTGATTTCACAAGGAAAAGACAAGTTTTGATTCTCCTATGACCTTTGTGCAAAGTAAGAATATGAGCTTGCACATGTTTTATAGAATTCCATGAGAGGTTCCATAAAAAGATTCAGAGTTTTCTGACTTACATAAAATGCCTTTCTGAATGGTCAATTGCCAAAACCCTAGACGGGAATTTCTTGTAAATCACCTAGGTTGGGGTAAAATCTCACTAAAAATTAGACTAGATTTTTTATGCTAATAAGATGCTTCAACAAGTTTCAAGACATTCTAATAGTCAAAAGTGCCCCAACCGACGAGATTCCCCGACAATTGCCAAATTTAAAGAATCCGGTGAAGTTGACCAGTGCCCCGGGGACACACGGAATCGGAATGGGGTCAAAATTGGGTCTTTTTTTACTCCCTTAGACCTTCTAAAGAACTTAGACTAGTTACTTTTCTCAAAAAAGTCAAACTCCAAAATCTGAGTTTTTATCCCTTTTGGGTGTTGAGTTAGCGCTAAGTATTATTGCATTTTTGAGGTCTAATTAGGGGGTGGAGAGATCTTCAAACTAAAAATGGCCTTCTGAAGCCAATGGCGCAATCCGTTTGTAATTTGGAGTTGTTCTCCAAAAGTTAGAAGTTTGGACCACCATAGAAAGTCAAAAACTAGAAAATTAGGATGAAAATCTCAAGTGATAAGATTACTAGTAGGAAAAGAGAGGAGGGTGAGAACCCTTGGAAATCTATATAAGGGGCTCACTTTCCTCTCATAAACACCCCTTGGGCCATTATTTTGGCTTTCAAAACACGTTGGTCCATTTGCTTGGACTTCTTTGGCCATTTTTGAGCCAAAAGTTGTAAATGTGTGTTTTTGGAGCATTTTAAGCTCCGTTGTTGCTAATTTTCAAGCTTTCTTTGAAGGACATTGGGATCCCTTCAAAGATGGTCTTTGTCTTTGAGTTTTTGACTAACAAACTAACTTGACCATTTGTTGTAGCAATTTGAAGTTATTTTCTACTAATCTTGTACTAATCCTGGTTCCCCCCCTTTGTGCCCGGCGTATGCCGCCTTGGGAGGCATCTAGAGTTTCCTTGAAGGTCTTTTATGTTCTAACTACTCTCCACTAATGTGTATTTGTGTTTAGAGACGTACTAACCAAGTTATACTAACCTACCTTTGTTTAAAATTGTTCTAAGTTTCTTGCAAACCTTTGCATACGGCAAAGCTTTGACTTTGCTTTGTTCGATTTGTTTAGAATTTTGGAGAATTTCTAGAATACGGCAAAGCTTTGACTTTGCCTTGTCCAAAAAAACTCCCAAAAATTAGAACTTGTCACCCCTCTCCAAGTTTAGTTTCCAAAACGCAAGTTTGGAAAATCCAAGTTTAATGTCCAAAAAGACTAGATTTAGGACTCAAAAGTCAAGTTAGAGAAAACCCCTCAAAGGTTATGAGGGGAAATTCTTAGAGTTTTCTCTCTTAGGTGTGTATTTTGATTTTTTGAAGACTCTGGAAACCTCCCAAAAAACTCCGACCCCAACCACCAGAGCCTGGATTGCCCAAAACTCCCTCGAAGCGGGCCAAAAACTCCTTGGGGCAGCCCGAGTCTCTCTTGAAACGACCAAACACTCATTGGGGGCGGGCCAATCGCACCTCGCCACGTCACCCAGCCCAGTCTTTGCTGCGGGGTGGGGGTCCATCCAGTTGCAGGCCGCCACGTGGCAGTCCTGAGCAAAAAGAGGGGGCCCGGCCCACAACTGGCCGGCATTTGTTAACTGTTGTCTCGAGGTCCCAACTGCTTGTGGGTTCCGATTGCCTGTGGTTCCAAACTGTTGGCTCCAGGCCTCTCCCTTGTTTTTTTTGGAGTTCTAAAACACTCTTGAAAAAATGAAATTAAAGACTAGAGTAGTATAAACAAAGCCCAGTAAGTCAAAATTAGAAGGGGAAGAGGTAGAATTAGCATAGAATTGGAGCTCAAGGGGAATTGCCAACATATCACCAATGCAAAAAAGATAGAAGTTGCAAGTGCACCAAATCCTCCAAGCTCTCAAAATTCAAGCAAGATACAACACTTAGAATAGGAAGTTGTTTGAAGGAAGAAGAGAGTGAGAGAAGAAGATGAAGGGAAATCAGGAGAAGATAGGATTAGATGGAAATCTAGGAAAAACAATTAGAACCATCGAAATTTAGATAGAACTAGTGTGGCCCTGTGCCGTTGGCCCAATTTTCATCCATAGTTTCTAGTTCTACTCCCGGTTCCACTCCCAGTACCAAGAACGCCACCAAAATCAAAGTAAAAGTAATTTTCTAATTTTTTAATCAATAAATACTTTGAAATTCAGTAACTTTTGCACCACCGCTCCAAACGCCACGAAACCAAGCCGGTGCACCCCTCCTCGGCGAAAGCTTTCCGACGGTACCAAGCACGCGGCCGGGGGACGCACGGTCCGGGAGATCTCAACGTAACAAACAAAACAAACAAACAAAACAAACAAACAAACAGCCAAATTTAAGGTATAGATAATAATTGACTGAGAAGTTGAAGAGTCAATTATTGTTAGAAGTTGACTTCAATTATTTTATTCCAAGACTAGTCAACCTTTGGGATATTAAAATAATTGAAATAGAATAGTACCAAAAGAAAAGGAAGGAGAAGCAATAGAAAGAAAAAGAAATAGGAAAGAATTAGGAAACTTGTATTAAACACCTATTTTCAAGCGGTGAGCAAACTTACAAGATAGCCCCTGAAGATGGCGGACCGAGAATATCTCAAGGAGCTACTTACAACACCGCGGATGAAAACCAACTTGAGGTAAATGACTAAACACTTCTCCTTCTTTTTAATTGTTTAGATTAGCAATTCTAAACACTTAGCCAAAGTAGGAGACCAATTCAAAGCATTAAACCTAGAATCTTTCTCAAGTTTAGATTTCAAAACTTGTAGATTAGGATTAGGGCTTTCCAAAATCATCTTATACTTAAGATTTGGAGTTAAAAGGAGTAAAATATGGAAGGATGAAGTTTAGGACCTAAATTGGATGAAAAGTAAGTAGAAGATAAACAAGACAAGTTGAATTAGGAAATAATAATTAGAAATAACCTGGATCTCAAAAGTGGAATCAAAACTTAATTATCAAATTAGGGTTAGGAGTAATCAACAAATGAAGTTTTGAACACCGATTAGCGGTCAAACTTCATCCATCAATATATTTTGATGGGATAAGTGAAATATCTAGCAAGAGAACATTCTAGGAAGCATAAGTTAGCGTCTAAAAGGAACAAATTTGAAAACCCTAAAAATAGTAATTTCCTAAAGCTTAATTAAAACCTCAAGGAACAAAGGTAGAAAGATTTAGGGTGCCTTAACCTAATCAAAGGAGGAAGTTAGGATTAGGAAGTAAAATTAAGATCCTAAGGTATCCCTAAAGTGGTTTGAGCTTTGAGAAATACCACAAACCCTAGGAATTATTCAAGGATGAAGTTTAGGTCAAAGAACGGATGAAGTTGACCTAAAATCATCTATCCAAGTCAAAACTTAGGATTTAGTTAGGTCTTGATTCTCTAAGAACAAGTTTCAAATTTCAAAGCCAATTGAATTAGGAAACATCACCTAAATCGTGAATGAAGTTTAATTAGCCCTAAAAGGGTTAAACTTCATCCGCCCATAACTTTTGCTAGGAAAAGGGGCTAGGGTCGAGTTTTATATTTTTAGAAATGGCATGAGATTCTCTATGATTTAGAATATATAAATTCAGACTATAACTAGGTTGAATTTGAAACCACCATGACCTCTTTTGACTAAAGAAATTAGAATAGAAATCATGAAGTAGTTCAAGTCTTTGGTTTTTGTGTATATTGTGGATGTTAGGAACATAGGAAAAGAAGATCCATTGCTTGGAAGGCACAGTGGATTGGCGCTAGGCACCGATAGATTATATAAGAATCCACACAAAAACTAAAGCCCGGTTGTGCTCGCTTATTTACCAAGGGTGGGTAAATAAATGCTCACATGAGGATATTCCCTCTAAAAATTTTGAACGATGAGTTTGAACAAATTAACCAATCCTAAATTCACATAAACTTTGAATTAATTTGGCAGCTTGTTGAGAGATTTTAGGTTTCTAAACATCAAAGAACTTTAGGAGTTAATATAGTATTTTCACTACAAGAAAACATTGTCCAAATTAACACATCCGAATTGACTAAAATGTCCAAATTAACAAAATTCTATCAAAAAAAGGTCAGAATTGACAAAAAATTAACAAAATAATGTTCAAATTGACAAAAAATTGACAAAAGAATGTCTGAATTGACAGTGCTCCCTTGTAGTAGTTTACAATTGAAATAATTGAAATTTTCAAATTCATATTAAATTAGGATTCTCTTAAAATTTTAATTTTGAAGGTCAAAATTCAATTTTAAAGGTTTGAAAAAGCATATATTTTACTTTTTTTCAATTTTTTATTTTATACAATTTGTCTTGAGTTTTTTGATGGTCATGAATTATCCATGGAAAAAAGAGTAAATACGTTGGTGTAGATTTTAGTACAAATAGTACAATTTTGATGCAAAATAAGTTCAAATTGAGCATGCTACGCCCATCCAATGCATGATGAGATTGTATACTATAAAGTATACATCCTATTTTCAAAAATGTTAAACATTTTAGCATATATTTGATTGAACAATGGTAGTGGGGGGATAATTTCTCCGGTCAAAGAATAGAAATTACGAACATTGCAGTGATTGCACTATTCTTTGCTAATTTTTCATCAAATTTGGAATTAGTAAAAATTAAAGTAGTATTATATTTGAGTTCAACTTGTTCTCCATGTGTAAGCAAATATATATCCAAGAAGCACAAGACTAAAACTGGTCTTAGCAACTTCATTAGGTGTCAATGTGATATTTGTCATACACTAATACTGAAGACCCTAGGATTCATATTCCCTTCATTCATGAAAATAGATCACGTCATCTTGTACAAAAGGGGTCCTAGTCAGAAACTTTAGTATGCAATTACCCGTAAATTTGAGGGCACTTTTGCAAAGTCCCATTTTTATTAACTGCAGCTTTTTATTAACTACTGCAATTGTGGTCCTTAAATTCCATTGCCAAGCTGGAGGACTTTTGCCTCATTGAGTTTGTGGTCAAGATAGCTAATATGGTGAGTTTTAGAGAGCCAAAATTAGAACATTCCACATGCTTTCAAGACCTGTATTCGCCAAATTCCATGAAGTATTGGCCAAAAATGTAAACTACAAAATCGAAAGTGCAATATTCATTGATTTTCATACATTTTTAGAAAAGTATTGCAATGCTCATTGTTGAAATGAAATGTTATTGAACATACAAAAGTGTGTATTTCTAGAGAAATATGTGCATTGGAGACACAACTTCACAATATTTACAAAATTAGTAACATGTCCGATGTAACTAAAAAGTTGTAGTTCGATAGAAGACTTTAGTGCACGTTCAACAAAAAAAAAATAAAAAAAATGGACAATAAACCATTCACATGCAAGGTTGTGTATATTGCACTTACCGTATGTACATATGCATTGAAAGACACCCAAAACCACTTAGGGATTAAGTTCTTTTACTATATAAATTCCATTAAAACTAGTGTAACCCTATGCTGTTGGCCCAATTTTCATCTACTCTCGGTTCCACTCCTGGTTCTACTTCCGATTCTACTCCCAGTTCTACTCCCGGTTCCACTCCCAGTACCAAGAATGCCACCAAAATCAAAGTAAAAGTAATTTTCTAATTTTTTAATCAATAAATACTTTGAAATTCAATAACTTTTGCACCACCGCTCCAAACGCCACGAAACCAAGCCGGTGCACCCCTCCTCGGCGAGACCTTTCTGACGGTACCAAGCACGTGGCCGAGGGACGCACGGTCAGGAAGTTGTCCACGCTACAAACAAAACAAAACAAAACAAAACAAACAAACAGCCTCATTTAAGGTATTGACTAGTGTGGCCCTGTGCCGTTGGCCCAATTTTCATCCTGATTTAGATATGCTTTTTTTTCTTTTATTCATATTTTTCATATTTTTCCATCAAGTATTTACTTCTGGTTCTACTCCCAGAAGCAAGAATGCCACCAAAATCAAAGTAAAACTAATTTTCTAACTCTCGGTACCACTCCCAGTTCCACTCCTAGAAGCAAGAACGACACCAAAATCAAAACAAAAGTAATTTTCTAACTCCCGGTTCTACTCCCAGTTCCACTCCCAGAAGCAAGAACGCCACCAAAATCAAAGTAAAAGCAATTTTCTAACTCTCGGTTCCACTCCCAGTACCAAGAAGGCCACCAAAATCAAAGTAAAAGTAATTTTCTAATTTTTTAATCAATAAATACTTTGAAATTCAATAACTTTTGCACCACCGCTCCAAACGCCACGAAACCAAGCCGGTGCACCCCTCCTCGGCGAGAGCTTTCCGACGGTACCAAGCACGCGGCCGGGGAACGCACGGTCAAGAAGTTGTCCACGCTACAAACAAAACAAAACAAAACAAAACAAAACAAACAGCCTCATTTAAGGTATTGATTGTCAAATCGACTTGTGACAATTTAACTCTACATAAAATCTAGAGAACAAAGTAAAAGATAGTATATTTCTCAGTTAAAAGTTAAAGTAAAAGGCAAATGAACATGGAGTGGAGACCTATAAAAGGTAAATGGACCCAAAGTTAGAAACATAGTTATTATGATTTTTTTTATTTTTTTATTTCAAATATATTTGTGACCTTTCTTATTTTCTTATTTCTAGTATATTTGTGAACATTGATATTGTCGCCTCATAACTAGTCATAGTTGGAAAGTATACTAAAGTATATTTGGAGAAGTTATTTGTGAGTCTATTATTTTTTTTAAAGATTTCGTAAAAAAATTTTGTCAAATGGGGAACTTACTATTTAAAATAAGAGGGTGCATGGAGGACTCACTATTTAAAATAATGTTGATAAGGAGGGAGCTAGAGCTACTAGATCAAGTTGATTGCACGGCTCTTGGCGAAAAGAATAGATTGTTGGAAGAAAAAGTACATGAACTTGCCAAAGAGAACATCATGTTGGTTCAAAAGGTAAAAGACATAGCAAAAGAACATGAGAAAAAGAACAAGATGGTGCAACAATATATTAAAGGATTACATACTATGATAATTGATGAGAATCAACATGAGTTCTCAAATTGTCAAACTTCGCAAGGCAGAAGCAAGTGGAGTCAACTTAAAGCTCGATGGTTTTACAAGCGGAAGCCAGTGGAGCCAACTTAAAGCCCAATGGTTTCACAAGTGGAGCCAATTTAAAGCTCAATGGTTTCAGAGGACCAAAGTTGTGCAAATTGCTTGAGATGATGGGAATTTGTGAAACTATGGAGCATGTTTTATTTCTATGAATGACATGCGAGAAGACAATTTCCATGAAATTGGTTATTTTGATATGACAAAGTATAGAATAATTTATTGAATCCATATGAATAAATTATGGAATAATTTACTAAATCCATAAGGATTCTTTACAAAAATAGAATAAGTTTTTCAAATAAGTTTTTCTTTAGGAAATTGACCATTCAAAAAAAAAAGGTACAAGTTTTTTTTCTTGGCTTTGTTTTTAGTAAATTTGAAAATGAAATTGGAATCCGGAAATGAAATAAGACAATCTCCCTTTTATTAAAGTTTTATTTGTAGTAGTTTATATTATCAAAGGTGAATTGCTTATGCATTTTTTTTTTGACAAATGAAAAATGTCCAATTTAATTGAAATCATCTTCTAATGTTCATCATCTTTGTTACAATAATGCTTCTAGCATGAATCCAAACTACATTATGTAGTTTTTTTTTTGTTTAAGTGGAACTTACTTGATAATAATCATGATTATTTTGTATTTGTGTTTCAAGCACAATTTTAGGAAGAGTGGTCCAATATATTTTATATTATTAGTGGTGGTGGAAATGATAATTTAAAACTTAATCTGTTTAAATTATTCTTTCGAATTCCTTTGCCAAGGATATTGATCTTTTCCACAATACTAGTACAAGCATTAAATAATCTTTTCCACAAGATTATTGTATAAAATAACGGTATTGTATTTAATATTTAGAATTCAAATTATATACTAAAAGACATACATCATGGGATTGATAATCTAATAATTAGTGTCTTTCATTTGGATGTCAATTTGACATCTAAAACAGTGGAAAGGGGGATAATAAGTATTACCAACTTTCAGAAGACATGTGCAAATGTAGAAGAAAGTTATATGACAAAGCTCAATCCTATTGGAGTGAGCAATTTTTCCCCCCAAAAAACATTGACCTAAATATTATCATGCTCAAATATAATACCATACAAGTAGTATATATTGTCATAAGATTTTCTATTGGGTCCAAAATAGAATGGAGCTCTTGTTGTGGTAATGTCTTACATGTATCTTTTTTGAATCCTTAAACCCAATTTAATCTTAAACCTATCATAAAAAATTCTTTTGTACATGAATAAACTATTGCCCTTTATAAAGCCCAATGAAACATAGAACTACTATAGTGGACTTCAAGCTTGACTAGCTCAAATTCCGTCTGTTCAAATAACTTGGAACTTCTACAAAGTGTCACTTAGCTTGTCATCTCTTTAAATAAAAAATTCATTTCCATCTAAACTATTGTCCTTGAATTGTGGTCAATTTTTTCCTACTAATGACTTTCTATTACATCCATGGCCTCAAATCCTTGGTTGTATTTTTGACTATAATTTATAGATACGTGAACCTATGAGCCTTGAAATTAGTAGTAGGTATGTACCTACAACCATTTAAAGTTGTTTATAACATATGTACCCTATAGTATAAATGCACTTTGACATGGGAAGAGTCTATAACATAGGTATCTATAACCATAGAAAGTGTCTATAATATAGACTCCTAGGCTCCTAGGCTTATAGGTTCTATGTTTACATGCTAGCACTCCCCCATTTGGAAACAAGTATTATTTTGGTGCACAAAAACCATATATAAAAGCATTAAGAATCCAATGACATAACAAAGCAATACACGAACTTTTTAAATTACTACTCTCCAACTCCAGCTTCAAATTCTATACCCTTACAAATGCAAGACACTTTGAAAATAAACTACCAGAAGAAACTTCACTTATATGGCTATACACTTTAAGCAACCCGTGTTTTTTTGGATGTTTTCACTATTTTTTGGAGCGCATTTTTGTAGACATTGAATAAAACAACCCGTGTTTTTATGTCAACAATGATGTTCAATAAAACATCTTGATGTTTTATTGAACATCATTGTTGATATGAAAATACGGGTTGTTTTATTCAATGTCCACAAAAATGGGTTCCAAAAAATAGTGAAAACATCCAAAAAAAACATGGGTTTCTTATAGTGATATCTATGCTAAGGTGGAAGCACCAATTGCCAACCATGCCCATTACTCAATCTATAGGGTGCACTATTTCCAACCTTAGGCTGGAACTCAAGCTTGGAATGTTTTATTTTGTCTTTTTTCAGGTTAGGACTAATAAAGTAGAAAGTAGGGAGTAGAAAAGTAATTATTGAATGATCGGAATTGGAAGACTCTAAACATTGGCTATGGGTCAAGAGTGCTTTTTGGCTCTCAAAAGTCATAGTATTTTCAATTTTGGGAATAAAATTCTGAAAATTTTGCTATCCCCATATTTCCTATCCTCCTATGTACATGGAAAAATTTCCACCACCTCGTACTACGCACAATCTGCTCCAAAATTGCTTAAATGATTGGCTATTGATGCCTCAACCTTAATGCATCACAATAATCAATTGTAACTTCTACACCAAATTATAACTGTATATATATACATTCGTAACATACCACTACATAACGCACTCCAACCATGTTCACAACTACTCCCACACCAATACCACAAAATGCAATTTTTTGAATCACACTAATTCACTGTTTGCAATGACATTTCTCCCCGGAATCATCACAATCAAAACAAGACAAACACTGATCAACTAAAAAAAATCTTAGGATGAAATACACAACCCATTCATTGCGATTATTATTGGAGAAGAGGACTTCATACCTCTATTAGAAGAGTCTTAATCACACAAGTACGTTCCTTCTATAGACACATTATATAAAAACTTCAAACTACAAAAAAATGGTTATAATAATACATTAAATACCATTGATCAATAGCATAGCATCGACCAAACATCCCTTACATTCATTTAATGCAAATTTTACAAACTTTATTGTTAGCACACTTCAACTACATCCATCCATCACTAGTGTAACTAAAAACTCAATAAAGTATACTTTTGGGTCTATTAATAATTTAATTAGTAGTTGATTGAATCTCCCTTCTAATAATAGAGGTATGAAGTCGTGACATCATTTGTTTGGACCTTTGGGATCAATAATGAACAAGCTCTTAATTTATGCCAACTAGTGTAGTCCTGTGCCAATGCCACAGCCAAAACAAAAGCAAAGCAATTTTCTAATTATTGAAGTCATAATAAAAACTTTAAAATTCAATAACTTTTGCACAGTATGTCCAAATGCCACAAATGCACCCCTCCTTGCCGAGCCCTTTCCGATGGCACCAAGATTGTCACCAAAATCAAAGTAAAAGTTATTTTTTTATTTTTTTTGATTCCATAAATACTTTGAAATTAAATAACTTGCACACCGTGGGTCCAATCGCCACAAAACCAAGCCCGTGCACCCCTCCTCGCCGAGAGTTTTTCGACGGTACCAAGCACGCGGCCGGGGGACGCATGGTCCGAGAGATCTCAACGTAACAAAATAAAACAAACAAACAAACAAAACAAACAAACAAAACAAACAAACGAACAAACTTAAGGCATGGATTGTATAGGTTGGAGTTGTTCTTCTCTTTTAATGATGTGATTTCTTTTATTGGACCTTGTTCCAAACCTATTTTGGAGTGTTTTTCTAATGATTGAGGGTCCCTTGCATCATTGCTTTACAAAGTTTAATCCCTAAAGGACCATTGTCCCTTTGGGGGACAAATGGGATTTTGGGCAAGTACCTACGGGCTAAATTTTTGTCGTTATTTTCCGAAACTTTTTTGGAATATAGGAAAACTAATAAGCTTTGTAGGAATATAATATTTTTTCAATCGGTGCCTGGGAACAAAAGTTATACCCAAATAAGCTCAAAACATGGGAGAGCGGGCAGCAAAAAAATTTTGCAAAAAATCAAATTTTTGCTTTTTAATTTTTTTCCTTATAGATTATGTCTTTGCCTATTTGGGAAGCTTTGATTCATTTCATTTGGATTTTTTATGAGAAAGTTATGGACAATCTTGATTTTCGGACAATTAGAGCATCTTCTTGAAAAAAATAATTTGTAGGATTCATTTTGGAATGCAATTTTTGCAATTTTTCAAAAAAAAAGGTCCATGTGGTTTAGTTTTCTTGCTAGAACAATCTCACCATTGGAATTAGTGCATTTTAATTCCATCTAAAAGATATTAATATTTTAGAATTTCCTCCTAACTTGTACTATTGTCTACTTAATAATTTTTTTAAGAATAAAAATTAAGTTTTTTTGAATTTCTTTTTTTTTCCTAGACTCTCAACTCAATTCTCCACTAGAAATATTTGAAGCTCAAAACTCTGTAGTGCAAAAAATTTAAGTTAAAAATGTTCAAAGTCCAAAAATCTAGTCCCGCAATGTGCTGAAAATCTTGTTTTTTTCACTTTAAACACAGATATCTTGCAATCTGTGCGGTCAAAAATTCTGAAATTTTTTCCACACATTGTCATACTAGTTAGGTATAAGATCTTACCGTTGGATGTGCAAAAAAAACGATTTTCAGATTTTTTTACTCTTTGCACTAGAAATGGCAGTTGTGAGAGTTTTTTGGCAGAAAAATGGCCTTGGTCCTTTAGGGGTTAAGAAATTGAATGACAGGTTTCCGACAAATTATGATCTCAAAATTAAGGTAACAACATCGAATTGCAACATGTTTGCAAAACCATCCATGTAGATTTTTGCCTACAATGGACTTCTTCCAATGTACCATACAACCAACCTAGGGTTGATTTTAGGTATAGCTATTTTCATCACTTTTAAATTTTATATTTTATTTATGTGGAGTCCAAAAAATACATTCTAAGATAATCTAAAATCCCTTTTCAACTACTAACAAAACTCAACAAATACTTTTCATTTCAAACCATGCTAAAATTGTTATTAGAATATTTGTTGTCACTTCCCATAGGGTTATTATCTTAAAAGACAAACTAGTGATTGTAGAAATCATCCATTAGAGGAGATTAAGGGGGCTAAAGAGCCGTTTCATCCATATTCCCCTTATTGAAATGAAAAGTGCCGCAGTCTGAACATTAAAATGAAAAAATATTAAAAAAATAAAAAAAATAAAAAATATTAAACTATTACAAAAAAAGTTATAAAAGTTACAAAAAAAAGTTAAATTTTTTTTTTAAATTAAGAAAATATTACTATCTAATGTGGTAGTTGCTCTACTACGTCAACAAATTGCTACAGCAAAGGTCTTACAATCTAGAATCTTGGGAGAACTCACAGCCACTTACACCCCAAAAATCTCTTCTAATGGTTTTGGTATCTAGTGAATCAATGGTTTAAAAAAGTATTCATTGGAAGTCACACTACTATAGAAGACCTTCTTTTTTCACATAAAAATTGGAGGATGAATAGAAGGATTTTTGTCATTTCATTGGCCGTAATCAAGGCCATAGTCAAGGTTATTTAAGGTTATTTAAGGTTATAGTCAAGGTTGTTTAAGGTAGAAACACCCAAAAGCGTCCTTATATCCATTTATGCACCATACATCTCCCTTGAAGTGTTCCTCAACTTCCATTAAAGTGTCCCTTTTTTAAATTGCAATTAGTTCATTTTTTTTATTTTTGGTTTCAAGTCCACTTATGTGATAGTTTTAGTTGTCTAGGAAACTCCACTTCAAAAATTTATAGAAATTACATGTCATGTTCAAAAAATCTATTTTTATTTTTATTTTTTAAATTCATGATTTTCAATTGCTAGTACTACAAAATATAAACCCCTAAAGGATTTTGACTATGTTTTCACTGAAATTGCTCCAAATTTGTCATTTCTAATACAAGTACCACATTTTAGAAAAAAAAAAACATTTTTGGACACATGTAAGCACATGATCTTGTAGCGCACTGGTTTGAGAAGATGTGGAAAAAATTTCAGAATTTTCCACCATGTAGATTGCAAGATAAGACCTTTGAATTGACAAAAATGCTTTTTTTGGTCCCTGCAAAAACCGGGCAGTTGCACTTCACGAGGCCACATTTATACTAAGAAATGTCCAAAATGGTGGTAATTCTTTGGATTCATTCTTCAAAGCAAGTTGGCTACATGCTTGAAAAGTTTCAAATTATTTAGAACTATACAACATATAGGAAAAAAGTAGTAAGTAGAAAGAAGTAGAAAATGATTCAAAACACTAAATTATTAAGAATTTAATTATGGAATTATAAAATGCCAATCCCAACGGTTGTACTTTTGTAATAAACAACATACCTCCTATGTTTTTATTTTTTTGAAAAATATTAAAAATTGAGTTAAATAAAGAACTCCAAAGTTTATTTTAGAGTAGTGAATCCATAACTGCCGGCAAACTATCACACCTCATAATTTTCATCTCATAAATCAAAATGGAATGATTTATAGGCTTTCCGTGTACATGTAAATATAAGGGACCAGTTTCAAATAATATTTTTTTTAAAAGTGATTTTTTTAGAATTTTTTTGAGCTGTCCGCCAAATGTTGAAAATGACATATCATCCAATAAATTTTTAACCACATAGTCAAAAGTTTTGAAGTTTTTTGGGCCTTAAAGCTACTCCTCGAATACGTGTTGTATGAAAATTTCAAAAAATAAAAATAAAAATTCCGTTCGTAGTGAGCTGTCCAAAATCGCTATGTTGCCAAAAAACGCCGTTTGGTCGTTTAGGGGTTAATTTTATGAAAAGGTACCTCCAACTATGCTGAATTGCTTATATTGACGGTTTTGGGTGTTTCCACCGCATGTAATAATTCTCGTACACACACATCATATAAACTCAAATCTCACGCCCACGTGGACTCCACAAGCCCCTCAACTAACTAGCAACGTGTCCCACTTTCCACACCCCCAGACACCCGCCCACGTCCTCCGGGTCTCAACCCACCGCGCAGGTATCACCGGGTATCTTCAGGAAGGTTCGTCAACTGCATCGTTTAGCAAGCGCAGACTCCCCTTCGTGAGTTCGCTTCTCTTCAGCCGCTTCACCCAGGCAGCCATCGTCAGAACATTCAAATTCCGTTCGAGCACGGGCGCTTTGCCGATTTCATTTCGCAATTAGGTTTTGGACGCTGAAGCTTTCTCTCCCTTCCTTTCTAGTTGGAGCTTTTCTGAAATCCGAAATTCGGCTGTTGTCAGAACAAGAGTTTGGATTGCGTCCCGATGTTGGCGAGGAGATTGTAGAGCAAAAAGAAAGGAAAAGAAGGGAGGAGCAATGTACGCGGTGGCAGCGGCTGCTGTGAAGTCCGGGACGAGCTCATCGTCCGCTGCGCGACGCCAAGCGCTGTCGCTCACCGAGGCTGCGGGGAATCAGATTCGGAAGCTGCTGGGGCGGAGGCAGAAGGAGTATTTGCGACTGGGCGTCAAAGTGCGCGGTTGCAATGGGCTGACGTACACACTCAATTATGCTGGTATGGTGATGGCTCTGCTTTCTCGAGGGCTCCTTTGGGTTGCAGAGGTTGTGTCTCTTCGTGTCTGGTGCGCTGTGGTTGAGATCAAATCCGTATGCTATTGTATGCAGAAAACCCTAACTAGTTGAGTCTGTTTCGAGTTTTTTATTTGTTGAGAGATTGCTTACAGGATTCGGTTATCCCAGTCCAGGTCAATTTAATGATTCAACAGGTTCCAGTCTTTTAGGTTTCTTATATGTCTCCTTTGAATTTCGCTTACTTCTGGTTGTTGAATTTTGTGTGTGATAGTTGGATTCTCATGGAAGCTGATGAGGTTGATCTCTCACAAGTAATGGTTCATTGGAAAAACTCTTCTCTTTCCCCTGCTTTATCACTCGTTTTGAAGTTTTGTGAAGATGTATTATAAACAACACTCTGGAGAACATTGTTTGGTGTTGATATGTGAACAAAAATTGTGGGCCTTGAATTTTGAATTACACCTATACAGTTGGGGTTTACTGTTGCCGTCACCAGATTCATAACCTGAATTAAAATTTGAGACATAAAAATTCAGAATTCTTTCTAAATTAATTACATCTTAAATATTGATGGCACCACGCCCGAAGTGCAGGTTGTGTATCGGAGAGATGATGTTGAGGATCCTATGGTGCAAATGTCCAGTGATGTAAACCAAAAACTGTCGATCTTATTGATCTAGAGTGGTGGCGGACACTCCTTTCTTCTCTCTCTCTTTGTCTCGATACCTGTTTTTCTGTGTATTCTCTCCCTTCCCACAAGGGTTTTTGTTTTGCCTTGGCTCCACTCTTGTCATCTTCTTTGTCGTCCTCGGCCTTTTTCTCCTCTGCTGTTTGAGGTTGTGTCTGCCAATAAGACACCGCTGATGCTTTAGCTATGAGAGCTGAGGACACCCTGCACCATTGGGATTCACCGTTTAGGCTTAGGGTGAGACGAGACTGTTAAGTTTTAATAGCTAGTCGAAGTGGTGGATTCTTGACGTGCCTCCTAAATTAAGTTTTTGTGAGACATGCCCTTTTTCTTCTGCCAGCTTTGCTGATTATTGGGATTGCATCAATCTCTCTTTTATTTTTTTTCCTCCCAGTTCGTGAATTTATCATTAATCACAGTTGTGTTGAATCAGTTAACCCTGCTCTTGGTTTTTGAGAAGCATAACAATACTTCTGTTTTGCAATGAATGGGAGTGTCGAGGTCATTCTCTACGTTTTCCTCGATGTCTCTGTGCGCATAGTTGTTTCTGATAATTATAAAGGTTTATCTGTACAAGTTTTAGATATTAGGTTTTAGACGTCGCACTACAGTAGTAGTCAAGAAGAAATGGTGTCTTCATAAGTCTGCAATAAAAGAGCTTGTTAAATACTAACATAATGGTTTATTCGGCTTGTTCTGCACTGCAGATGATCGAGGCAAGTTTGATGAGATAATAGAAGACAAAGGTGTGAAGGTGTTAATAGACCCCCGAGCCCTGATGCATGTCGTTGGCACCAAAATGGATTATGTCGAAGATCGGCTGAAGTAAGAAACTATGATGCTGACGGCCGAGATTTTTTGTTTGTTTGAAGTATTGTAGGTTTGTTTTTGGGTTGGTAGTATGTACATTTGGGAGCTGAGGGTGATCATTCTGTGCTTGTTGCTGCGCACCATTTGCAAAGGGTTGCTGGATGGTCCATTAGTGTGGTTAAGCTTACTAATATATATATTTTTTGTTCTTTGCAGATCCGAATTTGTTTTCATCAACCCTAATTCAAAAGGCCAATGCGGCTGTGGAGAATCTTTTACGACGTGAGAATCCTCAGATACAACTGCAATATTTTACGCATTGAAACACGGTCAACCACATTTGACTGCTCTCTATCACTTCGATGATAGTTGGAGATTATGCTCGAGTTACTCATGGCAATCAAATGTATGGTTATCTGTCATTGGATGTGTGGCTTGGGGATAAGACCTCACATCTTTGCATTGTATGACTGGGTACATGCATGCGCAGAAGATTTAATTATCCAAGACTTCCATCCGATTGCGTTTAGTCATTGTTAGGGATGTTAAGCCTATCTAGGGTTGTAAAAGTAAATTTACACCAGATTAACCTAATTGTTCCCATTAGACCTTATTCTTTGCTCCTGCACGGAGGCATGTTTCATACATTTCCTGGCTGGAAATTACTAGTGGAGCTTCGATGCTGTGAAGAATTGCATGAGAACAGTTGCAAGAGTTTGTGGTTAAGAAATTTTGTAAACAAGCGATGCAAATTGAAATATCAGATTGGATCAAGGTTGTTGGAGTCAACATTTCGTCAGATTCTTTTTGGAGTTGAGCTTCAGATATATTGATTCCTTGAGGTGTACAAATGCCCTTCTACATGCCAGGATTTGGACGTTAGGACACAAAGCCAAGATAATTGCTCTCTTATTTTACCAAGATCATAGCTACCAGCAAGCCACAAAATGACAATTTGATAACGATACTTTCAATCGTCTCCAACGACGCTCTGCGGTTGCACATTCCTTGTCATGCTGTATACGCATTTAATTAGACAATTTTCACATGTTTTGTCTCCCGACTGTTACTGGAGTCGGTAGCTTGTGTCTGTTGGAACTTGAACGTTTTTGTATGTCCCTTGCAGCAGCAATCAGCCCTAAAGATTTCCAAACTTTGAAGATTGTTCATTTAGCTAGCCTACAAAAAATCATCCGCCAATCTGTTTGGCAAAAGACCTGAATGCCGCGAATTCCCTGCAGAACATCAGTCAAGCGACGTCGGTATGTATGCTGATGCAGAGTGTCTCAAACCCGGTGCTCCACTGGATGGAGTTACACAGCTATAGTTTTTGCCGATGTTATCTTCTCGCAAGTAGTAGGGGACTGTGATTTACAAGTCTTTACTCCTAGCGGACAGATGAGAGGTGCTCTATGAGGATACCATACTCAAAATTGTTGTACAGTACAGCACTGGAATGGTCAACTTGGTGAACTCAATATAATGGCGCAAACTGAACCATGGCAGCCCCTTGTTTCTGTGCTTCAGGATAGGCTTTCCAATGTTTCCTGCTCTTAGGCTGCCAGACTGTACGTCTTTGTGCTAGGATGTGACGTAAAATACGCGACCAACATTGACGTACAGTACAGGAGTATCATTGTAAGCACGTTCTTCCACGTTCCTCCAGTCTGAGGAAGCCTGCTAGAACTTCACTGTGAAGGGTCAGCGGAAGGGTGCAGCGCCTCTGGCGCTTCCGGTTGGTTACCTTGGTGGTGCCAGAGCTTGCGAGCCGACTGATGTACACACAGCAGCAAGCGTACCATTGCCACCCCCCTGACGAGGCTAGTTCAACTTCTTGGGGTAGAGTACTCGACCAATTCAGTATTCACATGTTGTAGGATTCGTAAGAATCTCTTGACAGTTTGTCCTCCAGGTCAATTGTGAACTCCAGAATTTTTTACACAATAAAAACTCTGGGTCTTGAAGGACACACTTGATGACACACTTGATTTTGAAGCCCACGTGAACTGCGCTCAGATGAAACTGTGAGCCCTGGAAAACGCACACATCTTCACTGTTGAGTCACAACAAACTACAGGCTATAACAACAAGCATCAAAGAGACACAATTACAGGTAAAGTAGTCGTGTAGAAGGTGACCACCTAATCGCAAAGTCAGGGCGTTCATGTAATTTGCACCCCTGGAGATGCAATCCCCACCCGAGGATCCCTTTCTGGCACACGTTCAGAAATCTTCCATGTCAATTTTCCATGCTTGATTATAGAGGAAACAACGCTTTCGATATCTGCATACGGAACAACGGCTGTACCAAGAGCAGCAATGAAGTCTCGAGCTGCCTTACAGACGAAAATGAACGGTGTCAAAATTTACGTCATCCCAAAGAACAGGACTGGAAAGATCAAGTGCCAGGATGCCCATGAGAGGGTCAAGCAACCCACAACTATGGGCAACAGGCAAGCTGCTAGGCAACCAACGGCCGGAAGTATACTCTTCCATGCCTTCACTTCCCACGATCTTCGATACTCAGAATTTCAACTAAATCGCTCACTAGTTTAGGAAATCGAATCGAGAATTTCGAACTGTCACTGCAGGTATACTCAATTTGTACCATATACTAGGGGGCCAAAAAATTGAGAAGAATAAAATTGGGAGCCAAAGAAATCGCCACACAAAAGTACAGTACACTAAAAATGATATTTAGTGTTGGCAACACTAATTACGAACCTTGACACTAAATATCATAAGTAAGTAACACTAAATCTAATTTCTAACACTAAATATGCTCTATGGTAAATCTGAAATCTGAAAAGGTTTACATTTAGTGTTAGAACACGTTAAAGGCCAGGGAAGGAGACGACAGGAGCGGAGGCGGTGCATTGAAGTCCAACACAACACTAAATCCGCTACAATTCAGATAGGGAGGTAAAATACTAAATGTCATATTACACTAAATATCATTTTTAGTGTACTGTACACCTCCCTACAAGAAAGGTTGGCGCCCCCCTTTTGCACCCTTCAGCTTTTTTGACATTACTTTGAACATAATTGACATTTCTTCTTTTCGTCAATTAACATTTGTGTCTAACCCAATCTCTCTCAAGTATACCAAACTTTCAATTTAAAAAAAACAAAACTCCATTTTTGGTGAATTTTTTTAATTTTTTTTCACGGTTTTACATGAAAATTCATAGAAAAATATTAATGATGAATTTTTTTTAAATTTAATTGCGGAGATTCGTAGGAAACATCTAAACGCACATCTTTCCTTCAACAAACATCTCCAAAAAAGTTTCACAATTATCGTGGCAGAAGTTATAGTGGAGGCGTGAATAGTGCTCAAAATTTTGAAAATTCATATCTCTTTATTGTAATTAGATTTTGTTTTTTTTTCCTCACATTGTAACTAATTTTACACATTTGAGCATGATGGTACAATTACTTTATCAAAATCTAACTATAATAAAGAGATATGAATTTTCAAAATTTTGGGCACTATTCACGCCTCCACTATAACTTCTGCCACGATAATTGTGAAACTTTTTTGGAGATGTTTGTTGAAGGAAAGATGTGTGTTTGAGTGTTTCCTACGTATCTCCGCAATTAAATTAAAAAAATTCATCATTAATATTTTTCTATAAATTTTCATGTAAAACCGGGAAAAAAAATTAAAAAAATTCACCAAAAATGGAGTTTTGTTTTTTTTAAATTGAAAGTTTGGTATACTTGAGGGAAATTGGGTTAGACACAAATGTTGATTGACAAAAACAAGAAATGTCAATTACGCTCAAAGTAATGTCAAAAAAGCTGAAGGGTGCAAAAGGGGGGCGTCAACCTTTCTTGTAGGGGGGTGTACAGTACTACTGTGTGCTCTATCTGAAATTTAATAGAAAGAGATTATCCACTCAGCCTAGTGTATTAATCGTGAGTTTCTCATATTGTTGATCAGGTAAGACTACTCACAGATCGCCTTCTCCAGGAAGTGAGCTGCCGAAACTTTTTCAATACAAAATGGAATGCATGTTCTCGACAACATGAGTGGGTCTAACATACCGGTTATCAGTTGTCTTTCATTCAACGTTTGGGCCCTCGGACACCGCCTATGAACACTCTTTGTGGAAGGTCAGGGTAATAGGTCTGCCGAATGTCCATTGTAAACTTGAGGAATGAGTCGAGAATCAGCAGTAAGCACTGAATTACGGACATCCAATTGACAACTGAGAGACCTGACATATACTTCGATAGAATGTGTGTGAGGTGCAGCTCCAAAGGTGAAGTCTGCAAAACCCATTTTGTTGCGGTGAAGAAGGAAAGCCGTGGCAATATGATTATCATTTTGAGATCAGGCGAACTCAGGGTAGGCATTTTACAACTGGAGTCTGTCTAATAGTCATACAATAGTTCAGTTGGGTATTTTCGTTGTCTCGAGCCGTCGATGTCAACTCATAAAGGCGATCTAACATATTATAGTCAACACCGACTCAATTTGAGCATCTACAGTTAAGTGTAAATGAGTTTCGCGATATAAAATAGAACTACATTCTACACTAGGTGACGAAAAAAATTACTAACAAGATAATATGGTAGGTTGCCCACTCAATCCCAATTGGAATGACAAGATAGATAAACACAAAATAACTAATTAAATATAAATCAATCAATTATTTCTTATTGGATAAACTAATATTCAAAAAACTGGGGCGCTGAGGCCGATGCCGAGTTCATCTGCGAGTCCATCCCAAAAAGGTACTAACATAGACAAAGCAAGCAGTAACACTATCGAAAGTCCAACTTTCCTAAAAATTCCAACTCCACTGACGTCATTCAAGCAGGGCTTCTCCGGCGTTCTCTGCAAAGGGATTATCACAGCAGGTTCAACAGCATGTAAGCGACCAAAAGCTTACTGAACATAATTGAGCTCCCTTGCAGTATCCGCAAATCAAAACTTAAGCAGTTTCTTACTGTGATCTTGTAACATTCTGACTTTACAATAATCACTGTCTATTATTCAATCATACTCAAAAAAGAGACAAAGACATACACCGTACCTGAATAATAAGTATGTATAAACCGAATGGCAATGAGAGAGGACCTCCAAGCTGCAAATACACATACAACTCATGAGTTTTGAGAGTACGAAATACCAGAACTGTAAGGATATAACTATATACAGAATTCACCGTCATATCATTAGTTCATTTCCGTTTCAATCATCAACAATCCTGCCTTGTGGAGAGCCAAGGGACATACCAATCCAAGCCCGAGCGCTATGTAAGTCAAGAGCCCAGAAACATTAAGAGCCGTTTTCCCAAATGCCGCCTGCATGTGCAAATTGATATTTTAAAAAGCAGAGAATCAAGAGATAAAGTCTACGATTACTCTGCTAGAGAAGCCTTTGGAACACGCAGAATTTTATGATTTAAAACTATCTCGCCAAGAAAAACTTGGGAGTTATTTCTTCTGGCTTTATATATGAAACCGAAGAAGCAATTATACACAGCTCTCAGTCTTGTCTTAAAGGCTCTCACCTGCATAGCGCGGCCACCATCAAGGCAACCCACCGGCATCAAATTGAAGGCAGTCGTAGTTAACCCACACCTGCATAGCCATATTCATTAGCAATCCAGCACGAGAAAACCAACACGCCATATTTGCTGTGCGGATAATGACAGCAATAGTTTGGATTAAGAACAACTCTTCACTAGATTCAAAACGGACCTAGAAGGGAAAGCTGCACATACCAGCCCGCAATTACAAGTGGATGTATAGGAACCGTTGCAGCATGCATGGCACTGCAACCAATCAAGCAAGTCATTTGTAACTGTGAAGTATACAAATGTTTAGAAGCTGTAAATGAAAACCTAAGGTATGTCTTAGTAGATTGACAAGCAGAGGAAGTCTTTGCCGATATTGGATTTCTCAGCCCCATTTTTCCATACCTAGTAGGTTAAAAGGTTGAAGTTAACAAACTAGGTCTTTCCTGACAGTCTTGTACCTCATGATACATCAAATAGAATTGCAAATACGTGAAACCAAAGACTACTTGACAAAGGAACCTTACTCGAAGCCAAGAACTGCTCGAGTGGCAGTTCCCAAAAGAAGTGAACCTTGAAACAACAGGCTGGGCACTTGCACAAGCTCATCAGTAGCCTCCGGGCTCACAGAGAGCCAAAGTCCTACACCCAGCATTGAAAGCGACAGAAGTCCCCCTGCTAAAGGGCCGGCAACTGAGACATCAAATTTTGCAGGCCGATCCGGCAAGATAGATTTGAACTGCAAACATGGGTCGTTCACATTCATTAGTTCACAAAAGGAGGAAAAGTCTGAAGAACTGAGTTGCTTGTAAAGCGAACACTCTTTTGTGAAAGCCTATAAATATTGTAAGCATAAACCATGGGTGTGCTCAGAAGCATATATGCAGTAGATATAGAGAGACTTCTGGTTAGTCATTCGTATTAAAATCTAGGAACGTACCTGGGTGACTGCACCAAAACTGCCCAAGGTTATATTGGGAATAAGATAGGGAATGCCCATCTTCACTCCCCTAGGTGCAGCTGCTAGCCAATGTCCCACCTCCTGATATTTCCGAAATTTACATTGTTATACTCAATGTCCTCAGATGAAGGCATTGTCATTGTTCTAACATATACGCGGCTAAAGTTATGACAAAGTGTTATGATACTGAATAGTTTAAGAAGCAGAAAGCACCTAAGCAACAGCCCGCTCAACTTTCTAGACTTGGAGGAATTTGAAAGATGAGCTTGACATTTGAAGAATAAAACTGATCGTTGCACATACATGGAAGAGCTGAACCCCAAAAGCACCATATGCTAGAGGAAGCGCCGAGTCGATGAATGGCACCAACACTTGAACATCAGGAGCTTCTATCGACTCTGGATTCGTGAAATACTGCACAACGTTCGGTGGAAGCTTTGATAACTGCAAAACGCACCATTTCATAGGATATCAACAAAGATGACCGTAGTTCTGAAACGTTCGAATAGAAAAAGCATCATATGAACCACAGTATTTCATACAGAGTCTTCCAATTGGTTGAAGGATGCGGGCAAGGAGAAAACGCCCACAGCGGTTCTGAAGGGACTGCAGCTGCTGTGGACCTAGCGCGTTAACTGATAACGCATCGTGCATTTCCAAGGAACTTGCCTGTGATGCAATGCCGAGCTCAAGACAGGAACCTGCCGTAAGAGTGAATAGTATTGCAGCAACAACGTACTGCCACAACGTAGTCGGACCTGGATCTGAAACCTCCTTCCTGAGCACGACAAAGCTAACCCGAGGTCCACCCCTGGGATCATCTTCTTCAGCATTCGGCTCCTCCACCATGAACAGATCGTATTTTGGGCCGAATAACTCCCGTGTACCCTTCGTCAACTTCGCAAAAACTTCTTCTCGTTGTCCTCTCAAATTCCCCAGAAGAAGCACGCCTTCACCGACAGGACCAAAGGGCTCTTGCCCAGTCACCCAATACGTACTATAACCACACAGCTTCTCCTTCAACACTTTTACATCCTCCGAATCCACTTTTTCAGGACCAATCAACTCCATCAAGTGAAACGCATCCATTTGCACATCCCCATCTACCTGCAATAAAAAATCTTTCAGAACTGCACAAATGCCAACTCATTTGACAGTCCTCGACCCAAAGTGGAATGAAAAATGCAGCAATTTCTTCATTTCGACATCCTATAACCTCCAAGCAGACTGCTAGACTGCCACTTGATATTTTGTGACCAGACATATGAATCCGATAACAGAATGCATCATCGACCAACGATTCATGGATCTACAATAAACAATTCGACTGATCATACTGTGCAAAAGAATAAACTGAACAGAAGGAAGTCCCTCTATGACCTACTCAAAACAGCCAAAAGCACACGAGGCCCAATTTGGGATTCTTGGTCCTCAACAAAGAAGCTCATGAATTAGACGACATAGATGACACAAAACACCGTGATCAATACAACGGCCTCCAAATTTTCAAAATTCCAGGGATAAAATTGAACCAAGCCATGCGATGAGCACATACACGTGGAGGTTTGGAAGCAGATGATGCCGAGTCAGAAGAGTCGGTCTCGTCCTCCGGCTCCAAAGTGGACTTGCCTCCCCCTTTCTCCCCTTCTCCATCCTCAGTAGCTCTGCAAACCATAATTCCATGTCTTCTTCCACCCCACCCCAATCTACCCTTGCTCGAGCTCAAGTAACAACGGGAGCTTCTAGCTGAGGTACTCAAACTCGCCGTGCTCACGTTACATCTCCTTTGCGACACTCTCCCGTGGAATTCAGGCTCAAGCAAACCAAAGGGGCAGGTAGCAGTAACAGGAAGGGACCTTACGTGCGGTAAAGGATGGAAACATAGCGCCTTCTCGACTCGCCTCAGCACAAGACTCCCGTGCACTGAAGGCGATACTAAAGTCCCTATGCTTGTCATTTGAATTCCACTCAATTCACCAAACACCAAAACCTAATCAATCCCTGGCCCTTCCTCCTTCTCCCAGCTAAACCCTCAACCCTTGCAATTCCCTCTGCACTTGAACACCAATGCCAACACTCGTCAGCATTCAGCCACAACACTCCCGCCCAGCTGCTTCCCAATTGCGCCCAAGCCCTAATCCATCAAACTTGCTCTGAACAAGCCCATGAATTTGTGTGGCACGAATTCAAAAACGAGAGCATGTGCGGATAATTCATGGCTGCGAAAAATTCGTGAGTCATTGGTCTTATCTCTCGTTCTCGTCCTCGTGTTGGATAGATTGACACACTCTGATTGATTAACACACAGTTTGGATGCAATCAATAGAAGGCAAACAGCATGAACTACTATACTGATTCAGCAATGCAGGCTCAAACCTGGAAAATTTCCTTCACAGTTTTGGCAGCTATGTCCGTCCGTTGAGCTGAATGCAGCCTTGTGGGTGAGCAGCTGTGCATACCAAATTCGGGAAGCAGAAACAGAGTGTCATGGAGCATCGGAAGGGAGGCGCAAGAGGAGCAAGGCCAAGAGCGGTCAATGGTGGAAGGCGCGGATAGACCTCGGGTTAGCAAATAGGGAAGGAGGGCCCCGTGCGGGTAGGTATCTAACCGTGGTGGGTTTGGCCTTCCGGTTATCTGCTTAAGGTAACTACACCTAAAATTGCACACTGGATATTCTTGCCTAAAATGTACTCCTATTATTCATACGACTCTATGATTGTTTTAAGGTACACTTATTCTCAACACTTTGAAAATTCATAGTTTATTCACATGATGTCCAAAAAATGCATTCTAAGAGAATCTAGAATCACTCTCCTTAAGACTAGCAAAGAAACTACACCAAAAAAATTTAATATAATAATGAAAACCATGCTGAATTATGCTAAATTGCTTAATTGTGCGACTTAAGGTCAGTTACCTTACAAGGTTGACACTAGGGCTTCTTTTTTCCATCCATCTATACCTATAATCTCTAAAGGACCAAACGGCATTTTTTGGCAACATAGCGATTTTGGACAGCTCACTACAAATGAAAATTATAATTTTTTTCTTTGAAATTTTCACATAACATGTACCTGAGGAGTAGCTTTAAGGCCCAACAATTTTCAGAACTCCTGACTATATGGTTAAAAGTTATTGGATGATATGTCATTTTTCAATGTTCGGCGGGCAGCTCAAAAAAATTCTGAAAAATCACTTTTTGAAAAAATAAAAATTTGAAATTGGTCCTCTAGATTAACATATACATAGAAAGCTTTCAATCATTCCATTTTTTATGTATGAAGTGAAATTATGAGGTGTTCTAGTTTGCGGGGGATTATAGATTCCTTATTGTAAAATAAACTTTGGGGTTCTTTATTTAACTCAAATTTTAATATTTTCTAGAAAAAATAGAAGCATAGGATATATGTTGTTTATTACAGCATTACAACCATTGGGATTGGCATTTTATAATTCCATAATTAAATTCTTAATAATTTTGTGTTTTGAATCATTTTCTACTTTTTTCCTATATGTTGTACAATTCCAAATAATTTGAAAACTTTCAAGCATGTAGCCAATTTGCTTTGAAGAATGAATTTTTGAAAAGATTAGAAATATTAAATAACTTTCAAAGAGTTACCACCATTTTGGACATTTCTTCATATAAATGTGACCTTGTGAAATGCAGTTGCTTGGTTTTTTGAAGGGACCAAAAAAGCATTTTTGTCAATTTAAACACTATTATTCTGCAATCTGTATGGCGGAAAATTTTGAAATTCTTTCCACATCTTGTCAAAACAGTGCATTTCAAGATCCTACAGTTACATGTATCCAAAAAAGCTTTTATTCTAAAATTTGGTACTTGTACTAGAAATGATAGTTTTGGAGCAGTTTGGATGAAAATATAGTCAAAAAACTTTACGGGTTAAGACAGCTGTTTGTTTTGTTTGTTTGTTTTGTTTTGTTTGTTTGTTATAGTGAGATTTCCCAGACCGTGCGTCCTCCAATGGCATGTTTGGTACCGTCAAAAAGCCCTCAGCAAGGAGGGGTGTACGGGCTTGGTTTTGTGGCGTTTTCAAAACGGTGCGGGAGTTATTGAATTTTGGAGTATTTATGGATCAAAAAATTACAAAATTACTTTTACTTTACTTTTAATTGCATTCTTGGTCGCTTTGGAAAGCTCTTGGTGAAGAAAAGTGGACGGGCTTTGTTTCATGGCGTTTGGAATGACGGTGTGAAAGATATTGAATTTCAAAGTTTTTATCATGAATTAAAAAACTAGAAATCTATTTTTACTATGATTTTGACTGTGGCAGGTACACTAGTTTTTTATGAGTGTCAAAGTGGCAATATACAAATTGTTGTAGTGGTGCTCTAAATTTCAACATTCATCCACATATTGGATAGAAAATATCACATTAGCACATATCACATATCCATTATTCTATATTCATCTAGAATTTGGCACTTTCATCCAGGATTTTTTTTTAATTGAAGCTTTTTGGTGAAAACTTTCAAAGATTGTCATCATTTTTTAGCCAAATTTTTTTCTAGTGAGATTTGGCACTATAAAGCCAAAAAAAAGCCTTGATGGACACTACAATACACTAATCTGTATAGTTAGTTACATTGTATTGTTTTGTTTTGTTGGTTTTGTTTGTTTAAATGCAATCTCCAAAACTTTGTGTCTTTAGTTGTATTCTTGGTATCATTAGGAAGTCCTAGCAAAGAGGGGGGCATTGTCTTTGTTTTGTGGCGTTGGAACATATGGCAGAAAATATATTGTATTTTGAAGTTCTTATTAATTAACTCCTAAAGGACCATTGTCCCATCAAAGGACAAATGGGATTTTGGGCATGTACCTACGGTCTCAATTTTGTTCTTATTTTTTGAAACTTTTTTTAAAGATAAAAATGTTCATTGGCTTTGTAAAAATAATATTATTTTTTCAAACGATGCCTGGAACAAAAGTTATACCCAAATAAGCTCAAAACAGGAGAAAAGAAGGTGACAAAAAAAATTCAAAATTTTCAATCTTTTGGGTTGTTGCAAGAATCACTTATCCTTTTTCTTGTCCCCTTAGCCTTAGACAGGTAGTTTTTTGCTTATAACTTTTGCACCTTATGTCTATCTTCTATTAAATTTGAAATGAAGGTACATGTGGTAGTTTCAGACATTGAATATTTTTTTTGAATTTTAAAATTAGTTTATTATTTCTTAGTTGTCCCAAATTAGATGTCTACCTTAGCCATTTTTGGAGGGTTTAGTACTATTTCTGACACAAAAATGCAAGTTTGAAGGTGAAAATTGGAATTTAAGAGTTTTAATAAAGTTTCACAAGCCTACGAAAGATTTTTTTAATTAGTAAATTTTCTACCTTCCACATGTGCTCAAAATGCACTGCAGGTTGCGAAGAAGCATCTTCAAGTTAAAAAAAATGGCTTTTTTTTCATTTTTTTCATTTTTATATTATTTTCTAAAAATAAATTCTAAAGTGTCTATTTTCTTGCATTTTTCAACACTCTTTAACCTTGCATAACTTTTAGAGATAAATTTTTTTAGGTTTAAAATTTTCACAGACATATTTTTTGAATGTTTACAAATTATCCATATTTTATTTTATTTAAAAAAATTTATTCCAAAAATCACAATAATTGAGTATTATGGCCATTTTGAGCCAAAATCAGCAAGTGTTTCTTGCAAGTACCTTTTTTTTTTTAAATTCATAGATTATATTTTTGATAATATGAAAAGCCTTGATTCATTCCATTTGGATTGTTATGAAAATGTTAGGGGCAATCTTGTTTTGGGGGCAATTAGAGCATCTTTTTCAAAAAATAGCTTTATAAGATTCATTTCTAAATGCAATTTTTACAATTTCCAAAAAAAATTCCACATTGTTTAGCTTTTTTGTCATGTTATTTGACGACGGGGAGTTGTTAGGCTTTGTTAGGCATGACATGAGTTGGTTGTAGACTTAGAATAGCCAAATTGACCATGTATTGGTCAATGGAGGCTAGACTAGTAGTTTGAGACTATATGAAGTGTGAATAGAATTATTTAAGGGCTCCTTTAGGGTGGTTGTAACCTTAACCCGCCCCTCTTGTTCTTTTCATTCTCTTCAAGTCTTATGTGTAAAGTTTTCTTGAAGTTTTAGGGGATGGAATGCCTTGAGGGTTGTTTGTAGAAGATGGCGGTGTTGCCAGTTCACCTAATCTAATATTTCTCCTTGTATACTTCATTTTTGTGCAAGACTAGTCCTATCGAGACATAATAGAAGCATTTGAGAGTGATTTGAGTGCTTATTATGGGATGATTGTTCATTCATATTTTGCCATTATGTGGATTTGCTTTTGATAGTGTGTACATTTTAGTACTTATAGTTTACGACATCTATTGTTAGCGATGTAGAGTGACATGACATTTGTGCTAGAACAACCTCACCATTGGGATTAGTGCATTTTAAATCCATCTTAGAATATTAATAATTTAGACTTCCTTCTATCTTGTATCTACTTCTACCTAACAATTTTTTAAAGAATTAAAAAAGAAAAATTGATCTTTTTTTTCCTAGACTCTCAAATCAATTCTTCACCATAAAGATTGAAGCTCAAATTATGTAGTGCAAAAATTAAAGTTAAGAAGGTTCAAGTCAAATAATCTAGTTCCGCAATGTATTGAAAAATTTGTTTCTTCACTTTCAACGCAAATATCTTGCAATTTGTACGGTCAAAAATTTTGAAATTTTTTCTATACATTCTCATACTATTTAGGTGCAAAATCCTATAGTTAGATGTGCAAAAAAAATTTCAAATTTTTTTACTTTCTGCTACAGAAATAGTAATTTTGACTACTTTTTGACTTAGACCCATAGGGATTAAAAAATAAAAAATTACTTCTATTTTACACTTTACAGTATTGTGGCAATGACACAAGGCATGCTAGTCTATACTATAAATGAAGTTGTTTATTTGTTTTGTTTATTTGTTTATTTGTTTACTTGTTTTGTTCATTTGTTCATTTGTTTACTTGTTTTGTTCATTACGGCAAGATTTTTTGAAACTATGCATCTTTCAATTGCGTTTATGGTACCATTAGAAATGATGAATGCAAGGACTTTGTTTTGCAACGTTTGGACATACGACAGAAAAGATATTGAACTTTGAAGATTTTATGAATTAAAAAATTAGAAAATTACCTTTATTCTTATTTTATTATATTGTGGCAATGGCACAAGACACACTAGTCTATATATTTACATTAAATGAGGATGTTTTGTTTTGTTTTGTTTTGTTTTTTTATTTACGATGAAATCTCCAAAATTGTAAATCCCCTAGTTGCATTCATGGTGCTGTTGGAAAGCACTTAGCGAAGAAGGATTCATATGCTTTGTTTCATGGTGTTTTAATTGACAACCCAAAAGATATTGAATCTCAAAGTATTATGAATTAAAAAATTAGAAAATTTCTTTCATTTCTATCTTTAAAGGATTGACATTCCAATGGCTATGGCAATGGTAGGGGATATATTGATTAGTTATAGTAGAAATTAGTGATTGTATTACTATTTATGACTCTATTACTAAATTATAACAGTGCTGCTAATATTATCAATAATAATATCAACTAAATTTTCAACAAAAAAGACTAAAGTAGGACCAAGATAATTCACCTTGCACTAAATCACTACTATGATTTTATGGTACTCTAATAGTCATAGTATCATTTACAGTACTCTATGAATCACTCTAATTCTCATTTAGTTAACAAATAGTATTCATAAAAATGAAATCTATCATTTTTCTATTCCATTCTTTCTTTCGCCATAAAATCTACACTAGTATAGATTTCAAACCACACTGTCTAAACTAAAAAGCGCCAAGTTTGTAGAATACCACCATTTTAACAAAATGTTGGTCTATTTAGAAATTTTTGTTTCATTACACTTTAGATTAGTGATAGAAAAATTATGAACTTGACTTGCATTGCAAGCAATCATAGCATTTTCTTGAAAAAATAATCTAATAGAGTTGTTTTGGAATGAAATATTCAAAAATATCAAAAATAAAAGGTTCCAAATGTTTCATATGCTTGTTAGAACAATCTCACTATTGGAAATAGCCTATTTTTCAATTTCATCAAAGAGTTGTTAACAATTTTATTTTTCCTTCAATCTCTTACCTATTTCTACTTAACAATTTTTAAGAGAATCAAAATCCAATTCTCGTTTTTCAAAAAATGTCCGTAGACTTTCAATTCAATTCTTCCAATACTACAAGTTTTAGTTCAATATCCATAGTGCAAAAAACTTAAGCTAAGAAGATTCATGATCTTATAATCTAATTATCATAGCTTCCTAGCAATTTGGACAGCCTTTTGTCTAATAATTTATTAAATTACAAAGAATATTTTGGCATCCAAAAAAATAATTTATTAAAATCAGACAAGATTAAAATATTATTAAATAACTTAGGCATTCACCCAGATTGTTCTTACAATTTTTGGATGGTTTCTGCCATTTTCATCTAAGATGGACACATTTACCAAAATCCTTGCCTTTACCTTCGAGTCCTAAACTCTCTACCTTGTATATCTATATTGGTTAAGTAACAAGGTTTGTACCACGTGAAGGATATGATTACAACATATGCAAGTTGAATTTTAATGAATTAAGCAATCTTTTAATTCTTTATATATTTGTAAATTGAGCAAACTACGTTATTAATTTTCCAAAAATTGAGGAATTTTTTTAAATATTTATTTTCTTTCCAAAATGCTAGGAAGTTGTGGTACACTAGGTGCAAAAAAATCATCAACTTTTCTTTAAAAGCAAATTTATAGCAATCTCCAATGTTAAGGTTTCTGAAACTTCTTCCACACAATCATTCTTATACTAGTCTAGTGCAAGATCTTATGGAAAACTATGCAAAAAGAAGACTTTTGAAGGGTTTTTTTCTTTGCAATAGAAATGATAGATTTGATTTTTTTTTAAGAGGCTTGGGACTTTGGGGGTTAAAATATAAATGAAGTTACAAGGTTAAATGGTCTTGAAGTTCAAACATTTGAATTTGGCTTTGCCATTGTAACATATCAATGTTTTCCTACTAAATTATTCAGAGATGCACTTAAAACAACTCTATTTTATTACGCTTAGTATGATCTCAAAGACAAGTTCAAACATATCAATCTCAATTCATAATAATTTACCATTCAAAAAACAAAGACAAATTTGAGAAACTAGTATGCTACACATTTAATATGTCTTAGTTATATTGAATCTCTTTTGAATGCATTTGGAACTTTCAGTAGAAATCTTACCGCAAATGCCTAGCAAGAACTTTTCTCTCTTTTAAAAAGTTAATCCTAATTGCTAGCTATTAAGTTTAATGTAGAGAAACTTGCCTTTCTTATCATAGCAACACAACAAGCATTAATTATGAAAATTGTTTTGGCAATTCACAATATTTAAGGTAAAATTAGTGTAATGTAGGTTATATCAAACTATCTCAATATTGTAATTGACATTAGTGTTTGCAATAAATATTTTGAAAATGTAACAAAAAAATTTGGAAGTTTTTAATGTAGACTTGAAATTAATTTTTGTTTAAGAGTAGCTTGAATAGTTAAATTGAAGATTCTACAAGGTAACTAATTTATCCATATTTATCTTTAAATATATTTATAAAAAAAAATTGATTGATACGGATAGTGGTAGACAATTCTATAATTTTTTTAATTTTACAACACCACAAATTTCCAATTACCAATGTAAAGAATATCTTTTCTACTACAAATTATATACTTACATCCTAAAGGAATGGCTGCAAAATTGATTAAGATTCTGGCAAAATTCTAAAAAAGTGTACATTCAAAATGTTAGAAACAATGTGAATTTAAACATACGGTTCCAATAATAAATTTAAGGCAATTAACACTAGAAATCCTCTTATTTATAAGATGGAATATGATTATTATTTGTTTTAGGTATTATTTTTAGGAAGTTATACTGAAAACCTTGCATTAAATAAATTAAATTTAATATACTAGGAGATGATTGTAGAAAAATTCTAATCTATTTTTTTCATTAACAATAGATATCACTGCAAAATATAGACTTTAGGATTTCTTTTGTGACTATGAGAGTGGATTAGTTAGATGGATAAAAATTCACGACTATGGTCATGTACATTATGAGCTTTTCAATAGATATGGCCCAAAAGTCCTTTAAAAATGGTTGTTAGAGAGTGAAATCCTACTAAGCCTCCAAGCAATGAACTCTCTAATTAGAAACTACAGATTATTAAATTTAAACATTGCCTTTGCAATATCTATCACATTGTGATTTGGCAATACAATTTTACACTCCACCTTCAAGCAATTTAATTTGACCCACAACCACTTATAAATTCATGGCTATATACAAATTAGCAACAACGGTCACTTGCATTCAATTTGCATCATTCAACAACAAGTGATTTTACTCCATACAACCTTGGCTCCTCAATAGTTGGAAAACAACTCTTTATATTGGAGATTTTTAGTAATTAACTCACTCTTATCAATGTTTTTGTGGCCATGCAAGAGTCTAAAGTAACACAATTATTCCTAAATGAATGTGTTCATCACCCAAGTGAGACCATTTGCTATGGCTAAGTTCCTAGATAATTTCCCACAAGTTTTGCTATCTAACTAGACTATACTTTCAAACCACTATTCCATATACATAATTTACCAACCAACCAAGGAACATGGTTACGCATGTCATGTACGGATTCCCACAAGGAGTTTCTATGATAAAAGAAAGAAGAGAAGTAAACAAACCTTAGCATTGCAAGACAAATTTGCTTCTCCCTAAAGTTGGCTTGACTTCTCAATCCTATATTCTTCAATCTTTCTTGCCTTCAACCACCAACTTGCTTGCTTCTTCCCTCTAGCTTTGTCCGAGCTACATCCTATACCTTAATTAAGATTTGCCTTATAGCTCTTTAGGGACAAAATACACATCTTCATTTGTCCCACAATAAAACTTTCCTTGCCTTGAATTGCCCCAGATTTCAATCCCCAATACATTCACCAAGAAAGAGCCATCAAAAGTTCAAGCTCCAAGATTCTCCTCATTTTTCTGCTTAAGCTCCATGTAATTTTCTATTGTAAATCCCTAACTTGCCCTCACGACCCCCATGTTGTCTTCTTGTTGTAACTCCTTAATGGTCTAGATTTAGAGTGCGGCCTTCCTTTTTCATTGTTGTCTTTTTGCTATGGATCCTCATCACCTACTTTCTTACAAACTCTAATAGAAGACTTCTTTGTATTTTTATACTTTCGGCTAGATTTATACATTGCTAGATTAGTCTTGGGAACATTGCCAATGTTGCCCTATAGAGTTCGCTGTCTTACAATCATAATTCACCCTCATTGTCTTTATCCCGATGCAAACCACCTACATTTTTGGTCTTTACGATATCTTTGGGCTTTAGATTTGGAATGGCCACCAATCCTCATTACTTCTTCTGCTTGTCTGATTGTGGAATCTGCGAACTTGATCTCATAGAACTATGGTTATTTTCCTCACCTCAGGATATTGGTCTTCTTGTCCATTCGGCCATTTCTCATCGCCGTGTCTCCCATTTGTAAACTTAATCAATTGGATTGGCTTGACTCTATGATCCTTGTCACTCTTCTAGGATTAACCCCTAAGTGCCTAAGCCTTTCCACGTGTGTTTTTCCTTTGAAAAAAGAGCATGAGCTTATAGTTATCTCCAATGAAGCAAATTGTTTGGTTTTCAGAATCTAACCATATATATGTTTAGAGAGCTTGCTTATTAGTATGCTTATCAATTTTGAGTATAAAATTGCATAGGAGTTGTGAGATTATAACAAAAGAAATGTAAATATCCTATTTTAGTATGCTGCCCTCTCCACAATGTTTGAGAAATTTGCATATAAAAGTTTTTGGAGGTTGGATGTGACATGAACAATTTGAAATTTCATTAGCACACTAAAATGCACTTCTAAAAAACTTAAGTTCAAATAAAGAGCTATCAAACTCATTACACAATCCACCTTGTAGTTGTTGAAATGCAATTTTAATTTGATAAGTAGAAATTGTAAATAAATCCAAATCAACACTTGCATGTTTAAATTTTCAGCGGTGAAAATCATGAAAATACTTTACACATTCCATTCGGACCATTTTCAAAGCTAATGGATACGTACAACTTTTTAGATCTCAAATTGAAGTGAAATTGGCAAGCTTTGTTCAAAGCCGAGAAATCAAGTAAAATTTACAAGCTTTACTCTTCCACTAATGGTACATGTATGCCTTTGAGGACCTTTCAGAAAACAAATATTTACCTTTTTCAATGAAAAATAAAAATTTCCAATAGTTAACCTTCAATACTGCCTGTAAAATTTGTTTAACCGGTCAAAAGAATTTAATTGCCCATGCCCAAATGAGCCTGAAATTTTGGAGCGACCATATTAGGGGTAACCTCTAAAGGACCAAACATCATTTTTGGACAACATAGCGATTTTGGGTAGCTCACTACAAACGAAGTTTTTATTCTTTTTCTTTGAAATTTTCATACAAAATGTGCCCAAGGAGTAGCTTTTGGGCCCAATAATTTCATAACTTTAGACTATATGGTTAAAAAGTTATTGCATGATATGTGATTATCATTGGTCGGCGGGCAGCCCAGACAGCTCAGAAAACTTCTTTCTAAATCGTTTTTAAAAAAAACAAACATTTGAAATTAATTCTTTAGATTTATATATACGCAAGAAGCTTTGAATCATTCATTTTTATTAGTGAAAAGAAAGTTATGAGGATTCTTAATTTGAGGGTAGTTATGCATTAGGAAAAATTTCAGGCCTCAGGAGGGCCGTTAAGCATTCATTTTTCGGCAACCCTACGGTACAAGTACAGAAAAAATAAAAAATGATTTTTTGTTTAAAAAAATATTATAAAATATTATGATTTGACGTGGCACTACTACAGTAAAAATGATATTTAGTATTGGCAACACTAATTACGAACCTTGACACTAAATATCATAAGTAAGTAACACTAAATCTAATTTCTAACACTAAATATGCTCTATGGTAAATCTGAAATCTGAAAAGGTTTACATTTAGTGTTAGAACACGTTAAAAAAATGAACTAAATCCGCTACAATTCAGATTTAGTATTGTGGCTGGTAGGGGGGTAAAACACTAAATGTCATACTACACTAAATATCATTTTTAGTGTAGTGCCACATCAACACACAAATTAAAAAATAATAAAAAACAATAAATAAATTTATTTCTTCTTTAATTGCATCGAGAGGATTCAAAACTCACAACCTTCTCAAAGCCTGAAATTTTTCCTAATGGAATCTCTACTCTAAAATGAACTTTGAAGTCCTTTAATTTACTCAATTTTCAATTATTTTGGAAAAAATTAAAAACATTAGGACGATGTAGATTGTTTATTACAACATTACAACCATTGGGATTGGGGTTTTCCCAATTCCATAACTAAATTCTTAACAATTTTGTATTTTGAATCATTCTCTACTTTTTTCTTCTTACTATTTGTTTCTTATATGTTGTGCAATTCCAAATGATCTAAAATTTTCAAGCATGTAGCCAACTTGCCGTGAAGAATGAAATTAAAGAATAACCACCACATTAGAGGACATTTGAGGCCTCTAGAAGACTGCAAGTTATCTTGTGTTCCCAGACTGCGGGAATCCAAAAAAACTGCTGGCTGATGTGGCCATGACTATGCCACGTCATTTTTGGACAAAAAAAAAAAAAAAAGAAATTGCTTAGAATGATACTTTGGGAGGGGAGAGACAAAAAGAAATTGATTTTTTTTTTGATAGCTCGTACTGGCTATTCACAGAATCAGGCCAGATTTGGGAAAGGGCTTGAAATGGTCTTCTAGAAGCCTCAAATGTCCTCTAATGTTTAGAAATTTTTTCATACAAATGTGACCTTGTGAAGTGTAGCTGCTTTGATTTTTGCAAGGACAAAAAAAAGATTTTTGTACATTCAAATCCTATTATCTTGCAATCCACATGGTGGAAATTTCTAAAATTTCTTCAACTTTCAAACTAGTATACTATAAGATCCTATGGTTAAATTTGTCTTAAAATGTTTTTTCTAAATTTTGGTACTTATACTAAAATTGGTGGTTTTGGAGTTGTTTTGATGAAAAAATAGTCTCTGACCTTTAGGGGTTAACCCCTAACTGCCTGAGTGACCAAATATAGTCGCTCCAAAATTTCAGGCTCTTTTGAGCATGGGCAGTTAAATTCCTTCAACCGATTAAAAGAATTTTATGGGCAGTATTGAAGGTTAACTATTGGAAATTTTTATTTTTCATTGAAAAAGGTAAATATTTGTTTTCTGAGAGGTCCTCAAAGGCATACATGTACCATTAGTGGAAGAATAAAGCTTGTAAATTTTACTTGATTTCTCGGCTTTGAACAAAGCTTGCCAATTTCACTTCAATTTGAGATCTAAAAAGTTGTACTTATCCATTTGCTGTGAAAATGGTCCGAATGGAATGTGTAAAGTGTTTTCATGATTTTCACCGCTGAAAATTTAAACATGCAAGTGTTGATTTGGATTTATTTACAATTTCTACTTATCAAATTAAAATTGCGTTTCAACAACTACAAGGTGGATTGTGTAATGAGTTTGATAGCTCTTTATTTGAACTTAAGTTTTTTAGAAGTGCATTTTAGTGTGCTAATGCAATTTCAAATTGTTCATGTCACATCCAAACTCCAAAAAAATTTATGTGCAAATTTCTCAAACATTGTGGGGAGGGCAGCATACTAAAATAGAATATTTACATTTCTCTTGTTATAATCTCACAACTCCTATGCAATTTTATACTCAAAATTGATAAGTATACTAATAAGCAAGCTCTCTAAACATATATATGGTTAGTTTTGCTTCATTGGAGATAACTATAAGTTCATGCTCTTTTTTCAAAGGAAAAACACATGTGGAAAGGCTTAGGCACTTAGGATAAGACAAAGAACCACTAAAAACCAAGAAATGAACTATCAAGATATTCTTGCATGTGAGCCACCACCTTGATTCACAAATTAAATCTAGGATATGTAAGACAAATTGTAAGAGTTTACAGATTAGAGATTAGGAGGAAGAGAATAATCTATAAAAATGGATTAGTGGGTTTTACAATAGGGAGTAGCGGAAATAGTGTAGAATTTAATAGATTCAATTAGGTGATGAATGATGGAGGATTCCAAGAAGAAAAGTTGGGATTTTGAAGACTTAGAGCATTAAATAAGAAAGGAGCAATTATAAAAATTAGGCAAATGGTGGAATTTGTAGAAGTAGGGAACAAAGTATTAAGACTCAGAAGTGAATTGGGAATAGAAAGTGCAATTACAAAAAACAAGAAGCTAACTAGGTAAATTAGGAAAAATGCTAGGACACTACTATTGTGGAGGATACTCCATATTAGAAGGAAATGTTGTAAAATAGTGTGGATATGCTAATTTAGGATAGAGATGAATTATAACTTGGACGGATCACTATAAGAAACACCTATTTTTGTGGGCAAGTTGAAAAACGTGGTAGTACATTTTTGTTGAAGTTAGGCATGCCACCTTTGATGTCAAACAAAATCTATCAAGATTAACATAGCAAAAACACGTCGAAATTTGAAAAAACATGCCTTGATTTTAGACCAATGTCTCAAAGAATATGACCTAAAAAGTTGGAAAACATGCCCCATGTGGCAACTACATAGCACCACGTAGGCGGGCAATGCCATATGGGATTTTCTTCACCCGACCTGGACGTGGCACCTGACATGATGTTGTTTGAGAATATTAATATTGTTTTTAGTAATGTCAATTTAGATGTCTATAGGAATATTAATATTGTTTTTAGCAACATCAACTTAGGTGTCAAGATGTTTTTGAGATGTCAAGTGAACTTAAACATCTGGGCATTTTGCAACATCAATTTAGACGTTAGCTTAGATGTACATCATACATAGTACATCATACATAGTACACCATATGAAATAGGCCATATATGATAAACCAAACACAATATATTATACATCACAAATAATACATTACACCATACATTGCACCCTGTATACATATACGAAATATTGTACACTATATAATGTACACCATACACAATATAGCTTATTGGCAACTATGTTGTAAGCCATTTATTGTAAATATGTTGATATGAGAAGGCAAGCTATATATACAAGTGAGTGGTATGAGGGAAGACAAAGCATATGGGATTTGTAAAATTTGCAAATTGTATTAAAAGCAAAATTTCAGTCATAAGCATCCTGATGAATACGATGTTGTCTCAAATAACATCTGGACGTCTCAACTGTCGTGTTAGTTGACATCGCGAAAAGCATCTGGATGTCTCAATTGATGTCTACAAAAACAAAGTTAATTCTTAGACAACGTCAAAGTGTGCTGACGTGGCATGCTGCTTCATCCTCATTGGGTGCCATGTCACTCAAATGCCACATCATGTGCCTTTTTTTTTTGAAAGCGTGCTATACGGCTATCTTTCCTCTATTTTTTTCACATGTGGTCAGTGTTTTACCTCAGCCTTGAGTAATTTCTAGAAACTCACATGCAATCAAGCCTTAAATCCTTGTTGTCAACATGTGCAGTTCATTGTATTCTTTTATTAATTCCTCTTGTCCCATGTCAAATCCAAAATGTTGGTCTTAAGGAAAAGTATGTTCTTAAAGAATTTCCTTAATTTCTTTATATGCACTATACATCTTGTGGAAACAAATATGTATTGTGATTTTCCCTCCAAAATGTATTGTACTTCATTCTCATTTCAAAGACTCTTCAAAAATAGAAAATGAAGATTTGCAGTGGACACCTTTACACCAAATGTTGAATTGTTCATCAACAAAATCAAATGTTTGATGCTAAATCTACACTTCAAGAAAACATCTTTTTAAAAAAAAATTAAAACAATGAGTACTTTAGGAGTTCTTTTACTTCAAAGTTTTGGCAACACCCAAATGTGGTGCCTTTTGCACTTTGGATTTAAATGTCAGTGATGTAATAGTAGAAGGTGAATACCTACTTTTACAACACTATTACTTTACTAACACTGTCAAGATAATTTTTGAGTAATAAAACAATGAAACTGGACAGAATCTCAATTTATAGAAGAAGGATTGCCGCATAGAAATTTGAGATGAGAGCAAAATTGTTTCAAAACACGCAAAGAAGAATTTGCGCAAGAAATATTGAACATGGCTATAATATGAAGAGTTCAATGTCTTCTAATCTATTTGCAATCCAATTAATTTGAACCCTTCAATTGAGAATGGAATAAGTGCAACACACAATAGAAGCAAGTGCAAAATCATTGTTTTGTTTCCAATATTCCTTGTTGGTTGGGAGAAGATATAAACAATATCTGCAAAAAAAAAAGAATTACATTTGCAACGCAATCAAGAAATGAATCTTCAAAAATTAACAATGAAATGTGTTTCATTCTGAAGTATTTGAGAGCACGGAAACACGTATTTACAAATTGTATATATGCGACAATGCATTATACTAATTTTATAAGAATTATATTATACTTTGTGCTATATTGGAGGTACAATAGAAAATCAAGTCATTCTACCGCTTTCCCATACATCTATGTGAGGTTTTTGAGAAAAGATGCCAAGGAGTTGCCTCTTCTTTGTGTTTTTTACATGTGGTCAACGGTTTACCTCAGCCCACAATAAATTTCAATAACTTACCCGCAGTCAAACCGAAACTCCTTACCAACGTGGCATATTCATGTTTTCTTGGATGCTGTTCAAAATGGAGTTTTTGTTTGAGGATGATGTCAAATGATTTTGTCAAATAGGCTTCCCACATTTGTGTGAAAAAGGAATAAGAAATGATTATGAGGGTTTGGAGGGTTAGAATGGAGTTTAATTGGAGGCATTAGAATGTTGGTGAGATTAGATTGGGATGGGGTTTGGAAAGCTACCTAATGGGATAATAGTGTATCAATCAATGTAGGATTTTCAATAGTTAACCCCGGTTTAAAGTGAATTAACTTCATTTAGATAAGTGAGCCTAGTTTGAGTTGCAAATGTTGTTTGTTGATAATAAGAGTGTTTTGGCAAAATTATTTTGTAGATGCTTTGCAAAGAACTCTTTAATCTATTGGACAATGCATTGAAAATTTAAAGCAAAATTTTTTTATTTCCCTTTCAAACATCCCATTTTCAAAATAACTAGTGTGACCTTGTGCCATTGGCCCAATTTTCATCTACTCCCGGTTCCACTCTTGGTTCTACTTCCGATTCTACTCCCAGCTCTACTTCCGGTTCCACTCCCAGTACCAAGAACGCCACCAAAATCAAAAGAAAAGTAATTTTCTAAATTTTTAATCAATAAATACTTTGAAATTCAATAACTTTTGCACCATCGCTCCAAACGCCACAAAACCAAGCTGGTGCACCCCTCCTCGGCGAGAGCTTTCCGACGGTACCAAGCACGCGACCGGGGAACGCACGGTCAGGAAGTTGTCCACGCTACAAACAAAACAAAACAAAACAAAACAAAACAAAACAAAACAAAACAAAACAAAACAAAACAAACAAAACAAACAAACAAACAAACAAACAAACAAACAAACAAACAAACAAACAAACAAACAAACAAACAAACAAACAAACAAACAAACAAACAAACAAACAAACAAACAAACAAACAAACAAACAAACAAACAAACAAACAAACAAACAAACAAACAAACAAACAAACAAACAAACAGCCTCATTTAAGGTATAGATCTTAGACAATTTGTATGCAGTTTGTACGCAATTCTTACACCATTACAATCTTAAGCAGTTCCAAGCAATTCATATGCGATTCTTATACATTATTAAGTAATTTCAAATAAACATTCCACTTTTGTTTCAAAATATCAAAATTCTATTTATGGTAAAATTTTAAACTAAATCTTACAATTTTACATGATAGTTAATTGGAATTGGTAGTGATGAATTTTCAAAATTGAATAGTATACATATATTGGAAATGTCCATAAGTACGTTTCATCTTTTAAAAAAATTCTCAAAAAAATTCAAAATTCATACTATACATTGTTTATTGTTTGGAGTCTCATATCCAAATTTTGTAAAGTCAAAATCTTTGTACTAAAACTAGATGTTGGCAAACTAATTGTACCATGGTACACAAAGGTGCATTACTAATTGCAGTATAAAGATCAAATAGTTAAGTCTAAATATTGTACATAAATAGTAATTATATAGCATTTAGGCATGTGTCCTCTAGCATTGAATATCAATTGTACCATTGTACTCAAGGGTACATTTCTAATTGCATCATGAAGGTCAAATAGTAAAATCCAATTTTTGTAAGTAAATCTTGATTTTACAGCATTTGGGCATGTGACCATCCAGTATTGGATACTAATTGTACCATTGTACACAGATGTACAATACTAATTGCAATGTGAAGATCAGATAGTAAACATCTATCTAATTACAATAAACAAATCTCAATTTCTAAGCATTCACACAAGTGACATCTTAGCATTGAATACATATTGGACCATTGTATTCAAAGATACATACTAGTTGCAATGTGTGGATTAGATAGTTATTGTATACTATTTATATTGGTACTGTATTCTATTTTGCAAATATTCATTCATGAATTTTTTTATATTCATTATTCAAAGTTGAAATCATGTGCCTTCTATAAGTTATAAATATTTTGGATTCTTTTGTGCAAAAATTGAAAATTTGAGTTCTTTGAAATTTTGAAAAAAGGAGAAGAAAATTCAATTCAAATATAAATCTAGCTCAAAAATTTGAAATTTTCTCCATAGATGTATATACAATATAGATGTCATATCTATTTATAATTAAAAAACCACTACATGGGAGTTAAAGATCCATAGTTCAAATTGCAAGTAAATATTTAATTTTAGGAATTTTTTGAAATATCAAATTGGATTAGAAACTAGATTGGATTGACTTCATTTCACTACTTGCATTCAAATTCAAAAATGTCATTTTTATGGATAAATTTTTTATAAAGAGCACGACGCTAGAAGCCACCAAATTACGAATCTCTTCGGATCCTTGGATTTGGCATCTTCTGTAGAACAATCAATAACACCCTCTGCTCAATGACAAAATTCCCACCACCATCCACAACAAACAAATGCACTCAAGCTGCACTCAAGCTTGTCTCCCAAAAAACTGCAAATTCTTCATCCTCTCATGTAACTTTGGAATCATTCACAGACCATTTTCTGGCTCCAGCGATCTTTAAAGGGTGAAATTGAACTGCTCGCACCGGTAATAGATGAGCAGCTCCGCAGCTGAGTTCCATTCATTGGAAGGGACAAATACAAGAACTTGACTACACGAGGACAAAAAAGACGTCGTGCCAATTATGCGCTCAGCTCCAGAAGTCAAGCACATTCAAATCTTTGCATTGGCAAGCATGGATTCGATCGACCAGACAAGTCAAACGCCATTACTAATGAACTTGATCTCGTGCAAGTGTGTAAACCAATCGAATTTACTCAATCACGAGCTAGCCACTCCCGATCGAGGGGTGATTCGAAGACTCCAGTGACTCGGGGGAATTTGGCATCTTGAGCAGTTGGAGCTTCCGAATGCATGATGCACTTTTGTCGTGAACCGTTTTGTATGGATATAGATTCAAACTCAGCCCGCAGGGAGCAGGACAGGGGAATTATGAAGTGCCTGGGCAGTTTGCTGTCAATATGTGCACCTCAATGAGGTACAATGATGTACAGCAGTCAGGCGTAATTTGTAAATCAGTGTGAGAGGCAATAGTAGAAAAGGTGCAGGAAGTGAAATGACTGACTGTAGGTTTGACATTCAAACTTGCTCAGGGGAAGGGTTGTCGCGGTCACTTCAAGCTCCTGAGGTAAAAACACTTCAAGCTCCTGAGGTAAAAACAATTCAGCCAAAAGCACTGGAGTAGTAATCACGGACTCCCGGCTTTGCATGCCAAGAGACAGCCCCAGGTGAGCCTCTGACTCCCGCATTACAAGCAGGCCGCAGTCACGACCAACTACCCCCCTTTTGCAGTGACTGAGCTCGACAATCGATTCAGAGACAATCTGATTCCTCGCCAAATTTCCTGGAGTGTGCGGCACACTACTCTTGCCTGCCTGCCAGCAACAGCAGCTGCTGCCTGCGTTTGACTACTACAGCAAAGCGGTGCAACTGACACCCCAAATCACTTGCTAAATCATGTTTAAACTCTGTGCAGACACCACCATGTAATTGCCACATAGTCGTCTGATCAAAGCTCAGAGACAGAGACACCGACCTTGAGATGTACCATCAATCCACATCGAGAACAGCGACGGAGACAGTGAGACAGGGCTAGCTCCTGGTCAGTGGGGTATAATTCAGATTATTCTTGCAGGGGATAGTTACAAGATTTGAACCCAGTTCAAAAAACCTAAATTGCGCAAAAAGGACGGCACTATCGAAATCAATTAATTAAAGCTAGCTAGCTATGGAGAGAGATGCATGATGATTCCTGGTGCTCCGAAGAACAAGTTGATGTCTGGCAAACCTGAAGCTGATGATTGAAGACTATGGCAGGCCAACAGGAAGGGCTCCAATGTCAAAGCCGACTGATGAAGGTCCAGACATTACCAGACGGACGGAGGACCAGCAGGGAAGATCGGATGAGCGGCTGGCTGACTGGCTGGCTGGCAGGCTATGAGCAAGGGCCGAGATCGGCCGAGATGACGTGCATGGGATACTCGGAGGAATTGGCGTACTCGAACGCCACGCTGCCGCCGGCTCGCAACGGCGCGCCGCCCATGACCAAACAGTCGTTGTACTTGATCCGCTGGAACACGCGTGAGTCCAGTGGCCGCGCCGACGCGAACGCCGCGCAAGCAACGTGGATGTTCCTCAGCTGGCAGTTGTGGTTCACGCACAAGTTGGTGATCTGCACGCTGAACGCCGGGATGCCGTTGCTGTTGCCGCTCTTGCCCTGCGTGATGCTGATGTCCGCCTTCGTGCACGACGGCGTGGACGCTCGCAGCTTCCGGTTCACGTACGTGGGCGCCACCGCCGCGGCTATGGTGGGGTGCAGCACCCTCCCGCCTCGCACGACGATGCCTACAGAGGGAGAGAGAAGAAGGAATAAACAGACGAGCCACAGCCAATGGTTCCAGGCCCTAATCGTAATCGCCATAGCTACTGGGTGGCACTTGAGAGCGCAATGCTAATTCTGACAGCGCTGGAAAGCTCATGAAACCTACAGAAGTCACGCGATACGAGTCTCATGCCAGAAAGGAAAACTCGAGCTGCGAGCAGATGACCAAAGCGCAGTCACGCATGAGAAGCAACAGCAACTGCAACTGCACCATCTCTACATTTTCCATATAATGATGGCAGCCACAACGGCCCTGCAATATGTCGCATCCCATCTCGAGTGCAGCTGACCATCGAGTGCTTTGCTAGTACCAAACTCCGCGAGTCCACAACAGCATGGTCAAACAAAACTCCCATAAACCTCCTACATTTCACACTGCAATCTTCCCTTCAGTTGTCATCTCCACACATGAGATGGAGTTACGCGGCAGCTTTCGCCTTCACGTGCCGCTCGAGGACACTCTCTCTCTCTCACTCACATAATTTGCAGCAGTTCAAAACTGGTCCTGGTTTCAGCAACAATTGAGCTATAGAATTACGGCGTCCGCTGCCTGGGCGCGCAAATTAGAGGGAGCTAGCGGTCCCTGCAAGCTTGGAGGTGGATCCCGAGGATATGCTGTACGACGACGACCATGAAGGAGCAGCGATCTAAAGGGGCTGGGAGCTGTTGACGGGAGCAGACGGAAGGGCTGGGAAGGGGAATGGGAGGCGACACGACAGCTCAGGTACCCTATAACGTCAATGCGCAGACAGGGGCTTCACAGATTTGCATCCGGATTTAGCTAAATGATATCTCTGACGCTGTTGCTGCTGAGCACCCTAGATAGGAAGTACTGGGAGCGTGGTGAGTCTTCCCTGCGGACAGGGCAGTGCAGAGACCGGCCTCAGGCTCAGGCTTTTGTAACCGTGCGGAGACGCGCGCAGCAGCTGCAAACAATTCCTCCTGTCTGCAAATGCACTCTTATTAAGCTTAGGCCAGGATGCGTCTGAATGCGAGAGCACTCAAGGCTACATTCTCTCCCTGTGGCCACCGGGTGGCAGCAGAGCAGCCTGATGATCTTGTGCCTCTGACACGGCCTGGTTTCTGGAGTCTGTATCTCCATGTCCATGAGAGTTTATGAGCTCCAGTAATAATGGGTGTACAAAAGGGGCAGAGCGAGAGACGGGGCTCAGAGCTGGTCGCTGCAGGACACCGGCGATATTGTGAGAGCCCCCTCTTTTACTCCCAATGCTGAACCCTTTGGTCGTACCATTGCGAACTTCCAGAACATTCGGTTTGGCATGCGTGAATATTTAACCCCGCAGTTCTCTCATAAGTTCCCCACAATCCTACGTCATGAGGCTTCTTAGGGTTAATAATAGTAAGTCACGCTAGCCAGCTACACCAGACCACCTTAAGATTCCAGAAATACCCGCACTGCCATGGCAAGTAAAAAACGAACACAAGGGGGTACATGCTCTGGAGGTTGCCATTAGAGCTGCAGCAGGGCGTACCTGCAGCGCGGGTGTTTCCGCGTCCCTGCCCGATCTGGAGTTGGGTTGATTATGTAGGACGGTCTGGGGCTTACATGTGGGACGACATAAGTGCACATCATCAGAATTCTGCTGCCAATTCGCAAGATTTGAAACTCACATTAGGAGCAGCACAAGCATTGATCAATCAAAGCTCAGGTACCGGTACTAAGGAACATAAGAAGACGTGTCGTACGGACTTTGAAATAATCAACGGTTCACAGTGGTCAAAACGACATGAAGCCGGGGTTAACATTCTCCAGAATCTACATCTCTGAGCTCCAACTCCCTTGCAGGTTCCCAGGAAACACCTGGTCTGTGCCCAAACAGCATGAGCATCGGAGCAAATGCTTCAAAGTTGAAGAAAAATGTCTAGGACCTACTACTGCATTATTATATATATAAGAACTACTTTGGCTGTTATTGGAACAAAATGCCTACCCAAACACTTACTCCATTGGGTAACACAATGGATCTCATGGAGGGTAAAATGCTAATCGATCATTACATAAAACTAAACCAACTTATCTAGGAGTTAGAATAATTCTGAGTTTATCAACCCATATACACAGGGGATCGTTAACCGAAACATGAGCACCCACGCCGAAAACCGTCTCCAAGAAAGACACGCTCCAGAGAGGATGATGCTCCTGCGTGGGTACGGGAAAGGAAACACGGACGCCCATCTTTACATGTGGATGCACCTTTTTGTACTCAGGCAAATTCGATCAACTCCAGATAAGAATCCAATCAGATGAAATAGCCATGATAGAAGGATCGTCACAAAACTTAGCCACATGAGTGGCATTTTCAGATCACCACAAATAGCTGCACGAGCGTTAGTGTTGGGCTCTCTTGTCCTCTCGAGTTCCGGTCGAAGCACTTGATGGCACACTCTTGAATAGCGGTCCCAAACTGGGCTGAGTTTCAACCTCATGTTGCAGGAGTGTCTCCACCAAATACTGGGTGAGCCATCAATAAGGTATGTTAACGAACGGTTTGATTGAAAGTCTGCATAATCGCAGCTGCTGGGCATTGACCAAAACGTGTCCGACAACATGCAGCCCTACCGTCGCAAGTAAGGGCCATACTGGAGAAAGTACAGAACTGGAGAGAGGACCAAACAAATAAGAGCAATTGTGATCGCCAAAGCCTCCCGGTTCTCCATGTTCTGAATTCTCGTCCTGCGTAGGCAACAACCCAATAACAAATCCTTAGAACACATATTTCCATACGAATCCACATCAAGCACTCTTTATACCTCAAGCAAATTCAGCTCAAACCAGATGCAGAGGATACAAATATAAAAAAGCGACAGTAAGTCACCATGTAATTTGAGTAAGGAAATTCAAGATACCACGAGCTTCAAAGAGGACCTATATCAACCGTATATGCTACTTAGTAAGGTACTGTACCTCATCAGTTCCATATCATTCTGGAGGCTATCAAACTGTGTACTCAATCTAGCATCCAAGGCTTCATTCTCTAATTCTCGCCTTATTTCCTGCACAAACGTTCATAAAGCGCCATAAGCACAACGATTCAAAGGCTGAGCAAAGGGAACAATTTATTAGAAGCCAACCACAACCTAGCTATGAGAGACAAACAGCTGTGTAGTAGAGTTGGCAAAACAGCTGTGCACATGACACCATGTACCTTATCAGTACACAACTAGAACGATCTAGACTCGAAATAATAAGGGCTGTTTACAACCGTAGAATAGTTATAGCCAAACTGACGATTGCACCACTAGAGAATGTCAAAACTTAGCATGTAGACTACCACTATCACATGCCACCAGAAGTAGAGGACTACCAGCAAGCAATCTCAGTTGGTACGCAATTCAGTCAAGACATTAAATACAGCTTTAGAAAGCACACAAGGACAAACGTCAGTTGCTTAAGGATACTCACAATTTCCTGCAAATGAGCCACAAGCGAGGCAGCGATGGCAGTCTCATTTCGTAACTGCGCCGAAACAGCAGCGAGATCGTTGTCAATGTCGGTAAACATCTCTTTATATTTCTCATACAGATCTCCCAAATAGCCGTCGAGCAGTGACTGGTTCAGCTCCAACATCTTCACCTTCTGCATCAGTATTTTCAACACAGACTCTCCAGACGGTCGGCCTGATAAATGTAACCACCCTTCCTGAGAGGGACCCCCAGTGACTCCCTTGGCAGGTTCTTCTTTTCCTCTGGCCTCAGAATCAACGCTACTTTCACGTTCGTCCTTCACTGGCTTCTCAAGAGGTTCCGACAAGAAATCAAAAGAGGTATCATCTCCAACTGATTCGTTCACTTTCACAGAGTCAGTTGCACCTTTCTCGGAGACACTTTCATTGGATCTGGCACCCGCAACGGAGGATGTCCCATTTGGAATAATACGACGACCAGCTTTTCCCGGATCGACGTCGTCCCCGACGATCCAATCTTCCAAAAGATGCTCAATAGCATCAACTCCATGAATTTGTAACACACTCAATGTGCAATAAAATTCGGAACCATAGTGCGAAAGCAAGCGCAGTTTCAAGGTCCGTACCCACTTTTGCTTTGGAAGTGTGAAATTCTGAATATGACGAACATTTTCAGCTTCAAAACTACCAAGAGTTATCCATTCATCCGTTGGGTAAACCTCCGGACTGCCAAGAAGCTCGAAGTGCCTCAGATTTGAGGAATGAAACTCAAGATTACCTACCATGATAGTGTCAACAAGCGTTTCCTCTGCCAGCTCGACAACAACAAACTTGTCATCGGCACTGCAGGGATTCCGCAAGTATTTGTCTTTGTCAGGAACTAAGAGGTTTGACGCTCCTTTTGCATCCTTGTTCGAGCTGACAACTTTTGCACCATGCGAAACGTCAGCATAATTGAATCTTCCTTCCTGGTTTTGATGTTGCGGATGATGAAGGCTGCCACTCCCATTCACTACAGGCCGTTTCTCAATAGCTGATTTCTTGTACTCATCCAAACTCTTCACCTGTACTAACCGCGGTGGCCGATTCACCTCTTGGTGCACCTCAACTAAACCATCGGGTGGCCGATTCACCTCTTGGTGTACCCCAACCAGGCCATCGCCTTTCGTTACCTCCTCACTCAAAGCGTGCTCGGGTGCACTCTCACATAAATCCTCATCTGTTTCTTGTAACGGTAGTAGGTCACTCATCTCCTCAACTTCTTCATCTGACGATGCTGAGTCCACAACAACGGGAGAAGAATCAACAGTCGACGCTTCAATCAAAGATGGTCCACAAAGACAAACCCGAGCTGCCGACTGAGTCAGATAGTTTATGGTAGACATCTGACACAGTGGCTCACAGAAAACTGCCTCCGTGTCCACCTTCCTTCGACAGATCAAATATGGCTTCTCGGGAATGAGGGCAGACCCTTCCGAATCGCTCGATGGAGGCAAGCTCTCTTGAGAAAGACAAATCTGATCCAGAGGGGGTAATTCAGACACCCAAGATTCTGTGACGTCTGAACCCTGCTCCAAAACCTGTAAGGCGGAATCAGAGTCGTATCGCAGACAGTCAGCGCCGGATTCACCCACCAAGCAAAACTTGAGCGGACATGAACTCGAGGAAACAGGAGAGATTCCCTTAGCAGACTCATCATCGGATGAAGCTGACTCCAATGGGAGCAACTCCGCGCTCTCCTCCACTACAGAACTTGCGGAAGCGAAAAACGACATCTGCTTTCTGGATGGAGAAAACTCCTCGTGGAAACGCTTCGCACCGACACCTTCAGGGGCGGTCTTGGGGCGGAAGCTTCGAGCGTCGACATCCTCCCCAAACGCCGAACTTGCATTAAAGCAAGCTCCTGGATCCAGGTGCTCTGTGTCGTTGAGTTGACACCACTGTCGTCGCAAATGAGGTCCATGGGGTGATTCCCTGGTATAAAATCCTCTAGCACTCGAAGGTGGAAAGGGAGACACCCAGTGCCGAGTTGTTGAATAAAACAATCCTGCACCCATTTCCAAGGTCAGAAGAAGTGGCTTAATTGGAAAACCTTTAGCGACCTGATATACCGTCTCATATTGGCTGAGCACGATACTAACAGCAAGTAATCTATTCCGATTCACTCGGTTGACCTCCTATTAGCGAGTTGGGTGTAAGCATGACTTTGCTAAATGGCTATGGCCACAGCCTTTTGAATGGCGGAGAAATTGTCTACAGTCCCTTTAATAGAGGTCTACAGCCTCCCAGTTCGAATGATTGTGCAAGAATATCATACATCCTGCTGAAAATTTGGTCTCCACAGATTTGACTCTTGTATCCAAAGATCTCTCCATAGCTCTATACGTCTTCCAATAATCACACTCCCGCATATTGGTTGTAACGCTCAACGTGTAGCAAATTACATCCTCTGCTTACTTACCGTAAGCACTAAGAGGATATCCACACCATGAAAACCTAAGACCGAAGTATTATGATGATCTGGTGTTACTCGCTTTCCAGCTTGGGGGTTCAGGGTTTAAAAGTGTGTTTTCCAGACGTTGTCACGTCGTTTTCCACGCAACAGTAAAACTTCTCGCCTTCTTCATTATGATGGTGATGGAGGATAGGTCTGCCCTGAACCGGTAAATTCCAACACACTATCCAACGAGAACAATTTCCGAAAGCCTTCCGAATGATCGTGGCTCTCGCATAACCACAGATCGCAAGGTGAACTTTTAGACACTAGGACTAAAAAAAATAGAAATACATTACGAACCATGAAAACGCAGGAGCGCAAGATCTCGAGGGATTCACCGGAGACACTCTACCTGGTAGCAGTCAACTGAAGAGAACGCCAACAGATGCAGCAGTATTGATGTTTCCTGCTATAATTTATGCTGCGACTACAATCTGGCTACGACACCCTACGCACAGATCTTGAACGAGGCGAGATCTTCAACCCCTGATCTTGAATCGTTAAACCACGACCTATCGAGCTCCCCCGCCCCCAGCGGTTCTGACGAAGCCTACTCCTGTTTCAGAGTGTAAGACATTATTCACACAAGGAAAGACAGTCAAGAGCAGATCGAAGAGGAAATTTACCTTCAAGATCTCGGAGCGAGGCAATTGACAGTACGAGCAGAACGAGCGAGAAGATGACACAGAGCGCGGCTGGGATTCCCAACGCACCACACCACCCAATCCCGAAGCTCCCGCGATCCGGCAGCTGTGACTGTGCGGCGGCCTTCGCCTTTGGTTGCGGCAGTAGTGTGTGCACCGACGACGAAGCTGCTGCTGCGGCCTCACATCTCCCCGCTTTCTTCGTCGAGACCTTGTGATGATACTTGGACTTCCCTCCCTTCTTCTGCATTGCTCACACTCCCATGTGCTCCGGAATTTCTCTCTCGATCTCGCTCGCCCCCAACACCAAAAATTCAAACCCCGCTCATTAGCACAGGCGCGTCAGTGCCTTCATCTGCTGGCGCCCCAATGCCTGCCCAAGAGCTTGGAAACCAAACCCATCTTGCAGCAAGAACGAAGGAAATCGGCGGACCCCGCGTCGCAAATCGTTCGCAATCGGGCTTCGCTGCAACAATGCAAATGGATGCCCGCCATCCCCCGATGATTGTCCTATTACGCCGCTCCTCCCGACTTCCCCTGTTTCCACCCGAAATCCACTCGACAGGAACATTCCTGGCTGACCCCAGACGTGGTCGGTTCCACCAGCGAGGGGGGAAATCTAACAGAAAGTGGTAGATTTCGAATCTCCCCCATCGGAAAGCCGCTATCGTTGGGACAGCTGGTAAAACGGTCCCTTGGAATCATTGATAAAATTTTGAACTGGGTTTGGTAGGACAACCCACAACTGATGAGATGGGTTGGTCTTGGACAGTAATGTTGGACTTCACAGTAATAAGTATGTCTTGCCTCGGGAATGGAGTCCAGAGTGCTGTAGCATGTGCCACTGACCTGAAGTCCTGAACCCAACCTGATTACGAATAATCTTACAAGAGATTTGGATCAAATTTGGGTGGAACTGAATGTTCTGAAATAGCATATGTGGCACGTTTTATGCTCCATTTGCACGCGCTTTTGATGCTGTCGATCCAATCAAAACCATTTCGGTGGACAGATTACCAAATTCTTGGCAGATATGAACTCGCCAATCTGGATGCCAACGTAAAGCAGAGTGGATTAGAGAGAGCCATGTCAAGCTTTAAGTTAGTAACTCATTCAGGCTCTCACTCCCCAATCAAGAATCCAAACCAATTCAAATTCAAATTGGATGCACCCAAAGGACATGATTTTTTTAAGGTCATTAACTACTCTCCTGCTTTATCATCAAGCTTTGTGCAAAACAGTGTACATTTACAACCATACGGTCCAACATGAAAGACGTGCTTCAGCTGTAATGCAAGTTTACATGACTGTCGTCACACATGTTTCAGAAAATAAAAAAGAGTTTACGTGACTACGTCTGTAATAAATCTCGAAGAGTAATATAATAAGCTTCTGTTACAGTGCCTAGAATCAAAGTTAATGCGGTCCTGTTTGTGACCAAGATTTTCGGTTGCGTATTTTGAACAGTTTTTTTTTCAAGAGTGGAATCAAACTGACTGACCCCAAATTTTCAGTTCTGGCTGCCGAAGGTGAAGTCAACAAAACCAATTAGTTAATAAGATACCCCAATAACCAGAAAATTAGTTTAGCATGGCGTAAAACAAAAAAACTTGTGGACGACTGACCTGCAGCTTGAGTGTGATGAGCTGCTCAAATGGGGGAAAGGTGGCGACTGGCGACGCGTGGGGGTCCAGCCGCCAACTGTAAGCCACGTCAGACGTGGGGGCTGGTATCTTCTGTCAAGTTGAGCGTCAAGGTCATGGCAGGAGCTACTGACAGTCTGCCACGTTCCACATGGTCCAGCTGGGCCAGTCCCTGCTGGCACTGACTTGGGATTCTTCGACAGGAGGGCTGGAAGACTTATCATTCAAATTGGAAAACACAAAAAAAACCCTCTGAACTTGAAGAATTGAGATCACTACACTAAAAACTATTTTTAGTGTTAGCAACACTATTTACGAACCATGACACAAAATATCATTAAGCCAACTAAAGTAAATAACATTAAATGTAATTTCTAACACTAAATATACTCTATGGTAAATCTGAAATCCAAAAATGTTTACATTTAGTGTTAGATTGCAAGGGAAGACTAGGGAAGGGGAAGGCAGGAGGGAAGAGAAGGCAAAGGCGATGCATTCAAGTCTAACACTACACTAATTACTCCAAAGTTCAGATTTAGTGTTGGGTGGGGTAGGCTGATAATTACACTAAATGCAATCCAACACTAAATATAGTTTTTAGTGTACCTAATTGAGACATTGAATTTAGAGATATATGAGGGTTGACAGACATAGACATAGACATAGAGAGTTAACTTTGTTCATTTAAACTTTCAACGATGCAGCATCTGGCCGATGAATGGCTTTTAATCTTTCCATGTAGAATAGAAGTCAATTGTTCATCCTTGGAATTTTGTGCAAAAAACAGGTAGATTTTGCATAGTAGTTTGACCTCCAATGAATACTTTTGTTTTTTTGTAAAGTAGATGATGTCACACAATACCAAAAGGGATGAGTTCTACAATCACCAGCCCAACATTTAATCCTTAATCCATTAGGGGAGATTTAGGGCCATTGAAAGACTGCGAGTTGTCCTACGTTCCCAGACGGTAGGAACGCAGGATAAATTCTGGTTGATGCGGTCGAGACAATGCCACGTCATTTTTGGATTTTTTTTTTAAAAATTTTTTTGCTCAAAATGATATTTGGGAAGAAATGCTTTTCTTCTTTTTTGAAAAAAAAATACTGACAGTCCATATTGTTGTTCACAGGGTCAGGCCAAATTGGAGAACGGGCCTCAAACGGCCTTCCAAAGGCCCCAAATCTCTTCTAATGCGTAAAGGCCCATTGTCCCTTCGGGGGACAAATGGGATTTCAAGCAGATACCTACAGACTGAAATTTTGTTGTGATTTTACGAAACTTTTTTGGAAGATAGAAAAACTACTAAGCTTTGTGGGAATATACCTTTTTTTTCAATTGGTGCACAGGAAAAAAAAGTTATGACCGAATAAGCTCAAAATAGGGGACGGAGGGCAGCAAAAAAAATTTGCAAATTTTTTTAATTTTTTTTAATATTTTTAATTTTTTTTAATTTTTTTTCTTATAGAGTATATTTTTGCCTATCTGGAAAGCTTTGATTCATTTCATTTGGATTTGTTATGAGAAAGTTATGGACAACCTTGTTTTGGGGGCACTTAGAGCATCTTCCTGAAAAAAATAACTTATAGGATTCATTTCTGAATGTAGTTTTAACAATTTTCCAAAAAAACAAGTTCCATAAGATTTAGTTTTTTTGCTACAACAATCTCACCATTGGGATTAGTGCTCTTTAATTCCATATAAAAGATATTAATATTTTAGATTTTCCTTCTATCTCCTACCTACTTCTATTTAACAATGTTTTTAGTAATGAAAATCAAGTTTTTTGGATTTTTTTTTCCCCTAGATTCTCAACTTTGTTTTCTACTACAAAGATTTAAAGCTCAAAACTTTGTAGAACATTTAAGTTAAAAATGTTCAAAGTCATAAAATCTAGTCCCACAATGTGCTAAAAAACTTGTTTTTTTCACTTAAAACGCAGATATCTTGCAATCTATGCGGTCAAAAATTCTGAAATTTTGTCCACACATTTCATACTAGTTAGGTGTAAGATCCTACGATTAGATGTGCTAAAAAAACAATTTTCAAATTTTTTTACTCTTTGCCATAGAAATGGTAGTTTTAAGTGTGTTTTGGCAGAAAAAAGGCCTTGGGCCTTTAGGGGTTAATCTATAAACGACATTATGGGCGTTTGGCCCCCGATGAATGACAAGGAATTTTCCTATGTAAGACAAAAGTGCAACTATTCATCTCTGGAATTTTGTGTGAAAAGTAATAAATGCTTCCAATATCTTGGCTTCCAATGAATGTTTTTTGATTTTTTTATACCAGTCATTCCCACTATTCCAAAATGGATGATTTTCGCGGTCACCAATTTGTTTTTTAACCCTTAAAGGACATTGCAAGCCCCATGGGCATTTTGAAAGTCTAACTTACATTTTTCACATAGTTCTTGATTTTAAATGCTTTTAAGCTTAACTAAGAAAATATAGCTGCAATAATCTACATTTAGTCCATTTGTTTTTTCAAAAATATTAAAATTGTAATTTTTGTGACGCTTCAAAGATAGCATCTTGATATGAAAATACACCTTTTTTTGAATTTTTTGTATCAAATATTTTTGGTATGAACTTAATGAATACATCATTTACACCATAATATTTGTCATCATTAGAGGGGATTTGGGGCCTTTGGAGGGTCGTTTCAGGCCCATTTCCTAATTTGGCCCGATTCTGTGAACAGTGGTACGAGCAGTCGGAAAATATTGATTAACCCCTAAAAGCCTGCTATCCCTTCAAGGGACAAATGCGTTTTCGGGCAGGTACCTACAGGCTGAAATTTTCTCCTGATTTTTTGAAAATTTTTTGGACGGTAGAAAAACTAATTAGCTTTATGAAAATATAACTTTTTCCACAATCAGTGCCCGGAATCAAAAGTTATGATCAAATAAGCTCAAAACAGGGGACAGCGAGCAGCAAAAAAATTTTGCACTTTTTTTTTTTTTTGAGTATTTTTTTTCGCATGGATTATATTTTTGTCTATCTAAAAAGCTTTGATTCATTTCATTTGGATTTGTTATAAGAAAGTTATGGACATTCTTGTTTTTTGAGCAGTTAGAGCATCTTGAAAAAAATAACTTGTAGGATTCATTTCTGAATGCAATTTTTCAAATTTTTCAAATTATTTTTTTTCATGGTTAAGTTTACTTGCTAGAAAAATTTGACCATTGGGATTATTGCATTTTAATTCCATCTAAAATATATGAATATTTTAGATTTTCCTTCTATCTCGTACCTACTTCTACTTAACAATTTTTTCAATAATGAAAATTAAATTTTTTTGAATTTTTTTTTTGGGTAGATTTTCAACTCAATTCTCCACTATAAACATATAAAGCTCAAAACCCTTGTAGTGTAAAATTTTAAGTTAAAAATGTTCAAAGTCAAAAAATCCAGTTCCACAATGTGCTGAAACATTTGTTTTTTTACTTTAAATGTAGATATCTTGCAATCTGTGTGGTCAAAAACTCTGAAAGTTTTTCTACACATTCTCATACTAGTTAGGTGTAAGATCCTTTGGTTAGATGTGCAAAAAAAACATTTTTAATTTTTTTTCACTCTTTGCTAAGAAAATAGCAGTTTGGGGTGTTTTTGGGCAGAAAAATGGCCTTGGGCGTTTAGGGGTTAACCCCTAAAGAACCAAACAAAGTTTTTTGGCAACATAGTGATTTAGGGCAGCTCACTACGGATGAAAATTTTATTTTTATACACTTTGGAAATTTCACACAACATGTTGGCAACATAGCTTTAAAGCCCAACAATTTTCAAAACTTTTGACTACATGGTCGGCGGGCAGCTCAAAATTTTTCTAAAAAATCACTTTTAAGAAAATAAAATTTTGAAATTGGTTCATTACATTCATATATATATATAAAGCTTTGAAATATTCCATTTTGATTTATGAGATGAAAATTATGAGGTGTTCTAGTTTGCAGGCAGTTATGGATTCCCTATTCTAGAATAAACTTTGGAATCCTTTATGTAACTCAATTTGCAGTATTTTTTGAAAAAATTAAAAGCATAGGATGTATATTGGTTACTGCAGTATTACATCCATTGGGATTGACATTTTTCAATTCCGTAATTAACAATTTTGTATTTTGAATCATTCTCTACTTCTTTCTACAATCTATTTTTTTATTGTATGTTGTACAATTCCAAATGATCTGAAAAATTTCAAGCATGTAGCCAACTTGCTTTGGAGAATGAATCCAAAGAGTAACCACGATATTGAACATTTTTTCATTTAAATGTGACCTTGTAAAGTGCAGCTGCACAATTTTTCGCAGGGCCAAAAAAAGGATTTTTGTCAATTCAAATGCTAATATCTTGCAATCTACATGGTGGAAAATTCTGAATTTTTCTTAACATATTTTCAAACAAGTTTACTACAAGATCCTATAATTACATGTGTCCCCAAATTTTTTTTTTTCTAAAATTTGATACTTGTACTAGAATGACAATTTTAGAGTGTTTTTGGTGAAAACGTAGTAAAAAACTTTTCCAGGTTAAAGCAAGAAAAATAAACAAAAAGTAAAATTTTTGTTCCAAATATCATAAAGCAGAAAAAAAAATTCCAAAAATGATGTGGCAATTGTTGAGCCACATCAGCTAGCTATTGCAATTGTGTTTCCGCAGTCTAAGAACTTGCAGTCCTCTAAAAGCCCCAAATCTCCTTTGATGCTATAAAATCTAGATTTGCTAAAATTTCATATTATTTTAAGCATTTATATAATTACTATGATTTGTACAAAGAAATTTCTTTAAAGAATCATATAAAATTGTATTTGATGTTTTTAACTATGAAAAAATGAAATTAATTTAAGACATATATTACCACATGTAAAAAAATTGAGATTTTGAAATATGTATTTTAATGTAGAAATACAAAGAAGTTTGACCAAGCTCGGATATAAAAATGTCTTTTAAAGATTAAACTCTAAAGGCCTAAAGCCATTTTTTTGCCAAAAAACATTTAAAATTGCCATCTCTATAGCAAAGAGTAAAAAATTGAATTTCTTTTTGCACATCTAATCATAGGATTTTACATCTAGCTAGTATGAAAATGTGTGGAAAAAATTTCAGAATTTTTTATCACAGAGATTGCAAAATATCTGGATTTTAAGTGAAAAATATTTTGTTTTGCACATTACGGGACTAGATTATTTTACTTTGAACCTTCATAACTTTAATTCTTTGCTCTACAGATTTTTGAGCTTTAAATCTTTGTGGTGGACAGGTGGAGAATTGAGTTGAGAGTCGAGGAAAAAAAATAAAAAATACTTAATTTTCATTCTTTAAAAAATTGTTAAGTAGAAGTAGATAAAAGATAGAAGGAAAATCTAAATTATTAGTATCTTAAAGATGGAATTAAAATGCACAAATTTTAATACTAAGATTGTGTTAGCAAACAAATTAACCATGTAGAACTTCTTTTTTTAAATTGTAAAATTGCATTCAAAAATGAATTCTACAAGTTATTTTTTCAAGAAGGTGCTTGAAGTGCCCAAAAAACAAGATTCTCCATAATTTTCTCATAAAAAATCCAAATGGAATCAATCAAAGCTTTCCATATAAACAAAAATGTAATCTATGAGAAAAAAAATTCAATCTAAATTTTTGAATTTTTTTTGTTGCCCCCTTTCTCCATGTTTTGAGTTGTTTGGGACATAACTTTTGATCCTGGGTATTGATTGAAATTTTTTTATATTCCTACAAATCTAATCAATTTTTCTATCTTAAAAAAAAATTCAGAAATTCAAAACAAATATTTAGCCCATAGATACTTACTTCAAATCTCATTTGTCCCAAAGGGACATTAGGCCTTTAGAAGCTAAGGTTTAAAGGATGCGCCTCCTATGACCAAGGTAGTCACCAAAATAGCGCCAATCGTGGGACCAATAATAGTACACTCCTTTGTTTCTATAGTGAACAATGAAGTGATCCATCAATCACTTTTCAGCCTCAGTGTCCGTAAAAAGTTAAAGATTAACCTTGAAGTGCTCCGTCGTCCAATTTTTGGATGATTAATATATTGAAACTCTTGTTTCTTTTTCACTCTTTTTGGATGAAAGTCATCTTAATTTGTGGAGACACTTTATCAAGTTGTTGTCCTATACAATGGTAGGATTTGGTGGTACTAGAATACATATTTTTCTAAAATTACAAATGTAAAAGTATGTCAAGTGGTTGACCAAGCCAAATTTAGTTCAAAATTAGATTTGAAAAAATGTGGTCATAGATTTAAAGAGCACAAAAATTTCAAAAAATCACCATGTCAAGATGAACTCATACCAAATCCATACCAACAAGTTTTACTCAAAAACTAATAATATTTTGCTTGTAATTGAAATTCGAAGGAATTTTGAAATTTCTCTTTCATAAGTTATAAAAATAGATTGGTGGTAGCATTCGTAAATCGAACCGTACAAATGGAATCTAAAACTCAAAATTTCACTACAAGAAAAAAATGCACTAATTAACAAAAGATCAATTTATTTACATTGATTATGACAACTTTTTGGGGGCTTACATTACAAAAAAATTCAGCCTTCCTAAGGGCTGCTCTAGACTAACAAACTAAGCTATCTCCAAGCTTGGTATGTCAATTTGAATAAGTCCTCCGTTGAGCAATCAAAAAAAATGACTGCTTGTCAAAACAGTCAGATTTCGCATTTTATTATTATTATTTTTAATCAATTTTTAACTCATAAAACTCGGTTCCTGTGCCATTGTCACTGCAATTTCAACTGCGCAGGAATAGGGAAAACGGATTTAAAAGTGTACTATGCTAGATGCATAGGATACCTAATGTGATACTAGAGTGACCTCTGAAGTTCTTTGAAGTCAGCCAAAATTTATTCTTAATTTTGCTTTAATATACTCTTATTTTTTCATTCCAAATCTGAGGGGATTTACTTCCAAATTTTTTTGGAAAACTATGTGAAATTATTAAATAGGATCAATTTAATTTTTGAACAAAAAATTTATAAGTCTTCCATTTTAGAGTCTAGTAGAAAAAAAAATAGGATGCTTAACTTGGGATTCCTCTAAACTTGTATAGTAGGTTTAGTTCTGTAATTGAAGTCTGACGAGGTATGATTAATAACTTTAGATTTTTTTTCCATTTTGCACTTCAAAGGAAATTCAGTTTGGGGTCTTGGCGAGGTTAGGGTATGCGTTGGCGCCCAATGGCATTAGGATTTCCTCCATCTGGCAAGGAGTTTTAAGTACATAGTCTCTTTGGGTTGAGTGGGCTGATTGCTGCCGATCCTCTGGAAAATTGCATCTTGTTCTTTGAGATAGGGTTGTGTGCTTCAGAGGAGATTCAAGGAATATTTGTAGTTTGGTTTGAAGCAAATTGTGGAGTTTGAAGATGACATCTCGTAGCCGCTTTGATGATCGTACTACTTGCAAGAACTCTAGAAATCCGTCTCTGTTCTTTGATTTGCTATGAATTTGGTTTGCTTTCCATTTTTGTTGTGTACGACCTATTGTTGGAGTTTGGGGTTTGGAATTGGGCAATAGATTGCAAATCTTGCAACCAGATTCAGCAGAGTTTAGGTTTTTGGAGGCCAATAATTTTCACAAAGTTTGAGTGCGGTTTAGGTTTAAGGGTGGAGGTTCAGCATTGACGGGCTTTGTTTTCTTGCAGCATGATGATGAAATCAAGATATTCACGCTTGCGGATGAAGATGCATTTTCAAAATGTGTTGGTACAGTAAAGGGCGAGGCTGGAGAATCTCCAATTGATCTGCAACTTCATCTCGAACAAAAGTAGGTTCTAATTTCCGGTTTCAATATTGGGATGTAGAAGAACGTTGCAGAGTGGCTATGACACTAGAATCCTTGACCAATGTTGAAGACACCATCTTCATGATCTCGGCTATCAAAGTTGAGGAAGAATTTAAAAATGTAGGCTCCAAATGACAGCCCCTTAGTAGCGAGCTGGATCTCTTGGAAACTCGACAAAATAACGGTCTAGAAGTGGAGTTGCCGGAATTCCCTCCAACGGACACAAGCGGCAGTGGCGGCACTGAAATCCACGTTGATCTTGTTGCTTGCTCGGATTAGCGCCTCCAGCAACGATAGCTTCTTTATGTCCAAGATTGTGGCCAAAGCAGGTGATGGCAACACTATAAGAAAACGGTTTTTTTTTGACGTCTGCAAAAACGCGACTAGACGTCATGGCTGACACAAAATTGACCCACGTGGATGTCCAAAAAAATGCGTTATAACGGACAGGCCAAAAACATGTACAAAAGACAAGGACACGTGCCAATTTTGAAGCTTGTTTTTGTAAAACGTCACAGTAGACATGGATTCCCAAGAAAGCATGGATGTAGCACGTAACTGACATGTGTCCTCCATGTCAACCCAAAAAAGGCAGGCAGGGCCACATAGGCAACTTTTTCATCCACGGATGGCCACGTAGGCAACTTTTTCCTCTAACCCATTTTTTTCATCTACCCATTTTTTTCATCCAACCCATTTTTTTCATCCAATCCATTTTTCAAAAAGTAATTAGTCAACAGAAATTAATCAATAAAATTATACAATAAAAAAAAGCAGAATTCACCAAGAATTTAAAAAAACTTACCATTTACCATCAAATTTATTTTGATGACAAAATTTCGTGAAAATGAAGATTTTCAGGGTCATATTTGTACCCATTCTTTATTCATGGTGAGACAAACAATGGGATAATTAGCCTACATTGTCTCAGACGTCCAGTCCGACATCCAACCTATTGTTTCAAACATCTAGCCCGATGTCCATCCAGCCATTTCTTATTTTTTTTCCAAAATATACCACGTGGTTGCCTGTGAGTGTTTTGAATCCCACCCTAGATTCTAATATGCACAACCAGGTTCTATGAGTAAATCTAAGTCTATGGGTGATTGGCTGTAGTAAACGAGCTACCTTCCAAGCAATAAAGCTTTCTTATCACAAACGTGAGTAATTAAGTAGAAGTTGAGGGAGGATTAATTTAATTCTAAGGATTTTTTCCTATTTTGAAGTCCTATCTTATCCTAAGCGTTCAATTGTCGCCTAATTAAGTTAATTCGATGTAAGTTCTAATCTAAAGTACGTTTTGTTGTAAATCTAACCTTATTTTTCTTATCAAATCTATTATTTCCTAATTTTTCCCTCTTAATCAACCTCTATCTAGTTTCTACTAATATTCTTTTACTTTGATTAAAGAATTAAGGATTGGTTTAGATTTGCAAAATCTTTGGTGAATTTTGACCGATTCAACGGTTCATCAAAATTCACCCTAGATTTTATCTTTTCCTAATGGTTTTACCTTCTTTTATTAAATTATCTAACTTCCTATTAAGACTTTCTACCTTGGTAAATTATGAATTTTAGTTTGTAAGGTTCTAGGTAAATTTTGACCGACTATCGGTTCATCTAAATTTACCTTGAGTTTTTACTCCTCTTGGTAAATTATTCTAACTTCCTTTCTAAATTTTCTACCTTTGTTAAAAATTCACTTACTTAATGCTAAAAAGTTTTAGTAAATTTTGACCGATTAACGGTTCCTCAAAATTTACTCTAACTTTTACCTATTCTTGAGATAAATCTAAAGTACTAATTACTTTTGACTTTTTCCCTACTAATCCTCTCCGGTAATTTCTAGGTTAATTTATCAATCAATTTTACAACAATTGTGGTAAAATTCCGATAGTTGATTCTTTTTCGACTTCTACTGAGTTGGTTAAATTAATTTGACGTGGTGGTTAATTTCTATCGTGGAAGTTAAAACCAAGGTTAATGTTTTTTATCCAAAATAAAGGTTGTTTAGGTGAATTTAGATTTTACCTAATTCTTATTTACTTCGGACAAAAAAAACTTACTTGGATTTAATTCTTTGTAGGATTTTACTTTAAATCTCTAAGGTTGTAATTTCCTTCTCAATTTCCTACTCTAATTTAGATCCTAAAATTCCTTTAGAATATTCTTTTGGATGATTTTCTAATTTTTTCATTCGTTTCTTACGTCAACTTCATTCTCTCACTACTTTCTCCATTTTTATCGGATTTCTATGTTTAATGTCTTTTCGGAAAGCTAGGAGAATTCTCTATTTAATTTTAAATTCTAATTTCACTAATTAAATCCTCCTAAGGTCTGATTCTATGTCCTAAATTCGGCTCTAGGTTTTTAAAGCAAATCTAACTTAATTAAAATCTAAAACACAATTAGAGAGTGAGAATTAAGAACGCACCTTGGAATCATTGATGGTCTCATGCTCCATCTGGATCGTGAAGTCCATGCCTTGTTGATGCGCTCCCTCCACTTTTGCGTATGTTCGATTCTTGACTTTGATGGCCCTTCTCTCCAATTACTTCAGATCCTCTTGCTCTTCCTTCTGTGTTAGTACTGAATCTGGAATGAAATTTTAGATCATAATCACCTTAAATGAATTTAGTTGTGGCGGCAGCTCAAACTTGTGTGTGGTCTGATTCCCTGTTGATTGAAGAAGCTTGTTGAAGGCCCTTGCTGGACGGAAGAGCTTCACTGATGTTTTTTTCGGTCAAACAGAGTTGACTTTTCTTGGTCCAATTATCTTTTTATCAATTGGTATGACTCTGTTACAAATTGAGCCCCTGTCGGCTACCTCCCTCTCGGTTTCTGAACTGGACTTCTCTAACTCAAATTTCAGAGTTTTTCTTGAGGTTTTGGAAGGCTTGAGACTATATCTGACCCTCTCTCCCTCTCGGTTTCTGGATTGGACTTCTCTAATTCAAATTTCAGAGTTTTTTCTAAGGTTTTGGAAGGCTTGAGACTCTGTCTGACCCTCTCTCCCTCTCAGTTTCTCAACTTTCCAAGCCAATCAGGTTGAAGAAAAAAGAATAAAATTTTGGGGCCCGTTGGATTGAGGGATGGTTGACTGTGAGTCTGATGATGGCAAGCGGTAACTTAATACACAGCACTGTACACAGCACTGCCTGGGTACCGAGGCTGATTGGCTTCCTCTGGCCTTTCTGGCTGACTGAAATTCTAAGGTTGGACGGTTGTTTTGCCAATTTTTGGGTAATCCCAAATTGGTATTCCCACACCAAACCTTGGGTCTCCCCTATGGGGACCCTCTAATGGAAATCTAACTAGGAATTTTTTGGAAGAGCTTTGCCGTACAACGGTCTGACTCAACTAACGACCACTCTTTTTATGCTTTTTTGAGTATTTCTAAAATTCTGTTTAAGGACGAAGCTTCGCCGTCCTGGAGGGTAGTGCCTCCAATGTTTGACAAAACAACTTCAACTTAAAAATATTAGTACTAAAAATTATAACTAAGAGCAAAGCTTTGCCGTATCGGGGGGTATGGCCCCGAATTCCGGACAAATTCCCACTTAGCGGTTAGTATGAGGGTTGGATCTCACCCAACTCACTCTAAAAATATAAAAGACTCTTGGACCACTTCTTCCAATGTCTAGGCTTCAGGGGGAATTTGCAACACTCAAAAGGTGTGAAATTCCTCGCCAAAAAAGCTCGGTAGGAAGTTTGTTAGTAGACAACGGACCCAAAATACAAATCCAAGGGTTCCAACTACCGGCTGCGCCGAGATCCGGTTAGAATGTCCTTGGGGTTAGTACTAAAATGAAAAGTGCAAAAGACAAGCACAAAATATGTGTTAGCAGTGGTTCAAAGGGACCCCAACGTCCTTTGAATGGCACCAAAAATCAACAAAAAGGGAGTTCAAGACTCCAATACATATAAAGCAGGGTTTTTGGTTCCAAACCAAAAACTCAACAATTGCCAACGATTTTGGCAGAAATACAAAGCGAAATATCAGAGCCTCGTGGCGGCTCTACAAGCAACATGAAGAAAAGGGGTGCAAAGGGAGTCGGTGGGAGCCCTTTTATACTTTTTTGGGGCTCCCATTAACCTCCTTTTACTCTAAATAATATCTAAGTAAACTAAAATAATATCTAAGTAAATTAAAATGACTAACTACTACACCTAAGTCTATCCTACAGCTGAATGGGCTATATCTTTTGGAGAAAAGCTCCAAATGGAAAATGGTCTGCGGCATTGGCTCCAAAAGACCCTTTTTAGTCTAGGGACTCCCTAACCCCCTACTCCTAAGTCGATTTTCTTCATAAAAGATAGTGTTTTCCAACCTAGTGAAAAAGGTGGAAAATCCAACTCTTGGAGTTTATGGTTTTTGCTAAGTTTGATTAGCCAAGGTTGTCCGGAAGGTCCAAAAATGTCAAAAAAGAGTCTCTGTTGACTTAATTTGGACTCTGCTTGCACGTGATTTGCTGGTCAATCAGCGAAATGTTTTGGAATTTAGTCAAATTCCGTTAGCGCCGCCAATTAGGGTAGTTGTCGATGTCGGAATGTCGCGAAACTTGATTAGGCTCTTATTTATACTAAAATACTCTATCCTAGTTTTTAGTGGGATTTTACCATTACTAGATTAATTCCTATGAATTTCTTAATCCGTGGTTACTCCGGTTGACTTCCCAGGAAGTCATGTTCTGCAATTTGGAAAATTGCGAAATAATTTGGGTAGCTTTTAGGAAGCCTCCAAATCCTTTCTGCAAAATCTCAAGTCAAACTGGTACTTATTCAAGGAGAAATAAATTCCCAACTTCCGATTTCAATTCCTTTACAAAGGAATTTTTCTCATATAAGGGAATCTTAGCAATCCGTCTTCGCCATTACACTCTGGGCATGTTTCTAAGCTAGAAACACCTCCCTTTATGTTTCGGTTGTCCCTCGTGATTTTCTGTGAGTTTTGGCTTGAAAATCCAATTGTATATATCTTCGTGGTAAAACTGTTTGTAATTTCTATCGGGATCTTAATAGTTGGGTGAAGGTTGGAATTGGAATCACTTCCAATCCATAATTTGGCTCTTATATACCCACTTCCACCGTTAGAACTTAAGAAATAGCATAGAATTGAATGATTTTGATGCTTTTGGGGTTTTCATTCCAACATGTATCATTCTACCTCAAATATCCACAAAGTAGTATAATTGATCAAATTGATAACAATTTACTCATTAAAATGAGTAAAAAGCAAAAAAAATTATACTCTGAGTTCCAGGTGACAACCTTGGGGCTCACATTGCCCTTCTCTAAATCTACTTGCTGTCGTGGCAGTTTATGTTGTATGTGATGTTATATAAAATCATGGCCACATCGCAGTTGACATTATCACAAATGTAGCCGTCTACAATGACAAGGTCGTGTTTTCTGCAAAACACATACACGTTTTCTGCAAAACATGTATACGTTTTTTGGAACATCTGACGTTTGAAAAAACACGACACGTTTTTTGCTAACGCAGCCAAAAATGTACTTTTTTTATAGTGCAATGTGCAACGGTGAAGAGCACAAACTGCACAGAGTATTGAAAGATCTTCCTTGAGGACCACAAATGGTGTTTGAAATCCTACAACCGCCATGACAAAGTAGTTGTGATCATGTATTGTCTTGAATGCAAGAATTTTGGTGGGACAGATGGGCAACATACAATGGACAAAATTTCAAATCTCTTCTCAAATTTTTGGAAAAGCCACATCATGAGTAATTAACACATCAAAAGTTGGTGTCTGCGAAAGGGGTTAGATTGGTGCAACTACCTCTAATCACTTGCAAAGGAAAAAAAGTTTGTGGTTCTCACATCGGATGATCACAAGCGTTTGGTGCTAGAAGGGGTTGAATTCCCAATCAAATGAACAAGAATGTGGATCCCAACCAGAAAACTTTTGAATTAATCAAAGGAAATCCCAACTCTACGGACTTGAAGAGCTTTTGGTGGAAAACTAAATGTGTAACTTGCAATAAAGTGTACAACCTATGCCCCTCCAAAAAAATATTTAGAAGCTAACCTGTTGAACCACGTTGGAGGATGCAGGTACACTGAGAAGGTAATTGAGTCAGCCACATTGGGAAGGGGTGCTACTCTTTTTGGGAAGAGGGGGAGGCCCATAAAGTCTACGGGAGACACTTCCAATTCCAATAAAAAGAAACTAAATGCCTTCTTTGGCCATTCTGTAGCCGGCCCGTAGGTAAGTGTTTCCTGTTCCATGGATTGATTTTATTGCAAAAACTAATGTGCTGCGATTTCAAGGGACCATTTGCTATGTTACTATGTATGCCAGAAAATCATTCGATGTGGCTAGATTGTTGTTTGATATTAAGCCTGGTCAAAGTTGGTACCCCGAACCTTGTCTATAAGAAGTTGTTGTGGTGAATGGCTACTGTGTAAATATTATGGGAACCTTCAGACATCATAGTTTTCTTATAATATCTAGGAATAATGAACCTTGGGTTGGTTAAACTTGCAATATGTGCGCAACTATTCCATGTCTAACAAACTTTAGGTTGAAGCTGATGAAGGAGGACAAGTCTATTCAAAAACGTGGTATGGGGACTACGGAGGGTGGGAGACACATTGGATATCTTTCTTTGCCGAAACTCATTACACACAGTAGGTCCATGTCCAAAAAATTGTGAGTTGAGCGTCTTTATCATTTGCAATGGCAGCCAAATTCAAGATTGTCCTATACTGAAAAAGTCCACAACCGCTGCTTCTAACAAACATAATCTATATAAGTTTTATACAAATATTTTGGCAGCACCTAGGTCTAGTGCGTTTGGAAGTAGGCCAACATTATGGGATTTTTTGCAAGACATTGCTGCTAACTTTTAAACATTCCAAAAATTCCAAGGCCCTTGCCTAAGCAATGAAGGTCTACGGAGGAAGGTAGATGTGTGACTTATTTTCACTGAAGTGCTTCAGTTCTCGTTACAGCACTGTGAAGAGGGAGAACAAAAAAGGCCTACAACATGTTCCAAGCGAGCATGGTGAGATTTTTGCATCAATAGGTGAGATTTATAAGGATACTAAAGCTGCCCATAGAATCACTGGGACACTCCTAGTGATACTAGTTGAAGACGAGACAAAGGTAAGATCTTGAATTTCATACGAGCAATGTTTTGATAGTTTGACTAGTTTTTGTGGTTCTAAGAAAACCATGTATGTGTATCAAATTACAAACCTCTTGTTGGCGTAGGTGAGGCAGGTTACAACCAGGGCTTTTTTTTTTTGTCTTTCTGGTGCCAGATTGCACCAACAAAAAAAATCTGGCAAAAAAGGTTATAAAAAATGCCAAAAAAATTGGATGAAATTGCCAGACAACTTTGAAATTAAAAAAAATATTAGATGAAATCGCCTAATTGTAGATGAAAACCATATTATACATCCAATAAGTGGATGAATGTTGCAATTTAGAGCACCACTGTAACATTTTGCATGGCCATTATGGCACTTCTTCACAAATGAAAAAAACAAACTGGTTACAACAAAATCTTAGAATGTTTTTGGAATGACAAAGTAGGAGATTTTGCAAGGGTTTTGGTGGTGAGCCCACTCCATGAGAAGTTGCCAAGGTTAGTGCTTTGTGTGTCTTGTACTTGTAATTGCTTTTATTCAAAGTGGACTCACAACCAATGGGTCAGAATCAATAAATAGTAGGACATTGCAAGCATGGTGTTGGACGCATCATTGGTTATGCTAGAGATGGAAATTTGTGAAGTTTTTTTAGCTCCTATAAAACCTTTCATCCAATTTGAAGACCACCAAGTTCTTACACACCTAATAATGATAGACTACCAAATGCTTTTATACCTTTCTACTATTTGAAGTGAATAAATAAGAGTATATTAAAGCAAACTTCATAATAGATTCTTAAAATTCTAAGTGACTTCAAAGGACTTTACAGACAACTTTCAAGGCAACTAAAGCCCATCATCTAAGGTTCATAGATAATTTGGAATAAATAATGTATCATTTTTTGTCTATATCTTCTTTAATGACATTAAATACCCACTCTATAAAACTATTTTCCCCCACATATTCTTCTTCCCCTATGTTTTTTCTACCTAAAATCTAATACATGGTATTAAACATGACCCTATAGTTATAAGACCCGACATGTAATTCTACACATTCTATATTAATAAAACATTTTTTAAAATTTTAGGTACAACAAATATATAGTACCCTATCTTGTCAAAATGTAGGAAATAGTATCTATCATTGTCAAAATGAAGAAATAGTACCCTATCATTGTCAAAATGTAGAAAATAGTATGTATCATTGTCAAAATGAAGAAATAGTACCCTATCATTGTCAAAATGTAGGAAATAGTATGTATCATTGTCAAAATGAAGAAATAGTACCCTATCATTGTCAAAATTTAGGAATTGTGTGCAAAGTAGAATTTTAGACCTCATTTTGGCATAGTAGAATAACATTTTTCAAAATACTTTGAACTAAAAAAAGTTGTATAATAAATACAAATTTTATCTTAAGAAATCCATTTGAGATTTTAGACCTCCAATCAAAAGTTATGGACAAGTTTCAAAGTGGATGTTTGAAATTGTCAAATAAAATGTCCCTTCCAACCCCTCTCTTAAATTTGTCCATAACTTTTGATTGGAGGATCAAAATCTCAAACGGATTTTTGGAGATGAAAGTTAGCTTGATTTTACACATTAGCTTAGTTTAAAGTGTCTTGAAAAAATTAATTATACACTGCCTAGATGAGGTCTAAAATTCTACTTAAGCTACAATTCCTACTTTTTACTTAAGTATGAGCGGTTGAGCTCCTACTAATCCTCATTTACATATCCCATATGGATTGTCTTACTTCCTACCACCCCACTTGTATAAAGACCTTGTCTTCTCCTCACTCCCATCACCAACGTAAGCAACATTCAAAGTTTAATTGCTACATATATTGAACTACTTGGAAAATAGTGGTGGATTTTGGCATTCAAAGTCTAATTGTTGTGTAATTTGGATTATTTGAATGTAGTGTTAAATCTTTTAAAATTAAATTTTAAAGCATAGAATCTATTTTGAAAACTTTAATTAATTATTTGGCATCAATGTGATGGCTGCTGACGTGGCAATCCAATCCATGTGTCGGTTCTATTAATGTGGCAACCTTGCCTATGTGGGAGGTTTTGCCTATGTGGTAGCTTTAAATCAACATCCTAGTGTTTTTTTTTGTCCTAACCAAAATGTCCTAATTAATTCTTTTAACCATCATATTTGAGTTGATTATCATATTGGTTCGGACACTATTTTTTCTTATAGTATCTATAATTTGTATTTGCATTTTACTTTTAAAATATTCTTCTACGTGGTATCTAAAAATGATTTTCCTCAAATCATAAACTATAGAGAAGACTATGGACATTTAGGGATTAAGTTTAATTTACAAGCAATCGAGAAGAGACACCATGAGTACCTCTTAAAATATGTAATTTTGTTAGAAGGGTGACTATTTGAGACACTAGGGCCAAGTCCTATCTCTCTAAGTCCCACTTCAAGGTTGAATCTTAACTTTCTTTAAATGAAAAATGAATTAAAAATGAGATATGTGGTACTTGAAGTTTCATTTTGTGAAGGCCAAAGTTCCAATTCTAATTCCCAAATTTTCCAATGTACAATAATACATGGCTAAAATGTATCTAAAAAATGAGTGGCTTTGAATGTCAAAAGTTGAATGCAATTAGGATGCCTTTAATCTAAGATTTCTTTTGGTTAATGTTATGGTTGGCATTGCAAACAATAGCCATAAAATTCCTTCATTACAGTGTTGTTGATTCTTTTACAGAAAAAGATGTTTCATCAACTAATCTCACAAGATCACTTTCTAGTGTATATTTTGCAAATTCTAGTTGCTAGCTCTTTATATGAATTGTAGCTATGAAAATTATCCTTTTTGAAATCAACTTCATCAAATAAAATGACACTTAGAAGGCTAGGAATTAACTTCATGGAAATGGGTATAGGTACCCTTGAAATTGAAGGCCTATTTGAATAAACTTGAAGAGGTCCCACATAAATATTTTTGGCAATCTATTGTCCAAACCCAACCTAGTGCAAATGTAATAATAAGGAGATAGAAATTTCCAAATTTGTATTGTTGTACAACATTTTACCAATTCCATCTGAGCTAGAGTCAAGGATCTACCAAATCTTTTTTTAATACCAAAAGTTCAATGACTATGTTTTTTCCCAAAATGCTCCAAAACTGTCATTTCTAGTATAAGTACCAAATTTTAGAAAAAAAACTTTTTTTGACATACAAAACTATAGGATCTTATAGTATGCTGACTTGAGAACATGTAGTAAAAATTTCAGAATTTTTTACCACTTGGATTGCAAGATGTAAGCGTTCAAATTCACAGAAATCATTTTTTTTGCCCTGAGAAATCAGGGCAACTGCACTTTACAAGCTCCACTTTTCTATGAAAAAATGTCCAAAATGGTGCTGCATTTGTGGATTCATTTTCCTAAACAAGTTGGCTACATGCTTAAAATTTTTCACATCATGTGGAACTGCACAACATATAGAAAAAAATAGTAAGTAGAAAAAAGTAGAGAATGATTCAAACAACATATGAAATTGTTAAAAATTTAATTATAAATTGAAAAAAGCCAATTCCAACAGTTGTAATTTTGTAATAAGCAATCTACATCCTATGAATTTATTTTTTTCCAAACATGTTGAAAGTTGAGTTAAATAAACGACCTCAAAGTTTATTTCTGAGTAGAGAATCCATAACTGCCCACAAATTAAACTCTTCATAACTTTCATCTGATTGATAAAAACGAAATGACTCAAAGCTAAGTTTCCACGTACATAAAATCTAAAAAAACTAATTTCAAATTTTTGCTTCTAAAAAAACTAGATTTTTTTAATCTGCCTAATCTACTCTTTTACAAAAAATAATAACATATTAGGCCATAACTTCCATAACACGCAGTAGCCTTCAAAAAGGCTGCCTTTTCTTCTCTACAGTCCTCATCCACAAAATTCATCCTCATATAATCAATGTAAACTTGAGTACCAAGATAGTGGCAATACATTATGGTATGTTGCATTTCTTTTATTAATTTTCGGACTAGACATTCAAATCAACAAACATTTGTAGATAAAGATGTTGATAAAGTATCCAATGAGTAATGCATTACAACCATTTGCCATCAATAACATATTTTAGATTTTCAAGTGAAAAACAACTCTATATATACCCATGGAGTGGTAGGCGGTAGAATAACCCATGTGGTATAAATAAATTAGAATCTGTAGTTTCTCAAGCACTCATAGTTAAGTCAAAAACAAAGAATGGTGCTAAAAGTAGAATTTTAGACCTCATTTAGACATAGTAGAATGACTTTGCTCAAAAAACTAAAAACTAAAAAAAGATGGTGAATAAAGATAAGTTTCACTTCCAGAAATCCGTTTGGCATTTTGAACATCCAATCAAAAGTTATGGACAAATTTGAGAGAGGGTTTTTAAAAATGTTAAAAGAAAATGTCCATTTCAAATCCTCTCTCAAATTTGTCCATAGCTTTTGATTGGATGTTCAAAATGCCAAACGGATTTTTGGAGGTGAAATTTACCTTCATTTACCAACTTATTTTAGTTTTTAGTTTTTTGAGCAAAGTCATTATACTATGACTACATGAGGTCTAAAATTCTACTTTTAGCACCATTCTTTGTTTTTGACTTAATTATGAGTGCTTGAGAAACTACAAATTCTAATTTATTTATCCCATATGGGTTGTTCTACCTCCTACCACTCCATGTGCATATGAAGAGCTTCTCTTGTCACTTAAGAACATAAAACATGAATGACAATCTCATCAAAGTGATGTAATACCAACATTGAGATAATTCACCTCTAAAAATTGATTCCCATTTTTGAATAAGTTTGCTAGTTTGTTTATAATTTTGTTTCAAAGTACTTAATTTTTCATTAAGCCCAATGTGGTAATTGATCTAGGCACTTTGTTGAGTTTTGATAAGTTTCGACAAGTGTCCTTATAATAACTGATTTGGTGTGGAATATACCACACCATTTCATCCCTCGGATGAAATGATGTGGTAAATTCCACATTATTCCATCTGGAGAAGGTAGCAGCAGTGGCTGAAACTAAATGTTATATCTGACTCATATTTCCAAATGTCAAAAATGAGTGTGCATGAAAGATATTCCTCATCTACACCTTCTATTAAAATTTTGGCCTAAAATACGTTGACCGTCATTTATACTAGTCTGCCTAAAATTGCTTTGTAGCCAAAAAACGTAATTTGGTCCTTTAGGTGTTACTACAAGAAATTGTGTAAACCAACAGATCAAAATATGGCAGCTACACCCAAGAATACCACATTTCTAATTGCACTTCCTATTTTTTTGATGGAAAGGATTTACTTAATGTCTCAAATTGCTACAATTGCATAAAAACAACTTTGTATTTCAAGGGTGATGATTTAAGGGTAAGGTAGAAGTACCTATTTTGGACAACCTCCCAATGATGACTATTTAGGGTGATTTATTGTAGACAATAGTTGGATGCATTGTTTATTGAAAAAGATTCTCTGATTGTACCTTCTCGTCCACCCATTTTTTTTTCATCCTTGATTAGGGAGAAATGCCACAGCTAACCGTAACAGGTGAGTCTATGAAATTGGAATTGGTCCAAATGAAAAAGCCATATTTTCATTGAATAAATATGAATTCTTGAGAAAAAAATTCCTTTTTTTTGCATTCTTCCGCATCCTTATATCTGCACACATTGAGCTCAATTTCTCAACAAATTCCCCATATGCTGTATGCTAAGATGCTCAAGTCATCCGTTATAGGTACCTCTACTTTAGTTTAGTGGCATAAGTAGGTACCTTGTGCTTTCAACTTTTAAAAATTCATAGTACATTTGTTGGTGCTAAGAAAAATAGAAAGTGATTTGGGTTGGATTTCTCTCAAGGAGGCTAATAGTTTCACATCAAAATTTCATCATTTGTTTACAAAGCTATTCGGGATAGAAAAGGTGGTGGTTTTAGGTGTGCATATCTCACCGTAATCAATAATTGTTACAACATGCAAAGTCAACGAACTACATACCCTACATGAAGGTTAGATTCAAACATAAATTGAATGTTTTTTGGAATGTTTGGAATATTACAAGTGAAACGCTTGAAATGTTGCAAAACTTTTTCATCTATATTGCCTACATTTTTGAATATTTTTTTAAAACCTACGTCAAGCCTTAAGTCCCGCAAGACAGGTTTCCCAAAACAAGAAAACTTAGAAGTTGTCGAACACAAAAAAATTTCGATGCCAAAATGCCAAAACATAACCACCAAAAGTTCCAACTGCCTCAAACCCTTTGCACATGAAAAAGAAACTATTTTAGCACTCACGTACGGTAGTTATCCGCAAAGTGAAAATTTGCATCCCACATGATCCGAGTGTTCAGTTCTCCAGCCACGACGACTGTTCCACGTAGATTGGTCTCGTCTCTAGAGCGAGGAAAGCTTCTTCCGCTTGGGTTCAAGTCTTTACTGCCCGGTACAGTACTGTACTACATTCGCCTGGGATTACCGGTAGACTCTGAGCCCCGGCTACGAGTTTCTGAGAGCGCTCACTCCGAGGGCTATTTGACTTTGGGGTCAGGTATGGATCTCTGCTGCTTTGATCACTATTCTGCATCTTGCCAATCCATGATCGAGTTACGAAGTCAGACTGCTGGCGTTTGCTCATTGTCGTCATTGTTAGTACCCTGCTGAAAGCGTTTCCAGCATTCATGTTCAGATTAACTTAGGTTATTTTAACCATGAGTCTGATCGGAGCTGGCAGCTTTTCGCGTTCTGTCTTGGACAGTTATCGGTGCAATTGTCAGAATTCCGAAAATGGTCAATCTCTAATTAGGTAGCTAGGCTATGGCTCTGATCGATACATTACTGCCTCTGATGGCGGTTGACTCTGTAGCCAAATTTCACAGTCGTGTCTTTGACAATCAGGTGCAATGGCGGCCGCCCTGGTGCGACCTGCGATTCTTCTCATGCCAGCGCCATCTGCAGGATTGATTAGAGAACTGAGAAGACTCCGAGTGCGTGGCGATTTCGTGCGCATCCCTTCGTGCGCGCTACACACCGTCGTGGCGACTGAGGACCCTGTAAGCCTTCCATGCTTTGAGAATCCAGGATTTACGGTCTTAACTGAGGATTTACGGTTTGGGGTCCTGGGGGAGGCATTCTTGAGCGCTTGTATGCGTGTTATATGCTTTAAACTTAGATAATTTCAATCTGAATTAACGTCAATATTGTTTTGCTTTGAGAATCCGGGATTTAGGGTTTTGTTTTCTGCCCCGGTTTTTTTTGGTTTCAGATTGGGGAGCGATATAAGCACATTATCACATCTGGTCAACATACATTCAGGGGCGATCTTAGTGGAGAATGGGGTGCTGGTGGCACAGCTCCTGAGTATGCTCACCCTCTCCACCTTTATTAGCGTTTCTTTCTATAAATGGGGACTGTAGAAGATGGGTGACCGATTATGTCTCTTGTTTCTCTTCAATTGCAAGCATTAACTTTAAATTTAGAAAATGAGAACGGAGTTTGCTGCAACGCAACATCACTAAGAGGGTTTCAACCTCTGCAGGGTCTCATCGATAGGATGGTCGGATGTCAGTTAGGGATTAGGGTTTTAGTAAGAACAAATGAATGAGAAACGGATAAGAACGTGACGGATAAATCGTGACACACTTTGCATTTAATATAAGAGATTGTCTCGTATTCATATTAGCTATTTGCAACCCATTGAACATGAAAGTTTGGACTGGGATGTGATTTGCTTGAAGACCAAAGGACTATGCGTTCGCTGGCTTGGCAATGTGCTCGTCGATGACAATACGCTTGGTCAGCTTTCCTTGTCAACCATTAATGGTCCTTCTGTTTTTTCAAGTATTGAATTAGTACCGGTGCTCTTGTTAGTGTGCACGGAATGTTGAACCAGTTTTCTTTTTCTTTTTGAGTAGACCTCTCACTCAGGATCAATGGGCAGTTTGCAGATAGGAAGGGATGGCCTCTTCGACGCGTGACAGTAACTGTCAAGGAAATCGGCAAAGACATTCGTAAGTGTAGAAATGTAGTACAATGTTTTCATGTCGAGTTTCAAATCTTGATCGCAGTAGTGAATATAGGTATTGGGGATTTGAATGTGAGTGACAACTCGACAATTCTGGCATTTATCATAAATCATATGACATTGCAGGGAGACTGAATTTATCATAAGTCATAAATTGGAAGACTGAATTTATCATAAGTCATTACAACAAGAAATAAATGTGAACTTGATTAGTTGTTGTAAGATGAGGCTCAGAGGATTACCTGAACTGAATGAATACTTCAAATCATCGTCTGTGCAGATGGAACCCTCCCTGATGCGCTTCAAGTGATAGTCTCCCTTGAGGGCGAATTAACTGACGCTCAAAAGACGAGGTTGATTGAGATCTCAGGTATTCCCAGGTGCAGTTTTCATGTTTTATATGTATAAAGTTTTCCTCTTCGAGACAAACGAGGAGTTTTGCCTGCTTAAACAACAGCTGTGTTTGCTCATTCTGATCTTTCAAGATGTTGCGTGTGCAGCCAAGTGCCCAGTCAAGCAGATGATGCTTGGGAAGATGCGTGATGGGATTTCTGTACACCTCTCTCCATAGCCATGCCATCTCATATTCTTTTGGACAAGAACGTTTTGTGATTGTGCAACGTCTTTTGAGCTGCTGCGTACAGTTTTCAGGCTTTCCTCGAGGTTGCAGCAAGTACATGTAGATTATCGAATGACTCGTTCTACTTAATGAGACTAGTATTAACTTTCCATTTACAGTACTAGGCTAGAGATCATATAGCATAGGACAACCAGCTTTTGTAGTGGCTGTTTACCTCGACCTAACTTTTTATTTATTAAATTTGCTGTAACCTCGTCAAAACTTGGATTATAAGATTGCAATTATGCTTGGTTTGCTCATTTGCTTGCTTCCAGTCAGTGTTCTTGTAGTATAATAATAGAATTATGTCATGGTTTTAATGTCAAGCCTCCTTGCTAACCGGAATCTTGAGGATAGTTGGATTTCGTTGAGGATAGAATGAGAGTTTTCGTGGTGTAGTTGGTCATCACATCAGTCTAACACACTGAAGGTCTCCGGTTCGAACCCGGGCGAAAACATGACTGTGGCCTTTTTTCTCTTCCAGATTCGTGGATGCTATGTTTTGTTGAATGTAATGAACACGGCATGAGATGTTGCCGATTTTGGACTCATGGGTGCCATATTTTGTTGAAGGTACTGAACAAAACATCAGTTGTGTAATGATGAGTTATTTGTGTTCGTTGATTGCATCTTTAGTTATTTCACATTCTACGCTAATTTTGTGGTGTGCAAGTGGCCAGTGGACAATCTGTAAATTTGTGGTCGAAAACTACCTTGATTTGCTCGTCTTCTTTTCGAGTCTTATCAATTCTATTCTCTCCTATTTGATTCTTCAGGACCTTCTCTCCTATTCTCGTCATCATTTTAATAATAGCTCCACAGTTGCGTACATGTGATTTCGTTCAAAAGAATGGACTTCCAATTGGCTCAAGAATGTTTTGATTCTTCTACTTCTAGGTAGTTTTATATGTTTTAGAATTAATTTTAGTCACGATAATGACCACAAGTCAATGTGGGGTGTTGCAAAATCTAGATTTCAAGTTTGGAAATTTGAACATAAATTGAAGTTCCCTCCCCATGGTATGAATTATACATTCACCAAACATATTTTTGGTTCTTAGTTATAATTCTCGCAAGAGAAGAAGTCTTTTTAACGTATAGAAGAAGAACTCAAATTGAGAATCTTATTTGGATTAGGTTAGCAATAAGAGGGATTGACATATGTGCTTGTTGCCACTCCTATTGAAATCAACCTTGGGTTTTATACAACGTCACTTATGCACTCTACATTCTACACACCAATACTTTAAGTACTAATTAAGTCTTTGATTTAATTTCTAATAAAGTCCATTGTATTCTATTGACAAAAATTTATCATTTTTGTTTCTATTTATAGTCATTGTCTTTCCATTTTCTTGAAACTCAAAATCTTTTGTTTGGAATGTCAAAAGCATCAACTTTACCTCTTGTTGCTCTTTAGTTTGAATATTGTGTCATCATTTACTAAAGTTCATATTGCAATCACTACAAGAAATTGAAGGTATAAATGATTGCAAAAAATGACTCCAAATTGACTTCTTATAGTAATTTTGGATGAAAATGACTTGGGACCCCTATGGTCATTTTGGACAAGTCGTTTTTAAATGACTGTAGTGCTTATTATCACCATTCGTTTTTTCCTTGGATGGATGTTGGATGAAAAAGTTTAAGGTGGAAAGTGGACATTCACATTAGTAGTCATTTACAAGTCATTTTGTAGTTGTCCGGGCCTGTTTCAAATCTATCTTTTTTCTAGATATTTGAATTTCAGATCTATCTTTCTTTTAGATTTTAGAATTTCAAATCTATTTTTTTTCTAGATTTCAAAAATTCAAATATTGGTATTTAGTAGATTTTATTGGATTAGGAAGCCTCATAATTTCATAGACTTTAAAATATCTTGGATTTTAAATATTTTTTGAAATCTACAAATTGTAGAAATCTAAACTCTATAAAAATCTACAAATTGTAGAAATCGTAGAATTAAATCAAAAAAATTCATGACATTAGACTACAACAAGTTACAAGTCTTACATATTCGACCTAATGGTACTCTTTACAATTTGACATGGGACAATTGATATAAGACAAATGAGAATGAACTTTGGAAGCAACTAGGAAACAATTAGAAAACGACTGAGAAACAACTAGTGTACGACTTAAAAGCAACTAGGAAACAATTAGCTTCACTATTAAAAAATTCAAATTTTTTGTTATTATTGGATATATATAACCATAAGATCTTGTAGTACAATGACTTGAGAACACGTGGAAAAAATTTCAGGCATTTCTACCGTGCGGATTGAAATATATGAGTGTTTGAAATCACATAAATGCTTTCTTTGGCCCAGCAAAAGACTGGGCATCTGTGCTTTATAAACTTGCTTTTCTATGAAAAAATGTCCAAAATGGTGGTGCTTCTTTGGTTTCATTTTCCTAGGCAAGTTGGCTATTTGCTTGAAAAATTTTACATCATTTGCAATTGCACAACATATAGAAAAATAGTAATAAGTAGAAAAAAGTAGATAATGATTTAAAACACTAAATTGTTAAGAATTTAGTTATGGAATTGAAAAATGCCAATCCCAATGGTTGTAATGTTGTAATAAATAGCCTACATCCCATGATTTTATTTCATTTTCCATAAATATTGAAAATTGAGTTAAATAAATGACACACAAAGTTTATTTTAGAGTAGACAATCTATAACAGCTTGCAAACTAAAACTTTTCATAACTTTCACTTCATTGATCAAAATGGATTGATTCAAAGCTTTCTACAAATACATAAATCTAGAAAACCAATTTCAAACTTTTGTTTATGAAAAAAGCAATTTTTTTTATCTGCATGGATGGGAAAAAAATAATATATAAGAACACAACTTTTTATTCATATTTCCAAATGTCATAAAAAAAATTTTACATCAAGGTTATTCCTCATCTACAACTTCTATTAAAGTTTGAGCCTAAAACATGCAAATCTCTAGTCACGCGTACTTGCCCAAAATTTCTATGTTGCCCAAAAACACATGCTAGTCCTTTAGGGGGTAAATTTGCTTGATTTTCAGCATATCGGAATTGACAATTGCAATACTAATGTGCTTCAACATATGATATGCTTCAACGATATCTTTTCTATCCACATTTCCCTTCTTGTGCCAATTAACATGAAAGTCATATTCTAAATTAGTGCTACCATAGTAGTTCGCTTACTTTTGCCTAGGAATTAATCCAATATCCATTTTGTGAAAACAATTGTACATAGCTACAGCATCAAGGTTCCTAAGTAGAGATTTGGTTGTGTTCTAGACTCAGTATAATTATCAGTGGGCCTAAGGAGCAATTAATTTCCACAGTTTTGTTTTACACTAACACTAATTTTGCGCCCTCACTAATAGGATGAATGGATGAGTGCAGTTAACTTACGCCGACCAATGGAGTAAAAGTCAGTGTGAGTTACATGGCCTTTCCAGTAAGCAACATCTGGCAGGTGCCAAGTGCCCTCACCTCCAGACACCGGTGGTAACAAGATCAAGGTCCCGATCATAATAGAACGAGTCGACATCCCAATTTCAAGACCTGATTTCGGGACCTGGATAACATTGCAGTGTCTCTCCCCCTGCGGACTCCGTGCGGAGCCCTGTCGGCAAGTCGATTCAGAGCCGTGTCGGTCATTGAGCTGAGCCGTGGCGATGATGGAGCGCCTCTCGATTTCGTTGTACGTCTGCACAAGTGTACCATAATGTTCTTTTCAAGACTTTCTAGTAACATTGCCGCTAGCTTTTGGTCTTAGCATGAATTTGAAATTCCAGGGGTTCGGATTTGAAATTCCAGGGGTTCGGAGCTTGTCAGATCTTGGACTTTGGGGTCTGTGACAAGGATCTGGAGAGTGTGATTTCTAGGTTTGGTGCTCAGTGCTAACTAGGATTTCGTTCTTGATTTTATCTTTGGGGGCTAATTGTAGATCTGTAATTGATTTTTTCTTCCCGGATTTTTCTTAAAAAGTTGGAGTGTTGGGTTAGTTGTTGTGGGTCATTGAATTCATGTGAGAAGAGCGTGTTTTTGTATTCGAAGGGAATGGTGTGCAAGAATTTTCGATAGCACTACTACATCGATGTCTTTGAGGGCATGAATTTGTGCACGGCATTTCGAAATCCTGGAAGGAGAGTGAGCGAGCCATTTGGAAATAGAATTAGGTTTCACTTGCTTAGATACAAGCCTCGTCTTCCTAATTGGTGAAGAGAAAGAAAATTCAAGTGATGGAGAGGCTTAAGAAACTGCTGCAGCAACCCGACAACCGCATATGTGCGGATTGTGGAGCGCCAGATCCAAAATGGGCGTAAGTGGGACTGCTTTCTCTTCTCTTTCTTCGCACTGTATTTTGTTGTTGAAAATCGTATTCCAACACTTATGTGATAATTTCTGATTGGATGCTTCTCTCATTGCTAATGCAGATCGACAACTATAGGAGTGTTTCTTTGTATCAAATGTTGTGGAGTGCACCGTGGCCTTGGTGTACACATCTCTAAAGTAAGTGCATTTCCTCATCTCTGACAGTTAGTGTATATGCTGACCGTCGCTCGTGGTGATAGAAACATAAATATTATTGCGATGTTAGCAATGGTGTTGAGCTCAAATGTCCGATTCTCTCCTGGAGGAATTGCAACAGAGGGAATAGTTCTGGTTTGACTTCGAATGGATTGGCATTTGGAGACCTCCTTAGCGCACTATATAGAGGATACTGTTTGCGTCACTGTAATTATTCAACCAAGATGTGGGAGTGTGACTTTTGGGTGACCAGTTTAGAGCTGTGGAGAGATCGTTTTTGGTGCAATTGCTAATATGTGAGCTCAAATTTCTATCACTTCGTATGGATTTCTTACACGATTTCAAAGGGGAAGTTATAGACCAAGTCTATAGGTGACAGTAGACAACCCCATTTACATTCAAGGATCAGTGATCATAGATATTTATCCTAGTGACGCTTGCATCAGTTTCTAATAAGTCCAACCAAGTCCCGAATCAAGTGCATGAGTTGGTAATAACAGGGGGCAGTGTAGGAGACGGAATCATGTCCCTAATGGTTGTAGTATGCTCTACCTTATTCGAGTGCCATTAGAATGCTGTCGGCAAGATTTGATCTCATTTTGGGCTTATGGTTCAGGTTGTTTCTGTAACGCTGGATGACTGGTCAGACGAGCAAGTTGACCTCATGGAGGCCATAGGTGGCAATGCATTATCTAACTCCGTGTACGAAAATATCATACCCTCTGATACACGAAAGCCTCCTCCCGACGCATCTGTCGAAGAACGCTCCGATTTTATAAGGTAATCTGCTTACTTTTACGAGGAATGTCCATAACAGGAGAAGAGTAGCATGTGTTCCAAGTGCTTTATAGAGAATGCGCATATTTCGCTACGTCGCAAAGCTCAGGGCAAGCGTTGAAATTTGCTTCATTCCTAAATTTATGTAATGAGCAATTGAGCAGTACAACCCCTTGAAATGAAAGTCTTGTAACGATGTTTCTCTTCCTCTCATCAAGTGCGCACCCGATTTGTGTAGGCGAAAGTATGAGGATCAAGAGTTTCTAAAACCAAACTTACGAATGAAAGCAACTTCGCGCACAAGGTCTTCTGCTACCGCAGTCGAAGTAGTCAAGCCCCCAGTACATAGTAGCAGATTTTCCTTGATGAGAAAGAGGGATTCAATGTACAGTAGCAAGGATTCTTTCAGCAGCAACAGCAGCTCAGTGGGGCGCAGCAGTCAGCATAGTACTCCACCTGCCAGTTTTAGCAGTTTCAGGAGCGCCTCTTTCGCCCCAGGCCTTAACACTGGTGCTTCCTTGTTTCCTACTTCAACCCCAAGCTCGGTATGTCCAAATTATCCATACATTGTCATTTCGTGCAGTAACGAGGTATTGTGTGACAACATGTCTCCGAAACTTCCGGTGTCCTATCTAAGTCGACTGGTTCTGAACACACATGATAAGATTTTCCTGCTATTTAGGGCAGCATGTGCATGAGTTGCTTGCCCGTGAGTGCTATAATTGGGCGATTATTGATTTTACGCCTAGATGCTTGATTTCTTGAAGCCTTCATGCCGTTCCATAAAAGCTAGGCACTGACATAAAATTTCTTTCTTGAAATTTAAGTTTGTAAAATTCATCGTATTATTGATGCTAAGAATATTAGCAACGTTGTTTATGAATTAGTGGAGGTATTTACATAGTTATAGAAAGCTGACCCTGTCTCCCTACTTGGAGCCAGTTTCTGCTGTCATATCCAAGGACTTCTGTGAAATTCAAATTCTGATCGATGGGTTGTGTTTTTATCAGGCCGGCATGGTTGAATTCTTGGGAATGCTGAAAGTGAGAATCGTAAGAGGCATAAACTTGGCTGTTCGAGATTTTCTTTCTAGTGATCCCTACGTTTGTGCCATCCTTGGAGGACAGGTGCTTATGACACTTGACCGCTTGAAATGCTTATTAGTTTCAATTTCAAGCATGCCCGTAGTTTTGAGATCTCGAGTTTCTTCGGCTATACTCAACTCAAGGGAGTCATTGTTGTTGAACTCACAGATTCGTATTTTCCGTCCCTGTAGAGCGCTAAAACCAAGGTGGTGAACAGAAACCTCAACCCCGTCTGGGATGAGGAGCTCATGCTTTCAGTCCCAAGCCCACCTCAGCCCCTCAAGCTGGTAAGTTTTGTAAGAACGGGTTTCTTCAGATCGATCGGCAGTATGTGTGTAGTTCAATACCACCAAGCCATAATGTATGTATTTGTGCATTACAGGATATGTGAAGCCTGATAAGTTGTTATGAGCGTACTTCAATGACAACTAAAATCAAATGCTGTAGGCAGCATACAGTAGTAGTATTTGTACAACATAGTATTTCGTTTTATCTAGATGCTAAAAGGTACTTTGGCCTACCCTTGTGTTGTGCAGCAAGTGTTTGACCATGACGTCTTCTCAGCTGATGACTCAATGGGAGAGGCATCCATAGACCTCAGTCCACTGATCCTGGCTGCTCAAATGCACCAAGGAATGTTCGAAGAGTTTGGTTGTGAGCAAATAGGACGGTGGCTGGCCACAAGTGACAACGCTCTTGTCAAAGATAGCAACATTGAGGTCATCGACGGATTGATCAAGCAGGAGGTGCATCTGAAGCTTCAGAACGTGGAGAAGGGGGAGATTCAAGTCTCGCTGGAATGGGTTCCTCTCAATGGATTGTAATCCGTCACCAGATGTGCTGTAGTGCAGATGATTGAAGCTGACTCCGCCAATCTCTGTCAGGATTCAGCATCATTGCGTTTTTCAATTATAATTTTTTCTCCAACTTTAACTTGCGTTCTTTCCAACTGACTCACCAACCCGCCAAGAATTCATCACACCTACCAAGCTCCCATTGTAAAACATATAGTAGGAAGACATCATACAAGGTATACTAAGATTGTATGACTCCTAATTCGGGTTCATTCAAGCAAAAGTACTCTCGAATGATCCACTTAGGGATCATTTGACCATTCGATGAAGCTCCAGGTCTCATCGATCTTGCATTAGAACTGGGAGATTCATAAAATGGTATGTGCAAATTGCCTGTGCACAAAAGAACTGTACTGAGTCCACATCTGTCTCTCCACCAACTTTTTATTACAGAAAAAAGAAGGTTAAGCAGCATTTCTAGCATTCCTAGCATGGCCACAGAAGTTCAAAACCAGTTGCTGCAAGTACCTGTAAGTACCTACTTCAGAAAACCTGAAGTGGATTTGCTATGTTTTCACCTGCGGTTGTACCGGTAAGCAAAATGTGCCATGTACATTTGAATCAAAAAGCGACACTAAAACCTAGATATGGATGATACAAGAACACACATAACATAACATAACATGAGAGCCTAAGAGAGTCTAAAGTCAATTGTTGGTACTCCTACAAATGAAGCAGACTTCGAAATTTCATAAGTTATTCACATGGTGTCCAAATAATGTATACTAAAGTGGTTTGGAATCCTCATTTATTCGACAATAAGAGCATAATCAGTGTTTTATGATAGTACTGTAAGCATATTCAATTGCTCTTAGTGTCAATTTTGGGTGCACTAATCATATGCTGGTAGTTTTCATTTTGTTCATCCACTACACTATAATTTATTTGCCCAAATAGAAATCTAGATGGACCATTTTTTTGGCCTTGCTTGACATGACAAAAAAATGTGCATGTAAGGTGTATACACTCAAAAAAGTCACCAGTGGAAAACAAGTCCATCTAGATTCTTGCATAGTATGACATATTAATTATGAGGATGTACTCCTTCACACACACTACAGCTTCGTGTACTGAATATTTACGATACTGTACACCTACAATTCATGAAGTACTGTACACTGAAAATTCATGCCTTATGGAGTCCAACTAATGAATGCTTAAGTGCATTCAAATTCTCTTTCACCTATGAGACATTGAGGCCCCCCAAAGACAAATGTTTTGTCATATACATATTAATAGTAACCATGTTCTCTTGCAATTAGTGATGACCATCCGTGCACACACCTTACAAAGAGTTGGATTGTTTCTGTCACCCCAACGGAACTGTCTTTTACATGATCATCAGTCCCAGTCCCGACCGAGTACATGGAAGGCAGATTTTTCAATCCTGCAAGTTGATCATACACGAATCTTGTGGAATCCAAGGACTGGGTGCGTCACAGGATCATATTGTGTTTTTCTGTGGGTACATACAAATTTGCTGCTTCAGAGACTCAAAGGTTCTGTTTTCCTTTGACTCTTTAATTGTGTGTCATGTCCAGCCTCCAGCCAGTACATGACCATGTTCATTTGGTTCCCTGTACAGGTTTCTGCAAGACAGACGTAGGCTCTGGTGTGAGCCTGGGCTGTAAGTTCCCTGACTTCATAAGCTCACAGCCTTCATGGGATCATGAGGGCTGATCAGGGGACATACTCTACGACTCTATTACGAAACATCAAGCAACGTCTGCAGTTCAGTTGATTTTCTGTCCCTCTCAAATTTGGACATTGATGTTCCTGTGCAGGGAGAGGATCTACAAAAAATAGTGAAATTAGGTTGCCCCAGTGCCCACACTAATTTCTCGACAGTCCACACCAATGATAGGGGAGTACCGGCATCTAGTTACGAGCTAGCTGAAATTTTTTGAAGTTTTCCGAATGACATAGAAATGTTTAGGATGAGGTTCCGAAGAAAAAAAAATATTGTAGGAAATGGGACCAGGTAGAAAAATAAAACCTCGGCATTTGGGTAGGCCACTATAAAAATATGTAGGAAAATTTCCGATGGAAAACCCTTTTTCCCGGCGGGTAGCCGACCGGGCACACACATTCTAGGAAATATTAGTTAGTGTATAAAAAAAAATATTGTAGTAGTGTTAGTATACTAACTACTAAATATTAACTAATAAAAACTAAATACATATGCTTTGTGGAAAGCATCTGACTTCATCTCTTGGCCACCAGTGACCAATCCATTACTGTATTAATTTACCACAGTAACCACACTAAATGACTAAAATCACTAAATGAAGGCAGGAGATTACCGTTTAAGAGACGCCCTGCAAGCCGTCGATCGGTCGATGTGGGGTCTTCACCGTCGATGCTGGGCGGCTCATCGCGCTAATTGGAGCCGTCCATTTGCCGCGATGGGACTTCGAGGGCCACTCTCCGCCTTGTCGCCGTCGTCTCTCTGCTTGTCAATCACGCTGAGCGGCTGAGTTTGCGCTTTGGGGGGTTTTGGGTTTTGCAAAATTTCTTCATTCCCTGTAGTTCTGATTCTGGAGTTTGCAAATTGCGCCGGACTTGTGAGCTTTGCGCCTCGATTCTGTTGGTTTCATTTTCGCGTGACTGCATGAGCAATTGAGCATCACCAAATTCTGGCGAGGGCTTTGGATTTCGCGTGGTTGCATTAGAATTGTGTTACTTTGGTCAATTGGTGGTGTGGTTCCAACTTCCGACTTCCGACATTGGAGCTTGCGAAATCAAAGCTTGGGGTTTCGCTGCGGAGTGCGGAGTGCGGAGTGCGGACTGCGGAGTGCGGACGCGCTTGAATGCTTGATCAGCGCTGCTGTTTTTGGACGTGTTTGATCGGAGCCTCGGAGGAATCATGGCGAAGAGACAAAGGTCGATTCGCGACTTGTGCTACGCAAAGTCCCGCGAGGTTGATGTCGTGGACCTCAGCTCCGATAGCGATAACTCCAAATCGGTTGAGTCTCCTTCTTGCGGTATGGATCCCCCCCCCCCTCTCAGTCAGACATTGCACGAGCTTTGTGGAAAGAAACGTGGGCTGTTCAATTTCCGTGGCTGGAGTTCTGTGCTTCTTTGGGCAAAATTTTTTGCAAGATCTGCAGGGATAAGGGGGGCCGCTCTGTGTACGCTAAGGACGGCTCTAAAAACCTCAAAGTCAATGCCTTCCTGGATCATGCTCGATCCAATGAGCACAGGCGTCTTTCTTGGGCTTCAAGCATCGGTGAGAAGACGTTGGAGAAGGCGATCCACACTTCGCAGCGCACCTGTGATGAGGCATTGCGAAGTCTGCTGCAAGCCGCGTACTTCATAGGGAAGCAGTGCCTCCCTTACGCTAAGTTTCCCCCTTTGTGCAAGTTGTTGTTGGCTGTCAATGCTCCTACTACAGCTTCAATGTACCAAGACGACAAAGCTTGCGGTGACCTTATAATGTGCATTTCTGTAGTTATTCAAAAGAAAATTATTTGTAGGGTCCGGAATTCTCCTTTCTTTGGCATCATGGTGGACGAGTCCACTGACATAAGCGTCACTGGACACCTTGTAGTCTTTGCCACGATTGTGGAGGAGGGGTTGCCCGTAACTCTCTTCATGGGCTTGCTGCACATTGCAGGGGGAAAAAAAGACTCCGCTGTCATTTACGATGCTGTGCTCTCTCACTTGCGGAAGTGGAACTTGGACTTGCGCAGATTCGTGGCGTTCGGGAGTGACGGGGCCAGCACCATGGTCGGCTCACAAACAGGGGTGGCAACACGACTCCGTAATCAGGTGAATCCGTTCCTTCTTGCGTGCCATTGCGTTGCTCACCGCACTAACTTGGCAGCCTTGGATGCCGCAAAGGCACCTGACTGCAAGTCGATTTCAGGTGAGGTGGATTCCATTTTGAATTCAGTTGCCTCTTTTTTCAACACATCCAGCAAGAGGAAACACTCTCTCACAGCTTTGCAAGAGGAATTCTGTGATGCTAAGAAGTGTATGAAGCGTTACCACAAGATTCGTTGGCTCAGCAGATGGCAGGCCGTGACTTCGCTTTGTGATTCCTTGGAGTCTGTCTTGGTATTCCTCCGAGATGCTGCAGGTAAGGACATAGGTAAGGCTCGTTCCCTTGTGCAGAAGTTAGGGCAGTTCAAATTTATTTACATTTTGCATTTCTTGGCTGATATTTTGCACTCTTTGGCCATGCTTTCCAAAATTTTCCAAATAAAGTTTGTGGATGTTACAACAGTTGGTAGTATAGTCCGGACTGAAATTGCACAAATACGTATGATGTTCATTGTGGAAACTTGTGATCTCAATGCGTCTACGTTTAATGAGGACACGGGCTATCATATTTTGCCTGACTACGGTCCACATGGGGGCCACCTGCGACGTCTGCAGTCTGAGGTAAGAGGTAAGTTCTTTCACACATTTGAAATGGACAGGTCTAGGCTGGGCGCAGATCTAGAAGAGGCTTTGTCATTTTAGAAAGCTTTTGCTCAGGCTGTTTGCAATGGTTTGGATGCACGGTTCAGTGATAATGATCTCATTTCTTGCTTCAAAATCTTGAACCCTTCTAACATGCCTTCCAAGCAAGTGGGTCTGCAGAACTGGTGCGTGAAAGAATTAGAGACTCTGCTGGCCCACTACGGAGTGGACCGCTCTCACGGTGGTTTCTCTCTCCCTCCTCTTTTGAATGTTGCAGCATGCAAACGGGAATTCTTGGCATTTAAGTTGCAATGCACCACGGAATGGGTTGATAAAAATTTCAGGGACCTCTGGGGTATGATTACCTGGAACCATGCATTGCAAACCCGGTACCCTAGCCTCTTAATACTTTCAGAGTTGGCTCGTGTGCAATGTGTATCCACTGCAACATGTGAACGTGCTTTCAGCGTGCATAATTTGATTAAAACTAAGATTAGAAACAGGTTGGGCAGTGCAAATTTGGAGGCCATGCTGCGGATTGCATTAGAGGGACCAGATGAGGGAATTGATGATATTCTTTGTGATGCTGCTCTTCTTTGGAAGAATGATAGTAAGTACAGGTTTTTGTATGCTAACCCTTCTTTGTATTTGCATGTTTCAAATGGTCCTAGTGCAAGTAATGCATCTTGCACGTCTGGGCCACTTGAAAATTCTGTTGATGTCTCTTGATTTATGATACTAACTCTACTAACCAGCCTTTGGAAAATGCTTGGACCCTTGTTTGGATCCTTGCATTTTCTGAAGGCTACATCCTTGGCCCTAGGATGGTAGGGGCTTGGCTAGGTTCAAATCCTGCCAAGGATATTCAAAGCTAAAAAAATTCAGAAACTAAAGAATGATAAAAAAAAATGGGGAAAGTAAAGAATGAAAAAAAAAATGGGAAAAGTAAAGAATGATAAAAAAAAATGGGGAAAGTAAAGAATGATAAAAAAAAATGGGGAAAGTAAAGAATGAAAAAAAAAAATGGGGAAAGTAAAGAATGATAAAAAAAAATGAAGAAAGTAAAGAATGATCAAAAAAAATGGGGAAAGTAAAAAATGCCCCCCAAAATGAAGAAAAAAGTAAAACCGGTTCCATTTCTCAAAGTCAGGAAAACTAACTAATTGAAAAAACAAAATCCGGATATTTGACTAATTGAAAAAGCAATGAAAGGATTTCAGCCGATGAAATTCTCAGAGTTTAGGTTGGCTTCCGGGTGAATTTTGGAATTTCCGAGCTACCCTACAGAAACTAGGAAATCCACCGATTTTGCCACAGAACTTCCCGGACCCTGGTCCACACTATAGAAATATTCACTGCTTTTGTACAATGACGCAATCAATTCAAAGCTATGTGTATATCTTAGAGCATTGCCACTGTGACACAGGCAAATCCCCATAGCAAACTTGACATAGCAAGCTCCTCATATGATGGCAAGCCCGAGCAGCCAATAGTCCACACCGTGACTCTGACACATAGTGTGTAGTAAATGCCAGATGAACCAGGAGCTATTTTGGGTGAGTTCAACACCACGGTGCTCAAATTGCCATTATGAAAAGAGCTACTCACCCCAAATTGGACGCACAGTGCTCAGAACTAGGTCAACCCAGGCTCCTCAAGAATCTCACCGTGCACACCAAGCTCAAGTACCTTGGGCCAAAAATGGAGCGCCCGGTGCCTCGAAAACAATGCCCTGCGTCACGGTGGAGATTGTTTTTCCTCCCGGGCCCGGCCTATGGCGTCCCGGTTTGCTTGCCCGTATCACAGTGGCCATGCTCTTAGATTTGTGCACCAGTTCAAGACTTGGTTCAGAGAGTGGCATGCACCTCCATGTGGAACAAGCATTGATCCATGAGTTAGTTTATCTTAGATAAGGCAACCTAATTGACAAGGCAACCTATTTTCACTATTTTGTAAAAGTTATTTTGAGACATCCAGAGCACTAAGATCAGTGTTTGGGATGTTTTTTGAGTTTCATTAGCTATTTTCCTTTAATTCCCATATTGAATTGTTTCTTCAAGTATGGAGTCCGGTGATTTTCTCTATTTTTATTCCAAATAGAAGGTTTCTAGATTTTTTCATTGGTGTTTAGCAGAAGTATTCAAATTGCAACCGGGTTTTTTTTCCCAATTTCAGGTGCCATCTAACTAGGTGCTATTTTTTCCGGAACATTGATCCAAAGTTCCAAACCAGTAGTCTTTCCCATCTTTGCTTTAATTATCATACCCTAAGACAATGGTCCCCAAATGTGATTTTTGTAATTAGTATGAGTTTCTAAAATACTGAATGTGAGAAAACATGAGAAGGATGTGACAAAAAATAGGCAAATTTGTTTTATCTTTTGGTCACATAACATTCTTGAGCAAAGCATTACATGAGATTCGGGGGTCTTAGAAGGCTCTGAGTTCCCCTGCTGTCTGCTGCGTTCCTGCAATCTGGGAACGCAGCAGCAGCAGCTGGCTGACATGGTCGAGCGACTGCCACGTCACTTTTTGAAAAAAAAAAAAAAAAAAAAAATTTGCTTAAAATGATATTTTGGTAAGAATTTTTTTTTTTTTTTTTTTGAAATTTTTTTTTCTGACACACCCATACCGGCGTTCATTGGATCTGGGGAGATCAGGGAACAGGCCTAAAACGGCCCTCCAAGACCCCCAAATATCATCTAATGCACAATAAAGTTTTCTTATTTTGGCTAAAAGGTAACATTGGATTCCTATCATGTGTCGTCTTCCATTCTCTTTGGGTGACATTCTCTTTGGGTGAGTTGATTTCTCTCTCCATCATTCTAATAGCTCCATCTAAACTTCAATATAATTTCTTCAAGAAATTTGCTCTTTCAAAGTTCCAACTAGTTCAAGGATATCATATCACCCTCACAATGGATGAATTTACACCAAGGGGAAACATCACCAGTAGAAAATTTGTCCTTTTGCAACCGGTCACAAACAAATTTCATTTTGATCTCTTACAACTTCCTTTGATTTTAAAAACAAGGTTTTTTGGGACAAGTTATTCCGTAAGCCGTCCTTGAAAAACTCATCTTTAGTTTTTATGGAGAAATCATGCGTGGTTATGGACGAGTCATTCTAGACAATAAAGTTGTAAAAGACCAAATTTCTACTAATATATGCTCCCTTTATTATCAGAGAGAGTGCTAGTTGATATTTGATGTATAATCCATGCCCCAAAATTTAGAGAATTTGTTTTTTCAAAATGCATTCATTTCTTTCTATCATAAAAATGATAATTTTCAAGAATAATCAAACAAGTTTAAAGGCTCAAGTATTCCTTTGGAGGACACTGGGGATTTTGGGCAAGCTCATGTGACCTCAATTTTTCACACGATTTTTTGAGTTTTTTTTAAGAGATAGTAAATCACATTAGCTTTATGGGAATATAATTTTATTTTCAATTGGTGCCTGAAAGCAAAAGTTATGCCACTCTCTGTGTTTATTTCAGTTCATCCGGGCCAAAAAAAATCCACAAAAAATTGAATTTTTGTTTTTTGTTTTTTAGAAAAATTATATTTTTGTCTACTTGTAAAGCTTCGATTCATTCCATTTGGACTAAATATGAGAAAGTTATGGACAATCTTGTTTTTTGAACAATCTAAGCAAAATCTTAAGAAAATAACTTATAGGATTCATTTCTAAATGCAATTTTTACAATTTTTCAAAATAAATTGTTGAACATGGTTAAGTTTGCTTGCTAGAACAATCCCATCGTTGGGATTATTGTGTTTCAATTCCATCTTAGAGCTATTAACAATTTAACATTTCACTCAAGGATCTACCTCTACACATTAAATTTTTTGAGAATGAAAACCAAGTGTTTATTTAAAAAAATTTTATTCCTAGACTCTCAACTGAACTCTTCAATCCAAATTTTTTTGAATTTAAAGTCTATATTGTAAAAAGAAATTTCAAATAGGGGTCAAACTCAGCTGAATTTAAAAAAGCAATGTTCAAAATGACTACTTTTCCAATTTTGAATGCAAATACCTTCTAGTCCGTACAATCAAACTTCATGAAATTCTTACCACATGATCTTAGACAAGTGAAATACAAGATCCTATGGTTCAATTCTCAAAAAAATGTTTTTTCTATCTTTGTGGATGAACGCAGCAAAAATGGCAGTTTTGAGTGGATTTTTTTACAGAAAAATGACCTTGGACCTTTAGGGGTTATAAATTCAAAAGATAAAAAATATTTTTGAAATCACCGATCTGACAAAGCACTAGTAGTGCCTTGTTAGATTCCAAATATATACACACACACATATATATATATATAATTTTAATTAATTAATTAATTAATTTTTTCTTAAATTGCAGGGCTCCTATTTCTATGTTGCGGCCTTGTACAGGCCCGAAACTTCTTCTAATGGGCCCCAGGTTCAGGTTGAGTTGCCATAAGTTTCCCAAATCGTGCTTGTTTTGTTCAGTTGGCTTGCCAGGGTGTCTGCCTCATATCCCAGCTGGCACCACAATCCACGATCCAGGCTCGGGCCATAAGTTACTCTTTCCTTGTCTCCACCAGGCTTCCTCCTCACAACCTTCAGTTCATCAATGACATGGACTTTGAATTTTAGAAAAAAAACATTTTTGGATATATGCAACTATAGAATCTTGTAGTAAGTTGGTTGAGGAAGATGTAGAAGAAATTTCAGAATTTTGCAACGTATAGATTGCAAGATATTAGAATTTGAATTGACAAAATCCCTTTTGGGGGCCCTTCAAAAAATCAGGCAGCTGCACTTCACAAGGTCACATTTGTATGAAAAAATGTCCAAAATGGTGGTTACTCTTTGGAATCATTTTTGAAGTCAAGTTGGCTATATGCTTTGAAAACTTTCAGATTATTTGGAATTGTACAACATATAAGAAAAAATAGTAAGTAGAAAAAAGTAGAGAATGATTCAAAACACTAAATTGTTAAGAATTTAATTATTGAAATGAAAAATGCCAATCCCAATGGTTGTAATAAACAATACACACCAAATTTTTTTTAATATTTTTCAAAAATATTGAAAATTGAGTGAGATAAAGGACTTCAAAGTGTATTATAGAGTAGAGATTCTATAACTACAGTACCCGCAAACTGAAACTCCTCATAACTTTCATTTCATTAAACAAAATGGAATGATTCAGAACTTTCCATGTATATATAAATCTAGAGAACCAATTTCAAATTTTTAATCTTATTTAAAAGTGATTTTTTAGGAATTTTTGGAGCTGCCCGACGAGCATTGAAAATCACATATCATACAATACTTTTTAACCATGCAGTTAAAAGTTCTAAAAATTGTTGGGCCTTAAAACTACTCTTCGGAAAAATGTTGTGTGACAATTTCAAAGAAATAAAATAAAATCTCTACTTGTAGTAAGCTGCCCCAAACTGCTATGTTGCCAAAAAATGTTGTTTGGTCCTTTAAAGGTTAAGCATTTCAGCCATTATTATATTAAAGAACTTTTTGTGGGGCCTTATTGTTAGTCAAAAGGAGTTTCTAAATTCTCTTAGAATGCATTTTTGGGCACCATGTGAATAAACTACGAATTTTCAAAGTGTTGAAATAGGATTTAGGTCAACCAACCATAGACTCTCATGAATAATTGAAGTACATTTTAGGCAAGAATCTAGACTATGCAATTTTAGAAAGTGGTCGGAATTAGGTGTAGTTACTTCAACCTCTAAAGACCCATTGTCCCCTCGGGGAATAAATTGGATTTTGGGCAGGTTCATATAACCTCAATTTTCTATGAAACTTTTTCATAAGATAGAAAAATTGATTTGCTATGTGGTAATATAATTTTATTTTAATTGGTGACCAAAAGCAAAAGTTATACCACAAAAAGCCTAGAATTGAACTTGGCGGGCAGCACAAAAAAACTTGCAAAAAGTCAATTTTTTTTTTTTTTTTTGACAATCTCTAAAATATTATGTTTTTGTCTATATGTGAAGTCGGTCAAAGTCATCTGAAATTGCAAACCAGTGTCCAAAAAAACTTTCTTTTCCAACTTTGAATGCTAATATCTTCCAATCTATATGGTCAAAGTTCATGAAATTTTTACCACATGATCTTTGACAAGTGAAGTATAAGATTCCTATGGTTAGATTCTAAAAAAATGTTTTTTTTTGTTCTTGGGTGAATGCAGCAAAAATGGCAGTTTTGAGTGATTTTTGACAGAAGAATTATCTTGGGACTTTAGGGGGGTAATAGGCGTCTATGGCATTGGGCCCCCAACCTCGCGTGCAACCTAGAGCCCATGTTGGCCCATCATCCCCTCCGGACTCGCCCCCCCGTTGCAGCAGGACCTAGGCGCTTGATGGAGCCCTAGCAAACAGTGACCCATGTCGCCCACATCAACACAACTTGTCCATACAATGACAATGTGATATTCTAAGGTAACTACACCTAAAATCAACCGTGTTCTAATTGCAACCCCTATCTAGGAAGGACTGACATGTTGCTTGAAGTATGTTCTACTGTCAATGATGAGTTAGGTAGGTTTAATTGGTCGCTTTAAGAGCATACTACCTTCCCCCCCCCCGGCTGGCGACAAGACGTCTTCATTGTCCAGAAACCCTGTTCTTCCATCACACACTATCATTGTTTCCCTGGGGGTGCTTCAACTGAAAGGATCAAATTGACTTCCAGGAAGCATTGAACTTCGGTACTGGGCATTTTTATTTTTATTTTTACCCGGAGTTAATTCCAAGATGAAGCGCAAGAACAAATGGCGGAGAGCCGAGAGCAGCGGCCTAGAGACAGAAAACCTTCTGTAATGGGCTACAGATGGGCACAATCGACATGTAAGCTAAACTGCAGCTATTTGAAACAGCAGCTTTGCCAGAAAATATGTCGTATTAGGAGCTGAATTTATGGTGAAATTTCAAGTTTCTCAAAAGGAATGAAAGGATTTTGGAAATATTCTCAGCAATGAACTCTATACCCGGATTTTCAAAAATATTATTTCTTTGGTGGATGTGATGAGTTGCTGATGACTGAGGTAAGAATCAGATCTGCAAATATTATATAGTTGATATGACATCACCCAGTGAGTTATGGATGGCCTTCAGTTAACTTAGCAACATGCAAATAACTTAACCCTTAACCCTGGAGCGCTCCGACATCCATATTCTGGACGATGAACAGAGGGCTTGCAAGTCCTGTTTCATCCAACTAACTTCTCATTTATCCAATGTAATATTTGAATCTAGAAAAGACAACCTTCCTTAATGACCTAATCCATGAAATTTTGCTAAATGATATTTTTGCACAAAGGTATGAGCAAAAATGTGCCAAAATTCAGAAAAGGATTGAGGCGTTTAGGGGTTAAACATAGATAAAGATGTTTGTGTCTGATGAATGATAGAGAATTTTTTGAATAGGATGGAAGTGCAACTATTCATTATCAGAATTTATTGTGGAAAGAGGAGATCTTGTACAGTAGTTTTTTTTTTTTTTTGAAACAAATGAAACGGGATTTCATTGCTAAGGAGAGAAATAACAACCACCAGCCACAGGTGGCCTGGCGGGATTGTACAGTAAGTGCTATTGCAATTTTTTAAGCGAATGATTCACGCAATTACCAAAGGATGATTTCTATGGTTAACACCAACTTCAATTCAGACGGGTCCGTTTCTTTTTCTGCAGCAGTCAGCTGAAGATTTGCTTCTGGCAAGAAGCAAAAACAGGAAGCAGGGGGACTAATGGTTTCAGCCAACCTGGTGTCTCCACAATGAAAAACACTGGTCTCTATAAATAACATTTTTCAACCTTTTTTATTTGAAGCTTGCTTGAATTAACCCTGAAAATCATGCATTGTGCAACGGAGAGGGTCATTGGAATAAAAAAAAAATTCAAAAGTACTCATTGGAAGTCAAGCTACTGTAGATGTTCACCACTTTCCATAAAAAATTTCAAGGATGAATAGTTGTAGTTTTGTCCTACACTGGAGAATTCCTTGTCATTCATCGGACACTTATTGTTCGTGGCGTCCATCCTGGATTAACCCCTAAAGGACCAACATGCGTTTTTTGGCCATATAGAAATTTTGGGCAGGTACGTGTGACTAGAGATATCCATATTTGAGGCTGAAATTTTAATAGAAGGTAGGGACAAGGAATATCTTCATGTGTACCAAGTTTCATGACATTTCAAAATACGAGTCAAAAGTTGTGACCTAATATGTTACTTTTTTTCCTAACTGGGTAGTTTGGGCAAATAAAAAAAAATCATTTTCTTCGGAATTTTTTTTTGAAATTGGTTCTCTACATTTACATATACTTAAAAAGCTTTGAGTCATTCCATTTCAATCAATGAGTCAAAAGTTATGAGGGTTTTTGAATTGCGGGCAATTATGGATTCTCTACTCTAAAAAAAACTTTAAAGTCGTTTATTTAACTCAATTTTCAGTATATTTTTGGAAAAAAATAAAATCCTAGGATGTAGATTGATTATTACAACATTGCAACCGTTGGGATTGGCATTTTTAAATTCCATGATTAAGTTTTTAACAATTTAGTATTTTGAATCATTTTCTACTTCTTTCTACTTACTATTTTTTTCCTATATGTTGTACAATTCCAAATGATGTCAAATTTTTCAAGCATATAGACAACTTGTTTAGGAAACTGAATTCAAAGAAGCACCACCTTTATCGGCATTTTTTCATTGAAAAGTGAGCTTGCAAAGTGCAGCTGCCCGTTTTTTTGCAGGATTGAAAAAATGGTTTTTAAGACTTTGAATGCTTATATCTTATGATCCACACGGTGGAATTTTCTGAAATTTTTACTATAATACTAAAATATAATACTACAAGATACTATGGTTACATGTGTCAAAAAAAAAAATTCCAAAAATTTGGTAGTTGTATTAGAAATGGCAGTTTTGGAGCGTTTTTGGTGATTACATAGTCATGAAACTTTAGGGGTTAAAGGGTCTGTTCAGCTTCGAGTCGGGTCCTTAGGTCATGTTTATATATCTATTATGTTAAGTATGTAGTGTAACAACCTCATGTTGTGACTCTAGTCACAAATTCCATCAAGTCTTCATCCCGGAGAAATATCTTTCAATTATTTCATCTGACATTCATGATGAAAACCTAGAATGCGACAAACATTCTTGTGATTTGTCATGCACACTCTTCGTTCTACAATACGTGCAAGCTAGAATTGTATAAGTGGATACTTACTATTGTTTTTGCTTTGTCATTAGGCCTCAAGCGTGTAACCATTTCATGTAAAGTAGTGAAAGTAGAGTAAACCAGGAGCTAGCTTCATAAGCTAATTTCCAACACTATTGTCTAAATGTTTTTGAGCCAAAGTGAATAGAGCTTTATTATATTATTCTATAGGGTTGGAAATTTCCTACATTATCATTTAAGAGGTGAAATATCCTATCATTATTCAATGTTTTAAAAAACATCAAGTAGGTCAAGAGTCAAAATGAAATTGGTATTGACATGATAATATAGTTTAGAAGAAATCAAAGACAAGAGCAACATTGAGGTGGACAATAATTTTCATGCGCATTGAAATATAGGTCAATTTAGTCTATCATTTTCAAAAAGAATTCAAATGGCATTCCAATTCTATGTTAAATAATGTTGTATTGATGATAAGAGTCCATTGATTGCCTATTGACAAGGGTTATAGTACAATTAGAATCCCACTATTTCCAAAACAATGTCATTAGAGATTTTTGGATGTAGTCTGTTCAACAAATTCTAGATCAATATCATTATATAATTCAAATTTCAATTCATGAGATAGATGACCCATTGTTGATATTCCTCTAAATGCCAAGCCTATTCTAGATGTCTCTTCTTCCAAAAAAAATTGCATCAAAATGTCTTCAAAAGTGTAAAAAAATGCAATTAAATACAACAAATGGTGATATTGGGAATTAAAAATATTCATATTCAGGTTGAAAGTAGTAGTTCTTAACCCCTAAAAGACAAAGGCTTTTTTTCTGCCAAAAACTTTCAAAATTTCCATTTCTAGAGCAAAGAGTAAAAAAATTTAAAAATTGTTTTTTTTGCACATCTAACCATGGGTTCTTATATCTAACTAGTATAAGAATTTGTGGAAAAAATTTCAGAATTTTTGACCGCACAGATTGCAAGATATCTGCGTTTGAAGTGAACAAAATAAGTTTTTCAACACATTGCGGGACTAGATTTTATGACTTTGAACATTTTTGACTTTAAATTTCTGCACTATATAGTTTTGAGCTTTAAATTTTTATAAAAGAGAACTGAACTGAAAACGTAGAAAAAATTCAAAAAATTCAAAAAATTGTTAAGTAGAAGTAGATATGAGATAGAAGGAAAATCTAAAATATTAATATCTTTTATATGGAATTAAATAGCACTAATTCCAATGGTGAGATTGTTGTAGCAAAAAAATAAAACCTTGTGGAGCTTTTTTTTTTGAAAAGTTGTAAAAATTGCTTTCAAACATGAATCCTACAAGTTATTTTTTTCAAGAAAATGCTCTAAGTGCCCAAAAAACAAGATTGTCCATAACTTTTTCATAAAAGCTTTGATTCATTTCATTTTCATCCAAATGAAATGAATCAAAGCTTTCTAGATAGGAAAAAAATATAATCTATTAGAAAAAAAATTTAAATTTTTTTAAATTTTGCTAATGTTTTTACTGCCCCCCCTCTTTTGAGCTTATTTGGGCATAGCTTTTGTCCCTGGGCATTGATTTAAAAAAAATTGTATTTTCATGAAGCTTAGCATTTTTTCTATCTTCAAAAAAAGTTTCAAAAAATTAGAACAAAAATTCAACGTGTAGGTATATGCCCAAAATCCCATTTGTCTCCCAAAAGGACAATGGACTTTTCGGAGTGACTATGCATCATGGTAGGGCTTGATTGCTTTACAAGAATCTTAATCAACTATTTTAGAAAATCCAATTGAACCTAGTCAGAAAATCTCTAATTCCTACCCCCCACATGGTACATATTTATTGAAAATTTTCCAATAGAAGGAAAAAATTTAATTCTTCCAATTTCATGGATAAAAATTCTTGTGCATTCCTTAAAGTGGATGAAAAATGTTATATTGTGGATTCTTCATAGTGATGCATTCTTCATGATAATTTGCTCACAAACATTCTTCATCCTTTACAATAGTGCTAGTATGCCTTGTGCGTTGCTATAATCATTAGTATGCCATTTGTAATTGCCACAACAATGATGGCTTAGCCTTTTTAAATCTCTTCTCATACTCATATTTCAATCCTTTAATATGGTAAATCATCCATAGCATTGAGATATAACATCATGTGTGCTATCAACTTTTGTATTAATTTTTTTATTATAAAAAATTGGTATACAAAATAGCAAAAGTATTAGCAAACAAATTTATAAGAAAAGGTAAAAATTAAGTATTGGTAAATAGTGTTCAAAGTGTTCTATAATCTCAATGGCCTAATGGCTTAATGGCTCTCTACAACCAATTTTCTAATTTCTTTTGTCAATAAAAACTTCAAAGTTTTGCCTTGCCCGTTGGAATGCAATGAAATTCACTTTGTGTACATACACAAACCAAAGCGCTTCTAATGGCACCAAGGGTTCCCATGTTGGCCCGTCAATCGCCCAAGATCTCAACGTATGTTAGAAACAATCAAATAAAACACAACAAAAGAAATGTTTGTCTTAATAGCATAGACTTGTATATCCTGGATTATTGTCACCATTAGTACATCATTTGTGATTGTCGTAGAAGTGTTAGTTCATCCCCTATTATATCTCCTTTCATTTCAATTTTTTAATTCTTAAAATAGGATAAATTATCCATAGTATTGATGTTTGATAGCATGTGTTCTATCATTTTTTGCATTAGATTTGAAGACTAATCTTATGTATACTACCCCCTTTTGCCTAGGACTTTCCACCATACTAAAGGCCCCCTCATTGTTTCAAACGTTGAGAAATGTCAATTACCATCACAAACAAAATAAAAGAAAAAGAAAAAGAAAGAAGTAAAAAGTAAAAGTATCTATACTATCTATCTTAATAGTTTACTAGTGTGACCCTGTGCCGTTGGCCCAATTTTCATCTACTCCCGGTTCCACTCTTGGTTCTACTTCCGATTCTATTCCCAGTTCTACTCCCGGTTCCACTCCCAGTACCAAGAATGCCACCAAAATCAAAGTAAAAGTAATTTTCTAATTTTTTAATCAATAAATACTTTGAAATTCAATAACTTTTGCACCACTGCTCCAAACGCCACAAAACCAAGTCAGTGCACCCCTCCTCGGCGAGAGCTTTCCGACGGTACTAAGCATGCGGCCGGGGGACACACGGTCAGGAAGTTGTCCAGGCTACAAACAAAACAAAACAAACAAACAAACAAACAGCCTCATTTAAGGTATTGATAATAGAACCTTATAAAATATGAAGGCCAAGATTAGACTAAATATATTATATTAGGGAGGGTCATTACACTAATGACATTTGTATTTAGCCGAAGCCGAGACCGGACAATCAATAGTTTCTGATGTATAGGTATAAGTATATACCAAACATTGTATCAGAATTGCCTTGTGCTCTAGGAACCCTAACACCGTGTAGGTACCCGTGGACTCTCCTATGACCGCGATTCCAACCACTTCCTGTAAGGCCAAGATTATTGAGACCCCATTAGATGATATTTGGGGGTCTTGGAGGGCCGTTTCAGGCCTGTTCCCTGATCTGCCCAGATCCAGTGAATGCCGGTACGGGTGTGTCAGAATTTAAAAAAAATAAAAAAATAAAAAAAAAAATTATTTTACCAAAATATCATTTTAAGCAAATTTTATTTTATTTTATTTTATTTTTTTCAAAAAGTGACGTGGCAGTTGCTCGACCACGTCAGCCAGCTGCTACTGCGTTCCCAAACTGCAGGAACGCAGCAGACAGCAGGGGAACTCACAGCCTTCTAAGACCCCCGAATCTCATGTAATGCTTTTCTCACCGCACAGAGACACTCCTCAGCAAGAAAAACATTCCGTTGGCGAGCCCTAGAACGCGGCCCCATCACCTCCACCCGCCCGTCCGATCCTACTCTTGACGGCCACGATCTCTGATTCCCGAAACCCTTTTCTCACTACAACAACAACTGACACTAAGTTAGTATTCCGTTGCGGGACACTCATCGTCTCTCCTGTGGTGTCGGTGTGGTGGGATGAAGCCACCACGGGCAACTCACTACTGTACTGCCTCGGGGGTAGCGTGGATTGCCACCCATATTAACCTGCGAAGGAAGACTCCCGTGCTCCACCGTCGCAGTTGCGTCAAGATTCTCGCGCATTGGGGTTGCCTCAATTTGGGATCTTGGCTACAGGAGCATTCCTTCCAGCGCATTGGTACAGTTTTCTCGCCCTGATCGAGCACGTTCCTCTTTTGTATTCCCGTGTTTCCTGGCGCAATTTGAAGGTCATTGGGTTTCGCCCTGCATTGGGTATAACTGATTTGAAAGTTTATCGGGTTCTTCTGTCTTGGTTGGGGTCCTTGGTGTGTGTGTGTGTTAGTCGATAGTATTGTTGAGAGAGTTCACTTGGTGGCGCTCGTTTTTTTTCAGTTTTTTTTTGCTTTTTTTTCATTTTTGGAAGAAGTTTTTTTCAATTCCTGTAGCCGACATGGCGTCGTGACCCTGTAGCGAGGTTGCATTGTTTCATTCACGGGAAGTTGCATTGCATTCATTCACGGGAGGTTTTATGCTTTTGGTTTAGTGGACCTCTGGAAGGTTCTTTTGTCTATGGCGCCCTTGAAGGGTGAAGGCCGCGAAGGGGGTGAGAGACGATACGGCAATGCGAGCGGCGAGCAGGGCGTGGTGGGAATTTCTAACACAGCGCAAGAAGGCTTGAAGCGCGGCCGTCCGACGATGGCGGAGTTGTTGAGTGACGGTGAGGAAGAGTACAGCGGGTGCTGCTTGTTCCGATCACGATCCATGCACCGTAAGCTGGTGAAGGGCGCGTCATATTCCCGTCTCGACTGCGACGACCCCGACACGACGGACGCGAAGCCCAAATCCAGATCGAAGCTCCAGAGGTCGCGATCGGTTTGGGCAAACTTTTGTTGTTGCTGTGGTCCGTATGGTGCACAGTCGACGAGTTACACAGTCGTGGAAGTGCGATCTGTGGACACGAAGCAGGATAGGAAGTGGGAAGTCGACGTGAACGAGGATCACTGCAACAAGCCCCCATATTGGAAACAGCTCGTCCGGAAGCTGACCTCGCACGGGCACGTCCGTCGCCATTCGCGAGGCTCCGCCTGGCTCAGCTACGACGCGCAGGCGTACCAGATGAACTTCGACGACGGCTGCGGGCGCGAGACGTGCGTCTCGTACCTCTTCACGGATGAGAATGACGACGCAGCCACGCGAGCGCGCGCAATGCACGCCGCGCTCCTGAAGAAGTTCGCTTCCAAAGAGGACCCTGGCAGTACTCCCGGGAGCCCCATCCTGTCGCCGCTGCCGGTCAAGATGATGTCGAAGGAGGAGATCGAGAAGTCCAAGGAAGGCTTCGTCCCCATCTGGCAGCGACGACAAGGCGCGCCTCCCATCAAGCTGGACCTCAGACAACACTCAGGGCCCATGGATTAGCCCTCTTTCCTCAATTTTGGAATGCTGACATTATATTACAGACGATTCGGATAACCATGACTCGATATTGCAGAGCAGGGTTGCATCCATGTATGGTGTATCATAAATAGGAAATAGGGTGTGAAGCTGGCGTTTTAGGTTGGAATTAGGGGAGTAATTAGTGAGTTCTCGTCGCTGGTTTTGCATAGTCTCCTTCTGATCAGCGGAAAGGTTTTTAGTGTCAAAATACTTGAAACAATATTTTTCCCACTTAGGGTAGTACTTCACCCGTGGGCTCACTTAATACATCACGTTGAAATTGCAGTCAATGAGTGTATAATGTATGGTACATATAGCAAGTCCTGTTTACATGAAGAAGTTCGCTTTTGGTGTTTGAGAGGATATTTCTTGCGACATTTGAGAACCTTGGTAAGCTTAGACCTCAAGTCGGACCTACCATCGACTCCTTTTCTTTCCATCGGAGTAGGAAGCACTTCGATGCAACTTGTGAAAGACACTTTGTAGATTGTGGTATGAGAAGTGAGCATCTGCGGCTGCCTTCGCACTTGTTTGCATTTCTGGGTGTAGCTAGACGGTTTGAGCATGACATGCATGTCTTGATGTGTCCTGCTACAATTGACATCGAGCTGTATTGATTCATCTTGCACTTTTGAGTGATTTCATATGAATTGTAGTGGAAATCCGGAAATCGAAATGCATATTTAAGAGTGTTACCTATGCAACAAAGGTATCATGCTGAGACGAGCGTCTGGGGTGCAAGAAATAACCGTTTTATTTTGTGGTCACAATCTACACTTTTCCTATCCGTTCGACGATCTTTTATCCTCATCCTGCCCTCTAGACTATCAGTTCGTTGTATTCACCTCAGCACAATCTCTAGAGAACTTTGGTTTTGCATGATGATAGTGTTAGACATACCGTATATCTACAGGTATATTGTACATAGTAGTATACTAGTTAATCTATAGGTGTGACTGTAAGAAAGAACAATTGCGACCCTAGAGATTATACCATATATATATGTAAACATGGATATATAAAATTCACTTTTTAACATTCTACAACATACATTCTCTCTCTCTATTCTAACATGGTATCAGAGCATAATGTGTTATCCTAAGAATCTTGTTCAAAATCCTGCTGCAGAAAATGCTAGCAAAGATGTTTACAATTTACTAATTTTTGAGCCTGAAAGAGATGAAATTGAAAATGCATTCAAAATTCCAAATACAAACTTTAATAATGCAATTTTACAAGTACCCAACTTTAATGATGCATTTTTACAAGGACCTATAGATCCAATCCAAACTCCAAAGCTCGAACAGCAAATTGAATTTGAATAGCCAGCTGAATCTAAACAAATCACATATGATATTAGATTCGCCCTTGTGGCATTTGTAGAAGCATTAAGAAACTTAAATGAAACAAATCCAGAAATTTTTCCTGATGATTTTAATGAAGAGAATGAAATTCAAGCAATTCTAAGAGGAGAATATTAACAATGACAACACACAAAATAGACATTAGCCATGTCACGAAGTTTGATGGATCTTACTTTAATATATGGAAACATAGATTAACTCTCATTTTTAAAACTGAAAAACTATGGCCTTTAGTAAATGGAATACAACACTTACCGGTGGCACCAACAGAAGCAGAATTAGTTGTTGGCACTCCTCCTTTGCCTTCTACAGGTGCATGAAACATAAGTCTATGGGAGGATTAGGATGCATTAGCTTTACCTATAATAAACAATTGTCTAGAGAATTCGATAGTTTCCCATATTCAATCCTGCAAAACATCTCATTCAGCTTGGTCAGAATTAATCAACATTTTTGAATCACAAGACATAGTGACAAAAATGCATTTGAAAGACAAGATACTGAATTTAAAAATGAAAGAAAACACAAGTATTATTAAACACATACATAACTTTAGAGCTCATTTAGAGCAACTACTGGCAGCTGGTTCACCAATACCAGATGATGAACCAATGATTATATTAATGAGGAGTCTCCTTCCAAACTATCAATCCTTTATTTGTTCCCTACGAAGGCAAGTTGGGATAACATTGCAATCCTTAATAACTGATTTGATTCAAGAAGAGACTTTTATAAATAATATGAGTTCTACTTCTGAAAACACATCGGCACTTTATGTGGGAAAGAAGTTTTCCAACAAAAGCAAGAAACTTTACTTTAATAAGAACTTTAAGAAAAGTTCAGATTCAAAGGGGGAAAGTAGTGGCCACAAACCCTTTGAAAAGAAGATTCTTGCAGCTGACAAAAAGTGCTTTTACTATAAAAAACCTGGGCATCATATTAAAGATTGCAGAGCCAGAATTGCTGCAGAAAATGTAAGTAACAAGAGACAAACAAATCTTGCTATAACTAATAATAAACTCTATGTGGTAGCCTCAACAACTCCAAGGCACATTAATTCCACTTGGTACGTGGATTCTGGAGCAACCCAGCACATGTGTCATCAAAAAGAAGGATTTGTGAATTATATTAAGTGTCATGAAGAACAAGTTGTCTATTTAGGAGACGACTCCACATCATACACCATCCAAGGATATGGTGATGTCAATGTCAGATTGACTAATGGGGAAGAAAAATACAGACCTGATGTTTTACATATCCCTGGCCTTGCAAAGAACCTGTTTCAGCAAAACAACTTGACAAGGCAGGTGGAGAAATCCATATTAAAGATGGAATATCTATTCTTAAAAACAAATTGGGCCAAACAATAGCAACATGTAAGCTTAACCCAGATTTGTATGAGTTAGGTGAGACTATTATATCTACTAACTATGCTTTGGCAATTCCAACTTCTAATATATTAAATAAAGCTGATTTATGGCATTTAAGATTAGGCCATATAAATTAGTATAGACTTAGACAAATACAAGCTGTTTCTAAAGGAATTCAACCTTTTGATGAGAAACAAATCACCTTATGTCAATCCTGCATTCAAGGCAAGCAACATAAGATTAAATTTCCTAAACAAGGTACAAGAAGAGCTAATGAGATATTAGAATTGATTCATTCAAACATATGTGGACCTATCAAGTAGCCACACACGCCGGTTATCTTTATTTCATCACCTTTATTGATGATTTGACAAGATTTTGTCATGTTTATTTAATGAAAACCAAGTCTGAAGCATTTGCTAAATTTCAAATTTATAAGAGCTATGTAGAAAATCACACTCATCATAAAATAAAGACACTAAGAACTGATCAAGGTGGTGAATACTTCTTTGCTGAATTCAATAATTTTTGTCAAGAACAAGGCATCAAACGGGAGACAACCATAGCCTACATCCCCCAACAAAACAGTGTGTCAAAACGTAAAAACAGGACATTGATGGGAGCAGTTCTTTCAATGTTATCTTATGCAACATTACCCAACAAATTTTGGGGGGAGGCACTCCACACAGCAAATTACTTACAAAACAGGAATCCTACTAAAGCTATATCATCAGATTCAACCCCTTTTGAGTTATGGTATGGCCGACAACCTAATTTATCCTATCTTAAAATATTTGGTTGTAAAGCACATGTTTATATCTCCAAAGAACAAAGACAAAAATTAGAATTTCATTCTTTTGAAGCTAACTTCTTGAATTATAGTGAAGAAACTAAAGCCTATTGTTTGATGAATATACACAATAAAAGGTTAATATTATCCAGAGATGTAATATTTGATGAAGCTATTACAATTCGTGAAAGGCATTATTTACAAGAAGCCAATGAACCAACAATTTTAATAGATCCTACATTATTTCAACCACCACCTACTTTAAGACATCACATACATGATTTACCTCAAAATCAAACATTGTCTCAGCCATCTAATCAACAACAATTACCATTACAACACAAATCTTCTATACAACAAAGTATATTTAGCCCACCAAGCCCATCATTTTCATCACCATCACATCCAAATATTCCATCAATCAACAATGATGAAGTAAGTCATATTACAAATCGTCTTTCAAAATTATCTTTGGATTCACACCTAAGTGCTGAATTACCTCATGAAACTGAAGTTACTTCTAAATCACCATATGCGCCTTCAAGTTCCTTGGCCAGACCCACAAGGCAAATCAAACCTATAAAAAGGTTACTTGAATCAATAGCTGGAAAACCATCTACAAAGAAATCTAATCCTAAAAAGCATCAAGCCAATGTGGTATATTTTTCTATGGATCCCCCTCAAGCAATGCAAGATGCATTATCCAGGTCAGATGCTCCTCAATGGCAAGGAGCTATTCAAGCTGAGTTAGATTCTTTAGAAAATAATAAAACTTGGATCCTTACACAATTACCACCAACTCGTAAACCTATTACTTCAAAATGGATTTTCAAAATCAAAACAAAAGCTGATGGGACTTTGGACAAGTACATAGCACGGTTAGTAGCCCATGGCTTTACTCAAGTACAAGGTCTTGATTACATGGAGACTTTCTCCCCTGTTGTTAAAATTAATTTAATCAAAGTATTATTAGCCCTTACTACCCAATATGACTATGAAATACATCAATTAGATGTTAAGACTGCTTTCTTAAATGGAATTCTTGAAGAAGATATTTATAAGACTATACCTGAAGGCTTAAACATACCTTCAAATTCAAATTTGGTCTGCAAACTTATGAAGTCGTTATATGGATTGAAACAGTCCTCACGAGCTTGGTATCAGCGATTAGATCAATATCTTCTACTTCAAAATTTCCACAGATTGGAATCAGATGCTAGCATTTATATTAAAAGGGAAGTTGACAAAATTTTTATTATTCTTACAGTTTATGCTGATGACTGTATTCTAGTTAGTAATCAATTGACTCTTATTCAAAATTTTAAAGCCATATTACAAATGGAATTTGATATGTCAGATGAAGGTGAACTTCACTATACTCGTGGTAATGCTATTTTAAGAAATCACATTGAAGGTTGGACCATTATTCATCAACATAAATATCTGAATTCTAATCTTAAAGAATACAATATGTTAAATTGTAAATCTATCCATACACCTATGCAAGTAGGGATTCATTTGAATAAGGAAGACTCTCAATTATCCCAAACAGACCAACATCTTTATTCTCAAATTGTTGGTAGTCTTATGCATGCAATTGTTAATACTAGATCTCATTGCGCTTATACAATCAGTAGTTTGGCTCAATATCTTTCAAATCCAGCTGATTCACATATTTAAACCCTCAAACAAACATTGAGATACATTAAAGGAACTTTAACTTACGGCATTTGCTATAAAAGATCTCCACAAGGTGCTAATCTTCACAGCTACTCAGACGTTGACTGGGCTGGCTGCAAAGATACGCGTTGGTGAACCTCAGGTTATTGCTTCCTTTTAGCAGGGGGCATAATCTCCTGTGGCAACAAGAAACAACAATCAGTAGCCTTTTCTTCTATGGAATTAGAATATATGGCTTTAGCAAAAGCCACTATTGAAGCCATTTGGTTACGGAAATTACTTAAAGAACTTGGATTTCCACAATCTAATCCCACAACTATCTATTTAAACAGTCAAAGTGCTATTGCTTTGACTGATAATCCCAAATATCATTCAAGATCTAAACATATTGATACTCAGTATCACTTTACCCGTGAGAGAGTTTTAGCTAAAGACATTGCACGAAACTTTATATCTACAGTTGATATGACAGCTGATATTTTCACCAAGTCTTTACCTCGTAATAAACATCTTCAATGTATGAGTCAATTAGGTATGTGCTTAATTCCTAATCTTCCACCAAGTACTGCTCTGCAAGCTCTTATGATTTACATACCTATTAACCCGCTCTTCTCATGTCAGAGTTTTCCACATCTTGAGCCCTCTTTGAGTGGGAGACATTATCTGCATTATCCTTCATAGAAATCTTACTAAGCTCCGCAAGCAACGTCATTCCTTTCCGCTGCTGCAGCTCAACCTCCCAAACTTCAATCAGCTCATTGCTGCATTTCAATAGCTTGCTGCCGTGTTCCTAAAGCTCGCTGCTGCAATATAGCACATTGCCATTCCAATTGATACAGCCTCTCAGCCACATAAGCGGAATACATGCTGCTTCAACACTTCGCAACATGGACGCAAGGAGCCCAAGGCATTCAGGGGGGAGAGGAGCTACTGGTTAGCTGCATGGCATAGCTGCAAAAAATTGAACGGAACTCTAAACCCTAGTCAGGAGAAAGGAAATCCATTATGGATGAATGTGTTATAAACTTCATCCAAAAGGATGAAAATTAACCTAGTATACTAGTGGGAGTGTTAGACATACCATATATCTACAGGTATACTGTACATAGTAGTATACTAGTTAATCTATAGGTGTGACTGTAAGAAGGAACAGTTGCAACCCTAGAGATTATACCATATATATATGTAAACATGGATATATAAAATTCACTTTTTAACATTCTACAACATACATTCTCTCTCTATTCTAACAGATAGATGCACCATGTGACAAGAAATCCCTTGCTGGGCATAGACTCTATATTGTGGAAAGCGTAAGATTTCTTGACACATGGACGATCACCTCGTTACCAAGTCCGCAATGTGTTCTTAAAATGCCTGTATTTTGTTACTCCTTTTGCACTTCTATTGTCCTCGTTGTTACCGCCTGCTTTTGGCAGTGGCTGAAACAACGAAGACGATCTGGTGAAGTCCTTGACATGTGTGTTAATCTGTGTTTGAAAGTGCTCACACATGCACCTACGCACAGTTCACTGGGGCTTCAAAATCAAAGGAAACCCATCCAGGATGGGTGAAGCCTTCTCACTAAAGAGTCGAACTTTTGTTGTGCATGAAAATCTGGAGTAACTTACACCTATGACCTGGAGGCCTGTCAAGCGATTCATACCAATCAGCAACATGTGAACACTGAATTGGTGGTGAGTACTAAGACCATCTGCAATGCTGTCACGGTACATGGCCCAGTATCGGTATAGCTAACTTTTGAATGCTAGACAATTAGAATTTGAAAATTGTCTTATTGGAAGCGCAACGGAAAGAACATGGAGAAGGAATAAAAAAATTTCAAACTAGACGTTGGACAAGTACTTCAAAAGCAAAGTACAAATCTGAAATTATAGAGGTCTTAGCAAATCACGGTTACCAAAGCAACATTTGGCCATTGACCCTCTAAAAATCGTCAAATGTGGAGGGTCAATGGCCAAATGTTGCTTTGGTAACCGTGATTTGCTAAGACCTCTATAATTTCAGACTTGTACCTCACTTTTGAAGTACTTGTCCAATGTCTAGTTTGAAATTTTTTTGTTCCTTCTCTAAATTCTTTCCGATGCGCTTCTAATAAGACAATTTTCAAATTCTAATTGTTTAGCATTCAAAAGTTAGCTATACCAATACTGGGCCTTGTACCGTGACTGCATTGCAGATGGTCTAACTAAGGTAACTACACCTATTATCACACGGTTCCTAGAATCGCAGAGTGGATATTCTTGCCTAAAATGTACTCCCACTATTCATATGACTCTATGATTGCTTTTGGATATGTCTATTTTCAGCACTTTGGAAATTCGTAGTTTATTCACACAATATCCAAAAAATGCATTCTAAGAGAATCTAGAATCCTCTTTTTGACTAACAATGGGACCCCACAATTTTTTTTCCAATATAATAGTGAAAACCATGCTGAATCAGGCTGAATTGCTTAATTGTGCGATTTAAGGTTAGTTATTTTAAGGGCCAATTTACACCAAGTCCAGACCAAAGACCAGAAGCACTCTAGGGTGCCTCACTTTGTTAGGTGTGATTCATATGATCATATAAAGCAAGAGCCAAAGACAAAAAATAGTAATGACACTTTACATGGTCATCTTGGGAAAAATCCAAGAGAGACCATAGTTGGGCCATATCTATTTATTATTAGATTTAGCATTGTCAACTTCAAGATCAATTAATTCCTAAATGCCCATGGCACGTTTTGGACACAAATTGTGAAAACCTGTCACTTTTTAGGGCAATGAGAAAAAAACAAAAAACAAAAACTTTTTTTCAAAGTTTAATCATACAAATTTGTACTAGACTAATATAGGAATGCGAGGAAAGAATTTCAAAAACTTTGATTATACAAATTGACAGATTATAATGTTTGAATTTAGAAGAAAAAGTTTTTTGGTGATCTTGCTTGACAAGGCCAAATGACTTTAACTCCTCATAAAGGGGTCTTTTACACTATATATGGGTATTTTTTACATTTGCATCTTGTATCATATAAATTACATACCCACCAAATTTCAAAATTATTAGAGGAGTTTGCAGATGTTGTCTGAAGTTGCCTAGACTGCCCCAAAAATTCAAGACAACATAACTTTAATCTAGGCACCCGATTGGGGAAAAAATTATATTTCCACTAAAGGATACATGTTCACACCTTGTATCAAAAATTTTAGAACATTTCTTAAAATATAACTTTATATGTACCTATGCAAGATCATTAGCATATGTTCAACGGTCATTTGGTCCTTTAGGAGTTAATCCCTAAATGCCTGAGGCCTTTTTTGAGCTACTTGAAATTTTCTCAAAATTGAACAAAAAGTCCACATTTTGATAAGTTTTATCAATTTTTTTTCAATTGTAATTGTATAAATTCAAGCTAGACATATTACAAATCACAACAATATCACCTATGGATTGAAAGATTATCAATGTTTGATCATGAAGGTGTTAAAAGTGTGAAAGTGATTTGAAGTCTTTCAATCCTCTTTTCACATGACTTAAAAATTGGTCACCAAAAAAATATGAGGTTAAAGAGAATAACATGCAGAATCCATTTATGGCTTCTCAAAATCTACACTACAATTTTTTTCATGAATTTCTAATGTGTTTATTTCTCCAAGTTCTAGTGTATTTGTGGCTTGCTCATTTTCAAGAACCCTAAACACTAGAAAATCAAAATTTGAAATGGACACCCTTGCACAAAATCTTGAATAGAAAATCATAACCATTCATTTTTAAAATCGTTTTTTGGTTGCTAAAACTAGACTTCAAAAAGAAATTAAAAAAAATATAAATTACTGAAAAATAGCAACTTATTAAGGTTTTATTTAACTTCAAAGTTTTGTCGACACCAAAGTTTGTGCCTCGGGCATTTAGGGATTAAATAACCATTCTTGAAGCAAGTAATACTTCATCTCTTTGTTGCTTTAGAGAACTCTTGAATTCCCATTGGTTACTTGTGAGAGACTTGTGGTGGTTTGTAGGAAACATCGCCATAATCTCGTAGGTGGTGGTAAATAAAAGGTGGCAAGTTCTACCTTAGTCTCTTTAGGGTGGTGGTTATGGGCACTTGATGTGTAAATCACTAAACTCCTTGGCTTTGGCACCACAAAAATAACCAAATAGAAGCAACTCACAGCAAATCTTTCATTACATTGATTCATCTTTTAAGGACAATAAAGGCCCCCGAGTGGTCGATGGATGAGTTTGCAAATTATTGTAGAAATGAAGAATGCATTTATTGGTCCAAAAATCATTTTGGGAAAAATACCTTGACAATAGGTCTTGTCCTTTGGATGGTCAAAGATGCTTTGTGCATATTGAAGAATGGATGATTTTCATCCGATTTTTTGTGTGCACCTTCTTGATGCTATATCCATGTATTTGACTTATTAATAAGCTCAAGACATTTTAGTTTTTTATTTTATTTTATATGGGATCAATGTTTTGGAAAAACCGGTGGCTAATTTAAATTAAGCCGGTAGAATTGGCAATTTGAAAAGATTGGCAAAAAAACCCACTGAAAATATCTATAAAATATCTATGTACAGTAAAAAATAGACAAAATAACTGTACAGTACTCCATACTTGAAAAAACGGTTCAATTTGGGAATTTGGTAAAACTCAAAATTTTTTCCCGAACGAGCTGCTTTAGTTTGTTCAGTCATACCGTCAAATAAAACCTAATCAGGGTGTCATGTATGAGTTACTACCGTATCAGAACGTATTATATATATACTCCATATCGTTCACAGTAAGGTATTCTCATCCAACGAACTGGACGAACGTCTCCATCCTCTCAGATTCATCCATCCATCGAAGGTCGGCTGACAGTTTCGTTGGTGAAGGGTTTAGGGTTTTGGCCTGGAGGGTGTTTAGACGAGCATCCAGAGACTGTGCCGTGAAGACGATCGCTCTTGCTTTTTGGAGTTTCAATTTTGCAGAGGATTGCTGTAAGGAGGGTCGATAACCATGGTACGTGATACTGGTGCCTTTCGGAATGCAGTCTTTAGTTGCTTCTCTTGAGAAATTCTGGTTCTCGGTATATGCTTGCAATTTCTAGTGACTTGTTAGGATTGAGTGTGAATGCATTGGTTATTGGAGTAATGGAGAACGCATCAATCGATGATGTTAAACTAGAGATCGTGATAATCTCATCACTTTGATTGGGGTGAACAGGTGAAGAAGAAAACAGCACGGCAAAAGGTCCGCGAGAAGTCTACAAAGAAGGACACGTCCGAAAAGGTAATGAGTTTCTAGTTACTAAAAACCCAACATCTCTCATTTTTTTCTTATCAAATACGCGATTGCACTATTGGGTAGTAGCGTTGTGACCTGCATTGAACTTTTGCCCTTTTTGTCATTGCAGCAAGATGACGAGACGATGGTTCATGATGCGGCCAGGTATGCAAAACGTACTGTATCTTCGTTTGCGTAGTTTATCAAACTAGTGCAATTGAAGTTACGGCGTTTGTGAATTAAATCCGGTGATCCTGGAAAGGAAGTAATGCGAATTTTCTAATTTAATTCTAGATATCTGCATGACCTAGTTCTTTCTCAAACGGATGTCTTATCGGCTGAATTCTTGGAGTGGATTTTTTTCCATTAGTAGTCGATTGTGCGCAAATTTTCAATGCAATTGTCCAATTGACAAGCAGTTTATATCTTCGTTTTTGATGTAATGTTTTTTGTTTGTTTGCTGTTGCAGTGAGTGGGGTAGCGAAGAAGGAACCGATCCGAAGTCCGAGCGAGCAAGTGTGAAGAGGAAGATGGCAAAGCAAATGCGCTTTTTGAACAGTAATTTTCTTGCCCTAAGTTTTTTGTTCGGTTATTATCATTCTTCCTCGTCGTGTTCATAATTCATTATGTCGCTGTCTTCCACTTACCTGTTTATTATTGGTGTATTTCGCAGAGCTGGAAGAAACTCAAAGGGTTTTATCTGCCAAGAAAACCATCTCTAAGGTAATTATTTTTGTTCTAAACTTGTGTGGGTCGGCTTCTCTTACAGACGCTATTGTTTGGCTTCTGATTTCGCTTTCTGCTTTCCAGTCGCAGCAGCTCAGTACAAATCTTGAGATACTCTGCATATCTAGTTCGTACACCTCTGTCCAGCAAGTACTCCTAGTCTTAGTTTCTTCTTTTTGGTATTAACTATAGAATGCTATCTAACTTTGCGCATGACAATTTCTTTGGGTGCAGAAAAGACGAAAGTCACAAACTGGAAAAACTTTGAACGATCTTTCTTCTCTCTCGGAGTTCTTGCCATCGATCACTTCTTCTACTACTGCTACAACGACTAAAATCCTTCGAAGCAAAGCAAAACAAAAGATTGTGTAAGTCACTTTTTCCGAAGTCTTGCTTAAAATTTCCCTGTCTGTATTTGACTAAAAGTCTCAGCATATGGAACAAATTTAGGAATCTGACTAGATTTAGGAATCTGACTAGTAGTCTACAATACTACTAGGACCTTTTTGCGATACAGTTATTTGTCTTTTTTATGTGGATGCTAGGTCATTAAATCTGGCAATCTGACACGATCGCCTTGAATTCTGGAGGAGTTTATAATCTTTAGTGCCGTGTGTATGGAACTCTGCATTGTTTTCTTAGTGTGTCAAGTTGCAGGTGTTTTGTCTCCATCTAGATTGTGTGAATCGCTTGCTGCATATATTTACTTTCAGGTTTTGAAACTGCAACTTCGAACTGTTTTTCTTGCACCTCATGTCTCTTTTTCTTCTTCAAATCTTGTAGAACGAATGAAACGAAGCAACTGGCAGCAGTTCTCTCACACCCGCAATTCAAAGCCAACCCGTTTGCTGCCATTCAGCAGCACCTCGCTATCACAATTCCTGCGCCAACTCTTGAACCCATTGTGAAGGCACCCGCCAAAGCGGGTTCGAAGAAGAAGAAAAAATAGCGAGTAGCTTTCTTCCCCTTTTACATTCATATTTTAGCGTTTATACTTTAGTCGCTGCGGGAAACCCTGCAGATTTTCTGTGTTGCAACCCCCAATTACAAGGATTTTGGGGATTGAATAAGCTGCTACTTTGTGGGCACAGGAAGTTCACAAGAAAATGACTGGTAAGATTCTGTGATGACCGAATTTCGTGCTTATAGCATTGTCATGAGATTCTTTGTAGGTAGTAATCTCTCGGTAGCTAGCCAGTGAGAACCTGGTTCTCAAATTTTCAATTCTAGGAGCAAACCTCCCCAGCTTAACTCTGTAATTCATAGGTGACCTTATGAAACTTATATCTTGGTTTGAGATGGACAGGACACGTGCTTTCAAGCATGTTGGTTGTAGCAATATATGCGTTTCAACTGTCTGAATGCAACGACTACTTTGGTTCTGGGTATGATAATTCCGATGACATCGTGTGAGGAGGTGAGACAGGTCTCTCGGGGAATGCAATCTCAGGAATAGTGCCGGATAGATCTTAAAATCGATCTGCTATCCAATTTGAGATTATTATCAGATATCGTTGCACGGGGTGCAAATGGACTGTTCTCAAGCAATTTCTAGCCTTTTTCATGATAGTTTTCTTGACGAGCTGTGCAGCATCTCGGAGTTCCTTCCTTTTAAATTTTTGAAGAAATCTAAGAATTGAATGAATGATTGAAATTGCAAGTTCTATGTGTTAGAACCTGAATTACACAATAACGTTATCCTAAAAGTCACTTTTTATTCTTGAATCTTTAAATTTTAAATATATTTTGTAAATAAAGTGGATTTTGAGACTGCTATTTAATTTATCTTTACCAAAATCACCTATATTCCATGATAAATATGATTCACAGTTTTTGTTATTTTTGTAATGTCCACACATGAAACCATTGAAAAGCAAAATCTAAATTATAAATTAAAGCCTATTGCTCGAAAGAAAGTAGAATGTAGATTCTAGTGCTTGTTTAATCAAATAAATTTTAAAATTTGGAAACATTATGTGTTATTTAATTATTTTATGAAATACTAAAACCTTCAGAATTACATTTGAACTTTAAGATCCTTAGGTTAAGTTCATATTGTGAAAAGCAAATTATCAAATGTATTTATGTTCATTGGCTTTCATTCAGACATGTAATTTCACGTACTAATTTTCAAGATGTAAAAACAATATTTGTAGTAATAACATTTGATGGTAGGTATATCAAAAGTGGAAGAAGATAAACAATTTCTACAACACCGTTGAGTTGTTTTTTGACTAATCATTTGTGAAATACCTTCATTACTTTGCAAAAATTAACTTTTTATAATAAATTTTTAACTTGTAAAACTGGGTTCCTGTGCCACTGTCACTACAACTTCAGCTACGCAGAAATAGGGGAAAAATCAAATTTTTTTAGCCCTGGAAAAATCAAATTTCAAGGTATTTCAGAGGGTTGTGCTCCGGAGGGTGGAGACTTTTCTCTAACGACTAACAGAATACTGCCATTTTAACAAAATTGACCATATGTATCTAAAAATCAATGCATGGCAAAATTACAATGAGATTGTAGTAAAAATGGTGAAGTCATTCAAATGTTCTAAAGAAAATTATAACAAATGATTTATCAAAATTGACGTCCATTTACAAATAAGAGGAGCAATTGAAAAATTGTCCACCAAAAACATTGTACCAAAAGCTTCACAGACCATTTTGAAATATAAAGTCAACTACCAATGGTAAGACACTAGGTGCAAACAAATTCCATTTGTTTAGGTCTCATTTTGGCTGTTGTTTAATAAATTTGAACAAGCTTTTGGCACTTTGACAAATTTGCAAATAATAGTATGGGCAATTTCATTAAAATGGCGGTATTCCAAGTGCCACTTTGACGGTGTGCCATTTTCACCATCTAGGATAGGTACAGATTTCAAAACAGTTGTTTTGAACCATCTAGGACAGGTATAGATTTAGAATGACTGTTCTAAATTGTTTTCATGCCATTTTCAAAAAATTATCGACATTTTAATAAAATTGCCCATTAGTAGGTGAACTACAATTGGATGCCGGAAGATCTTTTTATGAGTATTCTGATTTAACTCCTAAAAGCCCATTGTCCCTTCAGATGACAAATGGGATTTTGGGTAGATACCTACGGCCTAAATTTTTTTGTGATTTTCTAAAACTTTTTTGAAGATAGGAAAATTGCTAAACTTTATGGAAATTAATTTTTTTTCAATTGGTTCTCGGGAAAAAAATTATACCCAAATAAGCTTAAAATAGCGTTCGGAGGGCAACAAAAAATATTTTGCAATTTTAAAAAAAAATCAAATTTTTTTTTTCTTATAGATTATATTTTTTCCTATTTGGAAAGCTTTGATTCATTTTATTTGGATTTGTTATGAGAAAGTTATGGACAATCTTGTTTTTTGGGCACTTAGAGCATCTCCCTCAAAAAAATAAATGTAGGATGAATGCAACATTAGAGAAAAATTGAACCCTTTAAAGGGCTACTAGACTATGACAAACCAAGCTATTAAAAGCTTGGTCTGTCACACCAAGCTGACTGTTGCGGTGACTGACAGACCAAGCTGTTAAAAGCTTGGTTGACTGCTCCCCGCAGGCCGCAGCAGTCAGCTTTCACGAGTTTTTTATTTTTTATTTTATTGTAAATTTTTTTTAAATTTTTTATAATTTTTTTAAGACTAAGATTTTTTTTTTTTTTTTTAATAATTTTTATTCGGAAATTTTGGTTCTTGTGCCACTTCTGCTCCAATTTCAACAAGGCGGAAATAGGGAAAAAACGAGTTTTTCAGCAAAAAGAATCCAAATTTCAGAGTACCTCGGAAGGCCGTGGAGTAGCCCTTGGGAGGCTTGAAATTTCCTCTAATGATTCTAACAATTTTTCAATAAAATAAGTTCTACAAGGTTTTTTTTTTTTGCTAGAACAATCTTACCATTGAAATTAGTGCTTTTTAATTCCATATAAAAGATATTACTATTTTAGATTTTCCTTTTATCTTGTACCTACTTCTACTTAATAATTTTTTTAATAATGAAAATTAATTTTTTCTGAATTTTTTTTCCTAGACTCTCAACTCAATTCTACACTATACAGATTTAAAGCTCAAAACTCTGTAGTGTAAAACATTTAAGTTCAAAATGTTCAAAGTCATAAAAATCTAGTCCTTCAATATGTTGAAAAACTTGTTTTTTTCACTTTAACTGCAGATATCTTGCAATTTGTGCAGTCAAAAATTTTGAAATTTTTTCCACACATTTTCATACTAGTTAGGTGTAAGATCCTATGGTTAGATGTGCAAAAAAACCATTTTGAATTTTTTTTAATCTTTGCTATAAAAATGGCAATTCTGGGTGTTTTTTGGTAGAAAAAAGGCCTTGGGCCTTTAGGGATTAATAACTGAAGGTTCCAGGTCAACATTGCCTCACAGTCAATGAATCTCAATTTCCACCAGTAAGTTCACAAAGGGACTGGAACATTTTTGCAAACAGCGGAGGAATTGGCATGGGAGCTCTTCATTTGATTCAATAAGTTGAAGACGATTAAAGAGGTCAGGTAAGGCAGGACTTGCAGTAGAGGCGTTTGAACAACTGATCCTTCCTGATCATGCCAGTTGATTTTGTGTTTCATGACTCTGCTTGTGAATCCTGAGGAGTGGCTGTCGACATTCATCGTAATTGAAATTCATAACAATCACAACAGTAGATCATGATGCAATATATAAATCGACCGTTAATTTGTGATGAATAATTCATTTTTTGCTGTGAAACTCCTGCGGGGGGCATTAGGTGCCACCACCACCACCACCAAAAGCTCTGAACGAGCCTCGCAAGTAGGATCTTCGCTCTGTCGCTATCACCGACTACCGAGGATTCAATAACCTCGAATTTCCACAACCGAGGCTTGAAGGCAATTACCAGCAGTTGGCCCTGAATTCATGCGCTACGTCGGCTCTACAAATGACTGTGGCCGTGGTGCCAGAGATTCATTTTCCACTTCGTCTGCTGGGCTTTCAGGCCGTCAGAATTTTCAGGTGGCTGCATGTGCGCTCGCCGTTGTTACGGCTACAGTGAGATTTGTTTAGTGCTTGAGATCACCAGCGGTAGCGGGAGTGACTGATATATTGAAGGGGTCGGATCGGGAGCACAGTACTTAGTTTGTGCCTTGTGTGCTTCGTGGCTCGCATTGTGTGCGCTCTTAGTTGAGACTTGCAGTCAAGCTTGATCGATCGTAAACATCATGGAGTTCTGGAGTTTGTTTTGTGATCAGTTGTCGGAGGTGCAGGTCGTGGCGTGCAACTTGTGTGCGCTGGACCCCCCGACCAATCCCGTGGTGACGGCTTGCGGCCACTGTTTCTGCTGGCCCTGCATGTACGAATTCCTGCAAGGCCAAGCCAAGCCATGCCCCGTGTGCTCCACCATGTTGAGCAGCGACGCCGATCCAACGTTCGACACCCACGGCGCGTTGGTGCTTCGGTTGCCAATAGCGGAGGAGGTGGAGTCCAACTGGGATGATGACATGCTGGATTCGTCCGGCACTGCGGCATTTGCACCCGCAGCAGCGCGTTCGGAGGAGGAGCCCATTACGAGGAGAGATGTAAACATGGCTGCTGTTTTGTTTGATGAGGCAACCAAATTCAAAGGCAATGGAATCTATGTTTGAAATTGAGGGTTCAAAGGGCCTACAATGATCTTTTTCATTCGCAGAACCACTTCAACCACGATACGTACTCACCTGCACCACTTTACTACCGCCTTGGCAATGAGGTAGCTAGTGAGTTGCAATTTTGTGACCACTAGAATGAGAACAGTCTTCAGATCAATTGCCAGGGTAGCATGCCATTGCAATAAATGAGATTCAACGTGGACTGGGCTTGTCCTCGTTGCTTCCAAAACACATGTCATATTGTAATCCTATTTGATTTATATAGTAGTCCATATTAACTTCTATTTCTATTGGTTTTCATGTAGAAGGTTATAGAAATTAAAAAAATAGTTCCAAATGAGGATTCTGCAGGCTTACATGTTGGGGTAGATGGATGATTGTATTCTAAACTATCAATTTTGTTATACCCCTGAGGTGATGGTATTTTTGTTATTGAATTATGCATGTGTGCAAATTTCTCTTCGGTCAAGGGGTGGTTATGTAACATCATGTCACCTTAGAAAATAGAAACCTTCTTCATCTAGTCATAGGAGAAATCCAAAATGTTAATCACTAGAATTTTTGGAGAAATCCCTAGTCAATGTTCAATGCTGATAGAATAGGATACATTAGGATATTCTAGCAACCGTGTACTAGGAATGGAATTTGGACACAAGCAATCAACTATCCACTTTGCACTTTCCATGAATACAAATAGTGCATTTGTCCAATCTTCATGTTGGATTCTTTTGTGTTATGTTTGTCGATTTCTTATTGTTGGTATATACCGGTGATTAATGCCCTTGTTTTTGAGATTGACATGAATTAGAGAATGAGCTCCTGCATGAGCCACGAATAACTGGCGTAGACCTGGTGTTCAGTCGCATGATACATGTGCAGTCGAAATTGTCACGTATAAGGAAAAATGGGCTAAAGTTGTCACACTGAACACCCTTTCAAATAGTCAGAGGTTTATATTTGTCATGGTTGTCATATTGGACAGAATTTTACTATTCACGGACGAATCGAACGAATCTGCGGTGGCTGACTGCAAACTTTGGAGGCCAATAAATTCTTGGAAAATTGTCCAAATTAGGCATGTGATATGTTTTTTGGCATCTACAGAAACTGTAGATGCCAAAAAACATATCACATGCCCAATTTGGACAATTTTCCAAGAATTTATTGGCCTCCAAAGTTTGCAGCCAGTCACCGCAGATTCATCCGTGAACAATAAAATTCTGTCCGATATAACAACCGTGATATTTGTTCGCTAAAATGTGGGGTTTTCTTACCTGAACAAAGTTTTGTAACAAGCAAAACTCGTCGATAAACAAGGCTGGTGATTAACAAAGTTTTAAGAAATGACCATTATATTGCCGTATACCTTCTGGAAAGTATAAATATAGAAGTCTTGGCTACTTAATTTTTAAAGCTTGAAGGTCACAAATGTGGTGCTCTGTATCGTGCCAAATAAACAGATTTGACAGCAATAACAAATTGTTATTGTGAATGATCGATCAAGGGACGGGCAGTTGAATACAAACTCCAAGCTGAAACCCGGCTCGAAGCCCCAGCCCATAACATAACAAATTCAAAGGAATGAACAGACGGAGCCGATATATCACATATGCACCTTGATCAGTCGATCTGCACAGTCATCCCCAATTATACCTCATTTCGTTCACAGGAGATGGTCCATTTCGTGAAATTGGCATCATCATTCCGGCGTCCAAAATTGTGACATATATATGTACTGTAATCAAGGTTTCAAATCTTGGAAAGGTATGGACTCACTTTTCATATAATGACAAATCGAATATTTTTAAGAAGTACAATACATTCTAACATGGATGGTCGCTTCCGACAAAACAAATCAATGCCTTAAAAAATCAATTGCTGTCAATTATGCTCTCCTGTTTGAGCTTATTATCAGTTATGAGCGAATATCAGTGCACGGAGTAAATGCGTGTGCAAAAAAACTCTTCTCAAGCAGTTTCTAGCCTGTTTGAAAGTTTACTTGACGATCTGTGCAGCATCTCGGAGTTACCTCTTCGGTCCTACTAACTGTGCTTAGTCGTTTTGGACTGTGCTCACGGCAGAGTGGTACTAGCTAACAGGCTCGCTAATTTCTTTGAATGAACTGCATCTGTTGAGGGAGAAGCGACGCTACTTGGAGCTGCCTCTGTTGACCGGTGGCACTACAAAGACAATTGCCATTCCATTCTGAATTTGCGAACTCCAACTTGTAGTCTCTGATGGTGTGGCACTGGTCAGGAAGCTTCTTCGAGTTAGTGGCAATTTACTTACGGCGGTCCATGTCTTTCCGTGAAATCACCAACTGGGCGTGAGTCTCGACTGCTCTTATACGATCTTCCTTGCCAGTACCGTGAGCGATTTTGCAATGGTTTCATAATGGTTCTTAACTTTACCTTAAAGTCTTAAATTCATGGTCTATTTTACACCATAGCAAAAGTGCTGCAGAGATGGCGGGCATGAACCCAATGCATACCTAAGCAAAACTTGTAGCAATCTCAAATAGTTGCAATTACATTTACACAATACTGCAGTAAACCAGTGCTGCTAAATTGCTGATTGGTCGACTTGAGGATGCATTGAAAAAGTCGTCCATCTAATTAACCAGCAAAAGATCACCCGGTCCTGTACCCTTTACAACTTCATTAATCAATATGTCTAGCTACATTGCAAAAGAGAGCCCACTATACAAGCCGCAAGCTCATTCCAGCTTATGGAGATGAATGTCTGATGGGCTCGATCACTGGCAAAATAGTGTAAAAAAAAGCAGACGAACCCAAAAAGTGGACATCAATTTCGTTGAATCGGAGATTTAATCCATGAATATTTTCAGGTAAATTGCAACCGGATGCCAGAAAATCTTTTCTTGAGTGCCCTGTTTCAATAGTTGAAGGTTCCAAGTTGCTGTCGACATTCATCGTAATTTTAATTCATGATGGAATAAATCGATCGATCGATTGTGATGAGTAATTCATTTTTTGCTGTGAAATTGATTCCGGAGTTCATCTGCTGCAACCACCACCACCAAAATCTCTTTGAACGAGCCTCGCAAGTAGGAATTTAAAGTATGCCTATTGGCGTATGGGCTTGTTGGTTTTCAAGCTCAGTTTACGAGGCCAAACTAGATGAGCCTCGGTAGTCTCTCGATCTCGGAGCCCATCCCCCTCTCCTATCTCTGGACGTGCGCAGCTCTTGCTCAATAGTCATGTCTTCCTCCAGTTCCTCTTCCAGAAGCTCACCATCACCACCATCACCACCACGGTCACCACCATCACCACCGTGGTCACCAAGTGGTCCGTTTCTCTTTGAAGCCTTAGCCGCCGCTTTCTTCAATTGTGTAGTTACAGTTTTTCTCTGCTTGCATCGCATCTCTTACAAGTGAATGTCGAGCTGAGACTACGCACTTTCAGGGTTTAAACTAGACATGTATAGAAGTTGCATTTTCACGACTGATTGTAGTTTCTTGTTGCATATGCTTCAATGACTTGTGACATTCATGTACTTTAAGCAGAAACAAGAGTTTGCATGTCATATTAATTAATATTAATACCCAAGGAAGAGACTGAGTGTACGTGTGAATTGCTGGTTGGGAAACATGCAGCATCTTCAGAGATGGAGGAGATCGATCCATTTCTAGAGACACCTCTCGTGTGGTGCGGTGGTAAAGATACAGATCAAGATATTGCCATCCTCTTGATCCTCCCAGGACTCTCAGAGGATGAGGCCGATTATTATTCCCCCTTGGCGGAGGTGCGGGTGCATTCCAGTCGTTTGCGGACCTGCAGCAAATACTTTGCGACGGCCCTTTTCTTGAACCCGCCCTGTTCGAAGCGGAAGCGGAAGCGGACTCCATTGGAATACAAACTGGAAACTGTCTGCGCAAATGAAACGGTTTACAGCGATTGCTTTGCAAGGATGTATACCCCTTTTCAAAAGAGCTTCGAGGACGTGAACTATGCTCTCCCGCTTCTCGCTGTCGCCACCCAGATTGAGTTTGAGGAGCTTGTGAGGTCCATCTGCCGGTACTTGGCGTCGGTCCAGTGGTCCGGTGAGGATGAGTTGAAGATTCGACGGCACGTGGCTTCACCTAATTTTCCTCGTCGTCACGCCAAGGAGCTCTTGGCGCGGGTGGAGGGGAAAGAAGATCGTTGCAGGTCAATTCGCCCTCTGATTCAGCAGTGTATGCATTCTCTAGATAATGTTGACAACAACTCATCCCGCGTTTTACTCGAGGAATTACTAGAGACAGTCCGAGGACGACAAAGTGCATGTTCGACTTTTGAGCAGGACTTAGTCACAATTATCAACGAAGAGGCGAAGCGCATGGTTGAGGATGTCCACAAGAACTACGATTCTTCTGTGGAGAGTTTTCAACAAGTGCCCAAGCTGTGGGCGGTCTGTTCTGTGTTGGAAGCGTTACTGGGGGCGTCACTTGGGGAAGCAGGGGTCAAGTGCTTCCTGCGTCTGGAAAACTACCCGAGCATTCTTGCACATGCCGCGAGAAGTTTGGAATTGGACATTTATTGTATTGCCTATGAATTTGCAAGGCTCATTCTTTCCATCTGTACAGAGGTGGTGGTTGGAAATCTGCTTTTGGGGATACCAGATCGAGTATTGCTGTTGAAGAATTGGCGCCCTCTGTTCCAAAAACTTGACATTATGGAGAGTTTTAAGCCACTGGCCGCGTCTTTGTTCTGCACTTTGCCCTTCCAGCAGCAGATGGAGCTCCTCAACAATGAGGCCAAGGCGGATAACTACGACACTTATATCAACCCACAGTCATTTGTAAAGCTATTGAAGGATCAGTGGCCATCTGATGACGACGCAAGGATGCAGGCTGAGATGGATTGAAGACTGGATATCTGTCGCTAAATCGAACCCACGGTTCCTTTGCATTTAAAGTCCGGGCCTGGCCGACTGATCATCGATTTCTTCGGTTCAAGACTAGCTTCACGGATGGATTTTCTGTTGATAAGTATATTCACTCACAGTGCAAAAGTGAACAATGAAGACACATAGAGTATGTCAATTTGAGCTGAAACATTTCATTCTTTTAATTCAGGTTAAATATTATTCATGTACACAGTATGAATAATTACGACAATTACGACTTTTAATTACAGGATCTTCAGTCGATCCAGTTTGGACAATTTTGCAGCATATTTAGAAATTAAACTTGGCTGCTTGAGTATCTTTCTGTGACTTGGATCGCAGTGTTTATCCGTTGAGCTCATGAATGCAAGATGCTCAGTCCGTGAATTGAGTTGCAGACGGATATATGGACATGTGCATGCGTGGTTTGTGGAGTCCTTCATTTCTAAAGTTTTATTAGTGCATTATAAACTAAGTGTATTTGAATTGCCTTGGACATTATGTATGGTCCCGGACTGCCATTCCCACTGCATGTTTACTTTGGCATTGATTTTCCTTGTTTGCTGTTTTTCCATCATGCGGTATAAACCAATGTCGGTGAGTTGGCCATGGAGGAGTCATTCATTTCAGTCTGTCATAAATTGCAAATAATTTAATAATGTAGTGCAAGATGCATGCTTGAATGCAAATTTACAGCAGCTTTTAAGTTCAGAAGTTCAAGAGAAGCTTCAAGAGATGAGACAACTGAATTTATTTGTTGTTATTCATAAGACTTGTAAGGTGTTCTCTCGCTCAGGTGAGACCTGAGAGCCATGCCCAGAAGCATCGCTGAGAAATGACCAGACCTTTATCATTCATTTCCAAGAAGTCACTCTTACAAAGAAGTTTGCAGATTCAAGAGAATTATGTTGTCCTGTTCAATTCCTCAAAATTCGTAGCCAGTACATTGACTCAGATACAACTATTGTTACAATAGTTCGATGCTTGGAGGGCTCAACTGAGCAAAATGAGCTGCCACCCAATGCAAGTATCCTCTGTTGATGAAGATACACTAAGTTTGATCTGAAATTTCTGACTGGTGGTAGAATGATGTCACTGTTGTTGATTTTTGGAAGCTGTGTCTGTAAAATATTTTATTCTTATATGGAAACAATGAAATATACTAACTTTAACTAGCGCTAGAATTCTATGTCCAAAAAATTGTCCAAGAAAATACATACTTTGACGTTTTAAATTGTAGAAAATAGGAATTTTTTTTTTCAAAGAAACTACAGCATTGATAATTTGGGAGGACTTCAAGATTGGTGATGGGATTTTACCAAAAAAATTAGGTGAAAACCATCTCATGATTAGATGGTCAATCTAATGATTAGAAGTAAGAGCGCAAGCTTGGAGACCTGTTTGTACAAATGTAAAGGACATAAAATAATATATTTTTAGATGCCCTTTGGTAGGAACATATTCTAACTACTATAGAAATATATTACAAAATTTTCAGCTAAAAATTATTAATTTACACCGCTCAATTTAGTTTAAAAAATCCCTAAATGTCAAAGTGTGACAAATTAACAAAACTGACTCCTAAATGTAAAAAGATTTTTTAAATTCTTTATAAAACAAGGGAAACAAATTTCACCAAAATATCTAGAAACAGATTTTTTTTTGTTTTTGCATTAAATTCATAATTCAAAAGTTATAGCATTCCAAAATCAAAACAAAACAAAACTAGCAGGTGATTCACATATTTTAATATTTAGCACATGCATCCATCTTCTTGTGCATATATAATGGCAATGCATTAGAAAAAGAAATGGGATTTCTTTAGCAAAATTGCAACAGCTGGACCAACCATTGGAGAAAATTGCAAGACTCTGCAGGGCCGCTTCAAAGTGACCCAACCAATCTATTACTTGAAAGTAGGCATGTAGCCACAATGAGTAGTTAGAGTGTGTGAATTTTGGGAAGGATGTCAGGACTCACTAATGTGACTGTAGTATAGATCTGATGAACTGGGTAATTAATCAAATTAACCAAAATGAAGTGGATTTTGATGCGAATTGTCAAAAAAATTAGAAAAATTAGCAATTTCAAACTAACTTTGTAAGCCAAATAGTTTAGTGAATTTGAAGTTGAAAAGGGAAGATATTTATACAAGTGGAATAGTAGTAGGTACAACAATTTATGTGGGATATATAAACTGGAACTAATAAGAGCACAACCACTCATAGTTAAGTAAAAAGCAGAAATTGTGTTAAAAGTTGAATTTTAGACCTCATTTAGGCATAGTAGAATAATTTTTTTCAAAAGTCTTTGAACAAAAATGTAGAGAATCAATCTAGTTTTCATCTCCAAAAACACGTTTGAGTTTTAGAGCTTCCAACAAAATGTTAAGGAAAAAATTCTAAAAGGAATTAGAAGCAAAATTTTCTTTGACATTTAAACATCCTCTTAGAATTTTTTTCCATAACTTTTTGTTGGAAGCTCTGAACCTTAAACGGATTTTTGGAGATGAAAACTAGATTGATTCTCTACATTTTTGTTCAAAGATTTTGAAAAAATTTATTCTACTATGTAATGCCTAAATGAGGTCTAAAATTCAACTTTTAACACAATTCTTGAATTTGAATAATGAGTGATCTCTCTTTAAAATATCCCATATTCTTTGAGATTTAACCATGGACAATTGATTTTTCTATATAAGCAACCTCTTCACCCTTCATTTTCACCGATTGTCAATGAATTATGACTATCACATTGCCATTAAGAAAGATCTTGATAGTAGATGTCATTGGACTAATTTTGACAATTGATTTTTTTTCGAAAACTTGGTTAGAATACAAAGTGTGCAATAATTAGGGTTAAGGTGCATTATAATACCTGAACCTTGAGTATTTAATGCCTTGTACTTGGATATTGAACCACTGACACATTTGATGTTGCAATGCAAGGTGAATAACTATTGGAAAAAAAGCAATCCTTTATCCAATTTAAATGTTATTGTGGGATCCTTTCAGCTGTACTGGAACGGCCATTGAGGCTTGCAATTTTTTGTAATGAATGCAAATTGAAAAAAAATTGAAAAAAAATATTAATTGAGAAAAAAATTGGATTCTAATGTTCTACGACAGTCATCAGATACTATTGGTCCAACTTTGGTTGCCCTCTTCAAGCTCCATTCTTTCTCTAGTAAGGTAAACTTGCCTATGATAGGCAGAATGAGTGATTTGGGCCGTTGCCATTAGGAATAAAAATCATTCTTTTTTACATACAAAGATAAATGTGAGACATAAAGGAAGCAATTGAAATTTTATTTTTTGGACAAAGTATGAATTAGTTATGAATTTTCAAAGTGTTTAGTCCAATTGGTTTAAAAGAGTCTGTAGACTACCCCAAATCAGCAAAAAGTGTTTCCATAATGGTCATCTTACCATCTAAAGCAGTCACCAAATTTTCTAACATGGCTACAAGATTTCCTAACATGGCCATGATATGAAGGAAAAAAAAATAACTTTCTATGACAAGTTTACACTAGAAAGGTGTAAGTGTCCTATGACAATCACTTATAACTCTATGGCCATCTCCCAAGGCATTGATTTTGGCCACTAACCAACCTAATCAAGTCATAATCTCATTCATTGACAAAAATCTGAAATGGGTTGATGTAAGATTGTAATGGATGGTTTTGTAGATGTCTGCATTAGGTGGTCTGTCTGGCATAGGCAGGTTTACTTTAGTGTACAATTGTTTGGGATCACTTTTTGTGGAGATTAAAAAAGGAGATGTACATGTATATATCTATGCGTCATGGAGAGGAGGGTTGCTATTATGTGAGCATAGGAGTGTGAGCCTATGAGCTTAAAATACTACATACCTATGTTATAGGTGTATATATTATAGAAATTGTCTATGATTATAGTGTATATATATTACAAATGTCTATATTATAGGTATTTATGATACATACCTATATTATAGTGTGAGGTATCTATATTATAGGTACCTATATTGTAGGCTCAATGCTCACAAGCTCGCATTCTTGGGCTCACATACTAGCACCGTTGGTATGAAAAAAGCCTTCAGTGGTTCATTTTGTCAATCACTCTAAATAAGGCTAGTTTTTGAGGCTCAAGAATTAATCCATAAGGACAAAGGAGACCACTTTCTGGCTCCATATTTTTGTAGTAGTTTTGAAGTGTTAACATGGGGATTTCTAATTGTTCAAATTTTTCAAAATTGAGCCAATCTTATGCTATTTCCTTCACTCAATCTATTGATATGAAGATTTTTCATATATGATGTATATTTTTTACAATTTGACCAATCAAAATAAACAATTTAAAATTATGAATTTGTCATCCTAAAAAGGTTAATTTTGATTGAACCTCAGGTCTCCAAAGAAGGAATATGTCTTTTGTCCTAAGATACTAGAGGAAAGAAATAGCTGGTTTTACAATGTTACGTAAAACCTTATTGAATGTTGCAACCAACCCTAAAAATACACTCTTTATCAATTGGTGGACTAGTGATGTGTAAAGATGAAAGTTGCCCATACATAAGATTCTAGATAGAAACTCTGATCTTCAAAGAAGGCCGGCGTGAATAAAGTGTCTGTTTGTTATGACAATGAGCCAATGTCCACCAAATCAAGGGCCATTGATGCAAAATTACTTTCCCCTTTCGAGAATAGACACTTTAACACCAGTAACCAGATAAAGTAACCAAGATTAAAGATGTTTGATAAATATGGATTATAAGTGCAAAGTGTATAAATGGAGGGTCTTCAAGTCATGAGTACAGAGGTTGATTGTAGAAAAACTAACTATCATGACTATATTTTCCTCTTTTTTGTTTATATACTGCTGTGTTTGTATTTTTCTTACTCTATTGGAAGTGGTTGGTTGTTTTCTATTTTTCTTTTATGTAATATAATTGAACTCGCATATTGTATGGCAATGGTGTTGATTGTTTTAAAAGTGTGTTTTAGAGCAATTTTGGGTAATTTGAGTTTGGTTTCAAGGAATTTCATTGAGGGGGCATGTATTGTTCCTCTGAATCCTACTATAATGATAATTAGTGGGTCTATTTTCCATCCTTGGGCAATGATTATGTTTATTAGTGGTTGGTATTTCTGAATTTTGTTATCTATTGTTATTTGTGAGAATCTATCATTAGAGTATGTGAATTCAATGAATTGTATTGTGAGATTATTGTCTGGGCTAGTTGGTGGTTTGCTTTGGTAGGGGAGTCCATTAACACAGAGGATATCCGGTTTAAATCTAGCATTGTAGTGACAGCTTTGTCTTATCTCCTAAAGTCCCATTATCCCCTCGGGACAAATCAGATTTTGGGCAGGTACCTACAAGCTCAATTTTTAGTGAAACTTTTTGAAACTTTTCCATAAGATAGAAAAATTGATTAGCTTCGTGGGAATATAATTTTGATTTCAAATGGTGCCCGGGAGCACAAGTTATACCACAAATAGCCTCAAACTAAACTCGGCGGCCAACACAAAAAATTTGCAAAAAGTCAAAATAAACTTAAATTTTTTTTTCTCTGAAACTTTATGTTTTTTGTCTACATGTGAAGCTTTGATTCATTTTATTTGGACTAATAATGAGCAAGTTTTGGACAATCTTGTTTTTTGGGCAATCTAGGCATCTTTTTGAAAAAATAACATTTAGGATTCATTTCTGAATTCAATTTTCACAATTTTTTATTTTTTACTTTTTGAGAATGTAGTGTTTTCTTGCTAAAACAATCTCACCATTGGGATTATTGAATTTCAATCCCATCTAAGAGCTATTAACAATTTAGTTTTTTTTCAATCTTGGACTTACTTCTACTTAACAATTTTTTAAAGAATGAAAATCAAGTGTGTTTTTTTTGAAATTTTTTTTGTAGACTTTCAACTTACATCTTCAACATAAAAAATTTTAATTCAATGTAGTGCAAAAGAATTCCACAAATGGCGGTCAAAGTCATCTGAAATTGCAAGTGAGTGTTAAAAAAACTTTTTTTTTCCACTTTGAATGCTAATATCTTCCAATCTATACGGTCAAACTTCATGAATTTTTACCACATGATCTTTGACAAGTGAAGTACAAGATCCTACAATTTGATTCTAAAAAAATGTTTTTTTTTGTGTTCTTGGGTGAACGCAGCCAAAATGGCAGTTTTGAGTGGTTTTTGACAGAAAAATGGCCTTGGAACTTTAGGGGTTATGCAAGAGCAAGGTAGAAGTCACGAGAGGACTGTATGTTCTTGTGGGTTGTTGTTGAATGTTCCTGCATTCATAAGAGTGTAGATTCTAGTTTTTTTAGTGGATAGTATTAGCTTTCTCAGTTCCCATACTGCTTTGTTATGTCTTTTGGTTCTAAGGGCATGAATATGGTGTTGATTGCATTTGAGTAGTACATGGAGCCATGTATCTACTTCTTGGGAGTTACATATGGAGCATGTGATGGATGGAAATCTTGCTACGCCAAAAAATAGTTGTTTTCTAGCATTTTCCATGTATTGGCCGGTACGGAATTTTAGTAAGCTTGTTTTTTATGAGTCGGTTATTTCAGGGTTAGTCCAAAATTCATTACAGAGCTTGTTATCTATATCGGGATTACGTGTCCATTTACTAATGTTTGGAAATTGTTGTACCAGTATATCCAAATTTTTATCACGATCATGCTTGGTGATGTATATTTGAAGGCATCTAACGGGGCCTTTATCAGGTCGTTGGGTTGGGCCTGGCCATTCGTCTTTTTGGTAATAAAATGGTGTAGTGTGTGCAAATTCATATGATTTTGAGGCAAATTTGTATTGTTTTGCAGTACCGTTTTTTGCAAGTTTGTCCGCTTCTTCATTTCCTACAATATTAACATGGGCTTTAATTTTGTAAATTGTCGTAGGTTGTGTAAGATTTTGTAGCATTTCGACCATAGATTCTAATATGGTTTTGTCTGCATGGTTACGGTGTAGCGTAGGGTATTTTAGTTGTGTATTTAGCACATATGGACAGTTTAAACAGTCGATGAATATATCTGCTGGTTCATGTGCATATTTGGTAGTAATTATGCGTAGTGTTTTGTATATGGCCATTAGCTCTGCTCTAAAAATGGTTTATAGACCTGGTAGTCGTTTTGAAATTTGGATATCTTCTTTAAAAGGATTGTATATGCCATATCCCGCTTTTTCACGTATCCAGTGGCCATCTGCATGTTCTTTAGGTGGTATGAATGATCCATCAGTGTAATAACTATATTGCGGTGGGAATATTATTTAGGGTATAATTGAGTAAGTAGGTATTGGAGGCGTAAATATATTTATTGAGTTGGAAATGGATGTATATGTGAGTTTATTCCAGTTGGAGTTTTTGTTCATTGATACATTATTGGGTGTTGGAGCAGCAATTTGTATGTGGTATTGTGTTATTTGCATATTTTGGAGGATTGTTATGAAAGAATGTATTTGGCTGGGTGGACCTATATTGTGATTTTGGTGGTGTGTACAAAGAATATGTATTACAAGTGGTTCAGTACGTGGTCGTCTATTAGGTCAGGGGGGACTGATGGTTCTTCGTATGCAATAGTGTTTGCGGCAAAATGGGCAATGACATTTGTATCTTCGAATGGTCCAATGTGTAGGGAGAAGTTTTGGTACCAATTTATGGCTGGTATGACTAGTATAGTTATGGTGTTTGGATCATGTTTGGCTGCTAGTCTTGCCCAATGTATAGCTTGTTGGGCCGATTCCGTATTGTGTGGATGTGCAAAGCCGATGCCTTTCCATTTGTATTCAAAAGCTTTGCCAAGTGATCCAAATATTTTATCCCTGTCAAATGGAGAGTAAAATTGTATGATTTGTGTGGAGCATGTAATTGGTGAAGAAAAATATGAGTAGGAGATGTTGAATGTTGTTGTTAGGGAGTCTAGGATGTTTTGTGGGAGAGTGTGTTGTAAAGTTCTAAGTGGATTTTTATTAGTTTTTTTATATTTGTATCTTTGATATAGCCATATGAATTGTATAGGCGGTACAAGGCCGTATGAGCTATATATGGCATTGTGGTATTGTTTCCATAGCCATTGTAATCTAGTGGTTGGGATAGTAATGAGATGTTGACCAGTATCTAGGTATAGGTGTATTAGTTCATTTTGTATTATTATAGTGTGTGTATTTGTGATAATGTCTTTTTTTGGGTTGCATTTGGTTGTGGAAATGCACATAAGTGGGATTATTGTTGGAGGTGGGATGAATTGTATATCTCTGGATTGTTCAAGGTTAAAGTTTGTCGTGATGATGTTTTTGTAGTACTTATGTTTGTTGTTTTGTGTAATATTGTGTTAATAAAGTGATGTTGTGTGTGATTTCTGTTGGTTGATTAAATGGGAAGAGGTCTCTTTGTAGCATCCATTTGCTATAACTTGTGATATCTTGAAGTGACCATTGTCATAAATGTTTAGTATATTTTTTTGAAATTTTGTATTTGTCTTTCATTTCTATGGTTTTGTGGTCTGCTATACTATGTATGGGGAATTTGAGTGAATTATTTTGAATATGTAGAGGTGGATTTTGCGGTTGGATTAATTGTGTCTGTGGTAGATGTTGGATATGATCTGAGGTTCTTAGAATTGTATCTTGATTGTCTTATATGTATTGTGCTTTGAGAGTTTGTATTGTTGGGTGTCTTTGGCACGGGTTTGGACACTTAAGTGTACACCTTGGATAACAAAAAAGTTGTTCTTCTATGTTCAAAGTGCTTTTTCCTATTTTGGTTGGAGCTTGATAATATATTTTGAAGTCTTCCGGTGACATTAGATTTGTACCATTTGGGAGTGTGATGTGTTTTATTTTGTATATGTTGTGTAATAGGAGTTTATGTATCATTTTAAGAGAGAGTTTGGGATTTATGTCTGGTAGAATAAGAGTGGTTTGTGATAACCATTCTTGTTCAAGTTCTATTGCATGTAGTTGGAAGCTTTCTTTTATATTCTTGAAGTAGATGCCTGCTTTATGTTTTAGGAGGAATAGTGTTCGAGTTGTAGGCGATCTGATACAATCATGTTCTTTGATTCTCGGGATGTTCTTTGCACCTCCATATTTGGCTAGGATATGGTGAATGAGTCTTCTATATATAATTCCTAGTCATCCTGGATCATTCAGGGCGTTTCTAAGTTGTTTGCTAATGCAACGTAGGTATGCATTTGTAAGTGAGAAGGCCTCTAGCCCTTATTAATTCATGTGGTAATTGTGCAATTACGTTTGCAGTACATTTTGGCAGTCCACATATGGTTTGGGGGATGCTAATGATCTTTTTATCTAGTTTTTTAATTGTTGGTAGAGAATATGGGACTGCGAAGAAGCTATAAGCTATGCCAGCTCTGATTACGGTATCTACCATGTTGATTTTTTGTTTTATTGTGGCTGGGCAATTTGTAAGTTGTGCACATTGGTCTGTTACTTTTTTAGTGGTGATGTGTGTTTGTAATTTCTATTTTAGTGAAGGCACTAATTATATACCCAAGTATGTATAGGGTTCATTTTGGTGTAGAACTAGGATTGGTTGATTTCTGTAGCTAATGTTTTTGGCTTGTATTTGAGTTTTGAAGGTGGCGGGTTTAGTTTTTGATTTGTTTGGGCATCCCGTGATAGCGCATTTTGGTACTCCCAAGTCTAAGTTGGCCCATTCATAGTATTTGTCTAGTTTATTTAGTTGGGATTGAAGTGATTGGAGGTTATTTGATGTAGCTACTAAGTCATCTGCATATGCTGTTGAGCTAATAGTTATCTTGGATGTACCAAAAATGTAGCCATTATTGCCTCTTTGTAGCCATCTAAGTAGAGGTTCTAGGAAGGTTAGAAAAAGATAGGGGCTTAGTGTGTCTCCTTGGATGGTGCCTCTTTGTATTGGTATCAGTTTAGTTCTACCAAAATGTTCGCCAGTAAATATCGTAGTGGAGTGTGAGTAAATATTTCCTATTAATGCTACTGCATCTTTAGGGTATCCAAGGTCTGTCATTATGGCTAGGAGTTTTGCATGATCTATGGAACCAAAGGCATTTTTGAAGTCTATGTATAATAGATAAATGTCTTGATTTGTGAATCGTGCGTCTTCTAAAGCTGCAATGAGGAGTTGTAGTTGTCGTGATGTGCTTTGTTCTGCTCTAAATCCTTCTTGGCTATCATGTAGTATTTGGTGGTTTTCGCCGTAGTCGGAAAAGATTAGAGTAAGAGTACTAGTGAAAAATTTATAGATAGTATTTGCAAGTGCAATAGGCTTGTGATTTGTTAATTGAGAAGGGTCTCCTTTTTTATAGAGTAGTATAGTTAGGCTAGTTTTCCATGATGCTGGGATTTGTTTTTCTTTGTAACAATGTCTGAAAAATAGGAAAAGTAAGTTGTGGAAACAGTGTGGCATGTTTTTTAGTATCACATTTGGAATTGCATCAGGACCAGGGGGTTTGTTGTTGGTTAGGTGTTTTAAACATATGTCGAATGTTTCTTTGCTGAAGTAATGGTGGAGAGGGGTGTCTGGAGTTCCCCGTTTGTCTATGATAAAACTGTCTAAGTCATGCCATGGATATTGTCGTACTCCACATGTACAATGTGGTGGATGTTCTGGAAGGTAGTAACATGTTGGCACTATGGGTTTGTTACTAATTGATTGTTGAATGTGTATTTCTTTGGCGATGTCTTCAGGGTTGGTCAGCAAGTTATTATGTCTGTCCATGATGCAGTCTAGTGGAGGTGTATGAAGATTTTTGAACACTCTTTTATTATTCTTTTTGGACTTTTTTCATATAGTTGTCTATATTTTGATATTGCTTTTTTGATACAAGTTTGAGTATATTGTGTGGTAATTTTACGAGCTTGTATGTTTGCAATTTTTGCTAATTCGGCAATTGTTTTAATCCATTCTTCTGGGGTTGTTTTTGTATATTGTAGGTGGTGGAATGTGAACTTGAGTGTGATTTCTTAGTTCTTCTATTATTGGATGAGTTGCCCAGTTTTTTGTGTTTTTTGTTATATAGATTGCTTTTCTGATTAGATGGTAAGTAGAGAGGTTCGCTTTCCATTTTTTTGGTAGTTTTCTTGGTAAGAAACCCCCTTATTGTAATGTACAATTTGTTAGTTCGAGAATCGGTGGTGCGTTGTAATTTTGGATTATTTTATTCGATATGTTTTGTATTAGGTGATCTAAGGCAGTATATGCTATGTGCCATTGATGGTCTGTTAGGTGTTCATTTGTGAGAGTAGTGGTGAGTTTGTTTATTTGGAGTGTATGTTCTTCAAAGAACTGTGTTTTGAATTGCTCTATATGTTTGTGTGGAATAGGATTTAGAATTCTTGGTGGTTATTGCGTATTGGTGGTGTGGAATGTACTAGTTGTGTGTTTGGTGGTATATGTAATGTTATTGGTGAATGGTTTGAGTTTCGATTGTGGTTATGATTTGTGGTTGTTGTATATTGAGCAATATTGGATGTGTTTATGTAATAACCATCTATTAAGCTGGTTTGAGTATAGTTTTGACCTCCTTGTCTAGAAAATGGGCTATTAATAGGTATGTAGGTAGTTGCAGGTAGTCTGTAAATGTACGCCATTCTATGTCTTCTGTTTGTGGAGGAGTTGTGTTAAATTTGTTTTGTCTGCCAATAAAGGCAATGTCTTTGTTGAAGTCACCATACAAAATGTAGGTGTGTTGTGGATGTAGGGAAATTTGATGAGTTATGTTTTGTTGGATTTTGGTATCAATTGTAAATCATCTATGTGTGAGGCCATGTACATGTGGAGTAATAACCATGGTTGTAAAGGGTGGTTGTTGACTTTTATGATTTGTAGGTATGGTGGAAATTCTGCTAGAGTTGGGATTTTTGTGATGTTTCCTGGGTATGCATATTTTTTATTTATGAGAGTGAAGAGTCCGCCACGTCCTGGTGTATATGGTTTTCCTTGTTGTAGACATCTAGTTAATGCATCTATTATTGAATATAAGTTTGTATTGTGGGAATAGATTTTGGATATAATGTGTAGATTTTGTTGATGTTATTTTGGTTTCTTGGATTGTTATTATTGTAGGAGTGGTTGGTGTGTGTGATATGAATTGGTGGAGGCTTGGTAGAGCTGTATTGATTGATGCAGCATTCCATGCAGTGATGTATATATTGGAATTGGTTGTTGTATATTTGTTGTATGTGTTTTGGGTATATTGGATAAGGGGAGGGGATGGAAGTACTCTTCCAAGGTGTCATTAAATTTTAATGTTTCTATTAGTAGGTTTTCGAGTTAGTATGGGAATTTGTTGAGCATTATTTGTAATGTAGGTGGTTCACTTGTTTGCTTGATAAAGTTATATATTTCTTTATGTATAGATTTGGGGGGGTCAATGATTTTTTGATTTGTATTTTTGAATTGCGTATATGGGTGTGGTGTTGTAATGTACCTTTCTGGTGGGTTTTGTAGTAGAGCTAGTCTCTCAAGTAGGGACGTGGTCCAATCTAGGGTTGATATTTGTATTAGTAGTTGATTACATCTCTCTAATTGTGGGCTAAGTATGATAATGAGTGCAAATAGAATTCTTGATGATGGATGATGCTGGTTTTGATAAATGTATTGTGATAGGTGTGGATAGTCTATAATTGTGATGTTGTGCTAAGGATTGTGAGGTCCCGATTTGTCACCCGAGACAAACTATTTCCTTCTTTTTGTTTATACTAAGTTTGAGTGTACTTTTAGTTGCAAAAAGCCTAAAAAAGAGTGTAAGACCAAAATAGGTGTGTCACATACCAATATAGCATTTGGTCCCTTATGTAGTAAGTTGCCCTCGACTAAATCCAATTCCCATTTGTAAATAAGTATAAAATCGGGATTTCACGTGATTAGACGGGTTTATAGTAAATAGGGCTAGAATCATCAAAACCACGGTGTAGGTGACTTCTTAGGTCTAAATTTGCTCTGAGGGAATACCGTTGAGGTCATATGTCCATTCTCAACGATAGGTTTCACTTTCCCCATTGTATCAAAGAAATAGAAGAAACCCCAATTGTCAGGCCTACAGGAGTTACAATCGCAAGACGGACACCTGGGGGGAATCTGCAAATGTTGTATGTTGTTCTTGGGTGGAATTCACATTTGAAGGCCAACAACAAATTCGGCTTTCCAAAATTCCCCCATACGCAGAAGATTCCCTAGTCACCGATTTCACAAGGAGAAGACAAGTTTTGATTCTCCTATGACCTTTGTGCAAAGTAAGAATATGAGCTTGCACACTATTTGTGAAATTCCATGAGAGGTTCCATAAAAAGATTTGGAATTTTCTGACTTACAGAAAATGCCTTTACAAAATGGTCAACCGCCCAAACTCTGGACGGGAATTTTTTGTAAATCAACCAGATTGCAACAAAATCTCACTAAAAATTAGACTAGCTTGTTTTATGCTACTAAGATGCTCCAACAAGTTTCAAAACATTCTGATAGTCAGAAGTGCCCCAACTGGCAAGATTCCCTGACAATTGCAAAATTTGAAGAATCCGGTGGAGTTGACCGGTGCTCCGGGGGCACACAGAATTGGATTGGAGTCAAAGTTGGATCTTTTATTACTCCCTTAGACCTTCTAAAGAACTTAGGCTAGTTACTTTTCTCAAAAAAGTCAAACTCTAAAATCTGGGTTTTTATCCCTTTTTGGTGTTCAATTAGCACTAAGTATTATTGCGTTTTTGAAGTCAAATTAGAGGGTAGGGGGACCTTTGGACTAAAATGGCCTTCTAAAGCCAATAGCACAATCCGTTTGTGATTTGGAGTTGTTCTCCAAAAGTTAGAAGTTTGAACCACCGTAGAAAGTCAAAAATTAGAAGATTAGGATGAAAATCTCAATTGATAAGATTATTAGTAGGAAAAGAGAGGGGGTGAGCACCTTTGGAAATCTATATAAGGGGCTCACTTTCCTCTCACAAACACCCCTTGGGCCATTATTTTGGCTTTCAAAACACGTTGGTCCATTTGTTTGGACTTTTTTGGCTATTTTTGAGCCAAAAGTTGTAAATGTGTGTTTTTGGAGCATTTTGAGCTCCATTGTTGCTAATTTTCAAGCTTTCTTTAATGGACATTTGGGTCCCTTCAAAGATTGTCTTTGTCTTTGAGTTTTTTGACTAAATTACTAACATGCCCTTTTGTTGTAACAATTTGAAGTTGTTTTCTACTAATCCTTGTACTAATCCTAGTCCCCCCCTTTGTGCCCGGCATATGCCGCCTTGGGGGGCAGTCTAGTGTTTCCCTTGAAGGTCTTTTGTGTTTTAAATACTCTTCACTAACGTGTACTTGTGTTTTAGAGACATACTAACCAAGTTGTACTAACCTACCTTTGTCTTAACCCCTAAAGTTTCATGACTATGTAATCACCAAAAATGCTCCAAAACTGCCATTTCTAATACAACTACCAAATTTTTGGAAAAAAACAATTTTTGACACATATAACCGTAGGATCTTGTAGTATGATATTTTGAAAACATGTGGTAAAAATTTCAGAAAATTCCACCGTGTGGATCATAAGATATAAGCATTCAAAGTCTTGAAAACCATTTTTTCAATCCTGCGAAAAACCGGGCAGCTGCACTTTGCAAGCTCACTTTTCAATGAAAAAATGCCGATAAAGGTGGTGCTTCTTTGAATTCAGTTTCCTAAACAAGTTGTCTATATGCATGAAAAATTTCACATCATTTGGAATTGTACAACATATAGGAAAAAAATAGTAAGTAGAAAGAAGTAGAAAATGACTCAAAATACTAAATTGTTAAAAATTTAATCATGGATTTAGAAAATGCCAATCCTAATGGTTGTAATGTTGTAATAATCAATCTACATCCTAGGATTTTATTTTTTTCCAAAAATAATGAAAATTGAGTTAAATAAACGACTTTAAAGTTTTTTTTAGTGTAGAGAATCCATAACTGCCCGTAAACCAAAAACCCTCATAACTTTTGACTCATTGATTGAAATGGAATGACTCAAAGCTTTTTAAGTATATATAAATGTAGAGTAGCAATTTCAAAAAAAAATTCCGGAAAAAATCATTTTTTCTGATCTGCCCAAACTGCCCGGTTATGAAAAAAAGTAACATATTAGGTCACAACTTTTGACTCGTATTTTGAAATGTCATGAAACTTGGTACACATGAAGATATTCCTTGCCCCCACCTTCTATTAAAATTTCAGCCTCAAATATGGATATCTCTAGTCACACGTACCTGCCCAAAATTTCTATAAGGCCAAAAAACGCATGTTGGTCCTTTAGGGGTTAAGTTATTCTAAGTTTCTTACAAACCCTTGCATATGGCAAAGCTTTGACTTTGCCTTGTTTGTATTTTTTAGAATTTTTGGAGATTTTCTAGAATACGGCGAAGCTTTGGCTCCCCCAAGTCTTATAGTCTTAGTATTTTGGCAATTACTAGAAATACGGCAAAGCTTTGGCTCCCCAAAGTCTTGTAGTCTTAGTATTTTGGCAATTACTAGAAATACGGCGAAGCTTTGGCTCCCCAAAGTCTTGTAGTCTTAGTATTTTGGCAATTACTAAAAATACGGCGAAGCTTTGACTTTCCAAAGTCTTAAAGTCTTAGTATTTTGGTGATTACTAAAAATACGGCGAAGCCTTGACTTCCCCAAAATTATCACCAAAATTCCAAAGTCACCATGGATATTAGTTAAAAACCGCCAAGAGGCTAGAACCCTTTGAGCCTAAGTAGAATTCTTGTGGGTTTTTTTAAGTTCCGAAAAGGGCCAGTACCCACCAACAAATACGAACCAGACCGAGGAGTCCCTGGACTCAGCAAAAAATACGAACCAGACTCGAGGAGTCCCTGGACCAGCAGAAAATACGAGCCAGGCCCGAGGAGAGTCCCTGGACCAGCAAAAAGACGAGCCAGGGAGACGACCGGGGGAAGCAGCCCGTCCGGCGCCGCCATGCGGCCAACGGCAACCCGGGTCCCACGAAACGGGCGCCGCCACGTGGCACGGCGTGACTAGGGGTCCCGACGGAGCTTGACTGGGGTCCTTCAATCGGGGTTCTGGGGTCGTGGGTTGGGCTGGGGTGTGTGCTGGGGTTCTGGGGTGCGTGCTGGGGTTGCTGGGTGGTGAACTGGGTGTCTGGGTTTTATGCTGGAGTCCGAGTCTTGCTACAAAAACTCTCTCAAAATTGGAGAAAACAAAAGCACCATTGACACATCTCCAAAACACCAACAATTAGCACTCACGTCCCTTGGCTTTGCTTGGAAGAATTCATAAGCAATTAAAAACTGAAAGTAAAAATTAGTAAAGGAGAAGGTAGGAGGTTAGAGTCCCCCTTGGCAACGTTTCCATTGCCAAAGGAGACTAAAAAACCATAGAAGATAGAACATTTGGAAACCTCAAAACCAACATTGAATATTTAAAAAGATGAAGTGACAATTTGATAGTTAGAAAGAAATTTAGGAAGGAGATAGGATTAGGTGGAAATCTAGGAAGGACAATTAGAACCATCAAAATTTGGATAGAATAATAATTGACTAAGAGTTTGAAGGGTCAATTATTGTTAGAGTTTGACTTCAATTATTTTATTCGAAGACTAGTCAACCTTTGGGATATTTAAATAATTGAAGTAGAATAGTACCAAAAGAAAAGGAAGGGGAAGCAATAGAAAGAAAAGGAACTAGAAAAGAATTAGGAAACTTGTATTAAATACCTATTTTCAAGATGTAAGCAAAATTCCAAGATAGCCCCCAAAGATGGCGAACCGGGAATATCTCAAGGAGCTACTGTACAACACTATGGATGAAAATCAACTTGAGGTAAATTACTAAACACTCCCCCTTCTTTTTAATTGTTTAGATTAGCAATTCTAAACACTTAGCCGAAGTTGGAGACCAATTTAGAGCATCAAATCTAGATTCTTTCTCAAGTTTAGATTTCAAAACTTGTAGATTATGATTAGGGCCTTCCAAAACCATCTTACACTTGAGGTTTGGAGTTAAAACGAGTAAGATATAGAAGGATGAAGTTAAAAACCTAATTTGGATGAAAATTAATTAGAAGATGAAAAAGACAAATTAAATTAGGAAATATTAACTAGAAGTAACCTAGGTCTCGAAAATAATTTAAAAAGTTAATTATCCAATTAGGGTTACGAGTAATTAACGGATGAAGTTTTGAACACCGACTAGTGGTCAATTTTCATCCATCAATAACTTTTGATGAAATAAGTGAAATATCAAACAAAAGGACATTTTTAAAAGCTTAGGTTCGCCTTTAGAAGGAACAAATTTGAAAATCCTAAAAATAGCAATTTACCAAAGCTTAGTTAGAACCTCAAGGAACAAGGATAGAAGTATTTAGGGTGCCTAAACCTAATCAAAGGAAGAAGTTAGAAACTTGATGAAATAAGTAATATACCATGTATAGTAAGACCCTAAAGAAACCCTAAAGTGGTTTAAACTTTAAGAAATACCCCAAACCCTAGGACTTATTCAAGGATTAAGTTTAGATCAAATAACGGATGAAGTTGATCTAGAATCATTCATTCAAGTCAAAACTTAGGGTTCAAGTTAGGTCTTGATTCTCTAAGACTAAGATTCAAATTTCAAAGCTGATTGAATTAGGGAATCTCACCTAAATCGTGGATGGAGTTTAATTAGCTCCAAAAGGGTCAAACTTCATCCGCCCATAACTTTTGCTAGGAGAAGGGGCTAGGGTCGAGCTTTATGTTTTTAGAAATGGCATGAGATGCTCTATGACTTAGGATAAATAAAATCAGACTGTAACTAGGTGGAGTTCAAAACCACCGTGACCTCTTTTTGACTAAGAAGTTAGAATAGAAATCATATAGTAGTTCAAATCTTTGGTTTTTGTGTATATTGTGGATGTTAGAAAATAGGGAAAGAAGATCCATTGCTTGGAAGGCACAATGGATTGGCGCTAGGCACCCATAGATCATATAAGAATCCACACGAAAACTAGAGCCCGATTGTGCTCGCTTATTTACCAAGGGTGGGTAAATAAACGCTCACAAGGGTGTGTGTTGTTTATAGCGGGTGCAAATGATTTTGCTAAGTGTTGGTATTCAAGTTGTAGTTTTACTATACATGGTATAAAATACATTTTCCATCTATTTTTATGTACGGTTGGGTGCGTTGTAAGTATTTTTATGTACGGGCATGGGTCCCGGATTAGTTTCTATATCTCCACCTAAGAGAAGTAAAAGGTGCACTGGAAGCTTTTTGTTATTATTATTATTGTTATTATTTGTGAAGCAATAATTATGATAATAATATTTCTGTTCTATTAGCGGTGTTGGGATTTTTAACTTTGTTGTATGTAGTTGATTTACTGGGTTTATTTGGATACTTGTATTTATTATTTGGATAGGTGGTTGTATGTTGATTTTTATTTTGTGTTTTGGTGTGGTATGTGTTTGTATAGTTGAATGTGTAGGATCTTTTGTATTAATATGTGTTTTTGTAATTTTGTACTAATATGTATTATTGTATGGGTATGATAGGATTGTTTATAGGATTTGTGTGGATTTTGTGTGGGATTTGTTGTAGTATTTGATTGGAATGAAGCCAAACCTATGTATGTAGAGAGATAGATAGATATCGTTTGACAAAGAGAAATGAGATACAAAATGATAGATATATAGGATTGCCAAAGAAAAGTAACATACAAAATGATAGACCGATAGAATTGCCAAAGAGAAATGAAATATAAAATGATAGGTAGATAGAATTGCCAAAGAAATGTAAGATAAAATGATAGATAGATTGAATTGCCAAAAAATGGAATACAAAATGATAGATAGATAGAATTGCCAAAAAATGGAATACAAAATGATAGATAGATAGAATTGCCAAAGATAAGTAAGATACAAAATTGTAGATAGGTAGAATTGCCAAAGAAAAATGAAATTCAAATTGATATATAGGTAGAATTGCCAAAGAGAAGTAAGATACAGATTTGTAGATAGATAGTATTGCTAAAGAAGAGTATGAAAGATAAATATAATTGTCAAAAAAGTGAAATGGAGAGATAGATATATAAAATTGCAAATGAAACATGAAATACATAATGGTAGAGAACAAGATATGTATTGTACTGCTAGGGTATATGTCTAAGGCACTCTGTTTTTGGGTGAAAGTATTGGGATTACTAAGGTATATGTCTAAGACACTCTGTTTTGGGGTGAAGGCATTGGGGTTGCTAAGGTATATGTCTAAAGCACTCTATTTTTGGGTGATGGCGTTGTGAATCCAACCTAGTTTGGCGGATCGATAGGTTCGGGTGCGGTAATGGCAGGGCGGGCTAGGTTCTTCACTACTTGCATGCCTTGGCTTAGTATTGCCTCCAAATTAGTGAGTGCACCTCTAAGCTCATAGTCAATCTTGTCTACATAGTGATGGGTTTCAGTTCTGAGTTCATTTTTGAGTTGAGTCATATCTGACTGGAACTCAACTCAGAGCTTTGAGTTTTCTTTAGAAACAACATCATTGACTAGGGTAGAAAGCTCTTCCTTGCTTATCTGTGGCTTTGACAATGTTGCTGCTTCCGTTGTGTTCTGTAGTGCCTAAACTGTTCCGGCAAGAGCTGTGTTGATGTCGTGAAAACCTAGCAGCGTCAATGTTTCTTCACTGGATTTGGCGTTGCCATCAAGAGAGTTGGGGTGAGGTTGAAATTCTACCCATTGTGATGGAGTCGTGCAGATTTCTTGAGATGTTGCTTGTAAACCGCTGCATTGAGACACTTCACATTGGCAATGCCGCTGTAGGTGTCTCCCTTCTAACATAGATAATAGATGGAGACAACATTCTTCTCACCCATGTAGTCTTGTATGCTCTTTGACACCTCCTCTGTAGGTTTGGTAAGATTGAGGCCTTTGACAATAAGCATAAGGCAGTTGCATTTGGTTACCTCTTCACAAGACATTTGGTTTGGATTTTGGATGACTGGCTGGAGGAGCTCCCCTAGAATTGCAATCTTGTGTTTCTTGATTTTGGTCAGCTGCTCGGGAGAGGTTGTTGTGAGCCATCCATAGGAGTCACTTGCAGATTTCTGTACTTGTATAAGTTTGAATTCAAAACCTCGGCGAAAGCTTTCTTCTACAATGTCTTTGAAAAGTTGGTGTGGCTCCACATTGCGTATTGTCTCACTGTTGATTTTGATGGAGAGCAGGCTATTGGATGCAATGGAGTCAAAAGATTTTGCAATCTTGGCAATGGTGAGGGCATTGCCGTCGAGGGTGATTGCAAAAATACGTAGGCCTTGAATTAGTGCTACTCCATCTGCTTCGGGATTTCTGAGGTGGACCTTGGCCATACCCGACCATACTCTGGCATTCTTGGGTCTATGACACAAAATTGCCACTAAGGATCTCCATCTCCACTGAGGATTTCCATCTCTTGAAAACGATGTAAAATTTTCTTCATAGCTTGATTTTGACTGAGAGGTGAAGTAGGTTTCTCAAAGTGCAAGAGGATGTGGTAGTCCATCGAGAGTTGTGTGTTGTCGTCTACCTCAATATTGAAGGGAAGTTGTGTGATGTTGAAGTGCTGTCCTACAATGTCGTCAGGTCGTGATGTTGGCCACATTTGTTGTTGCACTCAAGGGAAGGACATCCTTGTAGTCTTGAGTTCTTCTGCTCTTGTGCTTTGTATCCCTTTGAGATTAGCTCCTCCATTGATGTGTTGGTGATGATGGGTGGCATGTCTGCTTCCACTACAAGGAAACGGCATCCTATATGACAGAGAATTGATAAAAAATTGTCCAAATCAACAAGAAGGCTTCCTAACCCTGCAATTTCTGTCAGTTTTGACATTTCTTTCATTTTCAGTCGAACGTTTTGTCAATTCTTCACGCGTAGAAAACCGCTCGGGCCGCCGCCTTCTACAGTACCTCTCTCTCTTTTTAGGTTTAACTTGAGGGCGCCAGAGGGTTTCCTTTAGAATTGGTGTAGTTTGAGTGTGTTTAGCACCTAGTTTGTTTTAATTTGTGAAGGGAGGGTTCTTGGCTTCGACTTGCCTGTATTTGCACTATACGAGACTGTTGTAGGGTTGGAAATTTGTGCTTTGTAGAGAGTAGATAAATTTGGAGCTCATTCTGGAGAGAGATCAGTGTGTGGAGCTTTTCATTCTCTTATGTGTAGATTTTGGGAAATGGGTTTATTGGACAAACTCTAGGACGATGTGCTGACGGGACTTCAACTAGACCAGGGGTTGAAGAAACTGCGGAAGCAGCGCTTGGCTGTGGTGGCTTGTCAGATGAATTTCCAAACGGTGAGTGTTAATGCTTTGCATTTTCTTTGTTAATTTTGTAATTATTTATTTTTGTTCGAGTGTATGCTTAGATGTTTTGTGGATCTGTGAACGTCGGTGTATGGATGCAAGTGAGGTGAGGGCTTGCAATGTGACGCAGAGAATTTGATCCAAAAGCCACCCATGATGCGCTCCTTGGACACCGATTCTTTGGCAAAATCTCTTGGAAGCTACGGATCAAATCCCCCAGCATCGCCTTCTTTGGCCTCACTGTCTCTCAGCAAGTAAGTTTTGCAATAAGAATGTATTGTTGTAGATTTTTAGGAGGTCATGTCCCTCAGTAGCATCTTCTGTAGCATATTCTATAGTGTTTTAAATTCTTTGGCTCAAAACAATGATACTAATGGCGCCCAAAGCTTTGAAACTAGGTTAGGGTGTCATTTGTGGTTTTATATAGGTGTTAAAATCTTTGATTATAAATGTAGTTTTTAGATGTTCTGTTTTAAAAGGAAGAATGGACCTGAGCATTGAAGGCGTTAATTCTAACATTTAGGGCTGGAAGTATAGAGAGTTCAAAACAATTGATAGCCTTCTTTTGCATGTGTATATAGATTTCCGTGTTTCATTAGGTAGTCCTACTGAAGACTATTGAAGATCAAATCCACTACCTCTTGTTCTAATTTATTCATTTATTTGAAAGCACTCTTGCAGCAGCAGCATGTTTGTATTGTCATTAAATAGAGGATTTAGTTTACGTCCTCTGAGAAATTGCGCATTCTGCCGAAGCTCACTTATAGATGTCATGTAGATGTAGTCATGTAGTCATGTCATATGTAGTTTTATTAGAGTAATGTGACGATTCATGGTGTTAGCTGGTATTAGATAGAAGTTCTTAAAAGAGAATAAAGATGTGAAAAATTGCCAGTCATTACATGTGGGAAGGATATATTGGAGAGGTTGATGAAGTGACTCTCTAGAGTTGTGCGTGCAGGTGAAAGGGTATGGTACACGATCGATAAAACCACTTGAAATATGCATCGCGTTTATTTGCATCGCGTACATCGCGTGCAAATATTCACTTGAGCATTTGGCAAGTTGTAAAGTATATCAAAGATTATGATGGAGGAACCTTGATGGATTGTTGAATTGATCCAAAGTGTAGCATAAGAAAATATTAATGACCTTGTTCATCCAATCTGTTGCACACTTACTGGTTGTTTGCTTTGTTTATTTTTTGAGTGACTTAGAATCTTTATTTTCTTACAAAGAGAACTTTCTGATTTGGAATCAGCATTTTCACATCTTAGATTAAGCATGATCTGTATTTAGTCTGTCATGGAACATAATGCTTTGTTCAACGATTGGTGTCTGCTGTTATGATAAGTCATGAACCGATATCTGAAAAATTATTGCTTGGTTAGCAATTGGTAAGTAATGTTTTTCTTGTGAGATTGTCTCTCTTCTTGATGTATGGAACAGGTCCTCCCTACTTATCTCCATTTTGGGATTTTGCACCAAACAATGCAACAAAAGGAAAGAAGGGTGGAAGAGTTGGCGCAAGAAGATGGAAACCCCTAGCTGTGGTCAAGGATCTGCCTATAGATGTCTGGAGGCTCAATGTGTGAATTAATCTCACTACAAAATCCCAAAATGCGGGCAATGACACTTCAGGCTCAGTTAGTGAAAATGGAGGTCTTAGTGTAGCATTCATTTCATCTTCTTGGAATTCAATGACGGGCAGTACATGGAAACAAAGGTAGTTGCAGTTGCCTTGCATGAAAGTGTGTGTAGAAAGAGGTAGTGTATTGCATCTGTCAGATGTCTCTAGACTGGATATCCGAGTTGGGCAAAGCAAATGTGTAACTTGTACTGTTACCTATGAATGTGAGACTTATGAGAAATTGTACATGTTCCGCAGTCCCTGAGAAAGTGGCACAGATGCAAGAAAGGAAGCCAAATGGAACACGAGAGTAAAGTACACGTGTCAAAAGTGCAAGCTGCTGCTTGTTAGCTAAAAAGCAACAATTATTTTTACTAAATTTATCAAGCACAATAGTGGACGAAACTTCCATGAAGGTGAATTCATTTCAATTTACTAGATATCACGCAAGCTACTGCTGATTGGACAAAGTGAACCAGCGTGGCAGGGAGGATGCACAACAGTAGTGCTGGTATATTTTTAGGTCCGAATTGACAGTCGTTTTGACAGAATCTTGTCAATAAAGCATCCAAATCACCCCCTCCGAATCGACAATGTAGTTGATAGAACTTTGTCAAGATTTTGTCATTTCAACAACATTTTCCCTTGTAGTGTTCATAGGCAATGGTTTCCATGACTGGTAAACCATACCATAACTGAAGCTGCCGCGTTGGATCTTGAAAGAGAGAGATGGTGGTGTTGCTTGCCTTGGCCTTCTTCTGTTTAGATTTGTTGAAGTCCAATGTTGTGCGTTTGTTTGTGACAGTGGCATCTTCCATTTCAATCTCCTCTAAAAATGGAATTGAATTGTAAGACTAATCAGGTGGCAAAGAGCTTGTCATGATGCTTGTAGGTATCAAGAAACAATTGCACATAGTTAGGTACATGTATTTTTTGTGGTGATTTTTAGTATTTGAATATAGTATGTTTTGTTTCTGTAGGTGATTAGGAGCAAAGTTGTGCAAAATTTTGTGTGAAGAGAGATGTATTTAGCTAGCATGTTATATGCATTAGAGCAATTTGGTGTTAAGGTGTATGTTGTCAAGCATTGTTGTACTATTTGATGGACATTGTGGTGATTTGATTTAGATGTGACTATTTGTTTTTTGTGGGTTTTGAGAACCTTGGTGTCAGTTGTAGGGGCCTTCCGGGAAGCATTGATCTTCCAGGCATTACGTGGATTACAACTGCCACATAAGGGAGAGTATTTGAAAGAAAACTTAAAAAAAAGAGGAATAACAGTAATCAAATTGTGAAGGTGAGGTAACTTACCTGGTTTGTTTGGATGCACAACTTGATGGATTGGAGATGTTGTTTTCCTTGAAGGTGCTACCGTGGTCACGGGTTGGAGTTTGTCCTTTTGTTGCTTGGAACTTGAGCACGGTTTAGGAGCTGTGGTTGATGATCTTCTCTACTTTGTATGAGTTTGATCACCCCTGTTGTCCTTGGGCTGATTTTGGTGAGTTGGTGCAGGCTTGAATTATGTCTTGCTGCTTTGGATCTTATTCTCCCTCCGTGGTTCTTGAGTTTGCTTACGCATTTTCTTCTTTCTAGATCGTGATTGATGTTGTAGCAACTGCTTCTTGGGCATAAGAATTTGGGCCATAGTTAGACTGTTGGTCACAGGCTTCCAATCGTTTGTGGCAGTTAGGGCGCGGCGTACGAGGGTGGTCTTGCATGCCGTTTGAGGTTGCAGCGTCCGAGGTCGAGCGCGGCGGTTGGGGTTGGACACTTGCTGTTGACTGCGTTTGCGAGGACCTCTCAGCCAATGCTGTCTGTGTTTGGGGACGAGCTCGTTGGTGTAGGTGCTGTCTACTCTTTGGAATGTCGACGGTAATTGGGAGCGGTAGTTGGTTCTTGACGAGTTGACAGTAAGGGAAGGAGATGCTACCTTAACTCGTTGGATTGTAAGGGAAGGAGATGCTAGTCTACCTCGAAGCAGGGAGTTGGAGAACAGAGCATGATTTGCGGCCCAACTATTTTGGAAGTTTTGAGTTTGGTGTGTCTCAGCAGCTACGAGTAATAAGTCACTAACTAAGATCTGGTGCTTTGAGTGAGTTTCTAGGCTAGTATCAATCAAGATTTGTGATAGAAAGAGCAGCACAACAAATGTAGCGTATCTAATGTAGAACTTGTGAATGCAGATTTGGGAACTTGGGGGTGGAGGTTCCACCCTAGCTGAAGGATCAATTGCAGGGAAATATGTATGCATAGCTTGAGGGACGGCAGGTACCCACTAGACGTGACGATGTGAAGATTTCGGAGTTGCAACAACAGCGGTGGACTTGCATGTAGGCGTGGATCACCGGATCCAAACTGCTACAACTTTGGTGCACGCCTCTAGCTGCTTCGGATTCCGACGCCGCACCGCCAACACTCGAGGAGAAGTTGAGAGTTCTCGGATCCGGAAATTACGGTGACACTTCAAGGTCGCCGTCGTAGCAAATCCATCTGCTGCAGCTCCGTTGTTGGAGTACGGTGTTTGCTAGTGTGTGTTGTCGGAGCTGGTCAGCAGATCTTCAGTGCCTAGGTGCCATCTTCACGTCTGTGGTACCTTGCTCTCTCGCTGCGACTCGCTTATGCCGTTGTTGTGTTGAGAGGAGCGCGCTTTGGGAATACACAGGGTATCTGGCTGCAACTGGGAATAGTTTGCTATGGAGGTCAATCGAACCGTCGAATCTTCAATCTTCAATCTTTAATCTTCAATCTTGATTCTTCATCCCGTTGACCTATCCTGTGTTGGTTCTAAGGGCCAAGGGTAAAGGTGTGTAATAAGAAACAAGTCTTGGACGGGTAAAACGGGACGGCCAACACGAGTGATCGTCCGGATGATGGACTCCTAAATTTCAAACCCACGATGACCAGGAAGCGCCTTTCATCAATGGGAACAACATATAAGATCGACTATGTGTGCCATTAACCCCACTTTGTCGCCACAAACACAAAATGGAGCGCTTACTGGATAACCACGGCTCGCAACAGGTTTACAATGCAGAAATTGAATTTTCAACTAGCCTCCAAAACCGGCTGGGAATAACAAAAATGAAAACGAGCCACAAGCCACAACACATTGAAGACCCTCAAAGCTTCTTCAAATCTTTAAAGTCTTGAGTCTTGAAGTCTTCCTTTGCTCTACAACTTGAAGAAACCCCAACAAGTTTAAAAAGAAACTTCTCTAAAATAGCCGCTGCCTTCTAACTAGTGTCATAGATGCTTCACAATCTCAATAGCTAAGTGTCTTAACATTCTAAAAAACTAATAGCATAAACCAACTACTCAACAAATTTCAATTCACTCCAAACTACTGGCCAAAAGCTATTAAAGAACAAAGTAGAGGTCCTCTTCTCCCTTAACATTTAACCACTATTCCTTCAATCTCAATAACTTTTGCTTCTTAAGTTCAAATCACATAAATAAACTCAATATAAAGAGGTGAGCTTATGATCTAACTTCTCCTAAGGTTTCATTATTGACAAAAGAACTAATCCAAAGTTATAGCCGATGAAGTCTCGACCTTCTTCCTCCTATTTCAATCTCCGCTCCAAACTTCAGCACATCATAATTTCTTGTTTCAAACTCCAAATCACATGTAAGATGACTTTTTAGAAAGTTATAAATGAGATCTATACACCCTATAAGTTTCAAGATAAACAAACAAAGAGTTCAAAAGTTATAGCTTGTTTGAAATCTCTGCCCACTCAATGGAAGGCCTTGGATATTCACAACTTAAAACCTTAATAACTTTTGACTCACAACTCCAAATTCAACTTGCAAGCACAATTTGAAGAGCTATAAGTATCAAGAATTTACTCTCAAAGTCTCATTTAATAATAATTCATTCTCCATGAGCTACATCAACCCAAAAATCAGCTTCCAAAAACAAAAAAAATATCCAACAACCCACACACCAAACTTCCTCTCCACACATACAACACACCAATACTCTATATCTCTCTCCTTCCCAAAACAATTGGTCTTCCCCCCTTCTCCCACAACCCGAGAGAAGATGAAAAGTCATTGCCTTTTTACCACCTATCTCCACTTTATCTCCACTCTAACTTCACTCTACCTCTTTATTTTTTACTTTTCCATTCTATCTCCATCTTATTTTATCTCTAACTTCACTCTATCCCTTTATCTTTTACCTTTCTATTCTATCTCCACCTTATCTTATCTCTAACTTCACTTTATCCACTCTATCTACGGAATAAAGAATTAAAACCCACATATATCTAGTAGAGGTAAAAAAACTAAAACCCCAATTTCTTGAGACTCAGAAAAAAAACCTCTAGTTTGACATAGTATAATCTAAATAAAACACAAAGAAGAATATCGAATGAGATGAAGCCACCTCAAATGATGTCAACTTCTTTATAATGCAACAAATATTAAAATCTATCTAAATCATATATATATATACATAATCTACATAATGTCTGCATTTGCAACACGACACCGTCATCAACATCGTGCGCTTCTTTTCATCAGGAGTGTCCATAAGATTCTACATTAATATGTGCAATGCTATGTGAAACATTCGTGTATCCAATTTTCAAATCACCCTCTAAAGAACATCCATCCTAAAGCTCCATTGCCCACTATCCTTTTTATGCCACCTATAATTGAACCTCCAATGGCTACCTTCATTCATCCAAAACTACTACATACTCAACCTCGAGATGGGAGGTGAACCATTACTTTTGTATTTCAATGATGTCGTTTAAGGGGAATGTAATAGATAAGTATGTATCTTATGCTTTCAACTTTGAAGCTTCATAAACTACTGTGTAAAACTTCATTAAAAATTAAAAATTACGAAGTAAGTTTTTTAAATGAGAAAAAAAAATATTCAATATCTACAACTATTGCATGCACCTTCATTTCAAATATCATAAAAAATGGACATACCATGTGAAAGTGATGAGCAAAAATTGTGTCATGACCCTTGTGACAACCCGTGATGGATGAATGCATTGATAAATGAAAGAATTTATGATGATTGAGTAATGGCCTTTGATGGATAAATGCATTCATGATGAAATGTGCACTAATAGAGAAGCATAGATTGCCTGGAAATAGATATATCCAAATGGTAGATTTGTACATTGGAGGGTGAATGCAAGAAAGACCGGAACTACTTGGCATCACAATGGAAGTGACAAAGTTGTGAATGGCCACAGCTTTTGGAAGGTGAAGCCAATGTAATAAAAAATTTTAATGAAGATGAAAATTTTTATAGGAATTATAACGCTTATTTTTCTAATTAATTTTGAATTCAGCTAATTTGTCCCACTTTGTAGTTTAGGATTTTTTAGTACTAAAGAGCATCCAAAAATAATGATCTAAAGCTGAAATTTTTGTAGTCTATTTCCATAGTAGGAAGTCATGTTTCTATCAAAGGAAATTTTTAAAAATATATGTTTTATGTCCTCCACATGTGTGCTAACAAGGCTCCTTTGTGAGTGCATTTCTGAACATTGAAGATAGTTTTAAGATCATTCTTTTGATGAAATCTCTTCATCATAAAGTTCTCTCAAATTCAATTTTTTTTTGGTTTTCTAGTTTTATTTTAAAATTCTTTTCCTATTTTTTCAAATTAAAATGTAAAAGTAAATATTTTTATGACATTTTGCATTTCTCATGAGATTTTATAGTTTTCCTATCTAAATTTTTTTTCTATGCTTTTCCTTCCTAGGCGATACCTTTTTCTTAAAGGTATACACATGAAACATATTTTTCACATTTTTTATATAAAAAAACTTCTAATTATACAGTACTCCCGGAAAAAAACATGAATACTATGGAAAACACTGCAAAAACTGGTGGGTCTTTTTTGCAACCACCTAGATTTAGACCACTTAGTTGGATGACAACTTGGGCACTGGAGCACCTAGAAATAAATATTTGCAAACAGAGATTTATGTAGTGGAGTTAGACAACTCCACTTGGATGACTAGTGCATTGAAGTTAGACAATTTACTCCCAAATAAGGGCAAGTGTAATGGAACTTGGAGATAGATAACTCCAAATAGAAGATTAAGATTTGGATAAGATATGACTGGAAAAGTGTGACTAGGACTTTTACGTAGTAGATCATTCTAGATAGAACCAAGAATAGAAAACTAAAGGTAGAAAAAAGGTCTTAGTATGCCACATTTAACTACTTCTGGACTACTCAGTGAATTTTGGACAAAACATCCGGAGATCTCTTGATGTTTTATAAATCTCAAGATATTTTGTATAGGTTTTCCAATGTTTTGCATTATCTCTGGATGACTTTTTTTTTTTCTTCTAATGACCACTATTAATTTTGAACTTTCAAAAGCCCAAAAGTTATTAAATGTGGCATTAGTCTTTCTTAAAGACAAATAGTCTTTATTGATAGTCTCTATTATATAAGACGAAGCTTTAGGGTGAGGAGACTTTCTTTGGAGATTGATCTCTCTCTATGGTTTTGTAGTTTGAATTCCTTGTAAATTGTTTATATTAAAAAGTATATTTTGTGTTTGTATTTAGAATCCAATGCTGGAGGTTTGTAACAACTGGAGTCTTTGTTGTTTGTTTGCTTCTTACGTGATTTTATTGTCAAATGATTGTAGACATATAGTAAATTGGTTAGGTTTTTTATAACTTCAAATATTACTGACACCAAATTTTGGTGCCTATTGTATTGTCTGAAAAACTCTTTTTGAAGTCTAGTTTTAGCAACAAAAAATTTGATTTTGAAAATGAATGATTATGATTTTTCTATCTAAGATTTTGTGCAAAGGTGTCATTGCAAGTCTTGATTTTTTGTATTGAAGGATCTTAAAATTGAGCTTCAAATACACTAGATGTAGATGGATTGAAAGACTTCAAATCACTTTCACAATTTTAATCCCTCATGATCAAATGTTATAATCTTTCAATCTATAAGTGACATTGTTGTGTTTTCTTTTCCCATGTGATCTCTAACATGTCTAGTTTGAATTTGTATGGTTACAATTCAAAAAAATTGCAAAACTAATCAACTTGGTCGAGTACACTTTTTGGACATAAGAGCTACAATCACCACTTTGAAAATTCATAGATTACTTATTCCAAATATTTAGAATCTTTTTCCAATTGCCGAAAAAGACAAAAAAAATTAAGATAGTTTAATGCTTATTTGGACCGTTGTCCTTATGACAAGTGCATAGAAGCCTCTAGCAACTACATGTAGTTGTTATTTAGCTTTTTAAATATAGTTTCCTTGTGCCAAATGCACAAACCTTCAGCAACTACATAAATTTTTCTCTTAGTACTTATAAAATATAGTTTTGGACACCTTTAGATATAATTTCTATATAGCATTTATAAGATGTAGCTTTAGGTGTAGTCTCCTTTTATCCATTATAAAATGATCTCTTGGTCATATATTAGTTATAGTAGTAAATGCAATTAAAGTCATCTTTTATTTGTCTCACTTGTTTGAAGGTGAAGGTGAAGTACATACAAAGCATATGCAGCAAGGTAGGAATAAAAATTCACAAGCACATTAGATGCTTATTTTTACCCTATTAATCAACCTTTACTGCTCAACAACCAAAATCCAATTGATGTTTGGTCAAACTTTATTGATTCAATGTGTATTACAGTAATTACAAAAATGCTTAAAATTAAAGTTTTATCAAAAATGGAGATAATAGTGATAAATATGATGGTATAAATTATATATTCCTTGAGCCTACACTAAGAGAAATTCAAAAGTAATGTATTTTGACTTTTGAGATGCTACCTTCAAAAATATCAAAATACTTCTAATTTTAATAGTTTGAAAAAAAAATATATAAAAGAATATAAAGCTGATTATTGGAGCTACATTTTCTTAGTCAAAGTTAAAGACATTTAAAATCAAGAACTATGTGATATTTGGATTCAACTTTTTACCAAGCCCATTGAATTTAACTTGTCTTTGAATTTAACCTTAGGAAATTAGGGAAAATTTTACAAAATGTGTGCCCAAGGAGTAGTTGTAACAATTTTCAAAGCTTTTGACTACATGGTTAAAAAATTATTGGATGATATGTCATTTTCAACGGTTGTTGGGCAGCTCAAAAAAATTCTAAAAAATCACTTTTTAAAAAAATAAAAATTTGAAATTGGATCTTTAGATTTATACATACGTGTAAAGCGTTGAATTATTCCATTTTGATTTATGAGATGAAAATTATGAGGTGTTCTAGTTTGCGGGCAATTATAGATTCCCTACTTCAAAATAAACTTAGAAGTCCTTTATTTATTTCAATTTTTAATATTTTTTGAAAACAATAAAAACGTAGGATATATATTATTTACCGCAACATTACAACCGTTGGGATTGACATTCTTTTATTCCATAACTAAATTCTTAACAATTTAGTGTTTTGAATCATTCTCTACTTCTTTCTACAATCTATTTTTTTCCTATATGTTGTACAATTCCAAATGATCTGAATTTTTCCAAGCGTGTAGCCAACTTGCTTTGAAGAGTGAATCCAAGGAGTAACCACCATTTTGGACATCTTTTCATTTAAATGTGACCTTTTGAAGTGCAGTTGCCCGGGTTTTCGTAGGGCCAAAAAAAGGGGTTTTGTCAATTCAAATGCTAATATCTTGCAATCTATAAGGTGGAAAATTCTGAAATTTTTTCTACATATTCTCAAACAAGTTTACTACAAGATCCTATGGTTATATGTGTCCAAAAATGTTTTTTTTTCTGAAATTTGATACTTGTACTAGAAATGGCAGTTTTGGAGTGCTTTTGGTGAAAACATAGTCTCCGACCTTTAGGGGTTAAAGAATAACGACCTACTCGATCTTTTTAGGTGAAAATAATGACTCCAAGAGTGCTGAAGACTACAAAAATTGAAATCTATTCTTCTCATTGCTAGAATTGCACGTTTAATCCTACAAGGACGTTTCATGTCTGGGCTTGGTCAAATTTCATTAGATTTCTACATTGACTTCTAAACTCTTGAAGGTTTAGATAGGTACCTATGATCTCAATTTTTGTGAAGATCTTTTGAAATCTTTTTCAAAATAGAAAAAAATAGAAAAAATGATAAGCTGTAGTGGAATATAACTTTTATGCCAATTGGTGCCCATAAGCAAAAGTTATTCTACAATAAGCCCAAAACAAACAAAGGTTTGTAGTAAAAAATCTACAAAATTTGAAATAATGAAAATTTTTAAAATTTATGTAGATTGAATTTTTGTCTATGTCAAAAGATTTGATTCATTACATTTAGAAAATTGATGTGATAGGTATCAAGCTTCTTATTTTGTGGTCAACTTTAGCTAATTTTAGAAAAATAATTTACGAAATTTGTTTATGAGTTCAGTTCTAACAATTTTTCACAACAAGAAATTGCACTTGATTTAGTTTGTTTTCTATAACAATCTCATTTTTGGAATTAATGTGTTTCAATTCTATTTTAGCACTATCCATAATTTGTTTTTCTTCTACATCATACCTGTTTTGATTTAACAATATTTTAAAGAATAAAAATTAGAGGGGAAGGGGGGATTTCTTTTCCATAACTCTTAGCTCATTCTACAAAATAAAAATAAATTGATTCACAAGTGGTAGTTCAAAAACTTTAAGTTAAAAGGAATCAAATTCTTATAATGTAATCAAACTAGGAATAAAGAAACTTGTTTTCTTCACTATAAAAGCTATAATCTTGTGATTGATATGGTCAACCTTTATCAATTTTCTTCTACACATTTTCATACTAGTCTAGTGCAAGACCTTATGTTTAAATATACAAAAAATAAAACACTTCAAATTTTTGTTGTTTGCATTGAAAACGGCTGGTTTTTTACTTTAATGAATGGCATTGGGACTTTAGGGGTTAGAACACACATTCTAAAAGTTTGATTATTTTCACTTGTAGTAATATATGTCTAGAGTTTATTCTCATTTTTCATAATAGAAAAACAAGTTGGATTGAAAATCCTTTGAAGAAATAATAGTAATTACAAAAAGTCAAAAATGCTTAAAATAGTATGAAAATTTAAAATATATTTGGACATGCCATGCAAGCAAAGTCAAAAAATACTCTAAATTCCATTTGGTCCATTTACACCTACCCTAAATTCCATTTGTTACATTTATTTTCTACACCAACTTCATAGTTTGCTCAGCATGGCTTAAACAGACCTTTATAGGTACTCCCACCTGAAAATGCCATTCAAAGTTATAAAGAATATTACCAGAATGGATCTACTCAATTAGATGTATGCAATATTTGGATGAATTCCTAGTTAATTAATTCATTATCATTATTAGTTGTTGCCTGGAAAATAATTAGCTTGGTTGTAAAAATGGAGGATCCAAAATTAGATAGGATTGGCAACCAATTTGTTATGAACCTTCCATAGTTTGTAACTTCAAACCATAAATCTCCCATTAAAGAACTAATAAATATCCATACTTTAAGTTACATTGGTTGTTTTATTTTGCTTGTTTTGTTAGTTACAGTGAGATCTATTAGACCATATGTCCTTTGATTGTGTTCTTAGTACCATTGGAGAGCTCTCTGTGAAGAAGGGTGCATGGACTTTGTTTCATGGCAAATGTACCTACAATGTGAAAAATTATTTAATTTTGGAGTTTTTATGAAGTGAAAATTAGAAAAATACTTTTACTTTAATTTTGATTGTGGCAATGGCAAATGACACACTAGTCTATACCTTAAATGAGGAGTTTTTTGGGTTTTTTTTATTACAGTGAGATCTTTGGAACCATGCATCTCCTGGTTGAGTTCTTTGTACTACTGGAAAGCTCTTTGCATGAGACTTGTTTTGTGACGTTTCAACTCACAACAAAAAAATAATTAAATTTTAAAATTTTAATGAATCAAAAAATGCAAAATTATTTAATTTTAATTTTATTATATTGTGACAACAATATAGGGGGTACTAGTACTTATAAACCTCTCAGGACCAATGTGCGTTTTTTGGCAACATAAAATTTTGTGTAGGTACATGTAAATAGAGATTTGCATGTTTCAGGCCCAAACTCTAACCCCTAAAGTCCCATTGTCCCCTTAGGAGACAAATTGGACTTTGGATAGGTTCCTGTGACCTCAATTTTTTATAAAACTTTTTGAAGCTTTCTCATACAATAGAAAAATTGATTGGCCACATAGGAATATAGTTTTTATTTCAATTAGTGACCAGGAGCAAAAGTTATACCACAAAAAGCCTAGAACAGAACTCGGCGGGCAACACAAAAAAACTGCACAAAGTCAAAATAATTTTTCTAAAATATAAATAATTCTTTTTAAAATATTATGTATTTGTTTATATGTAAAGCTTTGATTCATTCTATTTGGACTAATAATAAGTAAGTTATGGATAATCTTGTTTTTTGAGCAAATAAAGCATCTTTTTGAAAAAATAACTTGTAGGGTTCATTTCTGAATACAATATTCACCATTTTTCACCACTTTTTTTGACAAGGTTGCGTTTGCTTGCTAAGACAATCTCACCATTGGTAATATTGTGTTCCAATCCCATCTTAGAGATCTTAATGATATAGTTTGTTTTTCAATCTTGGACCTACTTCTACTTAATAATTTTTTAAAGAATGAAAATCAAGTGTGTGTTCTAAAAAAAAATTCAAGACTTTCAATTCAATTCTTCAACATAAATTTTTTTAATTCAAAGTCTTTAGTGCAAAAAGTTTCCACAAATGGCGGTCAAAGTCATCTATTTCTGCAACCTAGGGTTCAAAAAAACTTTCTTTTTCAATTTTGAATGCTAATATCTTCTAAGCTATACAATCAAACTTCATTAAATTTTTATTACATGATCTCAGACAAGTAAAGTACAAGATCCTATGATTAGATTCTAAAAGATAATTTTTTTGTGTTCCTGGGTGAACGCAGCAAAAGTGGCAATTTTGAGTGATTTTTGACAGAAAATGCCTTAGGACTTTAGGGGTTAATAAAAGTTGTAGATAGGAAACATCTTTCATATGAACAAAATTTCATGACATTTGGAAGTATGAATAAAAGATTATGGCCTAATATGATACTTTTTTCTGTGGTCAAGCAATCGAGGGCAGATAAAAGAAAATCATATTTTTCAAAAAGAAAAATTCGAATTTGTTTTTTAACCCCTAAAGGTTTTTTACTATGTTTTCACCAAAATCGCTCCAAAACTACCATTTCTAGAACAAGCACCAATTTTTGAACAAAAACATTTTTGAACACCAAGTATGCTGGTTCGAAAAAATGTGGAAAAAATTTCAGAAATTTCCACCATGTAAATTGCAAGATATTATCATTTTTTGACAAGGTCAAGGTCCACCACAATTCCATGGCAAGCTCTCATTTAGTGCTACAATTTATTTTATTCCCAAAGTCGGGATCGCCCAACCCTATTTGTTTATAGAGGTTTATTGGCTTTGATAGGATCAGCTTTGGGAGGTTCTACTAAATAGTGAATTTAATTCAAATTTTGAATTTTTTTTGGTTGCCCCTCTTTCCTCTATTTTGAGCTTATTTGGGCATAACTTTTGTTTGCGAGCACCAATTGAAAATAATAATATTTCCATGAAGCTCATTAGTTTTTCAATCTTCAAAAAAAAAATTCAAAAAATCAAGACAAAAAATAAGCCTCTAGGTACCTACCCAAAATTCTGTTTGTCCCCCAAAGACCCAAACGGGACAACAGTCCTTTAGAGGCTTAGGTGAATCTTTTCAAATTTCTTACTGTAAAAAATTAAAATTAAAAATACTTACTTAAATCTCTACTCTTTACTTTTTATTTAAAATAACATCATGACAAATAGTACATTATTTGGACAAGTCTTGAAAATTATTATAAATAAATGAAAATGTTTACTCAAATTTCTACCCTTATTATTCTATAGCTTTAGGTCAAAGTGACAAATACTATATAAACAGGATAAAATACTTGAGTACTACAAAGATTCATATAAAAATTTGCTTCATATTATTTGCAATTTACAAAGACAAATCTTTATCATGTTCTTACCTAATTTTTGCATTTTTTGCCGCTTTGAAGGAGATTGGATTTCTTTTCTTCCCTTCACCAACCGGCAGTCGCCCTTTCAACCATCATTGTCCCTTCAAATGCATTTGACCCTTCACGCGCCCATGGTCATCCCTTCATCTGCTTGTGGTCATATTTTCACCCAATCGCAATTGCCCTTCACCTCGCGATTGTTCTTTCATGCTGCAATCGCCCTTTCATCCTATGATCACCCCTTTACCCACCCCCACCCATGATCGCCCCTTCACCCACTTGCAATTGCCCTTTCATCCATAAATGGACAATTTCATTAAAATGACACTATTTTCTTATAGTTGCGTGAAAACAATTCCAAACCGCCGTTCTAAATCTCTATTTGTCCTAAATGGTTCCAAATGATTGTCCTAAAATCTATACCCGTCCTAGATGGTGAAAATGGCACACCGTCAAAGTAGCACTTGGAAGACCACCATTTTAATGAAATTGCCCATATAGTCCTCATCCACCCTAAAATTGCCTTTTCACATGTAGTCACCCTTTCATCCACCTATGCAGTTGGAGTTGCCTATGCTAATTTAGTTTTGGCTTTTCACATCATTATTTGAGAACCGTCCATGTAGGAATAATCCCGTTCACCATTAAAAAACTTCAAAACTCTATAACCAATTCAACAAAATATCATACAAACTTGACACCTGTCTAATATGACATACAATATGAGATGTTTAATATGATGCCGAGACTTGATTTTGTTTAACAAGACAACCCTACCTTTGTTGCAATTACTTAAAGCTCTATAATCTCTAAAGTCCCAAGGCCATTTTCTGTCAAATACCACTCAAAACTGCCATTTTTGTTGTGTTCGCCTAAGAAAAAAAACACTTTTTAAGAATCTAACCATAGAATCTTGTACCTCACTTGTCTGAGGACATGCCGTAAAAATTTCATGAAATTTGACCGTATGTTTGTACAGATTGGAAGATATTAGTATTTAAAGTTGAAAAATAAATTTTTTTTGAACCTTGGCTTGCAATTTCAGATGACTTTGACCGCCATTTGCGGAAATCTATAGGCACTATAGGCATGGCACTATAGGCATTGAATTATAGGCATTTTGCACTATAGGCATTGAATTAAAAAAATTTATGTTGAAGAATTGAGTTGAAAGTCTAGAATAAAAATTCAAGGGAAAATCACTTGATTTTCATTCTTTAAAAAATTGATAAGCAAAAGTAGGTCCAAGATTGAAAAAAATTGTGTTGAAGAATTGAGTTGAAGAATGAGTTGAAACTAAATCGTTAATAGCTCTAAGATGGGATTGAAACTCAATAATATCAATGGTGTGATTGTTTTGGCAAGCAAAGACAACCTCTTCAAACAATTTTCTTTGAAAAATTGTAAAAATTGCATTTAGAAATGAATCCTACAATTTATTATTTCGAGAAAATGCTCTAATTGCCCGAAAACAAGATTGTCCATCACTTTCTCATTAATAGTACAAATAGAATGAATCAAAGCTTCATATGTAGACAAAAATATAATATTTTGAAAATTTTTTTTTAATTAATTTTGACTTTTTGCATTTTTTTGCTGCCCACTGAGTTCAATTCTAGGCTTTTTGTGGGATAACTTTTGCTCTTGGTCACTAATTGAAATAAAAATTATATTCCTATGTAGCCAATCAGTTTTTCTATCTTATGAGAAAGTTTCAAAAAATTTCATAAAAATTTGAGGTCACAAGAACTTGCCCAAAATCCAATTTGTCTCCCAAAGGGACAATGGGGCTTTAGGAGTTAATTTAATAATAGACTATCATTGACACTGTCATTTGATATTTGTGTCTAATAAAGAGATATTGGAGGTCATGCATGGACCACTGAAGAATTTTTCACCATGTCATTAAGGTAACTAAAATTATATGGATTGCCCCCTTAGTTGTACCAAAGTCGGGATGAGAATGAGAGGTATCCACTACATTGAAGAACCTCTTAGCGCTACCAATTTGACCTTCACAAGCATTCCTCCTCTAATGTAGTGGGGATGGCAAAGAAGACTCCTCCAAAATCAACCAAGCTAGTTGACTTGTTATAATACATTTTGTAATTAATTTTTTAGTAGCTAGTAGCCTCAAATGCATATTCAAATAGAAGTGGATCAAATCAAATCATCCAAGTTAATGTCTTTATACATCACTATTGACACTCTCAACAATAATACTATCTCAAATTAGTGAACTTCATCCAAAATTTGATAGTTTAGGATTTAAGGCAACCCGGGTGGGTGGAAGGGACATCCCCATAAAGGGCCTTTCCTATTAACTTTACAAAAATCATCCAAAACTACTCATTATATAAACTTCACAGCACTTAGATTGCCAAGACAAAAGTGTCTCATATCAGGGCATAAAAACAATAAAACCGCAATTCATCAAATCTATAAAGTACTTGTTAAGATAAAGGCATCTCAAGCCTAATATATCTGTTAAAACATCACTTCAACGCTTCTTATAGAAGAAATTACAAGAAGTATTCTTTGTACCTCTAACAAGGGTCAAATCAAATCAAGACCCAAGAATGGTACAATTTCCATCAAGGTACTTTGTCACATCCGACCAGAGACTAAAAAACTACTTATGCCCTATACTAAGTCCTATAAATTAACAAGATTTAATATTTCCAAACAAATTGATAGAACTTTGCTATAGACTTGGATAGATCTGTAAAAATAATGAATTAATCCAAGAGGTTGTGAACCTCACATGTACCCATGCAATCCAACAAACATGAAATTGGTTAGAATGCGTGTGCAAGGTGTTTACAGTTCATAGCAGGATGTTATAGGAAGCACAAAAGTCAAATCATCAAGCAAATTTCACAATCTCACATAATCATATGGCAAGTCATCAAAGTCTAATAAAATTGCAAACTACAAGGCACTTGTGAAGACACCATCTGTGACATACTTACTCCACACACCACCAAAAACTACTAAGTCGCCTCTAAAACATTTGCAAAGAACATCTTGTAAACCAAAGTGATGAGATTCAACTAAGGTGTAGGCCAGAATTATACTACAACCTTCTGCCATTGCAAAGTCTAGCTATAGCCAGAAGGGCCTTGGTTTCCAAAGCAAAAGAGGGGGAAATTTTAGTCAAGTCAAATGAACTTGCACTAGAAGTTTCCCACTTGGATAATTTCAAAAAAAGCCAGTATCCAACTACCCAAGAAGCCGCCATTTTTACTTATAGTTAGGTGGGTAGTCCCATGTGAAGTCAACGACTGGTTGGTTTTGAACAAAACTAGAATCAACCAATGGACTTAAAATGAACAAATTAGATCACCTAAATTTATACCATATTTTATTCAAATCATAGCTCTATCATTCTATAGTTAAACTAAGACCATTAGATTCTAAAAAATACTATTCCCCATACCTTACACTGGTAGATGAGGTCAAGTCTTATATCACCTAAATATAGATAATTTTAGAAAAAATAATTTCTATTAGTATCCAAAGAATGGAACAACACAAGTAAAAACATTTACGTCATTACTCTTAATAGGACCTAATTATGCCCAAATTGTATTAATAGACTAAGCTATTCTAAAAACAAAATTAGAAGGACTAGAAGGGTGGGTGAGAGGGACTTGCAGATCAAGGTACAATGGTAAGTTTTAGCACATTACCACTTGACCTTCTTTTTAAAAAATATTTATTCTAAATATTACTCAAAGGTATACTATTTAGTAAAAATAAAAAATAAAAAAATCTAGAGTACATGCACCTCATGATAAATCTTTAACATTTATTAAAAAGGCCGCTTAGGAAACAACCTCTTAAACAAATCAAATAGTAATCAAATTTAGGGCTTAGGGTTTAGGGTTTAGGATAGCATAATATAAATCATTAAAAACTTTCAACATTTTACAAGAAGCAGCTTGTTTTTGCATCCAACTATACCTAACTACCTTCCTAATAACTTCGAAGCTGATGAAATTTGACTTTGAATAAATTAAAGTCTACAATAACTAACAACCAATATTTCAAAATGAAATGATCTTAATTTTTGTTGATATTTATTAGGGTCATGAAAAGATTCCAAATTCTTTTAACGTACAATTTTTAGACATCTTGTATGAATGAACTCTAAATTTTTAAAGTGTTAAAAATAAGTGAAGGATAGAAGAACTTGATTTTGCTTGATCTAATTCTAGGACAAGATGGGATCTGCTAGAATATTACTATTATGACTTCAAATTGTCCATAGTACATTTTTGCTAGAAAAGCTTACTTGACAAACAAAACATGCCATGTCATGTTGCCTTCATCAACATGCTGCAATAAGGCTGACAGGCGGTATTGGTCTAATTTGGAGACTCACGGGTCTTGCGCTTTGAATTTCCTTTCAAGCTTGCAAACAACCACAGTTATGTCTTCCCTTTACATCACCTACGTCAAGTAACGTTCATCCAACTTGTATTCCGCAATGAGATGTTGTGAAATTGCTCATAAAATTACTCATTGATTTATTTTTCAAAGACTTTTTCTGGTGACTTTGTCTAGGTTATATTTTGGTGTAAAGATTGCCACCTAAAAAACTAAGTCAGATTTTGTCTCTTATCAAATAAAAAGTCATTACATACATCTTTGACATTTGGCTCAAATATGCTAATGAAATATCCATGTGTATGGTGCCCATTGCAAGAAGTAAATGTATTTGTTGCTTTAAAGTAATAATGCCCCAAATAGTTCCTATATCTACTGGTGTACTTATCAAAAACACTTTAATTAAAGACTATCATTGACACTGCCACTTGGCACTTGTGTGTAAGAAGAAGATATTTGAAGTCATGCATGGGGCACAATAGGAAAATATCAAAGTGATTATTGAATTAGTCATCATTGAAATCATATTAGGGACAATTAAGGACTTGCCACCATGTCATTAAGTTAACTAAGCCAAATATTACATATTCACAAAGAGTCTTTGAAAATTACAAAATATGAAGTTGAAGTCCTTATTTAAATCTTCATTTTATATTTTTATTTTTTGAAATCAACATGACAAATAAATCATGATTTGGAGGAGTAATTGGAAGATTGAAAAAATTAAGTTTGAGTCTTTTATTGCAAAAAATAAATAAAATTCTTTTTTATATACCCACCTTCTATTTTTAATTTTTAAATCAATGTGACAAATAATACATGAAAAAGATGATTATTTGAAAACTGCAAAACATTACTTGACAGATTCTTATTTCAATCTCTTTTATGTATATTTTATTTTTAAATCAAAGTGACAAATAATACATGAGTAGGATTATTCATTGAGAATTGCAAAAAATCAATAGGAAAGCTTTTACTAAAATTTCCACCTTTTACTTCTTACTTTTACAATTAATATGATCAATTATTAAAAATTAAGAAAACTCTTTAAGAATTGCCAAAATTATGTAGAGAAGTTCTTCATTAAATGACCATCTTTTTTGTTTTCATTTTAATCCAACGTGACTAATAATACTTGCATAGGATGATTTTTTAAAGATTCCAAAAAACATAAGCCCCCTATGCAACAACAAAGTAGTCTTGTCTTTTTCACAATTCCCATTGATTCCTGACTTCTTCACATTCATAGCTTTGGGTTGCTTTGAAGATCCATTCTTGAACACTGTGCCTAGGTGGCAGGTAGCTGGGTGCCAAGTCTCCTTTTCTACTTAGGCGTTGCTAGGTGGTCATGCAACAATGGGTCTCTTACTAGCTAGCATTTACAATTGCATCTTTAGCAACTAAGTTCCTTGACATTTGGCATTACTGGGCGGTGTTGTCCCTTGCTAGCAATCATATTTGCATCTTTGGGCTCATTGGCTTGTTGACCTATCCCATGTCAAACGCTTCAATTGAAGTGTTGACCCATGCAGGTCAAGAGAGCTCACAAAGCAACATCAATTACCAAAACTGGACTACAACAAAAATGTGAGGTCCATATATTTCATTACATTTTCATGTTTATTGGTAGCATATTTTCAAATTCACTTATCATGAAGAATGTGTAGATTTACATATGGTAGAAAAAAATTAAGCAACAAGTTATCGCATGATGTTGTTTTCAAAACAAGTCAACCTTTTAATAAGTCAAAACTATATTGAATAGCAATATTCTTGAGCTAGACTTGGCTATCCAAGGTTCTTTGGTCTATGACATGTTAATTATTCCTAAGTTTATCACCACTAAATTGTAGGCACAAATGTCATCTAGTTACACGTGCGATTTATCACATGATATTATGTTAAAAGCAAGTCAACCTTTTGATGAGCCAAAGTTATATTGGATAACAATATTCTTGAGCTTCTTGGCTTTCCTAAGAGGGTGCTCTTATACAAACTCTCCAATGTCCACCACATCTTTCAACTGAGTCAAATACTCTACAAGTGGCCCCTTCAAAAAAATGTCCGCTTTGTTGTACAAGTAAGCCTCACAAAAAATGGCCGTATAAAGAGGGTTCTTCAAAGCTTTGTAAGGAGCATCATCAATAAAGAGAGTACTGGTTTCATTGAATTGTGGAAACTTTGACTAGACGTTTATTAGCTCCTTTGAAAACAAGGATTGTTTCTTCTTCTTTGGATTTTTAAGCCTGGTAATTGTGTAGTTTCATTGATGCATGACAAACCTATCATAATTTTTACAAAGTAGAATTTATATAATTGTCAAAAAATGAGATGCTTTTATATTTATAACTAGGATAGGTATGGATTTAAAGTTTGCACAATTCTACAAAACTTTGCCAAAATGACAATTCTTTTGCCAAATTTGTAAAAACCATATTTGCATTTATCCTATTACCCCTTGCAAATGTAATTTAGAGCCAAAAGACTTTGGCTTGCATCATAGAGGACCATAACTTTGGTCTATGATAACTAATTACTCCTAGGTTAATCACCATTAAATTGTAGGCATATAGTCATATACTAAATTACAGGCATATATGTCATCTAGCTACAAGTGCTATTATGGCTAGTCATTTGTCTAAATTATATATTTACACTGATTTTGTGGAGAACTATAAAGTGTTTTTGAAATTTGACTATGTAGATTCTTTTTGACTATGATGTTGTATATATATTAATCCCCCCCAAAATCCTCTTACAAAGTCAATTTTTATTCAATTAGAGAGCTTCTAAGAAGGTAGATAGTGACAAACATTATTGATTGCTCAAGGAGGCTAGATTAATAATTTAAAAATATTGATGGTTTTATACAAAATCCTTATTAGTCCCAACTCCCAACCTTGAAAAGGAGAAAAAAATTAAACACATTCCAAGCTTTGGTTTGAAATTTGTTCAAGCCTTAGTTGAAAATACTAGTACCCTACATGTTGACCATCGCTCTTTGATATGGAATAGATGGCTCTATTTTAATTGCAAACAAGGTTACAGTAGTCTGCTCTAAGAGTGTCCATGATCTAAAAGTGCCTATGACATAGAGGTACATTTTACTTTCTTCAATATACCAGCACTTGTACATTTGAGGAGGTGGTCGCTTTTAATGACCACTACATTCAACTTCAAAATTTTGTAACTAATTGCACAAAAGTCCAAAAAATATGAAATGACTTAGGTTAGATATCAATTCCATTTTTCTTCCTACAAAATTTACTAAATCATGGCCAACTCACCGACTTTGGTTTGTACTGCATGATGGAAAAAAAGCAGACAGGGAAAACCAAACTTAGGCAAAAAAAAATCCTGTTGCCATAGTAAATGTACACCGGGAAGGGCAGTCTAAGACTCGACATAATGTCCAAGGCAAAGCGATTAAAATACACTTAATTAATTAATAATGCATTAATACAACTTTAGAAATGAAGGACTCCACAAACCACGCATGCACATGTCCCCATATCCGTCTGCAACTCAATTCACGGACTGAGCATCTTGCATGAGCTCCCCATGGATAAACCCTGTGATCCAAGTCACAGAAAGATAGTCAAGCAACCGAGTTTAATTTCCGAAGATGCCGTAAAACTTGTCCAAACTGGATCGACTGAATAAGTAACCTGTACATATAAGCTATAAAGCTGTACTGACATATATGTACCTGAGGGTTTAACCTGATTAAGACTATGAAATGCTTCAGAATGACATATACAGTATGTGTCTTCATTCTTCACCTTTGCACTAGCTACTGTGAATGAATAAACTTCTTATCAGCCAAAAATCCATCCGTGAAGCTAGTCTTGAACCGAAGAAATCGATGATCAGTCGGCCAGGCCCGGACTTTAAATGCAAAGGAACCGTGGGTTCGATTTAGCGACAGATATCCAGTCTTCAATCCATCTCAGCCTGCATCCTTGCGTCGTCATCAGATGGCCACTGATCCTTCAATAGCTTTACAAATGACTGTGGGTTGATATAAGTGTCGTAGTTATCCGCCTTGGCCTCATTGTTGAGGAGCTCCATCTGCTGCTGGAAGGGCAAAGTGCAGAACAAAGACGCGGCCAGTGGCTTAAAACTCTCCATAATGTCAAGTTTTTGGAACAGAGGGCGCCAATTCTTCAACAGCAATACTCGATCTGGTATCCCCAAAAGCAGATTTCCAACCACCACCTCTGTACAGATGGAAAGAATGAGCCTTGCAAATTCATAGGCAATACAATAAATGTCCAATTCCAAACTTCTCGCGGCATGTGCAAGAATGCTCGGGTAGTTTTCCAGACGCAGGAAGCACTTGACCCCTGCTTCCCCAAGTGACGCCCCCAGTAACGCTTCCAACACAGAACAGACCGCCCACAGCTTGGGCACTTGTTGAAAACTCTCCACAGAAGAATCGTAGTTCTTGTGGACATCCTCAACCATGCGCTTCGCCTCTTCGTTGATAATTGTGACTAAGTCCTGCTCAAAAGTCGAACATGCACTTTGTCGTCCTCGGACTGTCTCTAGTAATTCCTCGAGTAAAACGCGGGATGAGTTGTTGTCAACATTATCTAGAGAATGCATACACTGCTGAATCAGAGGGCGAATTGACCTGCAACGATCTTCTTTCCCCTCCACCCGCGCCAAGAGCTCCTTGGCGTGACGACGAGGAAAATTAGGTGAAGCCACGTGCCGTCGAATCTTCAACTCATCCTCACCGGACCACTGGACCGACGCCAAGTACCGGCAGATGGACCTCACAAGCTCCTCAAACTCAATCTGGGTGGCGACAGCGAGAAGCGGGAGAGCATAGTTCACGTCCTCGAAGCTCTTTTGAAAAGGGGTATACATCCTTGCAAAGCAATCGCTGTAAACCGTTTCATTTGCGCAGACAGTTTCCAGTTTGTATTCCAATGGAGTCCGCTTCCGCTTCCGCTTCGAACAGGGCGGGTTCAAGAAAAGGGCCGTCGCAAAGTATTTGCTGCAGGTCCGCAAACGACTGGAATGCACCCGCACCTCCGCCAAGGGGGAATAATAATCGGCCTCATCCTCTGAGAGTCCTGGGAGGATCAAGAGGATGGCAATATCTTGATCTGTATCTTTACCACCGCACCACACGAGAGGTGTCTCTAGAAATGGATCGATCTCCTCCATCTCTGAAGATGCTGCATGTTTCCCAACCAGCAATTCACACGTACACTCAGTCTCTTCCTTGGGTATTAATATTAATAAATATGACATGCAAACTCGTGTTTCTGCTTAAAGTAAATGAATGTCACAAGCCATTGAAGCATATGCAACAAGAAACTACAATTCAGTCGTGAAAATGCAACTTCTATGTCTAGTTTAAACCCTGTAAGTGCGTAGTCTCAGCTCGACATTCACAAGAGATGCGATGCAAGCAGAGAAAACTGCATCTATACAACTGAAGAAAGCAGCGGCTAAGGCTTCAAAGAGAAACGGACCACTTGGTGACCACGGTGGTGATGGTGGTGACCGTGGTGGTGATGGTGGTGATGGTGGTGATGGTGATGGTGATGGTGGTGATGGTGAGCTTCTGGAAGAGGAACTGGAGGAAGACATGACTATTGAGCAAGAGCTGCGCGCATCCAGAGATAGGAGAGGGGGATGGGCTCCGGGGATGGGCTCCGAGTTTACAGAGAGACTCTGCAAAGAGCAGGAGGACCGGAAGGAGACAATAAGATGACGTGAGGCTTTTTGTAGCTCTGGGAGCGAACTTAAAGACTACCGAGGCTCATCTAGTTTGGCCTCGGCCGGAAACCGAGTTTGAAAACCAACAAGTCAATTGGATCGAACATGCATGAACGCTGCCCCCGAGGCATGCATGCTCGGCATTACGAGCAGTGGGTGTGGATTCTATCTATTGCGATTGATTTATTTTGTTGGAGGCGACCACCCATGTTAGAAAGCACTTCTTAAAAACATTTGATTTCAATAAATTTGATTTCATTGTGATAATCTTCGGATAGCGGCGATCCTTGAAATGTTCATCATCTTCCAGCTACCTACAAGTGAACGACAATTTCGTTAAATTGGCGGTGTTTCGATACTTCGGCACTTTTCAGAATGCCTGTTTCAACTTCCCGTCCCTTGATCCATCATTCACAAAATTTGTTTTATTTATTGCAGTCAAATTTGTTTATTAGGCGTGATACAAAGCACCAAGTTTGTTGTAACCTTCAAGCTTGAAAAACTAAGTAGCAAGGACTTCTATACTTTTACGTTTCCAGAAGGGCTACTGCAATAATTTATTTATCATGGCCATTCCTTAAGACTTTGTTAATCACCACCTTGTTTATCGAGGAGGTTTGCCTGTTTAAAAAATTGTTCATGTGAGATAAAACCCCATATTTTGCCATATGTAGACCTCTGACTGTTTGAAAGGATGTTCAATGTGAGAAATTTAGACCATTTTTTGCTCGTACGTGACAATTTCGATTGGAGCTCACTCTCTAAATAGTCATGTCGGTCTCAAAAACAGGTACGTTAATCACCGATTTATGTATGCCTCGTAGTAGTAGCATTATGAAATCGACAAACATGACACATCTCACAGGAGAATCCAGCCTCTTGTATTGGAAATTTTGTTTAACCTCTAAAGTTCCATGATTATGTTTTCGCCAAATACACTTTAAAATTATCATTTCTAATACAAGTATCAAATTTAGAAGAAAAAACATTTTTGAACACATGTAACCATAGGATCTTGTAGTATGCTGACTTGAGAATGGTATGGATTGCAACACATGAGCATTCAAATTCACAGAAATTATTTATTTGACCTCCAAAAAACAGTGCAGTTGTACTTTAAAAGCTCACTTTTCAATTAAAAAAAATGTCCAAAATGGTGGAGCTTATTTGAGTTCATTTTCCTAGAGAAGTTAGCGACATGCTTGAAAATTTTATATCATTTAGAATTGTAGAATATAGAAGAAAAACTTAGTAAACATAAAGAAGTACTAAATACTAAATTGTTAAGAACTTAGTTATAGAATTGAAAAATGCCAATCCAAATGATTGTTATGTTGTTATAAATAAACTACATCCTATGATTTTATTTTTTTCAAAAAATATTGAAAATTTGAGTAAAATAAAGGACTTCAAAGTATACTTTAGAGTAGAGAGTCCATAATTGCCTGCAAACTAAAACTCCTCATAATTTTCATCTCATTGATCAAAATGGAATGACTCAAAGCTTTATACATATATATAAATCTAGAAAATCAATTTCAAATTCTTATTTTTGAAAAAATGATTTTTTTTTATCTACCCAGACTGTCCATTAACGAAAAAAAGTAATTACCTAATTGGACAGTCTGGATAGATAAAAACATATTAGGCCATATTTTATTATTCATATTTCCAAATGTCATGAAATTTAGTGTACATGAAAGTTATTCTTTGTCATACTTTTTATTAAATTTTTGGCCAAAAATATGGAAATTGTCATTCACACCAGTGGACCAGCTTGCCAAAAATCGCTATGTAGCCAAAAAACTAGGGTCTTGATCCCTTAGGGGTTAAATTATGACTATATTCTATACGCCGTTTTTTCATTTATTTTCTTATTTAGCTCTAAAGTCTAGGATTGGTATAGATTTCAGACTACTTGATCTCAAAGTACAAATGTGAGGTTTGTGGAATATTGTCATTTTTAACGAAATTTTGGTTTTGAATCCAAATTCTATTTCTTATGTTTATGAAAGTATCCTAATGTATCCTACACTATCAGCATTAGACATTACTATGGAATTTTCCAAAAATTCTACTGATGAATATTTTGGATTTTTCGTATGAATAGTTTTTAACATATTTTTGGTTTTGAATCCAAATTCCATTCTGAATGTTTGCTAGAGTATCCAAATGTATTCTATACTATGAGCATTAGACATTACTATAGAATTATCCAAAAATTCTATTGATGAACATTTTGGATTTTTCCTATGACTAGATGAAGAAGTTTTTTGAGGTGACTTAGATACTCCATAACCATCTTTGAATTGAAGATTACACGAACATATGCCAGAGCATAATTTGATAACAAACTTACCATCATCCTAGAATATAACAAAGTTGATGTATTAGAACACAATCATCTATCTACCACAATATGTAAGCCCTACAAAATCCTTAGTTGGAACTATTTTTATAATTTCTGCAATTTTTTAAAATGAAAAAAAATTGAAATAGAAGTTAATATGAGTTGCTTTATATATCAAATTGGATTATAATATGAGAGGTGTTTTAAAAACCAACTAGGACAGCCCGGTCCACATTAAGTATTATTATTTCAATGGCAAACTACCTTCATAATTATGGTAATATTTTAAAAAATTTATTTTATTTATTTATTCAAGTTGTTTTGAATGGTGATTTTTTAACTAGAAAAAGTAGTTTTTGTGGTCAAGCATACTTGTGCTTCTTGAACTTCAAAATATATACCAAAAAAGGTTCTAAACTTTGTACCATATAAATACAATAGACTAATACAAGAGTGCATAAACTTTTTAGATGGATGAAAAAAACAAGTTTCCATAGAGACATGTTTTCATTCATTTGTTGTTCAAAAATTGAATGTTGAAGTAGCCTTTCAGATATCAAATACGATATGTTATACATTGTATAGAGAAGGAAAATTAAAAAAACAAGGCATACAGAAATCTTGTCAAATAATGATGATTGATCACAAGGAAGTTAAAATTACAAAAGTTGTTCAAAGTCTTTCAATCTTTTGTTTACATGTCTTAACATTGTGGTCTTATTATAAAAAATAGGATTCAAGTGAATAATACATACATTATAACTATAATATGATTTTATTCCAATTTAAACTTTATTCTACAAAGTTGTAAATGAATTTGCAAGTTGATTCCCCCCCCCCCCCCCTCCCCCCCTCCCCCCCAATTTTCAATGTTCTTTTAGGCTCTATCATCTTTGAGAACTCAACCTTTAGAGGTCCTTATGTCCGTGAAGTGATAGTATTATTCATAAGTTTTTGCTATTTTTATAATGTCACAAGATGAAACCACAAAAGAAACCATTGAAAAGAAAATTTGATTTTCAAAAGTATATTTGCCAACTGTATGAAAGTAGAATATCTAGATTCTCATGTTCTTATTATTGAATAAATTCAAAAAAAATTGGAAGTATTATATATGAATTAATTATTTTATTGAAAGATCAAATCTTTTCAACATTACATTGATTTCTATTTTTAAGATTGTTAGATTAGGTTCGTCTTGCCAATAGCAAATTGTCAAATGTATTTAGATTCATTAGCCTTCTTAATTATGAATATGCAATTTTATATACTAATTTTCAAGTCAGGTGTAAAAACAATATTAGTAGTAATAACATTTGATGGTTGGCATATCAAAATTGGAAGAATATAAACAATCTCTACAACATCATTGATTTGTCTTTTGAACAATAACTTGTAAAATTCCTTTATTACTTTGCAATAAAGTATTTTTTTCAAGGTATGGATTCTATTGTCTTTTCACAATTAACAAGAACAACCAAAGTGTATAATACTAGAGGTGTAGCCACCACCAACAAAAATTATGTATGTGAAAATCAATACATGATAAAATTACAATAGAATTGTAATAAAAATGGCAAGATTGTATTCAAATTTAGTAAAACATTATAACAAAGGATTTATCAATACAAACTTAAAATTGATGTCTTTTTAACAAACATGAATTGCAATTGAAGAATAGTTTTTAAAACTTTGTATCAAAAGCTCACACGCCATTTTCAAATATAAATTCAACCATCACAAGTACCCCTCGAGGTGCAAACAAATTTTATTTGGTTAGGCCTCATTTGAATTGTAGTTCAACAAATTTGAACAAGTTTTTGGCATTTTGATGCTTCAATGGCACCTTACATTTGGGATGAAGCCAAGAATTATAATTTTTCAAATAAATGAGCACTCTGAATCATTGGTTAAACTTGGACATTTCTAGATTCTTGCACAATGCAAATGCTCAAACTTTTTTATTTTTCATGACTTTGTCCTTTGCTGTGTCCCAAGTACAAAAGTGCCCTTTTGTGTCTAATAAATACGTCCATGCCGTTGATGTATGCCGCCTCCAATGTACCCAATAGCATGTTGACTATGAAAATAGTAATTTATACAAATTGTATGTGAACTTACCTTGTCCATGTATTATCCCACGTTATGAGCGACGAGGATTTAGAGAATTGGATGCCAATCATAGGTATTGGACACAATAAAAAGAATATGAACAAGAATATTAACAAGAATATTTGGATTGAGTAGGTGCCAACTATTGCCTTTTATGATCTTTCCATTCTTGCCTATGTCTTCTCCATTGGTTTTTAATTCCTTTTATTGCAACCCTGGTCTTTTTGTTAGTATTTTGGTCCCATCCGTTGGTGTCTTAGTTGTTTTGTCACCTCCTAATTCAAGCTATTCTTGATCATGCTTGTACTCACCTTGCCTACGTGCACCCTAGTCCTTTTATTGTTGCTAAGTTTCAATTACAAAAATCCATAAAAAAATCCCTTTGCCATGTCACTATTTAAGGGAGCCTCAATGTCGAATTTTAATTCTTGAATCATCTATAAAGAATACGTTGAAATTCCATAACTTATTCATTTGGTGTTTGTGCATTGGAATACTCTTTCGCTTGCCAATAATATCCACTAAATAAAATTTATATTCAATAATAAATAATAAATTATGCTGCTATAAGTGTTGATTGTGGCATGCATAACATTGTTAATTCCTAAAGTTCTTTGACTATGTTTCACCAAAAAACACTCACAATGGGATGTTTTGATGGCAAAGGCCTTTCCAAATTAGAGTTGCCCAAAATTTGGTGCCTCAAACAATATTTTTTTCAACTTGAAACACTGATAATCTCACAATCAATGTGGGGAATGCTGGGATGTGAGCGGGGAGCAGCAAGCGGCAAGCGGGGAGCAAGGATTTGTGAGCTTGGAGCATAAATATTGGAAGGAAGATAAAAAAGTTTGAAAAAATGAATAGAAAAGTGGATGAAAGTTTAAGCAAACATGGATGAAATTTGAAAGAAATTCATGAAATTGGGTGCAAATAAAGAAAGAAATGGAGGAAAATTCAGGAAAAAAATGGATGAAATGGATTGGAAGAATTAGATGAAAAATACGGATGAAAGTGGATGAAAAATACAGATGAAAATGGATGAAAAACATGGATGGAAAATATGGATGAAAGTTGTTTAAAAACATGGATGATAGTGGATGAAAAACATGGATGAAAGTAGATAAAAAAACATGGATGAAAGCGGATGAAAAAATTTGGATGAATTATAGCATATTTTTCATCTAATTTAAAATGAAAAATACGGAATTACATGAACAATACGGATAAACCAAGCAAGGCAAAATTACAGGGCTATACTTTTAACTTCAAGATCTAATTTTCAATGTAATGAACAATAATTACACTCATTTAGTAAGTGTCCCCATAATCCGCGATAATTAGTGAGTTTAGGGTTATTACATGCCAGAAACTGTAAGTGTACTCATCAAATTATGTCATGACACGTGTTGGGAAGATTTGAAATTATTAATGATGTTTGGATTTGATGTTTAGGGATGTGGATACCTCATTACTCATTCTGTGTTTAGGGTTTAGGGTCCTAATAAATGCTTCTCATTTTAGGCTGATGAACGAAAATGGTTTGATTTGGAAAGCTCATTTTTGTCTTTCTCATTTGTCTTTTGGTTCTAGCGTTGATTCATTTTGTTTTTCATTGTATTCTTACAGAGTCACTTGCTGGTGGATCCGGTTTTGTTGAGATGTCTTCCCTTCCAAAGTCGAAGGCTGATTTGCGTGAATATCTTGCTAAAGTGGATGAGCTGGTCGAGAGGAGGAATGGGAAGCTCCCTTTTTTTGAATCAGATGAAGTGAGGGCTCTTCTATGCCAAGGAGACAGTGAGAACTTGAGTTGGACCAAGGTTGCAAATTACCAATTCCGCCACATGGAGTATTGCACAAGCACCGACTACAAAGGCGATTTGAAGGAGTGGGTGCGGGAGCCAATGTGGTGGACAAAGGGGGAGTGGAGCGGTGGACCAATCCGTCACCGTGCGTTGGGAGATTATGAAGACGACATTTAGCCCGAGGAAGGGGGATACTACACTGACGCTGGCATTGACATCTTTTTTGGGGAGATCACTTATACAGAAGGCTTGGATTTGCCTGAATGAACGCTGCACGATGAAGTTGAATTGCAGATTTACAATCGGTGATAGTATAATATACTAATAGCAGCCATACTGATGATTTGAGTAGTCTTGCCAGTGGTCACATTGTCAGAAGAACCTTCCGTGGAACTTGTTGGCAGTGGAGGTGGACACCACTTGCTTGAGTTTGGTGAGCATTTGTCCAAATTATGTAGGGCAGACGACAATTTGTATACATTTCTGTGTTTTTGTCTATTGGAACAGCACATAACTTTTGGCCGCATTCCGTGAGTTATTCCTCCGAAACAGCAATTTTGTATGAAATGAAGCAGATGTATAAGTTATACTAGTGTTATGAAGGTTCAAGGAGATTAAAACAGAAATTTGGGACCCCCCTGTGATCCATGAGGAGACAACTTCCGAAACGTAAACCTTGGATACAATGTCTCGGTACCAAGACATGGTTTAGGGAAGACCGAAGGAAACATCAAAACAGAAATTCCGGTTCAGGGGTCAATAATAGAGGTTTAGGGTCAACAAATTAATTCCAGAATATTGACACGACGGTGCAAAATACAGCATGCTACAAGTCATGCCCAATTTTATAAATTGCATAGTCTAGAAAAAGAGCAAGAACACCTGGAATTTGAATACTACAAAAAAACATAGTCATGGCAAGAGGATGTACCAGAAATACTAGAGTCCAGAATAGCAAATAGGGAGACATACACTATGCTGAGCTAGAGCTACCCTCAGTTTCTGACAAATCAAAATCTGTTTCGATGGCTGAATCATCTACGAATTCAATAACACGTGGATCTACCAAGTGGGCCCTAGAAGTTGGCCGAGGGTTATCTCTAACAAAACGACGAGCAATCTCCTCCACATATACGGGTAGGTGATAGAGTTTTGGGGGGCTAGGAAAGAAACTTGGATTGGCAAAAAAAGGAAGATGTGTGGATGACTTCACTTCTTGGGGATGCCTACAAAGCCATAGAAACACATGTGAGATTTGCACAAGTTCCGTTTCTAATGGGGCCAAATAAAAGGAGCCTAAGGAGAAACTTACTTACTGAATCGAGATGTTGGTATGATATGTTGCACTGGTACGTCCTCGTCTTCAAGCTCTATCGTGGCACTAGACACGTTTCCTGGTATAGATTGAGGAATGATAGCAGCGCGCATCCCTGGAGCAATAACAGCGTCAAAGATAGCCTTGTTCGCTTCAAATGCAAGGACATGGCGACGTGTGGCCCGGCAAGCTTGAATGCTTGAACCTGTCATCAATCAAAATAGGAATAAGCGGTTTAGCAAACCGAAAGACAATGCTCCATGTGCATGTGGATGAATGTAGAATAAAATATAAAAACAAAACTACCTGTAGCAGCTATGCAGTCCACAATCACTGACCCCGGTTCAGAGCAGCCTTCAATAAGCATCTGCATGAATTCGCGGGCCTTCTCCCAAGGTCCCCGCCATGGTATGTTGCCATTCATACTAACATCTTCCTTGTTCGTAAAATTCTGAAGGATGTCGTCACGACCAACGGTAACCCCCACGGCAAAGTGCGAGGGAACGAATTGAAACGGGAAATCCTTGTCGGTCTTTGGTCCACATTCCTTCACCAGAAGCAATATGGAGAACCTCATTGTCTACAGGACACATAGTTAGAATCCAAGTCATTGTAATTAAATATTGAGGAGGACAATGCAAGATGACAGAATATCGCTTACCGTCTTAGAGGGATCCGCAAGTGATGTCAAATGCAGATGATTCATGCACAGGTATGTATCAAGTATGCGGAATCCATAGGACTGGCAACATCCAAGAATCTGGCTCCTGTGAGGAAGAGAAGGACACGGGTACATGATGAGTAGGCCACCGCTGTCATGCAAGTACTCTTGCGCAAAATCAAAGGTGGGCACCAAGAAGTCCGACTTGTACTCGTTCCACTTCAGAATGGGATTTGGTGGAGCGGAAACAGTAGGGACGTGGAGCCCTTCTGGAACGTCTACAATAATCAAATCTACCGCGGCCTTGGCAATCAATTTGCCGTTGAAGTAGCGGTCCTTTTCACCTGAATGCTGGAGACAGTAAGAAATTTTTAGGGAAATAGATGTGAAGATGAATAAGACGAGACTAGTTCAATGAACTCGGACCATGAAAATCTATGTCAAATGACCATTACAATATAAACAATGTTGAGATATTATTCACAAACCATGGCTAAGAATGCAACAACATCGGAGAAGGCCTTCTGATTACTGGGAAGATCACCCAATGACAAGTTCAAGATACACTCGTCAATATCGGGAACTGGAGCCAGGTTGTGAACAGTCGATGTCAAGCCATGCACCAGTCTCTTCTGAGTCAAAGAGAAGCCAGTGGAAGTATCCTTCATTTCGGCTGCACTTCTGGCCGGTTCCTGAAACGCGATCTCCACCTTCCGCTTTGTGTTTTTCTTCTTTGCCTTCTCTTGCTCCTTCACCTGCTTTGCGGCAAGCCTCTTGTTTTTCGTATCTTCGGTCTTCTTCTTTGCTTCCTCCCATTTGTCCTCTTTTTTCTTGTCAGATGCTTCCCGCCTAGCAATGGCCTTGGCACGTGCCTCCGGATCTAAGTTTGCAAACTTGTCGAACTCTGGCTCAACGTTAGTGGATTCCTTCAATGATATGAAGAGAGCTTCCTCTTCAGGTGGAGTAGTCCCAAAGTTACACTCCAAGTACCAGGGGCATGCTCGAAGATGTGGAGTGGTCCATTTCTGTAGCTGAGTTGTGGAGAACATGCAATCTGAGGAGGATGGGGTCAACCATGTAGTGAGAAACAGTGGTAAGTCCCACTTCTTGATAGCCTTCTTTGCGTACAGCTCCAATTTAAAATATCTACAAACAAAAAAATGTTAGGACCATTTCAGATTTGCGACTCATTGATTCCGAGGAAATGAAATCAAAGTGAACGTGACTTATATGGTATCGAACCGCAATGAGGTCATCCCTCCAAACAAGCAACAATCTAACGAGTCAGATTCAGAAATCCTTCGTCACAACCTAGGCCAACCAAACAAATGTCTCGGCCCCAAAACACCATCCTAAATAGATATACCCATGCATAACATTTACAGTGTATCCTCAAAAGAATTGTCAAAAAATCCTAAGCTAGTGTACATTGGAATAGACGACAAGGATTTGTGAAGGCAGTGCTTCTCATCAGGAGAGGCTTAAGAACATGTCTTGGGGCTGAGAGAGGACCGCGAAGGAGATAGGTCATGCATAACAATGAGTGAAATCATATTCAACCGAAGCAATTAAATAGTGGGACATATATATGGTGAACAACAAAGCGTAGACTATACTTGTAGATCAGGCGCTTAATGGCACCAATAGCACCTCTGAAATCTTTAAAGGGCTCCGACTTCTTGTAGGCATCTGCTCTCTTAAACATGCCCGTGTATGCTAGATCCCATAGCTTCAATCTCCAATCTTTTAGGTATTTGGGTAGAGTCTGTGGATCAGTGGGAACAGCCATGTTGATTGGGATATTGTCAGCGCAAATAATACTCTCAAACATCTCCGTGGCGGTTTCCCCCAACTGCACAAAGAACAATATGAGAGTTACAGATCAAGTGGAAGCTGACATGAGATTGCCAGAGCCTAGAGATGATAGTAGAGCACTGGAGATACTAATGGGAAATATGGACCGGCTTACCCCTGCGTAGCAACACGCCTTCACGAGGAATAGTAACAATCTGTCTTCATTAACAGGTCGAGGTGGAAATTTTCGAGCCTCCCAAGTAGGACCAGAGGCATTCATCCACTTCAGCCACTTGACCTTGTATACTGGGTTGGCCACTACCGTGGCAATCATCTGGAGCTTTTCAAGAGTTAACTCCGGAACAGCAAAGAGACTCCAGTGTCTCTCAATTTGCAATCCAACGATTGATCATATTAAGTACCACACATCAATAAAAAAGAATCAGTAGCACATCCACAAGGATAGAGTCATACCTCCTTTACAAACTCCGGACCGTGCTTTGGGTCTGCTACAGCAACAATCTTCAAAAGTTTTTGGCGACAGTTAGCAGTGGACTCCTTGATAGAGATCCTCATTGCCATCGCAACTCCTTCAGGAGTCACCTCATCATTGGGAGTATCTTCCTTGTACTTCCGAACTGCATCATCCGCAACAGCAGAAATCTCTTGCTGGCAATGCCCACAAAATATTTTATATTAAAATATGGTTAGGTCAGAAAGCAAGTCGTAATGAACATCATAACAGAAGAAGGTAAATAATATCAGTTATACCTTGAATATGAATGAGGTGAAGACCTCCAGAGGCATGGAGTACCATTTACTTCGAGTACTCTGCTTACAGGTGAGTACTTCATCAGGATTGAGGAGCTCCATAAACTTCTCGAGCTCCATACCTTCGTACTTCTGCACTCGGTATAAGGCATGCACGAGGTTTGTCTTGATATGTGAGTTCTTTGTATGCCTGGGATTACAATGTCACAAGAAACATAGAATTCATAAATAATATGTGATTTACAATCATTAAGAAAATGCATTTCCAAATTCAGTGACAGAATAGAAATCATACTTGTTGATATTGTGCATTGCTTGCATGGTTGCTCCAATGCGGTTTCTGGTATCCAGAATGATGGAGTCCATGCAAATATGCCAAGCTCTCTCCGTAGGGTGAGGCCGCATGATATGGTTCATCCAAGCCAATCGTCTGTGATTCCCATCACAGACATAAAACTTGTAGTCTACAAGGTGCTTCAATGCAGGGAGCGACTTGAGTCGCATGTTGAATTGGTCATTCACTGAATTCCACAGAGGTCCCCATTCCTCTTTCTCTGAGTCCGTGAACACCGCCGTCTGGCCTCCTTCATCTGCAATTGAGACATAGAACACACGCGCTCCCTCTTCGTATCCGCAACTGAATTGATTTTCGAGCAATATCAAGTCACAAGAAAGAGTAGGACGAACCATCGGCATCAGCACCAACCTACACAACGGAATTCGCATTCGAGACAGGACCGAGGTGGTTAACTTCAAACTCGATATCATAGAGATCGTGTCCATTGTCTGTGATCTCCTTATGTCGTCCTCCATGTAGCTCTCGGGAACACTGGGTATATGACTCACTCCACCGTCGTCCATGTCCTGATCCAAAATCATGGACGTAGTGGATTTGTCTATGTTCTACAGTTTTACATGATTCAAAGTTAGTGTATGAATCAATCAGAGTTGAAACAGGATCTCCTATATTCATTACAAGAATTCAAAATGGCGTACTAATGAATGCTGATCACAGTGGCAGGCCATCATGGGCAGAAATATCATTTTCAATCAATGAAGAATTATATATAGACAACGCTTCATATTGCACAATTGCATGTCTCTAATATAGCATGGTAGTGTCCACAGCAAAATATTAATACATCATCCTCGGAATCAAATCTGGATGTGACTTCCGTGATGTCATGCTCACATGAGCAAAAATCCTCGGATGACAATGATCCTGATAGAATTTGAATTGTCTCATTTGATCCTAAAGATGTGCAAGCCAAATCGGGTGCAGGGAGATATCCCCCTCGATGTATATCGTCAATGAATAGATGTTGGTCCCGGAGTAAGCCATTGATGTTTACCCCAGGACTATGCGCGGGAACTTCTGGTGCAATGTCAGTCGGATGATTTTGCTGCGCCTGCTCCAGTGGCACATGATTAACAATAGCGTCAGGCGCCATAGGCACCCGTGGATCTATGGCATCCTGTGACAACGGTACTGGATGGTCGAAGGCATCCTGAGCCATAGGCAGCTGCGGGTCGATGGGGTTCACCTGAATGTACAAATTGCACATTAGATAATGCCAACATGAAACTCAACCATTGCTTTGATTACTGCTACACTTTGTTAGAATGATATGACAAAATTGGATTCAGTCTGGACCCATTATAACCTGTCATGGTCCCGAAATCACATCCCAATAATCACAGACAGAAAGTAGGAACACAATCTCATTAGGTCAACTGATACGCAGAAACGATTTTAGGCCAACCTACGGCTCAGAATCCCGGCCTATGATTCCAGAACATGGTCTACAGCAATCTCTCAAGATCTGGATATTGTCAAGATTTTGGCAATTTATGCTTAACCATGTATCGCAGATATGTTCTCTGAGGCCCGAGTCATCTTGGATGCATAGCAGGGTATGCAATGAGAGGGTGCGTTCAGGACTCCACGTGTCATCCATGTCTTCACTAAATAAGGATATGTTTGTTAGACCAGACTATAGATTTGAGATTCATTCGAGACTCTCAATGAATGAAAGCAAAGGCATCGAGCCAGGAACACCACTCTCAGGCCCGAGATGTCTTTCCCACCTTCTCGACTATGCATAAACCATGATCATTGTCTACAGTTCTTCAGATTCCCTCCACACTTCTAGGCAATGAGATTGATCAATAATTGAACATTGAAGCATTGTCATGAATCATTGGCAACCGTGACGGTACTAATAAATCCAAATTCTAATTTGTAAGGCTATCCGAATTCAAGGAATTACACATAGACCTGATTCCCCAAATTATACTGTCGGCATCGAGATTACATTCAACTTGTATTAGACTCAATAAATAACATCAAATGCTAACTGATCATACAAATTCATAGAGGTTCAAATTTCCTCCGGTCCCGATATCAGTGGTTATCTGTAAGACGACGCCTTATTGGTTTGGGACAAACTGGATTCCTCTGCATAGCCATGCCGACAGAATTCGACTCTCGGCACCGAGGCTTTTGCCACCACTAGTGAGTCATGCAAACTTGGTTACTCATATTTGAAATGCATATGACCTAATTACATAAAATTCATAAAATACTGACCAGTACGACCAATTTTGCACTCTATCGAATTAGAATTGTGAAATCTCTGAGAACTACATGAAGTCATCTGGAATTTTTGCATAACCGCGGTATGGCAGATCAGCTCTTGGTACCGAGAGCTCTAGGAGACCGAAACGGCTTTGCATGATGTGTAAAATTCAACGAAAGCACAGCTACAGGAATTCGAGGTTTCACTACTGTAATGCTTATTAGTTTTTCCCAACTCATATTATGAAAGGACAGCTATGCATGACCGTCTCTGGGTAGACCATGTCTCGATCCCGAAAGCTCTACAAGACCGAAAGGATTATGCATGATATTTAATCCTCAACAAATGCACAGATACAAGAACTCAAGATTTCCTTATGATAATACTGGTTAGTCGTTCCCTAACTCAAATTAAGCAATCAAAGCTATGCATGGTTGTCGTCGGTTAGACCATGCCTCGGTCCCGTGAGCTCTATGAGACCGAAAAAATTATGCATGTTATGTAATCCTAAATGAAAGCACAGATACAGGAACTTGAGATTTCCATATGATAATACTAGTTAGTCCTTCCCTAATTCAAATTAAGGAATCAAAGCTACGCACGACCGTCTTTGGTTAGACCATGTCTCGGTTCCGAGACCACTACGAGACAGAATGGGCTATGTATGATATGTAAACCTCAACGGATGCACAGATACAAGAACTCTAGAATTCTGTAGAATTATACTGGTTAGTTTTGCCTTAATTCATATTAAGCAATCAACGCTATGCATGACCATCGCTGGTTAGACCATGTCTCGGCCCCGAGAGCTCTACAAGACCGATAGGGTTACGCATGATATGTAATCTTCATTGAAAGTACAGATACAGGAACTTGGGATTTCCTTTTTATAATAGTGGTTAGTCTTTCCCTAATTCAAATTAAGCAATGAAAGCTTAGCAGGACCATCGCTAGATAGACCATGTTTCGTTTCCGAGACGTTACTCTCACAGAACAGAGTATGCATACTCCATGAGTCAGTGGTCACAAAAAATACTAATAACTTGTACTCGGGAAAAGCAGTGAAGGGACCGAGACCAAAATCTGAGTGAACCAGCCTAGGACAACTGACTGACACACCTACCATTTCATAATCAATGACTACAAATGTACAGACTATGTCCAAGGTCTGAACAGATTCTTTATCAATTTCCTTGATCCCTATTTCGCGTGAACCCGTCAAATGATATTGCAAGTGAGTGCACTCTATTATGTTATGCATACTAGTAAATCCACAAAACCCTCTCTCGGGACCGAGACAACACTGCAAGCGCAGAAGTCTTTGTCCACTAGCTGAATGAGAATGATCAGATAACCAAATCCATAACTTTTGTCGAGGGATCCCTAGCCCGAAAGTCTTGCATTCTTGACCCGCTGCCCCTAACTTATACTGCCGCTTGTTAATTGAACTCCTACATTGTAGCTGTGATAAACCAAATCGAAATTGGAAATAACAATCCTCTTGTCTAATGCTTGGACTGACTTAATCCTGTTGCAAATCTTGATCCTAGTTTGGCGACCTTATGAGATCTCAGAGAGGTATGAGAGAGTGAAGACATTTCAAGACCAAAGTATCACGCGAGAGACCTTAACCTTGTTCATCAAAAAACGAAGTATGCTGTACCTCATTCGCATTCAAATCCGCCTCTCTGCTAGGTGCTTCCCCTTCTCCATCTCCAAGCTTCCCACGGCGCGGTCGAAGATTGCGCGACATGATAAAAGTACTCGCAATGCACAAACCCGTGTTCTAAACCTCATACACCCAACGAGTAAGCATGCATCAATACAATGTATCACGTACAAGGAAGCAACACCTTGGACTGGGAAGGTCGGCGGCGGACTACTCACAAGCCTCGCGGCGAAGTGTGCCTGTTTAAGGTTCCCGAGGGCCGTTTTCTTCAGATCTCGGAGTGGGGTTTGCGAGGGCAGTCCGGGTATATGACTTTCTGATTCTATTCCGGATATGGAGTTCCCGCTTACGGGGTACAGTATAAGGTGACCTGGGAAATGAAGGTTACTTTTGGCTTTTGAGTTTCGTTTTGTCTACGCTGAAGAATTGGTAATCCTTATTTATTTATTTCTAATTCTCGATTGTGCTTACTCATTTCCCGTATAGCTAAATTAGAGAGAGGGAGTCTTAGTGTAGAGGTAATCATGCCAATTGTGGTCATACATTGGAGTGTACATATATATTTAGTAGTTCTTTCTTCAAGAATTCCTGATATTTCTGAATACCTTAGAGCTTTATGCAACAAGAATTGATCGAAATATGAAAAAGCTTGAGTATTCTGATGTAATCTATTCAAGAGAGTCAAGAGCAAGTGCAATATCCATGAAGAATTTGACGGCATATGCTATTTTGAATGGAATGTCAGAATACTCTCTTATATACAAGAACATTAATATGGTGGAGAGCACTATGACATGTTTCAGAATTGCAGATGCTCCAAACAGTCTAACACCATTGCTAATCTCTCCACTGGTATTAGATTAGATATTAATAATGGGGGAATACGCTGTCACGTATTTATTAGGTGTCCACTATGGATCAATTGCCTACAATGGTCTGGTTTGCGCTCAAAGGAGGGTCATTATTTATATGTAACTTGTTAGAATGCAATTATATTCAAAATCACAATCGACCGGCGGCGGTTCAATGTGTCACAGATTATACTACTAGCCCTTTCTGTTGTCAATGGGCTTCGTATTAAAGCCTATAGCGACACCTTGAAAATTTGTTTCACAGACCACTGACACCGACACTAACATTAGTGAATCAAATGTGCTCGCTGGGAGGCGGCGTAAAATAGATTCATACGCATAATTTTGAATTTGAAAGGGCTTGGCATTTACTTAACCGTCAATGCGTATACGGTGACTGGTCGCGAAGGTATTCCACTCAACTCTTTACCATTGATTACTCAAGTTCTATTGCCTTCTCGAATTATAAACATATTTGTGGGAGCACGCAATGTCATTGTTTAGAAATCCGGATTAGTTTAAGATCAATTCCGTAAATATTTTCAAAATTTTGTAGTAGTGGAACCGTGAACCGGAACATTTAGTAGAAACTAGGTAGTCGGGAAGTTTCAGCTCACAAGAATTTGTAGAAGAAGTAAGAAACGGACTTTTACCGGAATCCGGAAACCGGAAAAAGATCCGGATTCCGGCAAACCTACGAACTAGGGGTCCAGCCTACGGAAAGTAGGGATTCGTTTGCGAAAGGCGGCGCATTAAATGACCGAACCAACGGATGTCGGTCACTGGCCGGGTACTTAAGCGGATGATCTTCTCATTCTTCTCCCTCTTTCTTCCGCTCGAGGAGGTGTGTGCCTGCAGGTTTTGGAGCGCGTTTTCTCTTAGAAGAGTGAAAGAGTGGTGAGTTAGGCCGGATAGGGAGAGAAAGAAAGGAGGGTGCAGATTGTACCGGATTAGAGTTCAATGGCGGAAACGTCAGCGCAGGGGCAGAAGACAGTTCCGTTTGTCAAACTCTTATACCCGATCATTCCGGCTGATCCCTGTGAACGTTTAGAGCTAGAGGAAGATCTAACCCGACTAGGGTGTATAGGGTTCATCCGAAAACCCTGGACGGAGAGGAGCGAGGATTTTCTTCGGGAGTTAGTTTTTGGGGCGCCGAACTAGTTCGAGCCGACGCCAAGGGGGCGGTTGTCATCTTGGACGGAAGGGATGTGGGCGGAAACTTACGGGTTGATGCAGTCCGGATCTGGAAGCACAACCCGGTCGGATAAGTTTCATGAAGGAAAGTTCAAGAAGCCACCGCACCACAAGGAGGGTTTCTCCGTTAGTGACTTTATCAATGAGCGTCATAGGAGGTTACTAAATTTCCTGATTCCTATAGTATATTCGGAAAAGCCAACGAGAGTTACGGTCACAGTCGCGAATACGATTTTCGGAGCACTGGAAGGCCGGGTCGTGAACTGGGCAGGCCTAATTCACCAGAAGGTCAAGAAGATGGCGATGGCGGTCGAGAAGGCCAAGCAGAGTCCGCTCAGTACGTACTTGTTGCACATATATCATTATTATGATTACATGACCCCGCCGGAACAAGTTGCGTATGAGACCGGAATGCAAATCCTGAAGTACGGATTCACGGAGGAGTTGAAGCTGACGGGAGAAGCGACTGAAGAAGAAGAAGAAGAAGAGGAGCATCCGGAACCGAAGCCGCTGGAGAAGAAGAAACGACATAAGGTAACCAATCCGGACTCACAAAGAGCTAGTATGGACGTACCGGAATCGAATCCGGCTCTGACTCAGCCGTCGCTGGAGTATTCTGATGTCTCCGACTTCTATAATGCCGGAGCTCAATGGATGGCACAGTGCCAGAAGATGCACGCTAAGATGGCAGGGGTGATCATGGGCGTCGCCGGCGAGTTGAACGTTGAGATGGATCAGATCTTCAACAAAATCCGGAAGAGACCTGATCCGGCACTACTCTAAGAGAAGGACAAGGAGATCGCACTGCTGAAGGTGGAACGGGATCACTACAAGAACAAGTTTTACTGGACGGAAGGACAGTCGATCTCAACCCAAAAGAAGGAGACGGATGCCCTGAAGCTCGTTCGGGATTTAAAGGGGTTGGTAGAACAACCGGAACATTTGGTCATCCGGTCCGCGCTCTACATGAAGAAACTCGATACCAACGGCATTGTCACCGGATCTCGAGTGTTGCAAGTCTTGGTCAATTACGAGGCCAAGATGAAGACCATTTTGGACGAGATGCGGCAGTTGTTGAGACCTCTGGATGTGGCCAAGGACGAGTTTGGGCCACTTCCGGATATCTTCATGGAATCACCGGTCAAGTACGGAGTCGGAACTTCCGAAACAAAAGAAGACCCAGGCTTAAAGTCTCTCTTCAAGCTGCCCCAGGTACCTTCCTTGGGTCAATTTCAGAAGTGGGGAACGGTGAGTACTTTTAGTCCTTCCTCACAGTCTCCGGCGGAATCCGGAAAGACAAGGCAGAGATTGCCAATCCGGAGAGACCTCTTAGAAGGTATGGGAATGATAAATCCGGCAAGGGAGCATCCGGAGAAATTCCCTCACATGGTGGAACCATCACCAACACGGGGGACGCAATTGATCGATCTGGGAGATCCGGCTCTAGAGGCGAGACCGGAACTCAAGCTGGAAACCTGGAAGAACACAAAAATGGAAATAGTGGAGGTCGAATTCTCGGATCCAGAAGAAGAACTGAAGGTGGTAGAACCTGAGAAGCAACTCAAACTCCGGAAGTCGGAGAAGCGGAAGCCGAAAGGTAAAAAGCCAGCGAAGTAAGAGATCGAAGACTCTGAATCCGGTGAGTTTGGATCCGCTACTGAGTCTGAGGAGGATACGGATGAAGAGGAGACGTCTCCTGCGACCCGGCAGAATCCGCCTCGAGCTGCCAAGATGATGCCAGCCAAGGGTTCCGGTAAACCAACAACCAAGCAGGGAGCTGGGAGTTCAAAGAAGTCTCGGATGACCAAGTAGTTCAAAGGGGACTACTTGTGAAGGTGGATTAGAATTTAGTTAGTTAGTTCCGGAACCGGAATCCTAGCGTGGGCCCGGGTTCCGGAAGTTTAGGGATAAGGACTTTCCGGGTTATTCGGGATTTCCTTGGTGTGTGTGTGAGGCTGCCCTGGTTTGTAGGCTGCCCTTTGTTGTTTTTAGGGTGTTGACTTTGGTTTTGATTTGGGTTTTAAGGGCGGGCAAGTTAGTTGCCCCTCATTCCCTCCTAGTTGATATTCATTTGTATTTCATTCCCTTTTCAAAATCTAAAGCTTTCGGGTATGCATTTTCATTCTATCAGTGTATCTGGATTGGGTTGACCAATGGTCTGAGTGTTGGAAGGAAAGGACGGATGAGGAGGAATACGGGTTTAGGAGAATAAGGTCTAAGTCAGGAGTGTGTTATTGTAATGTTGTTGGATTGTTGACTTAGGAGCTGAGCATTGTGTCTTTAAATTACTACAAGAGTAGTCCGGATCTGAGTAGCGGGGAAGCGAGTCCGGTTGTCAAGCCATGCGGAGGTAAGTGCCCGCCTGAGGAAGTTTCCACCTATTCGGAAGATCTGCCAACCTTAGAATTCATTCAACCTCTAGAAAGATCACACACCCTTATACTTGACTCTGAAATCTGTCGTTGTAGTTAGGGAGAGTGAAGTATTCCTGAGTGATCTGCTTTCCGGATTTATCATCCGTAAGCTGTGAGGATCCGGATCTTCTCGTCTTGCTACAACCTTTTGAGTACTTGGGTGTTTTTATTTGTGTTTGTTAGAATTGTAGGAGAACAACGAGTAGTGAGTCCCTACCCCTCTAAAAGATTAACAACGGACCCTCTGAAGGTAAAACAGAGGTATTGAAAACCGGATTGGAAGAAGAGACGTAAACCGGATTCCGGATAGTTTATGATCCGGATCGTGAAGGAAGCCGGAAAAAGAGAAAGTAAGTGAGAAGAAAGAAAGATAGAAAAGCCGGATAGCTAGAACATACTACATAGAATCCGGAAATTCCCTGGGACAATATTTCGTGTTATCTTGGCACATATTTTGTGTTAAGGATACTTACGCTTAGATTGCACGTATGACAATATTCCTGATTGAAATGGTGAATATCACCATGTTGTCAACTCTTCTGTGCAAATGGCTTTCATGATGTCTGCTCCCGGTTAGTTAGTTTTGTGTATTGGGTCTATGGTTTCTGTGATGCAATGATGTTCCTGTTTTATCTCTTCTAGAAGTAGTACTGTACATTGTCGCGATCAGTTTCATTTGGTCCCATTGGGATGGTAGACTTTCAGGACATGGTTGTTGTCAAGGCAAATGGTGAAGGCGTACCCTTGATTTTTTGTGTAAGCCAAGATGGATTGGCAACAGTTTCGGCAGCTCGTTTGAGTCTTCGGTTTCAATTTACAGCAAGCTCGATCCATGTTGACGAAGATGTATTTGATTGCGACTTAGGAGATCTTACGCACACCATAGGACAAGTGCCTGCTTTGATTGGAGAGGACATTTCTTGGAACTTGAAGCCAGGAAAATATAGAGCATTTGGGGTCCCTTGCCACGAGAATGAAGCTTCTGTAGACTTACAAACACCGCATCGGTCCTCCTTGTTGTCGTCTAAGAAGCCTCCTCTGATACATGTTAAGATAGAACAAAGCCCCCCTAATGTCACTGTCCTTAGTTCTGACTCATATACGACCTCTCCTGAACCTCTCTTGAGTACACACGCTCCCTCTCCGATGACGACATTCCCTCCGCTTACTAGCGTGAAGTCACCGGTCATTGAGTTCAAAAATGACTTAACAAGATCCATAGCATCGATCATTCAATGCTTGAGAGGTTTAAGGAACTTGAAGGGCTGAAGGAATGTGTTGGTGAAAATTGATTATGACCAGATTCGCATTCAGAGAGTGATCAACTTGCCTCCAAGTTTTAACGGCGATCTCATATTTGAGCTACCGCCACTAGATAGAGGGTCCTCTCCTTCTCATGCTCGGCAGATGATTGGGATGGATAAAAGATACAATGGCCATGTTTGGTCAAAAACTGTCACCACGAATATCACTAATCGTATGGGATTGTCGTTTCGCACTTCCGTTTGTATAGGACATCTTAGATGCATGAACAGTAGTTGCGAGTTCCTTAGTCGGGTTCACCGAATTAGAACTGTGAATGAATTGGAATGGGAAGGACTGTGCCCCACAGCACTTGATGTTGGACAATCGCACCCTCCTGGGTCATCCTTGGTTTGCAAAATTTGTAAGGAACCTCCAAGTTGTATTGCGAGGTGTTCTGTGAGAGTATACTATGTCATCGGCAACTGCAAGATGACCCGAGCATTTGTACATTTAGGCATTCATGAGCATCCCGTAAAGGAGGGAGAATTGAGAGACATGAAGGACCTTACTCGGTCTCTTATTGGGCAGCAGATGGAGAAGACACTGACTGCGACAAATTCTTCCATCGTCCTTGAGGCTACAAAAGAGTTGCTTGGGGACCTTCTCTTGCGTCTTGATGGGATGATGCTGAAGACAATGGACTTTGCTGAGCTGGTACCAGTATTAGACAAGTGCAAGTACTTCAACTCTCCAAGTATTCGAAATGAGGTAACTTCTTTTAAGTATTTGAGGAGGTTCGGAGTCATCAACAGCATTACTAAGTTGAGGGGTTCCAGTACTTGGGCTTTCGTTCAAGAGAGCAAATTCCCTGGTCAAGGAACTGATGCTGATAAAGTATTTGTGTTTAAGATGTCCGAAGTAGGTCCGGGAAGTGGAGTGGACTTAGTAAAACGCATGCAAATGGGCGGTGACCTGGAAGATGCATGGATAATGTTTGATCATGTAAAACATGTTAAAGAGTGGACCACTATGGTGTACCATGTCTATGATTCTTTATACTGTCGAATTATGACAATCGCTGTTTGTGACATGCAATCAGAAGATTGTGCAGCCCAGATTCTGTTCTGGCAAAATTTGAATTCCGTTCTTGAGAGACACAGTGTACTTCAGACTCAATTTAAAGGATTCATGGCTGACAATGCTCAAGCAAACTGGAATGCTGTGAGGATGATTTATGGATCGGGGGACATCAGCGTGCCAATGGACAATCGGGAAAGGACTTGCCTCTTTCATTGGACTCAATCGATGGAAAAGCATACCAAAGCTGAAATTCGTGGTGACCTACAAGACCAACATCGACACCTTTGCAAACAATACAAGAATGTTGTTTTGCCGGAGGAATCTGAAACCCGTTACTTGGCTATCAAGGCTTGGTGGCTATCATCGGGTGCTACAACGGTAGAAGGCTTGCATCGACTCGAGTTGTGGCTCTCATTTTGGCATTTCCGATATTGGCAATGGGGCGGCTTCATGCAACTTGTAAGTGTCTTGTAAGTGTCTTCATTAGACTAGTTCAATAGCATTTAAACTTATAATCAAATGGGAATTGTTGGGGGGTAATTGAGTCATCCGCTAATATTGTTTCGTGTCCCTAAACCAACCTATTCATAATGCTCAGTCGGTGGTTGGAGTGATAGACAAGACAGAGTTCCATAGTCCAATTATCAGATTTCCATTTCCATGGGCTGGTATCTAACTGAACATATGCTCAGAAATCCTTGCTTGGGTCGCTCGCCAGATGTGTCGTCTTGGGGCCGAGACTCATCTCTTGAAGGCTTTCAAAATGAATTGTAGGTCATGCTGCATTATGTGACTTTGGTGCAATGGTCGGAAGTGGTCCTCAAATTGTCCTATCGGGGCCTATAGAATAGTAATATTTGGGTTTGTCATGGCCCCTTTCTACCCTTCTTCCATGCAACTATTGTGGAGTGGTTATTTGTAAGGATAAATGATCATAATAAAATTCCATACCCTAAACCCCCTAACCGCATTCATGGCACTTTCTAGAACAATTGTTTGCATGTCTCCTTCTAAGATTCAGTGGCACCTTTACTTTCTTTCTGTAGAATCTCAGTGAAATTGAGCTTGCAGAAATGCCATCGTGCAACCTGGCAGAGACAGTACACAATAAGTGGCTTCAACAATCTGATAATCGTGGTAATGACTTGTACATAGCCACTGTTGATGACTTCGTAAGAGCTTTCATGCAAATGGTTAGGTACTACCAGTATCTAAAAGGAAACGAACCCGGGACAGGACCTGGGAAGGAAGAGTTGTTACTTCAAGTTACTCAACGATCGGCTGTGCAGACCGGAAATCCAAAGGTCCTTACAGAAGCTGTATCTACCGTCTCAGGTGTTGAGGAATTTGTGAACAGAGAGCCTCATTTGGAAGGTGAAGAAGTATTTGGATCCCCAAAGCGGAAGGCAGACATGCCATTGGGTTGCGAGCACGATTCTCGTAGACCGGATAAGGTTAATTTCTTTTATCCTCGCATCCAAACAAGATTGTACAGAGGCTTGTCAAGTGTTCCCTATTTAAACACAATTACAGAAGACTTGTCGCACAGGGAAGATGCAGACATATCAGAAGCAATGGAAACTGAAGAGAATCTAGGACAAGAGAGAAGCAAATTGTCTTCACATGCGACAGCAATTCAAGAAAGTGATTGTGACGAAATGGAGTGGCACATAGCAAGACTTCCGAAAGCATTTGCAAAGGCTTGCTTTGCACTACAAGCAGTATCCAAGAAGAAGTGCATTGCCAAGATTGTCCAGAACAACGTTGCCACAACAGCACCTACTTATACAGGTATGATGGTCAATTACAAAAAGAATCGGAATGATAGGATGGAGTTCTTCTTTTGCAATGACGACATTGAAAGGTGCGTGAAGGGAACCAAACAAAAATGGGTGTTGTCCTGTCCTTCCATTCCTTCCATTTGGCCAGTGAAAAGGGGCACTACTCTGTCCAAAGCTGAAATTCTAGCTTTGGAAGCTGCTGGCTTTCGACTCCCACAACGTGAATTGATTTCACCACGAAGACTATTTGGCGGAGAGCCAGGGATAGATTTAGTTTCTGCCTACCTTGTTCCCTCGTCCGCAGACGACCACCCCAAAATTCGATCAGGAAAACTGATTCGTTGGAATCCGAAGGCCCCCTCTACAAAACAAGCTAACAATTGTGCCTCTGCCGTGACCTTGAATGCACACATTCATCCGGTGACCATGGTACCTCACCCTGGTTTTGGCTGTATAGTTTGTTTGAATTCAGGGGTGGAGCCACAGGCTCATCAATATATGCTTACAATTTCTTTGTTCCCAAACTGCAATTGCCCTTACTTCAAGGAAATGGCAAGAAAAGCATTAGGGAAGCGAGGACAATGGGCGAATTGCAAGCATTTATATTTTGTATTCACAGTCATTTGCAATTTGCAATCTACTAAAGATATCTTCGTTCATTCTCTGAGTTTTAGTTTTAATGAAGTCAAGCGAGTGCTTCTTAGCGGGATACTGAATAACTTAGATTTGAACTAGATGTGCGTTCTGCAGTGTAGGACCTCTTTATGTGATCTACTTTATTCAAAAGTGAAATAATAGTGAGACAAAAAGGGCCACTATGACCATTTCAAATAGACTAGTATTGGTATATGATACTGTGTCCTCCCCTAAACCCTCATTACTCCTAATTGTATTAGAAGATCCCTTTCTTGGCATGAGGTGTTGCAGAGTTCTATTTTTTAATGTAATCCCAAATCTTTTTATGCTTCACCGTACCCTCCAAATCCTCGAAATGATTGTGTACGACTTGGTTCTAGTAATGCAAGGTGAATGCACAATCATCCTACATGGTCTAAGGACACCCTAAAACAATTGGCATATACTCTGTGAAAAAAAGGCCATCAAATCTGTAAACCATTGGACCCTCTTCCATGTTCATTCTCTTATTTTCCTTAATACGTACTCGTCATGTCAGTTCTGCATTCATAAACCCTTCATCTTCATCCAAATTTTATTTTCACATTTTTCATCTCATCTCAGAAATTCTTTTTCCATCTTTCTTCATCCATTTTCATCAACTGTCATCCATTGTCATCCATTGTCATCCACTATCATCCACTGTCATCCATTATCATCCACTTTCATCCATTGTCATCCACTGTCATCCACTATCATCCACTTTCATCCATTTTAGCTTACATTCATCTGTTTTCATCCATCCAAATCTATTGACTTACCTACTGTCATCCAAATATTATCCATTTGCCACATCCAATTTTTTTTCTAAAATACAAAAATCTATGCTCCCCGCTCACCAATCCCCGCTCGCCGCTCCAAGCTCACGTCCTAGCAACGCTCGATTACAAGCATCCGCTATTTTGGCTCCCTGAATACAAACTCCATTTCCACTAAGGAAATAGAATTGCATTTATTTGCAATGCAAACACAATTGTCCATTGCACAACATTTCTAAAGTCAATAGGTGTTCTACAAATGTTTTTGTTCAATTTTGCACATTTGTTGTTCAATTAAGTAAGGCATTAAAGAATCCGATTTGCAAGCTTACTGAAACCTATTTTGAAGCAAACGAACGCTATATCAATAGGGCCTCGCACATGGCCCTCACACAGGCTGTTGAGGGTCGTGTGTGAGGGCCTAAAAGGCCAGGTTTGCCTAGTCTTGGGCAAACCAGGCAGCCTTCATAGCCCGTGAGGACTGAGCCCTCATGGGCTGTTTATTCCCCCTTTTTAACTTTTAACCAGAAATAAGATAAACGAATAAGCCGAGCCTCTCCATCCACCCACCCACCCACCACCACCACATGTACTGAGTCTTCTTTCCTCACTTCCTTAGTTAAACTAGAGAGCCACTTCTTCACTTCCTTACTTAAACTGGAATTACAGTTAAATAATACTTATAGTTAAACTGGAGAGCCATGCAGGTAAAGATAAGGTCTCTCTCTTTCCCTCATCTCTCGTTTGTTTCCCTCCCGTATTGAAGACAAGTTTAGTTAAGTTCATTTATTTTGTTCAGGCCTTTCAGGAAGGGCTCACAGAGCTTTTCAAGGGTTTAATTTCTTTCTTTCCTACTGTGAGGTAGCGGTTCTAGGTTTTGGATTGTAGGCATTATGGTGGGCCCAGAGGGAGGATTATTGCATTTGTTGCTTTACAGTGAGGGGGATAGTTCTCAGGGGACTCAAGGAAGAAGTTCCGGAAGAGCTGGAAATATCAGGAGAGAGTGGACTGACGATACATTGAAGTATCTTGTAGATATCTGTGAAGAATTCTATTGGAAGTACGATCGAAAGCCATTCAAGAAATCAAATTGGGTGTCTGGTCGAACCAACTCAACACACAGTTCCCCGAACAGCCCCAAAGATCTTGGCAACAGTGCCGAGATAAATGGAATAAGATGAGGGTGACATACTTGGAAGAGAAGGTGAAGCAAGACCAAACAGGAGCACCACCCTCGACTTGGACCCCGTGGTATGAGAGATTCGACAATATTTTTGGTGGCACTGCAAAGACCGAAGGGGTGCCACATGGTGTTGACCAAGGGGTTCGAACACAACATACTGAGCATGTGGTCTTGAGTGATGATGAAGGCAACAATCCAGATTCTTATTGTAAGAAAAACACAAAGGCTTTGTATTCCAATTAAAAGAAGACACAAACAAGTACAAGGAAGAGGTGAATAACCCAAGCAAGGGGTTGCCCTCTTATACTACTCTACTAACAAGTGCCATGACTAACTTTATGGATTATATCAACATAGAAGGCTATCCCTCTCTAATATCACACTGTCCCTCTTTAATAACACCTTGGTTGGCTACAAACAACTCCTAACTAAAGTCACTCTCTAACTTCAACACTCCCACTTTGTTTGTTGCCAAACAATGTCAAACCCATCTCTATGCGAAGAACTTCATGGCGAGGCTTTGCAAGAGCCTTGATAAGCACATCCGCTACCATGCGCTCTGTAGGTATGTACCTCATTTCTATCACCTTGCTTTCAGTCTTCTCTCGAATGAAATGGTGTTGGATGTCAATATGCTTACTCCGAGAATGGTGAGTCGGGTTCTTTATCAAGGCAATAGCGCCTTGATTGTCACACATAATAGGTGTGCTCTTCTCTTGCTCAAGGCCAACATCACTCAACAACTGTCTTAGCCAGATCGCCTCCCTTGTGCCTTGACTAATGGCCATATATTCCGCCTCGGTGGTAGACAATGCAATAGTGGGTTGCTTCTTCGAATTCCACGAAATGGCACCATCTCCAAGCATAAACACATAGCCCGATGTAGACCTGCGATCGCTTGCATCTCCAACCCAATCTGCATCACAAAAGCCTACCAATGCAAGATTCTTGCCTCAAAGGACCAATTTGGCCTCCAATGTGCCTTGGAGGTACCGCATGATCCTCTTCACCGCGGCCCAATGCTTTGGACCACTTTTGACCATATATTGGCTCACCACACTCATGGAAAATGCAAGACCAGCCCTTGTGGCTACCATGGCATACATTAAGCTCCCCACCGCAACTTTGTATGGCACATCTTGCATTTCCACCTTCACAGCTTCATATTCCTTATCCGTGAGCTTCTCCAACTTCGAATGCACATCAAGTGGCGTACCAATGGCCTTGCACTCCTCCATGTTGAAGCGCTTCAACACCTCCTTAATATACTTGCTTTGGTTCATGGTAATGGTGCGCGTCACCCTTTGCCTTTGAAACTCCACGCCAAGGCAATAGTGTAGCTCACCGAGGTCACTCATGTCATACTCGCTCTTCAACATAGCTTTGACCTCCTTCATTATTTTCATGGTGTTTGTCATGATAATCAAATCATCCACATAAACAATGATAATCACTAAGGACTTGTTTGTTTGCTTGATGTAAAGAGAATGGTCCGCGTGGCTCCTTTTGTAACCTGCCTTTGCAAATAAGGCATCTATATCCATGTACCATACTCTCCCTGATTGTCTCAATCCAGAGATGGCCTTCTTGAACTTACACTTTAGTTGCTCTCGCCCTTCTTGAACAAAACCCTTGGGTTGATCCATGAAGATGATCTCCTCAAAGTGTGGATTGAGAAACGCTATGACGACATCCATTTGGTGCATCTCCAAGTCCATGGCTGCCCCTATGGCCCCCATACATCGAATGATGCAAAATTTGACCACCGGTGCAAAGGTCTCATTGAAGTCCACCTCCTCGACTTGAGAATATCCCTTGGCTATCAATCTGGCCTTGTAGCGCACAATGTTGCCCAAGGCATCTCTCTTAGTGCAAAACACCCATTTGCATCCAATACTCTTGCGATCGGAAGGAAGGGAAGAAAGTTCCCATGTACCTTTACTCATAAACGAGACGTACTCTGCTTGCATGGCTTACTCTCACTTGCTTGCATCCGCACTTCTCATGGCTTCCTCCATGGTATTTGGATCTCTTACAAACGCTACATTTGCACGCTCCACTTGGTGTTGTGGCAAAATGTGGTTCATCCATCATTTTCCAGGTGGCCTGCGCTCTCTCGTAGGATATCTTGGCTCCTGGGACGTCTTTTCTTCACCACCATCATCACTTGGAGCTACACTCACTTTCTTCTTTGGTGTTAGTATTGTCACCAGCTTGTCTTCGTCTTCGTCTTCTATTACCACTTCTTGCAAATTTGGAGATTTGTCCACCTCAAGGTCTCCATTGCTCCCACTTGGACACATCTCCAAAGACTCGCTACCCTCCCTTTTATCTTCGATGAAGGTCACATCTCGACTCTTAAAGATCTTCTTAGTTTCCAAATTCATGAGCCGATAAGCCTTGGAGCCTTCCCAATAGCCCAAAAACAAGCACTTGATGCCCTTGGCATCAAACTTGGATCGTTGAGGGCTCAAATCCAAGACATAGGCCATACATCCAAAGATGCGCATGTGACCAATGTTAGACTTTCTTCTACTCCATGCCTCTTGCGGTGTCATCAATGCTACCGCACTTGTGGGACACCGATTGCATATGTATGCTGCATTAGATACAGCCTCTGTCCAAAACTCATATTTGAGGCTTTGTGCATGCAACATCGCTTAAGCCATCTCTTCAAGCGTACGATTGGCACGCTTTGCTACACCATTTTGTTGTGGAGTATGTAGCGCTGAAGTTTGATGTTGAATGCCATGCTCCCTCATAAAGGCCTCAAATGCCTTGGACATATATTCACCGCCATTGTCCGATCTCAATACCTTAAGTTTATGACCACTCTCATTCTCAATAAGGGCCTTCCATGCCTTGAACCTCTCAAACACCTCACTCTTGCATTTGAGCATGAACACCCACACTTTCCTCGAAAAGTCATCAATGAAGGTAAGGAAATATCTTGCACCACCTATAGAAGTGGTCTTCATGGGGCCGCACACATCGGAGTGTACAATCTCCAATACCTTGGCTGCTCTCATTGCTCCCTTGGTCGGGAATGGTTTCCTCGCTTGCTTGCCTTCAATGCAAACTTCACATGTTAAATCGCAAGAGCTTTTCTTCACTTGCATGCCACCCACCATGCTTGGAAGAGCCTTTACACTCTTCACATTTAGGTGCCCCAATCTCTTATGCCAAAGTTCCACAGTGTCTTGCACCATTGCATCTTGAGCTACACAAGCCCAACTTGAACCATTCACCGTTTTGAACTCAAGTTGGTACAAGTTGCCTTGCTTGGGTGCCAAGACAATCAGCTCTCTATTTGGTGCCCCCAAAATATAACCTTAGTTGTTGAATTGCACCTTCAAGCCTTGTAACACCAACTTGCTCACCGAGAGCAAATTGGCATGTAACTTGGGCACATGCAATGCATCTTGAATGCGAATCTTCTTCATCACCCCCTTGACATTGACCTCCACCACAATGCATCCCATGCCAATGGCCTCCACCATGCCATTGTCACCTAAATACACCTTGCGGTTGCTAATGGGTTGGTAGGTGAGAAAAGCTTGTCTCTGTGGTGTCATGTGTTGCGTGGCCCCCGAATCAATAATCCATTTGAACATGTTGCGGTCATCATTGCCATCACTTGCCGCAAATGCAAAATCCTCCTCCACTTCAGTGACTGTCGTTTTGTTGGCACTCTCTTTCTTAGACTTCCAACAATTCCTTGCAAGGTGGCCGGGTTAACCGCAATTGTAGCATGTACGTGTTTCTTTGCGTGGTTGAGAGGCCTCTCCTTTCCCGTGTCGTGAGATAAGAGCTGCCCCTCCTTCGTTAAATTCATTCTCCTTCCTCTTGGATACCTCGTGCATCTATCTTGCCGTCACATACTCAAGGGTGAGCTCCTTCATGGATCTTGTCTCCAAAGCCGTAATGAGATACTAAAAAGAAATGGGTAAGCTCTCGAGAAGAGTCATGACAATGTCTCCATCCGTCAAAGGTGCCTCCAAGTAAACAAGTTGATCCGCCAGCCCCTTGACCTTGTTGATGTGGTCAAGCATGTCTTCTCCCTCTTGCATCTTGCACGTGAAAAACTTGCGGCGAGTAAAGAGAATATTGGACAAACTCTTAGTCTTATGGATGTTGCAAAGCACCTTCCATGCTTCTGCCGGTCCCTTGCAAGATCGAATGTGTGCAAGTTGCCTATCCACAAGATTGCAAGCAATCATGGAGAAGGCCTTCTTCACCCTCCTCACGTAAGACTTCTTGGCCTTGGGATCAGCGTCAGAAGGAGGAGGCTCCTCGGAGTCCTCTACAATCTCCCACAAGTCCTTCTCCGCCAAGATCATCTCCATCTTAAACTTCCACAAGCCAAAGTTCTCTCCATTGAACTTGTCAATGATCCGAACACCCTCTCCCTCACTTGTGGCCATAGTGCCACGTCTCCACTCTAATAAAGTTCTCAACAACTCAAATGAACCCTCAATGGCTCTCAAATCTTACAACCAACACTCACGTGGTTGCAATCTCTCCAATGTGACTCCAAATGATCACAACAATTCAAATCAGCCCCTCAATGGCTCTCAAATCGCACAACCAACACTCACGTGGTTGCAATCTCTCCAATGTGACTCCAAATGATCACAACAACTCAAATCAGCCCCTCAATGGCTCTCAAATCGCACAACCAACACTCACGTGGTTGCAATCTCTCCAATGTGACTCCAAATGATCACAACAACTCAAATTAATCCTCAATGGCTCTCAAATCTCACAACCAACATTCGTAATAAAAATAACACTTGTCCATGACAGAGAAGATGAGGGACAAGATATTGGACCATGAGAGAGAGAGTAGGAAGATGATTGTAGACTCACAATTGAAGACGGCAAAAATATTTGCAAATGCTTTGAAGTCCAAGGACTCTTCAGATGCTTCAAAGTAGATGTTGCAATTCAATAGTTACCTACATTGAATAAGTTGAGAGCATTGGAATTTTGGTTCCAATTTTGTATGGAATTGATTTGATTTGGTTTGATTTGATTTGATTTGATTTGTTCCAATTCGTATTACATTGAATAAAACATGCTTTTCATATATATTTATTTGTCTATGTCCATGGGTAGTTCAATACATAGTTTTGAAGAAAGACATGTAAAATGTCATTATAGTCATTCATCATTGGGATTTTCAATAATCCACTGCCTATACAATTGCTGTCTCAGGATTTCTCCTTGCCTTTTTGCATGTTCTCCATCTCTACCAACGGGCAATCTTCCATAGCCAAATCCGACATGTGGATCTCTTCGTTTTGCTACATTAGCTACCTGAGGCTCTGGTTGGTTCATCATTTTGCAATAGTTGTGTAACCAACAACAAGCTATAGTAACCCTAGCAGCTCTATCAACTCTTGAATTGAAATGCTTCAGAATTTTCCATCTATTCTTCAATGTGCCAAATGCTTGCTCAATCACAACTCTTCTTGAATTCATGGACTTGTCAAATCTTTTTTTCTGCAAATCATTGGGGGCCTTTCAATTCTTCATCAAATAGATGCAAATGGGATAGGTAGAATCCCCAATCAAATAAGGGGTACATTGAACACCTCCAACCAAAACAACTGGTTCTTGTAAAATCTGTTGGTTTCTCAAACCCTTGTACAAACTTGACATTTTAAATTGGCCGCCATCATGCACTCCTCCAGGTTGGCCAGCACATACATTCCAAAATATTTTCCGTGAATCACATACCGCTTGCAGTACAATTGAGTTGAATTTCTTTCTATTGTAAAAATCAGTAGCTGCTAAAGTAATTGTTCTACTCGGATTCTCGGCTAATGGTATATGTGTTCCATCAATTGCTCCGCATACATTAGGCAAGCCCGTTAGTTCTTCAAAATCTGAGATGATGCCCTGAAGGCAGTCTACACTTGGAATGCTAATGAAGGAGCCAAATAATTTGTCTCCATCAGTAAATACATCAATCACAATGTCCACATATTTTCTAATTGTGGAAGCTCCAATCTTGAAATGATCAGCCATGTGTTCTACGCTATGACTATGAGCAAATCTATAAATTATACATGCTACAATTTTTTTGATTTCCATTTGTGGCCTCACTTGATTAACAGCTACACTTCTCAAGAAAGGAGTCAACAAGTTTACCAAATTCTCAAAAGCAGCAAAACTCATCCCATAGAATTGTTTAAATTTAGTCTGGTGTATTTCATCCGTGCATCTCCACACTACCCTTTCTACATAGTTCCAATGCGTGGATTGCCTAGGCTCTACCCAAAAGAGACATGGAGGATTTTGTTTCTTCCGGGAGGCAATACTAAACAAAAGTGGCAAAAATAAGAAACCCATCAAAGTTCCTAAACCAAATTTGAATACCTCCTGAGCTTTTGGTTTGAAACTCACAGAGTTGTTCATTGTCATGAACAACATCCACCATGTGACCACTACTTGCACAGTAAAAGAAGGCTCCATATTGCCTTCTAAAACTCCCCTAAATTATTTTGTTTCAAATTAAAATACGACTCCCAATGAAAAAACAAAAAATAAAAATACGACTCCCAATCTTAAATCCTAAAACCAAAAAAATAAATTTATTCACAATCCAATTAAGCACTCCCAATCAAAAAACAAGGCTAATACCAAAAACCAGGACCAAAAACCAAAGGTATCAACTCTTCCAAGAAATACATAAATGCGTGAGGATCCATTCCACAACAATTTATCCTCATGCTTGGCCTCGGGGGTTTCACCTGCCTTGGGGCTTTCACTATGCCAGCCGAGTAGGCGAAGCCTCCTGGAGGTTGCATGCGGCTGTGGAGGTGGGGGCCCGCTCTCACCATTGGGGCTCGGACGCAGACCTCACCAGCCCCCATGTGCGAGGGTTCAATGAACGGGTAAGCTGGTTCTCCAAATATAAGTAATTCAAATTTTTTCTTTCATGTGATTTTAGAATGATTTAACTTGCATGATTTTGGGTGCTTTCATGAAAACATTTTCATTTTTTTGTATACATTGCAGGATGCTAACAGAGGCAAGAAAGTTGCGGCTATTTTTTTATTAGTTTATAACTTTTGTTAAATGAAAGTTGTTTCCTGCAATTTGACATTTTCTATGGTATTAAAAAAAAAATTCATTATTTTTTTTTTTGTACAATTGTAAAATTGTATGGTCACACCATTAATCTTGTTGGTTTGTATATATTACGTCATATTGTAGTGCTGATTGTGTAAGTTTTGTTGCCCAAAATATTATTTGTATTTTAATTGGTTGAATTATCATTTAATAATGTTCCGATGAAGTTTGTGGCTTCAGCATTTTCTAATTCCTTGTTGATTTTTATAGTGGCACAAGATGAATAGAGGTTTCATAGAATGTCCTTTCATCTTTATATATTCTTGTTGATTGTAAATTCATGTGGCTGTAAGAGTTTATGCCATTGTAAAATACAACTTTTGCCAAGTTGTGAACTTTGATTTTTCAAGTGTTGGCCCTCAATCTTTACCCTGTAAAAGTGGCTTATTTTCTAGCGAAACGTACTTTCAATTGTTAAGGTAATTAAGCATTTGCTAAAGAAACTAAAACACTTTTCAATACAAAAATTACTGCCTCATAATATAGTTGGCTTTCAAATTTTGGCTTCAAGTTGATGGGCTGCTCTAACAAAAAAAATCAGTGCAGAATCTACATGTAGAAATCATTATTTGAACAAACTTCATTCTAATTGCATCAAACTGAAGTATAGAGGAGGTTTTTAGTAGCTGTTGACACTTGCATCCACTCAAATGGTGTAGGTATTGCATGGATGGAAATAGAAAAGGGCTGCTGTAGAAAAAGTATTGATGGATGTAATTGAAGGTGGCAAAAAATTAATGATGGGACTGTCAAGGCCACCAGAATAGCATGTTCTATAGAATTGCTTTAAATATTTCATTGTTGTTATATTATAGATATAGAATTTTGTAAGTGGAATTATAACACAACTTGTGATATTTATATTTCAATAGAATTGAGAGGTATGAAGTATATTTTCTTTTTAGTGACTGCTAAGAACTAATAAACATAGTTAGAAAATAATTATCATACGTACAATTGAATTGTCCAATTCAATATTGTTATAATTTAGAAGAAGAATTTTGCTGTTAGGATTGTAATATAACTTATGATATGAAAGGTTTTAGCAAACATCAAAGGTACACATATTTATTTGTCAATGAGTGCTAACAACTAGTAAAGGTAGTTAGAAATTGATTGTCTTACGCTAATTTTGTACAATCTACTTTTTGTCGTTGTAAGGCATAAAGTATTTGTAGATTTGTCCGTACGAATTGTTGCATTTTGTGATAATTTTCTTTGATGTATTGCAATTTGGCAGATGAACATTCAAAATGATTGGCTCCAACATATTTCAAACACCATATACTAGAATGACTGCTAGTGTAGTTTGTGGTGTTTTTGACAACACATAGTGTCTCTAGTGGATGCAATTGAGAACAGCTACACAAAAAACTCCGAGAACCTCAATGAAATTCAAGAATTACTTACACAAAGTAAGCGCCCTCTCAATGAAATGTTTTAAATAATATATTTCATACGGTATAATTAGATAAAATATTGACCGATTTGTGCATAGCATGAAATCATAGGTAAAAATTACTTCATATTACAACAATATGCTTGCTTGTATCCATTTGTCTATATGAATAGAATGTGAAACAACAAGGCAATTTCTTTGTACAATTTCAAACACTATCATACATTCATACAATAAAATTTAGTTGGCAATAAATGACATAATAAAAGGTCATCAAATTTCAATGACAACAAATGATATAATCAGCCCTAAAATTGTTTGTATAAATTTGTTAGTTTTCCATAGGGTATGTATATAGCTCTTTACCATCAATTTATTTCAAACTCATTATTTTCTTTGGGTTCAGTAATTTAAAATCATATTCTATAGTTCTAACTTTTTGATGTTCTATGTTCTATGTTTTATGAAATTAGAAACCAAATCTTGAAGATAAAATTGTATCAATCCATTCATTTAAAGTTTATTTCTTCAAATAATATTATTGAACAACAATATACTCCAAGTCAAAGTAATTTAAACGCCTAGGAACGCATGATGATCTTGAACTTGAAACAAATTTCAGATGAATAATGCAAGCAAGTGATTATCTTGAGCAAAAGTGTGCAACTTGCACTTGAGCTTACAAAGAGCTATCCTTGAATTTGTGGACTGGTCATACATAAAGGTTTATGCATTCTACTTATTTATTGCAAATTTTCTTTCCATTATGGAAAAGAACTATCGCTAGCAATTTACCAGCACTTACCATATTTATTTAAATTTTTTAAGCGAGCTCACAATCAAATTTAGTTGGATGGGAATGCTTGTGGAATTTATATTCAATTGTATATGGCAGTTAAATTAATATGCAATTTTGAAAGTTTGTATAAAAAATATAATGTATTTGCTTTGTAGAAATGAAATGATATATATTCTACAAGATATTATATGTTGTAGCTTTCATTTCAAAGGTCTAAAAGTTCTATCAATGTTTTGAAATCTGAAAAGTATACGCATTTCTTCCCATATACAATTATTTTACTTTTAGAAAATTTTAACATAATATTTTAGAGTTATAGTATAAAATACCTAATTCAAAGCAAATATCCATATCAATGCATTTGAATTATGAGAATTAATAAACTATGGTTGTTCAGTAGTCACATTTTTCTAAAAATACAAATCGTTTTTGCAGTGCATATTTTTGATGTCAATAAATGCTTTTCAAAAAACTAATAGCAATTATGGCTGTAGCTTTTCAATTGCAGCATAAAATGCTTGCAGTTGCTCAAAATCTCATTCTAGACTTTCAAAATTCCATGTATTTAGAGTACAATGCCATTAGAAATGAAGTACTAGTTGTCTTCAATGCAAGTGTTACTGATGGTGCAAACATCAAATTGTTTCAAAAACATTGGGGTAATCAATACAACAAAAAGATTAGGTTGCAAAAACCAATTCTTTGTTACTTGAGAGATTATCGAGGAAAAATCACTGAGAAGCTTCGAATAGAGTTTTATGATCAACTAGGAGTTCCTCAACCAAGAAATTTGCGTGGAAGAGGTGAAGAGGTTGATGTTTTATTGTTGAAGTTGAAGGACCTCAAAGACAATGATGTTTGGCGAATGAATGAAGATGATCTATTTGGAAGTGTAGCAGTCCATGCTGTAATTGCATTGGTGATGAAAGGTTCACACTTTGATCCATTTGAACCAATTGAGGTCACTATCAAGCAAGCAGGGTTTTTTCCATGTGGTAAATTAATGTGATTGTTTTTCTCATTATAAAATTGTTGGCATTTTCATTGATTTAGTCTTGGGCAATGATTAAAATGTTACTCCTTTTACAGCTCATTACAATGTAAATAATTGGTCCAGCTCTAGATAGAAATTGAGTTTTGCAACTTAGTCCATGACTGAAGACATGTTGGAGGCCACATACTTTAATGCATTTTTGTTGTAAGGTAAATACGCCTAAAAGCATCATAACTAGCATTCCAAAATGGTTTCTATTACAAAGATGTGTCAATTTTTGCGTGTTGTTGGTAATTAACAAACTCCAGTATGCATGTTTTTTTATCATGTATTCTGCAAATGGCATGTGAAAAAAAAGCAACTTCAAATGCTTAGTTGAAGGTGTATTTTTAAAATTAGCTAGGATTGTCATGTGTTCATGGCATATTTCCAAACCATTTCTAATGATTAAATCATGTGAGGTAATAATTTTCATGTATTTGGTTATATATTGCAGTTGGAACTGGCCATGGAGAGGAGGTCATTAGATCCTAGAAATTAAATGTGGCATTATCGGCAAATGAAATTGATGGAACAAATCATAACTGTTCAAGTGGGCAAATGCAAAAAATCTTTGTTGTAGAGAAAGATGGAATAGAAGAAATTATTACTGAGGAAAATGTTGGTGAGTATTGTATAAGAACTTTATAATAGGTACACTTTTTATTCATTCTCTGTACTCTCTATGTTGAGCCATGTTTCATTGAATGTTTGGTCAAGCAATCTTGATCTTAATTGTGATAGTAGACAACAATGTTTCCAAGGTAAGTGAAGTAGAAAAAGTGTCAAAGTATGAAAATGTCTTATTTGCATTAGGTCAAAATTAATTTTGAATATGACCATGAGCAAATGAACAAGGTCAGAGTTGTTTCTTGATTGTTTCTTGAAATAATTATGAATTTCTAATGCATTGTACTATTTTCTTAAAGACCATGCGCTTCAGTAAGTACATTTGGACCATGTACATAAGAAGAATAAAAGTAAGGTACAACGTACGCTAGATACCAACATATACCATCGTCCACTATTTTGAAATTGCTATTTGATGGCATTGAGCAGCATTATTGATTCGTGATGAAGGAGGTAGATGGAGTTAAGGCCTCTACCTTCTTTTTTGGCTAATGACGTTTATAACTTGGTTTGTTTTAAAACCACACTTGGAGGATACGGTGGTGTAGTTCTTAGGGCAATAGCAAGTCTACTTTTCAATTGAACATTTTGCATGTACTAATAGGTTTGCTACATATTTGCTTTAAATTCAAGAAAGTCTATTCAGTTGCGTATGATAATAGGGAAGAGTAATGCATACTATCTACTAAAGGTGTGTGAAATGTTAAGCATCTACACAAAATATAAGTAGTGAAGTTGTATTTATAGTTCTGTCTTTTGAAGATTAAGATTGTAAATAAAAGATCATTGTTCAACAAGTAATTGAATACTATTTGTATTAATTGCTAACTTCTAGGTTCTTCATTATTGTCATGATTTGTTTCTTATAGATGATTGTAATTGATATCTAAATTGCCTTGCACTCTGTTGAATTTTGTGTAGGAAAATCTATGTGAGCATTTATTGGAGCTTGATGAAATTAAAGACTATTTGGAGCTAGTTTAATTCCTAAAGGACCAAGACCTTTTTTCAGCCAAAAAACTCTCAAAATTGCCATTTCTAGAGCAAAGAGTAAAAAAATTTAAAAATTAATTTTTTTGCACATCTAACCTCAAGATCTTATACCTAACTAATATGAGAATGTGTGGAAAAAATTTCAGAATTTTGACTGCACAGATTACAACATATCTGCGTTTAAAGTGAAAAAAATAAGTTTTTCAGCACATTGCGGGACTAGATCTTTTGACTTTGAACATTTTTAACTTAAATTTTTTGCTGTACAGAGTTTTGAGCTTTAAATCTGTATGGTAGAGAATTGAGTTGAGAATCTAGGTTAAAAAGAAATTCAAGAAAACTTAATTTTCATTCTTAAAATATTGTTAAATAGAAGTAGGTACAAGATAGAAAGAAAATCTAAAATATTAATATCTTTTAGATGCAATTTAAATGCACTAAATCCAATGGTGAGATTAATCTAGCAAGCAAACAAAAGCATGTGGAACTTTTTTTTGAAAAATTGCAAAAACGGCATTCCAAAATGAATCCTATAAGTATTTTTTTCAAGAAGATGCTCTAATTGCCCAAAAAACAAGATTGTCCATAACATTCTCATAAAAAATCCAAATGAAATGAATCAAAGCTTTCCAAATAGACAAAAATATAATCTATAAGGGAATAAAAAATTTAAATTAAATTAAACTAAATTTTTTGTAATTTTTTTTTTGCTGCCCTTTCTCCCCTGTTTTGAGCTTATTTGGGCATAAACTTTGTTCTCAGGCACTGATTGAAAATTTTTTATATTCCCACAAACCTTAGCAATTTTCTGTCTTCAAAATAAGTTTCAAAAAATCAAGACAAAACTTCAGCTCGTAGGTACCCGCCCAGAATCCCATTTGTCCCCCCAAAGGGACAATGGTCCTTTAGGGGTTAAGCCATCATTCTAAAATCAAAAGTATTTCATTTGGCAATCTAATTACTATATATATGGTTGTGAATTTTGACAATGACATTATCCTTACCTAAGTGTTTATCACAATTTGATGTATAATTTGAAGTGTGATGCATGTAGTTGTTATACAACTACATTAGAATATGGTGTATATTAGAATATGGTGTATATTGCAATCTATCTTACAATATCAATGTGCTTTACTTTTTCACCATCATGAGAAATTTGCATATTATTAAATTTCAATTGGAACTTTTAAATTTTCTTTTGAAGCTCTTTTTGAATTATAATTTCATGATTTTATGATTTCATTTATCAATCAATAGTATCAATTGAATGGCAATTGAAAGTATTGGAAAAAGTTTGGTATGTAGGAATCATAGATGCTGTTCTGTAGGCAATTATGTGAGTTATTTTTGCAGTTTGTTTTTAAGCTACAATAGTGAATATATGAACTAGATTTTCAAATTGCAAATAACTGATTAATATACATCCAAATCAATTTTAGTTTATATCTTAATGTTTAGTAAATATTATTGCACTACAAATACCAATGACATTATTGCTATAAATTTTTCATGTACTTCAATACACATAAAATTTATGACAAAGATAATCCATTTTTGTGCCTAATTTGTGTCTTTTGCGCATTTGTAATTAAGTCATATAGTTTATATAGATTGTAAAATAGTACCAATTCTTTATGATTATTGTATGCATTGTAACTTGATGCGATGTAATATTGAAGCAATAACTTGCAAATTAACGTACGCACCCATAGAACAATAGTGACGACATGATAATTGCTAACAAGTTGTTAGTCCTAAACTTTGAGATGATGCTTTGCACGTCTTTGCAATTTGTACCAAAGAAGTTGTCATTCTCGCCATTGTTGTCATTCTCGCCATCGTTGTCATCATCAAAGTGGGCACCGATATAAGGGTTTACTTTTGCGCATGCCCTTTGCAAATATTGAGTATCCCTGTACTTCATCAAGTAACTCTAATCTAATATTCCTAGCATATATTGAATCTACCATTTCTTAATTTGTTTTGTGTTTGTCGACTAGATGCATAGCTATGACCCTGTGAATAGAAGTAGTTCATCCACCTAACACTTCATTCATCCGCCTAATTCTTGTGTATATTTTTGTAATCCTCATTCTTGTAACCTACTTTTGAAGTATTCAGGCAACGGTTGTGTGTATGAGAGTATGAAAGTGTAAGGTTATTGTGATAATATTGATTTTGTGTCTGCTTTTCTATTTGTAATCTGAATTTGTTGTTAGAACATGGTATCAGAGCGAATATAGAAATCCTTCCTAAAGTCTTTAAGTAAGTGGTTCTATAAGTTCTATTAGTTTGAGTACAGTAAAGTTATTGAATTCCAAAGACGTAGTACATTACAGAGTTCAAAATCCAACACAATGTCAAAAGACAATACTATTCTTGATGATGCAAAACTGACAGGATCTGCCAATTTCCACCTTTGGAAATACATATTCACCCAAATCGCAAAGAAAAAAAACTTGTGGTCATTATTGTCCCATCCCGTGGTTTCGTCCCATGCTTCAACCGAAAGTTCTGTAGACACGGGTTCCAATGATTCAAATGACAAGAAGATGGAATGGCTCATGTACATTATGAACATGTCTATTAAACCGTCATTACTAGCTCAATTGATAGAATACTAAGAGCCATGATTGTTGTGGAAATTCTTGTGTCAGTCCTTTGAAGTTGATAATGATAGCAAAAAATTTGATCTCAAGAATCATTTATCTCTCATCATTTTCTTTGAGAGCACCAGGGTGGAAACCTACTTCTCCCAATTTCGTCAAAATCTAGAGCAGTTATCAGCTACAAAAGTAAGATCTGATGATGTAGACCTAGTGCAAATCTTCATGGAAGCCTTGCCTAGAAGTTATGACTATTTTATATAGAATTTTACAAGTTTGGGACACTTGATCAACTTCAATTCAGGACTGATGCTAGAAAAGAGTCAAAGACAGTCAAAAATCGGGTTCAAGATTGTAGCTGACCCCGAAGCCTTATTCTTTCGAGGAGGTCCACAGTATCGCAACAATACACCACAATATCATTTTCAAAACAACAGCCATTTTCATGAAGGACAGTCCAGCCGACCCACACCAAATCAAGGTAACTCAAATTTTTTCATCGCCACGTTTGATGTTTTTATTGTGGTCAATGGGCAGGTCAATGGATCATTTTAAAGATATGTGCTCGGAGCAACTAGTCAATATACGCAAGCTTGAAGTTGACCAATACGCCAAGTTGGGCATAAAGACTTTTTCAGCAAACATTGTCGATGAAGAAGTACCATGGACTACTACTAATTCATGCAAAGTGACAGACAACGTAGAAAAGTTAAATGCTGACAATTACAAGGTACTTGAAGTAGCCTTATCATCTCTCAGTATTTATAATGAGGACTTAGGCTGGTACCTCGACTCTGGTGCCACTCAACATGTCAGTGGAAATCCGAGCAACTTTGCTAGTTTAGAACAACATAGTAGAAGAGTTAAGGTTGCCGATGGAGAGATTTACCAAATCACTGCGAAAGATTCTGTCATTTTGCATTGCCAAATGGTGAAATTAAAGACATTCTAGTGTTTTATATGTCCCAGGTTTGCAAAAGAATTTATTGCCCAATTGGCTCTTTAACCCCTAAAGGACCATTGTCGGTTCGATGGACATTTGGGATTTCGAGTAGGTACCTACGGGCTGAATTTTTGTCTTGATTTTCTGAAACTTTTTTTGAAGCTAGAAAAACTAATTAGCTTTTTGGGAGTAAATTTATTTTTTCAATCGGTGTCCGGGAACAAAAGTTATGTCCAAATAAGCTCAAAACAAGGGAAAGCGAGTGTGAACCACTATATTGGTTCACCCTTCAGATAATTGAAAATATAAAAACTATGAATGAGTTTTTAAGTTCAAAAGTGTTAGTACATTAGATTAAACTATAACCATTAGTAAAAGGCTTTTAGTGCATAGGAAGAGAAACTAGATCAAAATTGCAACCCTAAAATATATAAAAGATAAAAGATACAAAAAGGAATCCAAAACAATGGTGAGAAGTTGAAAATGGATCTAAACATAAATAGAAAACCAATAAAAAAGAAGAAATATGGAAAAGCACAAAAGAAGTGATCAAACTTAAAATTACTATGAGAACACTAACATAGTGGTAGAAACTCTAATTTAGGCAATAAGTAGTGATTTAATGGAATTTCAGTAAATTAGTGTAGATGAAAGTGATTAGGAGTGTTAGTTAGTTAGTTAATTGGGGTATTAGTCGAATTAGGGTTTGGTGCTTACTCTCTCTCTCTTGTTTTGTTTTGGGGAGAATGTGTGAAGAGGTGGAAAGTGGACAATACATAAGAGAACAATGATTGCAAGGAGGTAGGTTAGGATGATAGTCAATTTGTCGAGTAGGTTTTCACCTTGTGGGGTAGAAAGTGGGTGAAAAGTGAGGATTGTGGAGGTCAGATGCAAAAAGTGTTGGGAAAGAAAGTCCGTTGCCCTTGCAAGTGGAAGCAGCAACTTTGGCGAGCTATCGCGAGAGCACGGAGTAGCGGATGGAGCTGAAAATTGGTGGAATGGTGCATCTTCAAGCTAGCTTCCCAACAAGACTCAACTCGACCGATTTGGAGCTCAGATGAGGCAGTGGTGGTCGATTTTGTGGCGGAAGGCCTACAGCCGTAGGAATTTCGGAGCTGCAACTTGACGGACGATTGCAGAAGTGTGGCCAAGCGGAATGAGCTGAATTTTTGGCGCAAAGAAGATGGAGAAGTCAACTTTCCAACGAAATAAGGCTCGCTCAATTTGGAGCCAAGATGAAGACAGGGCGAACAGATTAGTAGGAAGAGGTTGGCTGCCCTATCGGCTGTGAGTTGTGTGTGTTTACTATGGTTCTTGTGGTCCCAAATGAATAAAAATGTAATGATAATTACAATTCAGATTGGGTCTTGCATGTTTGGAATACATTTCTCATGGGCTTGTATGATTTGGATGTTTAAAAAGAATGCGTCATTAGTGAATTCTACTTGTTAGGGTCTTTAGGGCACATGTGGAAGCATTGCCCAAAGGGAGTCTACATTAGGCACTTGGTGTGAGTGAATTGTGCTGTGATTAGTTTTTAGGGTGCAATTTAGTTCACTTAGGGCCTAAATTAGGCAATTTTAAGGTGATTTTGACTTAGGAAGTTTACTTGTCCTTTCAAAACATGTATGAAGATGAATTGGGAGTGTTAAGGCACATAATGGGATGATTTTGAGGTGCTGCCCTTTTTTCACTTAGGCTTGATTTATCAAAAATTCACTAAAGAAAAAATTTGGGAAATCCATTGCTTGGAGGCATTTAGATTAGAGTCCACACACTCCTTTTCGGCCAAGTTTGTGGATGGGTTTTACCTCATGGTGAAATTCACTCACAGCGAGCAGCAGAAAACATTTTGCAAAAATTAAAAAAAAACATTTTGAATTTTTTTCCCATAGATTATATTTTTCTATTTGGAAAGCATTGATTCATTCCATTTGAATTTGTTATGAGAAAGTTATGGACAATCTAATTTTGGGGGGCACATAGAGCATCTTACCAAAAAAGATAACTTGTAGGATTCATTTCTAAATGTATTTTTTACAATTTTTCAAAAACAAAAGTTCCATATGGTTTAGTTTTTTTGCTAGAACAATATTACCATTGGAATTAGTGCATTTTCTTTCCATATAAAAGACATTAATATTTTAGATTTTTCTTCTATCTCATACCAATACCTTAAATGAGGTTGTTTGTTTGTTTGTTTGTTTGTTTGTTTGTTTGTTTGTAGCGTGGACAACTTCCTGACCGTGCGTCCCCCGGCCGTGTGCTTGGTACTGTCGAAAAGCTCTCGCTGAGGAGGGGTGCACCGGCTTGGTTTCGTGGCATTTGGAGCAGTGGTGCAAAAGTTACTGAATTTCAAAGTATTTATTGATTAAAAAATTAGAAAATTACTTTTACTTTGATTTTGGTGGCGTTCTTGGTACTGGGAGTGGAACTGGGAGTGGAACTGGGAGTAGATGAAAATTGGGCCAACGGTACAGGGTTACACTAGTCTACATCTATTTAATAATTTTTTAATAATGAAAACTAAGTTTTTTTGGTTTTATTTTTTTTGCTCAACTCAATTATCCACTATAAAGATTTAAAGCTCAAAACTTTGTAGTGCAAAACTTTAAAATTAAAAGTGTTCAAAGTCAAAAAATCTACTCCCACAATGTGCTGAAGAATTTGTTTTTTTCACTTTAAACGCAAATATCTTGCAATCTAAGCAGTCAAAAATTCTAAAAAAATTTCCACACATTGTCATACTAGATAGGTATAAGATCCTATGGTTATATGTGGAAAAAAAAGAATTTCAATTTTTTTTACTCTTTGTTATAGAAATGGCAGTTTTGAGTGACTTTTGGCAGAAAAATGGCCTTGGTCCTTTAGGGGTTAATTGACAAGGATATCATTGCTTGCTTTGATGATGAAAAGTGCTTCTTGTATAGTCGAGGCAACAAACAAATCATAGCAGAAGGCTCTTGGAACAAAAGGATTGGCTTATACAAACTTGCAGCACTTAATCTAGACGCAGAAACCAACATAAGTGAGAGTGATCTATAAAGAGCTTGCATCTGGCTCTATAGGTTGGGCCACATCAGTTACGAGCAACTTCATCAATTATTGACCAAAGGCATGTGCGAGCTCCCAAATTGTCATTTGGGACTCTGGATTTCTTTTTTTTGAAATTTGCAATTTAGAATATATAAAATGATACAAAAAGCCATAAAAAGAGTGTAAAATCAAAATAGGGTTGTACCATATCCATTATAGTATTTGGTCTAGTTTTGATTTTATACCTAAAACTTCCCCAAACCTTGACTAGAAATAGAGTTTAAATCATAAGATAGCGGGATTTGGAGGATTGTAGTTACACAGCCCCAATATGGCTAATTCCCACTGAAAAGTGGCAATGCATAGCTAGATTGGTCCTAGGGATTCACAATGAGCCATATGTCAGGTCTTAGGTTAGATTTTGAATGCCCCATTAGATCGATGAATTCCCAAAAATCCTAGTTTTTAGTATGCAAAAGTCACTAAACTCAAAATGGGCCCGTGGAAGAATCTACAGCCCAAGGATGGTATTCTAGTGTAAATCCCATGCTAGGAGTCCAACGACAAAATCGATTTGCCAAGATTCCTTCATCTGCAAAAGATTCTTGCGCCACTGATAATTTGAGGAGACGATCAATTAAAGTCTCTACTGACCAATTGTGCCAGGTATGGAAACATACCTCTACATCTTTTGCGGGGCTCCTTGAGAGGTCCCACAAATATTCCCAACATCTTTCGACTTGTAAAAGAACCTTTTCCGGACGGTCAACAATTCTAACCTCCAATGGGAATTTTTGTAAATTATCCAGGTTGCGGTAAAATCTCAATAAAAAGCTAGTATAGCTTGTTTTAAGCTAATAATGCATTCCGGTAAGTTTTGCGGCATTCCGATAGCAGCAGGTATCCAAATCGGCAAGATTCCTCTAGAATTAATCACGTCACGAGATCTCCACAATGTTGACTAGCATTCTAGGGGCACTTGACAACGAAACAGCATCAACAAGGAGTCTTTTCCTACTCCTTTTCACCTCCCGGAGACCCCAGGCTAGTTACTTTTTTCAAAATAGGAAACCCCCAAGAGTTGGAAATTTACCGCGATTGGGTTTTTAATCTAGACTAGCCTACGATCGATTTTTGATCCCAGTTACGGACGGTAAGGGAGTTTTGGACTAAAAATGGCGTTCTGGATCCAACGGCGTAGTTCGTTTGACATTTAGAGTTGATCTCCAAAAGTTAGGAGGTTGATCTAGCATAGATGGTAGAAAGTGAAACTTTAAGATTATGATGAAAATCTTTGAAGATGAGGATGAAAATCCAAGTTGATAAGGTTACTAGTAGGAATTTAGGGGGGGAAGTGAGCCCTTGGAAACCTATATAAGGGCTCCACTTCCCTCTCTAAAATCACCCCATACTTGTTTTGGGGTCCGTGGGTCCAAGTCATTTTGGATATTTTGGCATTTGAAGTCAAAAACCTCTACGGTGTTTTCAGAGCACTTTTGGCTCTTTTTGTTGTTGTATTCCAAACTTTGAAGGTCCTCAGGGGTCATTCTATCTTGCCTTGTGTAATCCTTGTGTACTTTTTTTGTACTTTCGTACGATCTTGTGAGCTAATCCTTGTATCTTGAGAGTCTTTATTGTGTCCGCTACTAATTCTAAAGATGCCTCCCTCCGTACCTTGGCAATGCCGCTTTGGAGGGCCTTTAGAGTATGAGTCATTGCTTTAATTGTTATATTAACTCATGTGTTCTCTTGAGTCAAGTTCTTATCTTTTTCTAACGTATCTCTTGTTGAATGGACCCCCCTTCAGGACGGCGAAGCTTTGACTTTCCTTACAAGTTCCTCCTTTTGTGCGTTTTGTTCTTTTTTCTAATGTCTTTCTTGTCGTGTGGACCCCCCTTGGATGGCGAAGCTTTGAACCCACAATTAAGTCAAGTCCTAGAGTACATGTTAAAAGGATTGCGGACGGCGGAGCTTTGAATCCGCGGAGTGCCACGAAGTCCTAGAGTTGGGGTTAAACCCAACTTGATGGCAAAGCTTCAAACCTCCCAAGTACTTAGTTCCAAAGTTTAGTTTCCAAGATCTTCTTGGAAACGTCTAAAGTTTAGCTTCCAAGATCTTAGAGTCCTAGCGTGAAAAAGATAGTATGTGACTTCGTGAGTTAGTTTTGTGACCAAGAATTCAAGCCTATCCCCCCAAACGGCGAAGCTTTGAACCTGGCCCTAACTCTCCAAAAATTCAGTTTAAGTTTGTATAAGTGGGTTTCCCTGAAGGAACCCAAGGTGTGTGTTTGAAGGAAATTTTTGGACACCAGTAGCCAATATAAGCTAGCAGCCGGGCCGGTACCCAGTTTGGGCCAATAGCCAGTTCAGCCAGCTCTTGTTCCGATTTGCTAATTGATCACGTACATCATGGCTAAAAGCCAGATCAACAAGAGATAATACCCCACGGGGTTCCACTTTCCTTTTTTTTAGCTTTTGACCAATTAAGAGCTAGTTTAGAAAACCTAGAGTAGAAAATCCAATTACAAAGCTAGTTAGGAACCCAAAGATAGAAGTCTAGTATAACTCAATTAGGAACTAGAGTTTTAAGGTCAACCTGCAATTAAAGAAAATAAAAGAGAAGGGAAAAGGGAATCAAACGCCTCCACGTCACACTTGCACACAAAATTTTCACGTTCCACTTTCACACCCACACATAAACACAAATCATGGAGGGGAATTAATGGAGGGGAATTAATAGAGGACGAGATGAAGTAAGGAACAAAAAGAAAGAGACGATAAATAGTAACTTAGGTTTAGGATTAAGTAGGCTAGGGAGGAAATCTCAAGAGTTTGTTGCGATTGTTAGGAGGAGGATAGGAATGACGCAAAGCAAAAAAGGCGTAAGAGTATAGGAAGGGCATTAAAATTCTTGGCATTTGAGACCATCTTGTAAGACCACCATCAAAAGTTGGTGCAATAGTACCAGAGTAGAAGAAAGGAGGAGAAAGAAAAGAAAAGGGGAATAGGAAGGAAAGAAGTTAGGGTGTAATATCTTCTTTAAAATTAAACGGTGAGCTTTGGAAAAAAAAGGCCAAAGAATTATTATGGACGGGAATGCATATGAGCACGTGGATGACTTTATCTCCAACACCGGCAGTGATGAGATAAGCCATTAAACTAATTGTTTGTATTTTTTTCTAATTAGCTTGTAATTTTCATAGTTAGTCTTTAACCCAAAATAATTAGCAGAGATTAGCAAGAATTAGAAGCTTAGATTTAAAAGTTCATAGATTAGGAATTAGATTTTTTGAAAACATATTACGGTAAAAATTTGGCTTTGGATCAACCACGCTAAGTCAAGTTGAGCAGTCCAAGAAGGATGAATTTTGGTGAACTTTGTTTTAAAGAACAATAAACCAAAATTAGGACTAGATTTAGGAAGTAGGAATTAATGTTAATTTAGAAGTCAACAATTTAGAATTAGGTTTGGGAAGTAGGAATTAGAACAAAATCGAGAGGTCAAAAGTCCAATTAGGGCTAATTCGGAAAATTAATTTAGGAACTAAAATTTAGAAATAGAGTTAGAGGGTTAATTTGGAAATTTAATTTAAAGATGAGAACTTAGGACTAGAATTAGAAAGTTAAATTGGAGTTTAAATTAGAGGTACAAATTTAGAATTATAATTAGAAAAGTTAATTTGGGAGTTTAATCTAGAGGTGGAAAATTAAACTTGAAATTAAGACATAACCCATGGAAGTTTAGTTTAGAGGTTAAAATTTCGGATTAGATTGAGGAAGTAAAAATTTAGAATAAAAAGTGAAAATTTAGAGTTAAACTAAAAGGGTAATTTTCAGAGTTGACCTAAAAGTAGAAACTTAGAATTAAAAGTTAAAACATAGGATTAAACCTAAAGGGAGAATTTCAAGGTTAAAACTAGGCAGTAAAAATTTAGAATTACATTTAGAAGTTGAAATTTGGAATTAAAAGTCAAAATTTAGAATTAACTTAGGAATTAGAACTTGGAGTCATACCCGGAGTACAAACAAAAAGAGAATCTTAGAGGCTTATGGAAGGAACATAAAGGGTCCCGTCAATTAGTTTGGTTGATTAGAATGGCATCAACCCGATCTATACCTGACCTAGGATAGATAGAAGTACAGTGGAAGCGCACCGGTAGAATATCATGGCCCAAATCACCGACAGTCAAATTAAAAGTCATTATGCATATCTCTAGTCACTTCTTTGCCCATCCACGAAAACTTAGGAAACATTAGAAAGTTCCATTGCTTGGAAGGCACAGAGGACCGCGCGCGTAACACCCCTTTAAATCAAAAGTGGAGAAAAGCTAAGAACCTGGTTGTGTTTGCTCTATTACCAAGGGTGGGTAATCTAGCGCCCACAGCATGGCCATAAGAATTCTTCACATTTCTATTTTAACACCTAAAGTCCCATTGTCCCCTCGGAGGACGAAATGGATTTTGGACAGGCTCCTATGGTCTCAATATTTTTTGTAATTTTTTGAATTTTCTTGTGAAAATAGAGAATCACATTAGCTTTCCAAAAATTTAATTTTTATTTTAATCGGTGCCCGGTAGCAAAAGTTATGGCAGAAAAAATCCAAGTTTTAGTTTGTCAAGCAGAAAAAAAACCTCATAAAAACTTAAAATAAAAAATTTTAAAAATATGTTTCATATAGATTTTATTTTCATCTACATAGGAATCTTATTCTTTATTCTTTATTCCATTTGGATTTGTTATGCAAAAGTTATGGACAATCTTATTTTTTGAGCAATTAGAGCATCTTCTTGAAAAAATAACTTGTGGGATTCATTTTTGAACTCAATTTTGACAATTTTAAAAATAAAAGTTTCACAAGGTTAAGATTTCTTGCTAGAACAATCTCACCATTGAGATTATTATATTTCAACTCTACCTTAGAGCTATTAATGATTTCATTTTTCCTTCAATCTTGAACCTACTTCTACTTAACAAATTTTTAATGAGTAAAAACTAAGTGTTTCTTTTTTGATTTTTTTTTCCTAAATTGTCAACTCAACTCTTCATCATATAAAACTAGAAATTCAAAATCATTAGAACAAAAAATTTTAAGTTAAGAAGGTTCAAAGCAAAAAAAATGTAGTTGAACAAGGTGCAAAAAAACTTGATTCCTTCACTTTAAATGCAAATACCTTGCAATCTACACGGTCAAAGTTTCTAAAATTTCTTCCACACATTTTTATATTAGTGTGGTACAAGATCCTATGGTTAAATATGCAAAACACATTAAAAAAAAATTTGCTCTTTGTTATAAAAATTTCAGTTTTGAATGGTTTTTGATGGAAAAACGGCCTTGGGACTTTAGGGGTTAATGAGATCTAGGTATGACCAGTGTCAGGCAGGAAAGCAAATACAAGAATCTTTTCCTCATCAAAGTCTAACAAGAGTTTCTGCACCACTTGAATTATTGCATATTGACCTTTGTGGTCCTTTACAATGAACGGGGAGTTCTGTGGGCCAAACAGTCAATTTCCGTTAGACTTTCATCCCTCCCGGTAATTTTAAAAATTGGCCGGAAGTGTGCCGAGAGGTTCCAAAATTGGCCGGTCAATTTCCTAAGAATTTTTTTTTGCCCGGTAGCATTGCCGCCATTGTCCAATTCCAGTCGGAAATTTTCCTTCAGAGTCAAAATCTGTCCGGTTGTAATTTTTTGGGATTTTTGTCTTTATCCTTGAAGTGGCTTTATTTTGCTTAAAATGGCTTCATAAGCATTATCCCTGGCAGGATTTGAACCTGGCATTGCCCCTACCAACTTAGGGCCAGGGATTCAGCCTTCTTAAAATGCACCAATCTAAAAGAAGGTTGATGCATTTTTAGGAGGCTGGTTAGTACGACATGCCCACAACATTCACATTTACAAGAATCAAACAACATGAGTAAAAAAAATGGGGAAAGGAGTGAGAACAAGCCACCATTAACAAAAATCAAACAACATGAGCAAAAAAAATGGGGAGAGGAGTGAAAACAAGCCACCATTTACAAGAATCAAACAACATGAGCAAAAAAATGGGGAAAGGAGTGCAAACAAGCCACCATTTACAAGATTCAAACAACATGAGCAAAAAAAATGGGGAGAGGAGTGAAATCAAGTCACGATTTACAAGATTCAAACAACATGAGCAAAAAAAATGGGGAGAGGAGTGCAAACAAGCCACCATTTACAAGATTCAAACAACATGAGCAAAAAAATGAATACAAATCACAAGAAGCTATGAACACAACGGTGTCCCCTACTGATGCACATCTTCATGCATTGAAGATGCATTGTTTGCACTAGGGCCCGAGGCTGAATTAGACAAGTAAGTAGAAGGATTAGCATAAAGATACTTATATTTGGTTTCATGCTTCCACAAAGGTATGGCATCGTGCACTATACCATCATACTCATCATCCGGTCCCTCTAAAGCAACTCTAAGCAAAGCCTCCAAGTTTTTGCTTCCCAATGGGTTCCTAACACGAGTTTTAATTAAATTTTGAATGCTGAAAGCTCTCTCGCAGGTAGCTGTGCAAACACATTGTATTCTACCTATATCAGCAAGGACAAGCAGATCTGGATACCGGATTTGTAGGGCATGATTCCAAGTGATCATGCCCCACAAATCCCGAAAGGTTTTGTTCCCCCATTCAGTGGTGCATTGCAATTTAAAAGACAGAAATTCTCGCTTACAAGCCTGCACATCAAGGAGGGGGGGAAAGGCAAAACCTGAATGTGACCGGTCCTCCCCATACAGCCGCAGCAGTCTGTCCAACTCAGAGACACCCCAACTCTGCAATCCGACTTGCTTGGACGGCATGTTAGAAGGGTTAAGTACCTTGAAGCAAGAAATCAAGTCATTGTCTTGAAACCGAGCTTCCAAACCCTCACAGACCGCTTCAGCAAATGAACGCTGAAATTGGAGAGCTTCCTCCAAGTCAGTTCCTAGTCTAGACCTAGACATTTCGATATCATGAAACATATTCCCCTGTATTTGGCTTGAAAGCTTCCTTAGATGACCCCCAAAAGGGCCATACTCAGATGCACATGAAATCCTGTGCTCTCGTTAAAAGTGTCAGCATTCAAATCTGTATTTTCCACAATGAAGAGCATTCGAATTTGAGCTATCTCTGTGCGCACTATGCTGCCTATACAGGTGACATCCACAAATTTACATTGGAAGACTTTAGACAACATAGCCAAGGACTTCAAAATGTCAGCAAGAAAGAACAAAATGTAAATGACTTTGAATTGAGACAGCTTTCCTAAAATTGGTGCAGCCTTACCTGAATCGTTGTCCTTCACATTACGAAAGTAGCACAAGACAGACTCTAATAAGTCACACAAAGTACTCACCACCTGCCAACGAGATAGCCACCTTATTTTGTGGTAGTGTTTCATACATTTATGTGCATCAAAAAGCTCCTCTTGCAAGGCAGCCAAAGCCTGCTTCCGCTTAGACGATTTTGAGAAGAAAGCAGCAACTGAATTCAAGAGGGAATCAATCTCACCTGAAATCACCTTGCAGGCGGGTGACTTCGCAGCATCAAGGGCTGCCAAATTTGTGCGGTGCGCCACATAGTGAACAGCAAGCAAGTAAGGGTTTACTTCTTTTTTTAGTTGGGTAGCCACTCCAATTTGAGAGCCTGTCATTGTGCTAGCGCCGTCACTGCCGAAGCCCAAGAACTTCCGCAGGTCCAAGTTCCACGATCGCAAAGCTGCAACCAACAGTTGGTAGATGGTACCAGCATCCTTCTTCCCACCTTCAATTGGCAATAGGCCCAAGAAAACACTCACCGGCAGGCCCTCCTCGATAATGGTGGCAAACACCACAAGGTGCCTTGTGACACTGATATCGGTAGATTTGTCTATCATCACACCAAAAAACGGTGAATTTCGAACACGATTCAAGATCTGCTTCTGAATCACAACTGAAATGCATAAAATGAGATCGGCACGTGCTTTCTCGTCATGATACAAAGATAAGGTCATCGGGGCTTTAACACTTACCAACAATTTACATAAAGAGGGGAATTTAGAGTAGGGTAAAGAGTTCTTCCCCAAGAAATACGCAGCCCGCAACAAAGACGCCACAGCCTCATCGCACGCTCTCTGGTCGCTCAAAATAGCTTTCTCCATCACCTTCCCGCCACTCTGCAATGCCTACACAAGGCGTCTGTGCTAATTGGAGCGGACGTGATCTTGGTAAGCACTTACCTTCAAATTTTTGGAGCCGTCTTTGGCATACGACGATTGCCCGCCTTTGTCCTTGCAAACCTTGCAAAACACCCTCCCGACATTGGCATCAAATTGCAGCCATTCAAATTGCAAGAGCCACTGGTCCTTCCACAAACTTTGAGCAAGCTCTGCTTCTGAAGGAGGAGCAATTCGATCCACCGCTGAAGCAGCAGTAGTTCCAACAGAAGAATCGTTCTCAGACCCCGAGGACATCAGATTCACAACCTCTATTTCCCTAGACTTGGAAAAGTAATGGTCCCTCAAGGACCTTTGGCGTTTAGACATCAACCCTGCTGTCCTTGATTTCCTGCAAACAAAACCCAAAAAATAAGACATGAATCACAAAGCAGCTGAAACTTGAAAGCACTCAGCAGTAAAACATGAACCCTACAAACCTTGCTCACAAAACACAAATGCAAACATTCCTCAACATCAGCAAGAACCTAAACCCTAAACCCTTCCAGCAACACTTCAGGCTTGAATTTCCACTTCTGAGAATCTCACATGTTTCCCTTGTTTGAGCCTTTGTCGTTCTAATTTTAGAAGTTCCGTTGTACATTGACTACATTTAGAAATGAACTAACTAAGACAAAAAATCCCAAAAAGGACCACAGACTTACATACCTTAACCCTAAACCCAACATTGACTGCCGTTCAAACGCATTGCAAGACGACGATTGACTAAGCCAGTAAGCCATACAAAAAGAAGCCCAAAAGCAATGTGGAAAAAAAACGGTTTAGGAATGAAGTAGTGTGGAGAAAAAAAACTTATCCAAGAATCGCCGCTCGCCAGGGAACCCAGGAACCCAAGAGCCCAGGAATCGCCGCTCGCTAGGAGCCGCTCGCCAAGGAACCCACAAACCCAGGAGCCACGCGCCCACGCCGCTCGCCACTGTCGCCAGGAGCCCAAGAATCCAGGAGCCCAAGACGCGCGCCGCTTTCCAGAAATCGCGCCGCTCGCCACTGCCACCAAGAACCGCGCCGTGCCAGGAAACACCCGCGAAGCAATCAAAGCCAAAAGCAATGCCGAAAACAAGAGAGGAGGACGTGCCATAGCGACTCAGCAATATGCCGAAAACAGAAGAGGAGGACGTGCTGCACTGCCGCAGCGACTGAGCAAGATGCCGATTGCCGAAAACAAGAGAGGAGGACGTGCTGCAGCCCGCAGCGACTGAGCAAGTGAGCAACCGATTGAGACTTGAGAGCGACCGAGAAGTGAGAAGTGAGAAACTGTCCGAGAAACTAAGAAGTGAAAACGGTGCAGCACTGCAGCCTCACAGAGCCTCTGAGAGCCGTTGTGAGTCTGTGAGACGGCTAACGGCTGACGGGCAGTGACGGCTCATCCTAAACCCTAAGTCCCTATTCCCTAACCCTATTTCTGAATCCTTAAGCTGTAAAGACATAATTAATAAAAGAGTTAGTTGGTCTGCGAGTTAAAGAGGAAGTTAGTGAGTCTGTGAGAGTCTGTGAGAGTGTGAGGTACTGAGGTATCCTAGGTTTTGTAACTTGTACTCTACTACTCTTGTAGTCTTGTTACTTGTATAGCAAAAGTAAAAAAAAAAAAAAACTACTATATAAAAAATTTCCTACAAAGTATAATCTCGGTCGGCTAAAAACCGGATTTATGAATTTTGAATCGGTAATTTTCCGACATGCTCCTAGGATGGACGGCAAAATGCCGACATTTTATTTTCCTAACCGGTCCATTTCCGAAAATCTTTTTTTTCATCCGGAACCTCTGCCGAAACTTTTCTATCTCAACCGGAAATTCTCAAAATCAACCGGCTAGGATGTAACTAAATGCCGGTACTCCCCGTTCATTGGTCCTTTACCAATAGCCTCTCTCAGTGGCTTTGAACATTTTATGATTATTGTAGATGACAATATAGTTGTTATATTTGGGTGTTATTTTTAAGGATAAAGTCCGAGGCATTCAGAAAATTCATAATATTCAAGACCATGTTTGTAGTTCAAACCAAATGACCTATATGTATAATTAGAAGTGATTGTGGAGGAGAATTTATCTCCAAAAAACTTACAGCGATGTGTACAAATGCGGAAATCAAACGCCAACTTACAAATGCAGAAACACTAGAACAAAACGGAGTGGCTAAAAGAACAAACCGCAAGTTGCTCAAAATGGTGAGAAGTATCACCACTTCGGCATTAACTCCACATTTTTTATTGACCAAAGTTGTGAATTATGCCGCTTTTCTCATTAATTGATCTTTGACCATTGCAAATCTCTAAATAATACCATACCAACATTTCTTCAAAAAAATCCCTGACATTTCTTTTCTTAGAGCCTTTGAGTCAAAAGTGTATGTGTGGATCGAGAAAAATCAGCATGATAAATTAGACCCTAAAGTTAAGATCAATTTATTTGTGGGCTATGACAAGGTATCAAAAAGCTTTGGAATCTATATATCTATTGATAAAAAAAATTGATCTTATCATAAAATTTTGAATTTGATGAGTCTAGCATGTTACTCAAGCCCACAGCTCATCCTATACCAGTCTCTACAGCCTCATCTTCCGACACTGATCCCTCACCTATCAACATTCCAAAAGTAATATAAGAAATATTAGTGCCCAAAATAGTGCTTCAAAAATTATCAAACTCGCCTGTTACAGACACTATAAAAAATCCGTGTTTTTTGGGATGTTTTTATTATTTTTTGGAACGCATTTTTGTGGACATTGAATAAAACAACCCATGTTTTTATGTCAACAATGATGTTTAATAAAACATCAAGTGAGATGATTGCACTTTCTTGAACCAAGAACCAAATCAGAGCCATCCAATTATGAAGTACCCAAATTTTCAAGACCTCATATCTTGAAACCCCAATTTAGATCTCCTAGCCAAAAGTCTAGTCATTAATTCAATTAGAAAACTTATTTGCTGCATACAACCTCCTCAAAATAGACAACTGCCCATTTGCCTAAGAAATAGCTACTTGTATTCAGTTGAATCTAAATAGACAAATTTGATTCATTCTCCAAAATATATGGAAATTATCAAACCAATCAATATTGATTGGTTCTTTGGCATTATTGAAGATCCATCTAAGCCTTTGACTATTGCCGAAGCCAATAGTCACCTAGGCTTGAGAGAAGCAATGCAATCAGAGAATGATTCTCTTATGAAAAATCAAACCTAAAATATCTGCAAACCGCCTCCTAATATTAAGCTAGTAATTGCCAGATGGATATTCAAGACAAAAATTGGTGCAGATAGAAAACCTTCTAAATTGAAAGCCAAATTAGTAGCAAGAGGGTTTCAGCAAACCAAGGGTATTGATTTTGATGAAGTCTTCGCCCTTGTTGCTTGTTCAAATGGTTGTGGCCTAAAAATGACTCTCCAATGGTGGATGTTAAGAGATACCAAAGATTGATAGGCATGTTGATCTATCTGATTAATACCAAACTTGAGATTTTGTATGCAACAAGAGTGTTAAGTAGATTCATGCACGATCCTAGAGTCCCTCACATAGAAGCTGCCAATCAAGTGCTTAGATACATCAAAGGAACCACTAATTTTGGGATTTTCTACAAGAATGATTATAACCTTTCTATGATCGGATACATCGATGCAGACTTGGGCATCTGCAAAGTATATAAAAAGTCTATCCAGGATGGATTTTCAAATTAGCAGGAGGACCTATTTCTTGGGCATTGAAAAAACAACCTACCATAGCTATATCATCAACAAATGCTGAAGCAAAGCATTAACTGAAGGGATCAGGGAAGCTATTTGACTACAAACGATATTTTCAAAAATCAACAGAGTCCCATCAAATCCCATAACATTTTTTTATGACAATTGGAGTACACTAAAGGCAACAAAAAATCCAATAAACCATGAACAGTTGAAGCACGTAGAGCTATGGTTACACTTCATTCGGGAGAATGTGATGGCAAAAAGGATAAACACTTTATATCCCAACACGAGATCAAATAGCAGATATATTGACAAAACCTCCAGGCAAACAAAGATTCACAAAACTCAGAGACAAAATGGGAATCGTAAGTCTTAGTTTTGTACACAAAAGCTAAACCCTGCGTAGATAATTTTCAGCATTGTTCTGAGAGAAGAAGCTCTTAAACTCAGCATTACTGAAATCTTTTACTTGCCTCTCACAATTAATCCAATTGTGATAAATACCAAGTCTAAATCCTCTATGAATTGCGTAGAATTTATGTAATCTCTCTACTTGCACAGAAACCCTTGTATCCACTTGGTCTTCCGATGTTGGTACAAACTACTGAAATCCTACTTGCAGATTACGATACCTAAGCTCTTGATATTCAACCAAAGAATATCAAAGCACCAATTGAAAAAGTGCTAGAGCAAAGCAAGCACTGCCACAAGCCAAATCAACTCAATCTATAAAATTGAAGACTGTCTCAGCAAACAAAATCTATACCAATTGAAGTGCTTTGAATAAAAAAAAACTTTGAGGATGAATGAATTATCTTACAACTGTCATGGTTGAAAATCAACTCAACAATTGCCAGTTTATCAATCAATCATTATTTGCTTGTGCTGTTACTTGGTCTCTCTGTATTCTAGTTGTATAGCGTTAAGTTTGTGCAAAGAACTTAGTTTCTTAGAAGTATCTCGCTGAGAAGAGGTGTTAACAGAATTAGTTCATCCACCTCGCACTTCATTCATTTGCTTGATTCTTGTGTATATTTTTTCAGCTCTCATCCTTGTAATTTACTTTTGAAGTATTCAAGCAACGGTTGTGTATATGAGATTATGAGAGTGTAAGGTTATTGTAATAATCTTGATTCTGTATTCGAGTTTGTATGGTGCTTCTCTGTTTGTAATCTGAGTTTGTTGTTAGAATATATCCTTGCTTCAAACTCATACTATGGATAGGGAGGAGAATGACAAAGAGTAGTGTATTGTGTCTCTTTTCTAGCTTTGGCATTGTTTCTACAACAAATTTTTATTGCAAAGCAAGTACTTGACAATTTGGCAAATTTTCAGTTGTATTTTATGTGTTCTTTGAGTCAATTCATCCCATTGTCTTTGTTGTGAGGGTGGATCTTTTAGTCACGTTATGAATTCTAGCTTCTCATTTTATAGTTCAATGCATGTGTCACCTTAATAGGAACAATCTCAAACGGCCAATAGCCAATGACTGTCATTCCCATCTCTAGAAACTGCCTACATAATGCTTCATAATATGCCAATTAATTACTTCACTTTAGCAAATTCCAACAAATATTTTGGTCTCAAGCTACTTCTCTTATTTTTATATTGTTCTCCTTCGTCTGTACAATGCATTTAGTCTAAGAGTCTATCCAAAAGTTATGAGCATCCATATCATTTTTATTGCTCTAATCAATATTAGCTTACAACAAATTGCTTCACAATTGTGTTCTCCTTTCCCAACAATTCGTAAGGCAGCTATCTATAATTCCACATGCTCAGTAAAAAATTGGACAAAGAATCCACGTGGCAGAATTTTCATCTAAATGCCACAAATGGCATTAGCGGTGTTACACGACTAAATGTTGTATTGGAATTGTTATTTCCATACGTATTAGATAGACTACCATAATCTTTATTTAAAAAATTCACTCACATTTGTATACAAAAATAATTTAAATGGGTTGACCCATTTATGTCTAATGTTTTCATGAAGTTTGTTGACCTTGAGGGTTTGATGTATCGAATTTCAATATAAACATACAATATGATCATTAATTATGTTTTTGCAATCTTCAATGCAATTACACTTAAAACATGCATTGAAACCATTATTTCATTTTATTTACACTAGTCTTGAAAACTACTTAGACAATTAATGTTCTATTAGTTTTTCAAATTTCAATGCAATTATAAATTTTATGACAAAGCAATTTTTAACAAACACATCTTGTTGATTTTAATTTTATCAAGAAAATATAGTACACATCCATATACCAAGAAATCATCAACATTAATATTGTTTTTATTATAAGTAACTTTGAAATCCAACAAAGTGTATCACCACCTTCCAAAAAACTTTTAATTGGATGAAAATTGACTTTAAAAAGAATGAATTTGTATAGATATGTAACACTAGGCATTAAAGGATTAAAGACGGTTGGAGCCTAAGTTTTTTCCATCTAAAATAAGAAAGATTTTTTTGTGAAGAACTTTTCGTTTGAAGATTTTTATTTCCTATCTACCACTTTAACTTGACCATCTTGGTGACCTTTGATCATTATCAATTTTTATTCTACTTTGATGAATCTTTTCTTGTAACATTTTGCAGAGTGGTGTACAATTGAATCTTCTTCATCATTGCATTATTGATTGTATGACTACAAAGGAATTTTGAAATGTTTTGTGTCTTAATATTATCTTCTGGCAAAACATTCACAATAGTACTTATATCCTAATGCAAAACCATTCACTAGGTGTATTACAATTGTAACATAAAGTGTTCATTCAATCAATATTCATTGAAGAAACTTCAAAAAAAATCATATCGTATATGAATACAAAAATAAAAGTATCATTTTAAATAAATCAATGATATGAATGTTTTCGAAGAATCAAAATTATTCTCTACGCTATTCAAAACTTAATTAGAATTTCTATCTTTAACTTGAGCACCTAGGAGATAAGGATCAATATCATTTTCCAATACTTATTTTGAAACATGGGGAATTTCATTAAAATGGCGGTATTCCGCATGCCATTTTGACGGCATGCCATTTTGACCATTTAGGACCGGTAAAGATTTCAAATCGACCATTATGAACCATTTGGGACAGGTATAGATTTTAGAATAGCCGTTCTGAATTGTAGAAGTGCCAGAGTTTTGGAATGGTGCCATTTTAATGAAATTTGTCATATACTTATTCCATCACTTTCAAGTGTAATAATTACCTAAAGTTAAATAATTCTTTTTTGTTTTAGGATTGAATGTGCAATACGCACCTTGGAAAGCATGCAAAATATAACAATCATCCAATTTGTACATTCATCTATAACTTTTGTCATCACTATGATTAGTAATCTTCATTCAAAATTTGCCAAATAATATAATTATTTGGCATTTAAGGGGACGATATAATCAACTTTTTTTCTAACTTATTGAAACGTTAGAGAAGCCAGTACACCAAAGAATTAAGAAACTAAGTAAGTATAATCTCGCCCACAATTACAACACAACCTTCAAGGTCCGCAAGTAGTGATTTTTTTTTCATTTTGGAAAAGGAACCAGCTGTTTCTTTATTACTCATATAAAACTAGGTGATACTTGGTGATATCTATATGAAAACTAGGGATACCTGGATAAAATTTGGCTATTAGTTTTAAAATACATCATTAATCCCTAAAATTCTTTGATTATGTTTTCATCGAAAATGCTCAAAAATTGCCATTTTTAGTACAAGTACCCAATTTTTGAAAGAAATTAAATTTTGACACGTGTAATTGTAGGATCTTTTAGTATGCTGACTTGAGAACATGCGGTAAAAATTTCAGAAATTTCCACCGCATGGATTGCAAGATATAAGCATTCAAATTCCCTGAAATCATTTTTTTGGCCCTACAAAGAACAGGGGAGTTGCACTTCACAAGCTCACTTTTTGATGAAAAAATGTCCAAGATGATGGTGCTTCTTTGGATTAATTTTCCTAGAAAAGTTGTCCACATGCTTGAAAATTTTCACTTCATTTGGAATTGTACAACATATAGGAAAAAAAAAAGTAAGTAGATAGTAGTAGAGAATGATTCAAAATACTAAGTTGTCAAGAATTTAATTATCGAATTTAAAAATGCCAATCCCAATGGTTGTAATGTTGTAATAATCAATCTACATCCTAGGATTTTATTTTTTTCAAAAACATTGAAAATTGAGTATGATAAAGGACTTCAAAGTTTAGTTTAGAGTAGAGAATCCATAACTGCCCGCAAACTAAAAATCTTCATAACTTTTGACTTATTGATCAAAATTGGATGATTCAAACCTTTCCATATTTATATAATTCTCGAAAACCAATTTCAAAATTTTGTTTTTGAAAAAAGTTATTTTTTCTGATTTGCCCAAACCGCCAGGTTACAAAAAAAAGTAACATATTAGGCCATAACTTTTTACTCACATTTCCAAATGTCATGAAATTTAGTGCGCGTGAAAGATATTCCTTGCACCCACCTTCTATTAAAATTTCAGCCTAAAATATGGAAATTTCTAGTCACAAGTACCTGCCCAAAATTTCTATACAGGCAAAAAAACGCATGCTGGTCTTCTAAGGGTTAAACTGGCAATTTCAACCTCCAAAAATGTAAATTTCTTACACGCAAAACAGCCAACATCTTTTGGCTGGAGCCAAGTGGCGAAAATTCGTGCATAAAAGGAAGTGAGAAGGAAAACTTCCAGTGATGGATGAGAGGTTCACTCCAGCAAGCAAATCGATGGATGAAATGCCGCAACCAGGTCAGCCTCGCTGACGTCATCTGACCCAATATTTCTAGGTCATGACAAGGCAGCGGACGAAAGAAGAGTGGGAACAGTAGCTGACATGGCGAGGCTAGGGATAAGCTCCAAACCCTAAAACGCTTGAGCGGTAGGGGCGAGGGCCCTGGTTGGTGCCTCCCTGCTCCGTCGTTCCCTTTCAACTCCGCTCCTGCTCGTCTTCCCCAATTCCCTAACCCTCTTTTCGCTCACAGACTTTCGCTCTCTCGCTATCTCTCTCGCGCATTCCGTGTTGGTTTTGTTTCTTACTGCCTTCCGTCGTCGTTGCTCGCCCGCCTTGCTTCCGTCAGTCTCTTTCATGGGAGTGAGCTTGTTCCTGGGTCGCCATTCTTGGATTGGAGTCGCCCGGCCGCCGCTGCGATGGTGATGTGAGCGTTAGGTTCGACCGACTCCTGAGGGGATTTTGGTGGTAGGGACAGTTTTCCACGGGGCGCGGATCAGGCATCCGAGGCGCGAGCAGCCATGGCCACGAAGAATTTCTTCGACTTGCTGGGGGACGACGAGAACGAGGACCCGGCGCAGGTGGTGGTGCGCGCGAATTCGCTCGCCGCCGCTACGGACGCCAAGCCGGCTGCCAACGCCGCCAACGCCGCGACGAAGAAGCCGGCCGCGGGGGCGGCGGCCAAGCTGCCGTCCAAGCCCGGTCCGCCATCGGAGGCTGGTACGTGTGTGTATGGGGGGGATTGGATGGGGAGGGGCCTTGCATTGGCTGTTTTGGGTTCCTCGGTCGTGGCGCCATTGGCGTGGGAGTGTGTTGGGTGCGTAGGTTTTTGATGGTCATCGGGGAGCTCGGTCGGTTGGTTGTCGCGTGTGGGGAGTGAGTGAGTGCGTGAGTGAGATTGTGCGTGCGGATTGCATGTTGGGTCGAGTTTTGTGCATGTGGGGAATCGTGGCATTGCGGTTTGGGTGTCGTCGGCGATTGGTGTCGGTGGCGTCGGCATCGGAGTGTGTTCTGACCTTGTTCGTGTTTCTTTGTTCGTTGTTTGTTCAGTGCGAGATGGTCCGCGCGGCCAGTATGATGGCAGCCGGGGCGGCCGAGGTGGTGGTCGCGGAGGACGTGGCGGTCGCGGTGACCGGGAAGGAGGTGGCCCCCGTGAGGGAGGAGGTTATAGAGAACGCGGCAGCTACAACAACGACCGCAATGTCGGCAGCACTCGCGACGCGGACGGTTTCGTGGGAGGTCGCGGGTCGCATGGCGACAAGCCTGTGCGTATCGAGAACGGCGAAGGTCGCTCCTACGAGGGTGGTCGCAACAGAGGAGGTCGCGGTCGCGGATACGGCGAAGGTGACGAGCGCCCGCGCAGGCGCGAGTTTGACCGTCACAGCGGGAACCCTAGGGGGTGAGCTGCGGTCCCCTTTTTTTGCGTTGTTTGGATTTGCTGAGTGCGTTCAGTTTCTGTGTTGTGTGCATTTGATTTCCGCGGTTTGTGGATTTCTCTGGCGTGCTGCAAATAAGAGTTTTTCTTTTTTTTGATTTCTCTTTTGCGGTGAGTGGAGTCCATTTCGGGCGCATTATCCTTGTGCTGAATGTCCGAGCTATTTTGCAGCAGGGCCTTGCATGAATGCGTGGCTGTGAATCGTATTTGAATTCCATTCTCTTACCTAGCGTCTTTCAGATATGAGACCGAAAAGAGAGCTGGTTCTGGCCGCGCTAACTGGGGAACGGACGTCGACCCAGCACTGATCCAGTAAGCCACACGGGGGACCGACTCTGGAGTTCTGTGCTATGATGGCTTCGGCTTTTTTCTCTGTGGAGTTGTTCGATGGTTGTTCCTGCTGACCATCGGTCGTTGGATTTGCAGGGAAACCGTCGAGGGCGTCAAGGAAGAGGAGAAGCCCGCCGTGGAAGGAGCAGTGGTCGACGAGAAGAAGCCCGAGTCCGAGCCCTCCGCCGAGGTGGTGGTGGAGGAAGGCGCAGCGGAGAAGAAGGAAGAGGAAGAGGAGGACAATGTGAGAGCTCGTTTTCTTCGTGTTTGTCCGTACCATGCGGGAGTTTGGTGGGTCTGTGTTCTTGATGGTGAGAGTTGACGTGAGGTGTCTATTGTGAATGTGTGCAGGAGATGACTCTGGAAGAGTACGAGAAGGTATTGGAGGAGAAGCGCAAGAGCCTGGAAGCCGCCAAGGCCGCCGAGAGGAAGGTCGAGGTGGACAAGTCCTTCTCGAAGATGCAGCTGGTGGACAACAAGAAGCGGGACGAGGACATCTTCATCAAGCTGGTGTGTGGACTGTTCCGCTGATTTTGTAGCTGAAGTTTCGTGGCTGATGCCAGGTGCACGTTCGCATGGGTTGTGGAGGCGACGTTGACATCTGTGTGTGTTGTGTGCAGGGTGCTGACAAGGAGAAGGTGAAGAGGGAGGCCGCCGAAAGAGAGGAGAAGTCCCGAAAGGTAACGATTTCCCGGTGCATTGTTTAGGGGTTTTAGCGGTTGCTTGGTTTGGTGGTGTTTTTCTTCTTTTTCGAGAAGGCAGTGCAGCGCAGCAGTTGGTGGGTGTGCTATAAACTTGTTGCTGGTTGTGTTTGAGCAGCCTGTGAGCATCAACGAGTTCCTGAAGCCTGCCGAGGGTGAGAAGTACTACGGTCCTCCTTCGAACCGCGGTCGTGGAGGTCGCGGTGGTCGCGGCGATCGCCGTGAGGGTGGCGAGCGCCGCGAAGGTGGTGGCGGTCGCGGAGACCGTGAGTCGAGCCGCGGCGGTTTTGGCGGCGGCAGGTTCGGCGGCCGCGGAGGCGCTGGGGGAGGTGCATCGGCGCCGAAGATCGAGGACCAAGCGCAGTTCCCAACTTTGGGAGGCAAGTGAGCGAAGCTGTCCGACGGTGTGGGGGAGGCAGCTGAGGATTTATGTGCAGGAAGAGCCGCGGGGTGTCTGCTGTAATGACAAGCTGCCTGGGTTTGTTTAGGAAGTGTTTTGTCGATGTAACAAAGTGTAGTGTGGCAGGGTCCAGGAAGCTGCTGTTAGATCACTTTACTCCTCTGTTTCTTATTTTTCTGGTTTTCTGCCAATCTGCCAGAGCCTCATGGGTGTGGCCGATGTGGATTTGCCAATCTTAATGAGAAACTCCTTTTTAATGGTTAATTGTTAAGGCGTGGTGGTGTTGGGTGGTCGGTTTTGAGTTCTCTGCGGGGGGATGGTATGTTAGTGTAGGACGGGAGTGTGAACGTGAACTGCTCTTATTAGGTTTGCTACTCGATATGGGGAATGGGTCGACCTGAATAGTCATTTGGAGTGTTAAGTGTCGATCTTGGATATTGCGGTATTTCGATGAGATCGAGTAGACTTGATGGACTGGACCTGGACCCATTGAGTGAACTGGTCCGGATATTTGAACCCTTGTGTAGCATTTAAGACTCGATCTGGCACGTTTTTGAGAGTTTCGTGAGCAACAGGGCCGATGGTCTTGTTTCCGTCTTGACTGGGGTCCGTGTGGTGACGGTGTCCTCGAGGAGATTCTAGCTGTATTAATTCCTGGCTTCTGAGAGAGAGAGGTTTTGTAGCTTGAGAAGGCATATTCGTTCCCTTTTCCGAAGGCCTCGGGGGAACGCTCTCGCGCCAGTGCCTCTCGTCCGATGAAAGCTGGTGAGGTGCGAATCGCGCCGCGCCGCGGGGAAGGTGAATATCCATGATGATCGTTGTTGATAGAGGTGGATCATTGATGTCGCGGATCCTGAGCAGACAGTGCAGCAAATCCTTGGAGCGGGTCTGGTCCTGCTCGGCAGCTTCCTGAGTAACGTTCGGTATCGGGAAAATAGATGCACGTGTTGGGATGTTGAGAAACGGCCTGGAATACTTGGGTACTTGATCCCCCCTTGACATTTCGCAAGGTATTTGTGCCACGTGAAATTACAGGTTTCAAGTGGTGATTGTGCACATACCTTAGAATTCGACCATGGCCATCTGGAAAATGACACCGAACCCAGATTGTCAGATTGAACTAGCTGAATGAGTACAGGTCTTCCAGTCCTAAATTCATTTGGAGGGAGTGCCTAATGCTTCCAAAAGCATGTTCGGGAAAACAGGAATGTACCTTCAACAATTTGTAAAGAATTTGTAGCCACACCATGGGAGATACTGTTTCCGAGTGGGAAGGGGTCTGGATCAAGTTAGGGTAGAACACTCCCGTTCCTCCGCATTCCTCTTCTGTTGTAGGCTTAGCATTCCATACATATTTGAGATCACAGTGATGCTTGTCCTTAAAACATTGGGAGATTTGGACAGAATGTCTTCATATGTTCACTTAACCCAGGAAGGATGCTGCGGACAATAAGTGTTGGATGAATGACAAGGAATTCTCCAGTGTAGGACAAGACTACAACTAAGGTAGGATGCTCTGAAAGCAACCATTTAAGGGCTGGTCCGCCTTTTTCGTAGGTTTGCATGAATAGAAATATTTTTCACTCATTTTTCAGAGAAAGGAAAATGGATGAAGAACGTAATACAAGTGGTTTCATATTTTTTGAAGCATTTTTGAATCAGTTATGAATTTCCAAAGATTTATGTTGTAGGTACCTATTTGTGACCCTAGGTCTTCCAAAATGTGTCCACTTACAACTTCTAAAGTGATTTGAGGAAATCAAGGTCAATGGCTGGTTCTTGCAATAAAGAATACTTTTTGGGGGGGATTAATCAATGACTAAAGTGGTCCATTTAAAGACCAACTCATATCTATTCAGTATCATTTTGTAGGGTTGGTTTGAAGAAGCCGGTCGCTTTTAGAGCATCCTACTTTATTCATCTTTGGAGTTTTTTGTGGAAAGTGGAGAACATCTACAGTAGCTTGACTTCCAAAGCGTACTTTTGAATTTTTTTATTCCAATGACTCTCACGGTTGTACAATGCATGATTTCCAGGGTCATCCCCTGCGTCGTTCTAGGGTTAAACAACATTGCAAGCTGCAAAGATGGTGCAACAATGGGGTTGCCAAGTAAAGCCTAGATGACTACTTACATCTTTGAAGAGTGGTTAGATCACTTTAAGAATCATGCCAAATGGATCTACCAATACCAAGGATTGGTGGCATAAAATCCTTGATGGACATGCTTCTCATGTTACTCTAAATATGATGACAAAGGTTGCCATAGACCTACTAACACTTCTATCACACACTAGCCATGCAATGCAACCACTAGATGTAAACGTGTTGAATGGCCTGATTAAGACAACTTTTGAGTATTTAGAAACATATCATTTGTTCAAAATAAAGATCAAGGGGCATCCAAAATTGTGCTCGCTAACTAGGTTAGTAGACCTTGGAGAAAGCATTAACAAGAAAGAATGTCAAGAGCGGTTTGAAGATTATCGGCAATTGACCCTTTGATAGTGATGTAATGTCCTTCCTTGGCGTATCCAGAGTTTGAGAGCATTGAACAAGAATGTGTACATTGAATAGGAATGTTGAAGTCAGTGTCTATGAACTTGATGGTATGGACAATGACTCCCTTATCCAAGAATTGACAAGGACAATGAAGACCTCAAGAGAACTTGGATCATTACTTTGTCCCTATGGATAAGAGAATGACTTCAAAAAACAAAAGAAGAATTATGATGATGTGAACTGAATCCGCAAGGCAACAATTTGTCAAGCTAGGGATCAATATAAGGAAGCAAAACTTTCAAGCCTTAGGCAACGGTAGGTCAAGCCATGAGGTGAAAGGACAAGACAATAATTACATAGCAAGATTCTTGCAATTACCTAATATTGAAGCATCAAAACAAAGAGCACAAGCTAATTCTAGACTTTTATGACTTCATGTGAGTGTAATTCCAATCTTTGTCAAAGAGCCTAGGACAAGGAAGCACACCACAAAATTAGGAGTAGGAAAAATAAATCACTAGAGTAAATTCCTACAACAAATTATAAATTGGATTTAGTATAGATGAAGGCCTCTTACAATCTGAGTCTATACAAGGTATATAACTATAACGTTGAAAAAATCTATGAAGTAATCTCAATTTGGTTTTAAAAAAAGCCTTTATGTCATGGTGCATAATTTACACCAAATTTAACCTCTAAAGTCCTAATTTTCCTTTGGAGGAGAAAATGTATTTTAGGCAAGCTCCTACAGTCTCAATATTCATTATGATTTTTGAAACTTTTGTGAAGATAGTAAAATGCATTAGCATTCTAGGAATATAGTTTTTATTTTAATCAGTGTTTGGGAGCAAAAGTGATGGCACAAAAAGCCCTTTAATTAGGTGCAGCAAGCAAAACCCCCTTCTTCCAAAAAGAAATTTAAAATATTTGAAATTTTTTGTTTCTTATAGATTGTAGTTTTATCTACATTGGAAGCTTCAATTCATTCCATTTGGGTTTTTTATGTGAAAGTTATGGACAATCTTATTTTTCATGCAATTAGAGCATCTTCTTGAAAAAATAACTTGTAGGATTCATTTTTCAACTCAATTTTTCCAACTTTCCAAAAAAATAGTTTCACAAGGCTAAGATCTCTTGCGAGAACAATCTCACCGTTGAAATTAGTATGTTCCAATTCTATCTTAGAGCTATTAACAATTTAGATTTTCCTTCGTTTTTGAACTGATTTCTACATAACAATTGTTTTAAGAGTGAAAATTAAGAGTGCTTATTTCTTAATTTTTATTTTTTGTAAATTTTTGAGATTGTGAACTCAATTCTTCAACATAAAAGTTAGAAATTCAAAATCAATAATGCAAAATTTTAAATTAAGATGATTCAAAGCAAGTAAATGGCTAGTCGAGCAAGGTGCAAAAAATAATTTCTTCACTTTTATGAAAGCATCTTGCAATCTATGCCATCCAAGCTTTTGAAATTTCTTCCACACATTTTTACATTGGTCTAGTGCAAGATCCTAGGGTTCAATATACAAAAAAAAAATTTAATTTATTTTGTTCTTTGCAATAGAAATGACAATTTTGAATAGAGGTTAAGAATATTAGTGATAACAATTGAGATCATTTTCAAAATATTTACATATGCCTTGACTAATATGGACGCCGTTTCCATTTCAAATTCCTACCTTTGATCCCAAACTAACCCATTCATAACTCAATTCCACTAAAGTTTGGTGCCCCTTCTAGATAATGATTGATTTTCCTTTTTTGGATTCCTAGCTATTGAATATCTGGTTTTAGTGTACATCTAAGGACCCTGATAGGTATCTACTTTCCTTTCACTTCTAATGAACACTGAAGTTTTTTAAAATAATAAAGGTTTTAGTCTAAAGTTTCATGGTCTTCTTTTTGTCACCTTCCAAAATTACCATTCTTAATGCAAAGAGCAAAAGAAACTTAAATTAACAATTTATGCATTGGAGTCGATTGGAGAGTTTTGCAGTGGAGTCAACTGGAGGGTTTTTAAGAGGAGTTGACGTTAATAGGATCCCACAATGTTGCATTGCAATTAGTGCAACAAAATTTGTTAAAGACCAAAGAAACATTAAATCTCATGATTGACGAGTTGCTAGGCATGAAGAAAACACCATTTGGTTATTGCAGTCAAGTCAAGACAAGGAAAGATTTGAGCTCGTTACCACGCACAGGAGGCATCTTGGAAAGGTGTCGTCTTTTCTACGGGTCATTGTACTAAGCCATTAACTGTACGGTTGAAACTCTAAATTGATGGAAATCATTACTACCAATTCTGCTTTATAGAGTACACATTTATACCGTGGCATGCTTTAAATTGCATTGTCGAGAAAATATTACACTTGTACTTTATATTTATATGGATTGTTAGGGACAATATGGCGCAATTTGAAGCAATAGAGACAATCTAGAAAGTGCTAGCTATCAACAACCGGCTGGGGTGCATGTTATCATGAAAGATGCTAAATTGTCTGCTAAATCAAACAATATATCAAACAAGCCAACTAAAGTCTTAATGGAGAAAATTGTATAGAAATCTTTCTAAAAGCAGCTTGGCAAGTGGATTTGACATGGTTTAGAAAGATATAGATAATGCCACTAGGAACACGCTATATAGAGTCTACCAAAACGGTACTTCACAAGGTTGGCTTTCTTCGTGCCTTTGCCCACGCCCACGCCCACACCCTCGCCCTCACCCTTGCCCTCACTCAGGGAATTTGATTCGCTTCCCTTTGCACAATAATTGCCGCCCTGGCAATTGGATATGATGATATTTTTGAGAACATGGGCCAAGCTCAAGCACCATATATACGTTATTGGTTGAAAATTGGTGGCAAATAGAAAGTGGTGGTTGGAATGCTTTGGTGGACAATGACGGACATAATTGGGTAGGCACTAATTAGTAAGAAAAATAGTAAACAAACTCATAGCAAACTTAAAGGTCCAAATCCTCTCTAATGAAGAAAACTTGTGCAAAAAAAATATCTTAACACATAAAGTCCCATTGTCCATATAAGGGACAAAATGGATTTCAAATAGGTTCCTATGAGCAAAATTTATAGCAAATTGTTTTTGAAACACTTTTGTAAGGTAGAAAAACTTATTAGTTTTTTAGATAACATAACTTTTATTTTTAATTCGTGCCTTGGAACAAAATTTAAACTACAATAAGCCCACATCTCAATTATGCAAGCAACAAATAAAGTCCACAAACTATTGAAATAAAAATTTCAAAAATTTGTTTCTCATAGATTGCACTTTTCTCTACTTGGAAACCTTTGATTCATTCAATTTAGATTGGTGATGTAAAAAATATAGATCATCTTCTGTTGCAAGCAATGAGAGCATCTTCCATAGAATAGAATAATTAGGACTCAATCCTAAGCCCACTTTTCACATTTAAAAAAAATAAAACATTCCACAATGACCTCCTGTGCGTGGTAACGAGCTCAAATCTTTCCTTGTCTTGACTTGACTGCAATAACCAAATGGTGTTTTCTTCATGCCTAGCAACTCATCATTCATGAGATTTAATGTTTCTTTGGTCTTTAACAAATTTTGTTGCACTAATTGCAATGGAGTGTTGCTAGCGCGTGAACGTAGAACAGCAAGTGGCGAGCGGGAAGCGGGGATTGGTGAGCGGAGATCAATGATTTTTGGTTTGAAGAATGAAAACTTGGATGTGATAAGGTGAAAATTTTGATGAAATGAAGGATTAGGGTGAATGACCATTTAAGGAAATTGGATGAATTTTGATTGAAAAAATGGATGAAGGTTATTGAAAAAATGGATGAAAGTGGATGAAAAAAATGGATGAAAGTGGATGAAAAAAATGGATGAAAAGGATGCTGAAGGATATAGTGAGCTGTAGAAAAAAATGGATGAAAAGGACGATGAAGGTCGATAAAAGTGGATGAAAATGGATGACATATGGTGAAATTTTGTGTTGACAATGGATGAAAAATTGGATGGTTGACGTCGGTGACAAAAGTGGATTGAAAAAGTAGATGCCAAAAACGGGGTGACTAATTTGAATGAAAAAGCTCCATCTCGCCACCTAATGAAAAATCAAATGCTACTTTCACATCACGCGTGGATGTTCTAGAAAACAAAAAAATCAACATAAACATATTTTCAGATTGCATGACTTTATCATAGAGCCTATGACAACGATTTTAAGGGTGTCCCTAGATCATGGAGGGTCATGGGATATGGTTATAGTGGCATAATACCGCTTCTCTAACTTCTACCTTCTATTGTGCCTGTGCTTGTACATTCATTTCAATGGACATTTTCACCTTCACTTTGCATTACAAGATCCAGCTTGTAGACAATCATATTCATGTTTGAAGGATGCATTCAAGCATTAAATTATTTGGGGCTACAAGATTAAGAAATGAGAAGTTTAAATATATCATGCCAAGAATGCGGATCTTCTATACAGTAGAAGCAAGTATACAAAACTTAGAGGAGGACAAAGTATCTTGTACTCTTAGCAATATAAAATTGTAATGGTAGTAGTGGTCCTTTTAGTCTCACTACTACTTCATCGCCGATACCAAGTCTGCATCTACGGGTGGCAACAAGTCTTCCATAATTGTATTCAAATGAGGAACACTTGAAGAGCCTCTGTAGGATCTGGTTTGGATGCGAGGATACGAGAAGTTCACCTTATCAGGTCTATGTGAATTGTGCTCACATCCCAATGGCATGTCTGCCTTCCTCTTTTGAGATCCAAACACTTCTTCACCTTCCAGATGAGGTTCCCTTCTGACAAATTCTTGAATCCCTGGAACGCTTGATATAGCTTGAGTGAGCACCTTCGGATTTCCAATTTGTATAATTGAATGTTGAGCAACTCGGAGTAACAACTCTTCCTTCCCGGGGCCCGTCCCAAGTTTGTTACCTTTAAGATACTGGTAGTACCTAACCATTTGCATGAAAGCTCTTACAAAGCCGTCGACAGTGGCTATATATAAACCGTTACTACGATTTCCAGATTGTTGGAGCCACTTATTATGCACAATCTCTGTAAGGTTGCAAGAAGGCATTTCTGCCAGCTCGGTTTCGCTCAGATTTTGTCAAAAGAATGAACAAGTGCCTTCAATTAAGAGAAGAAGGATGTAAATGTGATGCTACCAAGTGCTGTGGATGCATACAAACCAAACGATTGCTATTTTACTAAGTTCAATTTGAATTGACAATGAGCAATCCACAATATTCCAGCGGTGTTAACAAGAAAAAGGAAAAAGGAAAAAGGACAAGTCCCAAATTATCCTGTTGGCGCCAAGAGGAAACTTGAGTAACTACACGTTATGCATAGGGCTTCCAATATCATAGTATAGTCCCCCGCAATTTCATAATGTCAAAAGAGCAAATTCCACAAAGTTTCCACCAAGAGATGCCTCTCGGCCCAGAGATACACTTGTGAGGTGCCTAACCATGCATGGCTTTCCATAACGTATCCACCGAAAGAAGCCTCTCGACCCCGAGAGACACTTTTCAGGTGCCTAACCATGCATAGCTTTCCATAACATATCCACCGAGAGAAGCCTCTCAGCCCCGAGAGACACTTTTCAGGTGCCTCACCATGCATGGCTTCATGAGTCAATGATCAATAAGAAACAAGACCTATGAGAAAACATTGTGAAGATTTGAAGCTTGAACTTTGAATGCATACCCTTCTAGCCGTTTGACAATCTTTGAACCTTAATTCCATACACCAATATTTATGAGGTTTCTCCTTTATATTTCAAAAATTTGGAAACATACAATTACTATTTGGAGTGATAGACAGTCAAACGTTTACACATTATATTAGGATTCATCATTTGGAAAAGACACTTACAAGTTGCATGAAGTTGCCTCACTGTCGATATCGAAAATGCCAGAATGATAGCCACAACTCCAGTCGATGCAAGCCTTCTTCAGTTGTAGCACCAGATGACAGCCACCAAGCCTGGATTCCCAAATAGTGGGTTTCTGATTCCTCTGGCGTAACTGCATTTTTGTATTGTTTGCAGAGCAGTCGATGCTGATCTTGTAAGTCCCCATGAATTTCAGCCTTAGTGTGCTTTTCCATGGATTGAGTCCAATGAAAGAGGCATGTTTGTTCCATATTCTCTATTGGAACAACAATGTCCCCTGTTCCATAGATTGTCCTAACAGCGTTCTAGTTTGCTTGAGCACTATTAGCCATAAATCCTTTGAATTGAGTCTTTGGTATCCCGTGTCTTTCAAGAACATAGTTCAAATTCCTCCAAAATAGTATCTGCACTGCGCAATCCTCTGATTGCATGTCGCAAATAGCGATTGTCATAACTCGACAGTATAAAGAGTCATAGACATGGCAGGCCATTGTCGTCCAGCCTTTAATACGTTTCACATGATCAAACATTACCCATGCATCTTGAAGGTCCCCCCCCTCACTTGCATGCACTTCACTAAGTCCACTCCACTTTCCGGACCTACTTCGGCCACTTTGAAGACAAAAACTTTGTCATCCTCGGTTCCCTGTCCTAGAAATTTGCTCTCTTGAACAAATGCCCAAGTACTTGCTCCCCTCAACTGTATAATACTGTCTATCACACCAAATCTCCTAAGGTACTTAAACAAAGTTACCTCATTTTGAATACTTGGAGAACTGAAGTACTTGCACTTGGCTAAGACCGGTACTAGTTCTGCAAAGTCCAAGGTCTTTGGCATTGCCCCATCAGGACGCAAGAGAAAGTCGCCAAGAAGTTCTTTGGTAGCCTCCAAAACGATGGACAAATTTGTAGCTGTTGGTGTATTCTCCATCTACTGACCAATCAGGGACCGGGTAATGTCCTTCATGTATCTCAATTCTCCCTCCTTTATGGGATGCTCATGAATGCCCAAATGTACAAATGCCCAAGTCATCTTGTAGTTCCTGACGACGTAGTATACTCTTACAGGACAACTCTGAATACAAGTAGGAGGCTCCTTACAAATCTTACAAACCAGAGTTGATCCGGGAGGATGCGACCTAATAGGACCAAGCGTAGTGGGACATAACCCTTTCCATTCCAATTCATTGATGGTTTTTGTTCGGTAAACCCGACTTAGGAACTCACAATTTTGATTAGTGCATCTAAGATGCCCTATACAAGCGGAAGTACAAAACAACAATCCCATACGCATAGTGATGTTTGTGGTGATTGTTTTAGACCAAACATGGCTGTCGTACCTCTTATCCATGTCAATCATTTGCTTTGCATAAGAGGTCGAGCAACCATTATCTAATGCTGGCAGCTCAAAAATAATGTCACCATTAAAACTAGGAGGCAAGGTGGTTACTCTTTGAATGCTAATCATGTCATAGTCAATTTTGGACAATACATTCCAACATCCCTTGAGGGTTCTTAATCCTCTCAAGCAATCAATGACAGACATTATAGACCTTGCATCATGAATGTCTACCGCGGGGGACTTAAGCGTAGAATGAATAGGAGAAGTTGTCACTGAAGGAATCTCTGACTGTAATGGTGGATGAAGAGAGGTAGCGTCTGAGTCAAAACTTAGGACTGTGACATTGTCTACACAAGGTTCTATCTTTACTTGAATCGGAGGCGGAGTCTTAAATGATGACGAAGAGATCCGACGGGGTGTTACTACATCCCTGGAAGGTTGAAGCCCAGAAATTGGTACTCCGTATGCCCTATAATTCCCTGGCTTCAATTGCCAGGAAGTGTTGTCCCCAATCCATGCAGGTACTTCACCTACGGTATGCATAAGGACGTCTGAAATGGGATCAAAAATGTCTTCGTCAATGTGAATTGAGTTTGCTGAAAACTAAAATTGAAGGCTCAATTTGGAAGCCAAAACTAGTGCAAATCCCTCTTCTCCTACCTCAAATACCAAGGGAACTCCTTCACCATTGGCCTTGACAACTACCCTACCCTGAAAGTCAGTCATCTCTATAGAACTAGAGTACTAGAATTAAGGTGTTTTCAACGCTGCGACAAGAGAGAACATCATAACATCAAACAATCAGACACTACATATGACATTCATAAGAGAAAGCCATGTCTAGAAATCAAATCAAGTGCGAACAACACTAGAAAGCCGTACCAAGCATTACAAACTCCATGTCCAACAAAATCAAGAAATTTATGCACTTCAAGGCATGCAGGAGTATGTATATACTGCGAGGAGTCCAGAGAACTAGTGTAATCTCTGATAATGACAATGAAAGCTCAAGTTTTTTGTTCAGTGAGCAACAACCTTATTACGGTGTAGTTATGGCACAGAATAATATAATTAAAAATTACTCATAAAGACCTTGTTCTCAGCCACCATGGATACTAGCATCATTAATAGAAGTACGTTAGCGTCTATGCTGACATAAGCATTTCAAATAGAATGCCAACCGTGTGCTAAATTAATGGCGAACGGCATACATCATTAAGGCGACTAGGATTAAAAATCAAAATTTTATTCTGCATATCTCTAATCCACCCTATAGATGTGGGTCTATATAGCAAACAACTCTGACAAAATAATGGTTAACTTCACTATTGTTTCTTGTCTCTATAATTTAACGTACAAAGAGACTGAGATAACGGATATGATCCCTCATAACTGTTCAAGAAATCCCAATATATACTAGGAACCATTCACAAAAATTAATTACGGATATAACAACGATTTGATTTATCGAACAAGAAAGCAGAATGAGCAGGTGTTTTCTTGGGACAGTGAACAGAAGCCTCCGAGGCACTGCTTCATCCAACTAAGTTCTCATTCATCCAATGTAATACAAAATTTAATAAATGGAAACCTTCCTTGATGACCAAGTTCTCGAAATTCCGGAAAAATTACTGATTATTCTGTACAAGGATATAAGTTTACATGTGCAAAAATTTGAAAATAGAATGAGTCGTGTAGGGCTTCATGTGCCTTGGCTATGCCAAGCCGCGCGGCTTGGCGTCGCCAACCTCCCGGTCTGGTATCGGGCTGATCCTGAAGCCAACATGCCAAGACTGGGAACCAACCCTAACGCGCGTCCTCCACCAGAAAACAACACCGCCTGTGCCGCCTGTTGCTTTTGGATTTGGAATTCTGACTTCAAGGGGCATGCATTGCGGTCGGCTGAGTCACCTGAGAGTGTATTGGGGCTTCCTCTGTGCGATTGCGTGGCGCTTGGAGATGGCAAGCAACCTACAATCACGACAAGGTCAACCTGGAGAAGGGGCTTCGGGGGCACCACGGACAGTGAACAACAACCTTGAATCCAAAGTAAGCATCAAAGAATTGCGGATCCAGTTTGCAAATTGCAGGGAATGGGCACCGCCCAAGTATCGGTAGGCTTCAGCAGGGATTGAGCAGGGTTATTGATATAGGCGGGCCAGGGTCAACCTTCACTTATAAAAAATAGAGAGCCATCCACAAAATAGTAAAACGGTTTGAAATGGGTCTGTCATGTTGAGATGAGTGACCGCAAGCATCCACCTTCTTGTTTCCCAGATTGACTTCTTTGAGTGACCATGAGCTGGTAGATACTATTTCATTGTGATTTGCACGTCCTCAGACGAAATGGGAGATCTAAGGTTTTTCCAAAATGACTGATATGATGCTTGATTTCTGATTTCTGCTTGCTCATTGTCGGCGACCCAGCCGTGAGTTTTTGCTCTTGAGAGCGACACCAGATGGTTTCTCGGGCCAGAGAGACAATTTCTTGGGCATGGAGAGAGGGAAATCATTTGTAGGAGTGCCAGTTTTATTGGTCGCCATTTCAATATGCTTTGAATCTTAATATCAGAGATACAATGTCAATCAGTTAACTCTCTCAAACTGTTGATACTCTGGGTGACCATTTACTTCTCTGTTCTTGATTTAATTTGCTTGAGGTCATATTTTTCCTCGCCCATTTTTGGAATGAACTAGGTCATCCTTGATATTGGATCTAAAATTCTTGATTGTTTAGGGTGGGTCAATGAGTTGTAGCTCAAAGAGGAACCACTAGAATGGCTCTCGGGCCCGAGAGACCAATTCTTGGGTCCCAGGAGAGCTCAAAAATTTCTACCCTAAATCTCAGTATCATTATCAATCTTCTGAGCAAAGAAATCTCTCGGGGAAACAGTTTCTTAATTTTACTTGCCTGTAAAGCCATTTAGGTTCTTTCTTAGTTCCTCAGCCTGTTGAACTAGGTCCGGTTGACAATCTTCTGATTCTGGTATATATATAAACGTATTTCCGCTACAAAGAGGAGAATCGTTGCTCCAGGTGCCAACTCCTTGAGGTCTCTCGGGCCCAAGAGACCAATTTTCGGGTCCCGAGAGAGCTCTAGAATCCCTACCCACCCTCTCAGTAACATTGAAGATCAGTCAACTCTCTCGAGCAAGGCAAGCTCTCGGTGGCCCAGTTTCATATTCTTAAGTATATTTGCATGGAATGAGAGATGATGTTTTCCTTTGGTTCCTCAGCCTGGTTAGCTCGATTGGTTTGAACTGAGTCTTGATTTTGGTATTGCCAAAGGTATTTTGGCTGCGGAGAGGTGGATTGTTGCTCCGGGGTCCAACTCCTTGAGGTCTCTCGGACCCAAGAGACCAATTCTTGGGTCCTTATTCTTAACAAATGGGTCTCGTGAGTTCATGCTGGGCTTATTAGATGATACCTTGGAACAAGAAGTAGGATTCAAGTCTTATTTTGAATGTCCTGGAATCGTAAATTCAGAAGAGTAACATAACTGTATTGTATCCCACTATATGCTTGTATTGTCCATTAGATTGTTATTGCATTCTCATGTCATATTGACCCGTGTATGTAGAAATCCCTTCCGGTAATTCCCCTTTCTGAATACATTCTATGCATACTCCAGCTTACGTATTGCCCTGAAATTTAACTGAAACGGATGCGGAGGCATTAAAATTCCCTCAACCCAACAATGCTCAAAGGTCTCTCGGGCCCGAGAGACCAATTCTCAGGTCCCGGGAGAGGGACCTTCTTCATGACTATAGATGTTTGAGATCGTTACCAGAATTGGAGTCCTAAATTGTAATACGCACAGCAATCAGACTGAATGTTCGTGCTTCAGCTGATACTGCTCTGATGCTACAAGTTAGTTCAATTTGATGAGATCCTAATCTCAATTAGATTTTTGTTCCTTCCAGTTGACCAGAAATCCTGATCGCTGGAGAACCCTGCGAAGATTATGACGTTGCTCGGATTGATCACCCATCGACAATGTTATTCTTGTGGCTCCAGCTGCTGACGCCAACAGGTCTCTCGAGCCCAAAAGACCAATTCTCGGGCCCCGAGAGAGGGACCATAATCTCTGTAATGGATGTCCGACATGAAAATTTGACTAGGTATGTTTGTTTTGATAGCTCGGATCCATCAAACTCAACGGAATAGCTGCAAATGCTTCCAATCGCAGGAACAAGTTATTTCAATGTGGATCGGGTATGCTTGTGATTTCTAGGCTGGCACTGCTTCTATTGAACTGATCTTCTAGCTACTGGCAAACTCATTCTTGAATATTGCGTTTTTGTGGATGATACCTGGTTGGATATGTTGCAACAGCATTCACGACGGGAAGGTCTCTCGGGCCCAAGAGACAAATCCTTGGGTCCCTGGAGAGGAATCTATAACGTCTGTATTGGTTGATCCAGACTGTAACTCGATTAGTTTTGCAAATTCCAATATTTCGAATTTGTCGGACTAAGCACAATAGCATCAACAGATCTTGATTTCCTTTTATAAAGTCAATCCATATTGAAGAGTTCTCGACATGGATCTGTATTTGTTTCCATAGACGACCTGCTCCTGCAAGCGAGAAACCGAAATTGACGTTAAACATTATTTTGTATATTTTGATTTTTTGGTTGATCTCTTGCAACAGTGAACACCCCCAGAAGTTCTCTCGGGCCCGAGAGACCATTTTCCGGGTCCCGAGAGAGGGATTCTAGTACTAGAAACAAATGATCGTAAATTGGAATTTGATGTGAGTTTGTAAATGTCAAAAAAAAATATATAGAATAGCTTTCAATGATTGTGTTCTCCGTCAGAAGCAGCATGTGCGGAAGAAATTTACAAATGGCTTGTGAACTGTTCTTGTAGAATTGTGTGATCTATTGCATCGGCGGTCACCCCAAACAGGTCTCTCGGGCCCAAGAGACCATTTCTCGGGTCCCGGGAGAGGGACCTCATATTTTATTTTTGATACTGGATGAGATTCGTTCTACATCAGATCAAACTTAAGCGAATCTCATCCGATTCATCTCCTTCAAATTTAGATGAGTCTAATCTTGTACATCAAAGCAACCGGATTAAATACAATAGATTCTACCGTAAAGACAATTCTAGTTTAAGAACTCTTGACCGAGATCAGCATACATTTCCAGTATACATTTCCAACATTCTCATGGATTCATCAATCTTCTAGGTGATCTCCTTCTGGTATCGTAAAATTCCTTGCAAGAGTTGACAACTCCAGAAGTTCTCCCGGGCCCAAGAGACCAATTCTCAGGTCCCAGAAGAGGAATCCTATCCTCGTCTCTGGCTGTTCGAGATCGTAACTCAATCACTGATATGAATGTGAATACACAATATCAAACAGATTATATAGTCTTATTTCAAATACATTTTCATTCGAAGGTATTTTGGTCGGATTTGTTTCATTTTCCTTCTATAAGCCTCTCCCCAGCAACATCGGCTTACATTTGGCTATCCTGAACAGGGACAGGGTGTTGCGGGGCAACCTAATCTTCCTCCAGAGCAAGGTGCAATGGAGGTTCTTCAAGACAATCCCCTAGCGGGAGTCTCGCCAAGCGCTGCTCTAGACCTCCCTGTTGATCCTCTCGAGGTAAATCTTGACAATCTCTTGCCTGTGATGATTGGATTTACATTGCAATGCGTTTTGCTTTAGATGACATGCGTATAAAATTACTCATCGAGTAACATTTATAGGGTCTATTATGTGTTTTATTGTTAGATGTTATTTTCTCTGTATCTACATTTCTCAAAACAAGATTGTCCAATTCTGATCTTGTTATTAAACCTGCCTCCATACAGAAAAATGTGGACCCTTGCTCGTTAGTCAACCTTTCTGGATCAACTCTGACAACAATGGAAGTTACCAGACCAAAAACCCAAGTTGGCACTAATGTACAGACGGACAAGATACCTAAAGACCAAATTCCAAAAATTCGCGAGGATTACATGGAAGACAACATTCAGAGGACCCAGACGTTGGACACTGTTTCTTCAAGGTCTTCAAGGTCTACGGTTAACTTCGAACGAGTTTTTTAGGATGAAGATTCCACTATGCAGGATGGTGCCTATGCCGATTGTCCGCCCGACTCTCACTTGTGGTCTTACTATGCTAGAGAATCAGTTTACTCGCAGATACGAGGAGGGCGCTTGTGTCTTTTATGTATCAATCTCTGATGAGGCGAGCCGTACTGCAATATTCTCTCATGAAGAGAAAGTTCAATGGGGACCACTTTGGAATTCAGTAAATGACCAGTTCAACAAATATTTGATGTCCCAACCTACGCTCAAGCACGTGGTTGACGTCAAACTATATGTCTGTGACGTAAACCACAGACGCATAGCTTGGATGAATCATATCCAGCGGCTTCACTCAACAGAACCTGATTGGCATATTGCTGTGGATTCCATCATTCTTGACATGCGGAATCGGATAGGGGTGGCAATGCAAGCGATGCACAACATAAATAAGTAAGTATTTTCTGACATTCTTATCTTCTGATATGTGTTTCTCATGAAATTGTTGAACCGTGTCCTTACTAGCATGTTTTCTAGAAGCGTTCTTTATATTGTAGATTATTTGTGTATGGCAGGCGTACCGAGAACTATCACGTGAAGACAAACCTCGTGCACACCCTGTACTGAGTGCAAAAATACGGTGTTATGGAAATTGACAAGTTTAGAGAGCTTCTTAGCCCCAAAGAAGTAAAGACCTATTTGCAGACGACAAGAACCAAGTGGTATACAATGCCCCTTGAGGTGTTCATATCTTTCATCTTCAAGGTATATTGCTATACTTTAATCTGTTCATGGAGTTTTTTTATTTGATGATTTGACCTATGAATGTATTTTTAGTTAATTCCATTATATACCTTGGATAGCAAGAGATTTCAGCAGCTGCGGATCAAGTGGTCCGTAAATATAACGAAGATACGCCTCCCGCTGTCGTGTTGCAAATGCAGACATTATGTAGATTATGTATATATATATATGATTTAGATAGATTTTAATATTTGTTGCATTATAAAGAACTTGACATCATTTGAGGTGGCTTCATCTCATTCAATATTCTTCTTTGTGTTTTATTTGGATTATACTATGTCGAACTAGAGGTTTTTTTTCTGAGTCTCAAGAAATTGGGGTTCTAGTTTTTTTTTACCTCTACTAGATATATGTAGATTTTAGTTCTTTATTCTGTAGATAGAGTGGATAGAGTGAAGTTAGAGATAAGATAAGATGGAGATTGAGTGGAAAAAGTAAAAGATAAAGAGATAGAGTGAAGTTAGAGATAAGATAAGATGGAGATTGAGTGGAAAAAGTAAAAGATAAAGAGATAGAGTGAAGTTAGAGTGAAGTTAAGGTGGAGAAAAGGTGATTTTTTTTCATCTTCTCTCTTGTTGTGAGTTTAGAGAGGATCAGTATGTTTGGAGGTTGTTGTTGTGTTATGTTTTGAGAAGGGGGTTTTTCAATGAAAATTGGAGGAGTTGTGTATTATGATGTTGTGATTGGAAGAGGTCTTTTCTTGCTTGAATTGAAGTTGTGAGTGGAGATTTGTGCTAGTTTGAGTGGAGGAAGGTCTGTGCCTCCCAATTGAAGGGGCTGAGAGTTTGACCAACCATAGAAGACGGACAGATTTTTATTTTGCAATGAAATTTTGAGAAGTTGTAGAGAATTTTGTTAGCTTTTCAAATAGCTATCATTTGTTGTATTTGGAGCATTTATGAGTGAGTTGTGAGTGTTGAAGTGAAAGAGGGTCTGCTGCCCTCACTTTTAGAGGCCGAAACTTTGGGCAATCATAGATATTGGAGAGAGTATTTGAATGAATTGAAATTTGGTGAAAGTATAGAAAAATGGTATTAGCTTTACAAAGAGCTATCACTCATTCTATTTGGAGTTGTGGAGCATTGGTGGCGTTCATTCAAAATTTAGCTTTGAAATTGAAGTTGGAGTGAAAATTTGAAGTTGGAGTTGGAGGAGAATTTGTGTATTGTGGCTTGTGGCTTGTCTTTTATTGTAAACTTTTGTTGTTGCGGTCAGCTTGGGTTAAACCAATGCTTAGCCTCGTTTTGTGTTTGTGAAGACGGTGGGATTTAATCACCCACATGGTCAAATCTGTTTGTTCTCACGGTGAAAGCTAAAGCCTAATTAGAGCTGGTCCCCGGGAGTTTGAAGTTTAGGAGCCCATCATCCGAACGACATCTTGTATTATGCCGTCCTGTTTTACCCGTCCGAGGCCTGTGGTTCTTATTACCTATCTGACCGAATCCTGATCCATTTAGAGCCAACACAGGATAGGCCAACAGGGAGGAGTTTGAAGGCCGAAGAACGAAGAGAAGATTGAAGACTAGAAGACTTGAAGATTATTTGAAGTCAATGACTAATTAGTTCCAGTTGCAGCCAGATACTTTGCGTATTTCCAAAGCCCGCTCCTCTCATCACGACACCGCCGAAGTTACAAAGGAAGGAGTTGCGGATGCAATGAAGACCTCCATCAAGGATTCCACAAGACTGTTTTACCAAAAATTGTCGAAGATTGTTTCAGTAGCGGCCCCAAGTTTGGGCCCAAAGTAGCTACAAGAAGTGAGGACCATTTTCTTTTCAATCTTTTCCTTTTCAATCGTTGCAATTTCATTACTAAACTGTTTAAATTATTCCTTCATCTACGCTTGTTTCCTTGCCGCAGATTGAGAGGCACTGGAACCTGTTTGCAGTGATAGAGTTGACACTGGAGAAGTTGAATATGATTTCAACCGCCAACGTCAGTCCCGCGCACAAGATTAAGTGGCTAAAGTGGATGAATGCCTCCAATTCGACTCGGGAAGCCAAGCATTTTCCTCCTCGTCCAGTTAACAAGGATAAATTGCTGACATTCCTTGCAAAGGCATGTTGGTATGCAGGGGTAGGTATTCCTTTGTTAATACATTCACTCTATTTATTTACCTTTGTCTTTAATCTTCATTGTTGTATCTGTCATTCATTCCTAGTAGTGGTAGTCTACAAATTGTACAAGCATACATTTCATCTGCCATTGCCATGACAATTTTTGTGTAGCTGAAAGAGGCAGCAACGGAGATGTTTGACAGCATTAGCCATTTGGATAACATTCCGATAGACATGTCTGTTCCATCGGAGCCGCAACCACTTCACGAATACATTGAGTGCTGGTGAATGAAGTTGTGGGACATTGCGTACACGGGTAGCTTTACGGGGTCGGACTGCTTCAAAAAATCCGAGTCATTCAAGGATTTCAGAGGGGCAATGTTGGCTGTGAAGCGGTTGATCTACAGGTATTATATTAATTCTATGAATCTCACTACAACCAACATTAATCAGTAGTCTACAATTCAACTATTGCCATGCATTGAAGGATACAAAAGTTTGCCATGTCCGTTTCTCCACATCATTTCATTTTTTGTTATTTGAATTAGTCATCATTTGATTTAATTCACCATTTCTATTGCTTGTCACAGGTATGTCAATTGGTCTTTCCTGCCCGAATATTCAAGTTCTTGGGCCACAATTGTCTACCTGGGTGATCTCTTCTTGGTCTCAAGCTAAGCCACTTCTCTGCTAGTTTTATTCCAATTTCATTTAGTGATCATTTTCATAATTTTAGACTGGCATCCAACAATGTCGAGGTTCTTGCATGAGTTCAGAGGTCTGAAGGTCCTCTCGGGCCTGAGAGACAAATTCTCGGGCTTGGCGAGAGCTACTGCACTCCCCATTTTTTATTCTTGCCACCGAGAGTCGTTGGTGCACCAAGTCAAATTCCAGACCAAGGGCCACTCGTGCCAACGTTGTTGCATCAGTTGAGAGGTCAGAAGGTCCTCTCAGGCCCGAGAGACCAATTCTCGGGCTCTGGAGGAGGCTCTCATCTCGACTTTATTTTTTGGTTTCTTTTATGGAATAGGTCACCATGTGATCAATTCATTTTTTATCTTTATTTTGATCCTCATCTCCAGTTTGATTTTATATATTTCTTTTAAAGTCATGGCAGTGTTTTTGATTCCAAAATGTTATTTCTCGGTTTGTATATTGGAATTTGACTCTTCGAGCCAATAGGTGAATTCCCAAGTCTTGATTGAGCAGAAATGTATTCATTGCTCCCATTAGGTAGGATTGTCTCTTTAACGATTTCTTAATGCAGGTATTTCAAGTTCAAATTGTACGCAAAGAAAGCCATTCAGAAGGCGGACTTGCCCCCATTTCTTACTACCTGGTTAGATAGGTCCTCCCCAGACTGCATGTTTTTGGCCTCACAGATTAAGAACTGGACAACACCTCATTTGCAGGTATGCCCATGGTACCTAGAGTGTATTTTTGGAATCACGCCCCCAGAAGAGGAGACTCTCTTCAACACAATCCAGTCCACCGCACCCGACGAGCCAGAGTTTGATGAGTTTGCGGGACTAAATCCAGAGGCCAGAGCTAAGGCTATTGCAAGAAGAGAGGCCGCCAACAAGAAAAAGGAGGAGAGATGGAAGGAAGCCAAGAAGAAAACCGAAGAAACCAAGAAGAACCGAATGGCCTCTAAAGCGGAGAAGGAGGAGGAGAAAGCCAAGAAGAAGGGAACAAAAAGGAAGGCCGAGATTCTAGTTCATGAACCTCAGATGAGCGCAGCGGACATGAAGGACACGTCTTCTGGTTTCTCCCTTACTCAAGAGCGCTTGGTACATGGACTTACACCCACATTGATGAACTTAGCACCCGTGGCTGACATCGATGAGTACATCCTCAACTTGTCTTTGGATGCTTTGCCCAGTAATTCAAAAGCCATGGCTGATGTGGAGGCTTTCTTGGAAATGGTAAGCAATTCTATAGATCTAGCCTCCGTATTAAGAATTCCTCATTTATGACATCACATATGATCTATGTGATTAACTATATATTCCACTGAATCCAATCTCATTTCATTTTAATGTCTCATGCAGCATTCAAGTGACAAGGATTGATCCTTCAATGGAAAAATGATCACAAAGTCTGTTGTAGACCTCATCATTGTAGATATACCCAAAGGACTCCATATGCCTTCCATTTCGGCTCCGCCAGAACCAGTTCCGAATTGGAATATGTTCAACCCCGATGAATACTTGCAGCCCATGTTTGACTTTGCTGTAGAGTACCTTCACGATCGCGCGGCCTTGCTGGTGATGTATCCCTTCCAATCTCAACGGCACAGAAGTCACCTCCTTGGGTGCTGTGCGGAAAACAAATTTAGACTTCTTGTCACTTGGACTGGCATGAATCATCTCTATCTGACTAAACCGTCAGATCCAACAAAGACGGTAACTAGCACTCTATCCCCATTCAAGTTTCTATCAAATTATCACCTCCATTATATTGGAATTTAACTTCATTTGTTTTGCAGACTATGCACTTCACTATTGCTCTTGTGGTCAAGGCATCTGGACCTAAGACCAATTTGCAATTTCCGTTTCAATTTGTCCCATCCCATCTTGCGGTGGGTGTCACTGTGGGTCGAGACGACATTTTGCAGAACTTCTACAACAAAGAAGACGTGAGCATGAATGGCACAAAACCGTGGCGGGATCCTCGAGAGAAGGCTCGGGAGTTCATGCAGATGCTAGTCAAAGGGCTCACTGAACTAGGGGACGTCGTGGTGGACTGCACAACGTCTACAGGTATTGCTTGCTTGTCATTTCACTATTTTAACCTTGTTTAATGACATGCGTGAATTTTGACCTGTACTTGATGTTGTTGTCTCAATATATGTTTTCTATGTTTCCAGGTTCAAGCATTCAAGCTTGTTGTGCTGCACGTTGTCATATTTTAGCCTTTAAGGAGGACAAGGCTATATTTGATGCCCTTATTGCACCGGTCATGCGTGCATCAATCCTTCCGCGTCTCGAACCATCAGTCCCTGAAGTTGAGATTGATGATTACAATGAAGAAGAAGTACCAGTTCAACGAACTGTGAAGACCGATTTAGTAAGTAAGTTCATTAAGCTTTTGCTTTGTTAGCACTTAATGAATGTGAAATTCAAGTGATCTAATATGTGGTTCACTTGTTTGTGTAGGCAAGTCAAAGAAATGACAAAAATCCCACACGTTCCCTTTTTTGCACGGGCTGGATTTTTCCTAAGCCCACCAAAATCATTTGAGCTCCCTATATATGCAAATGCAGTGGCTAGGGATTTGGTGGCCTTGAATCCTAGACCGGCTCGTAGAGGACGTTTGGTCCATCCTCGCGTTCTGAAGTATGTGGATGACTGTGCTGTAGATTCAGACTCAACGGCAGCAGATAGTGAAGATAGTTCGTCATGAACCCAATGTATTTGTAGAACTACCATGCTTCACTATAACTGTTTTCAGTACATTTCAATGATTGCCGCGCAGATGCTATATTATGTTATTTGTATTTGAGGACTCTACACTCCTGCCTTATATGATGGAAGTTCAGTAATGGATTTTTTACTTGGGCTTGATTTGTATTTGACTGATTCTGTACCTTTTTGATAGTAGGATTCCTTCCGCATGAGCTTCTTTTTTGGGTATTATGAGGTTTCAACTGCAAATTAATTCAAATATGATTTCCATCGTGACTAACAATATATCACACCCATTCCCATCCCTGCCTATTTTGTTGGACCGCAGATTGTTCCCAAATCTATCCATAAGCATCCATTAAAGTGCAATAAAGTTTATGAATTGTAATTCTAAACTGCCAAAGTCTTTAATTGAAATCAAAGATATTACATAGTACCACCAAAATTCTAATTTATTTGTCGCTAATACTTAAGAAATATTATTTTAAAGAACAATTCCCTCCACCTACGCAGAATTCCTTATTTTGATGGTTTCTTGTGCCTCTTTAGTTGTAACATGGCTTCTTGTTTACGGCAATGGTCTCTTCAATATGCTACCATAAAGATAATGTTTTTCTTGTCTATAGATTATACATTCATAGTACCACATATTGTTTCAAAATGGCTTTGAAAAAGGTTTCAGACTATCTTGGATGCCATGTGTCATTTCATTCTTAGGGTATGATGCCACATGTTGTGTCCTTTTTAGGATTTCATGCCACGTGTCGTTCTAGCTTCTCAAGAAGATTAGGAGATCTGTAGCGAACTTATCACTCTATGCTACATGTTGTGCATTCCTGCCGGTTTCAGAGGATGAAGCTATCTTCAACGCACTTATGAATCCCAGCATGCGTGTAATTGTCATTATATTTGTGTTGTAGAGCTTGGGTCTCAGATATCACATAGTGGGGCTTCTGCTTGAGAAGCCCACTTGCATTGTCGTATTGTTGAATAGAGCTCTAGTAATTTGAGTGCTTCTAGTACATAGCAAATTTGGAGAATTCATTTTCATTTGTATTAGGGACCGTGTCTTCTACTCATTTGCAATGTTCAATGCCATCTTCAGTTACTTGTTTGTACCCCAGATGAGTACTACAATCATTATCCAACACACTCAACACTTTATTGACATTCATCGTGCATTTTCTTCAGCCATACGGCAAACTCCTCAATTAATAATTTTGAATTCTTGAATTGTTTGTTCTCTTGACCACTAGAACATATGCTTGTGAGATTGTGGTCCAGTGAATATGCAATTTATTATGTTTTTGGTTTTTATAGATGAGTTTGTTGTCTGCTGCAGGGGATGCACGATGAATGTCAAGAAGATGGTGAGCAAGTGGGCATATAATGATAATGCAAAGGATAATGATCCTTAAAGTGTGAACGCATCATTTATGCAGAAACTTCAATTAGCCACTATGCCAAAGAGTGGAGGTGTAACAGCCTTATTGTTAGTGGGAAAACTTTAAGAATTGAACCCAACATTGATGCACAAATAGAAGAAAACGACCATGCTTCAAAATTGAATTCCTAAAACTATTAGCTTTATTTCAAGCTACATCAACAATGCACATCCAATTTCTCCCAAATTTCAATGTTCTCACTGTGTTCATTTAGTTCAATTTTGTTTGCTTGTCTCACCCTCTTATGAATGAAGTAGTACTCGGATGATTCCTTGAGGAAGGCACTTGGTTCTACTACTACAAACCACATGCAAACAAGTGGTTTCTAATGAACTATAATTTCAACCTAAAAGTTTGAACATTGTTTGGTAATGACTATAGGTTTCTATTGCCAAAATGTCCAACTCAAATGAAATATGGAATGATTTCTAGAAGAGGTTGAAAATGAACCTAAAATGGCATGTTTTTCAACTCAAATATTTATAGAGAACACATTTAGATGACCGTTGCATCAATATTCAACTCAAAATAAGCTTTCAATAGAGAGTGATTTTTAGGAAATTTTTGTTCATTTTTTAGACAATTTTTTAGTATATAATATAGGAGTGTGAAAGTTATTTTTCATCTCTGCAGTGTATCTATTTACTTCAAAATTTTTTAACTAATTATCATTAGCAAATAAAAATATCAATAATTTAGAATATAAACTTTCAAATTAGGAAAATATATTCATATTTTTTTTGTTTTCATTTATTTTAATCTTAGGATATAATATAGGGGGGACAAAGTTTTGGTTGCACGTAGTTTGGATTAGATACACTAAGTGCACCCTCGTGGATGATTCTCTTATCCCATGGCCATCCATGATATAGGGACACCCTTAAAACCGTTGTCATAGGCTCTATGATAAAGTCATGCAATCTGAAAGTATGTTTATGTTGATTTTTTTGTTTTCTAGAACATCCACGCGTGATGTGAAAGTAGCATTTGATTTTTCATCAGGTGGCGTGATGGAGCTTTTTCATTCAAATTAGTCACCCCGTTTTTGGCATCTACATTTTCAATCCACTTTTGTCACCGACGTCAACCATCCAATTTTTCATCCATTGTCAACACAAAATTTCACCATATGTCATCCATTTTCATCCACTTTTATCGACCTTCATCGTCCTTTTCATCCATTTTTTTCTACAGCTCACTATATCCTTCAGCATCCTTTTCATCCATTTTTTTCATCTACTTTTTTCATCCACTTTCATCCATTTTCCATCCACTTTCATCCATTTTTTTAATAACCTTCATCCATTTTTTCAATCAAAATTCATCCAATTTCCTTAAATGGTCATTCACCCTAATCCTTCATTTCATCAAAATTTTCACCTTATCACATCCAAGTTTTCATTCTTCAAACCAAAAATCATTGATCTCCGCTCACCAATCCCCGCTTCCCGCTCGCCACTTGCTGTTCTACGTTCACGCGCTAGCAACACTCCATTGCAATTAGTGCAACAAAATTTGTTAAAGACCAAAGAAACATTAAATCTCATGAATGATGAGTTGCTAGGCATGAAGAAAACACCATTTGGTTATTGCAGTCAAGTCAAGACAAGGAAAGATTTGAGCTCGTTACCACGCACAGGAGGTCATTGTGGAATGTTTTATTTTTTTTAAATGTGAAAAGTGGGCTTAGGATTGAGTCCTAATTATTCTATTCTATGGAAGATGCTCTCATTGCTTGCAACAGAAGATGATCTATATTTTTTACATCACCAATCTAAATTGAATGAATCAAAGGTTTCCAAGTAGAGAAAAGTGCAATCTATGAGAAACAAATTTTTGAAATTTTTATTTCAATAGTTTGTGGACTTTATTTGTTGCTTGCATAATTGAGATGTGGGCTTATTGTAGTTTAAATTTTGTTCCAAGGCACGAATTAAAAATAAAAGTTATGTTATCTAAAAAACTAATAAGTTTTTCTACCTTACAAAAGTGTTTCAAAAACAATTTGCTATAAATTTTGCTCATAGGAACCTATTTGAAATCCATTTTGTCCCTTATATGGACAATGGGACTTTATGTGTTAAGATATTTTTTTTGCACAAGTTTTCTTCATTAGAGAGGATTTGGACCTTTAAGTTTGCTATGAGTTTGTTTACTATTTTTCTTACTAATTAGTGCCTACCCAATTATGTCCGTCATTGTCCACCAAAGCATTCCAACCACCACTTTCTATTTGCCACCAATTTTCAACCAATAACGTATATATGGTGCTTGAGCTTGGCCCATGTTCTCAAAAATATCATCATATCCAATTGCCAGGGCGGCAATTATTGTGCAAAGGGAAGCGAATCAAATTCCCTGAGTGAGGGCAAGGGTGAGGGCGAGGGTGTGGGCGTGGGCGTGGGCAAAGGCACGAAGAAAGCCAACCTTGTGAAGTACCGTTTTGGTAGACTCTATATAGCGTGTTCCTAGTGGCATTATCTATATCTTTCTAAACCATGTCAAATCCACTTGCCAAGCTGCTTTTAGAAAGATTTCTATACAATTTTCTCCATTAAGACTTTAGTTGGCTTGTTTGATATATTGTTTGATTTAGCAGACAATTTAGCATCTTTCATGATAACATGCACCCCAGCCGGTTGTTGATAGCTAGCACTTTCTAGATTGTCTCTATTGCTTCAAATTGCGCCATATTGTCCCTAACAATCCATATAAATATAAAGTACAAGTGTAATATTTTCTCGACAATGCAATTTAAAGCATGCCACGGTATAAATGTGTACTCTATAAAGCAGAATTGGTAGTAATGATTTCCATCAATTTAGAGTTTCAACCGTACAGTTAATGGCTTAGTACAATGACCCGTAGAAAAGACGACACCTTTCCAAGATGCCTCCTGTGCGTGGTAACGAGCTCAAATCTTTCCTTGTCTTGACTTGACTGCAATAACCAAATGGTGTTTTCTTCATGCCTAGCAACTCGTCAATCATGAGATTTAATGTTTCTTTGGTCTTTAACAAATTTTGTTGCACTAATTGCAATGCAACATTGTGGGATCCTATTAACGTCAACTCCTCTTAAAAACCCTCCAGTTGACTCCACTGCAAAACTCTCCAATCGACTCCAATGCATAAATTGTTAATTTAAGTTTCTTTTGCTCTTTGCATTAAGAATGGTAATTTTGGAAGGTGACAAAAAGAAGACCATGAAACTTTAGACTAAAACCTTTATTATTTTAAAAAACTTCAGTGTTCATTAGAAGTGAAAGGAAAGTAGATACCTATCAGGGTCCTTAGATGTACACTAAAACCAGATATTCAATAGCTAGGAATCCAAAAAAGGAAAATCAATCATTATCTAGAAGGGGCACCAAACTTTAGTGGAATTGAGTTATGAATGGGTTAGTTTGGGATCAAAGGTAGGAATTTGAAATGGAAACGGCGTCCATATTAGTCAAGGCATATGTAAATATTTTGAAAATGATCTCAATTGTTATCACTAATATTCTTAACCTCTATTCAAAATTGTCATTTCTATTGCAAAGAACAAAATAAATTAAATTTTTTTTTTGTATATTGAACCCTAGGATCTTGCACTAGACCAATGTAAAAATGTGTGGAAGAAATTTCAAAAGCTTGGATGGCATAGATTGCAAGATGCTTTCATAAAAGTGAAGAAATTATTTTTTGCACCTTGCTCGACTAGCCATTTACTTGCTTTGAATCATCTTAATTTAAAATTTTGCATTATTGATTTTGAATTTCTAACTTTTATGTTGAAGAATTGAGTTCACAATCTCAAAAATTTACAAAAAATAAAAATTAAGAAATAAGCACTCTTAATTTTCACTCTTAAAACAATTGTTATGTAGAAATCAGTTCAAAAACGAAGGAAAATCTAAATTGTTAATAGCTCTAAGATAGAATTGGAACATACTAATTTCAACGGTGAGATTGTTCTCGCAAGAGATCTTAGCCTTGTGAAACTATTTTTTTGGAAAGTTGGAAAAATTGAGTTGAAAAATGAATCCTACAAGTTATTTTTTCAAGAAGATGCTCTAATTGCATGAAAAATAAGATTGTCCATAACTTTCACATAAAAAACCCAAATGGAATGAATTGAAGCTTCCAATGTAGATAAAACTACAATCTATAAGAAACAAAAAATTTCAAATATTTTAAATTTCTTTTTGGAAGAAGGGGGTTTTGCTTGCTGCACCTAATTAAAGGGCTTTTTGTGCCATCACTTTTGCTCCCAAACACTGATTAAAATAAAAACTATATTCCTAGAATGCTAATGCATTTTACTATCTTCACAAAAGTTTCAAAAATCATAATGAATATTGAGACTGTAGGAGCTTGCCTAAAATACATTTTCTCCTCCAAAGGAAAATTAGGACTTTAGAGGTTAAATTTGGTGTAAATTATGCACCATGACATAAAGGCTTTTTTTAAAACCAAATTGAGATTACTTCATAGATTTTTTCAACGTTATAGTTATATACCTTGTATAGACTCAGATTGTAAGAGGCCTTCATCTATACTAAATCCAATTTATAATTTGTTGTAGGAATTTACTCTAGTGATTTATTTTTCCTACTCCTAATTTTGTGGTGTGCTTCCTTGTCCTAGGCTCTTTGACAAAGATTGGAATTACACTCACATGAAGTCATAAAAGTCTAGAATTAGCTTGTGCTCTTTGTTTTGATGCTTCAATATTAGGTAATTGCAAGAATCTTGCTATGTAATTATTGTCTTGTCCTTTCACCTCATGGCTTGACCTACCGTTGCCTAAGGCTTGAAAGTTTTGCTTCCTTATATTGATCCCTAGCTTGACAAATTGTTGCCTTGCGGATTCAGTTCACATCATCATAATTCTTCTTTTGTTTTTTGAAGTCATTCTCTTATCCATAGGGACAAAGTAATGATCCAAGTTCTCTTGAGGTCTTCATTGTCCTTGTCAATTCTTGGATAAGGGAGTCATTGTCCATACCATCAAGTTCATAGACACTGACTTCAACATTCCTATTCAATGTACACATTCTTGTTCAATGCTCTCAAACTCTGGATACGCCAAGGAAGGACATTACATCACTATCAAAGGGTCAATTGCCGATAATCTTCAAACCGCTCTTGACATTCTTTCTTGTTAATGCTTTCTCCAAGGTCTACTAACCTAGTTAGCGAGCACAATTTTGGATGCCCCTTGATCTTTATTTTGAACAAATGATATGTTTCTAAATACTCAAAAGTTGTCTTAATCAGGCCATTCAACACGTTTACATCTAGTGGTTGCATTGCATGGCTAGTGTGTGATAGAAGTGTTAGTAGGTCTATGGCAACCTTTGTCATCATATTTAGAGTAACATGAGAAGCATGTCCATCAAGGATTTTATGCCACCAATCCTTGGTATTGGTAGATCCATTTGGCATGATTCTTAAAGTGATCTAACCACTCTTCAAAGATGTAAGTAGTCATCTAGGCTTTACTTGGCAACCCCATTGTTGCACCATCTTTGCAGCTTGCAATGTTGTTTAACCCTAGAACGACGCAGGGGATGACCCTGGAAATCATGCATTGTACAACCGTGAGAGTCATTGGAATAAAAAAATTCAAAAGTACGCTTTGGAAGTCAAGCTACTGTAGATGTTCTCCACTTTCCACAAAAAACTCCAAAGATGAATAAAGTAGGATGCTCTAAAAGCGACCGGCTTCTTCAAACCAACCCTACAAAATGATACTGAATAGATATGAGTTGGTCTTTAAATGGACCACTTTAGTCATTGATTAATCCCCCCCAAAAAGTATTCTTTATTGCAAGAACCAGCCATTGACCTTGATTTCCTCAAATCACTTTAGAAGTTGTAAGTGGACACATTTTGGAAGACCTAGGGTCACAAATAGGTACCTACAACATAAATCTTTGGAAATTCATAACTGATTCAAAAATGCTTCAAAAAATATGAAACCACTTGTATTACGTTCTTCATCCATTTTCCTTTCTCTGAAAAATGAGTGAAAAATATTTCTATTCATGCAAACCTACGAAAAAGGCGGACCAGCCCTTAAATGGTTGCTTTCAGAGCATCCTACCTTAGTTGTAGTCTTGTCCTACACTGGAGAATTCCTTGTCATTCATCCAACACTTATTGTCCGCAGCATCCTTCCTGGGTTAAGTGAACATATGAAGACATTCTGTCCAAATCTCCCAATGTTTTAAGGACAAGCATCACTGTGATCTCAAATATGTATGGAATGCTAAGCCTACAACAGAAGAGGAATGCGGAGGAACGGGAGTGTTCTACCCTAACTTGATCCAGACCCCTTCCCACTCGGAAACAGTATCTCCCATGGTGTGGCTACAAATTCTTTACAAATTGTTGAAGGTACATTCCTGTTTTCCCGAACATGCTTTTGGAAGCATTAGGCACTCCCTCCAAATGAATTTAGGACTGGAAGACCTGTACTCATTCAGCTAGTTCAATCTGACAATCTGGGTTCGGTGTCATTTTCCAGATGGCCATGGTCGAATTCTAAGGTATGTGCACAATCACCACTTGAAACCTGTAATTTCACGTGGCACAAATACCTTGCGAAATGTCAAGGGGGGATCAAGTACCCAAGTATTCCAGGCCGTTTCTCAACATCCCAACACGTGCATCTATTTTCCCGATACCGAACGTTACTCAGGAAGCTGCCGAGCAGGACCAGACCCGCTCCAAGGATTTGCTGCACTGTCTGCTCAGGATCCGCGACATCAATGATCCACCTCTATCAACAACGATCATCATGGATATTCACCTTCCCCGCGGCGCGGCGCGATTCGCACCTCACCAGCTTTCATCGGACGAGAGGCACTGGCGCGAGAGCGTTCCCCCGAGGCCTTCGGAAAAGGGAACGAATATGCCTTCTCAAGCTACAAAACCTCTCTCTCTCAGAAGCCAGGAATTAATACAGCTAGAATCTCCTCGAGGACACCGTCACCACACGGACCCCAGTCAAGACGGAAACAAGACCATCGGCCCTGTTGCTCACGAAACTCTCAAAAACGTGCCAGATCGAGTCTTAAATGCTACACAAGGGTTCAAATATCCGGACCAGTTCACTCAATGGGTCCAGGTCCAGTCCATCAAGTCTACTCGATCTCATCGAAATACCGCAATATCCAAGATCGACACTTAACACTCCAAATGACTATTCAGGTCGACCCATTCCCCATATCGAGTAGCAAACCTAATAAGAGCAGTTCACGTTCACACTCCCGTCCTACACTAACATACCATCCCCCCGCAGAGAACTCAAAACCGACCACCCAACACCACCACGCCTTAACAATTAACCATTAAAAAGGAGTTTCTCATTAAGATTGGCAAATCCACATCGGCCACACCCATGAGGCTCTGGCAGATTGGCAGAAAACCAGAAAAATAAGAAACAGAGGAGTAAAGTGATCTAACAGCAGCTTCCTGGACCCTGCCACACTACACTTTGTTACATCGACAAAACACTTCCTAAACAAACCCAGGCAGCTTGTCATTACAGCAGACACCCCGCGGCTCTTCCTGCACATAAATCCTCAGCTGCCTCCCCCACACCGTCGGACAGCTTCGCTCACTTGCCTCCCAAAGTTGGGAACTGCGCTTGGTCCTCGATCTTCGGCGCCGATGCACCTCCCCCAGCGCCTCCGCGGCCGCCGAACCTGCCGCCGCCAAAACCGCCGCGGCTCGACTCACGGTCTCCGCGACCGCCACCACCTTCGCGGCGCTCGCCACCCTCACGGCGATCGCCGCGACCACCGCGACCTCCACGACCGCGGTTCGAAGGAGGACCGTAGTACTTCTCACCCTCGGCAGGCTTCAGGAACTCGTTGATGCTCACAGGCTGCTCAAACACAACCAGCAACAAGTTTATAGCACACCCACCAACTGCTGCGCTGCACTGCCTTCTCGAAAAAGAAGAAAAACACCACCAAACCAAGCAACCGCTAAAACCCCTAAACAATGCACCGGGAAATCGTTACCTTTCGGGACTTCTCCTCTCTTTCGGCGGCCTCCCTCTTCACCTTCTCCTTGTCAGCACCCTGCACACAACACACACAGATGTCAACGTCGCCTCCACAACCCATGCGAACGTGCACCTGGCATCAGCCACGAAACTTCAGCTACAAAATCAGCGGAACAGTCCACACACCAGCTTGATGAAGATGTCCTCGTCCCGCTTCTTGTTGTCCACCAGCTGCATCTTCGAGAAGGACTTGTCCACCTCGACCTTCCTCTCGGCGGCCTTGGCGGCTTCCAGGCTCTTGCGCTTCTCCTCCAATACCTTCTCGTACTCTTCCAGAGTCATCTCCTGCACACATTCACAATAGACACCTCACGTCAACTCTCACCATCAAGAACACAGACCCACCAAACTCCCGCATGGTACGGACAAACACGAAGAAAACGAGCTCTCACATTGTCCTCCTCTTCCTCTTCCTTCTTCTCCGCTGCGCCTTCCTCCACCACCACCTCGGCGGAGGGCTCGGACTCGGGCTTCTTCTCGTCGACCACTGCTCCTTCCACGGCGGGCTTCTCCTCTTCCTTGACGCCCTCGACGGTTTCCCTGCAAATCCAACGACCGATGGTCAGCAGGAACAACCATCGAACAACTCCACAGAGAAAAAAGCCGAAGCCATCATAGCACAGAACTCCAGAGTCGGTCCCCCGTGTGGCTTACTGGATCAGTGCTGGGTCGACGTCCGTTCCCCAGTTAGCGCGGCCAGAACCAGCTCTCTTTTCGGTCTCATATCTGAAAGACGCTAGGTAAGAGAATGGAATTCAAATACGATTCACAGCCACGCATTCATGCAAGGCCCTGCTGCAAAATAGCTCGGACATTCAGCACAAGGATAATGCGCCCGAAATGGACTCCACTCACCGCAAAAGAGAAATCAAAAAAAAGAAAAACTCTTATTTGCAGCACGCCAGAGAAATCCACAAACCGCGGAAATCAAATGCACACAACACAGAAACTGAACGCACTCAGCAAATCCAAACAACGCAAAAAAAGGGGACCGCAGCTCACCCCCTAGGGTTCCCGCTGTGACGGTCAAACTCGCGCCTGCGCGGGCGCTCGTCACCTTCGCCGTATCCGCGACCGCGACCTCCTCTGTTGCGACCACCCTCGTAGGAGCGACCTTCGCCGTTCTCGATACGCACAGGCTTGTCGCCATGCGACCCGCGACCTCCCACGAAACCGTCCGCGTCGCGAGTGCTGCCGACATTGCGGTCGTTGTTGTAGCTGCCGCGTTCTCTATAACCTCCTCCCTCACGGGGGCCACCTCCTTCCCGGTCACCGCGACCGCCACGTCCTCCGCGACCACCACCTCGGCCGCCCCGGCTGCCATCATACTGGCCGCGCGGACCATCTCGCACTGAACAAACAACGAACAAAGAAACACGAACAAGGTCAGAACACACTCCGATGCCGACGCCACCGACACCAATCGCCGACGACACCCAAACCGCAATGCCACGATTCCCCACATGCACAAAACTCGACCCAACATGCAATCCGCACGCACAATCTCACTCACGCACTCACTCACTCCCCACACGCGACAACCAACCGACCGAGCTCCCCGATGACCATCAAAAACCTACGCACCCAACACACTCCCACGCCAATGGCGCCACGACCGAGGAACCCAAAACAGCCAATGCAAGGCCCCTCCCCATCCAATCCCCCCCATACACACACGTACCAGCCTCCGATGGCGGACCGGGCTTGGACGGCAGCTTGGCCGCCGCCCCCGCGGCCGGCTTCTTCGTCGCGGCGTTGGCGGCGTTGGCAGCCGGCTTGGCGTCCGTAGCGGCGGCGAGCGAATTCGCGCGCACCACCACCTGCGCCGGGTCCTCGTTCTCGTCGTCCCCCAGCAAGTCGAAGAAATTCTTCGTGGCCATGGCTGCTCGCGCCTCGGATGCCTGATCCGCGCCCCGTGGAAAACTGTCCCTACCACCAAAATCCCCTCAGGAGTCGGTCGAACCTAACGCTCACATCACCATCGCAGCGGCGGCCGGGCGACTCCAATCCAAGAATGGCGACCCAGGAACAAGCTCACTCCCATGAAAGAGACTGACGGAAGCAAGGCGGGCGAGCAACGACGACGGAAGGACAGAAACAAAAAAGCACGGAAAGCACGAGAGAGAGCGAGAGGGTTTGGGGTTGCAGGGGTATGAGCAGAGCGAACACGACGACGACCGGAGTTGTATTGGGAAGGACGTTCGGAGCTCTTCCTTGCCACCCCCGATCCTCTCTCCAAACCTTTTAGGGTTTCCTGAGCATCCCTAGCCTTGACACGTCATTTGCTGCCGCGTCATGCCCTAGAACTATTTGGGGCCCAGCCCTCATTAACTTACTTTGCATTTTATCTACAATAGAAATCTATTTTAAAAGCGTCTGAAGCTTGGTCTGAAAGGGCAGAAGGCAATGATCTTTTTAATTTTGCCTTTGTTGTGAATTCAATGACTCCATTAACCCAAAATTTGACAAGAGAAGACAATGGAGAAGACTTGAAGAGAACTTTGGATCATATTTTGTTTGTATAGATCAAGAGAAAGAAATCAAAAAACAAAGGAATAACTACGATGATGTGAACAGTTTGCAAGGCGACAATTTGTCAAACAAGGGACATCCAAGCCTGGAGACTTGGAAACGGTAGGTCAAGCCAAGACTGGTGAAAGGACAAGACAATAATTGCATAGCAAGATTCTTGAAGGTACCTCATATTGAAGCATCATCATTGTGGAAAATGAAGAGCACGAGTTGATTCTAGACTTTTATAACCTCACTAGCAGTTGGCATTTGTTATGCTAGGCATTCATCGTTAGAATTTTATTAGAGTTTTATATATTAGATAAAATGCAAAACAAAAACTTCAATAAATCTTCAAATAAAAATTATTAAAATCTTTGTATAATTTTGTTTATAAGTAAGCATTTATTGAAATGTACAATAGAAATTTATTGAATGATGAATGAAATATATGCAATGGTGAATATTATAAAAGATACACATTTATTGTAATGCAATCAAAAGTTGACTTAATTGTTACAAACAATGACAACCCAAAAACTTGGCGAATTGAAAAGAAAAACTTGTAAATTTCAAAAACTCCATGAACAACTTAATCGTTGTGAAATCCAAAATCGCTCCAATTGAATAAATTTCTCAAATCATTTGGTAGTAGCAGTAGAATTTTGAAATTATAAAAGCTATCAATACCTTAAATGAGGTTGTTTGTTTGTTTGTTTGTTTGTTTGTTTGTTTGTTTGTTTGTTTGTTTGTTTGTTTGTTTGTTTGTTTGTTTGTTTGTTTTGTTTTGTTTGTAGCGTGGACAACTTCCTGACCGTGCGTCCCCCGGCCACATGCTTGGTACCATCGGAAAGCTCTCGCCAAGGAGGGGTGCACCGGCTTGGTTTCGTGGCGTTTGGAGCGGTGGTGCAAAAGTTATTGAATTTCAAAGTGTTTATTGATTAAAAAATTAGAAAATTACTTTTACTTTGATTTTGGTGGCGTTCTTGCTACTGGGAGTGGAACCGGGAGTAGAACTGGGAGTAGAATCGAAAGTAGAACCAGGAGTGGAACCGGGAGTAGATGAAAATTGGGCCAACGGCACAGGGTCACACTAGTAAAAGTGATATTACAAAGGTAATTGCAAACTACTACTCTATTTTTGTAATATAACATTGTGTGAAAATATTATTTTTATGTATGCATGATTGAAAATATTTTTATAAAATATTAAAATTAATTATTTTAAAGACTTATTGAAATCATTATTATGCATTCTATTCAAATATATCAAAATTTTACTAATATGTGATACAATGGATGCTTAGCATAGGAAGCATGAGCACTATTATTAATTGTAGCATTTGTAATAGTATAGAGGGAGTTATGATTTTAGTAGTATGATGTGAGTATAATTCCAATCTCCATCAAAAAACTGAGGTCAAAGAAAGAGGCCGCAACATTAGAAGTAGAAAGAAACCGGGAAAGAAACGAAGTTATCAAGAACAAATTCCTAAAAGAAAATGTAAATTGGATAAGCTACAAATGAAGGTTTTTTACAATCCAAATAAAATGGTTAAAGTTATAAGGAGAGTTTTTGAGTAGGCAATGAAGGTAGAAGGACATTTTTTGAACTCAATTTTGAAATTATACAATGAAAGAAAAAAATAATGGAAACCTAATTATTCATTACTACAACATTCTTGTTGTAGAAATTCCTAATTTTCAATTTTCTATAAGAATTATATTTGATGTTTTGGATTTTGCTTAGGAATCTTTCGGTAAGAAATCCATCAGCATTTGCATGGGCGTAGTGGAAGATAACTTTATTTTTATTTGTTCCTTTGCATGACATTTGTGATGAGACTTTGATGGATTTTGCTTGAGATCCCAATTGGGGTGTAATTATTGTGGACTTCTTGGAGAGCCCTTTGAAGACTATTATGTTTTGTGGATTGTCCTTTAACCACTAAAAGCTCAAGGATTTGGGACAAAATACAAATGTGACATATAATATAAGTTCCAAACAAAATGGGATTGTCTTTATACATAAATTATATTCAAAACTAAGATTTGTATAGTCACACAAAAACTATAAAATAAACATCATTGCAAAGTATTAAGCATTTGCTTAGTATTATAAACTTTACTACATAGAGCAAGTGTTGATGTTTTGATTACTAAATCTTATGCATTTTTGGATAAATTGATTAAAGAAAATATTTTGACTAGTCATAAAAAAATTGCAATTGCTAAAGATACAAATTGTATTTTTGGTGAATTTTTGAAGTCAAATTTTCAAAAAACATTTGAAGCAAATCTATAAATAGTTAAAAAAATTGATTGTACGATATAATTTTATTCTTAATGCTTAAGATATTCTCTTTTGATGCAAACCTCAAAAACTTATGCACATAAAACATATTTTTTTAAAGAAGATATTTTTTTCATTTGAAAGTGTTGCCCAAAGCCAGACATCAACCATAAAGTGGTTGATTTGGGCCTACAAGTATTAAGGCATTATAAAGATTGATTTTTTGTGGATTTTTTGTCAAATTTCTTGTCTAGTTATAAAATGTAATAGTGATTTCATCCCAATTTTGTGTTGAGATTTTCATATAATTTTACAAAAATATTAAATGTCTTGAGCAATTGCATGTTAAAGGATTTGTAAAAAAAATCATTTAACCAAATGGATGCATTTTTTCTATTGAATTATGTAATTTGTTTTTTATTTTTATTCTTTTTGACGTTTTTAATTGGATTTTATGAAATTCAAATATATGTATGCCAATTCTATATTGTATAGTACAAGATTTGATAATTTTCCAACATGTCCCAAAAAAATCTCAATAAAATAGGAATGAGTGTGGATGATGGATTGAATTGGAAATCAAACGCCATGTTGGCTAGGATGCTTTGCTATAAAAATAAAGAAATTGTTTAGGATTTCCTAACAAGGCTTGAAGAATAAATTATAGCTTGAAGAACAAGGAGAGTTGGGAGACCAAAATATAGTCACTAAAGAGGATTGTAGAACCTCAAAAAGCTCCTTAGTAATTAGTAATGTTTTAGGTGTATAATTGCACTTCTATATTTTCTATATTGTTTGTGTACAATAAATTTTTATTAAATGTTTGGATTTTATAGTATGTATATAGTTTTAGACTTCTTCCCGACATCTTAGATGTGATGTGCCTGTAACATCTTTGTAAAAATATGTGATTGTAGTTGTCAAAGGCTATAATATTGATAAAAAGAATGAAAGTTGAAAAAATACAAAAAGATGACTATTTCATAATTTAATTTGGAAATTTTATACTATGTAAATTTAAAACATGTAATTATTAATATATCAACAAGCAAATCATATTCTTTTTAGTTAAATTTTTTGGACATATAATGCTTTTTCACAAAACACAAAAGAACCAATTTCTTAAGACAAAATAAAACTTTATTTTTTTGTATAAATTAGTGTAATATCCAATTAACTTGCCCAAATTTACTATTTTAGAATAAAAATTAACAAACGTACATAATATTCATTGAAATATCATATAATTCTTAGTCTTTATTAGCTAGAATAATGGATTTGGAACTTTTTGAATCATACAAATGGCAATGGTGCAACAAGACACTACTCATGACCTATACAAACAAAGAAAGGTTTGCATTTTATAAATCCCACGCCCAACCTTGAGCGACCTATTCTTAAAAAATAATTTGGCCACCTTAGTATTCCAATTTCTAGCCCTATAGACATGATGTTTAGCTCCCTATGTACTTAAAGAAAAGATGCATTTATGCGATCAATTTTTTATGATCCAATTGCAATTAATATCTCAAAGCAAGCATCAATTCTTCATATTGTTACCTTGATATTAGAGATTTTTCTTCATCAATTTTATGAATGCAAATTTAGTGGTCGTTTGTAGGAATATGCACTGATGTCCTTGCATTGGCTTGTAAGAGAAGTTGGATCCTCATCCTTCTATTCTATAGATTACTTGCATCTTTGGAAAAAAATTTAGATTTCCAAATTGATATCACACATCTCGTCGTCACTTTGCGATGTAATATTTGGGATCTCCTAACTTGCATGAAATGTAAAAATGTTTGCCCAAGAAGAATGATCTTCACATCATCTTCAGCACATGCTTTAGTAATCTTTCATTCATTGTGGGAGAGTATCTTGGGAGAAAGATTATTTAGTATGTAATAAGTTGGTTAGGAACGCTACTCATATAATGACAAAATTTTAAGATAAATGAATTTTTTATAGTCACTAAGAATTCCTTGAAGATCAATAAGTAAAATAGAACCTCACAAGGCCTTGCTTGGGCATTCTAGTATAGTCTTCTAAATATATATATATAATAAAATAAATATTTTTTTATGTTGCAGTTAATGTTGTGTTCCTCTTAGTGGGCTCTTTAGCTCAACAAATATATATATATTGATTATTTTATGATTATAAGGTTTTTTACTTGTACCAAAATAAAAATCCACAAAATAAAAAACTATTGATACAAAAAGAACAAATAAAAATCTTCTTTGGCATATAATACTTTTGTATTACATTAAATATAAAATTTTCAATTAAAAAAATTTAAGCTTTGGTTCTTTTGTATAAATAAAACCCAAATCCATTAGATATTTTTTAGCTTTTTTGAAGGGCTGTGAGTTCCTTGGGCTGCTAGAGTAGGGGAACAACCTTGCAGCAGTCCGCAATTGCTGGGTAACGTGGCAGAACGACTGCCACATCACCAAAAAAAAATTCAAAAAAAAATTTGACAGCGGATGTTCCTGATCTGCCAAGAGAACAGCATTGGGGGAGTAGGCCTGAAACGGGGCTTTGGTCCCCCCGAATCTCTTCTAATGCAAGGACTTTCCAAAATATAAAATCCAGAAACTACATAATCCAATTTCAATTTATTTTGATAGGATTTTTTTATAGGATTTTTTAAAACCTAATTATTTAAAAATCTAAAGATTTCTACAAAATAATACAGTTTAATTTGAAATATCATTTAAAATTTGGAAATACATCTAAAAACTATATATGATGAATACTATAAAATGGTGATATAATTAATGATGATGACTATTGACCTTTAAATATTTTAATGGTTATCTTGTTTATATGAAACATTAAAAAAAAAAAAAATTTAATTGGATTACAAATTGTTAATATTTTGGAGATCTTTTAAACTTTGTTGGTATTAAAGTTGATGACCATACAAAGGTAAATTTAACTCAATGGTTAGCATCATTAAACTTCTATTTTTCAAAGGCTTGACAAATTTAGTGGATGTTTTGCAAGGGCTTTTGTGATTGATAAATTGATAAAAGTTGTTGTAGATTTGTCAAATTTTGACATAGTTAATTTTATTAAAGGTTTCATTTTAAATCTTCATCATTTGGTGTTTACAAAAAAATTTGTATATTATAATTTACTTATAGGTAGATGGATGGATGGATCCTTTGATGTAGTTTTTGATGTCATTTGCTAAGTGGTAGAACTCCTCTAGTAGAGTAGATTTGCACTTTATGTTTGCTTGGTCTTGAAGCAATTTAAATTTTTTGGCCATATTATCAAAAAGTGATTGGGTGATTGCAAGAAACACTTAATGCGATATGTCACATCTTAGTATTTTATTTTTGTTTTGGCCATAACTTTTGTCTTTTAGCTCCAAATGACTTGAAGTTTACTGGGAAGCTATTCATCACTATTATATACCTTATCTAGTTTTTGAGGATTTTTCAAAAGTAATTTACTGTTTTTAAACAACCCCAAAAATTTCTCACAATGGCTGAATTAGGGGTTTTTAACACTAATTGGAACCCAAAAGAACGAATTTTGAGCTGAAATTTGGAGAGGATGGTCTCTTAGTAGACTAATAGCTACTATCCAAAGGAATTTTAAAAATAATTATTTTTATGTGGTGTAGAGGTCCACGAAAAGAGCTTCTTTGTACGTTTTTTTTCAAGGATATAAAACAATATTTTGGTGAAATTTTTGGTCGTATCTCATTACCAAAAAGTCTTTTCAAATAGTCAATTTTTATATATTAAAAAAAAAATCCTATTTTTTACAAATTTAAATGTTAGAAGTGGTATTTTCTTCACCGGAATTCTATGTGAATTCTATGTCCAAAAGTCCGGTGAAGAAAATACCACTTTTAGCATTTAAATTTGTAAAAAATAGTTTGTTTTTTTAAATATAGAAAGAAGCTCTTTTTGTAGACCTCTATACCACATAAAAATAAGTATTTTAAAAATTCCTTTGGACAATAGCTATTAGTCTACTAAGAGACCATCCTCTCCAAATTTCAGCTCAAAACTCGTTTTTTTGCACTTAAATGGTGCTAAAACCCCCTAAATCAGCCATTGTGAGAAATTTTGGGGTTGTTTAAAAATAGTAAATTATTTTCAAAAAGTCCTCAAAAATCAGGTAAAGTATATAACAGTTATAAATAGCTTTCCTATAAATTTTGAGTCATTTGGACCTAAAACACAAAAGTTATAGCCAAACAAAAATAAAAAATTAAGGTGTGACAGAATGCAACAAATAGTACAGGTGTTTCTTGCATTCACCCGATTTATACTTTGAAAAATGAAATAATGTAATTGGTAACAATTTGAAACTTTTAAGAATTTTATATTGTATTAAATAAACTATAGAATAAAATAGTATTCAATCGTGATTTAGAAATCTTAGAAAATGAATCTAAAGTAGTAGCCTATAGTAAAAATTAGTACATGCTAAAATTATCTCTCTCAATATATTGTCATAGTTGTGTTTTTTTCATGCAAGACTTTATACATAAATTTAACATAGATTTGGAACTAGAGTAGTAATGGAATTTAGTGTTTGTAGTACTAATTTAAAATTCTAATGCAAAATGTCAACTAATATCACTAATACTAAATGTCAACTTGAACACTAATTGTCAACTAAATGTTAATAACAATGAGTCACACAATAGGATAAATAAAAATAAATTTTGTTATTAATATTGTATTATGGTGACTTTGAAAATCAAATCTAATCCAAGACAAGCCTTACCTCAAATTACAAAACGTTTTGGTTCATATTTTATTTAGATTTGTCTTTCTACTTTAAAATTCACAATATCACTAGTACAAATGCATTCTAAAAAACTATGGCCTAAACTATTTTTAAATTAAATCTATGTCATTGTTTAATACAATTGTGCAAGTTTTAACACAAATTTATATATTTATACAATATCAAATTCTCATATACTTTGAATTTATATTTGAATGGTTTAAATAAAAAATTTCAATGCAATCTTCTACATTGCTTTTGATTGAATGAGTAAAAAGAACAAGTTTGGGCACTAAGAAATTCTACAACTTGATTAAGATAGAAATTGTTTTATTTTTATTTAACCTTGTTTGTTGAATGTTGATTTTACTCTAGTCTAAGTGTAAAATTTAAAGTGATAGCCTTGCATTGTTTTTAATATATGCTAGCATGATTAAATGTTTGGAATTATCAATACCTTAAATGAGGCTGTTTGTTTTGTTTTGTTTTGTTTTGTTTTGTTTTGTTTGTAGCGTGGACAACTTCCTGACCGTGCGTCCCCCGGCCGCGTGCTTGGTACCGTCGGAAAGCTCTCGCCGAGGAGGGGTGCACCGGCTTGGTTTCGTGGCGTTTGGAGCGGTGGTGCAAAAGTTATTGAATTTCAAAGTATTTATTGATTAAAAAATTAGAAAATTACTTTTACTTTGATTTTGATGGCGTTCTTGGTACTGGGAGTGGAACCGGGAGTAGAACTGGGAGTAGAATCGGAAGTAGAACTAGGAGTGGAACCGGGAGTAGATGAAAACTGGGCCAACGACACAGGGTCACACTAGTAAGGTCTTAAGCTACACACTTGAAGTATTTATGTGAAATATTTCCTACTATAAGGTACCATAAATGCAATGGATTATTTTGAATCTAGTATTCCATCAAAATTGCAAATGATTTCGCTTTAAATACCAAGCTTATTGTTTCAATCTTGTTGCTTCAATCCATATAATTAAAAGATATTTTGATAAATACTTGAATTACTTTTTCAAGAGTGATTAATTCCAACTAACAAATATCCTCATATAATGGAGTGTATTATGTTGCAAAGTAGACAATTCAAAATGACACTATTAACATATACATAGGTTCACGCATAGGTTGTCTTAGAGGACTAGGTTGGTGACTTGTACAACTCAGGCACTTGTAACTTGCTTGTTTCTATTTGCTTGAGGTTTAGAATTTGGAAAATGCAAACATGCCACTTTTGACCATTTTTTTTTTATAAATAATATATTGATTTTCTTCATATTCATTAAGTTTTTGGCAAATGAATCTCATGGTTTTGGCAAATGAATCCCAAATGAAGAAATGGGAATACTATATGTCTTCATATAATGTGTTCATTATACAAAAATTATGTATTTATAAGAAGAACTTTGAATTGCATGAACAAGAATTTAACCCCTAATAGAGTGGATGATGAATTTCAAGAGATTAGTATTGGAGCTATACTAAACAAATAATGAATATCAAAGTATATTGAGAAAGCGATTTTGTCTAGATAGATAGAAACTCTGGTCTTCGAAGAAAGCCGGCATAAATAAAGTGTCTATTTGCAATGACAATGAGCTAATGTCCACCGGATCAAGGGCCATTGATGCAAAATTTTGTCTATTATGTAGCAATGTAAATAGTTTGGTCATTGGATGGTTCAATTTTTTTGTACAAGGTGCTGAATCAAATTATATAGAAATAGAAAGATTTAAATAACTTATAAAAATGAAGATCTTCCAATTGGATTCATTTCAAGCTATAATTTTGTTTGCGTCAAAAGATCCTCAATATTTAGATTTCTATCAATACTTTTAGGAATTATCTTCTGAGTGCCTAAGTTGCCACATTTTAGTGTTGATAAAGCCTTGAAGTTAAACCAAAATGATTCAAACCACTATTTGTAGTCCTTGATTTTAAGATGTATAATCAATTAGGTCTATTTTGTGCACCAAAAACTATTTAATTATTTAATTTATTTATCTAATCAACCTACTTTGTAAATGGCTCCATTGCAAAATTGGAAGTTCCAATGTAGAGCCTCCTTGAAGTTGAGTCTCAAATACATTTGATTTTGGGAAAATATCACATTACAAATTTTTTTTAGAATTGATTCTAAAATACATTAAATTCATTGTAGTTGTATATGTTATTTCTATTAACAACATATTTGTTTCATGACCATAATTTAAAGTTTTAACATGTAAACAAAGGATTGAGAGCCTTTAAAAAATATCCAAATTTCTAACCTCCTTGTGATCAAAAATTGTATTTTTTCAATCCATTTATGAATATTGTTGTGTTTGCTTTTTTCATGTGATCCATTTCACATTTAGTTTAAGACCCTATATTTACAATTTGCAAAATATTGTTAAAATCTATCAAAGTTTTGACTTTTTATTGTGTTTCAAGGCATGGCTAATTGAACTACCCCAACACTCTTTATTCACAATGTTTTTTGGTTAACATTATGATTATCATGACTTTTTTTACTTAGAACATTTTCTAAAACGCTTTAAAGAGACATTGGGCTTTTAGAGGTTAATTTATTGGATTAAGATCTTGGCTTGAGGACTTAACTTGATATCACAACTCACAGATAGTATTCAACAACTAAGAGTGGTGATATCAAATTATTCCAAGATCTAAGGCAAAAACCAGAGTTCAATATAAGATCGTTAACAAATGCAATGCACCACTTCATTGTTTCATTGTGGCCTCTCTATGTAAGGTAGGAGGTATATTAAGTGCCTATTTACATTTAATCCAAGTCGTTTTAGATTTTTTGGACCTTCATGAGATTAGTTACAAAATTTTCATGTCAAAACACAATGCTCCGTAAATGCGTCCACCTCCTGAAATGTACACCACTTGTACATCGATGGTGCATTAAAGTAAGCAAAATGTTCGTCAGTGGTAGAGAGCAATATACCCACCGGCAAGACACACTGCTTTTTGGCCGCCAATAACGATGACAGTCGACGAGAAGGATGAGATAAAGCACCGGATAGAGATATCATCGACCAAATATCATCCAGAAGCTAGCAGCCTCACATTCTCATCGACGGGGCATCAGTCGTCGGGTCCCCAGCTCAAATTCAAATTTGAATTGGGCGCGCGCCCTTCTTCCCTCCGACCGGACCCGGCGAAACTACGGGTCATTCCCCCACAGCGTTTCAAATTTTCTTCGCGCGCCCGCCCAACCGCCCCGCTGTTGCTTTGGGCCACCCCCGCTCTGGCTCAGTCTGTATACACTCCAGCCCCCTCCTGCATTGTCTTTCTCGCCTTCCCTCGCAATCTGCCGTTGCGCTTTGGAGCATACCTTAGTGCCACCTGAAGTAGCTTTGCCGCGTGCCTTCGGCGCCAAGAGTTTCAACGGATCAAGTGTCGAGCGATTTGGTAGTGTATGGAGCGAGGTGGAGCATCTTGGAGGTGACAGTAGTATCTGTGGTTCTGTAACGGATTGGATATTGAGCTTCGACTCCGAATTTGATGCCGGAATCGTTCTTCAGTGGATGGAGGTGAGCTTCTATCCTTTTTGTGTTTTGAAGTTGAAATTGAGTTTGGTGTTTCTGAGCAGTGCTGCCATTTGTGGTGGATGTTTATGCTTTACTGGCTCTCACACTGAGATGAAGTGGTTTTTGAAGTGTAATGTCTAACAATCCGAAATCGGGTTTGTGTTTGTGATCATTGTGAATACTGAGAAACAACTTACTCGTTGTGTTGAAAGATAGAAGGAGCGGGTGTAGTACAGGGATCTCGTCAATCACCTCGATTGCAACCCCATTTCCGGTGAAGATATCTTCACTGGAGTGTTGGTATACAGGTGTTGTTCATTCTGTTTGAAGGAGATCGGTGCATGATGAAGAGGAGTCAAGTCGAGGAGGATAATTGTGGCCACTGGGTGTATGAAGATCAGCATCCAGAGAGTGGAACCCTAGGGCAGAGTTCAATGCCAAGAAGCTTTGGCACGACAATTACTCGGAGGTCAAGGTTTCTGAGAACATCGAGCAGGGATTTTACCGCGGGAATGACACTGGTAGGAATGGCCAGTCGAGTTGAAGAAACTTGCGACACACTTCAGAGAGCACGGACGGATGCGCCAGCTGCGCTTGTGGCGACCGACAATCGGATGATGAGCTCGACAGTGTCCGGGACGAATGACAAACCGAGCGAACCCCGCGATAGCACTGGAATTATGATGGGTACAACGGAGGATCCTATGTTTGATATCCACGAGGACCAAGTTCCTGGATGCGTCCAAAGTGTGGTGGATGATTTAAGCCATTCAATTACTTCCGATTCGTCGCAAGAGCTTGTGTCAGCTGCAGATACAGTCGAGCCACAGCGAGATAATGGTGAAGATGATCGTGACAAGGAAAATTTGGATCCCCTCCGCAGCACGGGTGTCTTGCCTCGTCGCAGCCCGTTGCCTGAGTGGTTCCCGAGGATACCGTTGCAAGATATCACTAACGTCCTCGCTGACGGTCTGGTGAGATGCCTGATTACATCTGAATTAATACGACTTAGAACTCTGTCGGCATTCTTCTTCTTTAATAACGAAGACGTTGTTTGTTAACCTTGAATTTATGTGGCGTTTAGATATGATTTACGTAGTGGAATAGTATCCATCTCAATTATCCACATAACATTGATAGATACTAATTACTTGAACTCATTACTTGGGCATGTGTTCCTTGCAGGACGATGAACAGCCACAACCTAAGAAGAAGCGCAACAAGAAGATAGGCTCTACTGTAGTGCCAACGTTGTTGTCACTACGTAATACTCCTGTACAGAGTGCTCCAACCAGTACCCTTCCCAAAGCCTTCAGCTGCGCTACCCCGAAGCAAGCGTACAATCTCAGGAAGAATTTCCGATGACCGGATCAGTCACTGCATTTGTGCCTTATTTGTCAAGTTTAAAGGCAAATTGATTGGTGTGATCATTCAGTATAATTTCAGGAAGCAGATGAGTAATTTACTTCTGGTGAGTTCCTCCTAGCGTCTGTTTGATAGTATTTTTCATCATCTGATGATTTACCTCGTACTTGAGAGTTGGACTCACACCCAGCTTTGGCAATCATTACTGTCAATACCAATAATAGCCAAATGCTGTTAGAGTGTGACCACCTTGTAGATCTTGTAGTACTCCATGGTCGAACTGCTACCTAGTTGTGTCGTCTTAGAATGACTTAAACAATGTCTCCTCAATTTTGTTAGTCGGCACATTAGGTATTGAATGATAATCGCCACAAATCAATGGCATCATCATATTGCTGTTAGTGCAGGCATACTTGTAACCCAAAGGGTCTACGGTATATTAAACACATTGCGTAATTTTCAATGCACTGTTCATTAATTTATGTGTCACCTATTTGGATTCTGCACACCAGATCTGGCATTGCCCATTTGACCTCAGCTCGGGCGTGTGGGTATTCTTTGAGCGATGTATGATTGTTGCTACCTCGTCAGAGTGTATTTCATAAGCATAGCTGTTTCACTTTACGGAATGTTGCTGTTCACAGAATGAAGATCGAGTGCACCAGCATCTTGTTGCTTACTTTCTCATCATTCGATCTAGTGTACTGCAATGAGTTACGCGTGATTGTATCAAGTCTGTGCATGCGTATAATGAATTAAGAGATCCGAGAATAGCTCCAGCTCTAATTTTGTTGACGGCAGTGTTCCATCCTTAAATGTCTCTTGCTTCCTGTTCGCAATCCCCCCCTCTCCAAGACGGTACAGCTCTGATTCACAATTTTCGTATAGACAACCATCCTGCAAGAGAACGAACTTTAGAGCTTTGAGTAGACTGGGCTCACATCCTTTTTGGAGCTACAATCGCTCCAATTTAACGGAGTTGACAATGCTACCCCCCAAAATGAAGAATTCGCCTTCCGATGTGATGAAAGAAACTATGCTCATTGCAAAGAAGACAAGATTTCGGATGCCCTACCCCGCAACAGACTCCAAAACAATGATTTCCCAAATTGCTGAAGAATCTCCGAAAATCAGACCAGCCCACCTTACGAGACTCAACCACGACGGGTAACATACATCATCCCTCTACCGAGACTCAGCTTAAGTTATCTGCTGAGAGGTAGTCTGCCTCGGTGGGGAGTCTGACTGACCTACAAATACAGACCTTCCTCTTCCCCACTACAGTAACATCCTCCTTCTCATGTTTTCTGATGTTTTTCTGTGACGAAGCTTAACTCCTGCTCTTGACCGTTGTCCGTCACCACCAAGACCCGTTGAGCTTTGCACGAACAGGTATTTTGCACCTAAATCCTTCTGTCGTTGTGTAATGGATCATAGTTTCAGATGTAAGTTTTGTGATAATGACCCGGTTCAGACGAGTGCTTGGAAAAACTAATTTTCAAAGGTCATTGTCCAGTGAAGTGTTTCGACATAGGGTTTGTCCACGACTTTCATCTGAACCATGCCTAAGTAATGAGCTGCACTAATGATTTGGATTTGGTATGCAAAAGTTGCCATTGTTTATTGATGGTTGAAATTTTTTCCTTACAAAGCAGATCATGGAGCATCAGAGGATGGTGGTGTCACCCAGAAGTGAGAGCATGGGATTCAAGATGCTCCAGATGGGATTGCGATCTTGGTTTGCGATGAAAGTGGTGCCCAAGAGATACATCAGCGTGGACGTGGGAAAACAAAACACGACGCGGTATTTGATCCCCATCCCTTTCTTGACACATGCGGAGTTCCAGAAGCTTCTGGAGGATTCGGTCGCCGAGTTTGGACATTCATACGCAGGGGCCCTGCGGCTCGCATGTGAAGAACAGGAGCTCCAGAATGTGTTGCATCACATTGGGCTCACTTTGTGGGCCACCAAATTGGTAACTTGACACCGGTCATTGTAACCACCAACATGGTATTGCATGGGGCACTAGATAGTCAGAGGAAATTGAAAAAAGGATGTAGTAATGTAACTACAGTAGTCTACAACTAATATTGTCAGAATATAAAGCATATGAGAGGAAATTAAAGGATGTAATGTAACTAGTCTACAACTAAAATTGTCGGATTATTAAACGTAGGAGTGTGGTTCATATTAGTTGAAATAACCTTGGATGAGCCTTCTTGGACATTGAAATTTGAGAAGGGACTTTACGGTAGAGTCTTTTAGCATATATTTTTGGGACACCATATAAATAAACTATAATTTTTGAAGTGTTGAATATGCTCAAAATCAATCACATGATTTCATGTTTAGAGAATGAAATTTTAAAGTGGGAACCTTGATAGGTGCACAATTTCATGACATTTGAGGATGGAGATGAACTAGATGGATGAAAACTAATTTATTTTCATCCGGTCTTGGATTTTCTTTTACCACTATGGGACCATTTAAAAAAATAGGAAGTCTTGAGGTATTACTAAGAGTTGGTGCAACATATGCTAGTACAAATTGAATCAAATCTTGGAACATGATAAAAGTGTATGGGGAACTTTTCCAAAGGAGATTTTGGTGGGTTCTTGGGACATGGTCAAAGTGTGCAGAGCATAGTAAAAGCATGTAGGGAACATTTACAAAGGAGATTTTGGTGGGTTCTTGAGACATGGTCAATGATTTTATGGAATGCATAAACATCAAAATCAAAGTTATCATACTTATGGCACAACATGCCTAGACCCAATCAATGCTTGGACCAAGGGATATTGGAAAATACTTATTGAAGAGGATAGTCTGACCAATGAATATTTGGGTTAGAAAGTGGGGACTACACTATTTTAAGGATGTTTTGGCAAAACATTAGGGAACATAGCATCCAGTGGTGTAGATGAAGCTATTATAAAGCTCTCTACTTGTTTAAAAGCTTAAAGTTTAGTGAGATGATGTCTAAGGATGGGTTTCATTCAAATATAATTGTATAGGAGTGAGTATTCACCCATGCTAGCAACAAAAATACGCTAGCAACCTCTGTACCATCTTGTACGGCATCCCTGGTACAACACCATACCCATGAAAACGCGCCTAGAGAGCTAAAAACGAAAAAAAAAAATCAAGAATGAAGCACTTCTAATGATGTTACGACAGAACCTTCGTGAAAAGATCTATTGACACACCTCGACATAGACTATCTCCCTCGCAATGTCTTTGTACACAGGAGCCACAAATATTAATACTATACAAGAAATAATAATACTATAAAAGAAACGGTTCAGTTCAGCATCATAGGAGGTCCAGTTTGCAACATTCGCTTGAACATGTCCATTCCAAATGATGAGTCAGAGGCGCTGCAAAAGAGACAAAAAAGAAGAAGTTATAACTTGTGCAAGAAAACACGTAACTGACGTTAAATAGAAAGCATTTAGGTCAAGACTCGATTGAAATACTAGACAATAAAGGTTCCTGTTGAATGTCCCTCTTGTACCTGGGAATAGAGATCTCGAAGGGGAATGAGATGATCAGATCCGGTTGCAGAACTGGAGGAATATGATCCTTTTTCTCGTTCACAATCGACAAGACTTGGGTGACGACTTCTCGCAGGGCAGCCTCAAGTGCTGCATGCCGTCTGTGTCGTTCATCTGTCATTGTTTCTGGTTGTGAAAAATCAATAGAAACTCAAATCACTGAGCTTGGCAGCACCCAAAAATGCAGTATATAACGTACAGTAGATTACATGGAAATCTGGGACACTTTAGATTGCCCAGGTAGTAGCAACAAGAAATCCTGCAAAAAATCATTCTTTACTAATTGTACCTCATTTTTTATATTAATTATCCCTCATGTTACACCAGTCCAAGTAATAAGAAAGAGCACGAAGGAGGTGGTGCTTAAACGGCTCCTATGGGGCAAGCTAAAAATATTCAGATAACAAGGTTTCAAGTTACTTCTTTGAGGTGAAATGGACATTTGTTACATCAAAAGTGTCACAAAGTGTCATAAATCCAATAGATTGTTTTAAGCTTGTTCTCTTACCCTTGGTGCACATGATCTTAATTCAAATTCTAAGCTTGTTGCTTTGACCTGTACAATCTAAAGTGGCCCTCAGTTACCCCCCAAAAGGCCTGGAATAGGATGCCTGCACAACTCCAAGAAACAAATATATAATTCAAGGATGTAAACAGAGTGTCTGACAGAAATCCACCTCCAGTGTCCCCTGATCGCGAGGATTTTTTGGCCTGAAGAGGTGCAGGGGGGATTACTTGAAGCTGAATATACCATTGCTCCCAATATAGTCGTTCAACCTTACTGAACCACGCCACATTTTTGCTTCGTGTTTCATAGAATGATAGACATACCTATCACACCAAATCTCGCTTCAAAATTTGGCACGGAAGGTTCGAGGTTGGAATGAGAAACAAATAAGCAATACAAAGGGAGGGGGTTTCTGAGTGGCAAACCTGAGACTTTTTATTTGGATTCTTTTCAACCCATGCCAAGAAATGATCAATTTTTTCCTCCACTTTCTTCTCTGTAAGCGCATCTCCACATTGTACCTGGTGACCCCAAATTCACAAAACTTAGCACAATATATCTTGGTATCTTAATGTCTCCTAATCCAGTAGGAAAGAAGTTCACTACCAAGACTCCCCAAAGACCAAGGATTCATGGTTTTCAAAATGACCAATTCGATTGATCACAGTGAAAAATGGGGTCAAAATTTCATATCACCAGAATCAATGAAGAACATTGCATGCGTCGGTCCAAAAATTAAAAAAATCGAATAAACTAGAGTCCCCATGTGATCTACTCAAAACTGCGAAACTAAACATGAGGACCAATTTGGTCCTTTCGGTCCTTTAGGGTTTAAGGATTAGCAATTTCCTAATCCTTAAACCCTCTCCAAAGCTTCGATGATCATTCAATCATCTACACCAATCCAGAAACAGGACTACATAGCAACCTCAAGCAACAGGAAAGATGAGGTCAAAACATACGTATGTGGTCTCAAGGAAAATCTCCGAATCAACCTCACGAGGTCGAACCAATCCAAGTGCTCGATTGAATAGTATTGTGTGTAGAATGCCTGCCAAGAGAGGAAATTAATCAGCAACAGATACAACAGAATTTCGGTTCTCTAGTAACAAATGTGAGAGCATGCTTTCCAGTCCATTACTCCTGAATCAAGTCACAGTACAGACTACCCCCATTAACCTTTTCTCCTAAACTCTAATAGTGGGTTTCTGTCTTGCACTAGATCAGCAACCCTTCTGCCATTCTACCAGAACTTCCGAGTTCAAAAGGAACTGATTCATGCAAGAAAAATGATCGTACATCTCAAAACTTCCCGAATCTGATAATGCTCCACTTCCTGCGCCCCAAACACATTTCCTTCATCAACACACAACCCTATATTCGAATAATTCACGAAAAAAGCTTCAGAATGCTAAAATTTACGGCATGGAGTGGGACTTACAAGCTCCTTGAGGTAGAACACTTCACAATTCATGGTCGGAGGCTGTGAACTGTGCGATGAATTGCTACCACACCTGAATTTCACGTAATACTGCGATGATGAAGGCGTTGGAATCTGATGCCCATGAATTTGACATTCAAAATCAAGCAGCAGTCGATTCTCGGGAAGTTGCAAAGAGAATTCTAAACTCTAAAACCCTAATTAGAATTGCTGGAGAGGATCTGAACCCTCTTGATTGTCAATTGCCTGATTCCGGGTAGAGTTTGTTATCGTCTTCAGAGAGTTGTGGCGTGAAACATGAAGGAGTGCCGTGGTGTATGGAAAGTATAAGTTACTCCAAACTAAGAAATTTAAAGCCTGTACATTTAAGGACATCAAATGTACGTCAACGTTACATAGTGTCAGTTTTTGGACATTAATTTTGGGTGTTGGTTTTGTGTATAACTTACTTAGAGCCCACTTCACAGGAGCGGTAGGAAGATGGGCAGCAAGAACATCTCTTTATTGTGATAAGTTGCTTATGGTAGTAGGATTTCACACTAGAGAAGCAAGAAGGAAGTATACGGATGATAAGGTCTTTGATGTCTCTTGTCACTGAAAATAAAACTCTTCCAGTTTCTGGTTGGAAGGTGCTTTTTTTAATCTATTATAAACTATGGCTTTGCATTGTTGTGCACAACTGTTGATGATTGTGTTGTAAGATAGAATTTTTGATTTTTTAAATTATTTATCTTTTAAAAAATAATTTTAAACCAAAAGAAAAGACATTAACAAAATACAAACAAACAAACAAATCAAACAATTTTTTTTTAATTTTGATTTTATTCTCTCTCTATTTTTTTCCAACAATGCTAACAATGCCAACGACCAAAGTTTCAATTTCAATTTAGGTAACTCCTTTGTGATATGAATATTATCAATAAAATAAATAATAGATTGTTGATACTATTATGCATTCATTATATCTATATTGTTGATTCATGTAGACTAAGTATTTTTACTTTTGTTGCATTGATGTATAATTGCATGAATTTTCTTAGTTAACGATTCCGCAGTAAATATAAAATTAGATGAAGTGCACTTTACATTTTCAAAACATTCATCATCCCCCCAATTGTGATGAAGTTTCTTTTAGCTTGCACTGCCATTGTATAGCACCTTGAATTGATTTTGGCCATTTTTGAAAAACAACATTTATAAAATATTGAAAAACTTTTCAAAAAACTGTTACCCCTAAAGGCCCAAGGCCCTTTTTTTTTGCCAAAAACCCTTCAAATTGCCATTTTTATAGCAAAGAGTAAAATAATTTGAAAAATGTTTTTTTTTGCACTTCTAACCATAGGATCTTACACCTAATTAATATGAAAATGTGTAGAAAAAATTTCAGAATTTTTGACCGCATAGATTGCAAGACATTTGCGTTTAAAATGAAAAAAACAAAATTTTCAACACATCGTGGGACTAGATTTTATGACTTTGAACATTTTTAACTTAAATTTTTTGCAGTATAGAGTTTTGAACTTTAAATCTTTATAGTAAAGAATTGAGTTGAGAATCTAAGGGAAAAAAAAATCCAAAATACTTAATTTTCATTATTAAAAAAATTGTTAAATAGAAGTAGGTACAAGATAGAAGGAAAATCTAAAATATTTATATCTTTTATATGGAATTGAAAAGCACTAATTCCAATGCTAGGATTGTTCTAGAAAATAAACTAAACCTTGTGGAATTTTTTTTTGAAAAATTAATAAAATTGCATTCAGTTTCCCGAGCACCGATTGAAAAAAAATTGTTTTCCCACAAAGCTTAGCATTTTTTCTATCTTCAAAAAAAGTTTTGGAAAACCACGACAAAAATTTAGCTTGTAGGTACCTGCCCGAAATCCCATTTGTTCCCCAAAGGGACAATGGGCTTTTAGGGTTAATAGAATCACCATGTTGCAAAAAATTGTGGCAAATAAAATGACCTTCCAATCCTTTCCATACACCACATGAGCCTATTCATGTAACTCTTTGTACCACTCTTTTACTAAAATCTCAAATTCCTCAAATATAGATTTAGTCTAGTGTCAATCTACATAAATAATTACAAAATAAACAAATAGACAAATAGACAATTTTTCTCACTTGTCAATTATGACTTTCTTTCTAATGCACTTCTTGTGTAAAAGTCTAAAGAACAATGTTTCTATAATCACTACAAAGGAATGGGATGTTTTAAGTGAGTTTTTAAGTATAGTCCTAGACATAAGGTTTTAAATAATGACCTTTAAGGCATTTTTTAGCAAAATTTTATTAGAAACACATGTATTTCTAATAAAGTTTAGTGTTATAGTTTGTAAATTACTGTATAATATTACAAATATTCAATGTTTCTCTGTGAAAATTACAAATGTTCAACTTGTAATCAACTTTAGAAAGAAATACACCCATGTCTTTAATCCCAGAAGTTCCAAGGCAAAAAACACTCCAAATTATCATTTCCAATGCAAAGAGCAAAAATTTTAAACATTTTTTAATATCCCACCGTAGGATAATTAAATTTTTTAAAGCTAAATGGTTGTGGAAATTAATAAGTAACTTTGCTAAATCCAAGGGTAACTAACATATGAGAATCAAAATATTGAAAAAATACATGTACATCTTGATTTTGGGGACAAGTCCATTAACTAGTGTCAAACCCAAATTCAATCTTCTAAGTTAATTTTAATATTAAAGGAGGGACACTATGAAAAGTAATGAGTTCATTGAAAGTCATGACTATCACTTTGGTATGCAATGAAGAAACTATTCAGCTTCTACTACTGTTTGAAGAGGTGCCCAAAGTTAAGATAAAATATTTAAAAATTATTGAGGAACTTAAAAAATAAATAAATTGATGAATCAACGATTTCAATTTCAAAGAATAATTCTTCAAAATTGTGCCAAATGTAAACTCACTCTACAGAAACCAAACAAAATGAATAAATCTTTCTGTATATTGGCAAAAACATAATCTATAAAAAATATACTTCTAAAAATTTTATTTCAAATTTTTGTGATTTTTTTATTTGGTGCTCGAGCTCAACTATTTTGAACTTTGTGTGGCTTAATCTTTACTATTGGGCATTGATTTAAAAAATTTTGTATTCCTAAAAGTTCATCTGATTTGTATCTTAAATTAAAATTTTAAAAATCATGCCAAAATTGAGATCATAAGAACTTGGCAACAAACCTTCAATTCAATCCATCCAATTAGTAAGTTTTTAAAAGTAAACTTACGAAGATGCCTATATTCAGATGGAAATTATGAAAGAATCTCATTATTATTTTTGCAATAATTACCTTGTGAATTCTTTGTTAGGAATTTGTAAAGAGACTATTGCATGTGGCGCAGAGTTTTGTTGAAAAAGAAAAAATTAACCTTCAACATTTATTACTTTTAATGAAAGCTGCTCTATCCATTGACACTTATAATCAACTCACCTCTATGACCATTGTGGCTTTTACTTTGTACCTTGTCCAGATTTGTTGCTCACTACAAGCTTGTTTTCTACAAGAAAGCGACCTAGATTCCCACATTCTTGTGTAGGTTAAAAATAGTTGCCAAGATCTTTCGTAACTGAAATAGGCTACCAAAATTGTCAATCATTAGATGACATTTGAGAGCATTAGAGGGCCATTTCAGGCCCATTCCCAAATCTGGCTTGATTATGTGATTTGTGGTACAGGTTGTCGGAATTTTTTTTTTGCAAAATACAGTTTTGAGCAAATAAATTTTTTTATTTATTTTCAAAAATGACGTGGCACACCAATGGCTACATCAGCCAGCTGCTGCAGCTGCGTTCCCACAATCTAAAATTGTAGGGAACTCTCCGGAAACTCATGGTCTTTCACATAACATTATTAACGTTTCCTTGGGGGTCCCCTTTTGCTCCCCCAAAATTAGGAGCCCCCCAAGCGAATGACATGCAAGTCACTAACAAAGCCACGACACTCTACAAGGGCTGAACCAATGAAATTCTCATAATTATAATTGAAGTTCGCCCCAAGCATCTAGAGAGGAATGATCCTTCCACCTGGGGGGGATCAATTCAGCTGTTAAAGAATGTTATGAATGGCCTCAAATGTCATCTAATGCTTTAATGTATGTCACAACTTGCTTGCAGAAGAGCATAACCCTAGTATACCAATTGAGCTTGGTTCCAATATTAAATTGTTTAAATTACTATTGGATCTTGTTGTAAATAAAATGGAAATTTCAGATACTCAGCACATGCATTTTTATGGACATCTTATGAATTTTCACAATGTTAAAACAAACAAACCCCAAACCAAACTTAATCCCCCATGTTCATGGGACTTACGGAGTACATTTCCGGTAAGAATCTAGATTAGACAATTTTACATACAACTCACAATTAGGTACAGTTCCCTTGTGAGCTGGCCAAAATATTTTTTGTAAACTTTCGCCTGAATCTGACTTAATTTTGGTATTGTCTGGTTAGCACTAAATTTCCTTTGAAAAAATGGATGAAATAAAAAATTGAATGATATTTTTTGAAAAAATGGGTGGACGAAAATTTTCCCAAATGAGTGGCAACACTTTTTTCTGCTACACTACAGTGCCTTTGACCCCACATCCTCCAAGACCGTGGACACCTGGAACGTCGATACCGGTCATTCGGCTAAGACGCCCATCACCGTGGACCAGCACCCAAGACCGTGGAATCCGGGAACGGTGGCGTGCAAGCTCCTCCGTCAGACAACCTCCCAAGGCGTGCGCCTCGCTTCCAAATTCAGCAACAGGAAGCCTCTTCGTCTCCCTCACCGTCTGCAAACGAGGCATTATTCAGAAATTTCTTTTGGTGGCGATGGCGGTGCTGCTGGGGAATTGCCCGATGGGAAGATTGGCGGTGATCAGAGCGGCAATGGCAGTGGCAGTGGCAGTCGCAGCGCTGTTCTTGTTGGCAGGAGTGGAAGGGAGCAGTCGGAGGGAAACGGAGGCGCCGTCGCTCTTCATTAAACAGAAAACGAGGTTGCAAGTGCAGAAGCAGGAGCAGGATACTGCGAAGGATGACTCGAATTTGATCGTGGCCTTGCCGGGCGCCCCGCAGGTGTCGTTCGCTATGCGCTCCGGCTACATTACGGTGGACAAGGCGGCCGGTCGGGCCCTGTTTTTCTGGTTTGTGGAAGCGGAGGTGGACGATCCCTCTTCGGCGCCTCTGACATTGTGGCTCAATGGAGGTCACAGCCCGGAGCCTTGATTTTGAATCCATTCTTGCAAGTAGCTGTGGGTTGATCTCATGTTTGTGAAATTTGAGTGGCTGTGATTTGGGTCTCTTTCTTTCAAGTGCGAATTTCGCGTGCTGAAATCTGATTTCGTGACTATACACTTGATCCTCTTTGTGTGGAGCTTATTAACGACGTTCTAGAGAGTATCCTGCTCACTTGCCATTCTTTTATTGACTGTAGCTCACTTTTCTTAGTAAGAAGTTGGGACTCCATTTGGTATGATTGAGTAGGTTTTAGTTTATTTTTTTTGGTGCAAAAGTATTTTGAAACTGCATAATTTCACTCTGTAGATCCAATCCACTCTCTAGGTCTAATGATGGGGAACTTTCAATTGTGTACACCGCTCCTTGATAGCTTTTCTACAGTACCATTGGACCTGTGGCGGTGATGTAAAACCTGATGATAAGCATGAAAGTAAGAAACACTTGCCTAAATGTATGGATTGTTAAATATAATGATTTTCTGGGATTGTTCTTGCTTGTGGTAATTAGTTTTTGATGCAGAAATCGTGCATGTGGTGCAGGTCCTGGATGCTCTTCTGTCGGTGGAGGGATGTTGAGTGAGCTCGGGCCGTTCTATCCAACTCTTGATGGTGTTCATCTGATCAAGAACCCCTATTCATGGAACAAAGGTAGCCAGGGACAAACTACTTCTAGGCTCGCTGCCACTGTCTTTGTGATTTCAATGGGTTCGTGATCAAGTGTATTGGAGCTTTTCAGTTTCATCTGTATTTGGGTTAGCTCTCTTGTCTAATCATGGATCTCAGTTTTGCTGGACGAATTATAGGAGATGCTCAGTATGCTCTACTAATTTGTGGACATTGTGGTTGACATCGGATGTTGTCACATTGGTATCTACGCAGTTTCCAACATGCTATTCATTGAGTCTCCAGCCGGAGTAGGATTTTCTTACTCAAACACGACAAGTGATTACAAAACCGGTGATAATCAGACGGGTATGATTCTAGTGTTCTTTGACTCACTTGTCTTTTTTATTACCTATTTTGATGTTCCTTAAGCGGCCTGCCAATTCTTTCATTTGGATCTGTCTAAACGTGGGTTTATCGTATATTGGTCATATTTTACCTGTCCGAGTTGATAGGTCTCAAGGCTCTCATGCATTAGTTTTGGCACCTCTTTTCTATTTCCATTAAAGCTCTCTGAGCCTATGTGCTGGTGAGTGAGCAAGGGTGAAGTCATGATCATTAATATCTGTCGAGCGTTTTTTTTTCTTGGTTCCTAATGCTGTGTTGTACGTTCCTTGATGATGTTGCAGCGCAGGATTCTTATGCTTTCCTGCTCGGTTTCTTTGAGCAGTATCCTCAGTACTCATCAAACAAGTTTTATGTCTCAGGCGAAAGCTATGCAGGTAACAAAACTTTGCAGACAATTCTGATGCAATTGATTTGCAAGGGTGTAGAATATTGTGGCCAATTAGGTTGATTTCATTATGTACATACGTGGGCAATGTTGATTGCCGTTTTGGGGGTGAAATAGCTTATTTTACAGGACTTTTTCAGCCTATTTTTTTACGTGCATTATGCGCTTCAATGATGTCACAAGTACTAGCTATTAGAATTGGGTCGTCTTGAGTCGTCTTCTGCTGAGAGGAAGTTGCTGTGCAGGTCACTACGTTCCCCAGCTAGCGGCTGCTATCCTGGAAGGAAATAAAGTCGCTTCGAACAAGAAGATCAACCTGATTGGAATGGCAGTACGTCTATTGAAATTTGTAGTCTCTTCTTTGTGCCATAGCGTCAAGCGCTTTCCTAGTTGACCAAGACTAATTTCAGCTATTGACCAATTCAGAAATGCTTACTCATCTATGGAACGTTAGATTCGGCTCAAAAGTTAGACCTTGCTTGCAGGTTGGCAACGCATGGACGGATGCAGGTGTCGACAACTTTGGAGCAGTATTTTATTGGTGGACTCATGCTTTACTTTCTGATGGCACATTTCACGGGGTAGTGAAAAACGTAAGCGCTCTTTACTCTCATTTTCTACCTTCTCTATTAACGTGCTTTCGTTGCTCCTACTGATCCAATTTACCCAACGCTTGCAGTGCAATTTTTCCACACTAGTTGATGTGCTAGTTGATGATTCCAAAATCCACGGTGTTTTGGAAAATGTGAGTGTCGAATCCTTCTCTTTGCTTCCTTTGTGAATTTGCATCCTTTGCTGTCGTCGCTGATACTTGTTTTGGATGTTGTAGTGCAATTTTTCAGATGTTGGACCACTTCGAAGCTACTCAGTCAATGAGTGTGATAAGTATGTAGATGCTGCAAACCTTGAATTGGTGAGTTCACCTTGTATGCCATCCTTTTTATAGTGTAAATTAGATGTATATTAAATTTTCAGCTTATAATTTTTCCCATTTGTTTCATATATCATCGTTTGGAACTGAATATGTATGGAAGCTGGAGCAATCGATGAATTACTGTTTCTTATTTATTGACTGTCGCTGTGATTTTGAGTTCTCCTGCTCTGATTACTTGGAAGAATCCTCATGGGGGTTTTCGTCGACTGCAGGGTAACATCAACATCTATGAAATATATGCAGATGTCTGTGTATCTGCTCATGCTCAAGCTGAGACACGTCACTTTGCGAAGCAGGTGATGTTCTTAAAGAGAGAACTTGTTACCTATTTTGAGCAGTGTCTTTTAGACCCTTTTATAGAGTAGTGTCTTGAGCTAACGTAATCTTTTGATCGACTGGCAGTTAAGTCGCACGCGACTTGGTGGACTTTCCACTCGACCTTTATTGAAGAACTCGTACGACCCATGTGTTGATGATGAGGTAAAGAATTGCTCTCTTTTGCTTTCATCTCGAACTTGGCAGGAGTTGGTAATGTTTTGCAAGTTCTACATCGAATCATATAGCTATATTGTTTTTATAATAGACTTGCATTGCAATTTTAAAATTTTCACAATCATGTATTATATGTCAGGCGTACTTCAAGAAACTACAACAAATTCTTTTTCTAAGTAAAGCATGCGGAGAACGTCTTACTGTATCGCTCTTATTACGTATGATAATTACACTAGTTCATTGCAATTAATTAGGAACAAAATATGAACCCTTCTGTCAGCGGAATTGATGTAATAATATTTGATTAATATTTTTACAAACCCTTTTCTCTTAACAATTGAGATATTGTTTATCTGCTGTGAACAATATGCAGTGGGCTAATGAAACCATCTAATTGGTATGCACCAGACTTGGAAGCAAGGGTGCATAACATTAGGATACATAATTGGTGGGATTTGTTTTACTACTTGGACAACCCTTGCTCAGAATTTTATATCCTGTATTTGTTTGCTATCTTTAATATGAACCTTGGCTCGTGATATTCGACCCAAAGTGTGTATGTCTCACGAATGGGGATTTATGTGACAGGTGGAGATTTATTTGAATAGACCCGAGGTGCAGAAAGCCTTGCATGCCAATACTACCAACCTTTCTTGGCCGTGGACCGACTGCAGGTTATCTTCAGCCATTTTGGATTCTCTTTTCATTGTTGTAAATGATTTAGTTATACAGTTTTACGGAGCTCAGTTTTGACCAGATGGGAAGGAAACAGTCAGAGCACAAGAATCATATTGACAGGGTTTTGTTTCCTGTTTCAGCGACGTAGTGCAATACTCGAACGAGGACCTCTTGTCAAGCGTCCTTCCCCTTTACCACACGCTATTGGAATCTGGCATCGAAATATTAGTATTCAGGTACTACATTTCCTTCCTTCCTTCACAGAATGGGACCGTCAGGTTTATGAAGTATTGTATTCGAATTTGCTGAGTGACTTTCTGTGACTAGGAGACCTTGTACTCCCCATGTGAACCAATTTTTCAATTTCTGAATTAGTGGCTTCTTTGTCCACAGTGGCGATATCGATGCTATCGTACCTGTCACCGGCACCCGTACTTGGCTCAACCTGTTGCCATTGAACATCACCAAGTCTTGGAGACCATGGACAGTCGACAATCAAGTATGTAGTTCTTTTCCGAGGCTTCTCTGTTTTACGATTTATTTAAAACTGCAATGAGTCATAGATCACCCAAGTCAGACCTCCTGTTCTAAACATGACACATCTGCTATTGATCATTAGCCATACCCTTAAGATGAGGTGCTGAGTATTTTTTCGTCTCTGTTCAGGTCGGAGGCTATGTCACCGAATACGACAAGCTCAAATTTACGACGGTTAGAGGTGCTGGCCACATGGTGCCTTACACACAACCTGCCCGTGCTCTACACTTGTTCGAGTCTTTCATTTACAACAAAACCTTTTAGATTTTAGTATGTAAATTTCTGTGAATGAAGGTCCATGTTGATGATGCAAGATCTGATTAGGTCCTTGCAATCGTCATGCTGTATGTGGTGATACAGGACCATCATTCACTCCAATCCTGGAAAATGTTGCAATGGTAGAGAATATGAGAGAAGCAGTTTCCGTTGTTGTATTTAACAAATTCTCCGTTGAAGTCGGAAGTTGCATGACGAGGTTTGATGAAGAATACTACTACCCTAGGATTAGTCTACTGTGGGAGCACTCGGTGCCGAACTTCCTTTCGGTTATTTACTTCAGAAAATGCACAGGATCACTTTCAATTGCAAAGAAGCTGAGATATTCGAATTGAATGAATCCGTTTGTGGGACAGCAGAATCCGTCTTAGTGCCTCCTCTCTCATTGCATATCTGTCAAGTATGCAGATAGTAGGTGGGCTCAATTTCAAGTGAGTTGGTCCTATAATAATATTCCAAATTCAAAATGAGGACTTAACCCTTAAAGGACGCAGGGGGAGCCTAGAAATCATCCTTTTCCATTATCGTGTGACATCATCTACATTGAAAAATCCAAAAGTATCTATTGGAAGTCAAGTTACTATAGAAGATCTCCCCTTTTCACAATTTATTCCAAGGATGAATGATTGCATTTCTGTCCTACACAATTTGATTCCCTGTCATTCATCGACCAGAAAATGGCCTCCGCATTGTTTAAGGATTAAATAAACCTAGCCTCTCTAAATGCATATCTTCTTTGAGTCCTTACCTAATCGTAGTCTTGGTACCATGCACTAAGATGAGTTCTATTGTAGTAGACATATTGCATGCCTCTTAATCAACATTTTTGGTTCAAAGCTTGAGAAGTTATATATTTGTGTTTTTGTTGTTGGAAACAAAAGAAGTCTTTGGAAGTTATATTTTTGTTATAAAATTTTCACACAAGGCGTGAATAAATTAGATTGTATATTTCTCAATTTGCATGCTAATTTTTGTCAACATATATAAAAATAATAAGTGCAATAAATGAATTTCTAAAAGGTGCACATACAATAAGAAGGTACCGACTTATTGCCAATTTGAATAGTACAAGTCTCCCCATATTCATTTATTATTGATGGTTTGGAATGAATGTATTCTAATCATTAGAGAAAATCTGGACTCTCCAGAAGGTTGTTAAGAAATGCCACAAGAAATTCCAGATTAGATTTATTTTGGTTGTAGAGCAACTTTTCCCGTATTATTATACTCAATTGTCAAAATATTGATTTACAATTTTCCAATCACAGTTAAACAAAAGCAGCACAAATACCTTCCTTTGACAATTGCAGAATAAGGAATAGAAATATATTCTTGTCAGTCTCAATATTCACACAAGGTGAATCCCTTTTTTTGTTAGAGATTTTGTCTTTTCAATAGCTCAATAGGGCTCCAGATTTAGACTAAGGTAGAGCCACCCATTCCCGACCAGTGACCCATTCATGACCTATAGGTGCACATTTTTTTTACCAAGCTCAGAATGTTTTTTTTCCTTTTCAAAATTGGAACTAATAAATACATACATGTCTCAAGTTGTGAGAAAGAAAATAGGAAATAATGAGTAGGAAAAAAATTCTTGAATGACCGAAATTGGAAGACTATAGACATTGGCCAATGGCCATGGATTTGGAGCACTTTTTGCCTCCCAGAATTTATAGTAATTTCAATTCAAGCGATTAAATTACCAAATTTTTTGCAATCTTTGTCATTTCTATTGATGTACCTCTAAAAAAATATGTAGTTTGCCTTCACTACTCCAGATCATATTGGAATTCCTTATTTGGTCGGTTATGGGTGGCTCTACTTTAGCTTGTCAAATTCTGCCAGCCATCTAGAGAATCCAAAATTTCTTTAGTAGAGGGTGAAGATTCGGGTGAAATTAAGACAAAAATGGGATGAAAATAGATGGAATGGATGACACTTGGGATGAAATTTGTAATATATGAGGTAGTATGAAAGTAGTGTAGATCATTTTTTATTGATTTTATTTAAAATAAAGTAAACTACAATATTACTCTACATGCTTTTTAGAAAGGATTCACATTCTTTGCCAATGAGTTTATTAAATTGCCAAAAAATAATAATATTCTATTATTATTATTATCCAATATTCTTTTTTTGTCCGTATAATTTTTTATTTTTTTTGTAAAATATATTTCTTAAAAATTTGGCAACCATTTTTAGAATTATTTAGTGTTGACTTTGAAAACTAGGTAGGGTAGTGTGTCTTGCAAATTTGCATAATTTGGATTCAGTATGAGTTGTTATTAATTGTCCAATGGAAAATATTTGAATTAGCTCATGTAATATTTAGTATAATGAATTTTTGGAAGATTTTAAAGATGAAAAAAACACTAACACCAAAGCATTTGAAAAACATTAATCCTAAATTTTTCATCAAAGTTATGCACAAAATATTTAAACAAGAAATCTCAAGAAAATGGAGGATTTGATGTAGATATTTTTTAGAAATGATAGTAAAATAATTTTGGAAAACAAAACAAAAAATGTCCATTGTATTCTTTCAACTTACTTCACTAGAATTAAAAATCTTCAATTCTAGTGCTAGTACTTTGAATATAAATGCAAGATAGACATATAATATAAATGCAAAATAGACAAATTTTAAATTTTAGAAATCCAGGAAATGGAATCCTAATAAGAAATTGATGATGATGAAATGAAAATGAAAAGTGAAAATTGATCCTTACTTACCATCAAAATATTAACATTGTTTTGGTCAAAGTATTATTGATAAATGGGAGGTTTCAAAATTCCAAATCTTTAAAAAGAATGTATTATAGTAACATTAGAAGAAATTTCAGGCCTCCGGAAGGTTGTTCTTTAGCCCTCCGAGGTACCCTGAAATTTGCTTTTATTTTTGCTCAAAAAAACGTTTATTCCCTATTTCCACCTTGCTGAAACTACAATAGCAGTAGCGCAGGAATCCAGAATTCCAAATAGAAATTTTTAAATTATTATTATTATTTTTTTTAAAATTAAAAAAAAATTAAAAAAAAAATTAAAAAAAAAAAAAAAGTTTTTGCTAGACTTGATTGCTTTGACGAGTAGTCAAAGACTATGACTGCTCACCAAGAGCAATTTCAAAGTTGACATGTCATGCAAAGAATAGCATGGCATGTCAATTTTGGATAGCCTTGTAAACGACTGAATTTTTCTCTCATGACTATAGTTTTCACTTTTGATTTACATATGTAATGAATTTAAACTTCAAGTACCTATGGCACCAAATTCTGGTGCCGATAATACTTTAAAGTTAAAGTAAATCCTTATCAACTTATTACTTTTAATATTTTATATTTTTGAAGAATTCTTTATAAAGTCTAACTTTAGTATCAAAAAATTGAATTATGAAAATAAATAATCATAATTTTTTTATTTAAGATTTGGTGTAAGGATGTCCATTCATCCCATTGCAAACCCTTCGTTTTCTAATGTTGAGGGCTCTTAAAAATGAGCCTCAAATATACTAGATCTTGGAGAAAAAATCACATTAGAAATTCATTTTAAAATTTTTTGAGTAGATTTCGAGAAGCCATAAATTGATTCATTTGGGATTATGCATGTTAGGTCCTTCCACCTCATATTTTTTTTGTAATCATTTTCAAAGATTTGACACGTGGAAAGATGATCAAAAGACTTCAAATCATTTTCACATTTTTAACACCCTCATAATCAATGTTCATTATAAGTGATATTCTTTTTTTCCCCACGTGATCTCTAACATGTAACACGTAACACGTAATTTGTATGGTCACAATTCAATTTTTGCTTATAATACTCATAAAAATGTTGGCTTTTTGTTCAAGTTTGAGAAAGTTCCGAGAACGCGGTCATAGGGTTGTCACACTGGGCATTCCAGGGTCACTGGACGTCCTGGACGGACGGACAGTCCATGCCGGTTTGCACAGAAATCGAAAGCTTGGAGCTGGATGATTGGGTGGGGACTTAAAGGATTGGGCGTGGACTTAAGGGCGTGGACATAAAGACAGGGCAAGAACTTAAGGATAAAGTCAACTGTACGTTGACTACATCGGACAGGCGGAACTTCAATCGGACGTCCTGGACGGACGGATGGGTAGGCAGGCGACTTGTTCAGTGTGATAACCCTGGGCGGTCAGAAAAGGCCTTGGGCATTTAGGGGTTAAATTTCGCACCTTTGTAGATCGGTCCTTTGAATTTTGTAATAAATATACTCTAATATCTTTGAAATGGTTTGGAGTTGAACTTTCTGTCAATATGCACAAAGTAACTCATCCTAAAAAGAAGGCACTATTATTTACATCCACCCATATAGAATTGAAAGTTGTTTATAAAACATACAATTAATTACTATTTAAAGGAATAAACAAAATTTCAAAACTTTGACTACACTAATTTATTGTGTTAGTGAGCAGGAAAAAAATTAGAGTCACCTAGTGAAAATTAATTTCACCAATTTTTTTTATTTTGGTGGGAATTGGTACAATACAATATTATTTCAACTTGCATTAATACAAAATTATAGTGTGACTTTGGTAAATTAGTATCACAAACACTGTTAAGACAAATCAGTTTAGCTGTCGCCAATTCGCCAAATTTACTGTCTGAAGACGACTTGCCGTACAAATCGACAATGAACTGTACATTATATGTGTGAAAAATCAGTACACAAATATTCGATGGTTGCACACCAAACGTGAGACTATGTACCTTATACGTTTTCCACGCCAAGGATTCTTTCTGAGCTCCCAATGCATCGACTATTACAGATTTAAAGTTCCAGACCATAAAGTTTCCATCCTATACACAATCCTATACAACTCTAACAAGCTGCAAGAGGTTCATCGAGATCCTTCGATTTCAGTTAACACCTCTAATCCAGTAATCCACCACTACCGAAACATGAAATCAATGACCCAGCAGATTCCTAATTCGAAATCTCAAAAGCTTCAATTACAACCATAAATGATTAGAAAACCAGTTTCTCTCCAGCCTCCAAAATTTCTTCCTCAGTATAGTTACTCGGCCGAAAATTCGTGATCACATGCCACTGCTCCACTTCGTCCTTGTCCTTGTTGATAAACAACAACGCTCTATCATAAGCTTTCCCAGCTTCTTCCTCACTTCCATACGACCCAACACTGCACGTACTTTTCCTCCCATCAGTTTTCGTAATCCTAGCTTCATACCGCAACGACACCGATGTCTCACCTGAACTTGGTTCTGAGTCTTCCCCTCGTTCGGTCCTTCGTTTCTTTAAGATTTCCCTCACAGTTACCCCTTTCATGCTGCTTTTCCCCGAGCAGAACTTGAGCGAGTATCGCCTGAGCTTCCACAGAAAGTCTCTCGGGCTCCAGTCTTTGTGCTCGGCGATGAACTCTGCTTGTGTGGACTCATGGAAGTTGAGAGGGTATGGTTTGGGAATTCGACCTGAAGTTCGAACATCGAACTTGATGGCTGCTCGGTCGTGCGCTTGCTTCGCTTCGTCTTCGGTGCTGTAGTTGCCCATGAAGATCTGCACGCCCTTTTTCTTGCGGTTGCGGAGGTGGCGACCTTGGATCCAGAGATGAGCCTCCCATTGCTTGTTGTTCTTGTGGTAGGAGACGCCTTTGGGCTTGGAGCCGGGGGGTAAGACTTCCCACAGGAGTTGGGGTACGGGTACCGGTAGAGGGGAGACGGCGAAATGCTTGGGTTCATGATCCGACTGATTGTGATCTGCTTCTGAATTCTGGGTCTCTCCTGACGGCTTGCCTTTCGCTGCTGCTTCCTCCTCCAAAGGTTGAAGATCGCAACTGTTAAGAAGCTCTAACATGCTTTGCGGTTGGTGGTGCTCCTCTGACTGTTGGAGGTCCTTTTCCTTCTGCAGCAACTCTTCCTCTTGGAGCTCCTCTTCCTGTGGCTGCTCCTCTTGAACTTTTGGAACCTCCACTTCTTTTGGCATCTGCGGCTCCACCTCAGCCTGACAGTTGTTCTGTGTGTCGTCCGGGGTAACAGGGCCGTAAGAGTCCTCGACGTTGGTTGTATGATTATCAGACTCTTCACTATCCAACCACTGCTCGGGTTGCACCTCACGGAGCCCATACAGGATGCAACCACTGTCAAACTCTTGGACGACCACCATGGTGTCAATATTACGTACGTTCACCGATTCACTACTGGAACTAGGAGTCCTAATATTGATCATAACTGGATTGTACTGCTAGCGAGCTCGACAATGCACGTCTAGTTGAGAGCGGAAAAGCAAAGTACTGCAGGCAGGGAAAAGCGATCTTTGCCCTCCATGTTATAGTGGCAAATAAATTCACGTCTCGATGGTAGGTTCGGTTCAGAAAAGCAAGTCTCGTCGGTAGAGTACTGAAAATGCTGTAAAGTAGGGGAATTACAGCACCCTATAATAATTTAGTAAGATTTATAAATTAATATTGGAATTATTTAATTTCTTGTCAATGAGACATTGTTTAGGTTTGACCATCTCAATCATGCAGTACTTGAATTGAATTGAAGATTAATTCTTGAAGAAGTTCGTGTAACGGTGTTACCATGATCGAGCACGCCTTGCCATAGGTGTATTGCTTGCATCGCAATGAAAGAAAACGGTGATATTGTATAAAATAATTTATTAATTCAATGTCTGGATTCAAGTCTCGGTAGTGTCGTTCGGGAACGTTAGTCTCGGAGGGTGTGCATCTGAAATCAACGGAAGTAAGTTACGCATCATGGAGCTATAGTGAGATTGGCAGGGGTGTAAATAGTAGCATCTGCGGCGGCTTCTTTCTTTAGTCATTTTGTTGCCCTAGTCACTCGGCTAATGCTATGAACTGATCGAAGGAAGAGGAAGGCAGTCGTCGACCCCCAATCCCTGCGATTTGCATGTTCAAGCTCTCGTCGACACTTCCATGGTTCCATTCATGAACTTGTACGTACAATTTTCTTCCTCATTGAATTTGCTGCTGCACTTACCCCAGCTGATTCGAAATTTTCAGCCATGTTCTCGTCTGAGTTTCAATTCTCTGCAATCCATGCTTTGTTTTTGGCTCACTTTTGTAAATATTATACTGTCTCTTTGTTGAGATGAAGACCTACGCTTCTTCTTTTGTCTTGACTTTCAGTTCAATTCTTTTTTACTGAAGTATTTTTCTGAAGTTTCTAAGCTAACCTTCCATTTTGTTGGAGTTCAGCACTCTTTCTTTTGAAGGTTGCTCAATATTTTGCAGGTGGTGGATCTCTTGCTAGTATAAGTATCGTGATTGCATCAGTTCGATCATAGATACGCTCCTTGTCTAGAAACTGGATCAAATATCGCGTCGATTCGAATTTGCTTTTTAAACATCAGCTTGGAAACTTCCATGGAGGGTACTATTAGAAAAAGCAAGCAAACTCGAGTAGGATTGGCGGACGAGTAAAAAGACTATGCATCTGTGGGGTGTTAATTCGTTTGTCTTGTGCTGTTGTTGTGCTGTTTTAGTACGTATTGTACCAGTCGGCTGATGCAATGAACCGGGCAATGAACCCGTCGGAGGAAGAGTAAGGCTATCGTCCCCAATCCAGGGTGCGGCCCGCTATTTCAGGCTCTCTTCAGCGCTTACTCTAACTTGCACGTAAAGTTTCTTCCTTTTTTCCTTTGATGAAGCTCCTCAGTACTCCCCACAATCTGAGGAGCTTTCAAGGCCAAAACGCTTCTAAAAGATTGACTTCAGCACCCTTCTATCTGGGTTATACTGTCTGTCTTTTAGCTAGTTGCGTTGAAGACTTCAAGAATTTACGAGCTTCGACCTTCTGTCTAGAGTTGCAATTTCTTTTATTTATTGACGAGCATTTCTATATATTTTTCGTTTTGATTGAAGTAAATTACACACTTTCTTTTTTATTTGCTTAATATTTTGCTGGTGGTGCTATCGATTTCTAGCATGAGCTAGCATGGTTGATTGTACCTGTCCAGTTCGATCGTCTAGATATTCCTTATCTAGAATCTAGAAACTTGCGTTGTTCGTACCCCTGGACCAAAATAATCAGTTTGAAATCCACCTGAGAGCAGTCCACCTACAGTTGAACTGATTGATTCTATCCAAATTCATCTTTTCGTAGCTACACTGACTCACCCTGTGTGTGAATCTCTAGACAGATAGTTAATGCTATTGGAACCGCATATCTGCTATTCCAACCCATTATTTCTTTCACATGTAAGACGAAGTCAAGTGATCGATTACATAAAAACAACAGTCGAGTCGACGGTAAATTGAATTAGGACCAGGGTACGTTACTAGCCCTTTCCAGTCAGACATGAATAAAACATACCATCATTTGATATACAGAAGCAACGTCCATTTCGTGAAAAGTGGAGCGATTCCAACCCCAAAATTGTGACTTCTATGTACATAAAGGTTTACAATCTAGGAGGGGTATGGTGGATTTATGTTTCCGAGACGGTATACCGAAATTTACCAAAGTGTCGGAATACCACCAATCGAACGGAATTGACGTTCAGCTATTCTAACAAATCCACTGGTGGTGCTCAATTGTAACTTACAGTACCACAGAGCCTGAGGAAAACGCAAGCAAAAAACCACGACACCAACTGTACTCCCACAATGTCAGCTTTCACGATGAAATCAGCTCCCTCCACGTCATCTTCCTCCGGCAGTACTACTCGCACTTCTTCTGAACCAGCTCCCGCAAGATCACTCTCCACTCCCACTCCCGGCCCTCCGGAGCATTACAAACTCAGCTGCAGTCTCCGGGAACTGTACACCGGCTCCCTCCTCATCCTCCCCCACACCCGCACTACTCTCCACCCGGATGGCACCACCACCACGTCCTCCCACCGTTTCAAAGTCCGCATCCCCCCTGGCTGGAAACACGGCACCACCATCACCTTCCACAACCGCGGCAGCAACCTCCACCCCGGTCACCCCGCCTCGGACGTCGTCTTCACAGTGCAAGAGCGATCAAATCAAACTTTTCTCCGAGAAGGGAATGACTTGATTATGAGGAAGGAGATAACGTTGGTGGAGGCGCTCACAGGGTGTCGGTTCGTGGTGAAGACGTTGGATGGGAGGAGGCTGAGTGTGGACGTGGGGTGTGTGATTCCCGTGGGGTTTGAGATGGGGATTGTGGGAGAAGGGATGCCGGTAGCGGGAGAGTCGGGGAGGAAAGGGAGGCTCAGAGTCAAGTTTGAGGTCGACTTTCCGAAGGAACTGAGTGTGGAGCAGAAAGAGGGGCTGAAGAGGTTATTGGACGTGACGGACGGATCGGCCCCAACATCAGGAGAGATCTAGATCTTACAAGTGTGGAAATATATTGGAGGAATTGAATTTGGGTCCTTTAATTTTATTTCCAAATTCCATTCCTAGCTAGTGTTTTCTAATGTATCGATCTTACGAGTGTTAGTATCCTGTTCTATCATTACTGGACATGGACGGGGAAACTCTTCAAATTATAACTCCATTGATGGAAGTTTTGGTTTTCTCTTCTCGGCTTTAGCTTCCGTTAAATTGGTAGAATTTCACGGCGTCCTGTCGGCAATTTTCAGGGTGCACCTCAGCTCCTGGCAGAAGTGGTACAAAATCTATTATATCATTGCTTCCTGGATTTTAGAGCATTCCCTACGAAAGTTTGCACCGATTTCTTTCTGCTGGGTTGGCGTCCTCGACCAGTGATACGCGTGAACAAGCAAACACAGTGAAATTTCAAAGCATGATCGATCTGGAGGCATTACGGGTACACAACTTACTGTAACAGGAAAAAACTTACAGCTTTATTCACTTAAGGTTTTTGTCTGAAATTCATTACAACTGGCATGACGATCCAAGATTATTGCAAAGTAGCTGATGGGCCGGGGCCAATATGGCAACATCCTCCAAAACTATGAACCTCCTTTGACAAACACGGCAAACCTAGGCGTCGAGCACTAATTAATTATGCAGTCACTTCTTGATTTTCTTCCGAAGGAATTCCGAACAACAAGCTTCCTGAAAGAGAGCCTTCACGCCTTAACCCCAAAAATCATTCTGCTAGCAATTATGCTAGCAATTATGCTAGCAATTATCTGAATAATTGTAAGACAGAGTGTCGTCAGACACGTACGTATCTATCGCCTCCGCTTTATTCACTTTGAAATGACTAGTTCACACTACAGAAAAAAATGATCCAAACTGAAGATGAATCCAATTTAAATCACTATTACTAATCGTCGAGGCACAGCAAACAGCACGTTTTGATAACCAACCTAGGCTCATGACCAAAATTAACCCGAAAACCAATGTCAACTCTAGCAACACATGTACATGAAAACAAAACACACTCAACCTCTTGTTGTCCCGGAATCTACCGAGAAGCTGATCAGTCCTTGCAAATTACCACGCATTTCTTCCGACCCAGAATTGAACTCGGGCATGCAGATCTCGTAACTGCCATCGGGGGAGATTAAAAATTAGGCGTCTCCTCATCCGGAGTTGCGTTAATGCGTAAACACTGACTCCGAGTCTGTCTCCCAGGAGCGACGACGGCTCCAGGATTTGGATTGTTCCCGTTCCCGCCCACCCTGATATCGCAGAGGCTCACTGAATGTCGGTGGATGCACAGCTCTTGCATCTGCTAAACCTCCCGAGGACTGCCCTGCTGCCTGTTGCCCAACCCGGTTTGGGTGATCCACTGAGCTTTCAGAAAATTCCTGCTCGGACTCAACTTTCTCCTGGCTTACAATATTCACAATCACATGCGCCTGACTGAAAGTTGGAGGATGCACAACTCTTGCATCTGCTGGAGCCCGCGAGGACTGTCCTGCTAGGTGCTCCGCCTGATTTTTCTGATCCATTGCAGGCTCAGACGATTTCTCCCCCAATCCACCGGTTACTCGTCGCTTTCTTCTATATAAACAGGATGAGAGTGGCTAAATTGGTCATTCAACCTGACTTGCAACTGCTCGAGGAGACGGTGTTGACTGCCGCTTAGCCTGGTTTGGCTGATCCACTGCCGATGGAGCACCTTTAGAAGGCGCGGTATCGTAGCGGCAAACTGTAATTTGTAACGAATGACAAATTGATAAGAAAAGCAAGGATAAACAATTCTTTCGAAAGGCTGCCAATGTTTAGATGACTAGAATTCAGAGAAGCTCGGTCTAAGTACTTGTGCATGACTACCTGAAAAGCACGCAAGAAGAACATAGATGCTTGGAGCAAGACAGCCTGAAGGAGGAAGCACTGGCTTCAAAGAACTAAGCGAGAAAAAATGCCAGCGTGCGCAGTACTAAGATACATACAGTATTTAGGATGCTTATGCATGAAACTCCCTGCCTTAGCCCTCGGTACTCTCGTAGTTGAGGCTAATCTCGCCAGCCGGTTTTGGGTGAAGAGCAATGGATGGTCTCGCGAGTTGGGAAGGCCAATAAAAAAGGCTTCCAACCAGAGATTGAAACATTTTTCTGCGACTTGGGCTTTGAAGGCGCTGCACCAGTCCAACTGCTTTGGATCGCTTCTAGGGCCATTGCAACAGGTACTCAGTTAGACCCTCAGTTCATTTTCTTGCTCAAGTTTACTAGATCATTTGTGGTGTAGCTGGTGATGCTGGAAATCAATTACATCCTGTCAATCAGAGTCATTGACAACACTAGGAGACCTTAACTACAAAGGGACATTAAGTTCATGTTTGATCGAATGGATTGTTCATGTTGCAGTGTTGCAGCTAGCGCTCGTTGATTGCATCAATTAGGGCCACTGTCGTCCAGATCCGTCCATGGAGAACTCAAATGAGAGAAATCTGTGTCGGGCTGAGTTCATGGACAAGCATCGCGACATCATTGCCAGTTCTGCAAAGCATATGGAGCTGGAGCGGGAGCGCGTCGCCAAAACCAAACGAGATGCAGCACTTGCTGAGCAGTACCTATTGAACAACAGTAATGAGAATGAGCGAGCCATGAAGTATCGTTCATTGACCAGGGAGCAACACCGATTGAACAAGGCGGCCCGGAGGACATCCCGTCGTGCCAAGAACGCGACGAAGAAGACGGTCGAGATTGCGGAAGGGACCTCAGATTCTCCCTTGCTCATGGCTGCGGCTTCGAAGTTGACTGGCTCCAGCTCGCGAACTGTTTTCGAGGACGTGACCGGTCTGCAGTTGGTTCAGGAGACTGAGGACGACGTACGACAATTCTTGCAATCGATCATTTAGTCCCTCTGTCAGTGACAAAGTGTTAATCTTCGTTGCAAAGGCTTTCAGCCACGTAGCTAGCTAGTGTCGTCAACTTCGTTACTTTGACGACATTCTGGAACCGAAACTTGTGATATGTACCTTCAGGGCACAAACTAGGATCGGACAGGCATGATGGTTTTAAGTTCCTGCTGGGCGAGCGTCCTGAAGCCTGGAACGAGCCAAAGTATTGGAATACATAACGCCAATTTAATGGAATTCAGGTTTAGTCAGTCGATTTGTTTTAGCATGGGACTTTGGGCTACAGATAAGTACTGTATGTGTCGCGAAATCGTGACGTTGGGCTGTTGGCTGGAACTGGAATAAATCTTTGACAAATTTGGCAGCTGGATTGCCGTGATATCTGTGAGCTCGATCAGTCTGCTGGGCCTGCCCGATGATTGTGGTTTAGCAATAGTGATGGAGCTTTGCTTAATTACGCCGTAGCGGAGCCAGGTATTCGATACTGCTACATAAATTCTATGAATGAGCTTGTCTGAACCGTCGTGAGGTGAAGCTCGGGCCATGAAAACTGTGACTTTCACGAAAATAATACTAGTTCGAGTTCAATTTAATTGGAATAAGATTCAATGCGCACAACTCAAATCAATGGCAGCTCAATCAGTGTTTAGGACGACGTTCGACAATTATCTTTGTTAAGGACTTGAGGCTACAATACCTGAAGTCATCGAGGTTGCCGGCCACTTACCAAGCTTCAAATGTCTGGACGCACTTCGCATGCATAGAATCATTCAAATGAATCAAATGGCTCTAATACTTGACCTTCTCCGAAATTTAGTTATCTAAATAATAGCAAACTTATGGACAATTTCATTAAAATGGAGGTATTCCAAGTGCCACTTTGACGGTGTGCCATTTTCACCATCTTGGACAGGTATAGATTTTAGGATGGCTGTTCTGAACCATCTAGGATCAGTATAGATTTAGAATAGCCAATTTTGAATTGTTTTCAAGTCATTTTAAAAATATTGCCATTTTAATGAAATTGTCCATACTTGTGAAGTTGTGAAATGTACATAAGTATAAGAAGTATATAGAGAATAGGAAAAAAAATTTGAAAAAAATAACCAATAATGATCTATTTATAGTAATTTTAGAAAGGTGGTCAATTGGTCATATGGCAAATTTCATTAAAATGGTGCCATTCCAAAACTTTGGCACTTTTACAGTTTAGAACAGCCGTTTTGAAATCTATACTTATCCTAGATGGTTCAAGAAGTCCATTCTGAAATCTATATCCGTCTTTGATGGTCAAAAACTCAAATGGCACGTGGAATATTTCCATTTTAACAAAATTCCCCATTCATGCTCCAAGAATACCACTAATATTACATTTTTCAATTTTTATGTTTCAAAAATTCAAGATTCATATACAAAGTCACAAAGATGATGATTTCAAACTTCAAAGCCTTCTATACCACATACCATTAAATATTTTTAGAATTCTTACATGCAAATATGAAATAACTTCCTTATCTACTATAGAATCATTCCCTCCTATTGAAGTTCTAAAAATGGATATTCAAATTTATTGGCAATTTCATAAAATGGCAACATTTTTTGTAAATGGTGTGAAAATAGTTTAGAACGGCTTTTTTAATCTAAACCTGTCCTAAATGATTTAGAATGGCTCTTCTGAAATCTATACTTGTTCTAGATGGTGAAAATGGCACACCGTCAAAGTGGCACTTGGAGTACCGCCATTTTAATGAAATTGCCCATATTTAGTTTATCAAATATCTTAAAGTGGGTACTCAAATAGAACCAATATTTTGTTCAAAAGGCAATATTCCATATTTCCACAAACTTGACACTTTCATCGTTTTACATTTAAAATGTGCAATCTGAAATCTATACTAATCCTAGAATTGAATGGCAAAATGATGTATAAAACAATGCCATTTTAATGAAATTGCCCCATACAGATTCTTCCAAACTCTAAATGATTAAAAGTAGTGTGACACATTTTCAAAAATCAATAATCCTTTGTTCATTAATCCTTAAGAAACTAATAAATCTAGTTTGGGTGTTTTCAAGAATTGGACAAGTTTTGTTGATTATCTACACGCAAGGATTTGTTTAAGGTCATCCTAATAAATATTACAAAGGTTAAAAATATTTTTTCAATTTTAATGTCAAAACCAACACCTAATAAGTAAAATCATATTCTAGAAAAAGATTAACTATCTTGAATAGTTTATTGGATGGTATAAATGATGAATGCAAGAAAGACCGACCGAAAAAACGTAGCGTTTTTCACAATACTCATTTTTTTTCTTGAGAGTACTGTATAATTAGAAAAACAATTTAAAAAAACCCTGAAAAATATGTTTAATGTATACACCTTTAAGAAGAAGATACTCTAGGACAGAAAAGCGTAGAAAAATTCTCTAAGTAGGAGAACTAGAAAAGTGCAAAATCTCATGAAAATAGGTACTTTTACATTTTAATTTGTAAGAAATAGGAAAAATAATTTTTAAGGAAATAAAAAATTGGCCCTTTGGGAAGTCTTCATTTCACCTAAAAAACAATCTTGAAATGATTTTGAATGTTCAAAACTACGCGCGCAAGGGAGCCTTGTTTGTGCGCATGTAGAGGACATAAAATAAAATATTTTTAAATTTCCTTTGGTAGAGGCATGTCTTCCTACTATGGGAATAGACTACAGAATTTTCAGCTCTAGATCATTGATTTTGGGTACTCCCCAATACTAAAAATCCCTAAATCGCAAAGTGTGACAAATTAGGAAAATTAGAAATTAACTATAAAACTTATTTTCATTATTTCTGAAAAATAATAGGTCTCTGCACTATCAAGGGAGCCTTTTAAAAAAAACTCAAGTACATTGGCTTAAAGCTCTAAAAGTTATGGCCCATGACAATTGTGGCATGTCAAGTGTGACCCAAAACAGTACCAGCCTTTCTTGCATCCACCCAAATTGATTATTATTAAAAAAACATTTAAGCCAGTCATTTCATTAAAATGGCGATATCTTGTATTTGGTACTTTCAACAGTTCAGACCTCATGGTATGAATTATTAAATCTATACCTAAAATCTATACTTGTCTTAGATTTTTGCAATCCATATAAGTCCTAGATATCTTAAATCTACATCAATCCTAGATTTTTAGACTGCATGGTCTGAAATCTATAAGAGTCATAGATTTTTGAAATCTAAAATTATCCTAAATTTCTATACTCTATATCATTCTTAGATGTCACTTTTGCAATTCAGACCGTTAAGTTATATGCTTCAAGTAAAATGGCGGTTTTAGATAGCTATTTTAATAAAATTTGCCATGACTATTATGGAAGTTTCATTTTGCAGGCAAGAAAGGTAGAAAATACACATAATACAAAGCAATTTTTGGAACTCACTTTTGAATTTTTTGGATTAAAATAAAAAATAGAAGATTTTTTTTTTTTTTATCAAAATTCTAAAAGATTCTCGGCATTGCATTCAATAATTTTCAATTTTTTATAAAGTTATTAGTTGTTAAATTTTTCCTTTCATTTAATATCGCCTTTCACCTTGGTTGTTTATTATAATATGGCTTGCAGTTTTTACATCATGATATCATGTCACATCTCTCATGACACGTCATGACATGTCAAAAATTTCATTAGATGATATTCAAGGGCATTGGAAGACCGTGAGCTCTCGGAGAATCCTTGCGTTTCCAAATTGCAGGAACATAATTGTAGCAACTGGCTGATGTGGTACAATCACTAATACGTCATTTAAAAAAATGAAACATAAAAAAAATCTGACAACTTGTATTGCTATTCATTTAATCGGGTCAGATTGAATAAATAGGCCTAAAACAGCCCTCCAATGCCCCCGAATGTCATCTAATATATTTGAATACTAACATCTTTAACCCCTAAAGGATTGGCATGCGTTTTTTGGTTGTATAGAAATTTTGGGCAGGTACATGTGACTAGAAATTTCTATATTTTAGGCCAAAATTTTATCAGAAGGTGGGCGCAAGGAATATCTTTCATATGCACTAAATTTCATGACATTTGGAAATGTGAGTCAAAAGTTATGGCCTAATATATTACTTTCTTTTGGAATTGGACAGATCAGAAAAAATCACTTTTTTCAAAAACAAAAAATTGAAATTGGTTCTGTAGACAGTTATATATATGTAGAGAGCTTTGAATCACCCATTTGATTAATGAGTCAAAAGTTATGAAGATTTTTAGTTTGCGCGCAATTATGGATTCTCTGCTCAAAAATAAACTTTGAGGTCCTTTATTTTACTCAATTTTCAATATTTTTTGAAAGAAATAACATCCTAGGATGTAGATTGTTTATTACAATGTTGCAACCATTGGGATTGGGATTGACATTTTTCAATTCCATAATTAGTTTCTTGACAATTTAGTATTTTGAATCATTCTCTATTACTATCTGCTTATTTTTTTCCTATATGTTGTACTATTCCAAATGAAGTGAAATTTTTCAAGCATGTAGCCAACTTGTCTCGAAAAAAAATCTCAAATAAGCACCACCATTTTTAATATTTTTTCATCAAAAAGTGAGTTTGTGAAGTGCAGCCAGGGTTGATGAGACGCTACGTCCTAAGCAAAATTAAGTCCATTCTTGGAACGTCCGGACGTTCGGATGTCCAGACGTTGCGTCCGCCGTCGGATAATTTTAACGGGCGGACGGCTTACTGAAGCGGACGACGGTATACAATCACCTCGTCCGCCCCGACCGACGCCCCGTCCGCAAGGCCGTCCATTGGTGTATATCTTATAATATACCATTGGAAAGGTACTATCAAGAGCTTTCCAATGGTATATTATGCGTCCGATTTGGCCAAAAACTCCAACGGTGGGATCCTTCCAAAGATTGGGGTCCACCAAGCCGTCCGACTAGCCGTCCGCTATTATGTGCTTCATAATATACCATTAGAAAGGTATTGTCAAGAGCTTTCCAATGGTATATTACACGTCCAATTTGGCCAAAAACTCCAACGGTGGGATCCTTTCAAAGATTGGGGTCCGCCAAGCTGTCCGCCAATTTGTAGTCCGCCCAGTCGTCCGACTAGCCGTCCGCTTGTGTGCCCATCCGTCCGCTATTATGTGCTTTATAATGTACCATTGAAAAGGTATTGTCAAGAGCTTTCCAATGGTATATTATGCGTCCAATTTGGCCAAAAATTCCGACAGTGGGACCCTTTCAAAGATTGGAGTCTGCCAACCGTCCACCAGCCGTCCGCCCCGTCCGCTCAACGACTACTTGCTTGTCCACCCAGCCGTCCGCTTCAACTAAAACATTGGATTCTAAAAAGCATATATTTGCTTCCAAAGATTGCTATTTAATGCTACAAGCATCCAATGCAACATTAACCCCTAAAAGACCAAGGTGTTTTTCCTATCAAAAAACATTCAAAATTGTCATTTCTATTGCAAAGAGAAAAGAGCTTTAAAAGTTGTTTTTCTTGCATATTCAACCATAAGATCTTATACTTAACTAGTATATGAACATGTAGAAGAAATTTCAAAAACTTTCACCATGTAGATTGCAAGATATATGCATTTAAAGTGAAGAATACAAGTTTTTTGCACCTTGCTTGACTAGATTTTTTGGCTTTGAATCTTTTTAGTTCAAATTTTTTGCACTATAGACTTTGATTTTCTATTTTTTTATGTTAAGCAGTTGAGTCAAAAATCTCTTAAAAAAATTCAAGATAAAAAGCATTTAATTTTCACTCATTAAAAAATTGTTAAGTAGAAATGGGTTCAAGATTGATGAAATAACTAAATTGTTAATAGCTTTTGATGGAACTGAATCACAATAATCCCAACGGTGAGATTGTTCTAGCAAGAAAATCTAACCTTGTCTAATATTTTTTTGTGAAAAATTCTAAAAATTGCATTGAAAAACAAATTCTATAAGTTATTTTTTCAAGAAGATGCTTAAATTGCCCAAGAAACTAAGAATGTCCATAACTTTCTCATTGCTAGTCCAAATTGAATGAAACAAAGCTTCACATTTAGACAAAAATATAATCTTTGAGAAAAAATTTGAAAAAAACTTAGTTTGACTTTTTGTGATTTTTTTTGTGTTGTCCGCTGAACTCCAATTTTGCTTATTGTGCCATAATATTTGCTCCCGGGCATCAATTAAATTAAAAAATATATATTCACAAAGCTCGCGCAAAAATACACAACTTCAAAAAATTCCAAAAAAATATTATTAAAAATTGAGATAGTAAGGGGACAAATGGTCCTTTAGGGATTAATGTATGCAAGAAAGGGTCCTTGAATTTATTTTTCAACAAATTAAAACCTACACAAAATAGTAAAACTAGGTTGCCTTGTTAATTAGGTTGCCTTGTTAATTAGGTTGCCTTATCTGAGATAATTTACATCATTGATCAATGCTTGTTCCATATGGAGGTGCATACTACTCTCTGAACTAAATCTCTAGTGCACAAATCTATGCCATATACATGGCTTTAAATTGAATGCATCATTGCACAAAAGCTGTGAATATTTCTATAGTGTGGATTGTCAAGAAATTGATATGAGATTACCTAATTTCACTATTTTGTGTACAATCTAAATCCTATACCTTAAACTCTATATCCTAAACCCTATATCCTAAATCCAAAATTTTGAATCTTACAATAGTGACCAAAAACATTGGCGCAATGTGCGGAATATGTTTGACCTTCAATCCTTTTTGAATGTCACTATCAAAATATACTACATATAAACCTCACAAACTTATTCATTTATGTTTTCAATGTGGTCCTTGTTTTCTTTATCAATTATTATGTGCCAATGTACAATGTGGAACATGCAACTATAACTTCAAGTATTCCCTTAAGTTTTATTGTAAAATACATTGATAGTTTGAAACACCAAAATGTATATAGTACAAGCAATTGTATTAACTTATTAGTCTATTAGAAGATGCTACTAAAATGCTTTAAGCACTTCAATGAAATTTAATGTACGTAGTTTAATGTAGCTCAAGAATAAATATTGCATTCACATGACAAAAGAATAATTAATGTTATTTTCCTATATCCTAGAGAGAGAGAGAGAGACATATATATATTTGCATCTTAATTTACAAACCATCAACAATGTATCCCATACCAAAAATATTGGTGCTTCGGTAGTCAAGAAGGTGATTGATTTCAAATATGATGACCCCTCATATACGACAATTATGGACCTCATTTGTGTACTTCTACATTATAAATGATATCATCAATTCATATTGTTGTAATATGCAAATGCAAAAGTGTGAAACATGCAATCCTGATTTGAAGAGGATTTGAATTTAGGCCTTAGGGTGCATGCCAAATTCAAGGGATTAGTATTATTATATTACAACTATACAAGCAAGTTTATAATTTTTTTAGATGGTGCTATATTGGAGAAATGAATAATCACCCATGTCCACGTGAGCTTGTTAATCTTTCCAAGACCAAACATGTATATTATGTAATATTCATTGATTTTTCAAAACAACTGCGTTTTAGAGCTTCAAAGGAAAATATGGATTTCATTGGAGTAAATCAATAGATTTTCATTGAACAAAGAAAATTTTTTGCATGCTTGTGATCTAAATATGATGGCATTGAATATCAATTAAATAAATAATTAATATTTGTATTTTAGAATATGTTATTATAGTGAATCTTATGAATCTATTCAAAGTTCCGGATAGGACATTAGATTTGTAATAAGGACTCTTAGAAATATTGGGTGATTCTTGGTCCTAAACTAGTTTACAACTTTTTGGATTGTGAATCATTCTAAGAATCAAGGGTGGGTATGCTGGCCATATATTACCCACCACAATAAAGGACTCACTCTACCTTAGGCAATGAATATGCATTGTGGATTTTTTCAAAATTTTACGGCATATATTTTAACATGTATTAATGTCATCACACCTAATTTTACACAATATTACTTTGCAGTATAGGTACCTTGAAACTAACGATTGTACTTTAATGATTACAACTAGATATAATCACAAAAAACAGTTTTATTAACTTCACAAGAAAATTTCAATACTACTATAAATACCAACTAAATATGACCAAAGGCATTAACATAAAGAGAATTTTAAATGTATGCCACAAATTTATAATCTAAGAAATGTAGTAACGATAAGAAATTGTGCATATACAAATCATTTTATAGAAAGTTACATAATCAATCTACAATTTTGGAGATTACAATATTGATTGAATTGAAAGAAGGAAAACTATATGGTTAGACTCTTAGTAATATTTACTAATCAAGCATACTAAGATTTTAATAATACAATTGCAAGCGAGCCACTTGTGTTTTTTGAATAATGACCAATTCGATCTTTTTAGGTGAAGATAAGAACTCCAAGAGTGTTGAAGATTACAAGAATTAGAATAATGGCTAGCACCCAAACTTTGGAGTGGTCCCCTTGTTGAAATTTTTGTCCAAATTAGACGTATGATATACCATTGGAAAGCTCTCAATGATATCTTTCTATTGATATATTATGAAGCATACAATAACAGATAGACGGCTAGGCGGCTAGGTAGATAGGCGGACGGCTTAGTGGACCCCAATCTTTGAAAGGGTCCCATTGCCAGAGTTAGTGGCCAAATCAAACGCATAATATACCATTGGAAAGCTCTTGACAATACCTTTCCAATGGTATATTATAAAGCACATAATAGTGGACGGACGGGCACATAGGTGGACGGCTAGTCGGACGGATGGGCGGACTCCAATCTTTGGAAGGATCCCACCATTGGAGTTCTTGGCCAAATCGGACGCATAATATACCATTGGAAAGCTCTTGACAATACCTTTCCAATGGTATACTATAAAGCACATAATAGTGGATGGACGGGCACACAGGCGGACGGCTAGGCGGACGGCTAGGCGGACTACAAATTGGCGGACGGCTTGACGGACCCCAATCTTTGGAAGGATCCCACCGTTGGAGTTTTTGGCCAAATCGGACGCATAATATACCATTGGAAAGCTCTTGAAAATACCTTTCTAATGGTATATTATAAGATATACATTAGCGGACGGATGGCGGACGGATTGGCGGATGGGCCGTCGGTCGGGTTAGATGGGGTGGCGGACGGGGCGTCAATCGGGGGCAGATAACTAGGACTGATGAGCCGGGTGGCCGCTGGTGATGCACAAAATTTACCGTTGACTCTATAAATGTAAAATTCAGATGTCACGAGACGTCCGAGGGATAGCGGACGTTGGATGTTGGACGTCCGGATGCAACCGCGGACACTTGGATGTTTGGACAGCCCTGAGTGCAGCTGCCCTATTTTTCGCAAGGCCAAAAATATGAATTCAGGGAATTTGAATGCTTATATCTTGCAATCCACGCGATGGAAATTTCTGAAATTTTTACAACATGTTCTCAAGCAGCATACTCCAAGATCCTACAATTACATGTGTCGAAACAAAAAATTCAAAAATTGGCTAATTGTCTTAAAAATGGTAGTTTTTGAACATTTTCAATGAAAGCATAGTCATGGAACTTTTGGGGTTCATTCTAAACTCTTAACATTTTAGGAATTATTTTTCACTATTTTATGAATATCATGAATGAGAATCAAATGCATCAATACTTTTAATATATTTGTCCAATTTATGTTGTTCATTTTAGATAATTTTATGATACTCCATCCAAATAATTAAAATATTCCATCATTAACCTGATTTACTTCAGGTTTGAATCTATCATGCGTCATGACTAAGGAATAGGAACTGAGGGACGTAGGTCCTAGGGTTTTAAACCTCTAAAGGTCAAAGACTATGTTTTCACCAAAAACGCTTCAAAATTGTCATTTCTAGTACAAGTACCAAATTTTAGAAAAAAGACACATTTGGACATATACAACTGTAGTAAGCCTGTTTGAAAATATGTAAAAAAATTTCATAATTTTCCACCTTACACATTGCAAAATATTAGGGTTTGAATTGACAAAAATGCTTTTTTGGGCCTTGCAAAAAATTGGGCAGCTGCACATTAAAAGGTCACTTTTAAATGAAAAAATGTCCAAAATGGTGGTTACTCCTTGAACACATTCTTTAAAGAAAATTTTCTACATGCTTGGAAAATTTCAGATCATTTGGAATTATACAACATACAGGAAAAAAATAGAGTAAGAAAGTAGAGAATGATTCAAAACACTATTGTCAATAATTTAATTATGGAATTGAAAAATGTCAATCCCAATGGTTGTAATGTTGTCATAAACAAATACACATCTTATGCTCTTACTTTTTTCAAAAAATTATTGAAAATTGAATTAACTAAAAGACTTCAAAGTTTATTTTTGAATAGGAAATCCATAATTCACTATAAGAAAAGCACATTTTTGGATGCGTTAGCAAAAAACGTGTTGTATTTTTTCAAACCTTAGATGTTCCAGAAAACTTGTACATGTTTTGCAAAAAATATGTCTATGATTTGCAAAAAACATGTCCGTGTTTTGCAAAAAACGTGTACGTATTTTGCAAAAAACATAACTATGTCATTGTGGATAGCTACATTTGTGACAGTGTCAACTGTGACGTGGCTATGTTTTTATAAAACGTCGCATACTACATAAACTACCACGTCAACAAGTAGATTTGGAGAAGGGTAGCCACGTGGCATATTTTGGAAAAAAACAAGAAATGGATGGATGGACGTCAGACTGGATGTCTAAAACAACTGGCTGGACATCTGAAACAATGGGCTAGACGTTTGAAACAACTTAGGTTAATTGTCCCATATTGTTTGTCTCACCATGGACAGAGAATATGGACAAATTTTTTGAGAAGGGCAGCCACATGGTATATTTTGGGGAAAAAAAGAAATGATGGATGGACATCGGGCTGGATGTCTGAAACAATGGGCTGGACGTCCGATTGGACATCTGAGACAACGTAGGCTAATTATCCCATATTGTTTGTCTCACCATGGACAAAAAATGGATACAAATACGACCCTTGAAATGTTCATTTTCACGTAATTTTGCCATCAAAATAAACTTGATGGTAAATGATAAACTTTTTTTAATTCTTGGTGAATTCTACATTTTTTTTGTTGTTTAATTTTATTTTTTAATTTATGTTAACTAATTATATTTTGAAAAAACGAGCTAGATGAAAAAGTGGGCTGGATATAAAAATGGGCTGGATGAAAAACAGACTGGATGTCAAAATGGGATGGATGAAAAAAATGGGCAGATGAAAAAAAATTCTTACATGGCACTGCCCGCCCACGTGGACATGACATGGCTGCCAAATGGCATATCCAAGGAAGCTTAGAAGGCCATGTCTCATGGGGTGTAAAAAAAAATGAGGTAAAAAATAGCATGTTTTTGAAATTTTTGCACATTTTTTGCACGTCCAGTATAACGGATTTTAGGTGACATCTATGTTGACATGTAAGCTCGTCAAAACAAACGTCAGGTTTTTTCAAACATCACAAAAAACACGAGTTTCTTATAGTGATTGCTTACAAACTAGAATACCTCAGAATTTTCATCTCATAAATAAAAATGGAATAGTTAAAAGCTTTACAAGTATATATAAATCTAGAAAACATTTCAAATTCTTATTTTAAAAGTGATTTAAAAAAAAAATTGAATTGCTCGCCGACTATTGAAAATGACATATCATCCAATAACTTTTTAATGATGTAGAAAGGTTTTTAAAATGGTTGGGCCTTCACGCTTTTTCAAGCACACGTTGTGCAAAATTTTCAAAGAAAAAAACTAAAATTTCCGTTTGTAGTGAGCTGCCCAAAATTGCTATGTTGCCAGAAAACGCAGTTTGGTCCTTTAGGGGTTAAGGTTATGTCATGTCAAAACATCAAGATGTCATGACGCATTACATGATCTAAACCCATAGTCCATCACAATTCCATATTGAAATATTCTAATGATTTGAATCAAATATCATAAAATCATTTAAAAAAAATACATAAATTGGACTAATGTGTTAAAAAGTAGTGATATTATATTTGATTTTCAGCCATGATTGTCATAAAATAGTGAAAAATATGTCTTTTTAAATATTTAGAGTTGAAGGTTTAGTATCAAGATTTAGAAGGAATCTTGACAAAATTTTGACATGTCATGACGTGTTATGATGGAAGTAATACAAGATTGTCATATTAAGTGGGTTAATACTTAGTAGATGTGCATTTGCTTGAGATATACATCTAAGACCATTAGAGGAAATTTGGACATTCTGAAGAATTGATTGAGATGTCCAAATACAAAAAAATGTACATGTATATATATACATATACATATACTTATATACATACACATATAATTCTTTTTAAGAAGCAATTTGTAATTTGACTAGGCTTTGAGGCAATTTGATAAGGCTTTAACTAATTAACTTGAATATGGTGCATGATTTTTTAATATTTTTTTAAAAATATCCAAAAAGAATTATTTTCACTTAGTGCTTTATTAACTTAGTGGTTGCACGTATAGTTAGTAGAAAATGGCCTTCTAAAGAATCTAGATTTTTTTCTAATGATTGGATGAGTCTAATGGAATATGCAATAAACAAGATCCTATCCTTTTAATGTGAAAACTTTGACGTGACAATGGTGACATGACATCATGAACATGAAAACTTCAAGTCATGTTAGCCGATAAACAACCCTGGTTATGACATCCTAACGTCATGACATGAATACATGACGTAACCTGGACAATATTCCCTTGAACTTTGTAAGTTTTTTAAAGATGATATTGAAAGTTTCATTGGATAAAATCAAATCAATATTTATTCTCAATACATTTTTCAGCATGTAGACTACCAAGAACAGTCTAAAATGCAGAAGTTTTGAGACAAAGGTGTTTTGTCTAAAAATATTGAAAGGCAAAACGTTTATTTTTTAGAAGTGCCAAAAAAGCCCACATTCTTAAGTTTTAGGCACATTGAACTTGCAATCATTGGATATATCAATATATTCATTGTTCAAATTTTTTAGAAGGATTTCTTTTGAAGTCTTGAATAACTTTGTGAGATAATCCTAAAGTCGGATGTTAAAATAAAAATATATAGATGAAGATTTTAGCCTTGTTTTGAGGACAACTATATTGAACTAGTTTGGAGCCTCTAAACATCAAAGAAATATAGGCGGAAATCAATCAATGTATTGAAGACAAAGTGTTTTTTTTTGAATTTTGTCCTTTCAAAAATCAATAGTCTTTACCTTACAAAATCATTCTCCTAACCCCTGAAGGCCCATTGTCCCTTCGGGGGACAAATGAGATTTTGGTGTGATTTTCCAAACCCTTTTTGGAAGCTAGAAAAATTGCTAAGCTTCATGGGAGCATAATTTTTTTCAATCGGTGCCCAAGAAAAAAAGTTATGCCCAAGTTAGCTCAAAATAGGGGACCTGAGGCAGCCAAAAAAATTTGAAATTTTTTTTTTTTTTCAATTTTTTTCTTATAGATTACATTTTTGTCTATCTGTAAAGCTTTGATTCATTTCATTTGGATTTTTTATGAGAAACTTATGACAATCTTGTTTCTGGGACACTTAAAGCATCTTTTTGAAAAAAACAACTTGTAGGATTCATTTATGAATGCAATTTAAACAATTTTTCAAAAAAAAAGTTCCACAAGGTTTAGTTTTTTTGCCAAAACAATCTCATCTTTGGGATTATTGCTTTTAAATTCCATATAAAATATATTAATATTTTAGATTTTCCTTCTATCTTGTACCAATTTCTATTTAACAATTTTTTTAGTAATGAAAATTAAGTTTTTTTGGATTTTTTTTGCCCCCTAGATTCTCAACTCAGTTTTCTACTATAAAGATTTAAAGCTCAAAACTCTGTAGTGCAAAAAGTTTAAGTTAAAAATGTTCAAAGTCATAAAATCTAGTCCCACAATGCGTTGAAAAACTTGTTTTTTTCACTTTAAACGCAAATATTTTGCAATCTATGTGGTCAAAAATTCTGAAATTTTTTCCACACATTCTCATAGTAGTTAAGTGTAAGATCATATGGTTAGATGTGCAAAAAAATAATTTTCAATATTTTTTACTTTTTGCTATAGAAATGGTAGTTTTGAGTATTTTTTGGCAGAAAAAAGGCCTTGGGCCTTTAGGGGTTAAAAAATAAGATCTTTGAAACTTTTTAGAATTATCAGTCGATTGCACAAAATTCTTGTACTACTTTCTGTCACATCTTGCATGTTGATTAGTTTTTTGGCCATAACTTTTGCGTTTTGACTCTAAATGATTCAAAATTTATAGACAAGGTACTTATGACTATTGTACATCTATTCTAATGTTTTTTGGAATTTAAAAAGGAAAATTACTATTTAATATAGTCCCTTGATATTATATCACACTTGCCAATTTTGGATTTTTTTGAACAAAGTAGTACCCAAAGAAAAAAAATTGGACCTGAAATTTAGAAGAGATAGTCTTGTAGTATATTTTTAGCTACTCCTCAAAGGATTTCTAAAAAGAATTTAATATATGTTGTATAGAAGTCCACAAAGTGAGCCTATTTCTATTTGCTCTTGAAACATATAAAAAATATTTTGGTGATTTTTTGGGTGAATGACCATCTCCATAGAATTGCTACAAATGGCCAATTTTATTTTATTTTTAGACTTTTTCCTATTTTTTATTAATTAAAACATTAAATATCTATTTTCTTAAGATTTGGTACTTTTCTAATTCTCCTATTTAGAGAGTTTTAAATTGAATTTACTTCAATGGTTATTTTCATCTTTAAAGTGCATACATTGCCCATATTTTTTAATTTACAAAAAATTTGGTTGTTCACCAAAAAAATTGGTAAAGTTGGTAAAATTTTAAAATACTCCTAAAAATATCATTTTTTAATATTTGGAATCATATATTTTTAAATAAATATGAATTTGTCATGAATTTCTAAATGAGCTTTTCAATTAGACAAAAAGCATCTTCAAACTACCTCCAAACCAACAAAAAGTGCTTGCGTAATGGTTATTATACTCATAGGCTCATCTAAATAGTCTAAACAATTTTTCTAAACAATTTTCTTAAAATGGCCTCAAGATCAAGGTGTAAGAAACTCAATTTCTATGTTTATTTTTGTGATCATAGATTTAAGCTTAAAGAAATTTAGTTCATTAGGTCATTTTAGGTGGGTACTTATCATTCCATTATTGTCATTTAAGGCACTGATTATGGCCATTAATTTAAATTATTGTAGTCCAAATCTCATTTTATAAAAAAAATTGTTGTGGATTGATGAAAGACTTTAATTGATGATTTTGTAGGTATTTGGAATAGGTCTTATATTAGAAATTGGTTGGTTTAATTTAAAAGGATGCAACCATAGAAGCATTGATTTGTTTTTATTTACATCTTGAAGCATCAAATCAAATTTATTTAATATGTGTTGATCCTAGGTACACAGCTCCTCTATTATATGGCATTGATTATATAGTCACATACCTTAAGTTGGGCTTTTTGTTTGTTTATTTGTTACAATGAGATCTCAGAGACCGTGCATCGTTTTGTCACGTTCTTGGTATCATCAAAAAGCCCTTGGCAAGGAGGTTGCATGGGCTTTATTTTCCACTTTGTTTAGTGGCATTTTGACCAATGGTGTGAAGATTACTGAATTTCAAAGATTTTATAAAATGAAAAATTTAGAAAATTACTTCTAGTTTTATTTTGGTTGTGGTAGCAGCACATAGCACACTAGTGACTAGTGGATATGAAAACATAACTATATTTTTACATACAACAAGGATTATACCCAATTCTATGTGGTGTCTTGGAGATGTTTAGGGATTCATTGAATGTTTGTAATGGTGAGGTGGGTTTGTCCATTTTCTTTTTTCACTACAAAAAAACAAGTGTCCACAATGACTTGTCCACAATGATGCCACATTAAACTTCTTTTGGACTTTTGAAAGTCCAGAATTAATATTTGGAGAAGAAACATCAAGAGATAATCATTAGGAGATTGTATAAAACATCTTGAGATCTATACAAAACATCTAATGATCTATACAAACATCTGGAGATCTCTAGATGTTATTATTGAGAGATTTTTGAACGTTTTGTCTAGAATTCAGTTGAAAGTCCAGTAGTTAAATGTGGCATAATGACTACAAAAGGACTGATTTGCAATCATTGTGAATAAGTAATTTATACCCTCAATTTTTTGAAATGTCTTTTGTGCGTCTAATATTTTCTTAAGCTTGAACTTTATTTATTTATTTTTGATCATATGCATAGAGGGACATATTTTTAAAACATTTGAAACAATATAAAGTAATTGAAATATGTAAATTATGAGAATTTTCACATAAATCTAAAAATAAAAAAAGATTCTATTAGAAACTTCTAAGAGGTAATTCTAAACCAAAATCAAAGATAAAAAATAAACACAAATTTTTTTTTCAAAATGATTGATTGTCTTTTTGACATCTATGAATTGTGACTGATTTTTAATGCACAAAGAGTTGTAAATGGGATGATGTTGAAATTCAAGAACATAATGATGTCGACAAAACCAAAATTGAGACATTCATGACTAATAAAAAGGAGGTCTTGAGCTATCAAGCTACCATATCTTGACCTCTTACCTTCTACTCCCAAATTCCATCTTACCTACCAAGAAAGCATGATACATTTACCTTGTTTAAGGTGGTTGTACAACACTACTTACTAGTACTCGAAGGGTTTTTTTCACATCCATGAGAAGAAGATCACTCCCCGCAGCAGTCAGCTTAGAGTGATAGACCAAGCTTTTAATAGCTTGGTTTGTCACTTCGGAGCAACCCTTCGGAGGGCTCTATTTTTTTTCTAATGATGGGATTTAATACATAAACTCCAAAGTGCGCAACCTAATGAAAGTCGTTGTCAATTTTAAGAAAGAAATTATAGATGGATAATATTGCATTGTGTCCCTTTAAAAAATTGGAGACAAATTTCATAGAAAAAATCCTTCGAAAGACATAAATCCGTGCATAAATCACTAGTTTTAAGGCTAAATTTAGTGTCTTTTTACAATATAGCACTTCAAGAAGATATTTTCATCCAATTTTTTTATACTTTTCAAACACACAACTATTTTAAAGTTTTTTTAGTGATTAAATCTTGAACTCAAAATAATATAATTTTTTAATTAATTAAATGATTATTGACAAATTATTAATTTCATCTAATACAAGATTTTGACATTCAATTCCAAAAATAGCTTATGTAGTAAACTTAAAGTCAATAATATATACATTTTTTGTTCTAACACAAGCATCATTTGGATTATTTTTTATATTGAAAAAGACGTTTATAAGTTTTTACTTCTAAAAATTATAGAAAATAGAAAAATATTCAAATTGTAGAAAAACAGCTATCATATGATAATATATACCTGACGTATTGACATTTGAACTTTAATTGGAATTATAATAAAGAATTTTTTATTTTTTGATAAATAAAGCAATATAAGGCTCAACATGACTTAAAATACTAGCCAAATAGGACTAAAACACCTATAATTAATAGATTAGCTTAAAAAAATGGTAGCTAAAAAGAAGTTGCATTGCAAATTTTAGTGGGCTTGACCCCTTTTGTGGTACATTTGAGTGTGATTTGACCCATGTGGCTATACAAGAAAATACATGCCACATTCTTGAAAATTCATCCTCTTAGGTATCATGCTTGAAACCTATTATCTTGGATGTTCTACTTGAAGATCTATCTTCTTGGATGTCTTGAAAAGGATGATACCTTCTATTGTAAGGTCTAAAGAGGTCAGGGAGCTTAGTCAATGATTTTGCAATGTGATACTGATAGACAATCAATTGATTCCATGTGGATTATTGTTGAGTAATTTAAGTTCTATGAATCCAAATTTGTAATGGACAATATAAACAAAGATTACAGTATAATGTCTTATTACACTATCTCCATGGAGCGTAGTAGGTAGTGAAATACATGATTCTACACAAGAAAGCATCTCCTACGTTCTTGAAAATCTAGAATTAAATCTCATCCAAGTATTCTATAAAGTATGATATCTTCTTTTTCAAAATCCAAAGAGGGAAACTCAATCCACAATTATACACTGTTATATTGATTGACCATCACTTGCTCTCATTTGAATCATTGCAAAGTAAATTGGATTCCATGAATCCAAAATTGGAATCAACAATTCAAATATAGATATGGAATGTATGATGTCTTCATGCGCTATTCCTAAACTTGGTAGGAGTGAAGAATGGTTGGCCCTTTCTTCTAGAATAAGAAGGCATTGATTATAATCACTTACAAATGGTTGCAAGAAAGACCTGTAGTTTTTACCTCTTTAGACTCTGAGAACAAGAAATATGTGGAGTACTTTGTAGTAGAACAATCTCACTTGTCAATCAGGAAAAGTTGATGTTTAAAAGTACCTTGGCAATTTGCAAGTACTATAAACTACTTACATGAACTAAAAGTTGGAAACAATAGTATGTGGAAAAAAAAGATAGTTTGTCATAGAAAATAGATATAGTTCTTTTTGCGAGGTATAAATTAATAAAAAATAAAAAATAAAAAAATAAAAAAATAAAAACTTGCGATTTGTTAGTCTTTGACATTTTTTCTTAGTAAATATACAAACCAATGCCATTTTTTACATTTCATTCTATTTAATTTGATCTTCACCTAATTTTTCCATCTTTTCCATTTTAAGTTTTAATTTGATATAATTTTACAAAAGCCATCTTTTAATTCTCTAAGATATTTTGAAAGAGGTGCAGTTTAGTTGGGCTACTTTCAAATGATTTGACATTATTCAGGCTTGACATGGATTGGCCTCTAACAACTTCATATATCATTATGCTATTTAACTCTAAAAATATCTTTGGGCTTAAATGCAAATTTTCAGAGCAAAAGAGCAACCCCAAGAAAAAAAAAGCCCCATCTCATTTTCATATCTTTAAAAAAATAGAAAGTACTAAAAATAATAGGTTTACAGTGTCCCTTATTTTTATTTTAACCTCTAAAATACCAAGGCAGTTTCTGGCTCCAAAACCATTGAAAACTGCCATTTTTGCTGCGATCATTCCTTAAACCAAAAAAAACTTTTTTTTAGAATCTAATCATAGGATCTTGAACTTCACTTTTCTTAGATCATGTGGTAAAAATTTCACAAAGTTTGACCTTACAAATTGGAAGATATTAGCATTATTTTGAAGTTGGAAAAAGAAGTTTTTTTGAATTGTGGCCTGCAATTTCAGATGACTTTGATGGCCATTTGTGGATTTTTTTTGCACTACATACCATAAAGTTAAAGTTGTTTGGGTTGCACATTTGAATTGAAAGTTGGGGAAAAGAATTCAGAATGTCAAAACTTGATTTTCACATATAAAAAAATTGTTAAGTAGAAGTAGGTCCAAAATTAAACAAAATACTAAATTGTTAACAGCACTTAGGTGGAATTATAACACCATAATTCCAACGGTGGGTTTGTTCTTGAAAACAAACTTTACCTTGTCAAAACAAAAAATTGAAAAAAATTGAAAATTGCATTCAAAAATGAAATCTATAAGTGTTTTTTTTTAGATGCTTAGATTGCCCAAAAAACAGGATTGTCTATAATTTTCTCATATTGAGTCCAAATAGAATGAATCAAAGCTCCAAATGTAGACAAAAAATGATCTTTGAGGAAAAAAAATTGAAAACAAAATTCAATTTCTTAAAGTGTTTTTTTTTGCCTGGCGAACTGCTTTTTTAACTTTGGGTGGCATAACTTTTGCTCCCGGGCACCAATTTAAAAAAAATTATATTTTTAGAAATCTCATGTGATTTCCTATCTTCAAAAAAAGTTTCAAAAAATATTGTCAAAATTTCAAGTTACACGAGTTTGCCCGAAATCCCAAGTGTCCCCCGAGGGGACTTTGGTAGTTTAGGGGTTAAAATGAACATGACAAATACCAGTCTACTTAATTAGGATGAATTGCAAATAATGACAAGAAATATACTTATGTAAATCTCTACTATTGACTTTTTATTTTAAATATCAATATAAGAAAAAACATTCTTTGAATAAGTTTTGAGAATTGTCAAAAATAAATGGTAAAGTGCATAATTAAATTTCCACCTTTTATTTTTAAATTTTAGATTGGAGGTCCCTTCAAACATTGCCATTGTCTTCTAGTTAAATATTCCATAATTTACCAACATTCTTATTTTTGTAGGATTTTTTATTTAAAATTTGCATTAAGTACTAATTTAAAAAAAATTTGATCAAACTTCGGTAGTTGGAATTCTTTAGAGTATCACCCTACTTTTTCTATATGTTATTTTTGCACAAGCTACTTGTAGACGAATCCCAATTCTCTGAAAATTTCCCTTAGAGCTTTGACCTACAAAATTATCAAAGTTTTCCTACATCTTCTACATGTTTTTTGTCACATTCTTAAATTAATGGTGAAGCTCAGTTTGACATTGCGTGTGGTATTTTGGTTGTCCTAAAATTCTCTTTCTTTTCCTTTGGTCCCTTTAGTTCAAACCTCAATAATAGCAAAGCTTTGGCTTTGTACGTGCCACTCTAGATATTAATATCTTACTCAAATTTTCTGTTTTGTTTAAGTGTCTTTTTGATAAGACCGCCATGATAGCAAAATTTTGATAGTCATAAAAAATCCAAGAATTCTTCTCTCTTGCTTGCTAATTTGCACTTACTTTATGGTTTATTGCATTACAAAAGTCCAAGTACTTTTCTTGCAAATACACAATTATCAAAATAAAAAGAACAATCAGAATATTTAGAAAGAAACCAAATCAATGAAGTTTAAGCTGTTAACAACTTCTAATTAGAGCCTTTTCATTTGAAACCAAAGCCTTTTCTTCCAATTAGAGCCTTACCAAATCAATAAATATATATAATTAATATTAAAAAACAATTACCATCCAAATCACATAAGTCACCTAATATCAAATCAATATATCAATTATGTATAGCATATAAGTGACCATCTTGATCACCATACCTTAATCAATAAATCATGTCATATATCTCATCCATCTTGTAAAGCTCTCATCGTCCATCTCATAAATCATCATCACTCTCTATGATTGTAGTTGATGGAGGCTATTAATAGGTGGAAGTGAGTTGGTAGAAGGTCATCATAGTTCTAAAATTCAATCTATCCCATTGGTGTTTCTACTACTTAGAGTAAGACTCACAATGGTCAATGGTCATTGGTCAATACCAAAACTGAAGGTGAATACTAAAATTCAAGCATTAACTTAGGTATTAAAATTGAAATAAAAGCTTTAGAACTCAATTGTCGGAGAGCTTTAGATGTGTATTGAAAACAGAACAAAGTAAGGATTAATGTGAGCTAAAAGCTTGCATAAAGCAAAGTTCTTTAAAATAATTGCTAATATAAGAAGAGGCCACATAAGTGAGTCCACAAAGAAATTGCTCTCAAAAGTCCATTCGATACAAGAATTCACCATTTGACAGAGTCTTTTATGTCAACTACATAACAAAAGCACATGTTCTTGTTTTTATTAAGACTTAATAATGTTTAGAATTAGTAGTCAAATTTTTTCCTTTAGAAGAGAGAACAAATAAAAAAGAGCAAATAAAAATAAAAAAGAGAAAAAAGAGAAAGAAAATAAAAAATAAAATAAAAAATAAGAAAATTTGAAAGAAAAGTCAAAGAGAGAAAAACAATAGCTTTAAAAATCAAATAGAAAGAAAAAAAATAGAATATAGATTGGATTTACACATCTCATTGTAACAGTTGCTACTTAAGCCTAAAGGACCAAAGAGCCCACTTTTGGCTTGTAATATTTGGACAACCTCTATTGACTTCATAATTTGAACTTTTTCCATAAATTTTTTAGGACAAATGTTGCTCCTCATAATCTACCTGTGAAGCTCTGTTGTATGTCATTCCGATAAATACTGGAGTAATTGCAAAAAATGCCTACTAATTGATTGCATTCTAAATTTGGAACGCTATAACTTTTAAATTATAAATCCAGTACCAAAAAAATTTGCTTTTAGATGACTTTATTAAATTTATTGTGATCATATCCCTTATTTTTCAAAAAAAATAAAAATTCATTATATATTTAAAATTCAATTTTGTTAAGTTGTCACACTTTGACATTTTAGTTTGCTTTATACTATTGATGGTTTAAATTAATGATTTTGAGCTAAAATTTTTGTGGCACATTTTTATAATAAGCAAATAACTTCCTACCAAACGGCATTTAAAAACATACTATTTTATGTCCTCTACATTCATGCAAACAGGCCTCTTTGGTACACACACATCTAAATATTAGAGGTGGTTTTGACCTAAAATTTTTTGGTCAAATCTCACCACTAGGAAGTCTTTCTAAATAACCAACTTTTTGTTTTGTTGAAAATTGTCTTTCCTTTTTCTTACAAATTAAAATGTCAAAGTATGTGTTTTCTTGGCCAAAAATCTATGTCCAAAAATATGTCCCCCCAAAAAACATATTTTGATGTTTTCATTTGCAGAAAATAGGAAAGACAATTTTCAATAAAACTAAAAGTTGTCTATTTGGAAGGACTTCCTAGTAATGAAATCTGACAAAAAAATTTAGGTCAAAACCATCTCTAATGTTTAGAAGTGCACGCACCAAATTAAAGAGGCCTATCTGCATGAACATGGACTTATAGAGGACATAAAATAATGATTTTTAGATGCCATTTGGTAGGAATATGTTTGCCTACTACCAATATAGAAACATGCCACAAAAATTCAGCTAAAAATCATTAATTTAAACAATTCAATAGTATAAAAAAAACCTAAATGTCATAGTATTTCAGTATGACAAATTAACAAAATTGACTTTTAAATATAAACTGATTTTTAATTTTTTTTGAAAATAGAATTATAATTACAGGCAAAACATCTAGAGACAATTATTTTTTATTTTTGGCATGGGATTCATAATTCAAAAGTTATAGTGTTCCAAATTCAGAACGCAACTGACCGATATTATTTTTTTTCATTCATCCAAGTTCAAGTGTGGAGTGTTTCAAAGACTACAATTACGTATATGGTGGAGGTTGCATAGGCGAATCCATTGCTCATATTGGAGCTTTGACCTACTTTTTAGGTAGTTGGCTCTTCACGCTCAAGTAGCTCAAGGCCATAGTGGCCATGTTTTGCCCTAGATACATGTGATGGTGAAAATTGCTTGATTGGGTGTGGAATGTAGGAGAAGTGGATTGATGTGTGGGAGAAGATGGCAAGGCTTGGGCTATGTAAATGGATTTTGGAGAAGTTCCATGGTTTGTCTTTCAAAATGTCACCGTTGTTAAGATTGATGAAAGATTTTCAGTTAGGTGTACTTCGTATATATGATGAAATCATAATGTTTAAAAATGCTCTCAAAACTCTAATTTTTTTCCACACGTATGTATCATCAAGATTTTGATGTGCAAATTTTATGAGATCATTTTGAGGTGTGGAGAAAAGGAATATGAAGATTTGAAGTGCTAGCCTAGAATGCCTTCTCCATTCTCCAAAAATTCACCAAAAATTGCACAATCAGTCATTTCTTGATCAGATTGCACCAACGGATTCAAACAAAAAATTGTTTAGGGTCTCTTTGTTGTTCACAAACTGTTAATGAGGTTTATATTTTGAATTTTTTGCAAATGTACTTATAAAAGCTACTTCTTGGCTTTGTGGTGCTTCACGGGTGGACACATTGCATTGACAACAATTATATGTAATTATATGAGGAAGTTTGAGTTAGTAGAACTTTATTTGAGACTTTTTCAAGGACAGAGCCTCTCATAATATAGTGGCTTATTTTTTTGCAATACAGCTATCTTTACATGGCACTTGTTCCAATATAATGGATCACGGGCAATTTTCTTGTAGACTATGTCTTTCAAAATGAAAATCCTATGTTCAACAACAAAAGTGATGCAAAGTGCTAATTGATGTAGGAGGAACATTGCAACTTGCAATTGATAGGCAATAGTCAACATGAGGCATTTGGCATTGGCATATAAAGAGAATTGTACATTGTCACCTCACTAATGCTAAAAAATTGTTTCAAAGCTGATAGAAAATTGTTGACATGTAATGCTTGGCATTCATATAAAGAGGATTATACATTGTTACTTCATTAATGTTGAAAAATTGTTTCACTTAATTCTATTTTTAAGGGGACCTTTCATATTAATATAATGCTCAAGATTTCAACATTCATTTGTTGCCATCCCCTTCATTGCAGCATTTGTGTACATTCATTGCATTTCAAGACAAATGTGTAGAACCAAGTTTGTAGGAGTAGTGTATTTTTTGCAAATCTTCACAAGGCTTTTTCAATTGTTACAAATCTTCACAAGACAAGGGATTACTTAGTGTGCCTCAATAGTCAAGAAAAATTCAATGTTAGAAAGGTTTAATAGGACTTTTTGGCATGGATTGGCTTTAAGTTGCAACATACACAATGAGTTGAATATAGTTTGAAGCATGATCAACGGAGATTTTTGTTTTACATGTATGGCCAACATTCATTTTAAAACATTTGTTAAATTTTCCAAAATATGATGGCGGAAATTGAAAATTATGAAATATATCAATAAATTGGTTTGATAGACAAGCTCATCTTTCTACTTCATTATATATCATAATGATAGTTAACAATGAGTCTTTGCAAATTATTGAAGATTTTTATTGATTAGACATATACCAATCTATGATACATTTTCCATTCATGATTGTTATAAAATAGTAAAAAATAAGTCCTCAAATGTTTAGACTATAGAAATGAGGATTACAGTGAGTCAGTGACAAAATCTTGATGCAATCATGACGTGACATCATGACATAAAAACTACAAGTTATGTCAAGATAGACAACAAAGTTGCAGTCAATGGTCAATTTCCTAGTCTTTGCTTAACTTAGTTTAACCTCTAAAGGACCAACATGCATTTTTTGGCCGTATAGAAATTTTGGGCAAGTACGTGTGACTAGAGATATCCATATCTGAGGCTGAAATTTTAATAGAAGGTGGGGGCAAGGAATATCTTCATGTATACCAAGTTTCATGACATTTCAAAATACGAGTCAAAAGTTGTGACCTAATATGTTACTTTTTTTCGTAACTGGGCAGTTTGGGCAGATTAGAAAAAATCATTTTTTCCGGAATTTTTTTTTTGAAATTGATTCTCCACATTTATACACACTTAAAAAGCTTTGAGTCATTCCATTTCAATCAATGAGTCAAAAGTTATGAGGGTTTTTCAATTGCGGGCAGTTATGGATTCTCTACTCTAAAAAAAACTTTAAAGTCGTTTATTTAACACAATTTTCAATATTTTTGGAAAAAAATAAAATCCTAGGATGCAGATTGATTTTTACAACATTACAACCGTTGGGATTGGTATTTTTAAATTCCATGATTAAATTTTTAACAATTTAGTATTTTGAATCATTTTCTACTTCTTTCTATTTACTATTTTTTTCCTGTATGTTGTACAATTCCAAATGGTGTGAAATTTTTCAAGAATATAGACAACTTGTTTAGGAAACTGAATTTAGAGAAGCACCACCTCTATCGGCATTTTTTCATTGAAAAGTGAGCATGCAAAGTACAGCTGCCCCGTTTTTCGCAGGATTGAAAAAATGGTTTTCAAGACTTTGAATGCTTATATCTTATGATCCACATGGTAGAATTTTCTGAATTTTTTACCACATGTTTTCAAAATATCATACTACAAGATCCTACGGTTACATGTGTCAAAAAAAAAATTTTCCAAAAATTTGGTAGTTGTATTAGAAATGGCAGTTTTGGAGCGTTTTTGGTGATTACATAGTCATGAAACTTTAGGGGTTAAAGTTTAAAACTTAACCTCTGAGCGTCCAGTACGTGTTTACTGAAGTCCAGACCCTTGTGAACTCAATTCAGTCAATCTATCACCTAACAAGAGATTCACATAAACTATCCATATCGATTGGTAGTAAAGACAAGCCTTAAGCTCAAGGGAAAGGGACACGTCCTTTGATCGTACTGTTGAAGAGATTGTAATAGTCAAACAAGGAAATCTTTAAATTTTGAGAGACATGATCCTATCGTTGGAGCCGCTAGGGTTAATGAAGTCAATTTCTCTAACATCTTTGTTGAATAACATAAGCTAAATAATATTATAGCCTCTCTTTGCTAGCTATATATATATATATATTAGAAATATGTAGAAGTTTCCTAAGATTATCCTATCTTATGTAAATAGTTGAAATGAATTATTCTTGAAAGTATTTTCTTTTCCATACATGTTGTTTGCTTTGTGAACCATCCAACATCATTCAAATGGCAACATTATTTAATTGCATGTAGCATACTCATTGCTTAACCTTAAATATATGAAGATATTTAAATTTACATTTCAATTATGTTCTCAAATTTTTTGTAAATATAATTTATTAAATTGGATACTTTATCATATGAAATTTGCACTTTGTCTTGGATGGCTCAAGGTTTTTCTCTCAATCCAAGCAACAACATGATAAACACAATGTTATAGACATTCTCGTAGACCCCTAATGATGTCCAATAAATCAAATTTATGTTTGAATTTCTAAAAGATTATCCTATTTAACCTAAATCACATAGATGCCATGTAGCATCTACATGGCACATTCAAGGCCAAGTGCAAGTCTAACGTGGACATGCAATTGCGGATAGAGATGATTGCAAATAGGGCAACCCCGCGGATGTTAAAGGACAATTGCGGGTCTCAAGGGGCGAGTGCGAGTCTCTAAGGGGAATTGTAGATGCGCAAAGGCAATAGGGATGGCCATGTGGCCAAGGGGTGATTTGAGATGGCTAATTGTGATTGCCAGTTGGCAAAGGGCAACCGCAAATTAGACAAAGGGAAATTGCAAGTGGGCAAAAGCAACCACATATGGATAAAGGCAACTACAAGTGGAAAAAAAAACACTTGGAGATAAAATGCTTGCTTGTATGGTGTATGTACAAAAACAAGAAGGCCTAATCTCTTTCAAAAAGTAAAAACAGAAACAAAAATTTGTGAAAAATAAAAGGGGATGTTTTTCCCACCCTTCATTTTTACCTTTGAAACAACATAAAAAATACTACATAATTCCATTGAATTTTTTCAAATTAAAAGTTACCAATAGAATAAAAAAAATATTTATTTAAATCACTATCTAGAACTATGTTTTATTTTAAATATCAATACGACAAGTAATACTCTTGATAGGTACATAATTAGGATGTGTCTTTGAAATTCCAAAAAATAAATGAAGATCAAAGTTTTATTTAAATCCCTATCTATTATTTCTTATCAATAGAAGCAAAATAAAAAATTATTCATTATTCAGAAGACTTTTAGAAAATTGTCAATTATAAATAGGAAAGTTCACTTAAATCTCCATTCTTTATTTTATAGTTTTATATCAAAGTGGAAAATAATATATAAGTAGGATAATTGTTTGAAAATTGCAAAAAATAAATGAAAAAGTTCTTAGTTTAATTCCTATCTTTTATTTTTTAATTTATAATCTTAAATATCCATGCTTTATTTTTATTTCAGATCAACATAACAAACAAAACATTCATGAATGCATGTAACATTAGGATCTTGACATCTTATAATGTGTTGATGTGAAAAGATATGGAAAAAATTTCAAAAATTCCGACCGTGTAGATGCAAGATCAATATTAGGCTAGTAGCATTTAAATTGACAAAAATCTTTTCTTTGCCCTGCAAAAAATTGGGCAGCTGGGTGAATGCAAGAAACACTTGTACTATTTGTTGCGTTTTCACTATTTGATGCTTTTTATTTGGAGTACTTTAAGCATAGAAAACTAATTTTTAATTTTTAAAAAAATATAGCCAATGTATATACCTTTAAGATGAAGAAACCCTGGGAAGGAAAAGCATAGAAAAATTTTCTAAGTGGGAGAACTAGAAAGTGCCAAATCTCAAGAAAATAGACACTTTGATGCTTTAATTAGTTAAAAATAGTAAAATAAATTAAATAAATTAAATAAAAATTGGCCATTTGCAACAGCTCTATGGAGATGGTCATTCACCAAAAAACCCACCAAAATAATGTTTTATGTGTTTTTAAATGCAAGCAGAAAAAAGCTCACTTTGTAGACTTCTACACTACACAAAATTAATTTTTTATAAATCCCTCTTTTGGAGAGCTAGAAGTCTACTAGAAGACCATCTCATCCAAATTTCAACTCCAAATTCAATTTTTTGGGTACTAAATAGTACTTAAATCCTCCAAATTGGAATTTGTGATATAAAATCGGGGGCTGTTTTTGTTTAATAAAACATTTTTGAAAATTGCCAAAAAACTAGGCAAGGTGTTTAGTGGTCATGAGCACCTTCCCTATAAATCTTAAGTCATTTGGATTCAATACACAAAAGTTATGCCTAAAAAACAAATTAGCATACAAGGTGTGACAAAAAATAATACAAGTGTTTCTTGCATTTACCCAGCTGCACTTTATAAGGTCACATTTGTATGAAAAATGTTCAAAATGGTTGTAATTCTTTGAAATCATTCTTCAAGGCAAGTTAGCTACATGCTTGACGAATTCAGACCATTTGGAATTATACAACAAATAGGAAAATAATAGCAAGTATACAAAAGTAGGAAATGATTCAAAATAATAAATTGTTAAGATTTTAGTTATAAAATTGGAAAATGCCAACTCCAATGGTTGGAATGTTGTAATAAACAATCTACTCCCAATGTTTAATATTTTATTTTCAATTTTTTTGAAAATTGAGTTAAGTAAAAGACTTTGAAGTTTATTTTAGAGTAGAGATTCAATAACTACCTGCAAACTAAAATTCCTCATAACTTTCATCTCATTGATCAAAAATTCAAAATGAAATGGTTCAAATCTTTTGAAATTTGAATAATATATAAATCTAGAAAATCAATTTTAAATTCTTAATTCTTAGAAAGTAATTTTTTAATGAAATTGCCAATATATTGAGTATTCAACTATCCATTCTTAGAAATTAGAACTTCAATAGGAGGGAATGATTTTATAAATTAATAGATAAGGAAGCTATTTCATATTTGTATGTAAGAATTCTAAACCTATTTAATGGTATGTGGTATAGAAGACTTTGAAGTTTGAAGTCATCATCTTTGTATATGAATTTTGATATGTGAAAATTGAAAAATGTAATTTTGGTGATAATGTTGGATTCTTGGAATATGAGTGTACAACCCATTGACCATTTTCCTAAAAGGGTGAATGCAAGAAAGACCAACCAAAAAGCGTAGTGTTCTCTACAGTACTCATGATTTTTTTGGGAGTATTGTATAATTAGAAAAACAATTTTAAGAAAATCATGAAAAATATGCTCAATGTATACACCTTTAAGAAGAAGGTACCCTAGGAAGGAAAAGCATAGAAAAATTCTCTAAGTAGGAGAATTGGAAAAGTGCAAAATCTCATGAAAATAGGTACTTTCACATTTTAATTTGTAAAAAATAGGAAAAACAATTTTTAAGGAAACTAAAAATTGACCATTTGGGAGGACTTTATAGGAAAGAGATTTCACCCAAAAAATGATCTAAATTTTTTTTTGAATGTTCAAAACTGCAAGCGCAAGGGAGCATTGTTTGCACGTATGTGGAGGGCATAAAATAAAATATTTTTAAACTTCCTTTGGTAGAAATATGACTTCTTACTATGGGAATAGACCATAGAAATTTCAGATCTAGATCATTAAGTTTGGATACTCCCCGGGGTCATTGCAAGAAACACCGGTACTGTTGAATTGTCACAAGGAGTTCGTGGAAGCTTCCGTTTGCAATAACTTTTGAAGCATAATTTTTATGAAGTTGAATTTTTTATTGGGGATGTCTAACTTGAGGTTAATTATATCTCATATTTTTCAGAAATTTTTAAAAATCATTTTATATTTAAATTTCAATTTAGCTAATTTGTCACGTTTTGCGATTTAGGGGTTTTGGGTAAAAAGGAGTACCCAAATTTAATGATTTAGAGCTGAAATTTCTATGGTCTATTTGCATAGTAGGAACTCATGTTTCTACCAAGGGGCATATAAAAATATTTTATTTTGTGTTGTCTACATCCATGCAAAGAAGGCTCTCTTGCGCGCGCAGTTCTAAACATTTTATATGACTTCAAGATCAATTTTTTAGTCAAATCTCTTCAACATAAAGTCTTCCCAAATGGTCTATTTTTACTTTCTTTGAAAATTATTTTTTCTATTTTTTACAAATTAAAATGTCAAAGTATGTATTTTCTTCAAAATTTCAGCTCTCTCTTTTTTGTGAATAACTTTTTACCTAGATTTTTATTAGATCTGAAATTTTGGGGATATGCTACTTTTAGTCTTGTACTAATTGTCCTTATTTTATATATTTAAAAAAAATTCATATGCAAAAGCTCATGAGTACTGGAGTACTGGCTGAAAACAAGCCAAAATGGACCAAAAGTGGACGGCGTTTCTTGCAACGACCCCCTGGTACTAAAAAACTCTAAACTGCAAAGTGTGAAAAATTAGCTAAATTGAAATTTAAATATAAAATGATTTAAAAAAATTTCTGAAAAATAAGGGATCTAAACAAGATCAGGTTAGCCATCTCCAATAAAAATTTCAAATTAATTGGATTCATTCTTCAAAAGTTATAGCCGATAACAACTCCAACACGTCAAGTTTGACAAAGAATAGTACTATTCTTTCTTGCAATCACCCAAAACTATTATGAATAGACCATTATTAATAATGATTTTCCCTCTTCTCTTTATACTTCTCATACTTACATACATTTCACAACTTCACAAGTCTCCTATTATTAGATAACTAAATTTCGGAGAAAGTCAAGTATTAGAGCCTGCAAAGCCATTTGAATGATTCTATGCGAAGTGCGTCGAGACATTTGAAGCTTGGTAAGTGGCCGGCAATCTCGATGACTTCAGGTAATCTAGCCTCAAGTCCTTAACAAAGATAATTGTCGAGCACTGATTGAGCTGCCATTGATTTGAGTTGTGCACATTGAATCTTATTCCAATTGAATTGAAATCGAACTAGTATTATTTTCTTGAAACAGTTTTCATGGCCCAAGCGTCACCTCACGACGGTCAGACAAGCTCATTCATAGAATTTATGTAGCAGTATCGAATGTCTGGCTCCGCTACGGCGTAATTAAGCAAAGCTCCATCACGATTGCTAAACCACAATCATCGGGGCATCGGGCAGGCCCAGCAGACTGATCGAGCTCACAGATATCACGGCAATCCAGCTTCCAAATTTGTCAAAGATTTCCAGTTCCAGCCAACACCCCAACGTCACGATTTCGCGACACGTACTTATCTGTAACCCAAAGTCCCAAGCTAAAACAGATCGATTGACTAAACCTCAATTCCAGTAATTAAATTGGCGGTATGTATTTCAATACTTTGGCTCCTTCCAGGTTTCAGGACGCTCGCCCAACAGCAACTGAAATCCATCATACCTGTCCGATCCAGTTTGTGCCCTGAAGGTACATGTCACAAGTTTCGGTTCCAGAATGTCGTCAAAGTAACGAAGTTGACGATACTAGCTAGCTACGCACGTGACTGAAAGCCTTTGCAACGAAGATTAACACTTTGTCACTGACAGAGGGACTAAATGATCGATTGCAAGAATTGTCGTACGTCGTCCTCAGTCTCCTGAACCAACTGCAGACCGGTCACGTCCTCGAAAACAGTTCGCGAGCTGGAGCCAGTCAACTTCGAAGTCGCAGCCATGAGCAAGGGAGAACCGGAGGTCCCTTCCGCAATCTCGACCGTCTTCTTCGTCGCGTTCTTGGCACGACGGGATGCCCTCCGGGCCGCCTTGTTCAATCGGTGTTGCTCCCTGGTCAATGAACGATACTTCATGGCTCGCTCATTCTCATTACTGTTCAATAGGTACTGCTCAGCAAGTGCTGCATCTCGTTTGGTTTTTGGCGACGCGCTCCCGCTCCAGCTCCATGTGCTGTGCAGAACTTGCAATGATGTCGCGATGCTTGTCCATGAACTCAGCCTGACACAGAATTCTCTCATTTGAGTTCTCCATCGACGGACCTGGATGACACTGGCTCAGTGGCTCTAGTTGATGCAATCAACGAGCGCTAGCTGCAACACTACAACATGAACAATCCATTCGATAAAACATGACTTAAGCCTCAACTTGGAGTTAAGGTCTCTTTGGAGTTAAGATCTCCTAGTGCTGTCAATGACTCTGAGTGACAGAATGTAATTGATCTCCAGCATCACCAGCCACACCACAAATGATCTAGTAAACTAAAGCAAGAAAATGAACTGAAGGTCGAACTGAGTACAGAGTACCTGTTGTAATGGCCCTAGAAGCGATCCAAAGCAGTTGGACTTGTGCGGCGCCTTCAAAGCCCAAGTCGCAGAAAAATGTTGCAATCCCTGGTTGGAAGCCTTTCTTATTTGCCTTCCCAACTCGCGAGACCATCCATTGCTCTTCACCCGAAACCGGCTGGCGAGATAAGCCTCAACTACGAGACTACCGAGCTTAACAACGTAACTCGATTCGTTGAATTAGCGATATTCGATTGCTTTAGCGCAGTTCATTTGATACACATTGAAACTTCATTTGACAGCGCAATAATGACACAACACATCCCCACCTGGAGGCTGAACCAGGGGAGAGACGGACAGCACAACTAAGGGCTACCAATGTAAGATCTAACCCAAGGGACCTTCAGATGCCTGCATAGAGTCTTGCTTTGGTCCCATTTGCGGTCAAAGTGAGCTAACATATTGTCCCGAGAAATCTACGATATTTTGGCGCACTTCATATTCCATAACAAATAAACAATGAACAAAAATTCAAGAAGTACAATGATCCTCAAATACACCATGCAGTAAAAGTTAATGAAAACGTCAATTTTGTAAAGTTGGTGGGAATTTCGTTAATATGGCAGTAATCCATACTCCATTTTTCCATTCATTTCCTTCTTTAGCTTTAAAGTCTAGAACCGGTATAGATTTTACACAAACTTTTGTTCGATATCAATGAGGACAAGTTTGGATTTGAGTCTTCAGACAGTTGTACTAGACTTTGCCATTCTAACTGAAACTTGCCAGTTTGATGTGAAATCGCTTCTTTTTGCATTTTTCAGATCGAAGGTGCTCTTCCAGTGCATGGCAAAGCAATCGTCATTTTTTCTATCGTCTCAATGGACCCTTAGCTATCTTTAAGTGTTATTTGCTCAATTTTTGTGCTTTAATTTGTGCACTTGAATGTTTCAATCTCGGTGCATCAAAATACTTAGGATGGCATACTGGCATAGAGGAAGACAATCCCTTGAAACATAGTCAGAATAACGACATTACAGTTTAACGCAAGGAATAGTACAATTGAGTGTTCCTTACAGTTGCCTTGGCCACTACTGGCACTTGACAGTAAAGGCAGAGACTTGGAACGTAATTTTATATTGGTCTTTGGAGCTTTAAGCACTGCAGTGTCACAATTTTGGTGCTCTATATCACTCCAATTCAATGAAATTGACTTTAGGACCACGTTCACCAAATATCTCAACATTTGTGGGGAATATTGAAATATATTTTTACTTAAAAATGAGTCATGAACATAATTGTGAAAAAAATATTTTTATCCGATTGTTTGACAATCCGGATTCTTTGATGGATACTTACAGAGTTCATAACTTGAAATGAATCCGTCATTCCGTCTCGAGTAACGATAATTTACAAGGACTCCCTACACCCCAGATCGATCAAGTTGCTAACCGAGATGATGCCAGTATCTTTACGAGTTCTCCAAGTTCCAAAGGAAACACCTATCATTCTCTGACATCTTCTTCACTAGCATAATTACAATCATAATAATCTTGACGGTGTTCGGCGTAGTTCGATCGACTTGCCATGCGTATGGCAAGTGTCATGGCAATGTGCAATGGATAATTAGGGTTTAGGGTTTAAACATTGAACTCAGGTCGGTATTCCCTCTTCTGCCCAAGTGAGAGGATCTTCAGGGACTGCTTCATAGTCGTTTTCGGAACCCTCTTCTGCTTCACTGTCTTTGGGTTTCTCCACCTTGACGAAGCATATGGAAACCAGTATGATGACTGATCCCACAAGTTGTAGCCCAGTCAGTGTTTCGTTCCGAAATAAGTACCTGCCATGGATCCAGTTTCAGACAAAATTTCTCCCGGGCAACTTAAAAGTGAGCCACCTGTGCAGAGAAGTAAATATTATCCTTCAAATTGGGAAGAAGATAAGGTACGTAAACCAATCATCGCCACTAATTTCAGCTATACTTCGTTACTTTTATTAAGTCAAATTATTCTAACAGACTTGAAGTTATGAATTTTCTAAGTGCTAAATCACTCGGTAAAAGGACACCCAACCGAATGCTTCAAGAGTGTTAGGAGACCTCAAGGTGTTGTCAAAGTCACAAGAATGGTTTGAATTAGAGTATTGCATATGCTCACCCAAACAGTGTAGCAAATATCGGTGTGAGTAACGTTAGTGCGCTGAGTTCAGTCAGACTGCCTGCGTCATTGCGATCATTCAAGACTTTGTTAAGCTCCAAATTTGATGGTAATTATTATTCCATCTGAAAATATCCATTTCGAATCTTCTGCACTTGCCAATTCGGCTAAAACCCCAGCCTAGATGCTGCAGAATCAAAGTGAGACCATAAAAATCACTATTAAACCAGTGTCTTTGAACATTTACAAAGAGGTAGGTTAATACAGCAAGTACCTTTGGTTGCGTTATAAAAGAACAAACCCGTGGCGATAGCACTACCAAATACGGAGGTGTAGAAAAGACCGGCCCAACTCCAAGGCTCAGCTCTCCCAGATGCCCACTAACTGCTAAATCTTGCTTCCAAAATGATAGGGCCATGACTGGAATACCGCCCAAAATCAGGTGCTGGAAATTTAACCATTCAAAGGCAAAGACATTTAATTGATATGAGAACATTGAGTACAGTGGCACCATGAAAAATTCAGTTAATTTTTTTGGTCTTGGTATCAATATCGGGGACGTACATTCTACAACAACTGTAAACCTCAGAACAGTCGCTCTCTTGTAAACTATGAGAGCACAGAGAAACTTTAACGGGAAACAGTGTTGGAAATATCCTAGTACCATAGTTCTCATAATTTCGTAAATATCTAAAATGTACTAAGGATATCCTAAGACGTTACTTTCTAATAAGTTGTATTTTTTTATTTATTTCAGTTCTTAAATTTTTAGAAATATTAATAAGTAATCGCCACTGTGTATAATATGCGGGGCAGGACCTCCTGATGCAACTAATATTAATTTTTGTCAATACATATGCTTGAGCAGTAAACACAAGTTAACTATAGCATTCTAGAAGAGATCCCTTGAATGGATTCCACACTCCAGGTGCTCAGTCACTCAATTAAGGACACCTTTCAGAAAGAAACAATTACATCTCTCCCATAGACTTCCTTAATAGTTTCTGAAATGAAACCAGGATAGATTATGGTGGTCAAACTATAAATTTGAATGCGTAATTCAGCGAGATGAAGTCGGTATTGCACGCATCCTCTATAATATGAACCAAGAACAAGTTGAAAAATACCGGGAAGAACAGAAGAAAAAATGAAGAATAAAATTCTTACCCAGCCAATGACCTGGACAGGGTCAGAGTATTTACAGACCCAGCGCATCATAACTGTGCCGATAGCCATAAACTGTGCAGACAGCAACATCCACCAGTCCCCACTATCCCAGATACTCCACTTCTCGCTTGAATTCAAAGGAGGTAAAGCGGAAAAATTCGGGAGCAGAGTATGCATCAGTTTCTCCAGAGTCTCAACTGGAACCTACAATCACGGAACGTACTATGAATTATGCTCCAGAATGATCATGCTCGTCAACATTAAAGAAAAATGATCTTCAATTTCGTAAACTTGGCACGATTCCAGCAGCAAAATAGTGAAATATACAAAGCTCTGTACAAAATAGAGTGATAGATTTAAGTTTCAACTAGGTTGTTAGAATATTTGTTACAGGCTGCGGGTCCTGAAACGTGCCAAAGTAGTGGAATACCGCCAATTTTACGAAATTGATAACTCAATTAAAACCGGAGGGGTTTGAGACGGTTGCCGAGAACTGGAGGGGTTTGAGACGCAACTGAAATCTGAGATCTAGATACCAATCCTAGATTTCAGAGCTCAAAGGTTTCAGTTACGGAACTGACAAAATATATTTGACCACTTGAATGTCCCATTTCGGGGCACAATTTTTTCTGCCAAGACAGCAAACGTGAGGGTACAAAGATTCAGAATGCTCAACTCACTTGGTTGCAGAATGAGACCCTACATGGAATTTCTGGCAGTTGCGCTTACCTCTATCAAGACAAGACCGAGGATGCCGAACCCCAATGCTACTATAGACTTGGGTCCCAGAATCTCTGCGTAGAATAGGGCCGCAAGAACAGCCACCGTCAGTGGTTGCGAGTCGATAATCACCTGTTCCGATTACAACAACATAAATTTGTAAAACAAGCTCCAATTCCAAAACAAAGCATAAACTCAGAATCCCAGAAGAGACGAAAATTCGCAGCAAAGAGGACGCACACTGCCAAGGCCAGCAGTCGTCAAGGTCAGCCCTTCAGCCAAGCAACCCTGGAACAAAGACCCGTTGATGATAGCAAACAGGACGATGGACAACCAAGCTTCCTTGCCAGATGGAAATGGCTTCCCCTTCAACCTGCAACTCAAAACCTTTCACAGTCACGAAACCCAGCGCTTTGATTTACCACACAATTTCAAACTCTGAAATAATGAAATCTAGCTAGAGCTTGTGACGTGCATGAGACTAGTATAGGAAGAGTAGAATCTTGCGTCAGGAGTGTAGAGAACTGCACCGACATTGCGAAGGCGAGAATCAAAGAGCCAGCAGGAATCAGTCGTGTGGCCGCCACGAACATCACGCCCGTCTTGGGCGTTACGGCTTCCATGACCACCATGTTCGTTCCCCAGAAGAAAAATGGGAGCCCCAGCAACAATGCGTTCCACAGCTTCTCCATCTCCGCCTCGTGCCACATCTTGACAAACTTAAATACACACTGCAACAGTCACACCATTAACTGCAAAACCGAGTCCCTCCTCAACAGTCCCTACACAAGCACTCATTCCACAAGTCACTCAACAAGCATTCACTACACAAACATTCCGTACTAACTTAGTTTCGAGGTCTCTGAGAATTTTTGCAAGTTTGGAGGCTCTTTCCACGTGCCCTAGTACCGTGAACTAACTTCACTCCCAAAAGCGCGAAACTGGGGTGAGAAACTGAGGGGAATCGAGGGTCCGAAGGTCCAGGAGTGGGAGGAAAATGATTTCGAAATGGCAGTTATTCAGATTTCATGCTAGCTTTCAGCGAAAAGTATTGACTGTAAGCTTTGGATTTTTTCATTATGAGCCGCAAGCTTTACTGAAAGTTATTCTTCTCACTTGTCGAATCCGAATCACCGCCTCCGTCACAGGAGTCGCAGCATCACGGGAAGTAGTCGGAGCTTGTCTGCAGTCCGTACAGTGGTATCAGCGCTGTCCTCATGAATGGGAGCTAATCAGAACAGTGCGAGAAGAAGTTTGAACCTCCCATTGAGCATAAATGAACAGTTTGCAGTGTTGATTTTACTCCTGGAAGGATGGGCTGATCACCGTCAAAATCATCCTTTTTGGTACCGTGTACATCATGTGCTTAAAATAAATAAGACAACAGCACTCAGTCAAGGTCAAACTACTGTGCAAGATCTTCCCTTTTCATACAAAATTTCAAGGATGAACATCTACACTTTTGTAGTACATAGAAGGATTCTCTATTATCTATCGGTATGTGACAACTTTTCAAAGTTAACCATGAGGCCACAAAGTGGTCAATGGATGACTTTGAAGATCATTTTAAAAATGATGAAGAATATACCTATTGGTTCAAAAATCGACTACTTTCAATCGGTCAAATAGGTCTTGTCCTATGAGGGTTAAGTTTTATTGAGTGCCATAGCATTCACAAAAATGATGAAATTCCTAACATGAAATTCACAACCTGCACTTTGAGTTGACATTTTTATGTATTTTCAAAAACCATGACACTTCTTCTATAAGTACTATTTAATTGTTCATCTAACCAAAAATGGTATACCAAAACATTACAAGAATCGTATTCCTTTTCAACCATATTGATTGAGTTGCATTGTTAAATTGGAGTTGTACTAGATCTAAGCACCAAAATTGTTCATTCATCACCACAAAACTCTAAAATCTAAGATTTATAAAAAAATACATTCAATGAGCAACCGTAAAAAGTCCAAATGTTAGATGATGTGAAGGACAAAAGATGATGAATCAAAATTAGATTTTCTTCACTTGCAAAATTTTACTAACTTTTAGAAAAATTGGAGCATATGAATTGACATCCTTCAAATTTACTTCAAGGACATTTGGCCAACAATTGAATTATTATTCTTTTGGAAAAGAAAATTGGGTTGCTGAAATAGCCGCATGTGGCATCTACAACCCAACAAAAAATATTGAACTATCTATCAAACTTCCAGATTAATAAAATTTTCTAAAAGCCAAATGCTCTACAATATCAACAACACATGTCAAATCATCTCAAATATTATGTCACACTTGCCAATTTTGGATTTTTTAGTACTATTTTGTATCCAAAAAAACAAATTTAGAGTTGAAATTTGGAGGACATGTAGACTTATAGTAGACTTATAGCTATGGTCTAGAGCAATTCAAAAATTACTTAATTTTATATGGTGTTGAAGTCCACAAAGTGAGTTTCATGTAGATTGCATTTTGAAAGATATAAAACATATTTTTGGTGGTTCCATTGGTGAATGACCATTTCCAATGAGTTGTTTGAAATGGCCAATTTTTATTTTAGTTCTTTAAATTTATTTTTGATTTTTAACTAATTTAAATATCAAAGTATCTATTTTCTTGAGTTTTGGCACTTCTTTAGTTCTCCTTCTTAGAGAAATTTCCTAGGCTATTCCTTTGGTGGTTACCTTCATCTTAAAGGTATATACATTAGCCATATTTTCTATATTATTTAAAAATTATTTTTTTAAGTTTAAAGCACTCTAGAAAAATCATGAGTAATGTTGCAAAATGCAACAAATAGTACAGGTATTTTGTGGAATCACCCAAATTAGATTATATTTCTAAGCTTGCATGCAAATGTTTGTTAGCATGCACCCAAATAGTGCAATAAAAGAATTTCTAGAGGGAGCATAGACAGTAACATTAGAGGAAAAATGAGCCCTTCGGATGGCAGCTCTACAACCTTGTAGAGTTCTAGAGGACCCTGAAATTTAGTTTTACGAGGCAAAAAAATGCTTACTTTCCCTATTTTCGCCTGACAACTGTTGTTGTGATAATGGCGCAGGAACCCACATTTGCGAATAAAAAATTAATAATTTTTTTTATTTTTTATTTTTTTAAACTTTAAAAAAAATTAAAAAGGACAAAAGCTGACTGTTTTGGCAAACAATCAGCCAAGTTGACTACTCACCAATAGCCATTTTGAAATTGCAGGCCAAGCTTGAAATAGCTTGGCCATGTCAATCTAAAGCAGCCCTTTGGAGGGCTTCTTTTTTTCATTAGAGGAGGTTTGGGGTCTCCAAGAGCCTACGAATTATCCTGCGTTCCTGCAGTGTTCCCATGCAAGAAAGCTGCTGGCTGATGTGGTCGCATGAGTGCCACATCATTTCCAAAAAAAAATTAAAAAAAAATTGGGGGGCCTGAAATGGTATTTGGAAGAGAGTTGTTTTGTTTTGTTTTGTTTTTGAAAAAAAAAATTCTGACAGCCCGTACCGGTTGTTCACAGATCTAGCCAAATTAGAAAATCGGCCTGAAACGGCCCTCTAGAGGCCCCAAATCTCCCCTAATGTCTAATGGAAAGTACCTTTTTATTGCCAATTTGAATAATACAAGCCTTCCCTTGACATTCATTTAGATAATTTTGGATGAATGTGTTCTAATGAAGATTAGTTTTGGATGAAATTAACACCAAAAATGAAATGAAAGTAGATGGAAGAAATGACATTTGGATAAAATTTGCAGTATATGAGGTAGTGGAAAAAGAATAGATCATACTTTATTGATTTTATTTAAGGTTCTGTAAAGTGTAAACTACCATATTGCCATATATACCTCTTAGGATTAGCATTCTTGGTTAAATAATTAATTAATCTATCAAATGCTAAGAATATTAGAGTTAATTGTGAAGCAAACCCGAGTTTGTAGAAGGGGTGTCAAAGACTCAAAAGAAGCATGGTTATCACATCTGACAAGTCACCCGCCTGCTCGCCTGTCCGTCCAAGATGTCCGGTTGAGGTTCCGCCCGTTCGTTGTAGTCAACATATAATTGACTTTATCCTTAAGTCCCCGCCTTGTCTTGATGTCTACGCCCTTAAGTCCATGCTCCAGTCCCTTAAATCCACGCCCCGTCTTTAAGTCCACGCCCGGTCCTTTAAGTCCCCGCCCAATCCTTTAAGTTCCCACCCAGTCGCCCAGCTCTATGGTTTCAATTTCTGTGCAAACCGGCACAGATTGTCCGTCCGTTTGGTCTAGTTTGCCCATCCGTCCAGTGACCTTGGAACACCCTATGTGACAACCTTGAAACGCCCTATGTGACAACCTTGAAAAGAAGGTTTAATCAAGAATAGTACAAAAGTAATACAACACCAAACTCCAAAAGACCAAATTTGGGTGCTTCAAGAAATTTTGTCCTATATTTATTTCAAAACCCTCATTGCACACACTTTATGATTATTGACGATTATGTTAGTAATCTTCAAGTGTTTTTTTTGTCCATATAAAATAATATTTTTTTTGCAAAATAAATTTTCAAAAATTTTTGGCATCCATATTTAGAGTTATTTAAAAAATAATACCTTGATAGCTAGATAGGATAGTGTGTCTTATAAATGTGCATAATCTAGAATTAGTGTGAATTAGCATTAATTGTACAATTTGTTTTTTGATTTTAAATTTTGCATTTTGTATCCAAATGACTCAAGAATTAAAGGTAGGGTGCTCATGACTATTACACCTTGCCTAATCTTTTAAAAAATTTCAAAAAAAATCTATAGTCCAAAAATAGCCTCCAATTTTATGTCACACTTGCTAATTTGGAGTTTATTAGTACTATAAAGTACCCAAAAAATCAAATTTTGAACTAAAATTTGGAGGGGATAGTTTTCTAGTAGACTTTGAGCTACCCTCTAAAGGAATTCTAAAAATAATTCATTGTATATAGTGTGGAAGTTTACAAATTGTGCTTCTTTCTGCTTGTATTTTGTATCATATGAAATATTTTTTTGGAGGATTTTTGGGTGAATGACTATCTCCATAGAGTACTTACAAATGGCCAATTTTCATTTATGTTTTTATCTATTTTTCCTATTTTTAACTAATTAAAACATCAAAATATTGATTTTTTTGAGATTTGGCACTTTTCTAGTTCTCCTGCTTAGAGAATTTTTCTATGCATTTCCTTTGGTGGTTACCTTAATCTTAAAGGTGTAACAATAATCCATATTTTTTTTTAATTTTAAGAATGACTTTTTAATTTTAAAGTATTCCAAAAAAAAAAATATGAACTACAACAAAATTGGCAAGTATTTCTTGCATTCATCCAAATCTTGATGTTGGTATTTTTGGAAAATTGTATTAAAGTAATTTGGAAGAATAAAATAAAATTGTCCATTATATTCTTTTTAACTTAGTTACTTCTCTAGAATAAAAGAAACTTTAATCCTAATGCTAATATTTTGAATATAAGTGCAAGATCATCGTATTTTAAATTTTAGAAATTAAGCCCATTATCAAGCAATGTAATCCTAACAATAAGAAATATGGATGATGAAAATGAAAATGAAAATTTAAAATTGGCCCTTCATATTTACCATCAAAATAACTATTAATATTGTTTTGGTCAAAGTATTATCAATAAATGAGAGGTTTCAAAACTTCAAATCTTCAAAGAAAATTTATTATAGTAAACTGTATATTTATGACATACATTTAACTACTTCTGTATTATTCAATGAATTATGGACTAAACATGTCTATCCAAAACATCGGGAGATCTGTATAAATCTCCTTATGTTTTGAATTGATCCCCTGATGAAAATTTAGATCTCTCAATATTTTGGATAGATCCCCCAATGCCCAAACGAGAGATCTTCCAATGATTTATGCACTTTCAAAAGTCTAGAAGAATAGAAGTAGTTAAATATGGCATTTCATATCTGTGGTATATATATATATATATATATTGAAGTTTAGCATCGAGACTTGTCGTTTGAATTTTTTAATAATTATACTCTAAATATCTTTGAAAATGACTTGGATATTGAACTTTCTATCAATATGCACAGAAAAACTCATTCTAAAAACAAAGCACTATAACTTATAACCGTTCACATGAAAATGAGGATTGTTTATAAAACATATAATAACTTAGTCTAATAAGTAGTACACTTATTATTAAGATAATCCGTATAACTGTTGAGATGTTTATAAAATATACAAATATACAATAATTATACAAATTATTTAACTATATTAAATATTAAGGTGTAAGCAACATTTCAAAGCTCCAACTATACTAATTTGTCCTATTAGTGAGTGGGAAATAATTAGAGTCACCTCAATAATCAAATAATTAATGTCACTTCAAAGATTTTATTTTTTGTGAAAATTGGTACAATACAATATTATTTCAACCTGCACTAATTCAAAATTATAGTGTGACTTTGGTGAATTAGTGTCACACACACTGTCATATTAGGACAAATCAGTGTGATGTCCCCAAATTACCTGAAGACAGCTTGCACTACAAATCTACAGTGAAGAATACATTAACTTCCATGTGTGAAAAATCATTACACAAATATTTGATGATTACACACCAATCGTACTATGTACCCTGTACGTACATTTTCCACGCCAAGGATTCTTTCTGAGCTCCCTGTGAATAGACTATTACAGTACCAGACCATGAAAGTTTCTATCATATATACGTACAATCCTGAATCCTATACAATTCTATACAATCTACCGCTGCAAGAGGTTCATTAAGATCCTTCGATTCCAAATATCACCTCCTATACACCACTACCGAAACATGAAATCAATGACCCAGTACATTCCTAAATCGAAATCTCAAAAGTTTCAATTACAACAACCATAAATGATTAGAAAACCAGTTTCTCTCCAGCCTCCAAAATTTCTTCCTCAGTATAGTTACTGGGCCGAAAATTCGTGATCACATGCCACTGCTCCACTTCGTCCTTGTCCTTGTTGATAAACAACAACGCTCTATCATAAGCTTTCCCAGCTTCTTCCTCACTTCCATACGACCCAACACTGCACGTACTTTTCCTCCCATCAGTTTTCGTAATCCTAGCTTCATACCGCAACGACACCGATGTCTCACCTGAACTTGGTTCTGAGTCTTCCCCTCGTTCGGTCCTTCGTTTCTTTAAGCTTTTCCTCACAGTCACCCCTTTCATGTTGTTTTTCCCCGAGCAGAACTTGAGCGAGTATCGCCTGAGCTTCCACAGAAAGTCTCTCGGGCTCCAGTCTTTGTGCTCGGCGATGAACTCCGCTTGTGCGGACTCTTGGAAGTTGAGAGGGTATGGTTTCGGAATTCGACCTGAAGTTCGAACATCGAACTTGATGGCTGCTCGGTCGTGCGCTTGCTTCGCTTCGTCTTCGGTGCTGTAGTTGCCCATGAAGATCTGCACGCCCTTTTTCTTGCGGTTGCGGAGGTGGCGACCTTGGATCCAGAGATGAGCCTCCCATTGCTTGTTGTTCTTGTGGTAGAAGACGCCTCTGGGCTTGGAGCCGGGGGGTAAGACTTCCCATGGGAGTTGGGGTACGGGTACCGGTAGAGGGGAGACGGCGAAATGCCTGGATTCATGACCCGACTGATTGTGATCTGCTTCTGAGTTCTGGGTCTCTCCAGACGGATTGCCTTTCGCTGCTGCTTCCTCCTCCAAAGGTTGAGGATCGCAACTGTTAAGAAGCCCTAACATGCTTTGCGGTTGGTGGTGCTCCTCTGACTGTTGGAGGTCCTTTTCCTTCTGCAGCAACTCTTCCTTGTGGAGCTCCTCTTCCTGTGGCTGCTCCTCTTGAACTTTTGGAACCCCCACTGCTTTTGGCATCTGCGGCTCCACCTCAGCCTGACAGTTGTTCTGTGTGTCGTCCGGAATCGCGTTCAAAGTAACAAAATTGACAATACTAATGGCGAATTTCGTTAAAATGGCACCATTCCAAAACTTTGGCACTTTTACAGTTTGGACCGGCCGTTCTGAAATCTATACCTATCCTAGATGGTCAAAATGGCACGCCTTCAAAATGACACGCGGAATACCGCCATTTTAGCGAAATTCCCCATACTAGCTACGAAGACATTATTGACAGAGGGACTAATTGATTGATTTCAAGAATTCTTTGACGTCGTCCTCAGTCTCCTGAACCAACTGAAGACCGGTCTCGTCCTCGAAAACAGTTCGCGAGCTCGAGCCAGCCAACTTTGAAGTCGCATCCATGAGCAAGGGAAAATCGCAGGTCCCGTCCCCAATCTCGACCGTCTTCTTCATCGCGTTCATGGCACGACGGGATGCCCTCCAGGCCCCCTTGTTGAATCGCAGTTGCTCCCTGATCGCTAAACGATTCTTCATGGCTCGCTCATTCTCTTTACTGTTCGCTAGATACAGCTCACCAGCTGCTGCAACTCGTTTGGCTTTGGAGATGCGTTCAAGCTCGCGCTCCGGCTCCAACTTCATGTAATCCGCAGAACTGGCAATGATGTCGCGATGCTTGTCCATGAAAGCCGAAGCAGGTTTCTCTCATTTGAGTTCTCCATGGACAAACCCGGAGGTACGTGGAGAGTGGCCCTAGCTAGTTGATGCAATCGACAAGAGCGAGGTGCAACACTGCAACACTGCAACATGAACAATCAACCCAATCAAACATGACTTAAGTATTGAACTTGGAGTGGAGTTGAAGTCTCCTAGTGATGTCAATGACTCTGATTGACAGAAAGGAATTGATTTCCAGCATCACTGGCTACACCGCAAATGATCTAGAAAACTTAAGCCAGTAAATGAACTGAAGGTCGAACTGAGTACCTGTTGCAATGGCCCCAGAAGCGATCCAGAGCAGTTGGACTGGTGCAGCGCCTTCAAAGCTCAAGTCACAGAAAAATGCTTTTGTCTCTGGTAGTAACCCTCTTTTATTTACCTTCCCAACTCGCAAGACCATTCATTGCTCTTCACCCTGAACCCGCTGCCGAGATTAGCCTGAAATACGAGACTACCGAGACCAATGCAGGGAGCTTCATGCATAAGCATTTTAAATATGAATCTTCACACTACGCACCCTGGCATTGTTTTCCTCTTCGCTCCTTTGAACAGCCAATGCATCTCTCCTTCAGGCTGTCTTGCTCTTGAAGTCTATGTTCTTTTTGCATACTTTTCAGGTACGTCATGCATAAGTACTTGATCTAGCTTCTCTGAATTCTAGTCATCTAAACGTTGGCAGCCTTTGGTATTCGTGGTTTATCCTTGCCTTTTTCTTATCTTCTCGTCCTTCGTTACAGATTTCAGTTTGCCGCTAAGATATCAGGAATTATCTCCTTCTTGTGCATGTACTCCTTGCCGCGCTCGTTCTGAAGGTGCTCCATCGACAATGGATCAGACAAACCAGACGGAGCACCAGGCAGGGCATTCCTCGCGGGGTCTAGCAGATCCTCCAGCTGTAGATTCTCCGACTTTAAGTGAGCCACTTCTTATTGTTTATATGGAAAGCGAGGAGAAACCTGATCAGTCCGAGCAGGAGCCATCTGAACCTGCAGTGGATCAGCCAAACCGTGTTGCTGCCCCCGAGGTAGCAGGGCAGTCCTCGCGGGGTCCAGCAGATGCAAGAGCTGTGCATCCACCGACTTTCGGTGAGCCTCGTCTGGTTGCTGAGATTGAAAGCAACGACAAAGTCGTTGAGCCAGTTGGTGCACAGGTATTACGGTGGGGTGCACGACGCAGACGGACTCGGACTCGGTCGTTACGCATGACTGTCAGTGAGCCTCGTCTGGGGGTGAGATGGAAAGCAACGAGGAACTAGTTGCGCCAGTTAGTGCAAGGTGGGGTGCACGACGCAGACGGACTCGGACTCGGTCGTTACGCATGAACGCAACTCCTAATGAGCAGACGCATAATTTTTAGTCGCCACCGATGTCAGTTAAGAATTTGCAAGGTTCTGGCTGGGGAGAAATGCGTGGCAATTTGCAAGGACTGATCAGTTGCTCGATATATTCCACGACAACAAGCGGTGGATGTACATGCATGTGTTGTTAAATCAGTGTTGATACTGGTGTTCAGGTTACTTTTGGTCATGAGTTGTGATTTGGTTTCCAGAACGTGCTGTTTCCTGTGGGTCGACAATTAATAATAGTGATTGGAATCATTTGATTTCATTAGAGTGTGGATCGTTTCTTATTATTTTGTAGTATAGACGAGTAATTTCAAAGGAAATAAAGCGGTGGCGACCGATCGATCGATACAATAGCGATAATTACATAGTCTTCTAATTCTTCAGTTAATTTCGAAAAGAATGGTTTTGGGGATTAAGTCGTGAAGACTCTCTATACGGAAGTCTTCAAAGGAGATCCTTAGTTTGGAGGATATTGGCCTGCCAGTTAAGTCTGTTTGCAATTGATCATAGTCTCGGATCGATGCTATCTCCATGCATTCCCCGAGGCTCTAGACTACGTACACCTTGACAGTTGTTCTGTGTGACGGGGCCGTAAGAGTCCTCGACGTCGGTTGTATGATTATCAGACTCTTCACTATCCAACCACTGCTCGGGTTGCACCTCACGGAGCCCATACAGGATGCAACCACTGTCAAACTCTTGGACGATCACCATGGTGTCAATATTACGTACGTTCACCGATTCACTACTGGAACGTACTGCTAGCTAGCTCGACAATGCACGTCTAGATGAGAGCGGAAAAGCAAAGTACTGCAGGCAGGGAAAAGCGATCTCTGCCCTCCATGTTATAGTTGCAAATAAATTCACGTGTCTGTGGAAGGTTCGGTTCAGAAAAGAAGTCTCGCAATCTCGCCGGTAGAGCACGTGAAGTACTGAAAATGCTGTAAAGCAGTGGAATTACAGCGCCCTATATTAATCGAGTAAGATTCATAAATTAATATTGGAATTGATTAATTTCTTGTGAATGTCTTTCTTGTGAATGGGACATTGTTTAGGTTTGACCATCTCAATCATGCAGTCCTTGAATTGAGTTGAAGATTAAAACGGTGTTACCATGATCGAGCAGGCCTTGCCATAGGTGTATTGCTTGCATCGCAATGGAAGAAAACGGTGATATTGTATAAAATAATTTATTAATTCAATGTCTGGATTCAAGTCTCGGTAGTGTCGTTCGGGAACGTTAGTCTCGGAGGGTGTGCATCTGAAACCAACGGAAGTAAGTTACGCATCATGGAGCTATAGTGAGATTGGCAGGGGTGTAAATAGCAGCATCTGCGGCGGCTTCTTTCTTTAGTCATTTTGTTGCCCTAGTCACTCGGCTAATACAATGAACTGATCGAAGGAAGAGGAAGGCAGTCGTCGACCCCCAATCCCTGCGATTTGTATGTTCAAGCTCTCGTCGTCGACGCTTCCATTGATGGTTCCATTCGTGAACTTGTACGTACAATTTTCTTCCTCATTGAATCTGCTGCTGCACGTACCCGAGCTGATTCGAAACTTTCAGCCACGTTCTCATCTGAGTTTCAATTCTCTGCAGTCCATGCTTCTTTTTTGGCTCACTTTTAAAAATATTATACTGTCTCTTTGTTGAGATGAAGATCTAAGCTTCTTCTGTTTTCTTGACTTTTAGTTAAATTCTTTTAATTTTTCTGAAGTTTCTATGCTAACCTTCCATTTTCAGCACTCTTTCTTATGCAAGTTGCTTAATATTTTGCAGGTGGGGGATCTCTTGCTAGTATGAGTATCGTGATTGCATCAGTTCGATCATAGATACGCTCCTTGTCTAGAAACTAGATCGAATATCGGGTCATTAGAATTTGCTTTTTGAAAATCAGCTTGAAAACTTCCATGGAGGGTACTAGCAGAAAAAAACAAGCTTTACTATCTAGCTAATTCGAGTAGGATTGCGGACGAGTAAAAAGACTATGCATCTGTGGGGTGTTAATTCGCTCGTCTTGTGCTGTTGCAGTACGTGTCGTACCAGTCGAATGATGCAATGAATCGGTCGGAGGAAGAGTAAGGCTATCGTCCCCAATCCAGGGTGCGGTCCGCTTTTCAGGGTTTCTTCGGCGCTTCTACGAACTTGTACGTAAAGTTTTCTTCCTTTTTTCCTTTGATGAAGCACCTCAGTACTCCCCACTATCTGAGGAGTACCGTTTCAAACTTTCAATGCCAGAAGGCTTCGAAAAGATTGACTTCAGCACCTCTCTATCTGGGTAATACCGTTACACTGTCTGTTGTTTAGCTAGTTGCGTTGAAGACTTTAAGAATTTACGATTCTTCGACCTTCTGTCTAGAGTTGCAATTTCTTTTTATATATTGACGAGCGTTTCTACATATGCTTTTCATTTGATTGGAGTTCCACACTTTCTTTTTTGGTTGCTTAATATTTTGCTCGTGGTGGAATCGATTTCTAGCATGAGCTAGTATGGTTGATTGTACCTGTCCAGTTCGATCGTCTAGATATTCCTTATCTAGAATCTAGAAACTTGCGTTGATCGTACCTCTGGATCAAAACAGTCCGTCTGAAATCCACCTGAGAGCAGTCCACCTACAGTTCACCCTGTGTGTGAATCTCTAAACAGATAGTTAATGATATTGGAACCGCATATCTGCTATTCCAACCCATTATTTCTTTCACATGTAAGACGAAGTCAAGTGATCGATTACATAAAAAAAACAGTCGAGTCGACGGTAGATTGAATGAGGACCAGGCTACGTTACTAGCCCTTTCCAGTCAGACATGAATAAAACATACCATCATTTGATATACAGAAGCAACGTCCATTTCGTGAAAAGTGGAGCGATTCCAACCCCAAAATTGTGACTTCTATGTACATAAAGGTTTACAATCTAGGAGGGGTATGGTGGATTTATGTTTCCGAGACGGTATACCGAAATTTACCAAAGTGTCGGAATACCACCAATCGAACGGAATTGACGTTCAGCTATTCTAACAAATCCACTGGTGGTGCTCAATTGTAACTTACAGTACCACAGAGCCTGAGGAAAACGCAAGCAAAAAACCACGACACCAACTGTACTCCCACAATGTCAGCTTTCACGATGAAATCAGCTCCCTCCACGTCATCTTCCTCCGGCAGTACTACTCGCACTTCTTCTGAACCAGCTCCCGCAAGATCACTCTCCACTCCCACTCCCGGCCCTCCGGAGCATTACAAACTCAGCTGCAGTCTCCGGGAACTGTACACCGGCTCCCTCCTCATCCTCCCCCACACCCGCACTACTCTCCACCCGGATGGCACCACCACCACGTCCTCCCATCGTTTCAAAGTCCGCATCCTCCCTGGCTGGAAACACGGCACCACCATCACCTTCCACAACCGCGGCAGCAACCTCCACCCCGGTCACCCCGCCTCGGACGTCGTCTTCACAGTGCAAGAGCGATCAAATCAAACTTTTCTCCGAGAAGGGAATGACTTGATTATGAGGAAGGAGATATCGTTAGTGGAGGCGCTCACGGGGTGTCGGTTCGTGGTGAAGACGTTGGATGGGAGGAGGCTGAGTGTGGATGTGGAATGTGTGATTCCCGTGGGGTTTGAGATGGGGATTGTGGGAGAAGGGATGCCGGTAGCGGGAGAGTCGGGAATGAAAGGGAGGCTCAGAATCAAGTTTGATGTCGAGTTTCCGAAGGAACTGAGTGTGGAGCAGAAAGAGGGGCTGAAGAGGTTGTTGGACGTGACGGACAGATCGGCCCCAACATCAGGAGAGATCTAGATCTTGCAAGTGTGGAAATATGTTGGAGGAATTGAATTTGGGTCCTTTAATTTTGTGACTGTCCAAACTCCATTCCTAACTAGTGTTTTCTAAAGTATCGATCATACGAGTGTTAATTTGAATTTAGTTTTCCCGGTTCCTTTAGAGCCGGTGCATAGATTCTCTCCTTCACGGCAAGTAATGAGGTTGTCTTGCTCCATAAATATACAGTCATTATTTTTATACATATTTTGGCACACATTGAAACTTCATTTGACAGCGCAGTAATGACACAACACATCCCCACCTGGAGGCTGAACCAGGGGAGAGACGGACAGCACTTCTAAGGGCTACCAATGTAAGATCTAACCCAAGGGACCTTCAGATTCCTGCATAGAGTCTTGCTTTGATCCTATTTGCGGTCAAAGTGAGCTAACATATTGTCCCGAGAAATCTACGATATTTTGGCGCACTTCATATTCCATAACAAACAAACGATGAACAAAAATTCAAGAAGTACAATGATCCTCAAATACACCATGCAGTAAAAGATAATAAAGACGTGAATTTTGTAAAATTGGCGATATTAAGAGGAATTTCGTTAATATGGCAGTAATCCATACTCCATTTTTCCATTCATTTCCTTCTTTAGCATTAAAGTCTAGAACCGGTATAGATTTCCGACCACATGGCCTAAAGGTAAAAGGGCCAAGTTTGTGGAATACCACCAATTTAAGAAAAGGTTTTGGTTATCTTCTGTGTAGATGGATATCACAGTTTTTCGCATTCTGAACTGGGCCAAATGAACAATTGAAGTTGACTATATACTGCATTAGTTCACCTTAATACCTTATAGCCAGGATTGAGATTTGTATACAGAACTTTTGTTCGATATTAATGAGGACAAGTTTGGATTTGAGTCTTAAGAGACTTTGCCATTCTAACTGAAACTTGCCAATATGTGAAACCGCTTCTTTTTGCATTTTTCAGATCGAAGGCGCTCTTCAACACAGGGAGAACGGGGAGGCGTTACCCTCCCCGGTGTTTATTTCCACAGTGAAGCTTCACCCCCCTTGACTTTCTTTAAAGTGATTTGTGCACTTGAATGTTTCAATCTCGGTGCTTCAAAATACTTAGGGTGGCATAGAGTAAGACAATCGCTTGAAACATAGTCAGAATAACGACATTACAGTTTAACGCAAGGAATAGTACAATTGAGTGTTCCTTATAGTTGCCTTGGCCACTACTGGCACTTGACAGTAAAGGCAGAGACTTGGAACGTAATTTATATTAGTCTTTGGAGCTTTAAGCACTGCAGTGTCACAATTTTGGTGCTCTACATCACTCCAATACAATGAAATTGACTTTAGAACCACGTTCACCAAATATCTCAACATTTGTAGGGAATATTGAAATATATTTTTACTTAAAAATGAGTCATGAACATATATAATTGTGAAAAAAATATTTTTATCCGATCGTTTGACAATCCAAATTCTTTGATGGATACTTACAGAGTCCATAACCTGAAATAAATCCGTCATTCCGTCTCGAGTAAACGATAATTTACAAGGACTCCCTACACCCCAGATCGATCAAGTTGCTAACCCAGATGATGCCAGTATCTTTACGAGTTTTCCAAGTTCCAAAGGAAACACCTATCATTCTCTGACATCTTCTTCACTAGCATAATGACAATCATAATGACCATGACGCTGTTCGGCGTAGTTCGATCGACTTGCCATGCGCAATTGCGTGTGGCAATGTGGCATGGATGATTAGGGTTTAGGGTTTAAACATTGAACTCAGGTCGGTATTCCCTCTTCTGCCCAATTGAGAGGATCTTCAGGGACTGCTTCGTAATGGTTTTCGGAACCCTCTTCTGCTTCACTGTCTTTGGGTTTCTCCACCTTGACGAAGCATATGGAAATCAGTGTGATGACTGATCCCACAAGTTGTAGCCCAGTCAGTGTTTCGTTCCGAAATAAGTACCTGCCATGGATCCAGTTTCAGTAAAGGGACCAAAAATTTCCCAGGCAACCTAAAAGTGAGCCACCTTTGCAGAGAAGGAAAAATTATCCTTCAAATTGGGAAGAAGATAAGGTACGTAAACCAATCATCGCCACTAATTTCAGCTATACTTCGTTACTTTTATTGGGTCAAATTATTTCACCAGACTTGAAGCACGCATTATTTGGACACTGAATGAATAAGTTATGAATTTTCTAAGTGCTAAGTCACTCGGTAAAAGGACACCCAACCCAATGCTTCAAAGAGAGATCTAAAGGTGTTGTCAAAGTCACAAGAATGATTTGAATTAGAGTATTGCATATGCTCACCCAAACAGTGTAGCAAATATTGGTGTAAGTAACGTGAGCGCACTGAGCTCCGTCAGACTGCCTGCATCATTGCAATCATTCAAGACAGAATTTGTTAAGCTCCAAATTTGATGGTAATTATTATTCCATCTGAAAATATCCATTTCAAATCTTCTGCACTTGCTAATTGCTGAAAACCCCAGCTTAGATTCTGCAGAATCAAAGAGCGACCACAAGAGATTTTTATAAAAAAATTTATGAAATTACATGGAATTCAATCACAAACAATATGACAAAGGGAATATAAAAATCACTCTTAGAACCAGTGTCTTTCAAACATTTACAAAGAGATAAGGTTAATACAGCAAGTACCTCGGGTTGCGTTGTAGAAGAACAAACCAGTGGCGATAGCACTACCAAATACGGAGATGTAGAAAAGACCGGCCCAATCTGCGAAGCTCAGCTCTCCCAGATGCCCACTAACTGCTAAATCTTCCTTCCAGAATGATAGGGCCATGACTGGAATACCGCCCAAAATCAAGTGCTGGAAATTTAATCATTCAAAGGCAAAGACATTTAACTGATATGAGAACATTGAATACAGTGGCACTATGAAAAGTTCAGTTAATTTTTTTGGTCTTAGATCAATATCGGGGACTTACATTCTACAAAAACTGTGAACCTCAGAATAGTCACTCTCTTGTAAACCATTGGAGCAAAGAGAAACTTTAACGGGAAACAGTGTTGGAAATATCCTAGTACCATAGTTCTCATAATTTCATAAAATATCTAAAATGTACCAAGGATATCTTCAGAATTTACTTTAAAATAAGTTGTAGTTATTTGGGTTTTTTTAGTTCTTAAAACTTTATAAATACTAATTAATCGCCACTGTGTAAAAATGCGGGGCAGGACCTCCTGATGCAACTAATATTAATTTTTGTCACTACACATGCTTGAACAGTAAACACAAGTTAACTAGAGCATTCTAGAAGAGATCCCTTGAATGGATTCCACACTCCAGGTGCTCAGTCACTCAATTAAGGACACCTTTCAGAAAGAAACAATTACATCTCTCCCATAGACTTCCTTAATAGTTTCTGAAATGAAACCAGGATAGATTATGGTGGTCAAACTATAAATTTGAATGCGTAATTCAGCGAGATGAAGTCGGTATTGCACGCATCCTCTATAATATGAACCAAGAACAAGTTGAAAAATACCGGGAAGAACAGAAGAAAAAATGAAGAATAAAATTCTTACCCAGCCAATGACCATGACAGGGTCAGAGTATTTAGAGACCCAGCGCATCATAACTGTGCCGATAGCCATAAACTGTGCAGACAGCAACATCCACCACTCCCCACTATCCCAGATACTCCACTTCTCGCTTGAATTCAAAGGAGGTAACGCAAAAAAACTCGGGAGCAGGGTATGCATCAGTTTCTCCAGAGTCTCAACTGGAACCTACAATCACGGAACGTACTATGAATTATGCGCCACAATGATCATGCTCGTCAACATTAAAGAAAAATGATCTTCAATTTCGTAAACTTGGCACGATTCCAGCAGCAAAATAGTGAAATACACAAAGCTCTAAAATATAGAGTGATAGATTTAAGGTTCAACTAGGTTGTTAGAATAGTTGTTACAGGCTGCGGGTCCTGAAACGTGCCAAAGTAGTGGAATACCGCCAATTTTACGAAATTGATAACTCAATTAAAACCGGAGGGGTTTGAGACGGTTGCCGAGAACTGGAGGGGTTTGAGACGCAACTGAAATCTGAGATCTAGATACCAATCCTAGATTTCAGAGCTCAAAGGTTTCAGTTAGGGAACTGACAAAAAATATTTGACCACTTGAATGTCCCATTTCGGGGCACAAATTTTTTTGCCAAGACAGCAAACGTGAGGTTACGAAGATTCAGAATGCTCAACTCACTTGGTTGCAGAATGAGAACCCTACATGGAATTTCTGGCAGTTGCGCTTACCTCTATCAAGACAAGACCGAGGATGCCGAACGCCAATCCTACTATAGACTTGGGTCCCAGAATCTCTGCGTAGAATAGGGCCGCAAGAACAGCCACCGTCAGTGGTTGCGAATCGATAATCACCTGTTCCGATTACAACAACATAAATTCGTAAAACAAGCTCCAAATTTTCCAAAACAAAGAAGAAACCCAGAATCCTAGAAGAAACGAAAATTCGCAGCAAAGAGGACGCACACTGCCAAGGCCAGCAGTCGTCAAGGTCAGCCCTTCAGCCATGCAACCCTGGAACAAAGACCCGATGATAGCAAACAGGGCGATGGACAACCAAGCTTCCTTGCCAGATGGAAATGGCTTCCCCTTCAACCTGCAACTCAAAACCTTTCACAGTCACGAAACCCAGCGCTTTGATTTACCACACAATTTCAAACTCTGAAATAATGAAATCTAGCTAGAGCTTGTGACGTGCATGAGACTAGTATAGGAAGAGTAGAATCTTGCGTCAGTGTAGAGAACTGCACCGACATTGCGAAGGCGAGAATCAAAGAGCCAGCAGGAATCAATCGTGTGGCCGCCACGAACATCACGCCCGTCTTGGGCATCACGGCTTCCATGACCACCATGTTCGTTCCCCAGAAGAAAAATGGGAGCCCCAGCAACAATGCGTTCCACAGCTTCTCCACCTCCGCCTCGTGCCACATCTTGACAAACTTAATTACACACTGCAACAGTCACAACATTAACTGCAAAACCGAGTCCCTCCTCAACAGTCCCTACACAAGCACTCATTCCACAAGTCACTCAACAAGCATTCACTACACAAACATTCCGTATTAACTTAACTTAGTTTCGAGGTCTCTGAGAATTTTTGCAAGTTTGGAGGCTCTTTCCACGTGCCCTCGTACCGTAAACTTCACTCCAAAAAGCGCGACACTGGGTGAAAACTGAGGGGAATCGAGGGTCCGAAGGTCCACAAGTGGGAGGAAAACGATTTCGAAATGGCAGTTACTCAGATATAATGCTTGCTTTCAGCGAAAAGTAAGGACAAGCCTTTGGATTTTTTTTTGACACAAATAAAGGAGTAACCTACTGCAAGGAAAAGGAAAATACAAACACCCAGCCGCAAGAGGCCTGGGCAACACAAAGAACACAGTCAGTGAAAGAAACAAAACTAAGTTAGTGATATGAGGGCGCCCACATGGTGCGGCGTGAGGTTGGATTTTTCATTATGAGCCGCAAGTTCAGTTGGACTGAAAGTTATTCTTCTCACTTGTCGAATCCGAATCACCGCCTCCGTCACAGGAGTCGCAGCATCACGGGAAGTAGTCGGAGCTTGTCTGCAGTCCGTACAGTGGTATCAGCGCTGTCCTCATGAATGGGAGCTAATCAGAACAGTGCGAGAAGAAGTTTGAACCTCCCATTGAGCATAAATGAACAGTTTGCAGTGTTGATTTTACTCCTGGAAGGATGGGCTGATCACCGTCAAAATCATCCTTTTTGGTACCGTGTACATCATGTGCTTAAAATAAATAAGACAACAGCACTCAGTCAAGGTCAAACTACTGTGCAAGATCTTCCCTTTTCATACAAAATTTCAAGGATGAACATCTACACTTTTGTAGTACATAGAAGGATTCTCTATCATCCATTGGTCTACAATGACTCTACAAGGTTAACTAGTATAGAGACTGCAAAGTGGTCAATGGATGATTTTCCATATCATTTTGGAATTGATGAAGAATGTATCTATTGGTCCAAAAATTGGATCATGTTTGGTTGACTACTTTCAATTGGTTGGATAGGTCTTGTCCTATGAAGGTTAAGTTTTATAGAGTGCCACAGCATACACAAAAATGATGAAATTTCTAACACCTAAAAGTCACAACCTGCACTTTGAGTTGGCATTTCAATATATTTTCAAAAACCATGACACTTCTTCTATAAGTACTATTTAATTGTTCATCTTACCAAAAATGGTATACCAAAATATTTCATGAATTGTATTCCTTTTCAACCATATTGATTGAATTGCATTGTTAAAATGGAGCTATACTAGATCTAAGCACCAAAAATTATTCATTCATCACCACAAAACTCTAAAATCTAAGACTTATAAACATTTACATTCAACCAGCAACCGTAAAAAGTCTAAATATTAGATGATGTGAAGGACAAAAGATGTTGAACCAAAACTAGATTTCCTTTACTCAGCAAAATTTTGCCAACTCTTAGAAAAAGGAACTTATGCATTGACATCCTTCAAATTTACTTCAAGGATATTTGGCCAACAATTGAATTATTATTCTTTCAAAAAGAAAATTGGATTGCTGAAATAGCCACATGTGGCATCAACAACCCAACAAAAATATTGAACTATCTATCAAACTTCTAGACTAATAAAATATTCTAAAGCCAAATTCACTACAATATACAAAAACTTAGAATATGGGATACACTCACAAATACATATTCTCACCTATATAATATCCAAATATTATACCTACACAACTCTTTTGATATCTTTGCCCAAATACAAATGATGACAATTCTAGGCCAAATTATGTCTTAACCAACTACACCTATGTATAATATACCTCACCTAAACCACTGCCCTTCTACTTCAAAACAACATAAAATAAAATATATAGAATTTGCAATGATAGAATCTCACGCAAGCTATTAGAAGCAAAAGTAAATAATAAATCCCCTTTTTCATAGAATACATACAAATAGTTGCCAATTAGCATACTCAGTTCCTCATAGTTCTCTCAACTAGTACAAGAGAAACAACACATGTCAAATCATCTCAAATATTGCACAAAAAATTAAAAAATTCCACAACCAACTATTAATATAATTCTTAATGACATAAATAATATTGCAATCATATATCCATCTTATATATTGGAAGATCATTTTGGAATGAAGGGAATACTTCACAAGCAACCAAATTTAGAAACAACCAAACAATACATTCTTATTGATCCACCATAAACATTACAAAATACTCATAAATAACACTATTCTACTTCATATGGAATTTAGATAGCTTTCAATATTATTATGAAGGATAGAGCCTACCTTTTAACCCCTCAATGGCCGAGACACGCTAATACTTTGAAGTTAAATAAAACCTAACCGAATTGCTACTTTTAATAGTTCATATTTTTGTAAAATTCTTTTTGAAGTCTAATTTTTCGCATCAAAAAACCAATTTTGAAAATGATTGATTATGATTTTTCTATTCAAGTACCCATTGCAATCTTGACTTTCCATAGTGTTACACGCTTAATGTTGGCTTTTTATTCAAATTAGAGCAAATTCCTAGAGGCTCAAAACAGGCCTTGGGCATTTAGGGGTTAACAGAGGTATGTAGCCAAGCATCACTCGCTAAGCCCTACATGGGGCTTCCTGTGGGAACCAAGGTGATACCACTCTCAATTTATGCCAACCTCTAAAAGGAAATTGGAGATATTTCTCTTCTCTCTCTTCTTCCGAGAAAACGCTGATCTTCAGAACAAACTCTAATCAGAACCATTGCACGATATTCTTGTATGTCAAACTCAGGTATGCGCACTAAAATCGCCACTGAAAATGAAATGCTGACTGAACATTTGAGGTGGCGATTGTGGGTGGACATAAGTAACGGATCTCAAACCAACAGATCTCGAACTAGCCACAAGACAAGAGTGCTCTGATTCAGGCGGAGGATTCTATGCTACTGCTTGCACATAAAACAAAATTCCGAGTCGTCAACTCTTACAGTAATTTGAGACGCAAAAATTGAAGAATCTGTGATGCATTCCTTATTAAAAGAAATAGCATCCTCCTATGTTCAGTTATAGTATCAATTGTATCAATCAGGCGACAGTATGTGCAAGAAGTTTAGCGTCCTGTACTCACGCACTAATAAATTTACAATCTGGAACTAGAATCCAAGTTCTCTGCCGTCACTCCCTAGATCTAGCTTCATCAGAGGTGACATGCTCTACTACAAAGACATTGCGGCAAGCAGAGCAGAGAAAGGAAAGTGCACTAGAGAAATTACCAGTTCTCATACGAGATTATGCAGCCTTTTCATTCAGCCAAGTGTCAAACCGTGTGCATTAAAAGTAGTTAACAGCGCCACGACCCTCCACGCTGATTTTGGATGCCTGCATGCTCTTCTTGGTCGTCTTCAATTGCTGAAGCTTCTTATTCATCTTCATTCGCTTCTCGTCTTGACGCTGTTGCCGTGCCCTGTTCTGAAATTCTTGTGGGTCGACCTTCGACTCGGGGCGCCGGACGAAGTCCAGAGGAAGAGCTTCCGGTCTCGAAGCGTGTTGCCTGTAACCGGGATCACCCCGCTTTAGTTCTACCTCACCTTGAAGCATATCCAGGTCATCTGCCCTGTCGACGTTCGCACGCTTCAATGGAGCTTTCTTCACGGGCGTTCGCCGTGGCATGGGTCGCTCCTCATCGTAAGTTCGTAAATCTTCGTACCTCGTGCTCTTCTGGAAAAGAGGCCTGCTCCACTTGTCCACCAGATCTCTCGCCAGTTTCTTGTTCGCAGGTGTCTCCTCCGGTAGCCGAGAAAGAAACATGACCACCTTCCCAAGCCCGCTTTTCTTCAGCTGCTCCCGTCGCTCGAATTGCTCCACGTCGATGGGAAGATCCGTGAGCAGCTTCAATAGGGTGGTCCGAATGTTCATGTTGGGCAAGGAACCATCGGGCAGAGGCTCCAGCCAATCCTTCAGCGAGGACAACACCCCTCGGTCCAGAAACTCCATCTGCAATTGCCGCTTCTGCAGCACGGTCCAAAGCTCCGGCAGCATCTTCAACTTCTCGATTGCTGGCTTGGAGTTTCGATTGAGATCCGCATCCGTTTCTGCTGCCACATCCACCTTCGCCATGAACTGCTCCACAAACATGGCAATCTCCTCCGGCGTGCGCTCCAGCTTCTTCTTCTTCTTCCCCTTCCCGAATAACCTCCCGTCCTCCTCCTCATCTTCCTCCGCCTCCTCGGCCTCAGGGTGGCGCTGATCCCGATCCGATCCCTCCCCATCGCTGTACACCACACGGTCTTCCTCAGGCACCCCTTCATCGTCAATGAACCGATCGTCGTCTCCCCCCGACTCATCGCCGTTGCCCGCCACCGAGTCCCACATCTCCTTCATTTCCTTCTCTCCTTTCCTTCCCCTGCTACTCCCCTTCCCTCCCTTCTCTCTGTACACATCCTTCACCCTTTCCTCCCCTCGCGCCTTCTTCGCAGGCCGCCTCCTCTCGGGCTCCTCTTCTTCCTCCTCCTCCTCCTCCGATTCCACCTCCACCTCCACCTCCTGACGCCGTCCACCTCTGGGCTCCTCCTCGTCCGACTCCTCCACCACCGCCTTCTTCACCAAGCGCTTCCGCCCTCTCCCAGCCTTCCGATCCTCCCTCTCCTCGACCTCGGGCTCGGCTTCCACTTGCACTTCCTCCTCCTCCTCCTCGACCTCGACTTCAGGCCGAATCATCCCTTCCTCTTCCTCAGAATCCTCCTCAACTGGTCGAGGCGCCCGCACACTGCCATTACCTTCCCCGGCGGAATACGCCGAATCCGGCGACCCCTCCCTCGAATCGCCCATCCTCACCAAACCCTAGCGCTCCTCCCCCACCCCTCGGATCCAGCAATTCGGAACCCAACAAAACCCAAACTAATTTGAAGTTGTGGGACGAAAGCCAAGCATACAAGAATAGAGTCGTCCTTCTGTTGTTTACGAGAATGCAGCTGAACACCCTAAGTACCACTGGTAATTACCGAGAATTCTAGTCCTGGGACGAAAACAAACAACGATGCGTCGTCCTGACACCGGCCTGAGGGGGATTTATCTACAGTCTAGGATTGTGCAAATTCATGGTCCTCCCAAGTCCTGCTCGTGCACCGCTTCCTTCACTTTCGATTAGGGTCGTTCATCACTCATCACTTCCTTGCATCGGAAACGACGACGGTGATGTTCTCTGAAAGGGACGACGGACCTCCAGTACCGTGACGAAGACTACCATTCGCCAGAGCAAACCCTAATTGCTGGCTGGGTCGTACTGAGGCCCATTTCATACATGGACGTCCACAAGCAGTGGACGAAATTCTTTGCAATTTTATTGGCCAAACGCTAGGTTTTGTCCGGTGGGGCTTTCACACTTGATGGACGTCCGCTTGATGAAATTGTCATGTCATCATCCACTCCCGCCAAAACTTAAGATGAAGTCGTAGTTGTAGTGGACAAGTTTGGGACCAAGTTGGGAGGTGACCCCAATCTTGTCCGGTGGACAAAACGGGCTTCTTCAAGGAGAAAGGAGTTGTGAAAGTGCTTCCTTGGAACAATAATGCAACTACAAAGGAGCTTTCACAAATATAATTCTACGAGACGTCCGGTTCCATGTATGAAACCACTCACCGGACGGACAAAACCAACGGTGACATGGCAACTTCCCTCCACAACAAGCCGGACAATCAAGTGGACAAGGGATTTTGTCCAACTGCACTGGACAAGCATCTGAAAAAACGGGCATGAGGGGTGTACTCCCCATTCCAGGGGGCGAAACCCATTCTAAGGTAGACAAGCCTATTACCACCCTGATTTGCAATTTGAGTATATTGGAATCAATTCCAAGAAGGGCCTGTATTTTTTAGAGGTGTGCACTTGTTTCATGAATCAAACCCAAGTGGAATTATAATTTTTCAATCAAAATTGTAAAATCTGTGAATTTTTGAAGTGCCAACCCTGAAATTACAAAACCACTTGTAGACTGGAGTCATAAACATCATACTAACAACCCATAACCACCCTTCCATATATCTAATAGCACGCAAGTATGGACCAATGAAAAATTGACACATTATTCTTGGTGATATCAATGCTCTAATTTTGTCAAGAAAGTGAGTGGAGTTGGATGAGTGTAGTGGCGGAAATGGGGCCAAAAATAGGATGGCGGAAATAGGAAGCTGGCGGCTAGCAGCTTCAAGTTGGTTTACCTTAGGGGACGAAACCCATTCAAGGGGACAAAACCCATTCGAGGGGATGAAACTCATTCTAGGGGATGAAACCCATTCTGACTAGAGGATGAAAGTCATTTTGACTAGAAGATGAAAGTCATTTTGACTAGAAGATGAAAGTCATTTTGACTAGAGGATGAAAGTCATTCTAACTAGAGGATGACACCCATTCTAGAGGATGAAACCTATCCTACACTAAATAGTGAAATTAACCCCTAAAAGCCCAAGTGTCCCCTTGGGGGTCATTTGGTACTTCGAGCAAGCTCATGTGATCTCAATTTTTCACATGATTTTTTGAAACTTTTTTGGGAGATAGGAAATCACATTAGCTTCGCGTGCATATAAATTTCACCAAAATTCAATTTATACTCCAAAAGTTATGAGCATTTGAAAAAAAAAATTCAGTTTGAGAATTTGCTACCCCTGCCTTTGATAGCAAAGGTGGCAAGAGAGGAGAGGTGGCAATAGGTGGCAAGAGAGGCTATTGTTGTGCCTATTGGGAGGTCACATTAGGCTTTATGAGCTTGTAGATGTTAGAGATTTTGACATTTCTCCAATTTTTTTTTCCCTACTTCTGAAGTACAAGATCATCTTTCAATCCACCTTTCAGATTTTCTAGATCAAAAAATTTGTAATGGGAAAAATTATTTGAAAATGGCCTAGTGTATTGTCATTTCTTGGGACATCGTGGCAAATTTTAATTTTTTTGAATGTTGGGATTGTCTTGGATTGCCTTGAAAATTGGCGTGCACATACCTAACATGTTTCCCTATAAGAAAAAAAATTTAAATTGGAGGTTTGTAGTGGAGAAAAACTCAGCAAATGGCGGTCAAAGGCATCTGAAATTTTTGGGCATAGTGGAAAAAAAAAAAAAGGACTTTGAATGCAAATATATTGCAATCTGTACGGTCAAACCTCACGAAATTTTACCACATATTCTCACACAAGTTAACTACAAGATCCTATGGTTACGTTCCCAAAAAATCAAATTTTCAAAGTTTTTTGATGAATGCTTTAGAAATGGCAGTTTTGGGTGTTTTTCGAGGTAGAAAAGGCCTTGGGCTCTTAGGGTAAAGTTGTCTCTTACTAATTTCTCGACGTTTTACACTATATAAATATTTATTCAAGTATAAACTCAGAGAGTCACTTCCATTTGGAAAACTAGTGAATTTTGAGGTGACTTTTTGGGATAAGGCAACCTAATAGTTAAAGCAACCTAATTTTACTATTCTGTATAGAAAATGAAACCTATTCTACCCATCTAGAAGATGAAACAGAGTGCTTTGGAGTGCTCCAAGGTAAGGTTATTACATCTAAATGCATTCAAATAAGCAATTGAGCAATGTTCGTATTCGTGCATCGCCTACTTTTTGTAGGATCTTGTTGGAAGTCAATAGAGTATTCAAGATTCCTTTGAATTCTTATGCATTTTTTAGACACCATATGAATAAACTCTGAAATTTGAAAGTCCTCAAAATAGGTATACTTAAAAAACAACCCTAAGCTTTCATGAGTAGAAGTTGTATCTTTTAGGTAAGAATTTGCAAGGGTCAGTTTTAAATACAATCTCATTCTTAAAACTGATGTTTAGTTCAAATACAATCTCATTCTTCACAACTGCTTGATATTTGTTTCAAAGATATTTTTAGAAACAAACAATTTTACATAATAAAATTATTATTTTAAATATCCCTTTCTAATATGTAGAAAAAAATCAAATTATTGAAAATGAACTTTTGCTATTGATAAATGTTGCTCATTATCAAACAATGACAAGAAAATGATTAGTTGGCCTTAAAGGTTGTATCCATATGCACTATAGATTCCATATTTTAAATGATGAATAGAATGCTTTAAAGTAATGTTTTGTTGAAATAACTCCTCATTCATGAAAACTGATTTTTGAATCATTTAAATCTAACCTCTCTCTACAAATAATCCGACAAACTTGAATTAAATAATATATCTTTATTCCTAAAGGACTAAACATTGTTTTTTGGCAAAATAGCAATTTTGGGCAACTCATTAGAAACAGAATTTTTATTTTTTCAATTTGAAATTTTCACACAAGATTTGCCCAAAGAGTAGCTTTAAGCATTAGATGAGATTTGGGGTTCTTGGAGGGCCTTGAGTTCCCTTGCGTTTTGCTGCGTTCCCAGACTGTGGAAATGCAGCTACAGTAGCTGGCTGACGTGGCATAGCGACTACCACGTCACTTTTTGAAAATAAAAATAAAAATAAAATTTTTTTTGCTTAAAATGATATTTTGGTTAAAAAAAAATTCTGACACGCCTGTACCAACATTCCCTGAATCTAGCCAAATCAGGGAACAAGCCTAAAACGGCCCTCCAAGACCCCCAAATCTCATCTAATGGGTCCAATAACTTTCATAACTTTTGACTACATGGTTAAAAGGTTATTCTATGATATGTAATTCTCTTTGATCTCTAGGCAATCCGGGCAACTCAAAAAAATTCTTAAAAAATCACTTTTAAAAAAAATTAAATTTAAAATTGGTCCTCTAGATTTATATACGTAGAAAACTTTGAATCTTTCCATTTTGATTAATGATTTATATACGTGGAAAACTTTGAGTCTTTCCCATTTTGATTAATGAGATGAAACTAATGAGGAGTTTTAGTTAGAGGGTATGGTTGGAATCTCTTTTCTTAAATAAACTTTGAAGTCCTTTATTTAACTCAATTTTCATATTTTTGAAAAAAAATAAAAATATTGGATGTAGATTTTTTATTACATTATTACAACCATTGGGATTGGAATTTTTCAATTCCATAACAAAATTCTTGACAATTTAGTATTTTGAACCATTCTCTACTTCTTTCTACTTATTATTTTAACCTATAAGTTGTACAATTTCAAATGATCTGAAATTTTTCAAGCATGTAGCCAACTTGTCTTGAGTAATGAATCCAAAGAGTTTCCACCATTTTGGACATTTCTGCATACAAATGTGACCTTGTGAAATACAAATGGCTTGATTTTTTGCAGGGACAAATAAAAATATTTCAATTCAAATACTAATATCTTGCAATCCATATGTGGGGAAATTTCTAAAAAAATTTCCGCATATTCTCAAACTAGTGCTCTACAAGATCCTATGGTAACTGTGTCGAAAAATGTTCCTTTTCTAAAATAAAAATACTTGTACTTGAAATGGAAATTTTGGAGTAATTTTGGTGAAAACATAGTCAAAAACCTTTAGGGGTTAAGGAACAAGGGATAGTCCTAATTTTTAAAAATTGTGAGATGCATTATTAATTGCAACTTGTCAAGAATATTTTAATGATGAAGTTTAAACAAAAGTTGTAAAATACAATGCATGGATTATATAATTTATACGATTGGATGCTAGTGTTATTATACTTACCAATATTTTTTCAAAAAATTTAAAATAATGATTTAAATATTTATTTAAAAAATATTTTAGACTAAATATTTACATATTTATTTATTTCTAAATTCAAAATTATAATTTTTAACTATAGCATTTAAAAAAAAATTATTTTACTAATTTATTGAAGCTGTTTTCAAAGAGTCGTTTTTTGAACTAGAAAGTCACTTTTCTAGTTGAAAAATGTACTTGCACATTTTGAACCATAGAATATTTGCAAATAATAGCTATAAAAATCTATACAATACAAAAATTTGAGAACCAATACAAGAACTGCCTAGGATATTTGAAAGCAACAAACAAGAGAGTGAAAATAACCCACAATAACACAAAGTTGACCAAAGTTGAAATTTGAATGTCTGGTCTTTAACCCCTAAAGGACCATTGTCCCTTCAGGGGACAAATGGAATTTTGGGTAGGTACCTACGGGCTGAATTTTTGTTTTGATTTTCTAAAACTTTTTTTGGAGATAGAAAAACTGATAAGCTTCATGGGAATATAATTTTTTTTTCAATCGGTGCCCAGGAACAAAAGTTATGCCCAAATAAGCTCAAAACATGGAAGAGGGGGCAGCAAAAAAAATTTGCAAAAAATTAAATTTTAAATTTTTTTTTTTTTTTCCTTATAGATTGTATTTTTGTCTTGGAAAGCTTTGATTCATTTAATTAGGATTTTTTATGAGAAAGTTATGGACAATCTTGTGTTTTGGGCAATTAGAGGATCTAACTGAAAAAAATAACTTGTAGGATTCATTTTGGAATGCAATTTTTGCAATTTTTCAGAAAAAAAAGTTCCATATGGTTTAGTTTTTGTGCTAGAACAATCTCACGATTGGAATTAGTGCATTTTAATTCTATCTAAAAGATATTAATATTTTAGATTTTCCTTCTATCTTATACCTATTTCTACTTAACAGTTTTTTTAAGAATGAAAATTAAGTTTTGAATTTCTTTTTTTTTCCTAGGCTCTCAACTCAATTCTCCACTATAAAGATTTAAAGCTCAAAACTCTGTAGTGCAAAAAATTTAAGTTAAAATTGTTCAAAGTCAAAAAATCTAGTCTCGCAATGTGTTGAAAAACTTGTTTTTTCTACTTCAAACGCAGATATCTTGCAATCTATGCGGTCAAAAATTCTGAAATTTTTTCCACACATATTCATACTAGTAAGGTATAAGATCCTACAATTAGATGTGCAGAAAAAATAATTTTTTAATTTTTTAATTCTTTGCTCTAGAAATGGCAGTTTTGAGAGTTTTTTGGTAGAAAAAAGGCCTTGGTCCTTTAGGGGTTAAGTTGGGGGTGGGCCCCAACATGCTGACCTAATAAGGGGTTGGCCCAATTTGTAATCCATTGGGCCATCAAATCATGAAAGAATGAAAAATGCATATCCGGTCAACTCTCAATATAAAGCGTTGGGCAGTGTTAATGGCCCAATTCAAAGATTTAATCCTATAAGGATACTGAGGCCTAAAAATGTCTAATGGATGACTTTCCATATCACTATAAAAATGAAGAATGCACCTATTGGTCCAAAATTCAAACCATTTTTGAATGACTACCTTGGTCAAGTATTAACGTCTAATCCAAAGATAACCCTATAAGGATATTAAGGCTGACAAGGGGTTGGTGGATACCTTTTCAAAACATTATAGAAATGAAACGTGCACCTATTGATCCAAAATCACATCATTTTTGAATAGCTGCCATGGTCATAGGCCAATGTCTCTCTAAAGTTAACCCTTTTACAAGGCAACGACCTACAAGTGTGATGGATGACAGAGAATCCTTCTATCATGTAGGACACAATGCACATGTTCATCCTTGGAATTTTGGATTTAGAGTCCAATTGTTGGCCCTAATTAAATAAAGGTTTGATCTTTCGAAATAGTGAGCCCCACACTAAATGCAACAGTTTTCTCTCACGCAGTTAGTTGCCTGGATAAGCCCCCCTGAACCTCGAGCCAACACCCTGTCACTCCATCTCCGTCGGGATGCACGCAGATTTCCAAATTGTAACTCCACTCGAGCTGCGGTTTAGATCCTTAGGACTTCTCACATTTCTCTTTTCCGAGCTGGGTTTGAGCCTCCAGTCGCATTTACTTGCATTGTGAAGCTTGCAAGCTATGGCCTCCGCGGTCACGACGTCGATGGCGTCGCTGTCCCTGCAAGGTTCCTCCTTCACGGAGTTTCATGGCTTATCTGCCACCCCATCCTTTCGCCCTTCCGCGCCCTCGTCCACACGCCCTGGTGAGCTTGGATTTTAGTTTGAATGAAGTGAAATTGATGTTCAATGATTTCAATCGATTTTGCGTCGTCGCCTCAGGATTTGAATGTAGTTCGATGCCAATTTGGTAGGTCATGCTTCATGGGGCGTCATTGTTCCCTGTTTTATCAACCTTGACTAAACCCTCGCAGCCATGGTGCAGAAGTCCAATTTCAATCGGCAAATTTCCTTTACTATGTAAATCCAGCCGGCTTAGGACTTTTTTGTGTCTTCTTTAATTTTTTTTTAGATAAGGCAATCTAATAGTTAAAGTAACCTAATTTCACTATTCTATATAGAGGATAAAACCATTCTATCCATTCTACCCATTCTACCCATTCTATAGTAAAAGATGAAACATAGTGCTTTGGGGTGCTTCAAGGTAAGGTTATTACATCTAAATGCATTCAAATAAGCAATTGAGCATTGTTTTTATTCATGAATCGCCTACTTCCTGTAGGATCTTATTGGAAGTCGATAGGATATTCAAGCTTTATTTTGAATTCTTATGCATTTTTTGGACACCATACAAATAAACTCTAAAATTTGAAAGTTAATAAAAATAGATGTACTTAAAAGGTAACCCTACGCTTTCACTAGTAGAAAACAACATCCTAAATGACTTGTCTACTATGACTATAACAGTTATTTTGCAGTCATTTGTTGTCCTAAATGAATAAACAGTGACTATTGTAGTTATTAGGACATATTTTTTATAGCTGAATTTCTAATAGTATTTCATGAGAAGAAGCTGTATTTTTTAGGTAAGAATTTGCAAGGATCAATTTAAAAAAGGGTCATAATTAGGTGCAATTACTTCAACTCCTAAAGTCCCATTGTCCCTTGAGGGACAAATTGGATTTTGGGCAAGTTCCTGTGACCTCAAATTTTTATGAAACTTTTTGAAACTTTCTCATAAGATAGACAAATTGATTAGCTATGTGGGAATATAGTTTTTATTTCAATTGGTGACCGGGAGCAAAAGTTATACCCAAAAAAGCCTAGAATTGAATTCGGCGGGCAACACAAAAAAAACTGCAAAAATTCAAAATAAGTTTTTGAATATTTTTTTCCTAAAATATTATATTTTTGTCTATATGTGAAGCTTTGATTCATTCTATTTGGACTAATAATGAGAAAGTTATGGACAATCTTGTTTCTTTGGGCAATCTAAGCATCTTCTTGAAAAAATAACTTATAGGATTCATTTGAATCATTTATACATGCAATTTTCATAATTTTTCAAAAAAAATTGTTTGACAAGGTTGTATTTTCTTGCAAAAACAATCTCACAATTGGGATTATTGTGTTTCAATTCCATCTTAGAGCTATTAATGATTTTTTTTTTTTTTCAATCTTGGACCTACTTCTACTTAACAATTTTTTAAAGAATGGAAATCAAGTACTTTTTTTTTGAATTTTTTTTCCAGACTTTTAACTCAATTCTTCAACATAAATTTTTCTTAATTCAAAGTCTGTAGTGCAAAAAAATTCCACAAATGGCGGTCAAAGTTGTCTAAAATTGCAAGTTAGTGTTAAAAAAAAATTGTTTTTCAACTTTGAATGCTAATATCTTTCAATCTATACGGCCAAACTTCATGAAATTTTTACTACATGATTAGAAAAGTGAAGTACAAGATCCTATATTTTAAATTCTAAAATAAAAGCTCTTTTTGTTTTCTTGGATGAATGCAACAAAAATGGCAATTTTGAGTGGTTTTTGGTAGAACAATGGTCTTGTTGTGTGAAAACTTCAAAGAAAAATAATAAAAATTCCATTCTTAGTGAGCTGCCCAAAATATCTATAATGCCAAAAAATGGTGTTTGGGACTTTAGGGGTTAAGAAACAAGGGATAGTCCTAATTTCTAAAAATTGTGAGATGCATTATTAAGTGCAACTTGTCAAGAATAATTTAATGATCAAGTTTAAACAAAAGTTATAAAATACAACACATAGAGTATTTAATTCATACAATTGGATGTTAATGATACTATACTTACCAATATTTTTTCCAAAAATTTAAAATAATAATTTAAATATTTATTCAAAATAATTGTAGATTACATACTCCATGTTTTTTTTCATCCAAAATTCAAAATTTTAGTTTTAAACTACAGTATTAAAAAAAATGAGTTTACAAATTTATTGAAGTTGTTTCCAAAGGATCATTTTAAAGTTAAAAAGCATACTTGCACATTCTAAACCACAAAAGATTTGCAAATAATAGCTATAAATATCTATATAAAAATATAAAAAGTAGAGAACCAATATAAGAATCTACAATTATTCAGATGAATTAAAAAAAGGATTTTGTGCACTTGAAATCTGTTTACATTTGTCCATTGTTTAAAATTTGAATGCCTAGTCCTTAAGCTAGGAGTGGGTCCAACATATTAATCTAATAAGGAGTTGGCCCAATTTGTAATCCATTGGGTCATCAAATCATGAAAAATTGAAAAATGCACTATCCGGTCAACTCTCAATATAAAACGTTGGAGCAATGTTGATGGCCCATTTCAAGGATTTAATCTTATAAGGATATTGAGGCCTAAAAATGTCCAATGGATGACTTTCCATATCAATGTAGAAATGATGAATGCACCTATTGGTTCAAAATTCAGACCATTTTTGAATGAACTTTGGTTAAGGACTGGCGTCCTATCTAGAGATAACCCTATAAAAATATTGAGGCAGAAAGTGGCCGATGGATGAATTTTCAGAACATTATAGGAATGAAACATGTATTTATTGGTTCAAAATCACATCACTTTGAGTGGCTACCATGGTCATAGGCCAACGTCTTTCCAAAGTTAACTCTTTATTGAGGCGACAACCTCAAAATTTGCAATGGATGATAAAAGATCCTTTTATGTCTACATTAGGAAAGTACCCCTCCATTGAAACAGTATTGCTTCGATGGGTTCACAATAGAGTATTGAAACTTTACATAGTATGTAAGACACGATGCACATGTTCATTCTTGAAATTTTGGATTTGAGGCCCAATTATGGGCCCTAATATATAGGTTTGATCTCTCGAAATAGTGTGACCCACACTAAATGCAGCAGTTGTCTCTCTCGCAGTTGGATAACTATTAAGTCCCCTGTTTCTGCTGAACCTCGAGCCAACACCCTGTCACTCCATCCCCGTCGGGATGCATAGCAGATTTCCAATTTCTGCTGCGGATGAGATTCCTTAGAATTTCTCACATTTCTCTTTTCCGATCTGGGTTTGAGCCTCCAGTCGCATTTGCTTGCATTGTGAAGCTTGCAAGCTATGGCCTCCGCGGTCACGACGTCGATGGCGTCGCTGTCCCTGCAAGGTTCCTCCTTCACGGAGTTTCATGGCTTATCTGCCACCCCATCCTTTCGCCCTTCCGCGCCCTCATCCACACGCCCTGGTGAGCTTGGATTTTAGTTTGAATGAAGTGAAATTGATGTTCAATGATTTCAAATGATTTTGCGTCGTCGCCTCAGGATTTGAATGTAGTTCGATGCCAATTTGGTAGGTCATGCTTCATGGGGCGTCATTGTTCCCTGTTTTATCAACCTTGACTAAACCCTCGCAGCCATGGTGCGGAAGGCCTTGATGATTGAAGCATCCAGGGATTCAACGCGGAGGGAAACTGTGAGAACTCGTCATAGGCGGTTGAGGAAGAAGGTATGTATGATATACCGTAATGTGAAACTTCTCTTCATCAAGTATTTGAAATAATGGTCAATTACTATTTACATTTGTACGCTTCCACCCCTTTTCTTGAGAATCGGAATCGCTTGACGTGAGTGATCAAGATTGGCTAGCATTGTGAACTGAAATTTTGAATTTTATTAAACATTCCTCAACTTTCAATATAGCTCCTGTTGGCTTTTTATTAAGGCATTCATTATACAAACTTTTCTTAAACCTTTTATATAATCAGAATGATGGATTTGGACCCTTGGGTGCAGCGGCGGGTCTCTAAAGAATGATATAACAATTGGAAGAGCTAAGCCAACGATTTTCATTCATTATTCTTGATTATGAGCACATTACCTTCCGAGTGTTAAAAAGGTCGTGAATGCACATGAAAGGGCGAATTCATCAAGGTCAGTTATATTTCCATTGACCTAAACTGGCCGATTTTAAGGTGACGAGTGTGAATTCTTTGAGTTCTTTGTAATGAGTGTGCTGATTTGTTGATTGCAGCTGAGTGGCAGTACTGAGAGACCTCGATTGGCGGTCTTCCGCTCCAACCAACATCTTTACGTGCAAGTTATTGACGACACGAAGCAGCATACTCTAGCTGCTGTATCCACTCTCTCCAAGGAGATTCGCGAGACCATCGAGGACACAGCAGGCCCAACAATTGTGAGTTTTGTTTGTTTAGGGTTTAGTGTTTAGGGTTGAACCTATGCTTGAGTTACTCCTAAGAGACCAAGAAGCCAGATTAAGGCCTCATTTTTTTTAGCAGGTTTTGAGTACGTCATATACGTGAACTTCCTTTTCTACTTTGTTTCTTTTATTGACCAACCCATGCAATGTTCTCCTTTGATATAGAATTTGGCCCCATCTGAATTACATGTTTCAGAAGATGATCAACCGAGGTGGCCCTTTTAAAAACCATGAATCCTTGGTCCTTTAGAGGTTGGTGCTTCGTTTTTATTTACATCGATTGGTGTGGTGGCTCCATCATATATATGTCGGAGGTTACGACAGGATCGAAAGGTAGGGTTTGGATTAACATATTGAAATTTGACATGTTATCTTGCTTGGTCTGTTCAGGACGCGGCTAAGAAGGTGGGAGAGGCTATTGGAAAGTTATGCGTAGAAAGAGGTATTAGCAAGGTGGCTTTTGATAGGGGAGGCTTCGTTTACCACGGGCGTATCAAGGCATTGGCAGATGCTGCACGTGAAGCTGGTTTAGAGTTCTAGACATCGTCTAAGTAGGTAGGAACACATATTTTGATGATCCTGGTGAGTGAACCATGATTACATTACTTGTTAGAAATGTAGGATTTCTTCAAGGAATGCATTAATATTCGTTTGTCCCTGCACTTGATACAACCGTCTCAAATTGTTTTCTTTGGTTTCGTCCCATTTTTTTGTGTTGTTTTGGACAGTGGTGATTCTATCCCCCGCTGCTTGCCTATTCGATTACTGCTGAGTTATCAATTGAATGACATTAATACGTAGATCCACCCCCAACAGCTGGTTGTAGAATTGAGCCATTGATCATTTCTTCCATATCATCCTTCGAAATGCTTTCCCGTTCCGAATTGGACGCCTTAGACTTCGTGATTGAAGCTTCAGAAGGTTCCATCTGCTCTTGAGGTGTTGCGTTCATCCGCAAGGCATGTCTCTTCCTCTGAGATTCGGTCTTAGAAGGGGCTTTGGAACTGGGATTCGGAACTGGAGACTCCTCAGCTTCGTCTTCGTTTTCTTCTACTACATCCTGATGAGGCGTTGCATTTATGCGCAAGGCCCGATGCCTCATTCTCCTCAGGTTTAGCTTTCCTTTTATCTTCACAAACCTGGCTGACAGTTGGTGATGTCTCTGAACTTGGAACTACAGAAGAATTGTGTCAAGTTCTATTACCTTCCGTTTGTCCTTTGCACCTTCATGAGTGCACTTAGATGTTCAAGATTATCGAAAGAATTATAATGGTGGTGAGTTTTTCTCTTCTCGGTGCTCTCTTGTGGTTTCTTCTTGATTGCTTGCATGGTCACAGGAGAGCCCTTGCCCTGTAAAGTGTTTTGTCGATTTCTCTGTTTTTGTGAGACTGAAATACAGCAATCTACCTGAACTCTAACAAACCTGAGTCTTATCGTTTCTTTCTTCCGCTTCGATTTTCAGCAGGACCTAACAGTGCTCATCGACACACGGAAGAGCCCCTGGCATTCAAACTTACAAATTAATATGTGCCTCATGGTGTTCCATATTCTTGTTGTCTCTTCGACTGCAATAGGGATAGGAAGTTGAATCCAATGTACCCATGTAGTTATGGGGACGAATTTGCTACTGTGTCCTATTAAGTTCATCTCTTTGCAGTTCAAGTAGAAATTTAATGTAACTTTGGTAAATTAGTGTTACAAGCACTAACAGGATAAATCAGTGCAGCAGAAAATCAACCTTATGTCTATTCTAGAAAACCTAGCTACGTCACAATTGACAAGGTTTAAGGTAAATCAGAGTCGCAGAAAATCCACCCCCACAGGTCATTCATCGTACACTTGGTGACCCCCACATTGTTACAGAGTTAATTCACCCATCTCGAACTGGAGCAGTTACCGACGACACTCATCTGAGCAAATAGAAAGCCCTAACTTTCAACACTAAGCCTTTCAGGAGCACACTTGGGCAGTCACTAGATTTCTCCAAAACAACGAATACGACCAGGCAACTCACACGCTCCCTCAGCGCAGAGAAAACCACAACAACTGCCGCAAACATGTTCAGCAACGCACAGTGCTATTGAACACTAAATTACGTGAATGGTAGAACTAGAATGGAACTGAAAGATGAGCTAGGTTCCATACTAGGAGTTGAGATGGACATTCTCAAGGGCCTCAGAGACTTGCACATTATTATCTCCAGACGGAGCTGGAGCTTGCACGACGAACAACTGTTTCGACGCACTCCAGTGCCGCGGCACGGGATGGAAGAGATGCTCACGGCTGGGTGTTTGCTCGGTTGCGCCGAATTTGAACTTGGTCGCCAGGTGGATGTCGTAGTCTTGCATGTGCAATCCACTGATCAGGTCTCGGAAACAGGTGTCTCGAGCTGTGGATATGAGGAAGATGGTGCTTGGAGCGGGGTTGCTGAGCGCCCACAAGGCAATGTCCACCATCATCGTCTTCATCGCTGCCGTCTCGGATCCTGAGGCGCCAATGCACATATTACGTTACACTTAACTGATCATCGTCGATAAATTGGCGTGATTCTGGACGCCAAAGATCGTAACATTCATGATGTGCATAAAGCTCTACAACTAGGATTGGTGTCGAATCTCTGTTTCAGGCGCCCCGAAAAGTGCCATTGTCTAGGATTACACCAATTGGGGGATATGGACGCTACTAAATTCATCGTTGTACTAGTTGTTACAATGAAGAAAGTTCAAGAAATCGGGTACTATTTGAGCGTCGTCTATCCAGACCTAAATTGTAGATAAGGATTTGTGCACTTTGAATGTCACAAATTTGGAGCTTTTGGGCATTCCATTTTCCCCTAGCAGTGTAATTAGAAAAAAATTTACTTTAGCACAAAACTTGGCCAAAAAAATAAAATAAAATGCCAATGTAATGAAGAGAAGTGATCAAACATCAAGAGTGGAATCAAGCAAACTAAGCAAGACGAGTAGTACCAGGAAGCTGGCACGGTAAGATGCGGTGTTGCAAAGTAATGCCGCTGGCGATGAGCGAGTCCAGCCCCGCTTTCGAACCTAGCCCGCCGTTTCCATACACATTGATGGTCACCCGACTTTCCTCACACGCCAAGTGACACTGAATCTCTTGCAGCAAAGAAGCTGGCGCGCACGACTCGATTAAAGGACAACTCTCGATATCCCACCACACCAGAACCTCTTGTATGCCATTCACAGGCTCTCGACACCGTCTCTGCGGATCTTCCAAGCTCTTCAATGGGCTCCTACCAGCCGATAAATCCATGACGCCGCCCAAGTAACCCAATTTCATTTCAACCCCCACTTGATGGATCAGTTAATTTATTTCTAGAGGATCGACAGTTCTAGCAGTACGTCATCCTGCAATCGAGTGGTTGCAGGAGGACTCAAGTCGACACAAAGATGAATGGTAACTTATGCACCGAGCTGCTATAGCTTGAGATCCAGCACCAGATGCGACTCTGTAAAGAAAAAAATGCGAAACGAAAGCACAGAGATGCTAAATCCTGAACCCTAATACCCACTGCAAGCGAGAAGTATACTCCTACTGCAAGCGAGAAGTATACTCTGCGAGTGCGCAGCAGAGGGATCGATCGTTGTTATTATTTTTATGGAAACTGTGGCTTCTTATTTGTCTTCAAGATGTGATTTTAGCTCGATACTATCATCTCGAAATGGGCCATGGTGAACTGACCCCCTCATTGGACAGAAGGGGGATGAATGGGGTCCCGCAGCTTCAGTTATTCTCATGTCGTCGACGGCTGTTTGGCCAGGGCTGGATGCCGATTTGGCTGTCTGCCGCACTTCCGGGCAGCGCAAAATCCATCTGCCCCCGCACGAAGACGTTTATTCAAATCTTTGCACTTCTTCCCGCCCTTCCCTTTCATGCTTCTCCTCACCCTGCTTTGCGGATCACTCTTCGTCGCTCATACAGATGCCCTCTTGGTTACATTGCCCTCTTGCTTGCCCTTGTTAAATCTCAAACATATATCAAGTTTGCCTCTTTTGTAGAAAGGAAATTTGTCACATATACAGAATCAAATGAAGAAGATTGTCCAGACTAGATTTTAGCAGATTGAGAGCAACCGCAAGGAGCTTGGCAACCTGTTGTGTATTACCGTACACCAGGTCCTGCTGTTGTTGTAGCCACGGCAACAAGGTTGTTGATACACAGAGTTCTAGATAGAGCTTGCAACATGAGTGTTTGGTACTGAACAAGCCATTACGGAAGCACTTGTCCTCATCCATCAAGCATATCTTGCAAGGAATTTAGACTTCATATATTAAGTTCCTGATACAATTCAGTCCTTCTGATGGGGATTGAATTTGGTAAGCTTAGGTGCGAGGCTGGGAGTTGCTTCCTTCACTGTTGACAATACATAGTCAAGATGAATTCACTCGGCCCATTACGTGAAACAATACATTAGGGAGCTAGCTTCCTGACACACCAAATTCCAATCTCCTTCTTGCTCTTCCTGCAAGCTTGTTCAATCTCAAGAACAATAAACCTTGAGACCGAGACAACAAGCAAAGAGAGATCGATCAGCACAAATGAGCAAGGACGGGAAGAGGAGCGCGTCTAGACTTTCTGTGCCTCTTGGTCCACAAACCAAGTTGAGCAGTTTGGCAACCTTGAGCAAAGAAATTGAGTGCTAGGGCAGATGGATTTTGGGCAGCCCGGAAGTGCGCTAGACAGCTGCCAAAACGGCATCCAGCCCTGGCCAAACAACCGTCGACGACATGAGAATAACTGAAGCTGCGGGACCCCATTCATCCCCCTTCAATTCTGTCCAAGTGTGGGGTAATGAGGGTCAGTTCACCCTGGCCCTCGAAATGTGATCTAATAAAGTTCACAATTTTGGATGAAACTGGAGGGATATAATATATTATTGAGGTTAGCCAGCAATAATGATTCTTGTATTGGCACTTTGGCAGGACTGATCGATGACAGTTCTGTAATTTACTGTGCACATTTCATGTTTTTGAGCTAAGATTAGCACTTTGGCAGGCGGCGGCTGTGCTGCCTCCTGTAGCTTGCTTCGACGTGATGTGAACTGGATGGTGGTCGGCGCATGCTTTCACGTGGCCGAAGGCGGTGACTAGTGATGCTTTGATCAACGGATATGTATGACTGATTCGATATCGTTGTGTCAGGGTACAGATCGACTTCCTTCAGATAATCAGGGCGATCGAGGAAATGACCCGCAAATCCATACTTCACAAATTACAACTTGTTTCGGAAAAACAGGTGATCACTTCAGTAACTTAGGTTGTGGGGTTGTTTTCACTTCGATCAATGTCGTTATAGTAGCGCGGAATTTCACGGGTTTGTTAAATATTGTCACAACTTGCGGCCTGGATAGTGTGTGACAATAACGTAATTACTAATGTTTTGTAAGCGATTAAGTTGTTGTATAATAAACTGGAAAGTTACTGTATTGTACATCGGAGTACCAATGACCAGATTCAGTTTCCATAAGAATACTGTAAGCTTTCCATGATGGATTTCCAGGCTCAGAGGGCTATGACACTCAGGAGACACGATCAGGAAATGTTCTTCAAGGACTCAGGGCCGGCCCGAGAGGTAACGGTTTGCAGCCAATTCAACAGGGTGTCTGAACTGAATCCGATTCCATGAATTAATGCATATGGGATTAATATAAAGTTTACTGACAATCGTGGCCGAAGGAGGTGAGTACTGGATAGGATTATTACAAAGTTTACTGACAATTGTCATCGCACTTGGAAAGATCATGTCTAGGTTTTGATAAGGTGGATGTGTTCCTTCGACGGTATGACAATACTCGGCTCCAGTCTGATTTTTTTGTTGCCCGCTCACAGTTAGACATGCACTGGCATGGAAGGTAGCGCGGCCCCAACTGGGGCAGTTTCAGTAACTCTGAAATTTAAAGCCGCTGAGCTTCTGGTCTCTTGTCTGGGCTGGCTCCTGGGTATTTTATGGGTTTGCTAGTTGTCTGAAAATGTAAAAATGCAGCCTGGCTCTGCCTCTCACAGGGAGAACCGGGAGGCGTTACCCTCTCCCGGTATTTATTTCCACAGTGAAGCTTCACCCCTCCTTGACTTTCCGTTTAAAGAAAGTCAAGGGGGGTGAAGCTTCACTGTTGAAATAAACACCGGGGAGGGTAACGCCTCCCCGTTCTTCCTGTGTCTATCAGTGTACATACTGTTCCGCTTTCAATGAAATTGTCCAGGTGTTTCAAAAAAGAAAGAAAGAAAGATGCATGTGTAGGTTTTTATTTCTTTTGCTTGGTAACTTAACCCCTAAAGGACCAAGGCCTTTTTTCTGCCAAAAAACTCTCAAAACTGCCATTTCTAGAGCAAAGAGTAAAGAAATTTGAAAATTATTTTTTTTGCACATCTAACCATAGGATCTTATACCTAACTAGTATGACAATGTGTGAGAAAATTTTCAGAATTTTTGACTGCATAGATTGCAAGATATCTGCGTTTGAAGTGAAAAAAACAAGATTTTCAGCACATTGCAGGATTAGATTTTTTGACTTTGAACACTTTTAACTTGAATTTTTTGCACTACAAAGTTTTGAGCTTTAAATCTTTATAGTGGATAATTGAGCTGAGAATCTAGGAAAAAAAAAAAAATTCAAAAAAACTAAATTTTCATTCTTAAAAAAATTGTTAAATAAAAGATAGTACAAGATAGAAAAAAACCCTAAAATATTAATTTTTTTTAGATGGAATTAAAATGCACTAATCTCAATGGTGAAATCATTCTAACAAGAAAACTAAACCATGTGGAACTTTTTTTTTTGAAAAATTGCAAAAATTACATTACAAAATGAATTCTAGAAGTTATTTTTTTCAAGAAGATGCTCTAATTGCCCGGAAAACAAGATTGTCCATAACTTTCTCATAAAAAATCCAAATGAAATGAATCAAAGCTTCCCAAATAGGCAAAAATATAATCTATCAGGAAAAAAAAATATTTTAATTAAATTTTTTGCAGAATTTTTTTGCCGCCCCTTCTCCCCTGCTTTGAGCTTATTTGGGCATAACTTTTGTTCCCGGGCATTGATTGAGAAAACATTATATTCCCACAGAGCTTATCAATTTTTCTATCTTCAAAAAAAGTTTCAAAAAATCATGACAAAAATTCAGCCCATAGGTACCTGCCCGAAATCCCATTTGTCCCCCAAAGGGACAATGGTCCTTTAGGGGTTAACGTGGTGTTTTTTCTAATGTGGATGTGGACATTTTTTTCTAAGAAAGATGTGGACATTTTGGTGGACATTCGGGTTTTGAACAATCAAATTTTAAAAATTCATTACAATCATTACAAAGGTTTTTCATCCAATCAATTATTACGTGAAACAAAGATTTGTCAAATATGGAATTTGGAGTTTGGGGGTTTGAAAGTGAAATTTGGTGTGTTGATCAAGATCACATAAATCTGAGAATACATTTGATGGGTTAGAGGTGGTTTACACCAAAGCTGGACCAAAGGGTTACAAGCATTCATAGGTATCCCATTTTTTAGATGTGCCTATGGGAGGCACTCAGAGCCTAAGAAAAAAAATTGTAATGACATTTTGATGGTTTTGGTTTAAATTCAAGAGAATTGGTAGCTGTGCCGTATGAATTTATTATCGGATTCAATATTATGAATTGCAAGATCAATTAAATTGACAAAATCTACAGTTGTGAGATTTTAACCCCTAAAGTTCCTTGACTATGTTTTCACCAAGAACATTCAAAAATTGTCATTTTTAGAGCAAATACAAAGATTTAAAAAAAAAAACTTTTTTGACACATAAAACCCTAGTACCATTAGAGAAAAACTGAACCCTTCGGAGGGCTGCTAGAATGTGACAAATCAAGCTATTAAAAGCTTGATCTGTCACACCAAGCTGATTGTTGCGGTGGGCAGTCAGCTTTCGCGATATATATATATATATATATATATATATATTAATTTTTTTTTAATTTTTTTTTAAATATTATTTTTAAAAATTTGAAATAAAAAAATTTAATAATTTTTTATTTGGAATTTTTGGTTCCTGCGCCATTGCTACTGCAGATTTAGCAGGGCGGATCGAGGAAAAAAACGAGTTTTTCAGCAAAAAAAAACAAATTTCAGGGTACCTCGGAGGGCCATGGAGTAGCCTTTTGAAGGCCTGAAATTTCTTCTAATGCTTGTAGTATGTTGACTTGAGAACATGTGGTAAAAATTTCAAAAATTTCCACCGCGTGGATTGCAAGATAAATATGAGCAATCAATTTCACTAAAATCATTTTTTTGGCCCTACAAATAACAGGGCAGCTACACTTTTCAAGCTCAATTTTCTAGAAAAAAATACCTCAAATGGAGGTGCTTCTTTGGATTATTTTTCCTAGACAAGTTGGCCACATATATAAAAAATTTCACACCATTTGGAATTGTAAAACATATAAGAAAAGACTAGTAAGTAGATAGTAGTTAGTAGACAATAACTCAAATTACTAAATTGTTAAGAACTTAATTATGGAATTAAAAAAATGCCTATCCCAATGGTTGCAATATTATAATAAACAATATACATCCTTTCATTTTATTTTTTTCAAAAAAAAATTGAAAATTGAGTAATACAAAGGACATAAAAGTTTATTGTAGAGTACAAAATCCATAACTACCCGCAAATAAAAAATTCTCATAATTTTTGACTCATTGATCAGAATGGTAGGGTCCAAAGCATTCCATGTGTATGTAATTCTAGAAAACCAATTTCAAATCTTTATTTTTGAAAAAATTGATTTTTTCTAATCTACCCAGACTACCCAAGTTGAGAAACAAACTACATATCATGCAATAACTTTTGACTCATGTTTTCAAATGTCATGAAATTTAGTGCTTATGAAAGATATTCCTCGTCCCCACTGTCTATTAAAATTTGGGCCAAAAATATGGAAATATCTAGTCACGCGTATCTGCCCAAAATTTCTATATAGCCAAAAAACGCATGTTGGTCCTTTAGAGGTTAAACTGTCATAGGCCTACCTCCAAGTGCATATCTCATCTATAAAAAAATGGCATGGGCCTTGGCCAAAGTATAAAACCAGCTTGGACCACTATCTACTTCTCATTCAATTTGTACTTTGCAAATTTGAGAGGTTTTAAGCTCCGGTCAAAGTATAAAGCACCCTTTAGTTTTGAAAGCAAGATCTTAAAAGGCCATATTTTGAATAATATCTTTTAAGTTAAATTTAGGCAAATGTCAATTTTGTAGAATTGGCAATATTCCACACGCAAGAACTTGTGACATAATCTTCACAAAGGTCTAATTTTAGGTCACTCACAAATAAGTAATAGTATATATTTTGGTTTTAGGCCACACACATTAGAGAAAAAATCAGCCCTTTGTATGGCTACTCACAAACCACAGACCCTTTAGTACTCTAAAATTTTGATTATTAGGTTTGAAAGTTTATTTTTTCCCCTATTTCCGCGTAGCTGAAACTGCAGTGACAGTGGCACAGGAACCCAAGTTTACAAAGAAAAATTACTAATAAAAAAAAATAAAAAATAAAAAAAATAAAAAAATTTGCAAAATCTGATTGCTCAGGTAAGTAATTATATACTTTGACTGCTCACTGGAGGTACTTTTGTAGGTTGACTAGCCAAGCTTGAAATAGCTTGGCATGTCAACTTGGAGCGGCCCTTTGGAGGGTTGATTTTTGCTCTAATGACTTGAAACATGCCAAGTAATGGAATATTGCCAATTTAATGAAATTGAAGTTGGTTGCAATGCATTCTTTTCGTACTATACTACAATCATTAGAGAAAAAATTAGCCTTCCAGAAGGCCCTCCAGATTGACATGCCAAGCTATTTCAAGCTTGGCTTGTCAAGCTGGAAAAGTACCCCCTGTGAACAATCACAGTGTACAACTACTCGCCGAAGCAGTCAGATTTTGCAATTTTTTTAATTTTTTTTTTAATGATTAATTAAATATATAATTATAAATATAATTATAATTATAACTATTATTTTATTTGTAAATCTGGATTCTTGTGCCATTATCACTGCAATTTCAGCCGCACGAAAATAGGGGAAATTTTTTTTTTCAGACCCTTAAAACTAAATTTCAAGGTACTAAAGGTGGTCATGGAGAGGCCCTCCAGAGGGTTGATTTTTTCTCTAATGTTTGTCATAATAGCTTGGCTAAGTTTTTTTCAAGTATAAATTTAATTGTTTTTTGAAAAATAATAACTTCATAGGAAATAATGATTTAAGTTACACTTGTAGATTTAGGGCGCAAAATATTCTTTAGTCCATTCTAAAAAATTGAAGTTTGAAATTTTGAACAATAGTCAATTTTACTACTATTGTAAAATAGAACATTAAAACGGGTTATTCAATGATATGAAGAAGTCACAATTTAGCTTCCTTTTCTCTGCATAATTTTCAGATATAGAAATAAAATAAGATTCTCATTTTTTTGTGCATAACCACCTTCACAGAGTTGTTACAATGGACTAAGTGTAATTTTATATTTTCACTTTTTTTCTACTTTTTACAAATCAATACATATTTTCTTGAGAATTTGAACCTTTTGAATTTACTTACTTGGGAAAATTCTCTATTACTTAATCCTCTTAGGATACAATATTTTTAGAGGTTTAGGTTTAATCCTCTTAGGATACAATATTTTTAGAGGAATGGACATGTTTTATTTTATTCTTTATTTTATTTGTTAATTTGGAAGTATTCCTAAAAAAGTTGCAAATATTGAACCCAAATGCAACAAATAGGATTATATGTCTTAAAATCATCCCTATTTAGTGGCAAAATTAAAGATACAAAATGAAGGATTTTGAATTAAGTTACAAAGTCATAGACTTATTCTTTCAAATCTAACTCCTACAGAAACCAGTGTACATTTGCCTTGGTATAGTAGAATGACTTATTTTGTATATTATATAAAAACTCATATACCTTATAAATTGAATAATTGGAATAAAAAAGTTTGTTCACTTACAAGAGACAAATCATACGGTCCTACCCAAAAAACATCTTTTTTAACCCTTAAAAGACCATTTGTCCCCTTGGGGGACAAATCAAGTCTAGGCAGGTTCCTACTGTCTCAATTTTTTGTAATGTTTTTTGGGATTTTTTGAGGTTGTTTATTTTTGTGAGAGCTTTGTCAATATATAATTTTTATTTTAATTGATGCTCGGGAGCAAAAGTTATGGCATGATAAGCAAAATTGGAGTTTGGCGGGCAACCCAAAAAAAATCACAAAAAGTCAAAATAAAATATTATTTTTTCAAATTTTTTAATCAAATATTATATTTTTGTCTACATGTGAAGCTTTGTTTCATTCAATTTGGACTAATAATGAGAAAATTATGGACAATCTTAGTTTTTCGGGCAATCTAAGCATCTTCTTGAAAAAATAACTTGTAGAATTTGTTTTTCAATGCAATTTTTAGAATTTTTCAAAAATAAATTATTAGACAAGTTTAGATTTTTTTGCTAGAACAATCTCACCGTTGGGATTATTGTGATTTAATTCCATCTAAAAGCTGTTAACAATTTAGCTTTTTCTTTGATCTTGAACCCACCTCTATTTAACAATTTTTTAATGAGTGAAAATTAAGTGCTTTTATCCTAATTTTTTTGGAAGATTCTTGACTCAACTACTTAATATAAATAAGTAGAAAATCAAAGTCTATAGTGCAAAAAATTTGAAATAAAAAGACTCAAAGCCAAAAAATCTAGTCAAGCAAGGTGCCAAAAAACTTGTCTTCTTCACTTTAAATGCTTATATCTTGCAATCTACATGGTCAAAGTTTCTAAAATTTCTTCCACATATTTGTTTACTAGTCAAGTATAAGATCTTTTAGTGGATATGCAAGAAGAAATATTTTTTTTAGCTCTTTTCTCTTTGCAATAGAAATGACAATTTTGAGTGGTTTTTGATAGGAAGTCACCTAGGTCCTTTAGGGATTAAAGTATTATGTTTTAGAACAAAATTCAAAATATAGTAGAAATAAATGCAATAGAAAGAAAACTGCATATGTGGCCTTCATTTCAAATTCCCTTCTCTTTGAATTATAATTACCTCAAGATTTAGCTTCCATTTCTTTTAGTCCTATGAAGTTGATGTCAAAATATACTACAATACAATCAGTAACATGCCTTCAAGTGCACAAAATCACACAAATGAATTTTGATACGAATCTAGGGGAATTTGTGTATATAACTTTATTTAATTACCCTCTCCAACAATGTATTTGCAAATGGATATTGCATAGGGAGTAGGGATCAATGGTCCCTAAAGTGGCAAAAATTTGCTCCGCTTCTACCATAATTTCTGGCGTGCTAAATGTACACAATGAGAATCCGCGCAAAAATCAAGGTTTTAGCAATTTTACCATTATTGTTAGAAGCAAAATGCAAAACTGCGTATTGAACAATTCTTTTGTTCACATTCATCCCTTCCCAAAAGAATTAGGTTTAGCCAAAATCTTACCTAAACCGTTGGATGTTAGCTCGCTAGCTCCATCTATGTCGTTGGATTTGCAGCAGTTAGCTTCCCGTTAGCTTCAGCTTTAGCTGCCTATCTCCCCTTGCAACTTGCAAGTTTAGCACTTAGTTTTGAGGGGTTTTAGGTTTTAGGGTGCGCAATTGCGCATTGAATTACTTCTGATTTTTGAACTAATTCGTTACTGAATTGTTGTTCTATACTTGTAGTTTTGAATCTGCCTTTCCTGCCCAAATTTTGATTGTGTGATGCCATGTTTTTGAATAGCATTTTACTGCAATTGGGATTTGGGAGTGCCAATTCCATTTTGGTGTGAAAATTTGAAGGACGTTTGCGTTGTCTCCTGCATTTATTCCAATTGGAAAATGAAGGCTGCCTACAATCAAGGAGAAATTTTGAATTAGATGGTGGCCTGGCACCCTGGCGGGCTTGCAGTCTTGCACTCCTTGCAGCCACTATAAAAAACCCGTGTTTTTTGGAATGTTTTCACTATTTTTTGGAAAGCATTTTTGTGGACATTAAATAAAACAACCCATGTTTTTATGTCAACAATAATGTTCAATAAAACATCAAGCTGTTTCATTTAATGTCCACAAAAATGCGTTCCAAAAAATAGTGAAAACATCCTAAAAAACATGGTCTTTATAGTGAGAGAATGTTGCAACAATTCATCGAGGGACTGGGGTGCATTGTGCAATTCTATTGCGGGCTTGCAACATATAAAGGAGAGCGTGCAAGGATTTGATTGTCAATTGCTTCAAATTTGCTTGCATTTCTTTGTGCTCTTAGGTGCTTCAATTTCTAGTTCGTTGTTTGCTTGCCCTGGTCCTCTAGAGTTTTGGATTGTGGATGCAAGGCTATAGTAGTGAGGGATGGCGCCAAGGTTGAATTTACCCAATAATTTTGGGTGAGGACGTTTGGGTTATCACCCAATTCTCATGACTTTGGGAAGTACCTGCTGGCGCCATGTGTGATTATGAGAGAGAGCAACACTTATTGAGATACTTGAAGGTCAAGAGAGTTCCCCCAAAACATTGGTTTGAAACATTAGAGAAATGAGTGAACACCTTCACGCAAGTGTCATGTCCGCCCTTAAGGTTGTAGTGCAATCTGCTAGATTTGTCTTTATTAGTGCTAACAGGGTCACTGCAATGGACAACACATCTTGGATTGGAGTTTATAATGTCTTGGATTGGAGTTCATACACTTGTAGCACCTTTCTTGCCTGTCTGATTATGGGACTGTAGATTACTTAACTAATGTTATCATGCATACATTATTTGGTGAGGGAGGACTAACTTGTGAGCACATCGCTGGAAAAGTTGTATTGTTTGGGGGCAAATGGAGTCTCAACCTCTCAAGGACAAAAAATTGGGGTCTCAACCCAGATTTGTAAGAAGTAGGCTCCGTATTGCTTGGGAGCAAGTTGTGCTAGTCCTTGCATCAACCTTGTGGTTGAAACGATCTCAAACTATCCTATGGTTCTCGTTTGGAGGCTCTATGTTAGTGTCTTTATTTCTACTTCCGCCGCAACCACAAATGTCATAATGAGTTACAGAAGTTGGCCGATCTCATGAAAACTAAAGGTAATAAGATGGTAAGGAATGTAGAGACTTGGAGGATCTCAATGTGGAGCCTAGTATAGCGCATAATGTCAAAGTACAAGACTCTGTTGGTGAAAATGGGGCTTGATCTCTCCGCCAAAAGCAATGCTGCAGCGGCAATCAACTTTGATTATCTAGCCAATGTCGAAGTTCTCCTATCACTTGCCTGTTTTATTCCACTGCTCAATATGGTTCATTGTCTCATCAAACTTTTACAATCACGTGATCTTTTTATTTGTGACTTCTTGCAAGCCATATTTAAGGTTTGCCAATCTGATTTGGCAAAAAGGTTTGTTGATGAGTCCTCAGCCCTAGCCCTAGTGCCCTACTGACGCCTAAGTTTCAATGATATCAAGAGCTCATCTCACTTACTTGTTCCAAATTGCCTTTGAATTGGAAGACATTAGAGGGGATTTGGCCCTCCCAAAGGGTTGCGAGTTCTCGACTCTGGGGAACGCACTGCGTTGCGCTATCACTTTTTTTTTAAGAAAATTTTAAATTTATTTTAGAAGCAAATTTTATTTATTTTTTATTTTTTATTTTTATTTTTTATTTTTTTTATTTTTTTTGTAATTAGGGCTCTGACAATAGCCTGATGTTCCTTCCTTGCATTGGGAACAAATTAGGGAATGGGCCTGAAATAGCCCTTTACTACCTCCAAATAACATCTAATGAAGATGCTAGACTAGCCCGGCACTTCTTACTTGTTCTTCAATTTTGTGGACACAAATGTATTCTTTTCCTGCCACTGCAAGCTTATAGGGAATCAGAAGTAGATGACGGAGGAGGATTACTTGGCCACCCAGTCTAATATATAGTGGTAGTTTGCTGGTACGTCATTTAAGGCTTTTTTCTTTGAAGTTTTTGGTTTTTTTCATCTTCATTTTTTTTTCATTATCCCAATTTTTTTTCTTTGAGGTTTAAGACCGTGCATTTGAGGCAGAGACAAATGATCATGTACTGATCTTGCAATTTGGTACTTTTGTTTCACCCCAGTTTCAGGGCCGGCTTTTTCTTGCTGTGGTTGTTCTTTCTATTTACTTTGGTCATTTTTGGACTTGTTTCTGCTGTGCTTTTAGTGTTAGTCTATCTTGTCTCTTGGTGCTAGTTGCCAATGTACTTGAGGGTTAAAACTACCAACTTGCTCAAAGTAGGCATTGCTGAAGAGAAGTGACGGTTTGCTTCAATTCACTTGCATCTATGTTCATTGACTACAGTGTTTTGCACTGTGGCAAAGATCATCTAATCCCTCTTGGATGGGCTTGATTGATGCATCCCGCAGTAGGAATTATTTGACGCGTTCGACATAATTTATCCACAGTACTAGAAGCAGCCGAGGGCGGACAAGAGCTTTTCTCACTGCTTAGGAGTTCTCAAAAAAATTTACTTTCACCTTGCTGTGTTGAATGCAGGCAAGCCACTCTATGAAGGAGGAGCCAGCCATATCACTAGTAGAAAAAGGGTTGTAAATAACTAGGCAGAATGACTTGATTCAAGTTATTCAAGACATGGTTGACTGCTAAATGACTGAATGGGCCATTTGAGGACTAAAGTCATTGTGGATGAGTTATTTAGGACTTTTGAGTCATTGCGGAGTCCAATGTCAGAGAGATATCCATGACCTCTAAAAAAAGTTCACCCCCTTGAAAATCTGACGTTTTTTAGGACCTGGACAATTGAGGGATCATGCCACATCAGGGAAAGGGGTTTCAAAAGTGCTAATGTGCAGTTCAATGACTCGCAGAATGACTGTGTTGCGACTGCCTTGCATAACTTAGCCGACATTGTGGAGTCATGCATTAGTCATATACCTGGACAAGGGAAGTCTTTTTGAAGTCACTTTTTAGACTTTGAGAAGTCATTTGAAAGTCATTTTGGAAGTTTTGTGGGAACCGTGAAGCATTGCATGTCAACGTACAATTGGTAGTGGGTTAGGGTTTGGGGTGCGATTTTTGAGAAAATGTAAATGTTTTGCTTAGTTATAAGAGAGTCATGCCGTAGTCATTTCTTGTACAAAGAGGGTTTAGGCAGGGTTATTTTGTTTGAGGGTATTGCAATGAAGTTGGAACCTAGTCATTTTGTAGTGCTCTTTCAATTGATTTCGTGCTTTAGTGGTTTCAAAAAATGACTGCGGGGGTCAATTTACAGTCATTCTAGGGCATTTTCCGTATACACAAAATCACGGAGTTATGTCTGATGCTTCTGGAGTTCTGGTCACTGTATTGGGACAACCAACAAATGAGAAATACAGCACAACAACTTTCTTACAAAACTATAGAGTAGGAACAAAACTGCAGGAGAGCAATAAAACTACAGAACAGCAACAAAACTACAGAACAACAACAAAATGGCATGACAACAACAAAATGGCAGAACAGCAACAACACTGTAGAATAGCAGATCAACCAAACTAAACAGCACAACAACAATAAACTAAATAGCAACAAAACAAAACAACAAAACAACAACACTACAAAACAATAGAACAAGAACTAGAACAACATAAGAAAACAACACAACAAAAAGAAGAGTATGAACATACCCATCACTTAGGAAAACTAGAGCCAAAGCAAGAGGAGAAAGTGAGAAGATATTAATAACGAAGAAGGAAGGAGAAGAGGTGGTGGCAGTTGACCTAAAATGTGGCGACTACCCTAAAATCTAAACCGTCCATTTGTTGTTGAGATTCAATCTCAAGTGTCCATTTTTTGCCAAGATGCAAATGTGGCGGTTGACCTAATAGTTGGCGGCTATCCTAAAATCTAAACCGTCCATTTGTTGTTGAGATTCAATCTAAACTATCCATTTTTTGCCAAGATACAAGATTTCACTCATCCATCTAAGCCATTCAAAAAAGAAGCAATCTAATTCGTCCATCTGATCCATCCATCTGATTTGTCCATTTCAATTGTCCATCTGATCTAATGATCTTGATGTGCCTTTGTTTTGACAAAATGACTTGTGATTGACTACACAACAATGATTTTGTAGCCACACAATTCTGCTCTGATGACAAGTAAAGAACTCCTTGGAACCGGCGCAGTTATAAAAGGAATGACGGCACCCACGTCTGGAGATGAATCAAAGTCTCAATCCCTCAATTATAATTACCCCCCCAAAAAAAAAATTTAATTACACACTCTAAATTACCTGAGGAAAAATCAAGTCATCTGCGAGTCATTCATCGATGAAAGCCCGAGCTCTGCTCTTGACAAATGACTGATCCCGTGCCATGAGATCTTTCCGTCTCGGAGTCTTCAACAAAATATTTTCATTGCATCCTTTTGTGGCCAGATTTCATCTCGCTGCCATCCAGCCACATGTTGAATGACTACATAATGACTCTGGACCTAGCGTCTACAGGTGCAAACCAAATCCTGGTCCCTGTAGTCACTATTCAGTCATGGTGGACAACTAGTCATTGACTAAGTGGTTACATATCCCTGTTTTTCTACTAGTATATGGCAAGTGAGATGCTCTCTAGTTCAAACCTTGACAACCAATTGGGGTTGTTCAAGACGACTATGAAAGTCAATTGTGATACAGCGTGTGCATCTACTTCCAACGTGAATCCATTGATTTTGCTTTGGAGGAGTTCGTCTTAGTCACGGCACTTATGCAAGCTTATTTTTGAGTATTTTAACCAAAATTGGCTGTTGTCTCATCCTTAGGTCAGTGGAGGATGAGCGTTGGTTCTCCACACTCAAATTTTTGAAGTTTTGCTAAATGAATAGGCTAGGCAAGCACTTGCCATTGGTGGTGCAGATGTTTGGTCAAAAGTATTGCACTTTAGAAAATTTCACATACAAGGAGGTTGTTGAGTCTTGGAAAAATGCCATGAAAGTTGGGTAGCATGGCAACATCTAATTTGTGTTTGCATTACCAATATCCTCTACTTTAATAGTCCCTAGCTTTCATGAGATAAGGTTGGCTTTGGAATCCAAATTACCCAACAGTTTTATGTTTCTTTGACATGGAACTTCACATTACTTGGACATGTTAGGTAATGCACAATTGTGCAAGGAGGAGGAGGATTGCAAGACAACAAGCTTCTTCAACTTCAAAGAGCCTTCAGCAGCTTTTTTTGTCCATCTAATTTTTCTTGTAATGTTGTTGGTTGGTTGGTTGGTGTGCAGATCAGTAACACTATAGTAGGGCAAATTTTGCTCTTGTAGCAAGAAGGGTTCAAATCCCTTGTTACTGTTTTGAGTTAATGTTTGCAAATTTGCTTGTGTGTATTTTATGTGTGCTTTGTGTGTTGGATCTGTGTTCACTATCTGCTTATGTGTGCTTTGTATGTCGCTTTTTGCTCTTATTTTATCCATTGCTAGAACGCCCATGTTGTATATAAACACGTCCATGCTGTTTGCAAAAGATAAACGCTATAAAATTGTAAACACAACATAGCTTAAGCAAAAGAGGAATTTAACTAAAATTGCTATTTCCATATAAAATTTTCCATCAGCTAGGCGTTTGACATAGCAAGACGGATGCAAAGTAGCCCTCTTTAAACACTATATTCATGTGCAAGTCGCAAGTTGCCTTACAACAGAGAACCAAAAATTTATTCAAATTGACCAATTTTCTAGCAATTTTTTATGTGCTTTTAGCCACTGCACTAGAAGTTTGCAGTAATAGCCAAACGTCTGACTAACCAATAGTAAATGTGCAAATTACGTAATAGGGATTTACCATTCAGTTATGTCTTTTAGGGCATGTGAGAATTTGATGCAGTAATGACATGTCAAAATCTGTGATTGCTAAATCACTAATAAATGGAATAAAGCTTGTGGCATGTCTACTCCAAATTGTAAGACAACCACAATGTAGCTTGGGAATACACTAGTTGGCAATTTGACATATTTTGGTTCAAAATCAGACCTTGGCTACACAATCTGTACAAGGCATTAGAGAAATCTTGAGGCCATAGGAAGGCTGCTCCATAGTGATATGCCAAGCTATTAACAAGTTCGTCTAACATCCCCCAAAATACGTTGAAGTGAGTAGTCATAGTGGATGAATTTTGCAAACACAATCAAGCCATGACTATTTTTGCGAATTCAAAAAAAACTAAATTTATTTAATTTCATTTAATTCTTTTTAAACATACAGACCACTGTATCTGCAATTTCTAATCTTTACATCTCCTTGAAGATTCTTAATTGAAGATTCTTAATTGCTTAATTGACAATGGTTTCAATTACGTCAAATTAAATTCAATCAAGCCACAAAATTTGACTTAATTGGATTTTATTTGACTTGATTGAAATAATATAAGGTTGAATAAGGCACTTGCTTAGTTTAGTGAGTTAGAACTTGTGGAGAGAAGCTTTCTGTATTAGTGGAGTAGGAATAGGGGAGACAATGCATGTGGGATATATGAATTAGGAAGAAAAGGAGTTTGGTTGCTCATTTTGAAATAGAATCCAAACTTAATGTAAAGACTGAAATTTTAGACATCATTTAGGCATAGTAGAAAAAAAACTGAAAAAACTTTGAACCAAAAAGTGGGGAATTATGCTACCTTTCATCTCCAAAACTCCGTTTGAGGTTTTGAGCCTCCACCTAAAAGTTATAGACAAATTTGAAAGAGGGTGTTTATAAATGTCCAAAAAAATGTCCCTTCCAATCTTTCTTTCAAATTTGTCTATAACTTTTAGGTGGAGGCTCAAAACCTCAAACAAATTTTTGGAGATGAAAGGTAGCATAATTCCCCACTTTTTGGTTCAAAGTTTTTTCAAATTTTTTTCTACTATGCCTAAATGAGGTCTAAAATTTCAGTCTTTACATTATTTTTGGATTCTCCTTCAAAATGAGCAACCAAGCTCCTTTTCTTCTTAATTCATATACCCCACATGCATTGTTTCTCCTACTCCTACCACACTAGTATAAAGGGCTTTTCTCCACATATTATAATACACTAAATTAAGCAAGTGCCTTAATTTGACTTCAATTATTCAATTTGCCATGAAATGAAGTGGCTTTTGAAGCTAGTTGCCTAAAAAACTAGCTTCAAAAACCACTTCATTTGGCTTAATTTTTTGACCCTAACTTAAGTTAACCCCTAAAGGACCATTGTCTCTTCGGGGGACAAATGCGTTTTTAGTAAGGTACCTATGGGCTGAAATTTTCTTTTGATTTTTTGAAATTTTTTTTGGAGGTAGAAAAGCTGATTAGCTTCATGGGAATATAATTTTTTTCACAATCGGTGTTTGGGAACAAAAGTTATGACCAAATAAGCTCAAAATAGGGGACGGCTGGCAGCAAAAAAAAATTTGCAATTTTTATTTTATTTTTTATTAATTATTTTTTTCTCGTAGATTATATTTTTGTCTATCTAGAAAGCTTTGATTCATTTCATTTGGATTTTGTATGAAAAAGTTATGGACATTCTTGTTTTTTGGGAAGTTAAAGCATCTTTTTGAGAAAAATAACTTGTAGGATTCATTTCTGAATGCAATTTTTCAAATTTTTCAAATTTCTTTTTGGCATGGTTTAGTTTACTTGCTAGAACAATCTTACCATTGGGATTAGTGAATTTTAATCCCACCTAAAATATATGAATATTTTAGATTTTCCTTCTATCTTGTACCTACTTCTATTTAACAAATGTTTTAATAATGAAAATTAAGATTTTTTGAGTTTTTTTTTTTGGGCTAGATTCTCAACTCAATTCTCCAGTATAAACCTTAAAAGCTCAAAACTCGGTAGTGCAAAAAAATAAAGTCAAAAATGTTCAAAGTCAAAAAATCTAGTCTCACAATGTGCTGAAAAACTTGTTTTTTTCACTTTAAATGCAGAAATCTTGCAATCTGTGTGGTCAAAAATTCTGAAATTTTTTCCACACACTCTCATACTAGTTAGGTGTAAGATCATATGGTTAGATGTGAAAAAAACATTTTTCAAAATTTTTTACGTTTTGCTATAGAAATGGCAATTTTGAGTGTTTTTTGGCATAAAAAGGGCCTCAATCTTTTAGGGATTAATTACAATCAGGATTAAGGTGCATTAGAGTGCCTTAATTTTGAATTTTAACTCTTTAAAATTATTTTTTGAGCCACTGCCAAGCATCCAACATTGCAAGTTCTGGTGGGCGGGAAAAGGGCGAAAAAAAATTTGACCTCCAAAACACCATTTTGCAAGGTCCTTTAAAGGCTGTGGAGTGGCCCTTTGAGGCCCCAAATATTCTCTAATGGCACAACTTGTGTGGTCAAATCGTATTTTTATATAACCACCTAGCGGTTGGCACTTGCTATACTACGCATTCATCATTAGACTTTATTAGAATTTTTATGTATTAGATAAAATGCAGAACAAAATTTTCAACAAATCTTCACAAATAAAAGTTCCTAAAATCTTTGTATAATTTTGTTTATAAGTAAGCATATATTGAAATGTACAATAGGAATTTATTGAATGACGAATCAAATATATACAATGGTGAATACTGTAAAAGATACACATTTATTGTAATGCATTCAAAAGTTGACTCAATTGTTACAAACAATGGCAACCCAAAAACTTGGTGAATTGAAAAGAAAAACTTCATGAACAACTTAATTGTTGTGAAATCCAAAATTGCTTCAATTGAATAAACTTCTCAAATCATTTGGTAGTAGCAATAGAATTTTGAAATCATAAAAGCTGTAAAAGTGATATTACAAAGGTGATTGCAAACTACTACTCTATTTTTGCAATATAACATCGTGTGAAAATATTATTTTTATGTATGCATGATTGAAAATATTTTTACAAAATATTAAAGTTAATTATTTCAAAAACTTATTGAAATTATTATCATGCATTCTATTCAAATATATCAAAACTTTACTAATATGTGATACAATGAATGCATAGCATAGCAAGCATGAGCCCCTATTATTAATGGTAGCATTTGTGATATTACAGAGGGAGTTATGATTTTAGCAGTATAATGATGACTATATGATACAAAGGCAACATTTAAGTAAGTGCACATGTAAAAATATGTGTATTGATATTGTATAAACAACACCACAAAATTATAATCATTGTAGTTGCCATAGATTGCATACTATAATCCCCAATATTTTTCCCAAAATTGTTAATTTTCTAAAATACCAAGGGTCATTTTTCGATCGAAAACCACTCAAAATTGCCATTCTCAATGCAAACAACAAAATTTTAAACATTTGTTTTTTTGCATATCCAATCATAGGATCTTGCACTAGAAGAAATTTAATTTTTTTTTATTGTAGGGATGACAAGATATAAGCGTTTAACCCCTATAGTCCCAAGGCCATTTTCCTGCCAAAAACCACATAAAACTGCCATTTTTGTTGCATTCACTGAAGAATGCAGAAAAATTAGTCTTTTAAGAATATAACCATGGGATTGTGTGCTTCACTTATCTAAGATTATGTGGTAAAAATTTCATGAAGTTTGACCATACCAATTAGAAGATATTAGCATTCAAAGTTGAAAAGAGAAGTTTTTTGGATTGTTGTCTTGCAATTTTAGATGACTTTGATTGCCATTTGTGGAGTATTTTGCAGTGATATTTTTGAATTAAAACTTTTGTATGCTTAAGGAGTATGCACTAATATTTTTGAATTAAGAGTCTAAAAAAACATTTCAAGAAAAAGAAACTTGATTATTATACTTTAAGAAATTGTTAAGTAGAAATAGGTCCAAGATTGAACAAAAATTAAATTGTTAATTTCTCTAAAATGGAATTGATATACAATAATCCCAATGGCAATTGTTTTAGTAAGAATATAACCCTATCGAAATAAAAAATTCTAAAAAATTTAAAAATTGCATTCAAAATTGAGCTCTATAAGTCATTTTTTTGAAAAAGATGCTGAGATTGCCCAAAAAACAAAATTGTCCATAACTTTCTCATTCCTAATCCAAATAGATTGAATAAAAGCTTCACATATACATAAAAATATTACATTCTAGGAAAAAAATTTAAAAATTAAAAATTTAACTTTTTGTGATTTTTTTTCTACTACCTGCCGACCTCCATTTTTGGCTTATTGTGCTATGCATTAGAAAGAATTTTAGGCCTCCGGAGGGCTGCTCCATTGCCCTCCAAAGGACCTTGAAATTGTGTTTTGGAAGGCTGAAAAATGATTTTTTGCCCTATTTCCGCGCAGCAATTTCTGTTGTGGTAATGGCGCAGGAATTAAAATTCGCGAGTAAAAAATATAAATAAACAAATATATATATATATATATAATATTTAAAAAAAATAAAAAAAAAGGTACAACAGTTGACTGCTCACTAGCAACCATTTCGAGATTGCAGGTCAAGCTTGAAATAGCTTGGCCATATTGTGGGCGCTTATTTACCTACCTTTGGCAAATAATCATACACAACCAAATTCTAATTCTAATCACGAATTCCTATTTTAAGTGGGTACCTAAATGTCAGTCTATTGTGCCTTCCAAGCAATGGAATTTTTCTAACCGCTAAACATCTAATCCCCTTGCAAAAAAAGCCTCAAACATTCTAGCCTACGATTGCCTACAACTAAGGTGTCCTGGCTAATTGAGCTGCAAGGGTCCGAGATTTTCCTGATCTATAGTCTAATTTTAGTATTTTTAGATGAGAAAATATTTCACGCCATTCCCAGAAACCTAAAGTTCATTGGAATTGGATGTTCCTAGCAAAAGTTATGTGGGGATGAAGTTTGACCACTACTCGGTTCATCAAACTTCATCTATGGTTTCTTATGCGTTTCTGCTTTCAATTTCACTTGATATTTTTACCCAAGGTTTGATTTGAGTTACCCTAACTAAATGTGACTCTAAGTTTTGACCAAAAAAAGTTAACCTATTTTACTTGGTTAAATCTAATTTACCCCATTGATAAATGTTTGTTGGATTTTTATTGGTTTTTTATTGGTTTGTACACTCTTGTTTTTATGAGTTACTTTTATCCTTTCTAATTTACTATTTTTCTTTATAATTGACTTTTATTGACCTAATTTACTAATGGATGAAAGTTGGTTGGTAACTTGTATTTGGAACTTCATCCACTAATTACTACTAACCTAATTTCCTAAATTAACTTTTACTTTTACTTTTATATCTTTCCTTCTAGATTAAATTTTCTTCTTAGATTTAGATTTTTAGATTCTCCTTGGATGCATTTGGGATAGGCTCATCCGATTCTTAAATAAACTTCATCCGCTTGTAACTTTCTTGTTTTAACTCGGAATTGGACGTACTTTATCTTTTTGAAAACCTTTAGACTTCTAGTTTCTACTTTCTTACACTAATCTGACCTGACTTGTAGTCTAACCTACTCTAGCTCTCGGCCCCTTCTAATTACGCTAATTAGGAAGAGTTTTAACAAAGAAAAGTGGGATTTCTAGTGGCTCACCTCGTATTGGAGATCTTGGATGAGATGGTCAAGCGGCCATGTTCCCTTCTCTTGATTTTGCGACTCCTTGAGTGAATCTTGGTTGGGGGAAGAACTTAGAGAGGATTGGTAGATTTAGCGGGGTTTCTTTCTTCTTTCCTTCCTCCTTCTCCTTTTTTCTACACTATTCCCTTACATACAATGACTTTGCTTCCCAAAGTTTTTACACCATGACTTTCGCTTCTAATCTCTTACACATTGACGGCACGTTCTTTTTTACTCTTACAATTTCAATGGACACCAATGGTTGAGGGGACTTCCTCCAATCTATCTACTATTCATCTTCTCTTCTATTTCATCTCTCTTTGGTTGTAATTTTCAAGTTTCTAGTTTCGTGGTGTGTAGAGAGCTTCGGTGAGTTGTGCGTGGAGTGATTGTGTGAGTTTACCGATTGCTTTTATACTTCAACACGAGTTCTTCTTTCCAAACCAGTCTTCCCTTCCTACACTATAAGAAACCCGTGTTTTTCTTGATGTCTGCCCAAAAACATGCGATGTCCAAGGCCTAACATACTATGTCCGCTGAGACATCAAGACGTTAAAGAAGAGGATTGCAGTTTAGGATAAATTTCCAAGGATGTTCCAGATGATTGCGGAAAATTTGAATGGAACCAGTTGGTGTTCCCGAGGACATCAAGATTTTTTATGACATTTTTAAGGACTCATTGATGTCCAACAAGGTGTCTACAAAAACATGGATGGCAATGTCAGCTTTGGAGGAAAAATTTCAAGGAGGGTAATTTTTTGAAAATCACTTTTTCCTTGGATAAAAGTCTGACCAAGGTTAAAAAAAAAAGATTGGGCAGCCTCCGTGCAGCTTTTAGAGAAAATAAGATGATGTGGCGTATGACGTAGCATGCCACGTATAAATTAGTTGACATGGCATAAAATTGTGCTGACGTGGCATGCCACATCAGCATAGCAAGGCTATTTCTTTGCGTTTTCTACACTTATTTTGGAGATGTCTAAGTAGACATAGGGATGTCATTGGAGACATCTTATAAAATGTTGAGATGTTTTCTTGGACATTTTTGTAGACTTCTAAATGTTTTAGGAAACATAGTCACAATCGGTATAACGTCTATGGAGACATCATTAGAGCGGCCTTTGAGACATATAAAAAACATCCTATCGGACGTCTGTATGTTGCTCTACCAAAATTTAAATCTAATGTTTTCAATGTCCCATATAGTTTGTCTTCCCCTCTACCACTCCACTTGTATAAAGAGCCCATCTTTGCGTTTCTACACTTGTATTGGAGATGTCTAAGTAGACGTAGAGATGTCACTAAAGACATCTTATAAAATGTTGAGATGTTTTTTTGTATGTTTTTGTAGACTTCTAGATGTTTTAAAAAACATAGTCACAGTTGGTATAACATCTATAGAGACATCATCAGAGCGGCCTTTGAGACATGCAAAAAACATCCTACTAGACGTCTGTGTGCTTCTCCACCAAAATTTAAATCCAGTGTTTTCAGTGTCCCATATAGTTTGTCTTCCCTTCTACCACTTCACTTGTATAAAGAGCTCATCTTTTCCCCTCCATAAACTCACATCAAGTGGCTTTTGAAGCCATGTGACATAATTGCCAATTATGATGTATTTTATATGGCGTATTATGTATGATATATGATGTATAATGTATGGTGTATTGTGTATGATATGTTATATTGGACATTATGACATACATGAGGGACATCATATGAGACATGTGAGACTGTTCATATTAACATCATGCTGAATAGTCCATTCCATTCCATGAATGTTTAATGTGACATCATTTTGTTCTCCTAGATCATACCAAACATTGTCAGAGGTATTCATGATGAAAAGTAGATGTTTACATTGATGTCACAAGAAATTTGAACGTCTAAGGTGATGTTTCAAAATACGTCTATGAAAACGTCTGGACGTCTAAATTGATGTCTCAGAAAACGTATAGATGTCTATGTTGACATCTTCAAAGATAGTCAGAAAAGTCTTAGACAACCAAAAAAAATGATGACGTGTCATGCCACGTCATCCTTGTTGGATGCCACGTCACTTTTTCCACCGCCACCTCACATGCCACCTCAGATGCCACGTCATGGTCAAAAATGGATTGAAAAAGTTTCCTATGTGGCTGCCCGTGCACATGTGGTGCTTAGGTGGCAGTCACATGGCGGCCTTTGAGGACCCCGTTGACCCATTCTTTTTGGACATCAAGTCCCCCAGCATGTTGATGTCCGACGTCAAATCTGATGTCAAACCCGAGTCTTGAGCAACGCGATTTTTTGGACGTCCACGTAGACATTTCAAGACACCAGTCGTGACATCAGCACGTAGAATCCAGGGATAAAAAAAACACGGGTTTCTTATAGTGATTTTTGGATTACAGTGAACTTCTGCAACTTGTTTCTTCTTTATACAATGTCCATTTCCAATAAATATTTTTTGGAAAAGTTGCACATACTAGTCTAGTTTGTGTGGCTAAAATTTCATATCAATCCAAAAAGGTATGAGTGACCAAAAAGCATTTTAGTAGAAGGAGTTTCAACTTTAGTTGTGTTTTTTTGCAACTTTTCTTGCTATTTTTTGGCATTTAAAAGCCATCTTGCAGACATAATAAGTCAATTCAATGATGATTTTTTTAACCAATGTGTTTGTATGTTGATTTTGAATCACTTTGTAATTTAATTTTTCTTCATTTGACGAGGTTTAGAAATTAAATTTCACCTCCAAATGTATTTCTAGGAAAATTTCAGCATCTTTTTTCACACTAAAACATTATAATCTTGCAATCTAGACGGTCGAATGACTCCAAATTTGATTCACATCATCTACAATACATACACTACAAGATTGTACGGTTGAGATTTTTATACCTTACTAACATTTTGAATTATATCATTTCAAAGGTAATGGTGTTTTTAAACCCCAAAAGGCCTTGGGCCTTGAAGGGTTAAAAGATGAGTTGGTCACCGTGGAAATCATCTATTTTGGTATAGTGTAAATCATTTGCTTTAAAAAGCCCTCAACCACTCATTGGAAGTCAAACTAATGTGCAAGATCCTCCAATCCTTTTTTTACACAAAATTCCAAAGATAAACATGTGCACTTCTATTTTTCATAGAAGAATTCTCTATCATTTCATTAGACAATAAATGTCCCCAACGTTATTCAAGGGAATATCTTTCCCACATTTTCTCAATCTTCACACACATTCTTCACCTTCAAAGGAAAAGGAAAAAACTCTTCAATCTTCAGAGAATGGACCCTTTGCAACTCAAGGAGAGATTAGGGGTAGTCACAGCTTCTTCAGCCCAAAACTTCTTTTACGAATGGGAATTGGTGGCTCTCCATTAGGTTTTTGTTTGTTCTTTGACAGGGAATATGCTTTTCCTGCGAAAGCCTCATAGAATCCATTATTGTCCTCCGGAGGTGAATAATGAACTCTGCAAAGCTTTGGCATGCTAAATTGTTGACCTTGTGCAGTTCGTTTTCACCCTTTTGTTGCCGATTTAACATCGGTGCCAATTCACAGAAGCTTCCGACTGAACTCCTTATTGGGTCCGAACTCCTAACATCCTTCTGAACTACCCGCATCCAATCGCTGAAGTAAAACCATTCCCCAGATTTTCATTCTCCACGTTTGGTACGCCAAAAAGGGATGTCACACCTTCTTCACCCATCGCTGCTCCCCATTGGCTCTTGATTTGTCTCACCAACAGCCCATTCTTCAGAGAAGTTGTCCACGCTGAAGAAGGTGTGACTATCCCTGCGGGGTTGTCACACTTCTTCTCCCCATTCTCAATCTTCAGAGAATGAGGACGGGGCACCTCTCCTGCTTTCTTTTCCTTCATATGGGACTCCACGGACTTCCTCTGCGACGCAATCGTGAAAATTTGCTTCAAATTTGTCTTCAAGGCCATCCATGTGCTCTTGTACACAGACTCAATGGCCCCGTTTCAAACGAATTCGATGGACATTGCCGACCAAGAAAATCCCAACTGCACTGCAATTGCCAAGATACAAAATTCCACTCCATGTCGGCAACTTTCTAAGGATCAATAATCTTACCCATTGTTCAATTCGACAGAGCTCATGCTGTTCTCGCCAACATGGAAAACCAGGAACAAAGTAGTGGCAGCAAACTTTCTGTAAAGGAGAGCATCAAATACCTGTGCGACTTGATCACAGGATTAGGAGTGACGGGCATGACTCCGGAGACTCTTCGGTTAGCCAAGTTCAACAAACTGGAATCACATCAATCCCTGCTGCGCACATTGCATGACATTGTCACTCTCACAACCCCTAATAAACCCTCTCCTCAGACGAACCCAGCAATTCCTAAGTCCCAGAAGCAGCAGGGTAAGGAATTGAAGCATTTGGAGCGTATTTGGGAGGAATTATCAGATGAAGAGGTATTAGGGTTTGTGAAATTTCATCTGGCGTTGTGGGGATACCCTCCGCACTCGCCTTTCTTCATGCTGCACGTTGACGCGCATGGCAGCAGCAGGCATTACTTGTTAGCACTCGGGTGGGTGATTTCGTATTGTGGATTGATTGAGAGGGGCCTGGAGCGCCGATTGCAACCCTTGCTGGCTGCTCGAAGTGCCGCACCGTTACCCGATGATTACCCTCTCGACATGGCTGATAGTTCTGAGGCGGTGGTCAGGGGGAGGAATGCTGAATGGGCTGCCCGGGATTTTGTTAAAAGGATGGTCGTTGCGACCGATCGAGTGGAAGAGGAGGATGTGCAAACGGAAATGCGAGTCGACCAGGTCTTGGTGTTGTATGGACAGGTAAGAATTCGGGATACGCAAATCTTTCAGAGGGTTGCGAGTGAAGAAGACATGGCATTGACCGCACAATGCAAGTTTCAAATGACTGCGTCAATTGGAAATAGTGTTCTATGGATTGAAACTTTTTACAACTATCAGATTTTCAAACAAAAATGGCTCAAGAATTAGGTATAAATTGTGATTTATGATGCACGTAGTGATGAGCAAAACCAAAGTTTTTAAATTGGAAGCATGGGCCTCTCTTCCTCTGCACATCCACGTGGTTATTCTAAATTGGTGGGATATGCAAATTCTTTCAGAGGGTTGCGAGTTTAGTAGACATGCCATTATTGCATACTCCAAGTTTCAGATCGATGGCTCTGTCAAATCAAAATAGTGTTTTTATGAATTGAAACTTCCTACAACTATCTAGGATTATGTTGTAAGATGTGCACCAAAAAAATGGTTCAAGAATCGTGTACATCTTGTGATTTATGATGCATTTAGTGATGGACACCCAAAGTTTTTTTACAACAAAGCCTCCCTTTCACAGTAAATTCACCGCGCCAATTATTATTCTCTCTTGCCTTGAGAGAGAAAGTTGGTCATATAAGCTTTTATTTTGCATTTCTACGATCAACGATCCCGTGGATAGAGTTTACAAGAAGAGAACCGACTTTCTTACAATGTGAACGAAAAGTGTGGTTAGTACTGGGAGAAGGAGAAGCACAGTCAATGGCATGTCAACCCTACATGTGTGACCTTATTCTCTTATCAGTTGAACCAGACCTGCAGCAATTCAATTTAGGGTTTAGGGTTTTGTGACATTGCTAGGTGACTGCAAGCCTGAACGCGATCGAGGCACTACAGCAGAGCAAGGTGAAGAAACTGCACGAGTTGGAGCTAGCGCAGCTGGCGGCCGGGGTGAAATACCCGCACTCCCCTTACGAATTGCAACTGTTGCAGCACCGGAAACAGCTGGACGTGCATTGTGAAGCAATTGCAGCAGCGAGAGCGATTGAAGAGGAGTCCGAGTTATGCCGTAAGCACGAAGCTTTGTTTTGGCAGTGGATGGAGAGCGTTGCCCATGAAGAGCTCTCAAGGCCTTCGACCTTACAACACCTCGACCTTACCGGTGTCACAGAAGCAGAGCTTTTACCCGCAATTGAACACCTGAAACACACATTGGCAACCTGTGAGCAAAGGAATGAGACCATAGCATCTTGTAGAAATAGCCCTGTACCGAAAGATCCCGACATGACGATATCAGAGTCTTTCAAGCGAAATGTATCGATAGTGGATGCTTATCCTAGTGAAAAGAGTATGCTACCCAAGGTGATTGCGGAAGTCTTGTTGAGGCCGCCAGTTTTTGTGTACAGACCTAGAAAGAGACCGGACACTAGAACTATCAAAGCCACACTCAGAAATGAAGAAGGGAATGATCCTCAAACTGTCTTGTTCAAGATGAAGAGGTAAGCTATAACAACCAAGGATTCGTGGATTTGAAACGACCAATTTGATTGATCATGTTGTGAAAAAACAAAAACTTGGATGGGGTCAAAGTACATGTCACTTGTGTGAGTGAAGGACATTGCATGCATTGGTAAGAAAGCAAATTAAAATTGAACGAAAGAAAGTCTTCACATGATCAACTCATAACTGTTAAGAAAACACTTGAGGCCTAATTTGGGCGTTTTGGTCTAATCACAGAGCCACATTCTGGTCCCATAATCGAATGCCTGCGGGCATACTCTGTACGAGTTTCCTCTTTTGACGGTCTCATGATTCTGCAACCAACACTTATAAAGGGCCTTCTGGTTCAATGTGGACTTTAGCATACCGTAGTGGAACTCACTTTGGTCATCGTGGGATACAGACTCATGGAGGTGGATGAAATAGTGAGAGGGATTCTTGCCAGAACTCGAGCCGAAAACAAGTGAGTTTTCTCTTTGACATTGTCAGTCTGTCACTCGCTTTGTAATGAAACTGAGCTCCTTACCAGTTTTTTCAGGATGTGTACAATGCTGAATTTTGGGATTGCTTGTATAATTGTCGCCTGAAAGTGCAGGAGTTTGTTAAATCTCATACCTTTTTGAAAGATTGAAGAACAGTACCACATTGGTGAGTGCTTCCTCTGACGTCGTTCGTGTTTAGGGTTCTTATCTCGCATGCTGGGTGCGATTTTCCAGGGCTGTTATTATGGAGATTATGAAACCTATTGTGGAGGACGAGAGCTATGTAGTCGTTGGTCTCTGAGCTTATTACGAGCCCTTTTTGCCTTTGTAGGCCTTAAGAGTGCGTGCTCACGCCTTGAACTCTCTTTGTGTTTGTGCTTTCTTTCACTGCTGCCATGGAATATTAACAATGCTGATGGACTATCCACATCCCTCTGTTCACCGTTTAGAAATATGCCCATGCATGTAAACAGGACCAATAAATGTTGAATTGGTCTTTTCTTACGTTAAATTTGTTGTGTTTCTGATGCTCGTTTCAGAGTACCTTCCGAGGCAGAACCCGGAGACCTCAACCAGATGCAAGTCGCTAATGATCAGCAAAATCTTCTTCAACAGGAGTTTGAACACTTGTAATGGTGAATTATCTGACTTAAACTCTTAGAGAAGTTTTTTGAGAGCCTCACGTCAAATTTTGAAGTGAATTTATCTGCATCAGGTGAATAAATGTGCACACTGTTAATGACAAATTTTCCAAATTCTGCACACATGTAGGATCACCTGGTTTTGCTAAAGAGTGCACCTGATGGACAGGGATCTGTGAAGATGATGCATGGATAGTTGAATGCGAAGGAAGAGCATGTGAAGGAGTGGAGGAAGACCCTTGTCGATAGGAACATCTGCTGATAGGTTTTTTATAACCTTGAAGCTGTCCCTCTTGACTCTTCGGATGGATCTGTTAAAATTGGGACGATACAGAGAAGATTAGCATAACCCCTGCGCAAGGATGACACGCACAAATCGAGAGATGGTCCAATAGTTTTTCATAATGTTTCGTTCATTTCCTAGCCCATCTCTCTCCTTTTTTCGTTCGGTAATCTTCGAAAGCAGTGTGACAGAAACCAGTCGACAAACCTATAGCAGTCTCGACGCAGTGTACATGCTAAGATCTTTTAACAGATGTTGCAGAGTTGCAACCTTTCTGGCTCTCTGAAATTACTTGCGGAAAAGGAATTTATACGAATACTGTGCGCTAACTGGCGGTATTGTTGAAGACCTTTGTGGATTGACGGTCAGGGCATTAGTTGGATTGTCTACTTTGAATAGATGTGCGTAAGTCACCGTGCATTCTTGTGTCTGTCGCTCTGGCAGTCGAGAAGTGTTTGCTGTTACGTAATATGCCAATGCCATTTTTACTCTATTGTTCAAGTTTTCATGCCAAAAGTACTGTTTCAACTAGTGCGATACCAGTGTCAAAGTTGGCTGTCGTGAAATTAATAGTTTCTCCTTGGGAACGCAAAAATGTTACCATGATTTGTACCCTACTGTACTGTACAACTTCTGGTATGGCCTCGGGAGTGAGTGGGGTTTGCAGATCATTTCTATCACGCATGCTCGATCCAAAGAGTGCCAGAGGCGGAGCCATGGACTTGTCGTCCATTGCAGGACAAATTCCGCAACCGGCGTGAGAACCACTCTGGCAGGATTATACTACCGAGGCTTTCAGCGAGTCTGCCTACAACCGAGACCTGAACGGCGAAGGCCTTTATGATGAACTCACTTTGCAGGCAAATCCCTTTCACGCAGTTTGTTTGGGCTCACAGTTGGTTGTTGCTTTGTGCTAGAGACAGTAAGTATAATTTCTGAGGGAGCATTGAACTGTCCTGGGAAGGGGCAGGCACTGCATGTTGGAGGTTTGCAATTTAGTTTTTGACGTGGGCACGAATCAGCAGCTTGTTCAGACGCAGCAGTCCCCTTGTTCCACAACCGAGGTTTGATGTGAATGGCTCAGGCTAGCTGAATCCCACAACCGAGTCTTGAACGAACAACACAGGCTGAATCCCGAATGATTCAGGCCTTTATAATCCATATGCAGGGTGAGGCCAGAGACAGAATTGCCAGAGAGTCTGGGCTTTGAGGTGTTTGATTCATGAGAGATCGACTACTGAGAATTGAAAGGTGAAGTTTTGGGGATTTAATTGGACATTCGGATTGGAAGCGCAAGAGGGAGGCCACTTCGGAAGCCAGGCAGCGGGATGGGGGTTTACAAGGAAGAGTACGTGGTCGTGCGGAGGGGCTTGAAGCCCTGGGATCCTAGTGAGATTACTATCAACTGCCCCGACAAATTGGGCCTTGGTTTTGATCTCACCCGGATTGTATTTGAGTTTGGCCTCTACGTGACTAAAGGAGGTAATGTTGTTTAATGTTCTAGTTACTTACGTGGGCACCATGACCGTATCTGAAAGATTAATTCTAGAATAACATAATGCTAAATTACTTTCAACGTATGCTGATGAGTGATGCTTACATGCCCTCTGGATGTGTGTGTACGTGTTTGATTATGTTCGTAAGAGCTCAGACAGTTTCTCATAAAGGATTGTGTATGTATTTTGCTCTGATCTGCAGATATTTCAACAGATGGTCGCTGGTGTTTTGTAGTGCTTTGGGTGACACCTTTAGCTTGCCCTTCCACGGTGCATTGGCAGCTGCTGAAACAGCGTTTGGAAGACGTCTGCCCGTCTACATTAGCGCCTTGCTGGTTACCTCCAGTAGCTCCTCCAGTGCCTGAGTCAGAGAGAGTTCTGCTCCTGGGCGTCCGCTCGTCTGGTCGGACGGGCCTCCATGGTATTTTCATACTGCATATTTGTGTCCGCTTGGTATGGAGATATATTTGAAATGCTATTTGGAGTATTCATTTGAATTATCGTCATGCAGAGCATTTTTTTGTCAGTTTTTTCTTACAAATCTAGTTAGACTTTCTCAGCTCCCTTATCCCTTCGAAATGAATGAAGTTGCTCCTACTAACTGCATGATTGGTTCTCCAGATGTTGTACAGAAACTGTGGAAGATGGAGTTGACCATACACAAGGGCCAACTAAATTCCAGTCCAAAAGGGAAAGCCATTGGCTTGTTTTCTGTCACAGACAACAGGTACGTACTGATACAACCACTCGTAATGTGGGTCTCCTGCGTAGGCTGATTGCGAAATGGTTTAACCTCCAGTTATCAACCTTCATGTAGTTAATGCGCGTTCTTGCTTCAGGAACAAGCTGCCGTGGTCGAAGGAGAGGGTAACGGAAGTGAAAAGGAAAATGGAGGAATTTTTTGGAGATGCATATCCATTTTGCGACATTAGTTCTGAGTACTGGGGATTGGATTGCTTCCCCTTGCCTACTTCAGTGACCAAAGAGATATTCTGGGATGATCCTGCAACTTTTGAACAAGATGATACTCGAAGTGAGAAGGGTTATAACAGAAACAGAGATCTCTCCAATCGAGTTGTTGTTACTGTTGATAACAGCACGAGCCCTGCTCACAGCCTGCTTCAAATTTCCTGCAAGAACCGAAAAGGCTTATTATATGACTGCCTTCGGATTGTGAAGGACTTAAACCTCAAGGCCAGTGTCATTGGAAGTTTCAGTCATTTAGTTTTCTTTAGGATCCTTGGCTTTGGAAGATCGTAGTATGAATACGTTGCAATTGGAAGCCAATAATGATCGGAACTTACTGGGTATCGAAACTCACTGTGTTAGAATTTCAAATGAAGTTTTCATGTTGAAATACTTGGATCTTGTTTTGGTTATCTGGATTTTTTGTTCAAAATCATGTTGGTTGTCATGTTTTATTTTTTACGTAGAGATCTTCCAACTGTGAGATATGTGGAGCACATCAATCACTTTTGAAATAACGGCATGGTTCTTATGATTGTATTGCAGGTAGCACATGGACGGATTCCCAATGCTCAGTTGGAGAAGGACAACTCTGAGCTTTGCTTGTTTGTGGTGGATTCACATGGTCGGCAGATTACCGACGCACAAGAGCAGATGGTTTTGGTGCAATGCATGGAAGAAGAAATTGGGAATCCTATTCGGATTAAGGTGGAGACACGGGGGATTGACACGCAGTTGGTTGTTGCCACTCCTATTGAGAAGGGCGGGAGGGGTCGACCCCGGGTCTTACATGACGTAACCCAAGCTCTGAACATTCTAGACATCGGCGTTTCTAAGGTCATAAACCCTAAACCCTAAACCTCTAGATGCCCAGGTTTTGCTCATCTACATGTCTGATACAGTTCTTGCTGGTATCATATCACTATTCCATTAATCGTGTTAACTTTTCTTCAAAATGTCCTTTGTTTAACCACGTGCTCGCTAATTAATTCTATCAAGGTACTTCAATCTTGCTCGGTGAACAGAGCAGTGATTCTCTCTTGAATGACAAACATCAACTTTACTTCTTGCTTCTTACGAGATCCGAGTTCTTGAACCAGGCATGACGTTGCATGATTTGTATTCTTATTTCATTGACGTGTCATGGGTGAATTTCAGTCTTTCAAGTGACTCGCATTTTTAATTCCATCTTTCACATGAGTGGTCAAAAATTATTTTATGTCTTTCACATGACGTGCTTGCCGTCCTTGAAACCGATAGGTAAATGTCTTGTCATTTGCTGTTTGAAGTGAGCATGAACTCCTACCCTGGTTGCAGCATGATCATTAATGCATTCTAGAATATAATTAACTGAAATTCTTATTGTTAAATTGCAGGCTGAAGTTGGGAGGCATGTATACAATGAGAAACGTTGGGAGATCTACCAGTTCCTGCTTGTGGACAAAGATGAGCCTTCTTTGAAATCCAATGGGGTGCGCAATCGTATTAAGGATCGAGTTCGGCAAGAACTGTTGGGCTGAATGTGACTTGAGTCTAGTCCATTTGCACCTTCAGTTCATAACTTAGAAAACTAAACTCTGGAGAGAAAAAATAAACTAAAGGCTAATTTTGCATATTTGTTTTAGCCCATTTGATGCATAAAATCATCTATAAAATGTTTCTTGCAACGACCTTTCATAGGTGAATAATGTTCTGAAGTTTGCCCATGAAAGCATAGACTAAAGATTATCAAATAAAATGGATCATTTCTTGATCATTTTGTGTGTGCCATCCTTGTACTCACTCAAGTCAAGCTAGCATTTTTTTCTCTATTTTCATTTGTTCCAATCATATTAAACGCCTTTAACCCCTAAGCGCTCCGTTGTCCAATTTTTGGACAACAAACAGACTTGAAACTCAAGATTCATCCTCATTAGTGTTTGGATGAAAGTCATCATAATTTGTGGAGACACTTTATCAAGTCATTAGAGAAATTCTCAACCCTCTGGAGGGTCGCTCTAGAGTAGCTAAAAGCACCCCACAATTACATTTAACTTTGCTTAATGATTTGTTTTTCTCCGGAAGTCAATCACCTGAAGTGACTATCAGTGGTTTGAAAATCAAGTATTAGTAGTTAAATAATCAAGGTTCAAGTCTTGTAATGCACCTTAACCCTAATTATTGCATACCTTGTTTTCTAATCAAGTTATGAATAAAAAAGCAAATGTCAAAAATAGTCCAAGGACATCTACCATCAAGGGACTTTTTCGTGGCATCATAATAGACTTAGTTCATTGACAATTGGTGAGAAGGAAGGGTGAAGAGGTTATTTTTATAGAGAAATCAATTGTTCATGGTGAATCTTCAAAGGGTATGGGTTATTTAGAAGAGAGATCACATTGTCAAATGCAGGAATTGTGTAAAAACTAAACTCTCAGACCTCATTTAGGCATAGTAGAATGAATTTTTTCAAAATACTTTGAACTAAACAAAGTTGTAAAATCAAGCTAGTTTTCATCTCCAAAAATCCATTTGAAGTTTCAAGCATCCAGTAAAAAGTTACAAACAAAATTCTAAAAGTGGTTGAAAGGGAGATTTTCTTTGACATTTTAAAATACCTTCTCCTAATTTTATCCAGAACTTTTTATTGGAAGCTCTAAACCTCAAACGGATCTTTGGAGACAAAAAATAGCTTGATAATCCAACTTTCTTTGGTTCAAAGTTTTTTCAAAAAAATTCATTCTACTATGCCTAAATGAGGTCTGGAATTCTAGTTTTAACACAATTATTGCTTTAAATTTAACTAAGAGCGGTTGAGAAACTACAAATTCTAAATTACATATCCGACACGGATTGTTCTACCTCCTATCATTCCATGTGTACATAAGGAGCTTCTCTTCTCATCTTCAAACACCTTAAACTAAGTAGCTTTAGAAGCTAGTTGGAAATGTAAGAGTTCTCTAATTTTTTAGCAACTAGCTTGAAAATCCGTTTCATATTTTTTAATTTCATTGAATTTGATTAAATTCCCAATTAATCACCATATATGCTCACGCAGTTGAATATTAAACAGACTTCTACTACACCTCATTATTGGAATCCCGACATCTTTCGCGAAATTCACACTCTAACAATGCACTGCGGCTATATGCCCCTACTAATTCTTAGGTGATTAATAGACTAGTTTGGTCACTGTAGAGCGGCCCTCCAGAGGGATGAGAATTTTTCTAATGTTGTTGTCCTATCTAATGGTTGGATTAGGTGTTAGTAGAGTACAAATGTGGAAGTATGCCAAGTGGTTAACCAAGCCAAAATTGCATTGATTCTAGTTCGAAATTGGATTTGCAGAAATGAGATCATAGATTTTAAGAACAAAAAAATTTCAAAAATCACCATGTGAAGAGAACTTCCCTTCAAATCCATTCCAACAAATTATACTCAAAAAGTGATAATATTTTGCTTGTAATTTAATTTACAAGGAATTTGAAATTCCCCTTTCAAAATTTATAAAAAAATATTGATGATAGCATTCGTAAATCTAACCATATGGATGGAATCTACAATTCAAAATCTACAACTGTCATTTGTACATCAATTCCAAAATAATCTCCCAAATAGTACTTCATGACAATTTTTCTCAAGTCACGAATTCTGGAGAAGACTCTGGATGTTTAGGGGTTACTAGTTTTGCATTTTACATATTGCAGCCCTAATTCTGAAATGGTTTATTAACTTCTAACTTCTTTTGGTTCCCTGCTGGTGTGGAGTTCACCTCAACTATGATCATCAAATTTTGGTCTCTTTTTTGAATTTCTCAGAGCAAACTAATGAAATGAAATTAATGAAGAGTGGCTTGTTTCTAAAAAAAAAGTGTGATTTATATCTGTTAAGAATTTTCTCCCAAAACTTTTTCCTTCCAAAACTCACTCAGGTGAAATTTCAAATATTCAAACAAAGAACTGAGGTCAATTCTGAATATTACAGTGAGTGACAAAACCGAGTACTTTTGTGAAACATTTTCATTCAAACAACCATACCACAAGCATCAATGGTTAAAATCCAAAAGTGTACACATGAAAGTTGTAGAGCACGACATACAACACGTTACCATGGAAGTTTAAAGAAAAAATTAGTTGTGATTTGAAAGAAAATTAATTCCAAAGTTTGCTATGTCAAAAACTCGGTTTTGTTCAACATAGTTTGGCTTTACTTTATCTTTTGTCAATTTTTTTTTAAAACTCCTAAAAAACTTTTTGTACCTTAGCATGTTGGTATACATCATTTTTGATTGTTGTATACAAAAATTGAAGGACTTTCACATTTATAGAATTAAAAATATTAACAATTTAACAAACATGCAAATGATGTTGGTTCTCACAAAATTTGAGTTTTTTTTGTGGAATTCAGAGCATGGGATTGCATTAGCCATGGTAAAGAGGGTATAGGTTGCAAAATAGACCACTTTTATATCTAAATGTCCTTGTATATAAAATATTTGTTGAATTGGGCAATGTGTACAATTTATATTTTACAATTGTATAATGCATTTTTAATTTCAACTTTTGTGTTCAAAGACTAGAGTTCATGATGCATATAAATCATCCAAAAAAATTCAAAAAATTCCATCATCATTGTCTGTATTATCCAAAAACAGCTAGTTTTTTGAATGTCAGTGTAATTTTTGAAAACTAGCTGTTTTTGGATAATACAGACAATGATGATGGAATTTTTTGAATTTTTTTGGATGATTTATATGCATCATGAACTCTAGTCTTTGAACACAAAAGTTGAAATTAAAAATGCATTATACAATTGTAAAATATAAATTGTACACATTGCCCAATTCAACAAATATTTTATATACAAGGACATTTAGATATAAAAGTGGTCTATTTTGCAACCTATACCCTCTTTACCATGGCTAATGCAATCCCATGCTCTGAATTCCACAAAAAAAACTCAAATTTTGTGAGAACCAACATCATTTGCATGTTTGTTAAATTGTTAATATTTTTAATTCTATAAATGTGAAAGTCCTTCAATTTTTGTATACAACAATCAAAAATGATGTATACCAACATGCTAAGGTACAAAAAGTTTTTTAGGAGTTTTAAAAAAAAATTGACAAAAGATAAAGTAAAGCCAAACTATGTTGAACAAAACCGAGTTTTTGACATAGCAAACTTTGGAATTAATTTTCTTTCAAATCACAACTAATTTTTTCTTTAAACTTCCATGGTAACGTGTTGTATGTCGTGCTCTACAACTTTCATGTGTACACTTTTGGATTTTAACCATTGATGCTTGTGGTATGGTTGTTTGAATGAAAATGTTTCACAAAAGTACTCGGTTTCGTCACTCACTGTAGCTTGCTGTTTTCTTCAAACCTTAGTTCCAAGGCCCACTCCAAACAAAACCATTCGAAGAGAATATATTACCTCAGAAACTCCAAAACTCCCTAGCAATTTTAACCCCAAAAGTCCCATTGTCCCCTCAGGGGACAAATTGGATTTTGGGCATGTTCCAAATTGGATTTTGGGCATGTTCCTGTGATCTCAAATTTTTATGAAATTTTTTGACACTTTTTCATAAGATAGGAAAACTGATTAGCTATGTGGGGTATAATTTTTATTTTCAATTGGTAACCAAGAGCAAAAGTTATACCACAAAAAGCCTAGAATTGAACTCGGCGGGCAACAAAAAAAACCCTGCAAAAAGTCAAAATTAAATTTTTAAATTTTTTTTCCTAAAATATTATGTTATTGTCTACATATGAAGCTTTGATTCATTCTATGTGGACTAATAATGAGAAAGTTATGGACAATCTTGTTTTGGGGGCAATTAGAGCATCTTCTTGTGTTTGCTTGCTAAAACAATCTCACCATTGGGATTATTGTGTTTCAATCCCATCTTAGAGCTATTAACAATTTAGTGTTTTTTTTCAATCTTGGACCTACTTCTATTTAATAATTTTTTAAAGAATGAAAATCAAGTGTTTTTTTTTTAATTTTTTTCTTAAGACTTCCAACTCAATTCTTCAACATAAAAAGTTTTAAATTTAGAGTCTATAGTGCAAAAAATTTCCACAAATGGTGGTCAAAGTCATCTAAAATTGCAGAACAATGTTCAAAAAAACTTTACTTTTCAACTTTGAATGCTAATATCTTCCAATCTATACGGTCAAACTTCATGAAATTTTTACCACATGATCTTTGATAAGTGAAGTACAAGATTCTATGGTTAGATTCTAAAAAAAAGTTTTTTTTAATGTTCTTGGATGAATGCAGCAAAAATGGCAGTTTTGAGTGGTTTTTGATAGACAAATGGCCTTGGGACTTTAGGGGTTCAGGACAAAGAAGCCCATATTTGACATCATATTCTTTTAGTAGTTTTGAAGAGTTTATTCGGGACTCTTATTTGTTCAATTTATCATTTTTTGACCAATGTGTGCAATGTTCTTCAGTCACTCAATTTAATGTACATTCAGTCACTCACTTTACATTCAGTCACTCACTTTACATTCAGTCACGCAATTTACATTCAATTTACATTCAGTACATTCAGTCACTCAATTTAATTTACATTCAGTCACTCAATTTACATTCAATTTACATTCAGTACATTCAGTCACTCAATTTAATGTACATTTCCACAATATGATGTATTTAATGTACTTTCCACAATATGATCAATAAAAATAGTCATTTAAAAATCATGAATCATTTGTCCTTAAATTGGTAGAATTCGAAAACTTTCAATTACACTCTGACACCCTTATAACGTCTACCTTAACTCCCGTCACAGTGGTCATACTAGGGAGGTGTCTCGCTCTATCTTGGATGAATTTCCACTCTTTTCGATGAATAATTTAAGTTTCATCCGCATTTTGCATGCATTTGCATCCTCAGGTGTTGCGTCGCAACTTCCTTCGTATCTTCGTCGAACCTCCATCACAGCCCGGGAGGCCGGGAATCCAAGTAACGACGGAACAATACTCAACGTTCGGCTTGCTCCCCACTCAAATTTGTAGAGAAATATTCTGTCACGTTTTCTAAGTTATACACAGTATATTCACTCCTTCGCCTCCACTCTTCCGTCTTTTAGTAGACTAAAGCGTACTTTTCATTTCCAAACTACATTAGTGGCCGGCAATAGAGATTTTTTATTTTGGGGAAAATCTGGAAGTAACTTACTTGGAAATGATTCAAAAGAAAAAAATGGATTTCCACGGAAAAAGATCGAACTCGACACTCAGACTTCGAATGCATCTTTCAAGTTATTCTTCGACCCGCAAGTGTTGAACGCGCTCTGGGTGGGTCATCAGCTTTATAAATTTCTCTAAATCCAAACCTCGATTCAAACTTTTCGGATCGACTGAACTCACTGCTACAATTGATGCAAATCCTAGACTTTCGGACTTCATTGGCTTCTATAGTTTATCAGTGTCGGTAGTTTGCAGTTCGTGTTTCTCATTCAATTCTAGCTTTTCTTTTTTGTACCCTGGCAGACTCTCACTGGGCTCCTCTGGTAATGCGCACGCATCCATGGACATGGCACGCCCTCAAACGATTCTCATAATTGGCGGCGGCCTCGGCGCCCTCGCCTTCGCCCAGCTCCTCCGCCACTCCCCCTTCACCTCCACCTACGACGTCCAGATCTTCGAGCGCGACTCCTCCCCGACGCACCGCGGCCAAGGCTACTTAATCGGCATCAACGAATCCGGCATGTCCCATCTCTCCCCCATTCCCCAAATCACATCCGTCTTCGACGACATGCCACCCAAACCTTTCGCAGCCGGCTTGGTCGACGAAGATCTAAATCTCATGTTACAACTGAAGCACGGTCCTGGTCCGGACGGGATCGCCGGTCTCGTCAACCGCTGGAAGCTCCGTTCTGCATTATCAGAAGGCTTGGCGGTTCAGTGGGGGAAGCGATTCGTCAAGTATGAGGAGTTTGAGACTCACGTGGTGGCGTATTTCGATGACGGGTCAGAAGCGCGCGGGGATTTGCTGGTGGGAGCGGATGGGGCGAAGTCGAAGGTGAGAGAGCAACGGTGCCCTGCGTTGGGGATAAGGCTGTTGCCGATACTGAACGCGGCGGGAACTGTCGGTGTGACTGAGCGTGTTAAAGAGGAGATGCCGAGGATTATGGAGTTGGCGGAGGGAGCTTATTTGAATCGAGCGCTCGCGAAAGAGGGAAACTCGGTGTTGTGGATGGAGTTTGATGCGCCTGATGGGGAGAGGAAGATTCTTTGGAGTTACTCGTTTCCAGCGGCGACGCCGAACCACGTGTTGGCGAAGGATCCCATGCAACTGAAAGAGGTGAGAAGGGGCACAAGGTGGGGAAAGAGAGTGGAGCCCTAATTTATCCAGTTTATGGTGGTTTTGCAGAGTTGCAGGTTTAAAAAAATTGGGCACCGTGTAATAGTTTAAGATACGCGGCTAATCTTAGACTTGAAGAAGAAGATTGAGAGGTGCAGAGAGAATTCGTAACCCGACTCAAAAGAGTCAGGTTTGTAAATGGCTAGGGGTTTAGTGAGGGCAGGGACAATTGTGAGGAGGAAACGGTCTAGAGACGAGGGCTCAAGTCTTGTCCATGGTGGACAAACCAAAATCGAGAACTGGCGTTTCCTTAAGGGAATCGCAAGCCCCCAAACTAGGATTGTGCCCACTGACAATTTTTCTCTCACCAAATTCCTACTCCTCTCATAGAGTTTAGGAACATTTGCTATTTTGAAAGCACCTTCGTTATTAATGACTCCCCTAATCGTGCTGTAATTTTGCGAGACCTGTGTTCTGCATTAAGTGGCAATTCTCAAACAAGACTTGAATTCGAAAGCACTACTAGAGCGCTACTTTTTGGTGAGAAATTGGGTCTCAGGAGAAAAAAGTGAATCTCAAAGTTAAAGTCTGGCAACCTGATAAACCCTGTTGCTGTACTGTGGTGAAATTTCAGGCGATGGATTCGAAAGCTACAATCTTCGGAAAAGAGCTGGCGAATCTCATACAGAGCACGTCAGCTGACGATTACATCCTCGACGCGACGCACGCTCTCAGAGCCACGGTGGCTATGGACAAAAACCCATTGGGGAAGACGACGCGCGTGACATTACTAGGCGATGCCGCCCACACCATGACGACGCAACGCGGCCTCGGCGCAAACACTGCGTTTGCCGATGCGGCGGATTTGATGCGAGCGTTGACGCAGGTAGAAGCTCCGTGGCAGGCTCTAGCGGAATACGAGGAGAAAATGATCAAGCGTGGGTTCGAAGCGATCAAACAGTCCTTGCAAGGCACCGAGATGATTCACTTGGTGGGCGTGAAAAGTGTGATTCGGAATGTGGTGATCCGAGCGATTGGTTGGGTGCTCTGGGCAAAGCACCTTGTGCTCGGTTGAAAATTGCACAGCAGTAACTTTGTAATATCAAGCAGAGAACTAGCATTGCATTGATCCGTGAATCAACACTTGTTACTGTACACGATTAAAGTTTTATTGCTGGCACAAAGCAAATGTCTGTACATTGTCTCACTTAGTCCTATTCACGTCACAGTTTTCTCTGTCTGTGCACTTCGGACAACTTACATGACATTAGGGAGACTTTTAGTAGTACGTCAGATGAAAGTACTGCACAGTACCGCTGCTACTTCAAAGCCAATTCATAATCATTGTCCTATATTAATGAGAGGAATCTCCTCTCAGTGATCTTCAATCCATGTCTCTTGGATATGGGTATAATCTACAACCCCACCTTCGGAGAATAGAGTGCAGAAATAATCATACTTCGAAATATCCTGCTGCTCAATGACCGGGAAGGTCCCTGCAAATGTACTGGGATGGTCATAACGGAAGCTCAATCCTTGCCCTTGGCGCTGTCTGGAACAAGTTTCAGCGCTGTGAGAGCGTCCAGGAGTTGCGACCATCGCTTCTCCGCAGAGCCTGTCAACCCTATCGACATCCGAACGAGACCTGCAGAGATGCCAGCCGAGTCTCGCTCCTCCTTGCTGAGCTCACTGCTGGTGCTGGACCCCGAGCACGACATGAGCGTGTCGTGATATCCAAGGCTGACGGCCATCAATCCGAACTGAGACACGTTTTGCAAGTGCCGCATGAGGTCATTCGCTCTGTCCGTGGTTTTCAAATCCAGGCAAAGCATTCCCCCAAACCCGTAGCCTTCGTTCAGAAGCTCCTCCATGAGGTTATGTTGAGGATGCTCCTCCAAGCCTGGGTAAATCACGTCCATGCCCAGCCGTTTCAGTTTCCTGGAATAAAACATTGCCCGGTTACAATGCTCCTTCATGCGCAACTCCAAATGGGGAAGTCGCATGGCAAGATTGAATGCCACTTGAGGATTCATTGTTGGCCCAAGAAGCATGATCGCGCCTTGATGTAAGCCCATCATCGAGGAGATGAGGTCGGCCGGACCGCAGACTGCCCCTGCTATGATGTCGCTGGAGCCACTGATGAATTTCGTCATGCTGTGAACAACCACATCCGCGCCATGACGAACCGGAGATATGATGATCGGCGAGAATGTGTTGTCTACTACAACCTTCACGCCGTTCTCATGAGCTATGCCTGCAGGAACAAGTGATGAACATATCAAATGAAAAGGAAGGAAGAGGATACTGAAATATTCAAGTTTGGGATCTGATCTGGTCTCCTACAATGACAATGACCCCAATTGCTCAAAGCAGACTCATCTGCTCATAAACTTGCCTAGACTTCATAGTAGCAATCTGTGTAATCTAAATGACAATAGCCACCGATCTTTGGGCGGAAATGGGGTTGTTTATAGTGCTCTACAACCTCCTTGTCTGAAATTGTTCTCAAAAGTTCACAGTGAAAAAAAATCTGTTCTCAAGAGGTTTGGCTTTTGTATCCAAAGACCTCTCCGCTGCTCTACATATCTCCCAAATATCACACATGTCTCAAATCTCAAACAATGATAGGAAACAACTTTCCGGAATGAAAATTTTCAAATTGAGCCCAGAAAATACATACCTGCCAGGATTGGGATGTTCGCCACATTCAACTGCGGATTCGACACAGATTCGAAATACAACACCTTGGTAGAGGGCTTGATAGCGTCCCTAACTGAACGAAAATCTCCAACATCAACGAAAGAAGTGGTAATGTTGGACGTTCGTGGAAGAAAATGGGCTAAGAAAGCATACGTGCCACCATATAAGCAATTTGAGGCCACAATGTGGTCACCGGAGCTGCAGAGTTGCATTAGCGCGCAGGATATCGCTGACATTCCACTGGCGGTACAGTAAGCGGCTTGCGTTCCTTCCATTGCTGCCATTTGCCTTGACAAGTTCAGCACCGTCGGGTTGTAATGTCTACATGAAATTCCATTTTAGGGTTAGCAAGCACTCAATCATCCGAATTGAAATTACATGGAAAAAAATGGTGTATGTACTTAAGTAGAAATTTAATTCGCATGGTGAAGCAGCACTTCGCTTTAAAACTGTAATATCAGAACCAGAAAAAAACCCTTACATGACTGGCCACTCTTATGCTTTCACAATCCTTAAAATGTCCATAAATCGATGCAAGTGAAAGGATACACACAATGTACAGATTCCGAGTCGAAGCATGCACACCTGCTATAGATGTAGAAATCTCGGTCCGGACCAAGCTTCCCTTCAAACAACTTGCTCATGGTCTCCGGTTCCATCACTGTGAAAGTGGTGGAAGCTTCAATAGACATGTTGACGCCACCATGTTCACCAAACTCGCGACGCATAGTCGCCAAACCTTGAACGGGATCCATCCATTTCCTCAGCACCTCGCTGTTTATCTTTACGTCCTCGTCCGCCTCCTCCCGGATGCGTTTCTGCCCAATGATCCCGTTCACTCCCGACTTCGCATCTATGCTGTCCATGACGGCGGAGGTCCTAGCGCAACAATGAATTGAAGAAGGCAAGCCAGCAATAGATAGAAACTAAAGACTACGCGAGCATAATCACGAACTTCTGCTCGACCTGGCCACTATGGTCATCCCTGTACAGTACAACAACAGCAAATGTGTACGGTTCAGTCTCAAAGAGGAAAAGCAAGAGAGTTTAGGACCGAGCTGACAATAAACTACAGGGGAAATTTGCGCAGGCACAAACACAACAAGAGCTGTATGAAAAGACAGGGAAAAAATGTGAGATTGCTTGTTTGTCAATAATGTAGCCCTTTCAGCAGAAAATTTCAGGAGAACGTGCAAGGTTCCCAACAATCCTACCCACCAATCCCTTTCAAATCGAAAGCTCCAGATACTGCAGTATCCACGTCACACATGAGATCTGTCACTTTCCTATGGCGGTTATGGTACCCCGCGTGGCTGGCGTACCGATTTCAAAGGTGGGTTCGTGCAATCAAGCAAACACAGAAAGCCGCAGAATCCCGTCGAACGAAAGATTGTTTTTTATTTGTACCACGCTTTTCTGTTGATCGTAAACTGGAGCTAAAGTGACAGGCAACGCACAGCAAGATTACTACACGACCCACAACACGATCACAAAAAGGTGGCAAAAGAAGGAGACGTCCCATATTTCCACGAAAAACTCGTGGTGGAACCAAAATCGTACCAAGAATTAATAGCAGAAATTCTGCACCGTCAGTAGTCTGGTAACGACCAATAACCACCAACGAAAAAGACGAGGGAATACATGCATACCAACCCTCCGGCAATTCCAAGAAACGAGTCCACGACACAAATGCCTACATCTCTACCCTCAATCTCACCATCACACCCTTCGCACATCCCTGATACACCCCAACACGCTCCGAAATCAGTTCTACACTTTCTAAACTCATATCTCACAACCTATCCCCCAAGCCTATTTAGAGAAATTACACCCGAAATACTGACGAGACCTTCCCGAGGACCTTCACACCCTCACAAGCCTGCAACCCCGCTAGCTCAACAAAAGCAAACAATCCACTCGATCCACTCGCGCCGCTCCCACCAACATCAACATGCGCGAACAATTTTTCTCAAAGAAACTTCACACAACGGCCCTCCGATCCCTCAGACACTCGAATTCCACCACTACCTTTGGCAACAACGAAGACACAACCTCCAAAGGAATAATCAATGACCCGCTCCGGTCCGATCCAGCCCCAGCTAGATCCAGCAGACACCCGGCCCCCAAAAAATATCAAGAGCTCCCACCTTTGAATTGCACCGCGATCATATATATGCATCCCCTTCCACAAAAACAGAGTGCGTGAGGGACCAAACGCAAACGGAGCTCAGCAAACGGTGGTCACGATGAAGGCGAAGGTGTGCATGCAGCAGCAAATCTGGAGATGCAGCAAAATGAAGAATTGAAGCTACAAAAGGAATGTGCTCAGCCGCCTTCTACCGCAAAGCGTTGTACTCTCAATATCACCTGAAAAGAGACAACCTGCTTGTCCTCCAAATCTTAAAAAATTTAAAAATATTAAAAATTTAAAAAAAATTTAAAAAAACAAGAGTGGACCCCCATTTAATACAGCTTTTAACACACCCAAATATATGGTACCGGGTATACGTTGATATGGATATGCATACGGACATATGGGTACAGCGGATGATTACGGGATACAAATGTTGACACTCAAGTACAAATATGACATATGGGTATAAGGTAAATGACCCCATTACGGTAAAATGGTCCATGATGGACACTTAATGATCCCATTGTGATTTTTCAGACTACAATTAATGTCTTACATGGTAGTTATGGAGTAATTATTGACCTCAATAGGTACTTCCAACTTTTTAGTATAAAATTTTTTATAAAAATTGATTTTTTAGGTCTTCTATGATTGAAAATGTTGTGACTACATTGTGTAGGAAGATGACCATATTGGATTCAGATTTTGTTGGTCATGAGGTGGCCTACAGCTCCCTATGGGCTAGTCACTTCAAAAATTCAGAACTAATTCATACTTGGTCCAAAAAATATAATTTCAAATGCCTACACTGTCTCTCACACTTATCTTTGTGTGGGAAAAAATTTGAATTTTTTTAGCAATGGCATGAGGGTAGACTCCAAAGCTTGACCACAATGGGCTGGTTTACCTTAGTATGTGGTGTATATTTGGACAAGGTGTACGTATAGGACATATGGATACGGCATGAACTCACATATTCCATAGCAATTGTTATTACGCTTGTAAACAGAAAATACACATGATTTGGAGGTGATGAAAGATGAATGTAGAATTTTTATTCTTATTTTCTAATGGGGGTTATGAAAAAAAAATTAAAATATTTGGACTATCCACTCAAAAGGCACACCCCATTGATGAGCCTCTAATAAGACCTCTATGATCACGTTTTTCTTGGTGCATCTATTATTTTCTGATTTAGAGGTAATGACTAGTAAACAAAAATATTTTGACTATCTGCTCAAAAGAGACGCCCCATAGAGCCTGTAATAACATGGACACACAACAAATCACACCCTTCTTAATTAAACCCACCACCATCACTCTGCACTAAACATCTCCCAAATCAATATATACCTATGTGCAAGGTAAACTAAACAATTTCAGAACATGTACCAAGGTGAGAAACTTTGACCCTTTCTAACTTTTGCATGCAACATCCAAATGTTGCATTCTTTGGTGCGTTGGAACCTCCGCTTTCACTTGCCAACAAGGAAAAATATGAAAAAATTTTATGAGTTTAATAATAGTAACTAAGGCACAGTAGCAAAATGTGGCGGTTTTGAGACCTCTTCCTCGTTTCATTTTTTTTTTTTTTTTTTCTCTGCTACGGGATTCTCTGGATTTAGGTCACTGGCCAAGACGGGGTCGGTTCTGGCGTGCCTTCCGTGGGAGGATGGGAAGGCTCCATGCCGCCATGACGGGACGTCGAGAAGCTCCATAGCCAACGAACTTACCGTATTCGTAACTTACGGAAAGGCGTCGGTCCGTGAGCGGGAAGGAGGCTGGTGCTGTGTCTTAGTTGGTGCCAGCATGGCATGCTGACTAGGCATCGTTGGGTTCCACATCGATCTGACGTGGCCGTCGTGCTAGAGAGTGCGGGGTTACAGTTGTGGCCTTGACTGGGATCAGTCTCACTGGACGACGAGTTCCAAGTGCCACGTGCGATGAGAGGGGGAATCGGCCGGTCATGGGACTGGTGTAATTATAAGGGGAGCCTTTCCACGTACATGCTTGCATGGTAATGGACTGTCACTAGTCACTAGTCACTAGTCACTACTGTACAGGTACTGTATGTGACTGTAGGTTAACCAGCCCATTACTGGTTTTGCCCTGATGGCATCCATCCGTTGAAAAAGTTTCCATTTTTTCCCCCATATAAATGCCAATGTGAACATTGGGAAGACCAATTGAATTTATTTATTTTTTGGGGGGAGAAATTATGAATTTGGTACAAATTTTTGAAGTGTGCTGCCCAAAAGAGTCTGTAGACTTCCCCAATATTAACAAAAAAGTGCATCTACAATGGTCATCTTAGAGTATATTTTCACTGATAGGACTGGAGCTCCTAAATTGGAGTCTCGTTGCACTTGACCACCATGTTGTGCCTCTAGCATCCCTTCCTACCTTCAACCTGGAATGTTTTAAAATGAAGACCTAGAGGGCCTATAATGTCAATCGAAGGAATTCAATATTATTTAGCAAAAAGACAAGGTTTGGGCTATGGTTTTGGTGATAGTTCTTTGAAGTTTTGGCTCCTGCATTTTGTACATTTCCTATGGTGAGAAGTATGCCCAAGTACAATGATGTTCATAGTTGAAGCTATGAAAATGTAGATTGTCATATTAAATTCTAAGGAGCTAGGAACTGAAGACTGAGCCCAATGGAAACCAAATGAAGGGTTCAGGCCGTCTTATAGTGTCAATCTAGCATTCTAGCTTCTACTCTCGTTCTAGTTGCTAGCCCTTCGACTAGCCAATGGAAACAGGCCTTTAGTCACCTAAAATAGTCACAATATTCCTAAGATGGACACAACACGAAGGCCTTAAAAAGTCACTTTTTGTGATCATCAATATACTTGAAAGGTGGGAGGTCCTATAGCAATCACTATTCACTCTATCACCATCATTCAAAACATTAATTGCGGTTGCCAATTCAACTCAATGTAGTCCAAATTTCATTTATTGAAAAATAGGCTGCCATTGGTTGGTACAAGATTACAATGGGTCATTCCCTATGTGTGTCATGGGTGTTTTGCCTATCATAGTGTAGTTTATCTTATATGATGGTTACTTCGTTCAAAATTGATTTGTATCGATTCAAAATTCATACTTTATTGTATGGCCTTGATCTAAAAGTGTCAATTTTTGCCAAAAGCATATTTCAATCCTTTTTCATTTAACTGGTCTTATTTTATTAAGCTAATGAAATGAATCTTATCAGGTCCATTCCTACTTCAACTTGTATAGAATGACTTATTGCAAATATATATATATATATATATATATATATATATATATATATATATATATATATATATATATATATATATATATATATCACTATGCTTATAGTTTGTTTTGTTTTTTGAAATACTGAATGACTTTAAAATTTGGTTTACATTTGTTATTTAGCACTTCTTATTATAATGTACTTCTAATGTGTAGACTAATATATTCTCGGGGCTTTGGGCTAGTATCTATGATCTCAATTTTTAGTAAATTTTTTGAAACTTTTATTAAAGATAGAAAAATTGATTAGCCTTTTGGTAATATAATTTTTATTTCAATGGGTGCCCAGGAGCAAAAGTTATGCTACAATAAATCCAAAATAGGTGAGGGTACGCAACAAAAATCAAACACAAAAAATCAAAATAATTGAATTTTATATAGAATATGTTTTATCTATTTGGAAAGATTTGATTCATTCCGTTTGGATAAGCGACGTGAAAGTTGTGAAGCTTCTTGTTCTACGGGCAATTTGTTAGCAAATTCTTGAAAAAATAAGGTATTAGATCCGCTTATAGACTCAATTGAAACAATTATTATAAAAAAAAGTTGCACATGGATTAGTTTGCCATTTCTAGAACAATATCATGGTTGGGATTTGGGTATTCAATTAACTCCATTTTAGAGCTATCAACAATTTAGTTTTTCCATCTATCATGTATCTACTTCAAGTTAACAATTTTTAAAAGAATGAAATCAAGGGGAGGGGGGGGGGGGGAATTTGTTTTTCAAACTTTCAACGCAATTCTTCTACATAAAAAACTTGACAATTCACAATTTTAGTACCAAAAATTTACGTTTAACCCCTAAAGGACAAAACAAATTTTGGGCAGCTCACTATGAACGAAGTTTTTATTTTTTTTCTTTGAAAATTTCACAAAGCATGTGCCCAAGGAGTAGCTTTAAGGTACAACAATTTTCATAACTTTTGATTACACGTTAAAAAGTTATTGCGTGATATGTGGTTTTCGTTACTTGGCGGGCAGCTTGGGCAGCTCAAAAAACTTCTTTAAAAATCACTTTTTTGAAAAATGAAAAGTTGGAAGTGGTTCTAGATAAATATTTAAGAGTGGAAAAGTTTGAGTCACTCCATTTTGTTTAATGAGGTGAGAGTTATTAGGAATTCTAGTTTGTGGGTAGGTTTGGAATCCAGGTTTAGAGTCAAGTTGCAAAATAAATTGATTTCTTTATTTTAATCTCTAAGTGGTTCAGGGGCCGCATTATGCCCTCAACATTCATACATGGCCCTTATTCTCCAAATTCCTTGAAATATTGGCCAAATATGTGAACTACAAAATTGAAGATAAAACAACCCTTGATTTTTTGTTGTTTCTAGACAAATATTGTGACACTTGCTGTTGAACTGAGAGGTAAGTTGTTGAACATGTTCACGTGTGCATTTATAGAGAATTTGTATATTACTTCTACTATGGCCATATATGCCTGTCCCTTGTGTCCACATCTGCCATGACCGGATACATGGCACGCATCCAGCAAAAAAAAATTCTAAAAAATGGACAGTAAATCATTCACATGCAAGGTTGTGTATACTGTATTTAGGCAATGCACAGATTTATCGAAGACACCCAAAACCAATTATAGGGGAAAAGATTATATCTTGTCACTGATATAGTCAAAGTTTATTAAATTCATTCCAAATATTCTCATACAAAAGTAGTGCAAGGTCCTACAAATAAATATGCAAAAGAAACATTCAAATGTTTAAATTTTTTGTTATTTGCTTTGAAAATGGCAATTTTGAGTGGTTTTTGACAAAAAGAAATGGCCTTGGGACTTCAAAGGTTAAGAGTTTAAAAATATATATTCTACATGATATGAAATTTTTTGGTATTTTCTTTACAATATTCAAAATGATTTAAAATCTTTACAATTAAGGGTTTAAATTTTTACAACTTTTAGAAGGCAAGTGATTTCACCCATGGGCCAGAAAATAAAATAAAATAAAATAATTTTCATTCAATTCTAATAAACTAATTGATACCTACAAATTGAATTTTATTGGAGCTTCTCATCATGGCTGATTGGTTAAACATAAATTGGTCAATTCTATGTTTCAAGCACTTTGGATTTCGGCATGCAACTGAAGAATCATTAGAGCATGGCCACTTTTACTCACCAAACTTGGCTCATTCAAATTTTCCATCTAATTGTGGAAGGCCTTCAATTCCCTTGTCCCTCACCCTTGCTCACCAAATACAAACCATAAATAGTCAAGTGACCACTTACCAAGTAAAATAAAGGATAAAGCAACCTAAATTTAGGATGAATAGTGGTTTCAAAGGCCATTATTTGATAGGCTAGGTTTGGCACAGAAGAAATGGCCGGAAGGCAAATGGCCAAGGCCTAGCTACTTTTTCTACCACACCATGTGCTCACCAACGGAATCAAAAAATCTAGGCTCGCCAAATAATGAGCTTGGCACGGGATCCTCTCATGTTGTTCATCACCCTCTCCGTACCCCCTCAATTTGGGATTCACAATTTAGATCTTACCATTCTAACAACTCATTGGACAAGCAATAATGATGGCATGAATAGTAGCCTTGACTTGGTGAATAGCAGCACACATATTCACACCTCATAGTAAGGACTTGGCAAGCGGAATCAACAAAGAAATTTGTGGAGCCCGTAATGATATATATTTGGTGAGTCAAATTTTCCATATGATGATGCCAACGATGCTCTGAGTCTTGAGAGATTATTGTGAAGGGCCCACTTAGTGCTTTTCATCCACATTTGAAGAGTGCTAAGTTAGATCCCCAGCACATTAGGGTGGCCATGCTCTTAGCAAAGAATTGACGAGTTTCAAGCCTAGTATTTTGTGATTTGAAGTATACTAAGTGTAAGTTAAGAGTTCCATTGAATCGAATCCCAAGAATGATTCTCATTTCCACTTCCCATTCTGTGTGAGCTGTCATCTTTCCCATTCTATAACAGTGTTTCAAACCTTTACGGAACTGAAGATGAGATCTAACGAACGCCAAGCGCCGAAGATTTGGCTTGACAAATTCAGCCCGAGGGATTGTCGGAGCGGTCACCACTGCAGGCCTCTGGTCTGGACTGATGCACCACCGCTTGGTGTTGAAGTTCCCTTACTTATAGGCGTGAGTGGAGTTATCCCAATGAATCCGGTCCAAACGGGGATCTAAATGCATTCTTAAGAATTATGATACAAAAGTGAGACTGACCTAGCTATGATCTTCACTCTAGGCCTCCAGACAGTACGTACGTCAGTTCTCCTTTACATCACTTGCAGTGTGCTTTCTTCACTATCAACGTGCTCTTTCACGTGAAGAAGCCCGCGATCATGCAATCCAAAACTCTTCGTTTCCTGGAAGTGCACGAGAACGGCATGATGATCAGTCTTTTCGGGTGGATTGAAGGAACGGCTTGAATACTGGCATGCAGTGATTTTTGGATGCAGAAATCTCGAAGTGGGATTAGCATTCCAATCAAATATTTGATCGATGGTTTCTCTAGGATTCATGTGTTTTGTTGCCTCCAAAGTTGAAGTTCAAAAAATCAGTTGGATTCAGGCAATGAAATTTAACCCTTAACCCCTAAAGTACCTTGACAATATTTTCACTGAAAAGTGGAAAGTTAACGCTCAAAAAACTGCCAGTTTTAGTAGAAGAAGTACCCAAATTTTTTTTTCTTAAACTTTTTTTGACACATGTAACCGTAGGATTTTGTAATATGTTGACTTGGGAACATGTGGTAAAAATTTCAGAAATTTCCACAGGGTGGATTGCAAGATATAGGCATTCAAATTCATGGAAATCATTTTTTGGGTCCTGCAAAAAACAGGGCATCTGCAATTCACAGTGCAATGAAAAAATGTCCAAAATGTTGATGCTTCTTTGAATTCTTTTTCCTAGTCAAGTTGGCTACATGCTTGAAAATTTTCACTTCATTTGGAATTGTACCACATATAGGAAAAAATAGTAAGTAGATATAGTAGAGAATGATTCAAAATATTGAATTGTCAAGAATTTAATTAGGGAATTCGAAAATAAACAATTAAACTAATCTAATCCCAATGGTGGCAATGTTGTAATAAACAATCTACATCCTATGATTTTATTGTTTTCCAAAAATATTGAAAATTAAGTAAGATAAAGGATTTCAAAGTTTATTTTAGAGTAGAGAATCCATAACTGCCCGCAAACTAAAAAACTTCATAATCTTTTGACTCATTGATCAAAATGGGATGATTCAAAGCTTTACATATAACTCTAGCAAATTGATTTCCATTTTTTTGTTTCCAAAAAAAGTGCTTTTTTCTTATTTGCTCAGATTGCCTTCTTACAAAAAAAAATAACGTATTAGGCCATGACCTTTGACTCACATTACCAAATTTCATGAAATTTATTGCATGTGAAAGATATTTCTTGTCCCCACCTTCTATTAAAATTTGGGCCAAAAATATAGAAATCTCCAGTCACACGTACCTGCCCAAAATTTCTATATGACCAAAAAATGCATGTTGGTCCTTTAGAGGTTAAAGGACAAAAGGGTGGTCCTTGAAATCATCCCTTTCTATCAATACCATGTGAATCATTGGCTTGAGAAATAGCAAAAATACTCATTGGAAGTCAAATTAGTGTAGAAGACTTCACCTTTTCACAACAAAGTTCAAAGGATGAATAGTTGCACTTACGTCTTGCACAAGAGATTTTCTTGTCATTCATTGGCCACAAAACGGCCGCCTCGGTGTTTAAGGGTTAACCTATGAAGGATGCTACCCTTGATAATAGGTACTCACTCAAATATGATTCAATTTTTGGACCAACAGGAGCATGAGTTTTGTTTTGAGGGTAACAAAAGAAGGCATCCAATAGACAATGTTGTTTCAAGATTAGCACGTAACACTGCTTCAAACACTAAGTGTTTGATGGATGATAGAGAAACCTCCTATATAAGATAGAAGTATAGATGTTCATGAGTTTATCCTTGGAATTTTACAATGCAAAAAAGAGAGGACTTCTAGGGTGATTGCAAGAAAGATTGGTACTAAAACATTGTCACAAAAGGAGTGCCAAAGCTTCCTTTTGCAATAACTTTTGAAGCATGACTTGCATGAACTTGAATTTTTAATGGGAGATGCCTCTTTTGAGTTTAATCATATCTCATATTTTTCACAGATTTTCAAAAATCATTTTATATTTAAAAATCATTTAAACTAATATGTCACTTTTTGAGCTTTAGGGTTTTTTACTACATAAGGAGTCCTCAAATTTAATGATTTGAAGTTGAAATTTCTATGGTCTATTTCCATAGTAGGAAGTCATATTTCTACCAAGGGGCATTAAAAAAAATTTATGTTATATCTTCTACATCCATGCAAAGAGGACTCCCTTAAGCGCTCAATTTTGAACATTGAAGATGGTTTCAAGATCATTTTTTTGGTGAAATCTCTTTACCATGAAGTCTTCCCAAATTGACATTTTTTTGGTTTCTTTAAAAATTCTTTAAAAAATTGCCTGAGTGGGGTTATCCCAATGAATCCGGTCCAAACGGGGATCTAAATTCATTCCTAAGAATGATACAAAAGTGAGACTATAGTATGGTGTACTAGGCCTCCAGACAGTAAGTCTGCTACTTTACATAACTTGCAATGTAATCTGAAAAGGGGAAATCAACTTTCCTGGAAGTGCACGAGAAACCATTTCTGGTGGAAGGAACGGCTTGAGTACTCAGTGAGGAGGCGGCGTAAATCCCGAGGTGGGATTAGCGGCATTCAAGAGATATGATTGACTGCTTCTCTAATCATGGGTGTGTTTTTGTTGTCTAGGAAGTTTTAAAAATGTTGCATTTCGTTGAAGTTCTTGAATCCTGAAAGGACGGTATGCTCAGTGACAGGTACTCACTCAAATATGATTCAGTTTTTTTTACCACAAGTTCATTCTTTGTTTCTATAGTAAGGCATCGAAAGGCATCGAAAGGCATCCATTAGACAGCATTTTTTCAAGGTTAACCCTTGGTAATGCCACTTCAAATGCTGAGTGTCCAATGGATTACAAAGAATCTTTTCATGTAAGATAGCAAAATACAAATGTTCCTCCTAGGGATTTTGTGCAAAAAAGGGAGGGCTTGCAATCTGACCTCTAATGAGTTGTTTTTTGTTTTTGTTTATATATATATATTAAAGTAGATGATTCACAATGTACCAAAAAGGATGATTTCCATAATTACCAATCCATCCTTATAGGGTTAAAATGAATGTGTAAGTAGGAGCAAATGAGGGGATTTTGTACAATTGTTCATTTGTCATTTGTGGTATGTAATAACCCCTAAATGCCCAAAAATCGTTTTTTTGGCAACATAGCCATTTTGGGCAACTCACTATAAATGGAGTTTTTTTTTCTTTGAAATTTTCACACAACATTTTCCCAAGGAGTAACTTTAAGGCCCAACAATTTTCATAACTTTCAATTGCATGCTTAAAAAGTTATTGTATGATATGTGATTTTCAATGCTCGGTGGGCAGCTCAAAAAATTCTTTAAAAAATCACTTTTAAGAAAAATAAAAAATTAGAAATTGGTTCTCTAGATTTATATATATACATGGACAGCTTTGAATCATTCCATTTTGATTAATGAGATGAAAATTATAAGGAGTTATAGTTTGCGGGTAGTTATAAAATCTCTACTCTAAAATAAACTTTGAAGTCCTTTATTTAATTCAGTTTTTAGTATTTTTGAAATAAAAAATAAAAAAAAATTGGATGTAGATTGATTATTATAACATTTCAACCATTGGGATTGGCATTTTTCAATTCCATAATTAAATTCTTAATAATCCAGTGTTTTGAATCATTCTCTACTTCTCTCTATTTATTATTTTTCTCCTATATGTTGTACAATTCCAAATGATCTTAAATTTTTCAAGCATATAGCCAACTTGACTTCAGAAATGAATCCAAAGAGTAAACACCATTTTGGACATTGTTTCATACAAATATGACCTTGTGAAGTACAGCTGCCTGGATTTTCGCAGGGACAAAAAAAGGATTTTTTTCAAATCAAACACTAATATCTTGCAATCTTCACAGTGCAAAATTCTGAAATTTTTTCCACATCTTCTTAAACCAATACACTACAAGATCTTACGGTTACATGTGTCCCAAAATGTTTTTTCTAAAATGTTTTTTCTAAAATTTGGTACTTGTATTAGGAATAGCTGTTTTGGAGCACTTTTGGTGGAAGCATAATCAAATACGTTTAGGGGATAAAGAGTAGAATTAATTGACAAATCACTTTGAACAGACATTCATCAATAGGGCACTTTTCTTGTTCAAGTGTTGCAACTGAAGTAATAGCACTTTAAAATTGTATAAATGAACATGATTCTCATTATTGAATTGTCAAAATTTGTTTAGAGATCAATAATGTTGGAAATTGAAAGAAGATTAAGATAGTCTTATCTTGTATCTTTTGTATCTTATATGAATGAACTATGAGTTTTTCAAAGAGTTGAATGCAAGCATATCCGATGCTTACCCTAAATTTTCATGTTTACAATATAGTTTGTATTCGAAGCAAGAATCTAGAAGGGATAGTTCTATTAATAGGGGCAAATTTAGATACTTACTTTAGAGCTCCATCACATGACTACACAAGATCCTAGCCATGGTATGTTTTTTTACATTCTGAAATGATTTATCCTAATCATTTAAGGATTACACTATGTCCTACACTATTTTAGATCATTTGAAAGAATTTATATAGAAATTTACATGAATTCAAATGATTATTTTTTAGAACCAACATTTGCAATGTTCTTCAATCTTTCTAGGGATATAATGATTTCCTTCGTTCAAATTTTACTTTCCATAATATTATCAATTACATTGGTCATTTCAAAATATTGATTCCTGCACTTATAAAGGACTAATTGTTTAGCATTAGAACAAGCAGTTGGCGCTTGCTATGCTATGCATTCATCATTAGAATTTCATTAGAATTTTTATGTATTAGATAAAATGCAGAACAAAAATTTCAATAAATCTTCAAATAAAAATTACTAAAATCTTTGTATAATTTTGTTTATAAATAAGCATATACTGAAATGTACAATAGACATTTATTGAATGATGAGTGAAATATATGCAATGGTGAATATTGTAAAAGATACACATTTATTGTAATGCATTCAAAAGTTGACTCAACTGTTATGAACAGTGCCAAATCAAAAACTTGGTGAATTGAAAAGAAAAACTTATAAATTTCAAAAACTTCATAAACAATTTAATTGTTGTGAAATCCAAAATTGCTTCAATGGAATAAATTTCTCAAATCATTTGGTAGTAGCAATAGAATTTTGAAATTGCAAAAGCTATAAAAGTGGTATTACAAAGGTGATTGCAAACTACTACTCCATTTTTGTAATATAACATTGTGTGAAAATATTATTTTTATGTATGCATGATTGAAATATTCTTACAAAATATTAAAATTAATTATTTCAAAGACTTATTGAAATCATTATCATGCATTCTATTCAAATATATCAATATTTTACTAATATGTGATATAATGAATGCATAGCATAGCAAGTATGAGCCCCTATTATTAATGGTAGAGTTTGTGATATTACAGAGGAAATTATGATTTTAGTAGTATTATATTACCACTAATTGGCGCTTGCTTTGCTATGCATTAAATATATTACTTTCATCAATTTCTCATGTGATAGAATATAGATAAATAAAGTATATATAATCTTTAAATAAAAATATTGATATCCTCATACAATGTTCTTTGAAAAAATTTATTTAGTATAATGTAAAGTAATTAAAGAAAATCTTTGTATCATAATTTTTACAAAATAACCTTTGCAAAGATGAAAACATTGCAATAAAAATAAATAAATCAAGTGAACAATGTAAGTAGAATCTTCACATTTGAGAATGTAGAGCAACACTAGCAGTTGGTGCTTCTTTATTCTTTAATATTACATTTTAAAAGGACATGCAAATTATCTATAGTTTTGTTGTCTGAAAAGTTTCTTTGAAATTTTTTAGAAGTATCCATTTGATTTTCAAATATTTCACGAAAAGAATACATAATATATAGTAGAAAGTATCCTAAAGGCTATTACAAAAGCAATTGAATTTCTAAAATATTATTCAAAATTGAATTGTGATATTATAGAGGTCGTTGTGATTTTAGTAGTATGATAGAGATGCACTCATAACAGCTTTTGCCGTAGAACATTTAAACCCCGAAGGACTAAAGCCATTTTTTAGCCACAAAACACTCAAAACTGCCATTTCTATAGCAAAAGAGTAAAAAGATTGACAATCTTGTTTTGGGGGCAATTTAAGCATCTTTTAATTCCTAAAGGGATCATTGCAAGAAACACCGGTCCTGCTGAATTGTCACAAGGAGCTTGTGAAAGCTTCTTTTTGCAATAACTTTTGAAGCATAACTTGCATGAAGTTGAATTTTTTTATCAGAGATGTCTGTCTTGAGGTTAATCATATCTCATATTTTTTAGAAATTTTAAAAAATCATTTTACATTTAAATTTCAATTTAACTAATTTGTCACGTTTTGCGATTTCGGGGTTTTGAGTAATAAGGAGTACTCAAATTTAATGATCTAGAGCTGAAATTTCTATGGTCTATTTGCATAGTAGGAACTCATGTTTCTACCAAGGGGCATTAAAAAATATTTTATTTTGTGTTGTCTACGTCCATGCAAAGAGGGCTCTCTTGCGCACGCATTTCTAAACATTTTAGATGACTTCAAGATCAATTTTTTGGTCAAATCTCTTTACCATGAAGTCTTCCCAAATGGTCTATTTTTACTTTCTTTGAACTTCTTTTTTCCTATTTTTTACAAATTAAAACTTCAAAGTATGTATTTTCTTCAAAATTTCAGCTCACTCTTTTTTGTGAATAACTTTTGATCTAGATTTTTTTTAGATCTGAAATTTTGGGGACATCCTAATTTTAGTCTTGCACTAATTGTCCTTATTTTATATTATTTTTAAAAATTCATATGCAAAATCTCATGAGTACTTGAAAACAGGCCAAAATGGACCAAAAGTGGACGACGTTTCTTGCAACGACCCAAAGTCCCATTGTCCCCTCGGGGGACAAAATGGATTTCAGGCAAGCTACTATGGCTTCAGTATTCATCATTATTTTTTGAAACTTTTTGTGAAGATAGAAAAACACATTAGCTTTATGGGAATACAGTTTTTATTCCAATCGGTGCCTAGGAGCAAAAGTTATGGCACAAAAGGTCCTTTTTTTTAGTGTGGCGGGCAAAAATCTTCTCACACAAAAAAATTTTAAAATTATTTTCTCATAGATTGTATTTTTATCTATATGGGAAGCTTTGATTCATTCCATTTGGATTTGTTGTGTGAAAATTATGAACAATCTTATTTTTTGGGCAATTAGAGCATCTTCTTGAAAAATTAACTTATAGGACTCATTTTTGAATGCAATTTTCACAATTTTTCCAAAAAATTTGTTTAACAAGGCTAAATTTGCTTGCTAAAACAATCTCACCATTGGAATTATAGTGTTTTAATCCCATCTTAGAGCTATTGACGATTTAGTTTTTCTTTCAATATTGGACCTACTTCTACTTAACAATTTTTTAAAGAATGAAAACCAAGTGTATTTTTTTGGAATTTTTTTTCCTAGATTCTCAACTCAATTATTCAACATTTAAAAAATTGAATTCAAAGTCTGTAGTGCAATTTTCTCTTACAAATGGGGGTCAAAGTCATCTGAAATTGCAAGTCAGTGTTCAAAAAATCATTATTTTCCAACTTTGAATGCTAATATCTTCTAATTTGTATGGTGAAACTTTATGAAATTTTTACCACATGATCGGAGATAAGTTAAGTACAAGATCCTACGGTTAGATTCCAAAAAAAAATAGTTTTTCACTTTTCTTAGATGAAAGCAGCAAAACTGATAGTTTTGAGTCTTTTGTGACAGAAAAATGGCCTTGGGACTTTAGGGGTTAAAAAACAACAACTTATAAGATTTGTTTTCAATGCCATTTTTTATTTTTGCACATTTGACCAAATGATCTTACACCTAACTAGTATGGAAATGTATAGAAAAAATTTCTGAACTTTTGATCTCACAAATTGCAAGATATTTGCATTTAAAGTGAAAAAAATAAGTTTTTCATAACATTGCGGGACTAGGATATTTGACTTTGAACTTTCTTCACTTTAATTTTTTGCACTATAGAGTTTTGAGCTTTAAAACTTTCTAGTGGAAAATTTAGTTGAGAATCTAGGAAAGAATAAATTCAAAAAAATATAATTTTTATACTTAAAAAAATTATTCAATACAAGTAGGTATAAGATAGAAGGAAAATCTAAATTATTAATATATCTAAAATGAAATTAAAATGCACTAATTCCAATGGTGAGATTGTTCTACCAAGCAAACTAAACCATGTGGAAATTTTATTTTTTTGAAAAATTGTGAAAAATGCGTTCAAAAATGAATCCTACAAGCTATTTTTCAAGAAGATGCTCTAATTATCCAGAAAACAAGATTGTCCGTAACTTTCTCATAAAAAATCCAAATGGAATGAATCAAATCTTTCCATGTAGACAAAAATATAAACTATGAGATAAAAAAAATTTAATTCAAATTTTTGAATTTTTTGTTGCTGCCCCTATTCTCTTCCTTTTTGTCTTTTGAGCTGTTTAGGGCATAAATTTTGTTCTTGGGCATAGATTGATAAAAAAATTATACTCCTATAAAGCTAATCTATCTTTTTATCTTCAAAAAAATTTTCAAAAAATCAAAACAAAATTTCAATTTGTAGGTACCTGCCCAAAATTCCCATTTGTTCCTTGAAGGGACAATGGTCCTTTAGGGATTTCTCTATAGGTTCATAGAGATTATTTTGTAGACACATGACTTTAAATTTCATAAACAAATATCCATACCTTAAGACAGGTTGTTTGTTTGTTTTGTTTTGTTTTGTTACGTTGAGATCTCCCGTACCGTGCATCCTCCGGTGGCGTGTTTGGTACCATCAAAAAGCTCTTGCCAAAGAGGGGTGCATGGACTTTGTTTTGTGGCATTTAGACTTGTGATGTGAAAGTTATTGAATTTTGAAGTTTTAATTGAATCAAAAAATTAGAAAATTACTTTGATTTTGATTTTAGTCGCATTCTTGGTATCGTTGGAAAGCTCTTGGTGAGAGGGGTCAGGGGTGGATGGATTTTGTTTCATGTCATTTGAAGTGGTGGTATGAAAGATATTGAATTTCAAAGTTTTTCTTATGAATCAAAAAATTAGAAAATTATTTTTACTTTTATTTGGACTGTCAATGACACAAGGCACACTACTATATATGATGATAACAAATACACTTCTAATTTGACAACTTTAAATTGATGATTTTGATAGATAGATGATTCACAATTAAATCAAGAATGTAAAAACAATATTAAAAGAATTTTTTTATTACATAAGAATCTTCTATTGAGAAAGGTTTTAAGAACCTATCTAATGTTACCTACACAAATAACTATACTTCATTGCAATTTCATATTGTGACCAATGTGATAGGAATGAATTCATTTCATACAATATTTTAATGTCAGCAAAGTTAGCTAGGGAAACATTTTCTCAAAAAAATTTGAAAGAGAAGATAGGTAGTATACTAACTACACTAAAAACTATATTTAGTGTTAGCAACACTATTTACAAACCATGACACTAAATATCATTAAGCCTACTAAAGTAAGTAACATTAAATGTAATTTTTAACACTAAACATACTCTGTGGTAAATCTGAAATCCAAAAATGTTTACATTTAGTGTTAGAATATATTAAAAAAATGAATTTGCAAAGGACAAGATTGAAGACAAGGAAAATGATGGAAGGAGTAGGCTGCTAATTACACTAAATACAATCCAACACTAAATATAGTTTTTAGTGTAGTTGACCAAAATTGTTGGGACAAGTAGAGGCCAATCCTATAGAACGTGCAAATACACTTCCATCTTCACCTTTTATAAACAAATGAATATGTAATTACAATCGCCAAAAATTCTCAAAGATTCTCTTTGTAATCTAATCTTCAATTAAGAGATCTTGTTGAATTCAAATATATACCTCATTGGATGTTTATCATTGGATGTTTATTGAAAGGAGAAGAGAACAAAAAAAATGAAAATTGTCCAAAACAAGCATTCGGACATGGTTTCTTTACAAGTTGTACTATCAAATTGTCTAAATTTTTGTTGAGTCTTGTTGGGTCTTCAAGCTTCTCCTGGCATGCATGTTTTAAACACTGTAAACTATGGATTTTCAAAGTGCTGAAAATAGGTGTGCCCAAAATCCACCCTAAACTCGCATGAGAATACGGTAGATAGATGGTGTAAACTTTAGGCAAGAAATTGTAGCTTTTAAAAACGGCTAGTCACAATTAGGTCCAATTGCCTTGCATCAATCAAGCTTGAATGTGAAATGCTGATAGCTATCTGCCCAGAATCACGTTAGGCCATCATAATACTGACCCATTCAAATTCCACAATACATATCTGGTATATCTTTCACCTTGTCAGCAGTTCACCGCTGCCCCAAAGCTTCATTACTGCTACAGACAACGGTTAACAGGTAGAAAGGTATGCAGATTAAATGGAAAATCTGTAAAGAATTTGCAGCAACTAAACGCACTGCTAAAAAAAGAAAGATGCTTCGGAAAAAATGATCTCAGATTCGCTATGAACTATTCGAAGAATATGCCCCAACTCAGGCTATTGCATGTCTTCAATTGAGCGCTAATACCTCACCAAGAATGGACATACCAGAGATTTCAAAGAGTGACAGGATCTATATAGATCTAATCCAGATCTATTCTTTAAGCAAATCCACGTTGGTTCTGCTTACTATAAATTAGTGCAACAGATTCCCTACATCCTTCCCAAACCAGACTATGCTACATGCTGAAACTTACAGATGTCTGGTTTTAGTGAAGCAGTGGCAATTTGTCGATGGTAGAACCATAATGTCCGCTTTCATGTAGGCACCACCTTGTACCATCATAGATTCTCAAGGCTCTCTTCAAATCTACCAAAACGAAACAAACGCTTATCATGCTTGCTATTAATGCACGCAATCTACAACTAATACAGCATTTACAATAAGGTAAGGACACCCAAAATTGCAACCCTAAAATCTTAGAAAAAGGGAAAGCATTGATTTAGAGGCTGTAGATTACCAAAAAAACTTGAAATCGGTTTTAAGTTAAGTCATCTCCGATAAAACTTCGAACCTTCCTAACTTCTGCACACTACGGCATCCCAAAAAGACATTCTCTGGAGCATCAGAATCATTTTTCATTTGCTAACAAGTACATGTAAACTTTGGCATATCAAAATTTGACGAGTCTGATAATAGGAACTATGCTCACCGCTAAAAAGAGGCGGTTTTAGGTGTCCTATCTTACTCAAGCCGCCCGTTCACCAGTGTACATGTGAGTTTAAATATGTTCGCTGGCTCTTAGTTGTTAACTCTGTCCTCCTCCAGGGTCACACCCACTTGTTATAGAAGTACCCCGTTTTTGCATGAAATCTCAGTCATGTGCCTTCAAAATGAAGCAAGATTATGTACATTGTAACTAAAGATTTACAAAAAATCTCAAAATAAAATCACAATAAATCCATAGTAAACTTACAGTAGGAGTCTTCACCTGAAACTCCGAAACTCCGCGAAATGTAGATTCCTCTTCGAGGTCGTTGGCAAATATTGATCGACTCCTCCTGAGACACGGGATATACATCAAGGGCGTCACATGGACTACCCATGAATATGTACACTGTACAGATGATCACCTACGTCGAACCTGAGTTGCAGATGAAGGCGAGGACGAAGGCATGGGCACCCACTTAAATCACTCTAACCTTTAGGGTTTAGCTCTTGGTTCTCAAATCGGTTAAATCCGGCAACACATCCACAACATCAGGCGTGAGCACGACTCTCTGGTGCACTTCCCCTACAAAACTGCACTGCTTCGTTGTCGTATTCACCGCCGCCACTTCTTGTGCGAATGTGCACTCGGTCCCAGGTAACGCATCGAACACCACCTCTCCAACCTTGAACTTCACTGCACCACTTTCGTAAACCAAAAGCTTCCCCATCGCCCCTCCTTTCCCCAAATCCTCCAGTCTCGCCGACGACCTCGAGGGTTTCTTCTTCTCCTTCCCACTGGGATTCAAAGAGAGCGGCAATCCCTTCGGAAACTGGAAAAAGAACAGCGTATCCTCATCCTTGGACTCAGTTAAGCCAAGCTCTTCCGCAGCCTCAAGCCCGTCCTCATTCTCATCCTGGATCTCGTCCTCTTCCCCAAACTCCTCCTCATCCAAACGGCGAGTATCAGCACCAACAATAGGCTTCCGCAGCGGCAGCGTCACAGGAAAATACTTCTCCTGGTCGAAAACCTCGAGGGTACTGCGTTCCCCTTTCTTGGGTAGTACGCCAAGAACGGCCTCCTCGTGCATAAATTCCTGCTTCTCCACTACTCGACTCCCCCTTTCACTATCACGAACTCCTAGTGGACGCGAAATTTCACCGACACCCTTACCGACACCCCTGTTTTTGACTGTAGTCGAAGGGGAGGCATCCCCACTAAACCCAAAGGCGACCTTGGACGTGCGTTGGAAGGGGCGATCCTTCCCGTGGCGCCCATCGCTATTCTCCCCCTGCTGCTGCTGCTGCTGTTGCAAGAGACGCTGAAGTTCCTTGGGAATGGTCGTTCCGAGAGTGTGTTCCTCGAGGGGAAGCTCGCTCTTGAGGGAAGCGGAGGACAGCTTCTTCAAGCGCCGTGTGGGGAGCTTCGGCTCGAATTTCGTCTTCTTCACGCCGCCGTGAGTGTAGGCCTCGGTGGAAGACGCAGTCGTGGATTGTTGCAACTTCTTGCCCTTCTCGGCGTCCGCGGGGTCGACCATGGTGCAAGCTCCGTCTCTTGCAAGCTCTGCCAAACCCCAAGAAGCGTTTCTACCCTGTGAGGAAAATAATCTACAGTTAAGTTTACAGGTTCCAGAATCCAGAGAGGATTGTGAAGCTGCGGGAGAATAATATGTTGTCGAGAACTGAAAATATAGCGCGGCGGTGGTACCGGGATCCCGCAAAATGGGAGAGGCTTCTTCTCACAGCGATCGAGGCAGAGAACGTTGGAGTCGGAGACACACGGATACCGCGGGTGGCGATGCGAAATTGGTTCAGTCACATCAAGCCTGATGATTGGGTTCAGTGTTGGGGAAAATCCGGCAACTACTGTAGTTCAAAGTTAGCCAGTGCACTTGGAAAAAAATCCGGTTGCATTTGAAAAACCAGTGATAAGATCTATAAAATTCCAATGAGTAATAAATTGAAAAAACAAGGGAAGTTGGTACTTGAAAAATTGGTTCAATATGGGATTTTAATAGAAAATGGCTAATAAAGCTCAAAAAATACATTAGGAAAAAATTGAACCTACTAAGAGGTCGCATCATAAGGGGTAATGCAAAAACTTGGGTGGGAAAGAGCCTTCACAACTCACTAATTGGGTCAAGATTTGCAAGATGGGCTCAAATGTTTGTCATGATTACCCAACCCATCTCCATGATCTCTATTACTCAATCCCCCTGCACGATCTCATTTCCATTACCTAATCCATTTCCGCAATTTCTTGGCTTAGTCATAGAAGATGGCTAGCACACGCCTCTCACAAATTTTCACACGCCAAATGGTCACTATCAACTTTTATAGTAGTCCTATGTGGTGGTTGTAATGAGGATGTGGACGACCTCATGATCTTGAACACTAATTGGGTTTATACAAAAAATCAAACAAGCTCAACCTTTTAATGTATATCTTAGAGCATCACCAATTTTGGAAATGAATATTTGACTTCACATTTTGATAGCACACATTTGATTTGGATGACTTTGGTGGTGAAGAATGTTGAATGTGATCCAATGCAAAACCATGTAGAAGGCTTGTTTACACATCGTAAGTGGAAGGAAAGTGATGAAGTGATATCTTTCACTTGTGTTCATATTACTTTTTTTTAAAAGCTTGTGTAGGCTCTATTCACTTTATAATTTTGATTTTTTGCATAAAACCTTTAGGATGCTAATCATCTTAATTACACGTGAAGCTTGTTTTATGTTGGTCATTATAATCAATTATAAGATCTTTTTTAGCTTTAATGTTGAAGCCAGCAACTAATACATATATATTTTAAGGAGCATACCAAAAAGATTAACTAAATTTTCTTTGATTGTTTAGATTGATACCTACACAATAACATTAAGTCATTTAACTTCAAATAGTGAGATGAAAGTTGTGAAGAGTTCTATTTTGCATACAATGAAGGTAGAAAAATCATGTGTAGTCATTTTGTGAACTCAATTTCAAATTTTTCAAGTAAAAACAAAAAACATAGTATATATATACATCATAGTACTACCAAAACTACAATGACCTTTGTAATATCACATTTTCAAACAATGTGATATTACAAAATATAATAGCTGTTAGTGATATTAAAGAAGATCAATAGAGTGACATTAGAGAGGTAGCATTTTGATGGCTTCTTGGCTTTACACTTCATTGAACTTCCACAATTTTATGATTTTGTAAGTTTTGAACTATTATGATTTCAATATTCTATTGTTATTACCAAATGATTTGAATTTTTTTGTTGAATTGAAGCAATATTGGACTCTACAATAATTTGTATATCCATAAAGTCTTTGAAATTTGCAAATTTGTCATTTCAATTCTTTGATTTTGGTCACCATTGTTATGATGGAAGATTTTTATCAAGTGGTGGTGTTCAAATATTCAATTGAGCTCAACAATGCCTTCAAGGTACACAATTTTCTTTACATTTATTTTGAGCAAATTTGACTTCAAGTATAGATTGGTGATTTAACTCCTAAAGGACTGTTGTCCCTTCCGGGGACAAATGAGATTTCAGGCAGGTACCTATGGGCTGAATTCTTGTCCTAATTTTTTGAAACTTTTTTTGAAGATAGAAAAAATTGATAAGCTTTGTGCGAATATAATTGTTTATTCAATCAGTGCTTGAGAACAAAAGTTACGCCCAAATAAGCTCAAAACAAGAGAGAAGGGGCAGCAAAAAAAGTTTACAAAAATTGGAATTTTTTTTTGAGTTCTTTTTTCCAATAGATTATATTTTTGTCTACATGTAAAGCTTTGATTCATTCCATTTGGATTTGCTATGAGAAAGTTATAGACAATCTTATATTTCGGGCAATTAGAACATCTTCTTGAAAAAATAACTTGTAGGGTTCATTTCTGAATGCATTTTTTAATAGTTTTTCCAAAAAAAAAGTTCTACATGGTTTAGTTTTTTTTCTAGAAAAATCTCACCATTAGAAATAGTGCAATTTAATTTCATATAAAAGATGTTAACTCCTAACTGCTTGAGCAACCAAATATGGTCGCTCCAAAATTTCAGGCTCGTTTGGGCATGGGCAGTTAAATTCCTTTGACTGGTTCATATTTGTTTACATGCTGTATTGAAGGTTAACTATTGGAAAATTTTATTTTTCACTAAAAAAGGAAAATAATTGATTTTTGAGAGGTCCTCAAAAATATATATGTATCATTAGTGGAATGGTAAAGCTTGCCAATTTTACTTGATTTCCCAGCTTTGACCAAAGCTTGCCAATCTCACTTGATTTGAGATCTAAAAAGTTGTACTTATCTATTTTCTTTGAAAATGGTCCTAGTGGAAAGGATTAAGTGTTTTCATAATTTTCACCATTGAAAATTTAAACATGCAAGTGTTGATTTGGAGTTACAGTAGAACTCGGGGGGTGCACTTAGTGTATCTAATCCAAACAACGTGCGAACAAAACTTTGTACCCCCTATATTATATCCTAAAATTTAAATAAATGAAAACAAAAAAAATATGAATATATTCTCCTAATTTGAAAGTTTATGTTTTGAATTATTGATATTTTTATTTGCTAATGATAATTAGTTACAAATTTTTGAAGTAAATAGATACACTGCAGAACTGAAAAATAACTTTCACACCCCTATATTATATCCTCAAAAATTGTCTAAAAAATGAACAAAAAAATCCTAAAAATAATTCTCTATTGAAAGCTCATTTTGAGTTGAATATTGATGCAATAGTCATCTAAATGTGTTCTCTATAAATATTTGAGTTGAAAAATATGCCATTTTAGGTTCATTTTCAACCTCTTCTAGAAATCATTCTATATTTCATTTGAATTGGAAATTTTGGCAATAGAAACCTATAGTCATTACCAAACAATGCTCAAAATTTTAGGTTGAAATTATAGTTTATTAGAAACCACTTGTTCGCACGTGGTTTGTAGTAATAGAACCAAGTGCCCTTCCCGAGCAGTAGAACCTCTCTTAGTGCATAGTCTGGGGATTATGCACTAAGAGAGGTTTATGCAATTGGAGAGGTTTTGTACAAAACTCTGCCTAACATGGCCTCTCACTATAGGGCCTCCAACTATTGTTTACAAATTAATGCTTCAAAGTATAACCTCTCTTACTGTATATTTTGCACTAAGAGAGTATGCACTAAGAGAGGTTCTATTGTATTTACAATTTCTATTTATCAAATGAAAATTGTCTTTCAACAACTACAAGGTGGGTTGTGTAATGAGTTTTTCTTTTTTTTTGAAACCCAGAGTTTATTCCAAGAAGACCAAGGACAAACGGCGGACAATCGAGGGCAGAGCCCTGGAGGATTGTGTAATGAGTTTGATAGCTATTCATTTGAACTTAAGTTTTTTAGAAGTGCATTCTAATGTGCTAACGGAATTTCAAATTTTTCATGTCACATTCAACTCCAAAAAACTCTTATATGCAAATTTCTCAAACATTGTGGGGAGGGGCAACATATTAAAAATAGGATATTTAAATTTCTCTTGTTATAATCTCACAACTCCTATGCAATTTTACACTCAAAATTGGTAAGCACACTAATAAGCAAGCTCTCTAAATATCTATACAATTCGATTTTGAAAAACAAACAATTTGCTTAACCCCTAAAGGACAAACATGCGTTTTCTGTCTGTATAGAATTTTTAGGCAGGTACGTACAACTAGAGATTTCTATATTTTTGGTTGAAATTTTAATAGAAGGTGGGGGTGAGGAATATCTTTCAGATGCACCAAATTTTATGACATTTGAAAATACGATTCAATAGTTATGGCCTAATATGTTACCTTTTTTTGTAACTGGGCAATCCGGGCAAATAAAAAAAAATCACTTTTTTCCAAAACAAAAACTTGAAATTAGTTTTCTAGAGTTATATATAGGTAAAAAGCTTTGAATCATCCCATTTTGATCAATGAGTCAAAAGTTATGAAGCTTTTAAGTTTTGAAGTCCTTTATCTTACTCAATATTTCAGTATTTTTTGAAAAAAACAAAATCTTAGGATGTAGATTATTTACTACAACATTTCCACCATTGGGATTAGCATTTTTTAATTCTACAAATAAATTCTTGACAATTTTATATTTTGAATCATTCTCTACTACTATCTACTTACTATTTTTTTCCTGTATGTTGTACAATTCCAAATGAAGTGAAAATTTGCAAGCATGTAGCCAACTTGTCTAGGAAAAAGAATCCAAAGAAGAACCATCATTTTGGACATTTTTTCATCGAAAAGTGAGCTTGTGAAGTGCTGCTGCCCTATTTTTCGCCCAAAAAAGTGGTTTTAGTGAATTTGAATGCTTATATCTTGAATGCAATCCGTGCGGTGGAAATTTCTGAAATTTTTAATATGTGTTCTCAAGTCACCATACTACAAGATCCTACGATTACATGTGTCAAGAAAAGTCTTTTTTCAAAAATTGGATACTTGTACTAAAAATGGCAATTTTTGAACGTTTTTGGTGGAAACATAGTCATGGAACTTTAGGGGTTAATTGGAGATAATTATAAACTCATGCTCTTTTTCCAAAGGAAAAATACACATAGAAAGGCTTAGGCACTTAGGGGTTAATATTTTAGATTTTCCTTCTATCTTGTACCTACTTCTACTTAACAATTTTTTTAATAATGAAAATTGAGTGTTTTTTAATCTTTTCTTTTTTTGCTAGACTCTAGTTGAATTCTCCACTATAAAGATTTAAGACATAAGGTATTTGTAGTGCAAAATTTAAAGTTAAAAATTTTCAAAGTCAAAAAATTTAGTCCCACAATGTGCTGAAAAACTTGTTTTTTTCACTTTAAATGTAGATATCTTGCAATCTATGCGGTCAAAAAGTTTGAAATTTTTTCTACACATTTTCATACTAGTAAGGGTATTAAGATCCTATGGTTAGATGTGCAAAAAAAACTATTTTCAAAGTTTATTAACTTTTTGCTATAGAAATGGCAATTTTGAGTGTGTTCTTTTGCAGAACATAGGCCTTGGGCCTTTACAAGTTAAAGATTGAGCTTTATTTGAGCAGTTTGAGCTTTATTTGAACAATTTGAATGTCATTTGAGCTACAAACTAATTTAATTTCAATAGTTTGACCTAGTTAAAGCTTGATTTCAATAATTTGACCTAATTTGAGTAATTTGAGTTTCATATGATCTAATCTGAGCAATTTGAGCTTTATTTGATCTAATTTGAGCAATTTAAAACTTTTTATATTAAGGTTTTAATAATTTTTATTTGAAGTTTTATTGAGATTATTACTTTGCATTCTAATATATGAAAATTTTATGAAAATATAATATGGTGAATGCGTAGCATAGCTAGTGCCAACTGCTAGTGTTAAATTAAATACATATGTCATTGAAGGTTTATTGAAAAGAGAAGAAAATGAAAAAAAAATTTAAATTTGTCCAAAATAAGAATTTGGAAATGGTTCCTATTATAATTACCTCCAAATTAAGGACCTCTTTGTAGTGACAAACTAAACCATTAATAGTGAAATAGAGAGCCTATCAAATATATTTGAAGTTCATTGTCAGCTAGTTTGACTTTTGCAAAATTAGGCAGGACATCATAATCAGAGTACAACAGGGCAACAAACTACAGTATGTGTACTTGACAATTGAAATAAATTAACCCCTAAAGGACCAAATATTCAAATAGTGTTTTTTGGCAATATAGCAATTTTGAGCAGTTCATTATAAATAGAAATTTTAACTTTTTTTTCTTTAAAAATTTCACACAATGTGTGCCCAAGGAGTATCTTTAAGGCCCAACAATTTTCAAAACTTTTGATTACATGATTAAACAATTATTGGATGATATGTCATTTTCAATAATTGGCAAGCAACTCAAAAAATTTCTAAAAAATCTCTTCAAAAAAGAATCAAAATTATAATTGTTCTTTTAGATTTATATAGACGGGTAAAGCTTTGAATTATTCCATTTTGATTTATGAGATGAAAATTATGAGGTGTATAAGTTTGCGGGTAGTTATGGATTTCCTATTCTAAAATAAACTTTGAAGTCCTTTATCTAATTCAATTTTTAATATTTAAAAAGCAATAAAAGCATAGGATGTGTATTGTTTGTTACAACATTACAATCGTTTAAACTGACATTTTCAATTCCATAATTAAATTCTTAACAATTTAGTGTTTTAAATCATTCTTTACTTCTTTCTATAGCCTAATATTTCCTACATGTTTGTAGAATTCCAAATGATCTGAAAATTTTCAAGGATGTATCCGCCTTGCTTTGAAGAATGAATCCAAGGAGTAACTACCATTTTGGACATTTTTTCATTTAAATGTGACCTTGTGAAGTGCAGCTACCTAGTTTTTGTAAGGCCCCCCAAAGGATTTTTGTTAATTCAAATGCTAATATCTTGCAATCTACAAGGTGAAAGATTTGAAATTTTTTCTAAATATTCTCAAACAAGCTTACTACAAGATCATATGGTTTCATATGTCCAAAAATGTTTTTTTTTCTAAAATTTGGTACTTACACTAGAAATGGCAATTTTGGAGCGTTTCAAGTGAAAATATAGTCTCCGACCTTGAAGTGTTAAGTCCAAGTAAGCCAAGTTAAGTGGCTTTAGAAGCTTGTTGCCAAAGGCAACTAGCTTCAATAGCTACTTATTTAATTTTATAAGTTAGAAGATGAGAAGAAAGCTTTTTATGCAAGTGGGATAATAGTAGTTAAAACAATCCATGTGGAATATGTAAATTAGGATTAATAGAAGCTCAACCGCTCATAGTTAAGTAGGAATTGTGTTCAAATTTAAACCTCATATAGGCATAGTCAAACAATGGTTTTCAAAAGACTTTGAACTAAGCTAATGTGGGAAATCAAACTAATATTTACCTCCAAAAATCCATTTGAAATTTTGAGACTCCAAGTAAAAGTTATGGACTAATTTCAAAGAGGGGTTGGAAGGGACATTTTTTTAAACATTTTCAAACATGTTCCTTTAGATTTTTGGAGATAAAATGAAAATTGATTCCACACATTGATTTAGCTCAAAGGTTTTTGAAAATAAGTTATTCTACTATGCCAAAATGAGGTTTGAAATTCAACTTTGAACACAATTCTTGCATTTGACAATGTATGGTCTATCTTCAAATTATCCCATAGCTTTTGAAGATTCATGATAGAAAATTGACTTTTCTATAAAACCAACCTCTTCAACCTTCATTTCCACCAAAAGTCAATGAAGTAAGTTTTTTTCAAATGTTGCCATCAAAAGAAGTATCCAATAATGAAGGTTAAGGTCCATCAAAGTACCTTAACCTTGATTATTGAATACCTTGTACTCAGATTTTGAGCCATTGACAAGTATTCAACATCGCAACATGAGATGAGCAGGAATAGGAAGAAATCTAATCTTTAAGTAAAAAGTTGTAATTTGTAGGGTCCTTGGAGGGTTGTGGAGCGGACCTCTAGAGACCTCAATTTTTTTACAAATAATTCTTAGTTTCTTGTTAAAGTTAGTAGTGATTTTAATTTTTCTTTCATGAACTTTCCACTTTATAAATTCTTAAAAGATAAATAGCAAAGTTTTCTTGGTTACGTTCTTTTTTGTGTATTTTGAATTCCTTTTCCAGATGATGGCAAAAATGTACTTACTAACAATCTATGGAATGTATGTGTATTTTCTAAAAATGTTGAAAGATAATAATTCATCTTTGGAAAGGATTAGAAAAAAATTACTTTTTGAGGTTCAAGCACATTAGGTTCACAATGAGTGGGATTTTTCACTCCAAAATCTTGGGAGGACTTATTTGAACAAGTTAACAAAAGGATTCTATAGTTGAATTGTGAAAAATAAATTAAAATGAAGATTTTAGCCTTGCTTTGGATACTAGGTCTTTGAAGTAGTTTTGGACCACAATACCTCTAAAGGTCCAAGGCCTTTTTTGAGCTTTTAGAAATTTGCTCTAAATTGAATAAAAAATCACTATTTTGATATATTGTATCTATATTTTATATTTTTAACCATACTAATTCAAACTAGACATGCTAGAGATCACATAGGAAAAATAAACAAAACTTACAAAATCACTTACGGGTTGAAAGATTATAATGTTTGATAATGGGTGTTAAAAAATGTGAAAAAGATTTGAAGTCTTTCAATCTTCTTTTCACATGTCAAATCTAAAAAATAGGCCACCAAAAAAATATGAGGTTAAAGGACATAACATGCATAACCCCAATCAATTTATGGCTTCTCAAAATCTCTTCTACAATTTTCTTAAATGAATTCTAATGTGAATTTTTCTCCTAAATCTAGTGTATTCACTGTGAGGTTTATTTCCAAGAGCCTTCAACACTATACAAAGTCAAGATAGCAAGGGACATTCTTGCACAAAATCTTGAATAGAAAAATCATAATCAATCATTTTCTAGGGGGTCACCCCTTATACATTTAGATATCACGTGCAATACTAGGATATTTAATTGGAGGATATATTTATGTATTTACAAGTATGTTTTTGGTTCTTATTTTTTAAATAAAAAGCTATTGGTGTGTATTTTTCAACACCCTATTTTTTTTGTAAATGGTTAAAGAGAGTAATTTTTGGCACCCTATTTTTATTTAACATTGTAGAGTTACAAAATACCAAGAAGAATAAGATGGCATTGCAAAACTAAGTATATGAGTAACAAGCATGGCATAGCATTCAAATTGCTATTGGATAGATTATGTAATAGAAATTACATACCATTGAACGGGCCATTGAAAACACAACCAATGAGTGAAGAATACCATTGACAACAATATCTACTCTAGAATACAAAACCAATGAATCGCGACATAAATTCTATAGTAGTATGATTCCAAGGAAGAAGACCACATCTGAATACCCGATAGCAAATATACAAAAATGTCTCGATTAGAATTTCAATAGTTAAAATTAGAATTGAAATTTGAATAGTTCATATTTCAATAGTTCAATTTGAATAGTTCATATTTCAATAGTTCAATTTGAATAGTTCAATTTGAATACGGAACTATTCAAATTTGAAAAATACAAAATTTAGAATTTAAATAGCTAAAAACTTAGAAGTCAAATGTTGAAGAAATTGGACCAAAATCGTTTACAACTTTTCAATCAGATATTCTATAACTCAAAATTTGTATTATTCAAAATTTTGAACTATTTTGATTCAAAACTTAAAATTCTAATCAAATTCAAAATTCAAATGTGAATATTCTAAAAGTGCTCTTAGAAAAGTCATAATATAAAATAAAGTTACCAAAATTTATTAGACTTGTTGTATTAGATTTTAAAATGTAAATATGAATTTAATCAAAATTTTAAGATATAGTTTTGATTAAATTAAATGCCATCGGAAATTGAATTAAAATTGAATTAAAATTTTTACTCTAACTAAATTCGAATTGAGTAAAATTTGAATTAGATTTTGAAAATGATTAGAATCCAAAATCTGATTCAAATAATTTGATTGCAATTCAACCTCTACATTCAAATTTTGAAGAAAATTCTAAGAAGATTCCTAAGAATTTCCAAAAATTCCAAAAAATTCTAAAAAGATTTCAATGATTCTAAAAAGATTCTTAAAGGTTTTGAAGATTCCAAAAGAAAATCTTTAAGAAAATAAAATTCACAATGCACACTATTAACTTCTAAAAGCCCATTGTCCCTTTGAGTGACAAATGGGATTTCAGGTAGGTACCTACAAGCTGCATTTTTGTCGAGATTTTTTGAAACTTTTTTTGAAGATAGAAAAATTGCTAATCTTGGTGGAAGTATAATTTTTTTTTTCAATTGGTGCCCGGAAAAAAAAGTTATGCACATATTAGCTCAAAATAGGGGACGGAGGGCAACATTTTTTTTTTTTTTTTTTTTTTTAATTTTTTTAAAATTTTTTTTTCTTATAGATTATAATTATGTCTATCTGGAAAGATTTGATTTGTTTCATTTGGATTTTTAAAAAGAAATTTTTGGACAATCTTGTTTTTCGGACACTTAGAGCATCTTTCTGAAAAAAATAACTTGTAGGATCCATTTTTGAATGAAATTTGAACAATTTTTCAAAAAAAAAGTTCCACAAGGTTTATTTTTTTTGCTAAAACAATCTCACCATTGGGATTAGTGCTTTTTAACTCTATATAAAAGCTACTAATATTTTAGATTTTCCTTCTATTTCATATCTATTTCTGTTTACCAATTTTTTTAGTAATGAAAATTAAGTTTTTTTGGATTTTTTTTTCTCTATATTTTCAACTCAATTTTCTACTATAAATACTTAAAGCTCAAAACTCTGTAGTGCTAAAAACTTAAGTTAAAAATGTTCAAAGTCATAAAATATAGTCGCACAATGTGCTGAAAAACTTGTTTTTTCCACATTAAACATAGATATCTTACGATTTGTGCGGTTAAAAATTCTGAAATTTTTTCCACACATTCTCATACTAGTTATGTGTAAGATCCTATTGTTAGATGTGCAAAAAAATCATTTTTCAATTTTTTCATTCTTTGCTGTAAAAATGGCAAATTTGAGTGTTTTTTGGCAGAAAAAAGGCCTTAAGCCTTTAGGGGTTAAAATGACATTTGTACAATAACTTATGAAAAATTTCAATTCATACCCGTTAATGCCCGAAACAAGTAATAGTTGTTGACTTTTTGTCAAATTAGTCACTACTTCCTAGTAGTGATGTCTTTAAAGAATCTTATGTATTAATTTTGTGTGAAAATAATTACAATTTGTCAAGAATTTTTGTAATGATTATATAAAGTCAACATTCTTAAACCAATTAAAATTCATTTTGCACCAAGATTACATTTTCTTATTTGTCCATGATTTGTTAAAAATCTCAAATTTATTTTCTTTCAATGCACCAACACACAAAAGTGGTCATATCTTCCATACCATTATCTTTAAATGACTAGTTCCATTGTTAAGTGGCCAAATATCATTTCAATTTCTCAAGATAATTGTTTTTCTTAAATCTAAAATATTCTTGGCAATGATCTTCATATCAAATTACTACTAAAAAAAATTAAGCCTATATGAAATGATAAATTTTGATATTAATTCAATATGCAATAAAATATTATTTTCTAGAGATGTTTTTGTTTTTTAATTTCTAAAATTAACTTGATGAAAAAAGTTAAATTATTGTGATTTTTATAAGTATAGAATGATAAAATTATATCAATTAATATATATTTCAATAATATATATTCTAAATAAAATATAGATTAAACTGAGAAATAATTCAATTTTATGATTGAAATTCAAAAACCAATTTTATAAAAAGAAATATAATTAAAAAGATATAGTATTCATTTTGAGTAACTTGAAATTTAATACATATAGCTTGCAAAGCAACGGTGCTAGTATGTAGGGGAAGGCACTTGATTCTACTACTACAAACCACGTGTAAACAAGTGGTTTCTAATAAACTATAATTTCAACCTAAAATTTTGAGCATTGTTTGGTAATGACTATAGGTTTCTATTGCCAAAATTTCCAACTCAAATGAAATATAGAATGATTTCTAGAAGAGGTTGAAAATGAACCTAAAATGGCTTATTTTTCAACTCAAACATTTATGGAGAACACATTTAGATGACCGTTGCATCAATATTCAATTCAAAATGAGCTTTCAATAGAGAATTATTTTTAGGAATTTTTTGTTCATTTTTTAGACAATTTTTTAGGATATAATATAGGGGTGTGAAAGTTATTTTTCAATTCTGCAGTGTATCTATTTACTTCAAAAATTTGTAACTAATTATCATTAGCAAATATAAATATCAATAATTCAAAACATAAACTTTCAAATTAAGAAAATATATTCATATTTTTTTTGTTTTCATTTATTTAAATTTTAGGATATAATATAGGGGGTACAAAGTTTTGGTCGCATGTAGTTTGGATTAGATACACTAAGTGCACCCCTTGTGTAGTATGTGAGTATGTGAGCACAAGAATGCGAGCTTGTGAGCATTGTGCCTAGAATATAGGTACCTATAATATAGATACCCTACACTATAGAAGGTGCATGTATCATAAAGAACTATAATACTACTAAAATCACAACGACCTCTATAATATCACAATTCAATTTTGAATAATATTATAGAAATTCGATGGCTTTTGTAATAGCCATATGATACCTTCTACTATATATTATGTATTCTTTTCGTGAAATATTTGAAAATCAAATGGATACTTCTAAAAAAATTTCAAAGAAACTTTTCAGACAACAAAACTATAGATAAATTCCATGTCTTTTAAAAATGTTATATTAAAGAATAAGGAAGCACCAACCGCTAGCGTTGCTCTATATATTCAAATGTGAAGATTCTACTTACATTGTTCACTTGATTAATTTATTCTTATTGCAATGTTTTCATCATTGCAAAAGTTATTTTGTAGAAATTATGATATAAAGATTTTCCTTAATTACTTTTATATTGCACTATATAAATTTTTTCAAAGAATATTGTATGAGGATGTCAATATTTTCATTTAAAGATTATACATACTTTGTTTGTCTACATTCTATCACATGAAAAATTGATGAAAGTACTATATTTAATGCGTAGCAAAGCAAACGCCAATCGCTAGTATATACTCTATAATCATAGATGGTTTCTATAGTATATACAACTATAACATAGGTTGGTGTAGTATTTTAGGCTCATGGGCTCACACTCCTATACTCACATAATAGCAATTCTTGCTTGCAAAGTTGCAATTGCAATAGTTCATTGATCGTTATAGAAATTATGAAATGACAAATGAAATGACAAATTAACGGTCATTGTTCATTTTTATTTTTTGCATTCCTTTGAATAGTGCCCAATTGAAGATGATATAGCTATATGAGACGGAATAGAAGACCACAAGTGGTCACTCTTTGGTATATACTAATCCCTACAAAATGAGGACCTCACTCTCAACAATTAATTGACCATTAGTCATTAGAAGAAAACTACATTTTACTTGTCAACTCTGCCTTTTACTTGACAGAAATTGCATTTTATTCAACAAAAAAGTATGGAATCGGTTTTGTTGAGTCCTCCCTTCATAACGCAAAATTTTGCATTCTAAAGTTTCAACACGGAATTTGACAGGTAAAACATAGAATTTTGTGTTACAAAGGGAGAACACAACAAAACCAATTCCATACTTTTTTGTTGTTAACAACATAATTTCTATCAAGTAAAACGCAATTTTTTTTCTAGTGGATGTTCCTTCAAAATGCCAAAATTCTACTTTTCAATTTTCCAAAACTACAATTTGACAAGGGCTTTGAAATTCAAAGTTTCTAAAATGCTAGGAGTGCACCAATTTCTATTTCTAGTGCAATTTTTTTTTTAAATGTCATTTGTAGTCTTAGTTCGGAACATTTTGGACAACAAAAAGATCATTTTGGGACAAAGATAGTATATAATTAGCTTTTGAAGAATACAATTTCTATAAAAATCAATACTATAGGAAAAAGTTACGTCTTCCTAATAATAAATCACTCAAACCTAGTAAAAAAAACTAAAAATTAAAATAAATATTTTAAATTTTTTTCCTTGTAGATTATATTTATATTATCATAGAAAGGTTTTATTCAATCCATTTGGATTGGTGGTGTAAAAGTAATAAAGAGCTTTGTTTTACGAGTAGTCGATAAAGTAGTACCAAATGTGAAATGTCTTTTTAAGAATTTGTTGCAAGAAACACTTGCTATTTTTGTCTCAAAACTACTTATTTCAATGAGCACTATGACTTTTGAAATTATTATTTTTTAAATAAAAGAAAATATGGATAATTTATAAATTAAGCATTCAAAATAATAAATGTATAAAAATATAAGCCCAAAAAATTTAATCTCTAAGATTTGTGTAAAGAAAAAGAACGATGGAAAATGCCAAAAAAAATAGATATTTGATGATTGTTTGATTTTTAAAAAATTGTACAAAAAAAATACATTTTCTTAACAAAGATGCTCTACTTCTACATTTGCATCTTTGGGAAAAAAATGTGTTTTCAAAATGCAATTGCGCAAAGATAGTGCATTTTGAGCACATGTAGAAGATGGACACTTTGTTGTTTTACAAAATCTTTTAGTGGTTTGGCATAAATTTCCTAATTTAGACCTTCAAATTTGCATATATGGGTCAAAAATAGTATTAAACTTCCAAAAATAATAAAAGTAGACATCCAATCAAGGAGTGTTGAAAAAGAATAAAATAATTTGAACAATTTAAGAATTTTTTTTTCAATATTTACAACTTCTGTATGTACCTTAATTTCAAATTTCATACAAAATTGAAATATAATGCAAAAGTTATGATCCCCCCTTCCTCGCCTATTTGAGGCCAACAAGCCAAGAGGACAAAAAAAGACAAGCATTTCTTGCAATCTACTTTAATAAATAAGAAATAGTAGTGTATATACAAAAGAACCTCCTAAAGTCAATCTTCTCAAAGCCGATAAGCCTCTATAAACAAATAGGGCTAGGTGGTTCAGACTTTGGGAATAAAATAATTTGTAGCACTAATTAGAGCTTGCCAAGGAATTGTGGTGGCCCTCGACCTTGTCAAAAAAGGTGAATTATTCTCTTGAACAAGCTCCTTTTCCTAAAAATGTGGCACATGTCTCTTTGCGGCAACTTCCTGTATAGTGCAACCCCTCTCTATAGCGATTAACTTATCTAAAGCAATCTTGTTAGGTGGTCTCGGACTGATCAAGTTAAAGAGGTTCTACTGTAGTAGGATTTGTTAATATATTCAATTTTCACAATTTTCTAAACAATAAGTTTTGTGGGCTATGTAATACTTGGTATAATAATTCACTATTATAATTGGCCGCATCATATGTCAATTCAATTTTAGAACTATTAAAAATTTCATATCTGTCTCTATCTTCATCCTTCTTCTAAGTTTTACAGAACAATAAATTAAAGAATGAATACTTGTATGATGGTATCAATTTTAATTTAATTTAAATCTTTTTTCTCCTACAATTTCAAATCAATTTACCACCTTGAAGATGTAAACATAAAAAATCTATACTAGTGCAAAAATTTAAACTAGGAACATCCAGGTTTTATTGCAAATTTGCAACTCTATACCAACATCCTACTATATGTAATACAATCATGCAAAAACATATTTTTCCTTGTAGCTTTTTGCATTAAATTTGGTAGTTTTGGAGTGCTTTTTTGATGAAACTATCTCAAACTTCTAGTAGTTAACTCCTCAAGGCATTCGAGAAAATATTAGCCTTTTGGAGGGTTTGCTCTAGATTGACATACCAATTGCCAAGCTATTTCCAAGCTTGGCCTATCAATCTGAAAAAGTCCCCCGGTGAGCAGTCAGCCAAGCTGGCTGCTTGCTGAAACATTTAGATTTTATAATTTTATTTTTATTTTTATTTTTTTAACTTGTAAAACCCGGTTCTTGCGCCACTGTTACTACAATTTTTGCTGCATGCAAATAGGGGGAAAATGAACTTTTCAACCCCAAAAAACCAAACTCCAAGGTACTTTGGAAGGCTGTGGAGCAGCCCTCTGGAGGCTTGAAATTTTCTCTAATGGACTAAGAGGGTAGAATGTGTCCTCTTTAAATTTTCAATGGCAAATTCTTGGTAGGAGAAAACAAATTTCAACATTTTGTAGAGTAGGGTCTTGTAGAGTAGTAGGTTGACATACTTGTTGCATTTTTGTATTTTCAAAATTTCAATGTGATTTCACCAGATTGGAAGGATGTCTGGCACAAAACCCACTTCCAAAAAGAAGCAACATTCATGGGGTCTATGTACCATAATGCCGTCACAGTCCATTCTTAGTGAGCTCGTATTAATCTTGGTATCAACATCAAATGCAACTATTGTGCAAAGGATATGGATGACATACATTTTATGAATGCCCAAGAGCCCAAGTGATATGGGAGTATGCGCAATCCATCATCCATCACATGTGTGGCACTCAACCAGTGTTGGTACCACATTAACGGTTTAGCCCGACCCAGTGCATCTTCGGTTCAACGCTCCCCCAAAGGTTCCACAGCATCAAAGTCATTTGGTCCCTCCTTTGAGGTTCATCCTTGTGGTTGATTTGGATCGCTCACAACAACAAGGTATTCTCACAAACACAATGGCCTCCAGATTTCCTTCAACAAACCCTTTGGAATGCGTTACTTGACTCCGAACGGGCGGTATTCCTTAAAGCTCATAGTAATGCCTAGTTTCGACCTCTCCAATTGGAGTCCATTTGGCTCAAGTTTGACTTAGTTTGGGTTCACTCTCCTATTCTTGCCACTCGTGTTGGCAATCAGATTAGTTGGTGCAAGGAAGGCCTCCTTCCTTGTCTTTTTGGTTAGGGTTTGTTTTTTGCTCTTTGTGCTCGTTCTCTCTTCATTGTCCACCCTTCTGGCTTGGCCGTTTTGTACTTGGTGGTTTTTTTTAATGCTATGGATTTTCCATTTGTTCAAAAACCTAAATAAAAAAAATAAAAAATAAAAAAATTTCAATGTGAGAAGTGTTGAAAATGTAGTCTTATACAAGGGAGGGGAGGTAGGCATAATTTGAATAGGGTGTAAACAAAAGGAATGGTGGAATGTTCTTGAACACATTCCAAAAAATATACTGATAATTGGTACACTTTTAGCTATTCTTCAAGGGACTTTAAAAATAGTTAATTATATATTGCGTAGAAGTTTACAAAATGAGCCTCTTCCTACTTGCTTTTTGAAACATGTAAAAAATTATTTTAGCATTTGTTTTGGTGAATGATCATCTCCATAAAGTTTTTACAAATGGCCAGTTTTTATTTTCTTTCTTTGTTTATTTTCCTATTTACTACTAATTAAAACACCAAAGTAAATGTTCTCTTGAGATTTGGCACTTTTCTAGTTTTTGTGCTTAGAAAAACTTTCTACAGTTTTCTTTTGGTGGATACCTTTAGCTTGTAGGTGTATACATTATCTATAATTTAAAAAAAAAATTTAAATTATTTTTCTAAATCAAAAGTATTCTAGAAAAAAATAGTCATGAATGGTTATTGTAAACACAACAAAATTGGCAAGTGTTTCTTGCAACCACCCACATCCATTTTGTAACACTTGTTCTAAAATATAAATCTATACTGGGTGAATGCAAGAAACACCTATACTATTTGTTGCATTTTCACAATACTCATGCTTTTTTTTTCTAGAGTACTTTAAAATTAGAAAAATAATTTTTAATTTAAAAAAAATATAGCCAATGTATATACCTTTCAAATGAAGAAACTTAGGGAAGGAAAACCATAGAGAAATTTTCTAAATGGGAGAACTAGAAAAGTACCAAATCTCAAGAAAATAGATATTTGATGCTTTAATTAGTTAAAAATAGGAAATAAATAATATAAATAAAATAAAAATAGGTAATTTATAATAACTCTATGGAGATGGTCATTCACTAAAAAGACTATCAAAATAATATTTCATGTATTCTAAAATGTAAGAAGAAAGAAGCTCTATTCATAGACCTCCGGGTCGTTGCAAGAATGACCTTCCTTTTTTGTTCCACTTTGGCCGTTTTCAGCCATTATTTTGGGAGTAATACAAAAATAGAAAAAAAAATTTAAAAAAATTTAAAAAAATATGAAAAATGTATACACCTATAAAAAAAAAAGATATCCTATGAAGGAAAAAAAAAAAAAAAATTCTAAATAGGAGAACTAGAAAAGTGCAAAATCATAAAAAAATACATATTTTAATATTTTAATTTGTTAAAAATAGGAAAAATAATTTAACAAAAAACTGAAAAATGATCCTAAAACCATCTTCAATGTTCAGAATTGCATGCGCAAGGGAGCCCTTTTTGCATGGACGTAGATGATATAAAATAAAATATTTTTTAATGCCCCTTGGTAGAAATATGAGTTCCTACTATGGGAATAGACCATAGAAATTTCTTCTCCAAATCATTAAATTTGGAGACTCCTTACATAGTAAAAACCTTAAAACTCAAAATGTGACAAAATCGTTTAAATGCTTTTTAAATATAAAATGATTTTTGTAAATTTCTAAAAAATATGAAATATGATTAAATTCATAAAAAGAATCTTCACTAAAAATTTCAAGTTTTTATGAGTCATGCTTCTAAAGTTATTGCAAAATGAAGCTTTGGCACTGCATTTGTGACATGGTTGTCATATCAGACAGAATTTTACTGTTCACGGACGAATTGGACGAATCTGCGTTGATTGGCTGCAAACTTTGGAGGCCAATAATTTTTGGAAAAATTGTCTAAATTGGGCATGTGGTATGTTTTTCGGCATCTATAGTTTTTGTAGATGCCGAAAAACATATCACATGCCCAATTTAGACAATTTTTCCAAAAGTTATTGGCCTCCAAAGTTTGCAGCCAATCAACGCAGATTCGTCCGATTCGTCCATGAACAGTAAAATTCTGTCCAATATGACAACCATGATTTGTGACAATGTTTTAGTACCGGTCTTTCATGCAATCACCCTTCCACACAATATAAATTAACTATTTACATAGCTTCTTTACATAGCTACAAGTCTATTAGAAGACCATTTCATCCAAATTTTAGTTCCAAATTTGATTTTTTGGGTACTAAATAGTAATAAAAACCTCCAGTTTGGAATTTGTGATATAAAATTGGGGGCTGTTTTTATAGTAAAACATTTTTGAAAATTGCAAAGAAATTAGGCAAGGTGAACAATGGTCATGAGCACCTTTCCTATAAATTTTAAGTCATTTGGATCCAATATACAAAAGTTATGTCTAAATTATCATGTCAGCATGTAGGGTGTGATGCAAATAGTACAACTGTTTCTTGCATTCACCCTATTTGTCTTAGATTTTAGACCTTTATGTACATATAAGTTACAATTTTTGGCTTTGGAATTTTGCCGCTTTAAATAAATTGATGTTAATGACTTTGGATACTTCTCACTTTAGTTTGTTAGTCTAATTCAACTTGTTTCAAAATCAAATAATTTTCTTGAATTGACAAAATATTACAACTTTCAACTTTGGCAAACACTTTGAGTTTTCTTTAAATTAACTCTCATTTCAATGAAAAACTCTCATTTTAGTGAATATGGCGTTAACAGTGTCAAGGATTTATTCACGTTCCGGCCAGTACAAAATTTTGCAACACGTGCTTCTCTGTAACCCACTCTAAAACAGTAAACCTCAATTTTAAATGTTCAAATTGGCGGTATACATTCCAATACCACGGCTCGTTCCAGGTTTCAGGATGCGCACCCAGGAGTATAAATCCATAACTGTCTGACCCTAGTGTGAGGCCTGAGGATATATGTCACAATTTTCAGCTCCAGAATCGTGTTCAAAGTAACGAAATTGACAATACTAGCTACGGGACTGGACGCCTTTGCAACGAAGATTAACACTTTGTCATTATTGACAGAGGCCAGAGGGACTAATTGATTGATTTCAAGAATTCTTTGACGTCGTCCTCAGTCTCCTGAACCAACTGAAGACCGGTCTCGTCCTCGAAAACAGTTCGCGAGCTCGAGCCAGCCAACTTTGAAGTCGCATCCATGAGCAAGGGAAGATCGCAGGTCCCGTCCCCAATCTCGACCGTCTTCTTCATCGCGTTCATGGCCCGACGGGATGCCCTCCGTGCCCCCTTGTTGAATCGCAGTTGCTCCCTGATCGCTAAACGATTCTTCATGGCTCGCTCATTCTCTTTACTGTTCGCTAGATACAGCTCACCAGCTGCTGCAGCTCGTTTGGCTTTGGAGATGCGTTCAAGCTCGCGCTCCGGCTCCAACTTCATGTAATCCGCAGAACTGGCAATGATGTCGCGATGCTTGTCCATGAAAGCAGCCCGAAGCACGTTCCTCTCATTTGAGTTCTCCATGGACAGACCTGGAGGTACTTCGGGAGTGGCCCTAGCTAGTTGATGCAATCGACAAGCGCGAGCTGCAACACTGCAACATGAACAATCAACCCAATCAAACATGACTTAAGTATTGAACTTGGAGTGGAGTTGAGGTCTCCTAGTGGTGTCATTGACTCTAATTGACAGAAAGGAATTGATTTCCAGCATCACTGGCTACACCGCAAATGATCTAGAAAACTTAAGCCAGTAAATGAACTGAAGGTCGAACTGAGTACCTGCTGCGATGGCCCCAGAAGCGATCCAGAGCAGTTGGACTGGTGCAGCGCCTTCAAAGCTCAAGTCACAGAAAAATGTTTTTGTTTCTGGTAGTAACCCTCTTTTATTTACCTTCCCAACTCGCGAGACCATCCATTGCTCTTCACCCTGAACCTGCTGCCGAGATTGGCCTCAAATACGAGACTACCGAGACCAATGCAGGGAGCTTCATGCATAAGCATTTGAAATATGGATCTTCAGACTGTGCACCCTGGCATTGTTTTCCTCTTAGTTCCTTGAAAGCTTGTGCATCTTCTCCTTCAGGCTGTCTTGCTCTTGAAGTCTATGTTCTTTTTGCATACTTTTCAGGTACGTCATGCACAAGTACTTGATCTAGCTTCTCTGAATTCTAGTCATCTAAACGTTGGCAGCCTTTGGTATTCATGGTTTATCCTTGCTTTTCTTATCTTCTCATCCTTCGTTACAGATTTCACTTTGCCGCTAAGAATTTAGGACCGGACTCCTCCTTGACTCCTTGCCGTGCGCGTTCTGAAGGCGCTCCATCGACAATGGATCAGACAAACCAGACGGAGCACCAGGCAGGGCATTCCTCGCGGGGTCCACTAGATGCCACAGTTGTGCATTCTCCGACTTTCAGGGAGCCGCATCTTATTGTTGTTGAGAAAAGCGAGGAGAAACCTGATCAGTCCGAGCAGGAGCCATCTGAACCTGCAGTGGATCAGCCAAACCGTGTTGCTGCCCCCGAGGTAGCAGGGCAGTCCTCGCGGGGTCCAGCAGATGCAAGAGCTGTGCATCCACCGACTTTCGGTGAGCCTCGTCTGGTCGCTGAGATTGAAAGCAACGACAAAGTCGTGGAGCCAGTTGGTGCACAGGTATTACGGTGGGGTGCACGACGCAGACGGACTCGGACTCGGTCGTTACGCATGAACGCAACTCCTAATGAGCAGACGCATAATTTTTAGTCGCCCCCGATGTCAGTTAAGAATTTGCAGTGCTCGGGTTCTGGCTAGGGATCAATGCGTGGCAATTTGCAAGGACTGATCAGTTGCTTCATTTATTGCACGACAACAAGCGATTGAGTGTGTTTTGTTTTCATGTATAAGTCGTTGTTAGTGTTGATATTGGTGTTCAGGTTACTTTAATTTGGTCATGAGTTGTGGTTTCGTTTCCACTGCTGATTGCTGCGGCTGGATGATTAGTAATAGTGATTTGAATTGGATTCATTTGAGTTTGGATCTTTTTTATTTTGTACTATAAATCAGTGATTTTAAAGTAAAGAAAGCGCTGGCGATCCATCGTACATACATGTCTAGCGATACCTTGTCTTGTAATTATTCAGTTAATAGCTAAAAGAATTCTTTTGGGGGCTCAAATCTTGAAGGCTCTCTGTGTGGACGTCTTCGCAGGAGGTCCTTAGTTTTGGAAGACATTGGCCTGCCAGCTACTTAGTCTGTTTGGAATTGTTCATATTCTCGGATGGATGCTATCTCCATGCGTTCCCGAGGCTTGCAAACTTTGACAGTTGTAATGACTTAAGGTCAGGCACAAACCTTAAAGTGAATAAAGTTGAAATTTTTTTTCCAATTAAAAGTAAGTTGTGTACCCGTACTGAGTCCAGAACGATTATGCTTTGGAATTCCTTGGTGGCGTGTATTACTGAGGACGCCAACTCAAACAGAAAACAATTGGTAAAAACTTTGGTAGGAATCCGGATTACTCCGCATTTCTTTTAACGTCAATTTCGTGAATATGGCGAAAATTTCATGAGGAAAAGCTAAAGAGAGGACAGAAACGGCCAGATTTTGGGAGCCGAAATGGAGTGTTGATGGGAAATGTAAATGAAAGGTTCGGAAAATCGACATCATCCATCGCAATTTGCTCGGTAACGAATCCATGATTGACCATGTATGTAGTACTAGATGAAGTTGAATCGATTGAATTGTGTATCGCATTTTATTTCTTATTGCAAAAACTGACACAACATTAAAAGTTGAGGCAGTGTGTGGAATTCACTATGAAGGTAGGCCGCTCTCTCTTGCGGTGATGGCGAAGCAGGTGCTCCGTGTCGACGTGCCTCCGACACGATCTGCCCCTGGTGCTTCATCAGCAAGAAGCACTTGGAGCAAGAGATCGCCTCCACCAATATTGTAATCTCATTAATTTTCAGGTACAACTACCAAGCTCTACTCGCTCATCTCGCAAACGAGCTACGACTCACCAAGAACCAGTGGATATTATCCCTGGATCCGCTCCATGCCACCTGCAAATATGTAAAATGGATGGTTAGCAGTCGTTTCAATCCGTTTGAGGTATCAATATGATCAAACAATGATCACACAGACAACTCAGACCTTGCCCCTAGATTCTTTTTGCGTGCAAAAAAATATCACTTGCATGCTTAGGGGACATGAACCCACCCAAGCCAGCTCGTAGCAGAAGTGGATGCAAAGCTTGCCGTGTTGAATTACGGGTGAAGAGGAGTCTGGACCAGCACGCGGTATGCAGCGAAGATCATCCATGCATGGCGAAGGCACAAACAAGAAAACGGCAAATATAATGGGACGTATGGAAGCGAGGAGGCTGGAAAAGCTTACGACCGAGCTTTAATTTGTTGTACATCAACAAGGATAAAGGAGGAGGTGGCATGTGATAAAAAATTTTAGGCGCAGTAACTACACTACCGCCTAAAATTCTGGAGGCTGGAAGCAAGCTGGATTTCAAATGATGCGAGGCAAGAGAAATTACTGCATGAGATTTCCAACTGATCGATTTGCAATTTCCCGTGGGTCGTTGATTTTGTGAATTGATCAGTGATATACAGGTACGTAGACACACCTTGTATTGGATGATTCTATTGCCATAATGTCTGTATAATAAATTGGATATATTAATGCCTGATGGAAATATGCGGGGTTGGGAGCACAGTATGGTCCTATTAGTAACATGCATAGTATGTTTCTGAGCGTCCAAAGTTTGTATTTCCTTGTCAATCGCTTGTAATTCTCAAACGTTCGTCCATTTCATTACATTGGCGATATTCCATTACTCTGGCACAGTTCAGGATGAAGCCAAAAAGTACATCGGCCATAATTTGTGGCCTGAAATTAGTCCTTTGTCAAGATATATTTCACATTTTTTGGCTTGTGAAATGTCACCAATTTAAGAAAATTGGCGTTTTCTTGAACTCTTACTGAATGGTGTATTTGAATATTGTTGTACTTAGAACTTGAATTTTTGTACGTTGTTTATTTGTTATGGAATATGATGAGCTTTAAGGATGCTATGTTTGTTGACTTTGGGGTGAATGCAAGAAACAATTGTACTATTTTGCGTCACATCCTGCATGTTGCTTTGTTTTTTAGGCATAACTTTTGCGTTTTGAATCCAAATGACTTAAGATTTATAGCGAAGGTGCTTATGACTACTACACACCTTGCCTAATTGTTTTGGCAATTTTCAAAAATGTTTTACTATATAAAAAAGAAACCCAATTTTATGTCACAAATTCCAATTTGGAGGTTTCTAGTACTATTTAGTATCCAATAAATTGAATTTGGAGCTGAAACTTGGAGGGAATGGTCTTCTAGTAGAAGGAATTCTAAAAACAATTCATTTTGTACTGTGTGGAAGTCCACAAATAGAGCTTCTTTCTTCTTACATTTTAGAATATATTGATAAAATATTATTTTGGTGGTTCTTTTGGTGAATGACCATCTCCATAGAATTATTACAAATGGCCAATTTTTATATTATTTATTTTATTTATTCCCTATTTTTAACTAATTAAAGCATCAAAATGTCTATTTTCTTGAGATTTGGCACTTTCTTAGATCTCCCGCTTAGAGAACTCTTCTATGCTTTTCCTTTCCTAAGTTTCTTCATCTTAAAGGTATATACATTGGCCATATTTTAAAAAAATATTAAAAATTATTTTTCTAATTTTAAATTTTTCCAAAAAAAAAAATATAAGTACTGTGAAAACGCAACTAACAATATAAGTGTTCCTTACATTCATTTGAACAAATGAAGGCTACTAGGATGAAAGCAAGACTACCTGTGTCTAAGATGCCACCGAGGTTAGATCTTACATTGATACACTAAAAACTATATTTAGTGTTAGCAACACTATTTACGAACCATGACACTAAATATCATTAAGCCTACTAAAGTAAGTAACATTAAATGTAATTTCTAACACTAATTATACTCTACAATAAATCTGAAATCCAAAAATGTTTACATTTAGTGTTAGAAGATATTAAAAAAATGAATTTGCAAAGGAAAAGATTGAAGACAAGGAAAATGATGGAAGGAGTAGGCTGGTAATTACACTAAATGCAATCCAACACTAAATATAGTTTTTAGTGTAGCCCTTTGGGGAGGCAATCCATTTCTAATTAGAGTCCCATTGTAGCTATGGAGGTTGTTCTCTTTCTGTGAAGGAGGAAATGAATAGTTGTTAATTATAGTACGGTCAATTAATTGTTGAGAGTGAGGTCGTCATTTTGTAGGCATTTCATATATACCAAAGAGTGACCATGTGTGGTGCTCTATTCCGCCTCGCATAGCTATATCTCCATCAATCGGGCATATTCAAAGGAATGCAAAAAAATAAGAATGAACAATGTTGATTGACCCCTTTAGTCATTTCATTTGTCTTTTGATTGATGATTGCATGGATGGAGGGGAACTACTACTTGGAGTTGTTTTGTTGATTCCAAATAGCAATCAAATTAAAACCAAATTTGACCAATTTGTAACATCACAAAGTACAACAAGAACATTTTGGAATGGAAGTAGTGCTATTTTTTTTTTAAATTCACAAAAATTTAAGATTATAGGAACATGCTCAACGAAAACCAATTCAAGACTTTGAAGTTATAGGTTAACTTCTAAAGTTCAAGTTCTCTGATCCAAAAACTAAATATTTTATGATTTTGCTCTTTAGTAAAATTTGATTAGCCCTAAAGTCTAAAGGCCATATTACTATCAAAACCACTCAAAATTGCCATTCTTATTGCACTCTTCCAAGAAAACAAAAAAAAACAATTTTTTTAGAATCTAACCATAGGGTCTTGTACTTCACTTGTCTGAGATTATGTGGTAAAAATTTCATGAAGTTTGACCATACAGATTGGAAGATATTAGCATTCAAAGTTGAAAAAGAAAGTTTTTTGAACATTGGCCTGCATTTCAAATGACTTTGGCCACCATTTGTGGAAATCTTTTGCACTTGCTATCAAAAAATTGTTTGACAAGGCTGTATTTGCTTGCTAAAACAATCTTCCTATTGGGATTATTGTGTTTTAATCCATCTTAGAGCTATTAATGATTTAGATTTTCTTTCAATCTTGGACCTACTTTTTTTTCTTAACATGAAGATACTTCTCGCCATTTGCATCTTAGTGAAATAAATTGAGTTTTCAAAATGCACTTGCACAAAGGTAGTGCATTTTGAGCACAAGTGGAAGGTGGACACTTTGTTTTTTTACAAAATCTCTCAGTGGTCTAATATAAATATAATAGAAGTCCTTCTTTTCTAATTTTGACCTTCAATTTTGCATTTTTGGGTCAAAAATAGTAGTAAATCTCCCCAAATGATAAAGTAGATATCTAATCAAGGAATGTTTAAATATAATGAAATAATTTTAAAAATATAGAAAAAAAATTTACTCAATGTCTACAACTTCCATATGTACCTTTATTTCAAATTTCATAAAAATTGACATATAATGCAAAAGTTTTGAAAAAAAATCCACCTATTTGAGGCCAATTGGCTAAGGGGACAAAAAATACAAGTATTTCTTGCAATCATCTTTAATTGATAGGAAAATAATTGTATATATAGTAGGATTTATTATTTTATTCAATTTTCACAATTTTTCTAAATAATAAGTTCTCTGGACTATGTAATACTTGGTATAATAATTTACTATTACGATTGACATCATACTTCAATTCCTTTTTAGAACTGTTAACAAGTTCATATTTTTTTTCAATCTTATTCCTACTTCTAAGTTCTATATAACAGTAAATTATAAAATGAATACTAGTATCAATTTTAATTTAATTTAATTTTTTTTTCTATATTTTCAAATCAATTTACCACCTTGAAGATGTAAACGTCCAAAATTTGTACTCGTGCAAAAAATTTAAACTAAGAAGATTTAGAATTTATTGCAAATTTGCAACTCTAAAACAACATCCTATTATATATGGTACATGCAAAAACATATTTTTTCCTTGTAGCTTTTTGTATTAATTATAGTAGTTTTGGAGTGCTTTTTTGATGAAATATAGTCATAAACTTCTAAAGCTTAATCCCTCAAGGACAAAGAGGATAGAATGTGTCCTCTTTAAATTTTCAATGGCAAATTCTTGGTAGGGTGAAACAAATCTCAATACATTAGAGGGGATTTGGAGGTCTTGGAGGGCTGCGATTTCCTTTGTGTTCCTAGATTGTGGTAATGTAGTTGTAGCAGTTGGCTGATGTAGCACAGTGCTTGCAATATCATTTTTGAAAAAAAAAAAAATTGCTTAAATTGATATTTTGGTAATTTTTTTTAAATTTCTAAGCTTAAAATGATATTTTAATTTTTTTAATTTTTTTAATTTTATTTGAAAAAAAAAATTTGACACATCCATATTGCCATTCACTGAATCTAACCAGATTGAAGAACAGCTTGAAACGGCCCTCCAAGGCCCCTAAATTCCCTCTAATTTTTTGTAAATTAGGGTCTTGTAGAGTTAGTAGTAGGTTGACATACTTGTTCCATTCTTGTATTTTCAAGATTTCAATGTGAGAAGTGTTGAACAATTTATTTAGAAAATATAGTCTTGTATAAAGGGAGAATAGACATACATTTTAGATAGGGTATGAGTGAAAGGAATGGTAGAAAGCTTTTGAACATGAATATTGATAGTATCGAGTATCAACCATTAAATTTCAAAAATTGATGTGTTTATGTATATTTTAAAAAAGTTGTACAATTTAATTTAGTCAATTTATTCTCTTTAATCACGCTTCTGTACAAAATTGTGTACAAATTTGAGAGTTTTTTTTACATTTTTTAAATTAAAAAAATATTACATTTGCCTACAAGTACATCTATGATTCTATGTGTAGGAAAATATTTAAGTGGAACGATTCATGGACAACTTCTATTGTTGAAAAAATGTTAGGCCTTGAAGGATTAATTGAATGAAAGTCAATTTCATTATATTTGAGGTATTCCAAAACTTTAACATAGGTGATTGCAAGAAACACTTGTCCTATTTTGCTTCATACTTTGTTTTTTTGCCATAAATTTTGCATTCTGACTCTACATGACTCAAAACTCATAGATAAGGCATTCATGCCTATTATATGCCTTATATTATTTTTTGGATTTAAAAAGAATGTTCTACTATCCAAAAATTGCCCCCAATTTTATGTCACACTTGCTAATTGATTTTTGGGCTTCTTGAAAAAAATTGTACTCAAAAAAAGAATTAAGAGCTAAAATTTGGAAGAAATGGTCTTTTAGTACACCTTTAGCTACTCTTCAAAGGATTTAAAAAATACTTAATTATGGGTGAATGCAAGAAACACTTGTACTATTTGTTGCATTTTCACTATTTGATGCTTTTTTTTTCTGAAGTACTTTAAGCATAGAAAAATAATTTTTATCTTTTTTAAAAAATATAAAAAATGTATATAACTTTAAGATGAAGAAACCCTGAGAAGGAAAAGCATAGAAAAATTCTCTAAATGGGAGAACTAAAAAGTGCCAAATCTCAAGAAAATAGACACTTTGATGCTTTAATTAGTTAAAAATAGTAAAATAAATTAAATTAAGTAAATAAATTAAGTAAAAATTAGCCATTTGCAACAGCTCTATGGAGATGGTCATTCACCAAAAAACCCACCAAATTAATGTTTTATATGTTTTGAAATGCAAGTAGAAAGAAGCTCAATTCGTAGACTTCTACACTATACAAAATTAACTTTTTTTAAAATTCCTCTTCTGGAGAGCTAGAAGTCTACTAGAAGACCATCTCATCCAAATTTCAGCTCCAAATTTGATTTTTGGGGTACTAAATAGTACTTAAGACCTCCAAATTGGAATTTGCGACATAAAATTGGGGGCTGTTTTTGTTTAGAAAACATTTTGAAAATTGCCAAAAAATTAGGCAAGGTGTATAGTGGTCATGAGCACCTTTCCTATAAATCTTAAGTCATTTGGGTTCAATATGCAAAAGTTATGCCTAAAAAACAAATCAACATGCAAGGTGTGACAAAAAATAGTACAAGTGTTTCTTGCATTCACCTTTATATATTGTGTAGAAGTTCACAAAATGAGCATCTTTCTACTTGTTTTTTGAAACATGTAAGAAATTATTTTGGCGTTTTTTTTTAGTGAATGACCATCTCTATAAAGTTTTTACAAAATAATGGCCAGTTGTTATTTTATTTCTCTATTTCTTTCCTATTTTCTACTAATTAAAACATCAAATAAATATTTTCTTGAGATTTGGCACTTTTCTAGTTCTCCTACTTAGAAAAAATTCCTTTGATTTTCTTTTGATGGTTACCTTCATCTTATGGGTGTACATATAGGCCACATCTTTAAAAGAATTTAAAAATTGTTTTTCTTAATTTAAAGTACTCTAGAAAAAAAAAGTTGTGAATATTGTAATGCAACAAAATTGGCAAGTATTTCTTGCAATCACCCACACCCATTTTGTTCACTTATACTAAAACGTAAATCTATGTTTGTCTTACATTTTAGACCTTTATGTACGTATTAGTCACAATTTTTGGCATTGGAATTGTGCCACTTTAACAAGATTGATGTTAATGGCTTTGGATATTTCTCACTTTAGTTGGTTGGTCCAATTCAACTTGTTTCACAGTCAAATGATTTTCTTAAATTGACAAAATATCACAACTTTGGCAAACAGTTTAATTTTTGGATGGCCCATTAAAACCTAGCTATTCCAATGTTCTCCAAGTTTATATATAAAGCTTTTTGTAAATTTAAATGTCACAATTTTTGGTGCCAAAATTATGCCAATTTTACAAAATTGACCATTTAATTCTAAAACACCGCCAAAGCCATTTTGACATTTTGTGGCTTTTTGATTACAACGTTGTGATCTGTACAAAGATTGGAAGCCATTTTTCATCCATGTTTTTTTTGTTGACCTTTTATAGTGGATTATGAAGAGTATTCAATTGAAATTGTAGTCTATACCAGTGTTTGGCTTCATGTAAATGAGAAGTTAGTAAAAAAACAAACCACAAAATAGTCTATTTTACTGTATTTTGTAAAGTTGTTGCTCTTTGCTCTAAATCTGAAATTCCTTTAGGAAAATGATGTTTTTTGAGTTTGTATCCAACTAACAAAATGAAGGTCATTTATTCTAATTTCTACTCTAATTTGAATTTTGAAAAAAATCCTAATATTGAATATTTTATTGTAGTTTGAACTTTGGATGTGTTTTCATTGTCAATTATTTTCCAATTATAGAATGACATAGAAATTGAATTTACACCATGATGTTTTTCACTATAATATACACACATGATGAAATTTTCCAATTTTTGGAATTAATTTTCTATTTGATATGATTTTTCTTCACTTTTTCTTCAAAAATTCTCAAAAAAACAATTTTTCACAAAAAAATCTTAAAAAATTTATGAAGTAAAGAAGACATATAATTACATCTTTGAAAAACAAACAAATTTTTTTTCATATATACATTACCAAAAGTTTCAACCTTGGACATTACAAAAGATCTTAGGCCTCTAAAACTCTAGAAGGCTACTCCAAAGTGATCCAACCAAACATCTATTACTCAAAAGTAGGCATGTAGCCATAGTGAATATTCAGAGTGTGTAAATTTCAGAAAGGATATTAGGACTCACTAATGTGACTATAGTACAAGTTTGATTAACTCGATAATAAATCAAATTCAATTGAATTAATCAAAATGAAGTAGATTTTGATGCTAATTGTCAAACAAATTATAAACACTACACAAAATAGTAAAATTAGGTTGCCTCACACTAATTTCTTGAGAATCCACACTATAGAAATATACATTGATTTTGTACAATGATGCATTCAATTTAGAACCATGTGTATGGCATAGATTTGTGCACCCATTCAAAGCATGGTTCAAAGAGTTGCACGCGCCTCCATGTGGAATAAGCATTGATCCATGAGGTAATTTATCTCAGGTAAGGCAACCTAATTGACAAGGCAACCTAATTTCACTATTTTGTGTAGTGATTTTTCTATATAAGCAACCTCTTCACCCTTCATTTTCACCAATTGCCAATGAATTATGACTATCATATTGCCATTAAAAAAGATCTTGGTACTAGATGCCATTAGACTAATTTTGATGTTTTTCCAAAACTTGGTTAGAGTGCAAGGTATGCAATAATCAGGATTAAGGTACATTACAATATCTAAATCCTGATTATTTAATGCCTTGTACTTAAACATTGAATCACTAACACATCCAACATCTCGGTGCAAGGTGAATGACTATAGGGGAAAAAGCAATCCTTTATCCAAATTAAATGTTATTATGGGGTCCTTTCAGCTACTTTGGAGCGGCCTACTTGAGGCCTGCAATTTTTTGTAATAAAAAGGCCGCAAGTTTTGTACCTCCACAAGTCCACGTTGTAATTATGGAAAAAAATCAAAATCAAAATTATTTATTTTATTTTTAAAAATTGAGGGTGCTGATGTGCCATGTCAGTGCTACGTCAGATTTTTATTTTCTTAATATTTTTTCCTCCAAAAAATATTGTTTCATTCTTTTTATAGTTGCACTGTAGGAATGCCGAAAAGCAAAACTCACGGCCCTATCTAGGGCTTAAATCTTTTTTAATGTCTAGTTGTAAAATGGTGGGCAATGACTCAATGAGGCTTGAAATTAGAGGTCATAGGTCTGTCAGTTTGGGGCTAATAATTTACAAAGAAAAGTGTGAAGGATTGAGAGTAGTATGAACAACTACACAATGATTTCATTATTTGAATAGCGTCAATTTTGTTAACCTTTAGAGGACCAAGGCATTTTTTCTGCCAAAAAACTTTCAAAAGTCAAAATTGCCATTTCTAAAGCAAAGAATAAAAAAAATTTAAAAATTATTTTTTTTGCACATGTAACCGTAGGATCTTATACCTAACTAGTATAAGAATGTGTGGAAAAGATTTCAGAATTTTTGACTGCATAGATTGCAAGAAATCTGCGTTTGAAATGAAAAAAACAAGTTTTTCAGCACATTGCGATTTGCGAGACTAGATTTTTTGACTTTGAACATTTTTAACTTAAATTTTTTTTGCACTAGAGTGTTTTGAGCTTTAAATCTTTCTAGTAGAGAATTGAGTTGAGAGTTTAGGAAAAGAAAAGAAATTCAAAAAATCTTAATTTTCATTCTTAAGAAAATTGTTAATTAGAAGTAGGTACAAAATAGAAGGAAATTCTAAAATATTAATATCTTTTATATGGAATTAAATTGCATTAATCCCAATGGTGAGATTGTTCTAGCACAAAAACTAAACCATGTGGAACTTTTTTTTTTGAAAAATTGCAAAAATTGCATTCCAAAATGAATCCTATAAGTTATATTTTCAAAAAGATGCTCTAATTACCCAAAAAACAAGATTTTCCATAACTTTCTCATAAAAAATTCAAATGAAATGAATCAAAGCTTTCCATATAGAAAAGAAATATCATCTATAACTACGGGAAAAAAAATTCTACAAAAAATTAAAATTTTTTGCTAAATTTTTTGCTACCTCCTCTAGTAGTCCTCTCCCCTGTTTTGAGCTTATTTAGGCATAAATTTTGTTCTCGGGCACCAATTGAATAGAAAATTATATTCCCACAAAGCTTATTAGTTTTTCTGTCTCCAAAAAAAATTTCGGAAAATCACAACAAAAATTTGGCCTGTAGGTACTTGTCCAAAATCCCATTTGTCCTCCAAAGGGACAGTGGTCCTTTAGGGGTTAAATTGGCAATATACTATTTTGATATAGTCAAGATCTTTTGTACTCAAACTGTATAGCAGTGTTATTCTTTTAGGCAATTGAATGCCCAACTTCTTCCAAAAAAATTCCCAAAAAATAGACAGCTTCAAACCAATAGAAAAAGAAGAAGATAAATGTGTTAAAAAATGCCAGAGTGTAATGATGGCTTTGCACATTAATGCCACAATGTTTCCAAAACCTCATTTCATCTATTGTGTAGAGCTAGCATATACAAAACATTGCATCCAAAAATTACGTATTCAAAATTGTATATTTAAATTTGGGCCCCTTCAATTTGACCTCCAAAAATGAAGGAGCCAGGATACTCAGAACCTTCTTGAAAGAAAGGCCGCATAACCATTTGTTCGCAAACCAAAAAAAGAACACTACTGTATAGAATGTGCTGCGACGTGATTAAGCAAAACTATTTCACAAGTAACTAACATTAATATGTGTTATCTACATCGCAGTCGTGCTTGGGGCAGACTGGCAAAGAGATATTTCGGCAGTCAAGCTGCCAAACAAACACCATATTCATTAAAATGAGAGATTGGAGACCTCTCAAAATAGCTTGGTTGATCTCGACTTAAATCATCAATTTCCATTAAAATGAGAGTTTTGAGTTGAATTGATCTAAAAGGTTTTATGTCATTTTAACTTGATTCCAGCTAAATTGACACAAAACCTTTCAATTTTAGGTAGAATCTGAAAGGTTTAATGTCATTTTAATTCGATTCGAGTTAAATTGACATAAAAACTTTCAGTTTTAGGTCAAATTTGAAAGGTTTTATGTGAACTTAACTCAATTTGAGTTAAATTGACACAAAAGCTTTCAATTTTAGTTGAATTGACATAAAAAAATTTGTTGAGTTTTCTTTAACTTAACTCTCATTTCAATGGAAAACTCTCATTTTAGTGAATATGGCGTTAACAGTGTCAAGGATTTATTCACGTTCCGGCCAGTACAAAATTTTGCAACACGTGCTTCTCAATAACCCACTCTAAAACGATAAACCTCAATTTTAAGTGTTCAAACTGGCGGTATACATTCCAATACCATGGCTCGTTCCAGGTTTCAGGATGCGCACCCATAGTATAAATCCATAACTGTCTGACCCTAGTTTGTGGCCTGAGGATATATGTCACAATTTTTGGTTCCAGAATCGGGTCACAGTAACGAAATTCTCCATACTAGCTACGGGACTGGACGCCTTTGCAACGAAGATTAACACTTTGTCATTATTGACAGAGGCCAGAGGGACTAATTGATTGATTTCAAGAATTCTTTGACGTCGTCCTCAGTCTCCTGAACCAACTGAAGACCGGTCTCGTCCTCGAAAACAGTTCGCGAGCTCGAGCCAGCCAACTTTGAAGTCGCATCCATGAGCAAGGGAAAATCGCAGGTCCCGTCCCCAATCTCGACCGTCTTCTTCATCGCGTTCATGGCCCGACGGGATGCCCTCCGTGCCCCCTTGTTGAATCGCAGTTGCTCCCTGATCGCTAAACGATTCTTCATGGCTCGCTCATTCTCTTTACTGTTCGCTAGATACAGCTCACCAGCTGCTGCAGCTCGTTTGGCTTTGGAGATGCGTTCAAGCTCGCGCTCCGGCTCCAACTTCATGTAATCCGCAGAACTGGCAATGATGTCGGATGCTTGTCCATGAAAGCAGCCCGAAGCAGGTTTCTCTCATTTGAGTTCTCCATGGACAGACCTGGAGGTACTTCGGGAGTGGCCATAGGTAGTCGATGCAATCGACAAGCACAAGCTGCAACACTGCGACATGAACAATCAACCCAATCAAACATGACTTCAGTATAAAACTTGGAGTAGAGTTAAGGTCTCCTAGTGGTGTCAATGACTCTAATTGACAGAAAGGAATTGATTTCCAGCATCACTGGCTACACCGCAAATGATCTAGAAAACTTAAGCCAGTAAATGAACTGAAGGTCGAACTGAGTACCTGCTGCGATGGCCCCAGAAGCGATCCAGAGCAGTTGGACTGGTGCAGCGCCTTCAAAGCTCAAGTCACAGAAAAATGTTTTTGTTTCTGGTAGTAACCCTCTTTTATTTACCTTCCCAACTCGCGAGACCATTCATTGCTCTTCACCCTGAACCTGCTGCCGAGATTAGCCTCAAATACGAGACTACCGAGACCAATGCAGGGAGCTTCATGCATAAGCATTTGAAATATGGATCTTCACACTACGCACCCTGGCATTGTTTTCCTCTTCGTTCCTTTGAACAGCCCGTGCATCTCTCCTTCAGGCTGTCTTGCTCTTGAAGTCTATGTTTTTTTTGCATACTTCTCACTTTTCAGGTACGTCATGCATAAGTACTTGATCTAGCTTCTCTGAATTCTAGTCATCTAAACGTTGGCAGCCTTTGGTATTCGTGGTTTATCCTTGCCTTTTTCTTATCTTCTCGTCCTTCGTTACAGATTTCAGTTTGCCGCTAAGATATCAGGACTTATCTCCTCCTTGTGCATGTACTCCTTGCCGCGCTCGTTCTGAAGGCGCTCCATCGACAATGGATCAGACAAACCAGACGGAGCACCAGGCAGGGCATTCCTCGCGGCCAGACGGAGCACCAGGCAGGGCATTCCTCGCGGGGTCGAGCAGATGCACCAGCTGTGGATTCTCCGACTTTCAGTGAGCCACTTCTTGTTGTTTATATGGAAAGCGAGGAGAAACCTGATCAGTCCGAGCAGGAGCCATCTGAACCTGCAGTGGATCAGCCAAACCGTGTTGCTGCCCCCGAGGTAGCAGGGCAGTCCTCGCGGGGTCCAGCAGATGCAAGAGCTGTGCATCCACCGACTTTCGGTGAGCCTCGTCTGGTCGCCGAGATTGAAAGCAACGACAAAGTCGTGGAGCCAGTTGGTGCACAGGTATTACGGTGGGGTGCACGACGCAGACGGACTCGGACTCGGTCGTTACGCATGAACGCAACTCCTAATGAGCAGACGCATAATATTTAGTCGCCACCGATGTCAGTTAAGAATTTGCAGTGCTCGGGTTCTGGCTGGGGAGAAATGCGTGGCAATTTGCAAGGACTGATCAGTTGCTCGATATATTCCACGACAACAAGTGGTGGAGTGTTTTCGTTTTCATGTACATGCATGTGTTGTTAAATCAGTGTTGATATTGGTGTTCATGTTACTTTTGGTCATGAGTTGTGATTTGGTTTCCAGAACGTGCTGTTTCCTGTGGGTCGACGATTAATAATAGTGATTTGAATCATTTGATTCGTTAAAGTGTGGATCGTTTCTTATTGTTTTGTAGTATAAACGAGTAATTTCAAAGGAAATAAAGCGATGGCGATCGATCAACACATGTCTAGCGCTAATTACCATGTCTTGTAATTATTCAGTTAATCGCTATTAGAATGGTGTTGGAGGATTATTGGCTCCGCAGCTACTTAGTCTATTTGCAATTGATCATATTCTCGGGATGGATGCTATATATATAGCTCCGAGCATTCCCGAGCTCGACTACTAACACATTGACAATTGTAATGAATCTCAGACACAAGCCTTAAAGTGAATAAAGTATTAAATTTTTTTCCAATTAAAAGTAAGTTGTGTACCCATATTGAGTCCAGAACGATCATGCTTTGGAATTTCTTGTTCGCGTCTATTACTGAGGACGCCAACCCAACAGAAAGCAATTGGTGGAAACTTTGGTACTTTGGATCTGGGTTACTCCGCATTTCATCTCAAGGTCAATTTCGTTAAAATGGCGAAAATTTCATTGAAATGGCGCGCGGGGGAGCCGATAAAAGAGAGGTCAGGAACGGCCAGATTTTGGGAGCCGAAATGAAGTGTCGGTGGGAAATTTTAATGAAGGGTACGGAAAATCGAGGTACTGCATCGTAATTTTCTCGGAAAGGAATCCACGATTGACCATGTATGCAACACAATCTGATGAAGTTGAATCGATTGAAGTGAGTTTCGAGTTGTATTTCATACTGAAAAAATTGACACAACAGTAAAAGTTGAGGCAGTGTATGGAATCCACTATGGAGGTATATTGTAGTTGCATTAATTTTCAGTCACAACTACCAAGCTATACTCGCGCATCTCGCGAACAAGCTACGACTATTGAACGATTCACCGAGAACCAGTGGAAATAATCCCTGGATCCGCTCCATGCCACCTGCAAATATATAAAATGGAAGGTTAGCAGTCGTTTCAATCCGTTTGAGGTGTCAAAATGATGAAAACAATGAACACGCAGACAACTCAGACATTGTCCACACGATTCCTTTCGCGTGCAAAAAAAATCACTTGCATATATGCTGAGGGGACACGAACCCATCCAAGCCAGCTCGTAGCAGAAGTGGATGCAAAGCTGCTGTGTTGAATTGCGGGTGAAGAGTCTGGACTAGCACATCGGTATACATGTAGCGACGATCATCTATGGCGAATGCCAAAACAAGAATCTGACGGCCAATATTGGGACGTGTGGAAGCGAGGAGGAGGCTGGAAAAGCTTACGACCGAGCTTTATTGTATATCAACAAGGGCAAGGAGGAGGTGGAGCTGTGGCATGTGATCACAAATTATCGGCCAAGTAACTACACCGAAATTTTGGAGGCTGGAAGCAAACTGGATTTCAAATGATGCGAGCCCAGAGAAATTAATGCATGAGATTTCCAACTGATCGATTTGCACTTTTGTTTGGGTCGTTGATTTCCTGAATTGATCAGTGAAATACATGATTCTATTGCCATAATGTCTGTATAATAAGTTGGATATATTAATATCTGATGGAAGTATGCGGGGTTGGGAGCACAGGATGGCCAGATTAGTTACATGCATTAGTATGCGCCCAAAGGTTTGATGGCGAATTTCGTTAAAATGGCGGTATTCCATTACAATGGCACATTATTTCAGTTCAAAACGGCCGTTCTGAAATCTACACCAGTGGTACATTCTAAAAGTCTAAGCCTTTCCTAGATATCTAAAATCTATAACAATCCTAGATTTTTTAGAACGGTCGGTCTAAAATCTATAAGGTTCCTAGATGTTTGAAATCCAAAATAGTCTTAGATGTCTAGAATCTATACCAGTTCTAGATGTTCAGAGCGGACAGTCTGAAAAAATGGCATAAGGAATATGGCACAAGGAAAATATGGCACTGGGAATACCGCCATTTTAACGAAATTCGCCATTTTATAACTTCCTTGTCCATCGCTTGTAATTGTGTCAAACGTCAATTTTGATAAATTGGGGGTATTCTGGAATTACTTTGGCATGGTTCACCAAAATCACCGACGGTCATAAGTTCTGGCCTGAAATTAGACCTTTCTAAAGATATATGTCGCAATTTTTGGCTTGTGGAGTATTGCAAATTTAATGAAATTGACGTGTTCATTACCTCTTACTAAATGGTGTATGTGAGATTTATTGTACTTCTGGAATTTTTGTTCATTGTTTAAATTATTTGTAATGGAATATGATTTACTCAAAATATCATAGAATTCTCGGGATGCTATGTTGGCTGACTTTGACTTCATGGGGTGAAGCAAGATCATCTGCGTCTGAGATGCACAAAGGTTACTTGGGTTTACTTAGATCTTACATTGGTAGCCATCTTTAGTGTGGTGTCCATCTTTCCCCTGGGTTTGCCTCCAGGTGGGGACGCGTTCTATCAATTTTTTGCTGTCAAATGAAATTTCCATGTGTGCCAAAACTAAGTTAATAAAAAGAACATATATTTGTGGAACTAGACAGCCTGATTACTTGCGGTGAAGGAGAGGATGCACCGGCTCTAAGGTAACTGGGAAACTTAAATTCAAAGGTGAGGTGGGCAGTGAGGATCCATTAAAATGAAATGCTTGTGCGTGCCTGGAGCTCACTGCATTGAACGTCAATTTCGTTAAATTAGCGATACTCCACAAGCTCAAAATTGTGACATATATCTTCACAAAAGTTTAGTTTTTAGATCACAAACTAGGACAAACATAGATGTTTGGTTCAGACCGCTCCTCCTGAACCGGCCAAAGGAATGGATTATCGCCAATGTAACAAAATTAAACGCTATTCGGCTATTGGCCTCGGTAGTTTCGTATTGGAGGATAATCTCGCCAACGGGTTAAATTAGGGTGAAGAGCAATGGATGGTCTCGCGAGTTGGGAAGGCAAATAAAAGGGGGTTCCAACAAGAGATGGAAACACGTTTCTCCTATTTCTGCTTTGAACGAAGGCGCTCCACCAGTCCAACTGCTCTGGATCGCTTCGTTTCTACAGGAGGGCCATCGCACCAGGTACTTTCGACCTTCAGTTCATTTGATTTCAGGCTTGAGTTTACTACGTACATCATCGGTGGTGCGGCTGCTGATGCTGGAATTAATTACTTTCTGTCAGTGAGAGTCATTGACAAGCACTATGAGACCTTCCAGTTCTGCAAGTCATGTTTGAATTGATTGTTCGTGTTGCAGTACTGTCGACGTATCTCGATCAGGTCCGTCCATGGAGAACGAAAATGAGAGAAAACGACAGCGTCGGGTTGAATTGATGGGCAAGTATGGCCCCTTCATTGCTAAGGTTGCGAGGGAAAAGGAGCTGGAGCTCGAGAAGCAGCTGGAGAGGGAGAGGCAGCTGGAGCTGGAGAGGGAGCTGGAGAGGGAGCGCGAGCTTGAACGCATCTCCAATGCCAAGCAAGCTGCAGCTGTTCGTGAGCAGAATCTATTGCTCAGTAGCAAGAAGGAGCGAGCGATGAAGAATCGTTTAGCGATCAAGCAGCAAGTCCGATTCAAGAAGGAGGCCCCGAGGGCATTACCTCGTGCTGTGAACGCGATGGAGGAGAAGGCGGACGAGGTTCCGGCCGGGACCTCCAAATATCCCTTGCTCGTGGCTGCAATTGCGGAGTTGTATGGCTCCAAAAATCTTTTCAAGGACATGCCGAGTTGGTTCTAGTTGGTTCAGGAGACTGAGGACGACGTACGGGAATTCTTGCAATGGATTAATTAGTCCCCGCTGTCAGTGATCGACAAAGTGTTAAACTGTGACATCCTACAGTATATGTATCTTCAGGCCACAAACTAGGGTCGTCGGACAGGTATGGATTGATGTTTCCTGGGTTCCGTCCTGAAACCTGGAACGAGCCAAAGTGGTGGAATATATACCTTCCATTTAATCGATCTGTTTTATTTGGGCTCCAGAGAAGCACGTGTTGCAAAATTGTGCGTTGGCTGCAACTGGAATATCTCTTTGACAATTTGGCCGTAATATCTCTCTGCTCAGTCTGCTGGGCTTGCCCGATGGTTGTGGTTCAATTAGCAGAGAATGTTACACACTTACATCTGATGAAGCTTTGCTTAATCACGTCGTAACAAAGCCAGACATCGGATACTGCTACCAGATTCTTTTCTACTTGAATTCTATGAATGAGCTTGTCTGAACTCTGAACCGTCAGGAGGTGAAGCTCGGGTCATGCATGAAACCTGTTTCGAGAAAATAATACTAACTCGATCTCAATTTGATTGGAACAAGATTCCATACGCACAACTCAAATCATTGGCAGCTCTGAAATCAGTCTTCGAAAATCTTTGTTAAGGCTAGAATACGTGAAGTTACTGAGCTTTCGGATCCTGCCACCCAAGCTTCCAATGTCTGGACTGCCCACGAAACCAAGCAAATGGCTTCGCAGGCTCTAGTACTTGACCTTCTCTGAAATTTAGTCATGTATGTGTTGGCAGACTTGTGAAGTTGTGAAATGTACGTAAGAATGAGAACTTCCAGAGGTATATAGAAAATTGGAAAAATAATTAATAATGTACGATTTATAGTAATTTTACAAACGTGGTCAATTGGTCATAACCAATATTTCATTAAAATGGCGGTATAATTCCACAAACTTGTCACTTTTACATTTAGCCCATGGGATTTCAGAAATGAGTGGAAAAATGGCCTATGGAATACTGCCATTTTAACAAAGTTTCCCATTCATGCTCTAAGATCACCACCAAAATTATATTTTTTGTGTATCAAATTCATACACAAAGTCTTCTATACAATGCCATTACTTATTTTTAGATTTATAAATTCCCATTTTGCGGGCAATGAAGGTAGAAAAAACATATAAAGTCATTTTTTCAACTCAATTTTGAAAACCTTTGATTAAAACAAAAATATTTAAGGATATTATTTATTAAAAGTCAAAAACATTCTCACGATTGAAATTAGCAATTTTCAATTTATTTCTCGTAAAGTTATTAGCATTTTCGTTTTTTCTTTCATTTAGTACCACATTATAAATTTTTTAAAGGCATGAACATTTTATTGGGTTAAGAAATATTTACATATGTTCTCAACATATTTTTCAACACACAGACTAAAGGTTAAAAAACGCACATTCAAGTTACGGGACAAACATGCTTTTGTCTAAAAATGTTAAAAGACAAACTTCTCTTTTGGAGAGGCTAGAATAGTCCACATTTTGAAGTTTAGTCACATTGAACTTGCAATCAATGGAGATATTTACCACAAGTTTTTAGAAAGATGTACTTTGAAGTCTTGAACAAGTCCATAAAATAATCCTACAATTGATTGTTAAAAAATAAATATAGGTAAAGATTTTGGCCTTACTTTGGAGACAAACTGGTATATATTTGAAGTTTTTGGAAAGATGTATTTTGAAGTTTGAAGTCTCGATCAAGTTAAGATAATAATCCTATCATTGGATTTATTAAAAAACAAATATAGATGAAGATTTTAGCCTTGCTTTGGGAATAAGTATATTGAAGCAATTTTGGACCTCTCAATTTATATATAGCTCATTATTTATTTATTTAAATATATCAAGGTATAGGCATGTGTCTTTAAAAAAAATGAGCATTGCTTGCAATTTTGAAGCTAGTAGACTTGACCTACATAACCCAGATAATCCCTAACACAAAACATTAGAGGTATTATATAATTCTATTATTGTATATTTAAAGGATCCGTATCAATAGATATAATAGTTTGATTCCTAAACACCTTTTGCATTCTTAAGCTTACTAAAAGATTTATCATGAGATTGCAAGATTAGGATGTGACTCCGACTTGTCCAGTAAGTGATATCCCTAAATAAAAAACAGCCTTGAAATAATCTTTCATGGAAGCACACGTCAAAGGAGCTCTTCCAATGTCGAAGAGTTTATCTATTAGAAAAAATATTAGCCCTTTGGAGGGTTGCTCTAGATTGACATGCTAAGCTATTCAAATTTGGCCTATCAATATGAAAAAGTCCCTTAGTGAGCAGTCAACCAAGTTGATTGCTCACCAAAGGAGTCAAATTTTGATGTTTTTTTCTTTGTTTTTTTTTAAAATAATTTTTTAAAGAAAAAAAATAAAATGTATATATATATATATATTAAAAATTTTTAACTTGTAAAACTGGGTTCCTACGCCATTGTCACTACAACTTTAGTTGTGCGAAACTAGGGGGAAAATAAATTTTTCAGCCCCCCAAAAAACAAATTTTATAGGAGGATCCTTTGTGCATTTTGATATTCTATTACACGTCCAGGACACCACCCGCAATGCACAGAAGATCAATTAGTAAAATTATCACTACCTTTTGAAAGACCCAACTCAATACACAATAAGTGCAAACAACTTTGAACTATCGAATAGACAACCTCCAATCACCAAATTATCCATATTTTATTTTATTTTCAAAAAATATATTCCAAAAGTCATTCATTTGTACTCACTAAAATAAGCCATTTTAGACAAAAAATGTGCAGTGATCCATAATCTCATTTATATGACATGAGTAATTGCAAAAAGATGATTTGTCAAGTATATTTTGAGGATAATGATCCAATGAAAGTAGTTGAGTTTTTTAAGAATACAATCTAAAATAATTAAAAAAAAACTCAAAATCTTATCTTCCAAAATTGATTTGATAACGATTATGGATTTTTGAAAGGAAAAAGTTTATATATTTTCCAAATTTTGCCTTTAATATGTCATTGATTGATTAAATAAATAATGAGCTATATATAAATTGAGAGGTCCAAAATTGCTTCAATATACTTATTCCCAAAGCAAGGCTAAAATCTTCATCTATATTTGTTTTTTAATAAATCCAATGATAGGATTATTATCTTAACTTGATCGAGACTTCAAACTTCAAAATACATCTTTCCAAAAACTTCAAATATATACCAGTTTGTCTCCAAAGTAAGGCCAAAATCTTTACCTATATTTATTTTTTAACAATCAATTGTAGGATTATTTTATGGACTTGTTCAAGACTTCAAAGTACATCTTTCTAAAAACTTGTGGTAAATATCTCCATTGATTGCAAGTTCAATGTGACTAAACTTCAAAATGTGGGCTATTCTAGCCTCTCCAAAAGAGAAGTTTGTCTTTTAACATTTTTAGACAAAAGCATGTTTGTCCCGTAACTTGAATGTGCGTTTTTTAACCTTTAGTCTGTGTGTTGAAAAATATGTTGAGAACATATGTAAATATTTCTTAACCCAATAAAATGTTCATGCCTTTAAAAAATTTATAATGTGGTACTAAATGAAAGAAAAAACGAAAATGCTAATAACTTTACGAGAAATAAATTGAAAATTGCTAATTTCAATCGTGAGAATGTTTTTGACTTTTAATAAATAATATCCTTAAATATTTTTGTTTTAATCAAAGGTTTTCAAAATTGAGTTGAAAAAATGACTTTATATGTTTTTTCTACCTTCATTGCCCGCAAAATGGGAATTTATAAATCTAAAAATAAGTAATGGCATTGTATAGAAGACTTTGTGTATGAATTTGATACACAAAAAATATAATTTTGGTGGTGATCTTAGAGCATGAATGGGAAACTTTGTTAAAATGGCAGTATTCCATAGGCCATTTTTCCACTCATTTCTGAAATCCCATGGGCTAAATGTAAAAGTGACAAGTTTGTGGAATTATACCGCCATTTTAATGAAATATTGGTTATGACCAATTGACCACGTTTGTAAAATTACTATAAATCGTACATTATTAATTATTTTTCCAATTTTCTATATACCTCTGGAAGTTCTCATTCTTACGTACATTTCACAACTTCACAAGTCTGCCAACACATACATGACTAAATTTCAGAGAAGGTCAAGTACTAGAGCCTGCGAAGCCATTTGCTTGGTTTCGTGGGCAGTCCAGACATTGGAAGCTTGGGTGGCAGGATCCGAAAGCTCAGTAACTTCACGTATTCTAGCCTTAACAAAGATTTTCGAAGACTGATTTCAGAGCTGCCAATGATTTGAGTTGTGCGTATGGAATCTTGTTCCAATCAAATTGAGATCGAGTTAGTATTATTTTCTCGAAACAGGTTTCATGCATGACCCGAGCTTCACCTCCTGACGGTTCAGAGTTCAGACAAGCTCATTCATAGAATTCAAGTAGAAAAGAATCTGGTAGCAGTATCCGATGTCTGGCTTTGTTACGACGTGATTAAGCAAAGCTTCATCAGATGTAAGTGTGTAACATTCTCTGCTAATTGAACCACAACCATCGGGCAAGCCCAGCAGACTGAGCAGAGAGATATTACGGCCAAATTGTCAAAGAGATATTCCAGTTGCAGCCAACGCACAATTTTGCAACACGTGCTTCTCTGGAGCCCAAATAAAACAGATCGATTAAATGGAAGGTATATATTCCACCACTTTGGCTCGTTCCAGGTTTCAGGACGGAACCCAGGAAACATCAATCCATACCTGTCCGACGACCCTAGTTTGTGGCCTGAAGATACATATACTGTAGGATGTCACAGTTTAACACTTTGTCGATCACTGACAGCGGGGACTAATTAATCCATTGCAAGAATTCCCGTACGTCGTCCTCAGTCTCCTGAACCAACTAGAACCAACTCGGCATGTCCTTGAAAAGATTTTTGGAGCCATACAACTCCGCAATTGCAGCCACGAGCAAGGGATATTTGGAGGTCCCGGCCGGAACCTCGTCCGCCTTCTCCTCCATCGCGTTCACAGCACGAGGTAATGCCCTCGGGGCCTCCTTCTTGAATCGGACTTGCTGCTTGATCGCTAAACGATTCTTCATCGCTCGCTCCTTCTTGCTACTGAGCAATAGATTCTGCTCACGAACAGCTGCAGCTTGCTTGGCATTGGAGATGCGTTCAAGCTCGCGCTCCCTCTCCAGCTCCCTCTCCAGCTCCAGCTGCCTCTCCCTCTCCAGCTGCTTCTCGAGCTCCAGCTCCTTTTCCCTCGCAACCTTAGCAATGAAGGGGCCATACTTGCCCATCAATTCAACCCGACGCTGTCGTTTTCTCTCATTTTCGTTCTCCATGGACGGACCTGATCGAGATACGTCGACAGTACTGCAACACGAACAATCAATTCAAACATGACTTGCAGAACTGGAAGGTCTCATAGTGCTTGTCAATGACTCTCACTGACAGAAAGTAATTAATTCCAGCATCAGCAGCCGCACCACCGATGATGTACGTAGTAAACTCAAGCCTGAAATCAAATGAACTGAAGGTCGAAAGTACCTGGTGCGATGGCCCTCCTGTAGAAACGAAGCGATCCAGAGCAGTTGGACTGGTGGAGCGCCTTCGTTCAAAGCAGAAATAGGAGAAACGTGTTTCCATCTCTTGTTGGAACCCCCTTTTATTTGCCTTCCCAACTCGCGAGACCATCCATTGCTCTTCACCCTAATTTAACCCGTTGGCGAGATTATCCTCCAATACGAAACTACCGAGGCCAATAGCCGAATAGCGTTTAATTTTGTTACATTGGCGATAATCCATTCCTTTGGCCGGTTCAGGAGGAGCGGTCTGAACCAAACATCTATGTTTGTCCTAGTTTGTGATCTAAAAACTAAACTTTTGTGAAGATATATGTCACAATTTTGAGCTTGTGGAGTATCGCTAATTTAACGAAATTGACGTTCAATGCAGTGAGCTCCAGGCACGCACAAGCATTTCATTTTAATGGATCCTCACTGCCCACCTCACCTTTGAATTTAAGTTTCCCAGTTACCTTAGAGCCGGTGCATCCTCTCCTTCACCGCAAGTAATCAGGCTGTCTAGTTCCACAAATATATGTTCTTTTTATTAACTTAGTTTTGGCACACATGGAAATTTCATTTGACAGCAAAAAATTGATAGAACGCGTCCCCACCTGGAGGCAAACCCAGGGGAAAGATGGACACCACACTAAAGATGGCTACCAATGTAAGATCTAAGTAAACCCAAGTAACCTTTGTGCATCTCAGACGCAGATGATCTTGCTTCACCCCATGAAGTCAAAGTCAGCCAACATAGCATCCCGAGAATTCTATGATATTTTGAGTAAATCATATTCCATTACAAATAATTTAAACAATGAACAAAAATTCCAGAAGTACAATAAATCTCACATACACCATTTAGTAAGAGGTAATGAACACGTCAATTTCATTAAATTTGCAATACTCCACAAGCCAAAAATTGCGACATATATCTTTAGAAAGGTCTAATTTCAGGCCAGAACTTATGACCGTCGGTGATTTTGGTGAACCATGCCAAAGTAATTCCAGAATACCCCCAATTTATCAAAATTGACGTTTGACACAATTACAAGCGATGGACAAGGAAGTTATAAAATGGCGAATTTCGTTAAAATGGCGGTATTCCCAGTGCCATATTTTCCTTGTGCCATATTCCTTATGCCATTTTTTCAGACTGTCCGCTCTGAACATCTAGAACTGGTATAGATTCTAGACATCTAAGACTATTTTGGATTTCAAACATCTAGGAACCTTATAGATTTTAGACCGACCGTTCTAAAAAATCTAGGATTGTTATAGATTTTAGATATCTAGGAAAGGCTTAGACTTTTAGAATGTACCACTGGTGTAGATTTCAGAACGGCCGTTTTGAACTGAAATAATGTGCCATTGTAATGGAATACCGCCATTTTAACGAAATTCGCCATCAAACCTTTGGGCGCATACTAATGCATGTAACTAATCTGGCCATCCTGTGCTCCCAACCCCGCATACTTCCATCAGATATTAATATATCCAACTTATTATACAGACATTATGGCAATAGAATCATGTATTTCACTGATCAATTCAGGAAATCAACGACCCAAACAAAAGTGCAAATCGATCAGTTGGAAATCTCATGCATTAATTTCTCTGGGCTCGCATCATTTGAAATCCAGTTTGCTTCCAGCCTCCAAAATTTCGGTGTAGTTACTTGGCCGATAATTTGTGATCACATGCCACAGCTCCACCTCCTCCTTGCCCTTGTTGATATACAATAAAGCTCGGTCGTAAGCTTTTCCAGCCTCCTCCTCGCTTCCACACGTCCCAATATTGGCCGTCAGATTCTTGTTTTGGCATTCGCCATAGATGATCGTCGCTACATGTATACCGATGTGCTAGTCCAGACTCTTCACCCGCAATTCAACACAGCAGCTTTGCATCCACTTCTGCTACGAGCTGGCTTGGATGGGTTCGTGTCCCCTCAGCATATATGCAAGTGATTTTTTTTGCACGCGAAAGGAATCGTGTGGACAATGTCTGAGTTGTCTGCGTGTTCATTGTTTTCATCATTTTGACACCTCAAACGGATTGAAACGACTGCTAACCTTCCATTTTATATATTTGCAGGTGGCATGGAGCGGATCCAGGGATTATTTCCACTGGTTCTCGGTGAATCGTTCAATAGTCGTAGCTTGTTCGCGAGATGCGCGAGTATAGCTTGGTAGTTGTGACTGAAAATTAATGCAACTACAATATACCTCCATAGTGGATTCCATACACTGCCTCAACTTTTACTGTTGTGTCAATTTTTTCAGTATGAAATACAACTCGAAACTCACTTCAATCGATTCAACTTCATCAGATTGTGTTGCATACATGGTCAATCGTGGATTCCTTTCCGAGAAAATTACGATGCAGTACCTCGATTTTCCGTACCCTTCATTAAAATTTCCCACCGACACTTCATTTCGGCTCCCAAAATCTGGCCGTTCCTGACCTCTCTTTTATCGGCTCCCCCGCGCGCCATTTCAATGAAATTTTCGCCATTTTAACGAAATTGACCTTGAGATGAAATGCGGAGTAACCCAGATCCAAAGTACCAAAGTTTCCACCAATTGCTTTCTGTTGGGTTGGCGTCCTCAGTAATAGACGCGAACAAGAAATTCCAAAGCATGATCGTTCTGGACTCAATATGGGTACACAACTTACTTTTAATTGGAAAAAAATTTAATACTTTATTCACTTTAAGGCTTGTGTCTGAGATTCATTACAATTGTCAATGTGTTAGTAGTCGAGCTCGGGAATGCTCGGAGCTATATATATAGCATCCATCCCGAGAATATGATCAATTGCAAATAGACTAAGTAGCTGCGGAGCCAATAATCCTCCAACACCATTCTAATAGCGATTAACTGAATAATTACAAGACATGGTAATTAGCGCTAGACATGTGTTGATCGATCGCCATCGCTTTATTTCCTTTGAAATTACTCGTTTATACTACAAAACAATAAGAAACGATCCACACTTTAACGAATCAAATGATTCAAATCACTATTATTAATCGTCGACCCACAGGAAACAGCACGTTCTGGAAACCAAATCACAACTCATGACCAAAAGTAACATGAACACCAATATCAACACTGATTTAACAACACATGCATGTACATGAAAACGAAAACACTCCACCACTTGTTGTCGTGGAATATATCGAGCAACTGATCAGTCCTTGCAAATTGCCACGCATTTCTCCCCAGCCAGAACCCGAGCACTGCAAATTCTTAACTGACATCGGTGGCGACTAAATATTATGCGTCTGCTCATTAGGAGTTGCGTTCATGCGTAACGACCGAGTCCGAGTCCGTCTGCGTCGTGCACCCCACCGTAATACCTGTGCACCAACTGGCTCCACGACTTTGTCGTTGCTTTCAATCTCGGCGACCAGACGAGGCTCACCGAAAGTCGGTGGATGCACAGCTCTTGCATCTGCTGGACCCCGCGAGGACTGCCCTGCTACCTCGGGGGCAGCAACACGGTTTGGCTGATCCACTGCAGGTTCAGATGGCTCCTGCTCGGACTGATCAGGTTTCTCCTCGCTTTCCATATAAACAACAAGAAGTGGCTCACTGAAAGTCGGAGAATCCACAGCTGGTGCATCTGCTCGACCCCGCGAGGAATGCCCTGCCTGGTGCTCCGTCTGGCCGCGAGGAATGCCCTGCCTGGTGCTCCGTCTGGTTTGTCTGATCCATTGTCGATGGAGCGCCTTCAGAACGAGCGCGGCAAGGAGTACATGCACAAGGAGGAGATAAGTCCTGATATCTTAGCGGCAAACTGAAATCTGTAACGAAGGACGAGAAGATAAGAAAAAGGCAAGGATAAACCACGAATACCAAAGGCTGCCAACGTTTAGATGACTAGAATTCAGAGAAGCTAGATCAAGTACTTATGCATGACGTACCTGAAAAGTGAGAAGTATGCAAAAAAAACATAGACTTCAAGAGCAAGACAGCCTGAAGGAGAGATGCACGGGCTGTTCAAAGGAACGAAGAGGAAAACAATGCCAGGGTGCGTAGTGTGAAGATCCATATTTCAAATGCTTATGCATGAAGCTCCCTGCATTGGTCTCGGTAGTCTCGTATTTGAGGCTAATCTCGGCAGCAGGTTCAGGGTGAAGAGCAATGAATGGTCTCGCGAGTTGGGAAGGTAAATAAAAGAGGGTTACTACCAGAAACAAAAACATTTTTCTGTGACTTGAGCTTTGAAGGCGCTGCACCAGTCCAACTGCTCTGGATCGCTTCTGGGGCCATCGCAGCAGGTACTCAGTTCGACCTTCAGTTCATTTACTGGCTTAAGTTTTCTAGATCATTTGCGGTGTAGCCAGTGATGCTGGAAATCAATTCCTTTCTGTCAATTAGAGTCATTGACACCACTAGGAGACCTTAACTCTACTCCAAGTTTTATACTGAAGTCATGTTTGATTGGGTTGATTGTTCATGTCGCAGTGTTGCAGCTTGTGCTTGTCGATTGCATCGACTACCTATGGCCACTCCCGAAGTACCTCCAGGTCTGTCCATGGAGAACTCAAATGAGAGAAACCTGCTTCGGGCTGCTTTCATGGACAAGCATCGCGACATCATTGCCAGTTCTGCGGATTACATGAAGTTGGAGCCGGAGCGTGAGCTTGAACGCATCTCCAAAGCCAAACGAGCTGCAGCAGCTGGTGAGCTGTATCTAGCGAACAGTAAAGAGAATGAGCGAGCCATGAAGAATCGTTTAGCGATCAGGGAGCAACTGCGATTCAACAAGGGGGCACGGAGGGCATCCCGTCGGGCCATGAACGCGATGAAGAAGACGGTCGAGATTGGGGACGGGACCTGCGATTTTCCCTTGCTCATGGATGCGACTTCAAAGTTGGCTGGCTCGAGCTCGCGAACTGTTTTCGAGGACGAGACCGGTCTTCAGTTGGTTCAAAAGACTGAGGACGACGTCAAAGAATTCTTGAAATCAATCAGTTAGTCCCTCTGTCAATAATGACAAAGTGTTAATCTTCGTTGCAAAGGCGTCCAGTCCCGTAGCTAGTATGGGGAATTTCTTTACTTTGACCCAATTCTGGAACCGAAAATTGTGACATATATCCTCAGGCCACAAAGTAGGGTCAGATAGTTATGGATTTATACTATGGGTGCGCATCCTGAAACCTGGAACGGGCCATGGTATTGGAATGTATACCGCCAGTTTGAACACTTAAAATTGAGGTTTACTGTTTTAGAGTGGGTTACATAGAAGCACGTGTTGCAAAATTTTATACTGGCCGGAACGTGAATAAATCCTTGACACTGTCAGTTTGGCAACTTGACTGCCGAAATATCTCTTCGCCAGTTTGCCCCAAGCACGACTGCGATGTAGATAACACATATTAATGTTAGTTACTTGTGATATAGTTTTGCTTAATCACGTCGCAGCACATTCTATACAGTAGTGTTCATTTTTTGGTTTGCGAACAAATGGTTATGCGGCCTTTCTTTCAAGAAGGTTCTGAGTATCCTGGCTCCTTCATTTTTGGAGGTCAAATTGCAGGGGCCCAAATTTAAATATACAATTTTGAATACGTTATTTTTGGATGCAATGTTTTGTATATGCTAGCTCTACACAATAGATGAAATGAGGTTTTGGAAACATTGTGGCAACAATGTGCAAAGCCATCATTACAGTCTGGCATTTTTTAACACATTTATCTTCTTCTTTTTCTATTGGTTTGAAGTTGTCCATTTTTTTGGAATTTTTTTGGAAGAAGTTGAGCATTGAATTGCCTAAAAGAATAACATTGCTATACAGTTTGAGTACAAAAGATCTTGACTATATCAAAATAGTATATTGCCAATTTAACCCCTAAAGGACCATTGTCCCTTTGGAAGACAAATGGGATTTTGGACAAGTACCTACAGGCTGAATTTTTGTTGTGATTTTTCGAAATTTTTTTTGGAGATAGAAAAACTAATAAGCTTTGTGGGAATATAATTTTCTATTCAATTGGTGCCCGAGAACAAAATTTATGCCTAAATAAGCTCAAAACAAGGGAGAGGACTACTAGAGGAGGCAGCAAAAAATTTAGTAAAAAATTTTAATTTTTTTTAGAATTTTTTTTCCCTTATAGATGATATTTTTTTCTATATGGAAAGCTTTGATTCATTTCATTTGAATTTTTTATGAGAAAGTTATGGAAAATCTTATAGAAAAGCTATGAAAAGTTATAGAAACTATAGATGCCGAAAAACATCTCATATGCCCAATTGTGGATAATTTTTGCAAAAATTATTGGCCTCCAAAGTTTGCAGCCAGTCAACCCTGATTCCGTCCAATTCGTCCGATTCTGTCCGATATGACAAATATACTCCGGAGGACTACTCCAAATTGACATGGCCAAGCTATTTCAATTTTCAAGCTTGGCTTGCAATCTCAAAATGGCTGCTATTGACCAAAATAGTTAGCTTTTTTTTATTTTTGTTTTTGTTTTTAATTTTTTTTGTACATAATTAAATAAAAAAATAAAAAATATTATTATTAATTTTTTACTCGCGAATTTGGGTTCCTGCACCATTGTCACAGTAGAAACTGCTGTGCAAAAATAGGGCAAAAAACAATTTTTTAGCCCCCCAAAACACTATTTTAGGGTCTTTTAGAAGGCTGTGGAGCAGCGCTCCAAAGGCTCAAAATCTTCTCTAATGGCTTAGATAAGTGCAATATAAGATCCAACGGTTAAATTTTATGAATAGATAAAAATTTGTTTCTTTGATGAATGCAAAAAAAGTGGTAGTTTTGAGTGTTTTCTGACAAAAAAATGGCATTGGGACTTTAGAGATTAAAAAAATAATTATCTTGAAAAATTGAAATGATATTAGGCAACCTAGCAATACAGTGACAAACGAAACTGAGTACTCTTACAAAACGTTTTCATTCAAACAACCATACCATAAGTATCAATGGACAAAGTCCAAAAGTGTATGTACGAAAGTTGAAGTATGCGACATACTAAACATTACCATGGAAGTTTGAAGAAAAAATTAGTTGTGGTTTGAAAGATAATCCATTCAAAGTTAGCCATGTCTAATACTCAGTTTTGTTCAACATGATTTGAAATTACTTTATTTTTGTCAATTTTTTTTTAGAACTCTGAAAAAACTTTTTGTGACTTGGCATGTTGGTATACATCATTTCAAATTGTTGTATGCAAAAATTGAAGGAAATTGACATTTATAGAATTTAAAATATCAACAGTTTGATGAACATGCAAATGATATTGGTTCTCGCAATGTTTGAATTTTTTTTTGGAATTGAGAGCATGGATGGCATTAGCCATTGTTGAGAGTGTATAGGTTGCAGTATGGACCATTGTTACCTCTTAATACACTTGCATTTGAAATATTTGTTGAATTGGACATTGCATTCAATTTATATTTCATAGTCAGATAATGCGTTTTTAAATTCAATTTCTTTGTCCAAAGACTAGAGTTCATGATGCACACAACAGACCCAATGAATCCCCAGAAATTAAATTCATCAAACTCTCAACAATGGCTAATGCCATCCATGCTCTCAATTCCAAAAAAAAATTCAAACATTGCGAGAACCAACATCATTTGCATGTTCATCAAACTGTTGATATTTTAAATTCTATAAATGTCAATTTCCTTCAATTTTTGCATACAACAATTTGAAATGATATATACCAACATGCCAAGTCACAAAAAGTTTTTTCAGAGTTCTAAAAAAAAATTGACAAAAATAAAGTAATTTCAAATCATATTGAACAAAGCTGAGTATTAGACATGGCTAATTTTGAAATGGATTTTCTTTCAAATCACAACTAATTTTTTCTTCAAACTTCCATGATAACGTTTAGTATGTTGCATACTTCAACTTTCGTATATATACTTTTGGACTTTGTCCATTGATGCTTATGGTATGGTTGTTTGAATGAAAACGTTTTGTAAAAGTACTCAGTTTTGTTTGTCATTGTAGAACTAGGCTTTTTATGCCAAAGTTCCAAAATATTTTAGATTTCACTATGCTATATATAAATATACACATCCTTCTTTGTTATTGCACATTGTGTTGATATATTTATTTAAAATTCAAACTTTATAGATATAAGTACTTGTATGGGGAATTTTGTTAAATGGCAATCATTTTCTCAACTTTGGCACTTTTATTATTTAGAGCGTGCAATTTGAAATCTATACTTGTCCTAGATGGTTTAGATTGTATGGTCTGAAATCTATACTTATTTAGATTGCACAGTCTAAAAAGGGGCATGAAATTTTGCCATTTGTAGATTATTATCTTCTTCCACCAATTCAACGATCCTATCCTCCATCATCTTTAAGCTTATCATGTATTATTCTATCCCTTTATTATTTTTTGACATTTTGAACACAACACCTTCATTGTAGTTCAAGGTTGTTTAGATCGAGACATGTCACATCACAATGTCAAGATATCATGAAGCACAATTTGATCCAAAACCAAAGTCTATTATCATAGAATATTACAACTATTTGGATTAAATATCATAAAATATTTAAAATGAACAACGTAAATGGGACTAATGTTTATGTTAAAAAGTAGTGATAGATACATTTGATTTTCTATAAATGATTGTCATAAAATAGTGAAAAAAAATCCTAAAATGTTAAATATTTTAGAATTTTGGATTTAAGATTAGGGTTGTCATGATTTTGATGAAATCTTGATAGGTTATGATGGTATGATATGACATCATGACGTGAAAAATTTGCAAGTTACATTAGGATAGACAATTGGGTTGTAATTAGTAGGAGCTTTGCATAATTTGCATTTCTTTACTAAAAATTGGATATTAAATACCAGCAAGAATTTAAATCCTGCTTGATATAGTATGAAGTTATGATATTTCAAATTTATAGTGAGATATATAGAAGTCCAAGGGTTCAAGGGTTCAAGGGCTTACACCTCTTGACATATATAGTTGATGTGGATTGTTTGAACAAACATTTCAAAATAGATTTGAATCTCAATATTTGTTCAAGTTCTTTTATGGCCATATATGGGTTTTTTGTCATTGTATAGGACGTTTGACATTGCATGTTGTATTACGCAACTATTTATTATGCAACATTATCAAAGGCAACTGTAGGTGGAGTAAGTACAGGGTGGTAAAGGGAGAACTTTGAATAGGTACAAGCTAGTCAAAGGGCACGTTTGGGCAAATTGAAGGGACAAATGCAAATGGGTGAAGGAACAAATGCGGGGCCCTCAAGCATTAGAGCCGGTTTGGACCCAAGTAATACCCCTTAAGGAGTTTGAATTGGGTACCTTGGTTTTCATTTAAATTTGTATTTTGCTTGTGAAGGACATAACATTTTTCCTATTCTTGTCTACTATTGGTACTCTCGGTCAAAGCAATTTCATTGGTTTGGTTGATGAAGGATAAAGGACATTGAAAGTGTGGAAATGTGACGGAAGGCATTATTCAATTTACTATATTACTCTATGGCAAATTGAATATAGTAATATACAAATACTTGACCAGATGTTTTAATCAGAGAGAATGAACTTATTTGGAACAAGTAAGCACTTGGTCCTAATTGAAAATAATCCAGTAATATGTCAAATTTCCATGGGCTTTCAACTTACTACATATGCATGACGAACATTCATCCTTTAAATAAATTTTTTCACTTTGATTGAATTGTTATGTCCTTGCCTATACTGTTTGATACATAACATTCAGTAGCTAAAGCAGTGGCTGCCTTCACTTAAATAGAATGATGTGGAATATTCCACATCATTCTATATCTGGGATGAAATCAATGGTGTGAAATTTTCCATATCATTGATCAGTAACTAATAAGCCACATGTCAACATGTGTCAGAGAATGAGAAATGAACAACTGGGTCGCATTAGGGAGTGGCAGACTAAAATACTTGGCCATTAATTACTTCAAATATTGTAAATTTATGACATGATTCAATAGTTAATTGTCCGCCTAGCTTGGGCAACTGACTAGGTTGACAGCATGATAGTATAAAAGTAGCTGAGAAGAGTCCCATCATGTAGCTGGCGAAATTATTTTTTTTATGGCCAAGCCCTCGTGCAGGCCTCAACTCCCCCAAATTGACAAAAAGTCATAACCCTCATGTGCTGTTGATGTTGATTTTGCTCTGGCTTCTATACTAACTGAGTTTGTAGTTTATTGATTCATTTCTCTCACCTGGCTTTTCTTCCTAGTACTCACCTTGAATGAATTTCGTGAATGTGGACTCAAGAGAGGAAAAGGCTATTGAATGATATGTAGGTTCATTCATGATACCACCACTTCACTCACCTTTGGTAACTCTAGTTCAAGTTTACTGTGAATGTGACAATTATTTTCAAGGTGATACCAAAATTGGAGGGCATCTTTTAAGCCCCAAAACACTCTAACGGAGGCATAGAGCAATCACAGGTGGAATTGATGGATGAATGAACAACAACAAGGAAATGAATCTTCTCTGAAACAACAAAACTAGCAAAAATAAAAAAAGATATTTTTATACATATCTCCATTTCTCATTTTTATTTGAAAAGCAACGTGACAAATAATAAATAATACATGATTAAATATATAAAGGGAAGCATTTACTTAGACCTCTGGCCTTTACTTCTTTGTTTTAAATATCAACAAGACAAATAATTCATGATTACAAAGAGTCTTTAAGAATTGTAAAATATAATAAGAAAAGTCTTTACTTAAATCTTCACCTTTTGTAGCTTATTTTAAAAATCATCATAATAAACAAATTATAATTAGGAGGAGTCTTGGAGAATTAAACTTAAAATTTTAAATTAATTTTCATCTTTTATTTTTAATTTTTAAATCAATGTGACAAATAACACTTGAGTAGGATGAATCATTGAGAATTGCAAAAAATAAATGGAGAAGTTCTAATTTAAATCTCCTTCACATAGTTTATATTTATAATATCAAAGAGAAAAATAATTCTTGACTAGCAGGAATTTAGGAAATATTCAAGAAATAAATAGGAAATTTTTTATTGAAATACTCACCCTTCTCATGTATTATTTGAATTTAAATCAACATAACAATGAAAAGGGTGATTTTTTGTGAATTTTAAAATATAATTGGATATATTCTTTTTTCAATCTCTACCCTATATATTTCATTTTAAAATCAAAATGAAAAAATACATATTTGGTTAGAATTATTCTTTAAAATTACAAAAAATGAATAGGAATGTTTTATTTAAACCTTCACCCCTTATTTTAAAATCAATATGAAAAATTATTCAAAATGAAAAGGACTCTTTAAAAAATTGTAAAGATTACAGAAATAAGTTCTTAATTAATTTTCCATCCTTTATTTTTATTTTTAAATCAACGTGATGAATAATATAGGAGTAGGATGATTTTTTGAAGATTCCAAAAAATAAATGGGAGATATTTTACCTAAAGCTTCTACAAACTGTTTTTTATTTATAAAAAGAAATGAACAATCATTCATAATTAGAAATCTTTGAGAATTGCCCAAAATAAATAGGAATGATTTTATTTATATTTCCACCTTTTATTTTTCATTTTCATTATCATCATGGCAAATGATTAAATAGGATTATAAAGGTTCTTAGAAAATAGGCCAAATTTAGAAAGAGAATTTCTTATTAAATCCACCACCATTTATTTTTTATTTTTAAATCAACGCAATAACTTGCTCATGATTAGGAAGACTTTTTGAGAATTGCATATTATTAAAGGTCTTTCTTAAATATCCAATGCCTTCTTTAAAATTCATGATTTGAGAAAAATCATTATACAATATTATTTGAAAAAATATTTTGGAAGTGATATATAAATAAGAGCTATAGACTATGAGTTTTCAATTCCATTTGTAAAGTTACATTCAACGCTTTCACCAACAATTTTTTAGAAATTTTGAAAGACAAATTTCAAATTTCCTTCTAAATTCAATTATAAGTAAATTTTATTCTTTTTGAATAAAATTTGTTAGAATGGATTTGAATTGAGGTTCTCTTGACATAGTGGTTTTTTGGGAGATTTTTGTTTGTTAAATCTATGACCTCATTTTTGCAAATCCAATTTTGAACTTGAGTTAGTGCAATTTTGGCTTGGTCAACTACTTGACATACTTCCACATTTGCAATTTTAGAAAAATATGTACTCTACTAACACCAAATCCAACTATAAGATAGGACAACAGCTTGAAAATGTATCTCTACAAATTAGGATGACTCTCATCCAAAGTAATGAGAAAGAACTATTAGTTTTAACTTATTTGTCGTCCCAAAATTGGGTGTTGGACTGTTGGAGCGCTAAGGGATTAAATCAACAATGCTAGCATGTGAGCCTAGAAATGCAAACCTTTGAGCCTTGAACGTGGATGTAAGTAGGTACCCTATAACCGTGGAAGGCGTCTACAACATTGAAAACTATAATGTAGATATCCCATAATTATGAAAGGTGTCTATCATACATGCACCTATAATATATGTGCCTAGGCTCTTAGGCTCAAGATCTTCAGCTCACATGCTAGCAATCCTTCATGTATAGAAAGAGAAATAATGTCTTTTGAAGAAGATTGGCATTTTCTTCTGCATGGGGTCACTCCACTAGTGTTCTTCTCTACCAATTCTTTGAAAACCAACCCCAAGCTTACCATCCATGTATCCATTTTTTATATATAAACTTCTATTGAAATTGTCCTCAAAAGTGCCATTAAACTATTAAATCCAAGTTAGCCATGTCTTTTAATATCTTTTATTATTAAATTAATGTGACAAATAATACTTGAATAGAATAAGTCTTTGAGAATTCCAAAAAACAAATGTAGAAGTCTTTACTTAAATCTCTACCTTTCTTTGTTACAAAATCAAAGTGACAAATAATTCATGATAAAAAGGAGTCTTGGAGAATTTTGAAAAATTAATAAGAAAGCTTTTACTTAAATCTCTACCTTTTATTTTTAATTCTTAGAATCAATTCAACAAATGATTCATGATTACAAAGACTCTTTGAGAATAGCAAAAATCAAAAGGAAAATTTATTGATTACTTAAATCACTAACATTTATTTTTTATTTTGAAATCAACGTGATAAATAGTATTTGAGTAGGATGATTCTTTGAGAATTGCAAAAAATAAATAGGTAAGTTGTGACTTAATTATTCATCCAATATATATTTATTTTTAAATCAAAGTTACAAATAATTCATATTAATTAAGAGGAGGCTTGGAGAATTGCAAAAATTCAAAAAAAAAGATATTATTTAAATCTTACCCACTATTTATTCTTTTTAAATCAATGTCATAAGTAGTTAATGAATAGGATGAGTCTTTGAAAGTTAAAGTGCAATAAATAATAGGAAAAGCTCTTCCTCAAATCATCACAGTTTGTTTATTATAATTAAAATCAACGTGACAATCATTCATGATTGATTATTATAGAAGACTAGCTCTTCACTCCAAAAGAATATTGTCATCCTCAAGAAATGTGTGCGAGAGGGGTGACCTCAAGAAAGCAACCGTAGGTAGAAGAAAAGGCCATGTTCACTATAAGAACCCCCTATTTTAGGTGACAAGCCTTAAATTTTTTATGACGGATTTTAGGTGATGTTAATGTTGACAACCCAAAAAATTTGTATCAACAAAAATGTACAACATAACGTTAATATTGACAATCCAATGTTTTTATGTCAACATTGATGGTACGTTGGTTATTTTTGTTGATATAAAATTTTTGGGTTGGCAACATTGACATCACCTAAAATCTGTCATAAAAAATTAGGGCTCGTCACCTAAAACAGGGGTTTCTTATAGTGATGTTCCTTCAACAAACATTTTTTCTCCTTCAAAGGATGCATGTTGATAGGGCAACCATTAGTAGGCAAATGCGGAAGAAAGAATGGTCAATCTATTTGAACAAACAATTTTTTTCCCTCAAAAGGTGCATATAGATGAGGGACATCAAAGGTACTTATAAGAAACCTGCGTTTTAGGTAACAAGCCCCAATTTATTTGAACAGATTTTAGGTCATGTCAATGTGGACAATCCAAAGTTTTTATGTCAACAAGAATGTCCAGCATAACATCGATATTGACATAAAAACATTAGATTGTAAACATTGACTTCACCTAACATCCATTTAAAAATTTGGGGCTCGTTACCTAAAATGCACGTTTCTTATAGTAGGTGCGCATTCGCGGGAGAAAGAAAGGTCATAACACCAGTTTGGGTTGTTTTTAGAAAAAATGGAGGAGAATATCGGTGTGTGACCTAATAGAAGAGAATATTCTTTTCTTTTCATTTATACAATTCTCCCCTTGTCCAACTAAATAAAAATTAGTTGTCATGTTGATCTTAAAAGTTAAAAAATAAGGGTGGAAATTTAATTAAAAAATTTTGCATTTTATTTTTGCATTTTTCAAATAATCATCCTATTCATGTATTAATTTCCACATTCATTTAAAAATAAAAAATTAAGGGTGAAGACTAAAGCAATAATGTCCCAATTTATTTTTGTAATTTTCAAATAATCATCCTATTCATATATTATTTGTCACTTTCATTTTATAAATAAAAACAAAAGGTGGACATTTTAGTGAGAGCTTTCCTAATTAGTATTTGCAAGTCTTTTGGATTCCTTCTAATTATAAACTGTTTTTTTCTTTGATTTTTTAAATAAAAAATATAGGGTAGACATTTAAGTACAAATTTCCCCTTTTATTTTTTGCAATTCTCTAAGACTCCATCTAATCAAGAAATATGAGTCACTCTGATTTTATAAATAAAAATTAAGAGTGGAAATGTAAGCATGAATTTTCCTTTTTAATTTTTGCAATTCTCATAGAGTCTCCATCATTTGTATGTTGATTTTAAAAGTAAAATAAAAAAAATGGAGATTTAAGTACAAACATTCCTATTCATTTTTCACAATTTTTCAAGAGTCTTTATAAATAAGAAGTGTTTGACATTTTGATAATATGAAGAAAAAGTAAGTGAGAGTGGTGCAATGAATATTGATGTATGGATTGACAGATCTATATATCCTCATCATCCTGGCTCAAAGAGAAATCAAATTTTTGTAATATCAGTGACTTGTTGGAATTTATTGGTAGTGCATTATAACTAAGTTAGTAAGTTCATTCGGTTTATACTTCCTCTTATTGTAATCCTTGCTTAGGAACATGGGCTTGTAATTTTAAGTAATTCAAGGGCCCACTCACCACATTTGGAATGCATTGGTGGTAACTTACATTGCAAGTGAACCAGGAAATTAATTCAGATTCTAATCAATCAGCTTGCACCCACACCTTTAATGATACCTATGATGCCCAATTGCATTGCAAGCAACTTCTCAAGCAAGGGTGCAAGCTATTGAAGTGCTAAGTTTCTCCATTTTGGGCTGCCTCTGAACAAAGCATCAATCCATTGTGTTCACCGAAAAGTATCTTTGCTTCTTGAACAGAATGTGAGAGTCCATTGTTAATCTTAATAGTGAGGGCTTGATACCACAGATGAAACCTCATGTTTGTTATTTTGGAGAAAAAACAGTATTGTACATATACAACCTCAATCAGATGTGTAGCAATCCTTGTTTTTGAACTTTATGTTATGTGAATGCTACAACTTTGGTTTAGGAGTATACTGAAGAATGTTTCATTTACTCATGGAGAATGAACAATTCAGTGGTGTTGATCTTTTTAATGGGTTTTGTATATTATGGGATCCGTGAGGGTGTATACGTTTAGTTTTTGTTTTCAAGTGGTTTAAATCCTTAATTATGGATTTAAAGGAATAGCATACATAATATATGTAACCTTGTGTCTTTTGCTTGTTGTGAGTGAAATTGACAATGTTGATACTACCTTTGTTAGGTACTATGTGTCACTATGTGCGATCAAGTGTATATTTGTCATATTGTTTGTGGACTTAAGATTAATGTGGTTGATTCACCTTTTACCATTCTGGAGATGTGTCACCGTGATCCTTCTAGATTGTGATTTTTTTGCTCTAAACAATGCTAGACAAGGGAAATCTCTAGGCTGGTGAATTTGTGAGAGTAATGACATGATTAGTTTGACATGATTAGTTTGCCATGCTAGAATGAATTTGTAGATCATAATACAAGATTCATTGACTACAAGAGAGGATTTAGCTTTGTAACCAATGTGTAATTGATGTTTTGTTATGGTAATCATTTGTGCAAATATTCATGTCAGTTAATTTGCTTCATAAACAAATTAATCTATACTGATATTAGTTAAACAATTTGCTTCTGATAACCATTTATTCAATAGTAGACAGTTTATTTTTTACTAACATCAGCAATTTGATGAATGCCTCCTCAGTACTACAATACAGACATTGGTCAAAATACAATAACTTGAAGCTAGACAGTCTCTGAAACAGCTCAATGCCAAATTAGAAAAGTAGTCTCTTAGACTATGAGAAGGTTTTTCTTTTGCTAATAAAAAAACTCACCTAAAGGTTGAGTTTGAACTTTAGGAGGTAAACTATCTCAAATTGGAATTTACAATTCACATAAATAGTATCAATTGCATTAATATTTTGAAATAGACAATTCTATTCCATCATATCAATAATCAATGGTTTAGAACCATGTATCACAATTCCAATTGCCTCAAATCTTTTAGCTTTTCTCCAATAGCTTTTTGCGCACTTACATATTCACCAACTCCACTTTTATCCCAATTGATTTCTATTTTATAGCCACAATAATAACCCGCAAGGTAATCTTTTCCAATTGAATCTTCTAATAAACTATTCTTTACCATTTTGAACTCACCATGATTGGACTATTTTCTATAATTGACACAATAACATATTGCTCTATTTAAATTTCTAATTGCTTCACACATGATCTCCAAACTATTTTAATCTCATAGCCCCTCACTAATCATTTTTAATCAATATAAATCTCCCATTAAGCCTTCCATTCACTCTACAGCAGTTACACTCCAATTGTTACACTCTTATTTTCTAGTCCAATTTCACCAAATCATTCCTCAGTCTCAGTCTCTCTATATACAATTGACTTCCAAACAATTCTCCCATTGTTAATTTATATTCATTTATACTCACAAAGAATCCATCAGATATTCACATTAATTTCTCCTATTGGTTTTAATTTTCTCAATAATTTCATTTACACTCGGCTTACTCAATTTATCCTCATCATTTCATTTGTAATTTTCCTCTGTAGCCACTCAAGCAGTTTCAATTGATTACACAATCATAAACGCAACATTAACACAAGCATCATTACACATACTCAAATTGCAAATCATTCCTTCTATTCATCATTAAAAAACACAATTGTTTTACTTCCGATGGGAAGGAATTCCTGCCAATGCTAAGGACAACTAAACTCACAATTGAAATACCAAAAGACTATAAGTCTAAGATTCCATAGAAGTTGCAACTACCAATCGGCTAAAAAATCTTCTAAAATCTTCATTCATTTGATCCTATATACAAAAAAATACTACGTATAAGCCTCAATACTACTCTCTTGATTGATAAAAGCTACAAGTTAATGTGAAAATCACCAATTGGCCAAAATGAAAATTCTAATGTTAACTATATAGATGCTCAAAAAGCATACAAACCTTTGCCGCGCCAAAACTTACCGCCATAGAGCAACAAGAATGGCCAGCGTTCTTTTTAGCGCTGACTGCAAATATTCAATTCTCATTGGTCTTGACCCTTTATACGTTCAATGGTGAGCAATCATTGTCTACCAAGGCATATACACTTGAGTATTTTAAGCAACGTGCAAATGCATGATGGGCAGGTACCAAAATTGAAAGTCTCATAGACGGTCAATTTTGCTCCTAATGCTTATACATTGTAAGCATCATATGATGGTGTCAGTGATAGTCTATTGTTAGATTAAAAAGCTATTAATAGGTGCGCCAAAGGATATATGGACTATTTTAGACATTTTTATCTCAAAGGCAACAAATACATTTACTTTGTGCAAAGGGCACTATACACAAAGATGTGATTATATTTAGCACATTAAAGCCAATTGTCAAAGATGTATGCAATGACTTTTTATTTGACAAATTAGAGCCAAAATTTGACCTGGTTTTTTAGGTGGCCACCTTGACACCAGAATATACCCTAGATAAAATCTATCGGAAACACACTACAAAAGATCAATGTCAATTTGGACATTTTTGTCAATTCTTTGTTAATTTGATCTATTTTTTGTCAGTTCGGACATAGTTAGCTAATTTGGACGTTGTTTTTTAATATGATATCTTTGAGAAATGTAAAATATGCCAAATTTTTGTACGAAGTTTAAAGATAATATCATGTACAAAAGCATTATAATCATGTGTGAACACATTAATATGGATGATTTGACTTGAATGATCTACTAGCACTTGAATGTGTGTTTGAAGCTACTAAGAAGAAAAAACATTACAAGATGTATTATATGTGCAACTGTCAATGGAGAGCAACAAGTGAATCAGCTTTGTTGGTTCCAGGAAAACCCTGCTTCGCCATTGCCCTTGCTATGCTAAGGTTGTCTTCTTCAACCTTGTGACAACGCGATGAATACAATGTCCAAGACGTTTAGCAAACCCCTCAAGACATTTAATACAGTCAAATTTACATTTAACTTTACAAAGGTTTACCTCCATTTATCTAAACCGTTTAAAGCCATGTGGCATCTGCATGGCATATTAGGAGGAAGAGGGGGGGGGGGGGAGGAGGTGACGGCAAGGGCAACTATGGGTCAAGGTGATTGTAGATATAGGGTGACCGTAGTTAGGGGCGCCCGCAAGTAAAGGCAACCGCAAATAGGGCAACTACGTGTGAGCCAAGGATTTTAGAAGTGGAATAAAAGGTGGCTATAAGTATCCAAGAGGCAACCGTAGTCTCTTGATCTGTCCAAGAGGTGGGAGTGGGTGTCTTAACGGGTGACCGGAGGGAGCCAACGTCCAAGAGGCAAGAGCAACAATGAATTAGGTGGCCAAAAAATGATTGTAAGTTGGCAAGAGTCGACTGTGACAAAGGATGATTATGGATTAGAGAAAGGGAAATTGTGAGTGGGCAACAAGCAACTATGGATGGGCAAATTAAAGGGCACTTGTGGATAAAGCACATAAAGAAAAAGCCCAATCTCTTTTAGAAAAACAAAAATTTTGAGAAATAAAAGGAGATGCTTTTCCACCCTTCATTTTTATTTTAAAATCAACTTGACAAATACTACATAATTAAAATGAATCTTTGCAAATTGCAAATAATAACAAAAAAAACATTTAATTCATCTTTTTTGTAAATATTTATCTTAAATATCAACATGACAAATAAAACATGTTTATGACGAATCTTTGAGAATCCAAAAAGTAAATGACAAAATTCTTACTTAAAGATTCATGCTTTATTTTTTTATTTTAGATCATCATAACAAATAAAATATAAGTAGGATAATCCTCATAACATTCAATAGCCTTTGTGCCCATTGCTTTTCCTTCTTGCACTTTACTCATCACATTGAGCGTCTAGGTGTCTAATTAGCTACTAATGGATGTGAAATATTTTAAACCTTCTATTATAGAGTCAAGGTAGTGATAGTGCACGCTACCAAATGTTATGCTTGAGATTTGCAAAAAATAAATAGATAAGTTTTTCTTTTAAATTCTTCCTTCTGTTTTTTATTTTTAAATCAATATGACAAATAATTTAAAATTAGGAAGATTCTTGGAAAATTGCAAAAATTAAATTGGAAGAATTTTTATAAAAACAAATTAAAAAATGAAATTAAACAATAATTTAGATAAATGAATTAATTAAGAACTTTTCCATTAGCTTTTTGCATTAAAAATTAAGTTAATTCTTATTAATAATTTTCCACTAAGAATTAAGTTAACTCTTCTTAGTGAAATTTTAATTCTTCCATTATTTTAATTCTTATTAATAAAAATTAGCTTAATTCTTATTAATGAAATTTAATAAAATAAAATAAAAAAATCAATCCTAATAAGCAATCTTGGAGAATCGTAAAAAACAAATAGTAAAGTTTTTACTTAAATGTCCACCTTTTTATTTCTTTAATTTTAGATTGACGTCATAAATACTAGATGAGTAGGTGATGATTCTTGGAAATTTTCAAAAATAATTGAGTAAGCTCTTATTTAAATCTCAGCGCTTCATATTTTGTTTTTAATCAATACGACAAGTAACTAAAATTAGAAGAACTCTTGAAAATTACAAAAATTCATTAAAATCATATAAATTTTTTTACTTAAATCTTTATTCTTTGCATTTTTTTGTGTATAAAATCAAAGTGAAAAACAATTCATGATAAAGAATCTTGGAGAATTACAAAAAATAAATAGGGAAGTTCTTTCTTAACTCTTTATGCTTTATGTTCTTAATTCAATATGACAAATAACATTAAAAAAGTATGAGTCTTTTAAAATTCTCAAAAAGAACTGGAAATTTTTTTACATAAGTCTCCAACTATTATTATTTATGTATAAAATCAAAGTGACAAATAATTAATTATTCAAAAGATTCTTCAAAAATTGCAAAAAATGAATAGTAATTATTTGCTTAAAATTCTATTCTATATTTTTATTTTTAATTTAGTATAACAAATAGTATTTGATTAGAATGAATTTTTTTAAGTTCTCAAAAATAATGGGGAATATTTTAATTAAATCTCTACCACTTATTTTTTATTCACAAGGTTAAAGTGACAAATAATTCATTATTAGGCAGATTAAAGTCTGTAAAGTATCAGATAGTATTTTTTGGCAATATAGTTTTTTGAAAATCAAATGTAAAGTTGACTCTATTAAATGGGCAGGGGGTCTACTAGACATCTTAGACATTGTGTTAGACATTGCATTGCCATGTTTGGGAAGACAACCTTGTGGCAATAGTACCAGCACTATAAAATGAGCTAAGACATTAGAGATTCTTTTTTTGCATGAAAATGTGCATTTACAAGAAATATCAACCAAAACTAGCCATTAGAGAATCTGTAAGGTGAATAGTCATTTAGTATCCTTTGTTAGATTTTCAATTAAAACAAAATTTTTTATAATTTAAAAAAATATTAAAAATAAAATTACTCCCTATATTAGCACATCCACTGAATTTGAAATGGCCTTCTATAGGGCCCTAATTTTCTACAATGAGTAGTTGATTGTCCAATAGATTGTAATGCCATGATACCTACATCTTTACTAAGTCAGATACATTGGAGCTTCCAATTGCTTTGTAAAAACATTCAATTGTCTTTTATCACCTCTAAATTTTTGCAATTGTTTATAGGACTTTTATAAGACAATTTATAGGACTTTTTAAATAAACATACAATTTCAACGTAAAACAAGAGAGGAGTATGTATTATTAGATTTTTTTGGTCGACATATTGATTATTATATATAGGTTTATCTCTTTTGAAGCTAGTTTTCTAGTGTCAAATGTAAATAAGCAGATACATGCAATTTCCAATTGGACCTACAGTGTCTCTAGACTACTCTCAAATCAATAAAAAGTATATGTATAAAGGTCATGAATTCACCTAAAGCAATCATAATTTTTTTTGAAAGGGCTTCAATATCAAGGTTTGAAGGAAACCAAATTTTGTAATGGATTTACCTTAAAATGTGGAAGTTAGTTCCTAAAGGGGGCACAAATTATTCTATTATGGTCACTCAAGTAGTAAAGACATTGATTATGCTCACTAAGTCAACCCATTATAATCCAAATTTTATTTAATGAAAAAACTTGTCATAGATTGATGAAAGACTTTAATCAATGGATGATTTCTTAGGGATAGAGAATGGGTCTTTTGTTGGAAATTGGTTGACTTATTTCAATCCTTAAAGGACTTGAAAGCCCTTTGTGGTTGTATTGTATGTTACAAATTAAGTAATATTTGATAAAAAAACACATTGATTTAATACTTTTTAATACAAATAAAATGAATGATTATGATAGTATGTAAATTATAATACATCACAATTTATATTAAGTGGAATGGATGCAACCATAAAAGCATTTGATTGATTTGATTTATATCTTGAATCATCAAATCTAATTTATTTAATATGTGGTGACTTCACCATCAAATTTGGATATTACTTTCAAGTAAGAGATTGCAAGTTTGCATATGGAGTTTGTACATTATTCATTCATTTGTAAAATGAAAGAAATAATCTACTATACTTTAGTGTTAAATTTTGAAATTTGAAAGTGGTGTTCATTAGACTATGTTTATATGATTTAGGATTGTTGCAAGAAATATCTTTTTTTGTGTCCCCTTGGCCTTGAACACATAGTTTTTTTTACATGATTTTTGTGTTGTATGTCCATTTCTTATAAAATTCAAATGAAAGTTATATAAGGTTGTTTCATGAATTTAGTATTTTTTTCCAATTTAAAGTAATTAATTTATTATTTTGAAATTGCCCCCAAACCTTGGCCATTTTAGATTTTCTTAGTACTATTTCCGACCCAAAAATAAAAATTTGAAGGTAAAAATTGAAATATAAGGACTTTGACTAATTAAAGTTACACAAGTCTACAAAGAGATTTTATAAAAATAATAAAATGTCCACCTTCCACATGTGCTTAAAGTGCACTACCTTTGTGCATGTGTAGAAAATACAATTTTTTTTTCCCAAAGATGCAAACAGTTGAAAAGAAGCATTTTTAATTTAAAAATAAACCGTTTTTCTTTTTCTTTTTAAATTTTCTTATTATTTTCTAAAATCAAATTTCAAAGTGTTTGTTTTCTTGCATTTTCCATCACTCTTTGAATGTGCATAACTTTTAGACGTAAACTTTTTTAGGTCTGAATTTTTACACATATACTATTTTGAATGCTTTACAAATTGTTCATATTTTATTCAATTTAAAAAAACTTATTCCAAAAGTCAGAGTACTCCAATACAGAGGCAATTATGAGCCAAAATCAGCATGTATTTCTTGCAAATATCTTTGAACAATATTTTGATTTAACATGGCCTCTAACAACATACATCATTGTGCTACCTCTAAAAATTTCTTTGGACTTTAATGCAACTTTAAAGCACTTAAAATTCTTTTCAAGGAATTGTAAGTTGTCATTCAAGGACTGTCTGTCCTATAATTGATTAGTCAATATAATAAAAGCATATTAATAGCTCTAAAGTAAAAAATGGATAAAGATCTAAAGATATGAGGCACAAGAGCCAATCTTTGATAATTTTATTTAATAATTAAAAATTAAATATCATATATAGAGTGCTAATAATATAATGATATATATTTGATAGTCATTGATTTTATCGAAATTTATAAGAAGCAATTTTTTTTTATTGACATGGAAGGGTCATTGCAAAAAAGACTAGTCTTTCTCTTTGTAGCATTTTGTACAATATTCATTTTTTTTGGAAGTGCTTTATAATTAGAAAAATGATTTTCTTAAAATGTGAAAAAATATGTTTAATGTATGTACCTTTAAGAAGAAGGTACCCTAGATGCCATATTTAATTATTTTTGGACTATTGAAAGTCCAAAATTAATAATGGTCATCGGGAGAAAAAAAAATGGTCATTAAGAGATAATCCAAAACATCAGGAGATCTATGCAAAACATCTAGGGATCTATACAAAAACCAAGAGATCTCTCAATGTTATTATCCGAAGATCTTTAGACTTATAGTCCAGAATTCATTGAATAGTCTAGAAATTTTTAAATGTGGCATCTAGGAAAGAAAAGCAAAGAATTTTTTTCTAAGTAGGAGAACTAGAAACGTGCAAAATCTCATGAAAATAGATACTTGCAAGCATTGTAGATCACACTGTAATTTGTAAAAATAGGAAAAACAATTTTAAAAAAAACTAAAATGTATCCATTTGGTAAGAGTTTGTAATGATGATATTTCACCAAAAAGATTGATCTTGGATTTTTAGAACCATCTTCATTGTTCAAAAATTGCGCACAATAGGAAAGTTGTTGCACTCATGTGGTGGACACAAAATATTATATTTATAGATTTACTTTGGTAGGAATATGTTTTTCTACTATGAAAAATTGCAAATAGACCATGAAAATTTCAGCTCCAAATCATTAAATTTGGAGACTCCTAATGTAGTAAAAATCCTAAACCTTACCGTGTGAGTCTGTGATAAATTAACAAAAATAATTTTTAAATATAAAATGATTTTTTTTAGTTTCTAAAAAATAAGGCTTTCCATTACCATAAAATTTGACATCTTCAATAATTTCATGTTCATTGGATTTTTGCTTCAAAAGTTATAGCAGATGACAAGAGAAGGTACCAGTGTAATGGGAAATACAAGGACCAGTCTTTCTTGCAATCACTTGGAAACCATTTGCTTGATTTTATGGACAATCAAAACAATGATAGCTTTTATGGCTGAAGAATTCAAATGTTCTATCCTTTAATCTTTACCATTAAAGATTGTCAGCACGGCAATTGCAAAAAACACTTGTCAAGTTGTCGTTTTTTCTTGTCTCTTTGACCTTAGATGGGATTTTTTTCTCATAACTTTTGGATTATATGTCAATTCTATTTGAAATTTGAAATGAAGTATATATAGTAGATGTAGGCATTGCATTTCAAAAAAATCATTTTATTTATTTTTAATGTCCACCAATTGAATGCCTACTTTGGCCATCTCAAGGGATTTTATTACTATTTTTGACCCAAAAATAAAAATTTTAAACTCAAAATTGTAATATAAAGACTTATACTAAAGTTAAAAAGCCCATAAAGAAATTTTCTAAAAATAAAAAGCTTTCCACCTTCCAACTTTGCACAAGTATAGATAGTACAATTTTTTTTTCAAAAGATGAGAATGGTTAAAAAGAAGCACTTTCAAATTAGGAAATGCGTTTCTTTATTTTATTTTTTTGAACTCTTTTACTATTTTCTAAAAATTAAACATCAAAGTGTCCATTTTGTGGGCATTTTCCATCAATCGTTAGAGGCAATTTTACTAGGATAGATGCAAAATTGCTGTTTTTATTTCACTTTGGCCGTTTTCAACTATTTTTTTGGGAGTACTATAAAAATAGAAAGACATTTTAAAAACAAAAAAAATATAAAAAATATAAAAAATGTATACACCTATAAGAAGAAGGTACACTATGAAGAAAAAACAAAACAAAATTCTCTAAGTAGGAGAACTAGAAAAGTGCAGAATCGCAAGAAAATACATACTTTGACATTTTAATTTATAAAAAATAGGAATTTTTTTCTTAAAAGAAACCAAAAATTCCATTTGGGAAGACTTCATGGATATAGATTGCACCAAAAAAATGATCTTGAAACCATCTTCAATGTTCAGAATTGCATGCGCAAGGGAGCCTTCTTTGCGTAGATATAGAAGATATAAAATAAAACATTTTATAATGCCCCTTAGTAGAAATATGGCTTTCTACTACGGAAATAGACCATAGAAATTTCAGCTCCAAATCATTAAATTTGAGGACTCTTTACGTAGTAAAGACCCCTAAAATTCAAAACGTGACACATTAGTTTAGGTGATTTTTAAATATAAAATGATTTTTGAATTTTTTTGAAAAATATAAGATATGATTAAACTCAAAAGAAAATTTATAATTTTTGTACCAATATTTGTACATTTTGTATTGGTTTTTACTGGTTTGTATATTTGATGGGGGAATGACCGTAGTGTGCAATGATCGTAGTATGCAATCACCTTGTATAATCTTCAAAGATATATTTTTCTAGTTCTTAATTTTAGATACATACTATTTTCAATGCTTTAAAAATTATTCAAGTTCTTATTTATTTAAAAAAAATTATTCCCAAAGTCACAATATTCACTGAAATAGACCATTTTGAGACAAAAACAACAAGTTTCTGTAGATGCCGAAAACATCTCATATGTCCAATTTGGATAATTTTTGCAAAAGTTATTGGCCTCCAAAGTTTGAAGCTAGTCAACCCTGATTCCGTCCGATTTGTCTGATTCTGTCCAATATGACAACTTTGCCCCTACTTTTACGCAGCAGTTTCTGCTGTGACAATGGCGCAGGAACCGGAATCCGCAAATAAAAAATTCATAATTTTTTTTTTTTTTTTTTTTTTGCTATCTTAAAATAAAATTTAAAAAAATATTAAAAAAAAAAAAAAAAATTCTACAAAATCTGACTACTACAACGAGCAATCAGCTACTCTAACTGCTCACCGCAGCAGTCAATTAGAGTGACAGACCAAGCTTTTTAATAGCTTGGTTTGTCACTCCATAGCAGCCCTCCGAAGGGTTGATATTTCTTCGAATGACTTACTCGAAATAAAATGAATTATATTATTTTTGTTAAATTTCAAATATTGAAGGCATGGATTCTAGATAGAAGTTGCAGCAAATCATCAGTTATTTTGCTATGGTTTTGTAGCGATTCTGAATAATGCCTTCAACTCATGGTCTATTACAATTTACAAACGATTGGTATAGTGCTGCAAACACGCTGCAGAAGTCCTAGGCATGCAGTGGACTCGGAACCAATAGATGCAAATTTATTGCACAATGTTGTGTAGCACACTTTTGTAATCTGCTACTAAGTTTATGGCGGCCATTGTCAAACCGTTTCAAAACAATTGCACTGTACTAGCAGTGTATAGTATAGAATGTGTTACAACGTGGTTAAGCAAAACTTTATCACAATTCAAGTAGCTAACATTAGCTGTTACCTAAATCGCCGTCATGCATGGGGCAGACTGCCAAAACAGATATAACTGCATCCAAACTGTCAAAGATTTAATCCAGTTCCGGCCAATACGAAATTTTGCATTTCGTGCTTCGATCTCTGCAGCCCAATCTAAAACAATCCGATTGACTAAATCTCAATTTTAGTGTTCAAATTGGCGTTATATATTCCAATACTATGGCTCACTCCAGTTTTCAGGATGCGCTACCAGGAGTATAAATCCATAACTTTCCGACCCAAGTTTGTGGCTTGAAGATATATGTCACAATTTTCGGTTAAGAATCTTGTCAAAGTAACGAAACTGACTACACGAGCTACGTGACTGGACGCCTTTGCAACGAAGATTAACACTTTGTCACTGACAGAGAGATTAATTAATTGATTTCAAGAATTCCTTGACGTTGTCCTCAGACTCCTCAACCACCGTCTTCTTCGTCGCGTTCATGGCACGACGGGATGCCCTCCGGGCCGCCTTGTTCAATCGGTGTTGCTCCCTGGTCAATGGACGAGACTTCATCGCTCGCTCATTCTCCTTACTGTTCAACTCAGCAAGTGCTGCATCTCGTTTGGCTTTGGCGATGCGTTCAAGCTCGCACTCCCTCGACAGCTCCAAATACTTTGCAGAATTGTCAATGATGTCGCGATGCTTGTCCATGAACTCAGCCCGAAGCGGGTTTCTCTCAGTTGGGTTCTCCATGGACAGACCTGGAGGTACGTCGATAGTGGCCCTAGTTGAAGAAGCGCTGCAACATGAACAATCAATTCGATCAAACATGACTTAATTAAGTACTAACTTCAAGTTAAGGTCTGCTAGTGCTGTGAATGACTCTGATTGACAGAAACTAGTTAAATTCCAGCATAACCAGCTACACCACAAATGAACTAATAAACTTAAGCAAGAATATGAACTGAAGGTCGACTGCGTACCTGTTGCAATGGGCCTAGAAGCGATCCAGAGCAGTTGGACTGGTGCAGCGCCTTCAAAGCAGAAAAATGTTTCAGTCTCTGGTTGGAACCCTTTTTTATTTCCCTTCCCAACTCGCGAGACCATTCCATTGCTCCTCACCCTGAACCTGCTGCCGAGATTAGCCTCAAATACGAGACTACCGAGACCAATGCAGGGAGCTTCATGCATAAGCATTTGAAATATGGATCTTCACACTGCGCACCCTGGCATTGTTTTCCTTGTTAGTTCCTTTAAAGCCAGTGCATCTTCTGCTTCAGGCTCTCTTGCTCCTGGGGTTTATGTTCTTTTTGCATACTTTTCAGGTACGTTATGCACAAATCCTTGATCTAGCTTCTCTGAATTCTAGTCATCTAGACGTTGGCAGCCTTTGGAATTTATAGTTTATCCTTGCTTTTCTAATCTTTTCGTCCTTCGTAACAGATTTCAGTTTGCCGCTAAGATATCAGGACCCGTCTCCTCCTTGTGCACTCCTTGCCGCGCTCGTTCTGAAGTCGCTCCATCGACAATGGATCAGACAAACCAGACGGAGGACCAGGCAGGGCATTCCTCGAGGGGTCCAGCAGATGCACCAGCTGTGGATTCTCCGACTTTCAGTGAGCCACATCTTATTGTTTATATGGAAAGCGAGGAGGAACCTGATCAGTCCGAGCAGGAGCCATCTGAACCTGCAGTGGATCAGCCAAACCGGGTTGGGCCCCAGGGAGCACGGCAGTCCTCGCGGGGTCTAGCAGATGCAAGAGCTGTGCATCCACCGACTTTCAGTGAGCCTCGTCTGGTTGTTGAGATTGACAGCAACGAGGAACTAGTTGCGCCATTTGGTGCAAGGTCAGGTGGTGGACGACGCAGACGGACTCGGACTCGGTCGTTACGCATGAACGCAACTCCTAATAAGCGGACGCAAAATTTTTAGTCGCCATCGACGTCAGTTAAGAATTCTGCAGTGCTCGGGTTCTGGCTGGGGAGAAATGCGTCGCAATTTGCAAGAACTGATCTGCTGCCCGTTATATTCCACGACAACAAGCGTTTGAGTGTTTTCGTTTTCATGTACAGTACATGTGTTGGTATATCAGTCTTGATATTGGTGCCCAGGGTACTTTTGGTCATGAGTTGTGGTTTGGTTTCCAGAACGTGCTGTTTACTGTGGCTCGACGATTAGTAATAGTGATTTGAGTTACTTGGATTCATTTGAGTGTAGATCGTTTTTCATTATTTTGTAGTATAAACGCGTGATTTCAAAGTAAATAAAGGGGTGGCGATCGATCGATCGATACAATAGCGATAATTACATAGTCTTCTAATTCTTCAGTTAATTTCGAAAAGAATGGTTTTGGGGATTAAGTCGTGAAGACTCTCTATACGGAAGTCTTCAAAGGAGATCCTTAGTTTGGAGGATATTGGCCTGCCAATTAAGTCTGTTTGCAATTGATCATAGTCTCGGATCGATGCTATCTCCATGCATTCCCCGAGGCTCTAGACTACGTACACCTTGACAGTTGTAATGAATGTCAGACACAAACCTTAAAGTGAATAAAGTTGTAAATTTTTTTCCAATTAAAAGTAAGTTGTGTACCCATATTAAATTGAGTCCAGGTCGATCATGCATGCTTTGGAATTTCGCTGTGTTTTCTTGTTCGCGTGTATTGCTGAGATCGCCAAACCAGCAGAAAGCAATTGGTGTAAACTTTGGTAGGGATCCGGATTACTCCGCATTTCATTTTAACGTCAATTTCGTTAAAATGGCGAAAATTTCATAGAATAAGCGCTGGGGAGCCAAAGACAGGATAGGAACGGCCAGATTTTGAGAGCCGAAATGGAGTGTTGGTGGGAAATTTTAATGAAGCGTTCAGAAATCGAGGTCATGCATCGCAATTTGCTCGGTAATGAATCCACGATTGGCCATGAATGTAATCCAAGATGAAGTTGAATTGATTGAATTGAGTTTCCTGTTTTATTTCCTACTGAAAAAATTGGCACAGCAATGAAAGCTAGTGTGGATTTACCATGACGGTATACTGTAGTCTCATTAATTTTCAGTCACAACTACCAAGCTCATTACGCGAACGAGCTACGACTACTGAACGATTCACCAAGAACTAGCGGAAATTATCCTTGGATCCTCTCCATTTAACCCCGCTTCCTACGAAGAAAAATCGTACACATGTAAGTTCTCGGAATCTCTCATTCCAAGTATAATATGTTTGGAATGATGTGTTGAAGCATCAAATTCGATTTTTACTTGGATTTGGTTTTACTTTCAAATAAGAGATTGCAAGTTTGCATTTGGAGTTTGTACATTATTTATTCATTCCTGTGTGCAATCAAAGAGAGAATATACATTCAATACTTTTGTGTTGAAACTTGATAGTAGTGCTTTGTTTGGCTACATATGCCTACATTGATATGCTTTGACATTTTGGCTTGGTGTGGCCTCTAACAAGTTACAGCATCAAGTATTATCAAATTAACTCAAATCTCTCTGGGTATAAATGCAAGTATTTTGCACTCAAAACCCTAAATTAGGATTTAATAAGTTGGGTCGAGGGTTTGACTCACATATCATATTATATTGGTTTAACATATTATTATTGGTTTATTATTACTGTTCCACATAACATATTAAATTGGTCTAATAAACAGAACAAAGGTATGAATACCCGAATTCACCACCCGAAAATGTTCAGGTTTCAAGTGGCGATTCTGTGAGCCCATACTCTTATCCAATGAGTCTGTGAACCATTGGATAAGAAGGCTCTCAAAGTGATCACTCTTCATTCTCTGCAATGGCAAGCTTACAATAAATAAAGTACACCATCCGTAGATGTTGATATCATCACCAGGTTAGCTAGTTTTTGCTAACACGGGCTGTATGTTGCTGTCGTCGACTTCAACCCTCAGATGTAGGGACTGCGATGGCGCCTGAACTAAAACAATGAACATTCTACTGAATCTACTGAATGTCCAGGACTCTACATGTTCTCCGATTCTAGCCCATTCAGAAACTCTAGCCGAATAAGGCGAAACTACAATACATTCGAGACCTATTTAAGCTCCTCAAGCGTTGTAAAGAACTGAGCGAAAATGATCTACCTTGTGTACATTGTCACATGCGTCGAGAGTACCCCGAACCTCTACAATTTTTGCAAAGAATAAGGCCTGCCAACCACAAAGAAACAATGTTTTCCATCAGCTTAATATGAAAAATGAACTTGTTCAGTATTTCAGATTCAATTTCTCACATTCAAGCCCACACCAACCAAGGCACCAACCACAATAGCTTAACTACTCGGGGTGTTAAGGTCCATAAACCTATTTTGTGGCTTCACTGGCAAAGTGAATGATCGGAGATGAGCTTTCAACTGCTACTTGATTAGTCCAGGCGGATTTAGCACTTCAACCCACTGGTATAGGCGCAGTTAGTTTACTTATCCAAAATTAAAGAGCTAAGTTAATTGGTGGAAATGAATGTACGTTCAATGCCAGTTAACTAGCAACATATTTGCTAACTGAAAGAATTTGGTCAGCTCTCAAAAAGACAACTAATTTCAATCCGCTATCGTGCTCCTTGCTTGGTGCGGGAGGGACCATAAAACTGAATAAGGAATGCAAATTCATGAGAAAAACCTTGCTCCTAAAGTATCTCCAGAAAGTCGTGCAAAATCGCAACAGGAGAGATAAGTTTCTGAAAAGAAAGACAATCATACCTGCTCCTCTGCAGACACGACAATCCGTAAGCCCATTCTCTGTTTTCATTTTCCCGTCTATGCAGAATACACATTTTGTACCTCCTGGTTCCAAAACATCAACATATAACTTAGATGCAATTTAGATTTGAGTTGACACAAAAGTACGGGATTATAGTAAAAGATTAGGGTAGAGTGCAGCTCAGCTCTCACCCAGTGCATGCTTTATGGAGCGGTGTGCACTCGCCCCAGATTTCCTAGGTTTTCATACTGATTCAAACATCATGACTTAGTGTATCTCTAATTGGAACACTATGCAGTACAAGAAGAAAACCCCAAGCTCCAAAGCCACTTGTTGACTGACTGACTATTATTTAACTCAAAAGTTCTCTTTCCTCCTTTCTGAAGATCAAACCAAGTACAACATTCAACCAAGAAAAAGTTCATTTATTGATGGCACGCTCTTTTGGTGCCAAATTAAATCATGGGTTCCACTAAATTGAATGAGCAGTAATAATAGTCCACCAGCAGAGCATACTTAAATTTTCAGCAATGTGGACGAATTAGGTCGCTGTAACGAGAGCTAAGTGCAAAAGAAAACCTAGAGTCTTACCATTTCCTCCACATTTCGTACACGTCACTGGTTCACCCTGCATTGAATCCCCGTTCACTCGGTTACACGAGATCACCATAAACGACCGAGCACTACATTTTCAAAAAAATCTTTCTCAGTAAACTTTTTAGGTAAAGTGAAACGCCGCCAATACTCACAGACAGAGACATGACTTGAGCGTCACTACTTCCCGCCCATTGTCACAGAATGGCACCGAGAATTTCAGAAGAGGCAAAAAAAAGATTGAAATCACGAAAATCCAAATGAGGTCGTAATTGGGAGGCGAAAATTAGGAGAGATGAACTAGGTTTGCCTTGAGCCCGTAATAAAGAGACGCCGACGTCGCGGCCAACACACTCGCCCCAATGATCAAGTTCTGCAAATTCTCGGGATCGACCATATCAGCCACCACGAGACACCGCTCAATCAGGCTCGCTCTGCACGACGACGACAATTGAGAGCCCCGCATTGTTCTCCCCCTTCGCCTCCTTCCGGAGACACCAACCAGCCCCTGCGACTTCCATTGCGAGACTGTTTGCAGGAGGATGAAACTGCGACGAGGCCGTGAGGACAGAATACAGCATCGAATTTGGAAATTGAGAGATGGCTGGAGAGAGGGGGAAGTGGCGGAGGTGCATGGGGAGGAATGCGAAGACGATCGACCACGGTGAGGGAGAGAAGGGCGAGAGGCGGCGAGAGGGGAGCAGGACGCCATAGCTGAGGCCCAGAAGAGCTTCAGTCAATCCTGAGCTCTGGAACTTTTTCGTAACAATATCCGGAACTTAAGTTGGAGACGTCGCTTGGGACCTCGATTTTTGCCGAAGTGGTGATTTTGTGATATTGAGGCGTGTGTATCTCAATTACATGAACGACACCAAATCACTGTGACCTGTTTGCAAATTAAACGGTCCTCCTATATACATTCTTGTGTAAAATGTAAGGCCTATGAACATAAGTTAGAGCCTAGAGTCAATTTTCAGAACACCTATTTTCAGCACTTTTGAAATTTGCAAAATATATATTCATATGGAAATTTTTGTTAGAATGGCGGTATTAGGCGTGCCATTTGATCATCTAGGACCAATATAGATTTCATAACATCCAGTCTAAACCGTCTAGGACAAGGATAGATTTGAGAACGGCCTATTGAAACTGTAAAAGTGCCAAAGTTACGGAATGGTACCATTTTAATGAAATTCACCATTCATATGTTGTGCAAAAATTCATGCATAAAGAATTTATCTTCTCCTTTTGACTCCCAATAAGATTCACCAATGATTTAGACAATTTAATAATTCAAACAAATCTGAGATGTTTATTTGGCCAATTTATGTGTAATTTCTTTACGGCCAATAGCCCAAAATGATTCCAAGTGTAATTCCAACCCCTAAAACTAAAATAACATAGAAAATAGCCCCAATAAGCAATTGAGCTTAGTTCTAATCATTAATTATTCAAATCTTTGTTGGATCTACTGTAGTTGGAATTTTTGTTGAATCTTCAAAACTTGTTGGGAATCCTAAACCCCTTCTACAAACTAGGGAGACCTTTACAATTATCTCTAATAAGTGTATTGTATTCCTTATTTTTACAACCATTCAAAACTTCTTTGTCTTCTAAACATATCAAGTTTACAATACACTATCTTAGGTTTTCCCAAGGTAGGCACTCAAAAACCCACCAAGTTTTGCTACTACACCTAGTTACTAGCATTAAACTCATCAAATTTTCATATTTTCTTGTTGACAAGTGAAAACAAGTTCCAAAGCACCAAGGAATGCAACATTTGGATATTGTATGCAAAAGTTAAGTAGGGTCAAAGTTTATTTTGGGCTCTCAAAACATTCTTCTACATAAGTACCTACTGATTTTGATGGTGGTTTTGGGTCAGTAGTGCATTTGGGGGTGCCCACCTTAGGTCTTATGCCAATTGAAACTGCATTCCAATTCTCTAATTATGCATTTTTTTGACGCCGAAAGAGTTTTCAAGGTGCTTGTACTGGATGTGCTCAAACTTGCTCTCATGTTAAGAAGGTGCACGTTATAGGCAACAATCTCTACGGGTTCACTTATAGTGTAATCGGCCTTGTTACAGGACCAATCTTAATACTCCGTAATAAATCCTGTTCACAGAACCAATCGTTGCTAAAATCAAATAAACATCATGCCATAACTTCACGTAACTCATACCGGATCTCATTTCGTTTCAAAGGGATAAATGCTTGCAATTCAAGCATTTGTCAGTCAAGTCAGACATGGACAAAATGAATCAGTAACATCTATTTCTTGATTCTGCATTTACAAGAATATCATCAGATACTTGATTTTATAGGAAATGACCATGACCAGCCATGTGGACCTTGTGAATAGGCTACACTACAAGCCTGAACCTCCATTTTTCTGCAGAGCCTCTTACAGTGAGAAGAAAGCCTAAACAAACAAACGAAAACAACCTGACGCAAGCCTAGTCAGCTCGGGATTGGCCAGCACGGGAAGATAGGATGATGCCCACAATCAGTCCGTACAACGCAAGCGCTTCGGCGAAAATCAGGATCAAGATCATGCCCACGAAAAGCTTCGGCTGTTGAGCATTGGCCCTGCAAAACACGTCAACAAGTGCTCAATATAGATGCAACCCTTCACTACCAGCTTTGCATTCGCAAATAGCAGGGGATTCAAAAACTCTGAAATGTTTCAAGGACATTTAGACACATGACAAGAAATATCCTTATGATTCATAAAAGGTCTTGCTATGGTTACACTGCTCACACAGAGGCCACCCTAGGTATCATAGAGGACTACATATGATTACTGTGACCCTAAGGAGAAATATCCATCAATTGTGGCAAAAGTTCTCTTGAAAACTACTGAAACCCTGTCGACATACAATACATAGACATCCTCACCCAAATCAAGGTCTATGCAATGGAAAAATTTCACCCAGACTCAAACTTCAAAACAGAGAACAGATTTCCGAGGATTGCAAGAGAGACCAAGGCTGAGGGAATTAGTACCTCACACCAGCATCTCCGACGATGCCAATGGCCATGCCGGCCGACAGACCAGCCAAACCGCAAGACAAACCAGACGACAAATGCGCATAGCCGTCGAACACATAGTAAGGCTTCGACTTGGGGTTAATGCCTGTACTGATGATCACGGCGATGATGAGACCGTAGATACCCAACACTCCCGCCATGACCACGGGCACAATGGACTTCATCACCAGCTCAGGCCGCATCACACCCATGGAAGCCACTCCCACACCACTCTTGGCCGTCCCATACGCAGCGCCCATGCCTGCACGCCACCAACGCCCACTGTAAATCCCAATGATCACGAAGATCCAACGAGAAAAAACATTAGGGTTTCAAGGAAACTCCCTAAGGACCACTCAAGCCCCTGGATTGCATGGAGCCTACGGAAGGGGCAAGCCACGACAACAAATACTCAAATTTGATGGAACTAAGACTGTATTTGAACATAAAAACTCGGGAGCTCTACTGGACGGTACGCACAGAAACTGGAAGAGAATCTCTAAAAGCCGGAATCTATGGGTTAAACCCACTGCACCCGAAAGCAAATACTCGGGCAAGCGTGTACCAAAACAAGGTATGCCCCGACTTCTCCGAGTAAACACTAACCACAACCACCATGATATGCTAATTCCCCCCAAATAAACAATTTTAGACTAACATCACGCTCGTCCGGCCGAATTTTCACCACCATTTCTACACCACACGAGTGTCACAGATCCTCCAAGAAAGTAGCATCATAGTTTTGGCAGACACTCTTAACAGGTTCCCTAATCGCTACACAGGACCATCAAGATCCACGATTTCAAGGATAAGAACTCCGAAAGCTCGGTCGACTACAAACCGCCGACAACTAAAACAACTGATAACTATCCATCTCTAACCTCTCGAACACAAAATCCGATAACCCTGATCAGAAGGGAGTTAAGTCTCCGGTCGAGAAAACCCTCAGAAGGATTAAAACCCCAAAAAGAAACGCAAGGTTGAGCAGATCGGGTGCATACACGAGAAGACAAGGGCGGCTGCGGCTCCGATGAAGCCGAAGAAGGGCGCGATTTCATCTCCATTAAACACCGCGGCGGTCGCCATGGCGCTCGCTCACTCGATCTCGGAGTAAACGGCAAAGGAAATCAACAGGAATAGATGCAAAACGGGACAGATGTGGAAGACAGAAGGGTTAAGAGGCGAAAGAGGGACAGATCTGAGAGTAGCAGAGACAACAGCCGCAGCAGCAGTGCACGAAAGAGAAAAAAAAAACAAGCAACGAGGTTTGCTCAGTAGGGAAGAGAACAGATGTGAAGCATCTCAAAAACGCGGAAGACGTCGCCCTTAGCCACCTCTTTGCACCCAGACCTCTTTAATATCACTTTCTCTAATATCACTTTCTCTAATATCACTTTCTCTAATATCACTTTCTCTAATATCACATTCTTCGTCAGAAGGAAGGAGGTTAATCCCTAATGTCCTTGTGCCGTCGCCACAGAAAATAAAAGTAAAAGTAAAAGTAAGTTTTTTAATTTTTTTCATTCAAAAAATAACTCAAAATCTGTAATTTCAACACCATATACTGTTTGTTTTGTGCCTTGTGCTGTTGCCACAACCAAAAGGAAAAGTCATTTTTTTATTGATATAAAACTTTGAAATTCAATAACTTTAACACCGTCATTCCAAATGCCACGAAACAAAGCCTGTCCTATCTTCCCTGCCAAGAGCTTTCCAATGGTACCAAGAACGCGATCCAAATCAAAGTAAAGTACTTTTCTAATTTTTTGATCCATAAATGCTTTGAAATTCAATAACTTCCGCACCGTAGGTCCAAACACTACGAAACCAAGCCCGTGCACCCCCCTCCTTGCCAAGAGCTTTCCGATGATACTAAGCACGCGGCCAGAGGACGCACGGTTTGGGAGATCTCAACGTAACAAAACAAACAAATTAGGTATCTAAATATAGGTAAAAAAAACATGCTAACTTAATATATAGAGATATAGAGATTCCAACACCACAAAATAAAGTCTGTGCACCACTCTTCACACTTCCTCATAGAGACATTTTTCACAGTTTGAAGAATGTGCCCGATGGATGCACTATTCTAGAGATCTCACCATAACATACAAAACAAAAAACAAAAAAACAACCTATTTAAAGGAATGGACTAGTATGCCTTGCACAACATATAATATTAAAAAAAAAATCTAATTTTCTAGTTCATAATATTTCATAAAAACTTTGAAATTCAATAATTTTTTTATTGTGAGTTGGAACATTATGAAACATAGCCCAAGCATGCACCCCTCGCAGAGAGCTTTCCGATAGTATCAAGAATGTAACATGGAGATGCATAGACCAAAGATCTCACCATAACAAACAAATTAATACAAATAGACTAATACAAAGTATGAAAATTTTGATGTCTATGAAACTTTGAAGTTATAAAATCTTATCAAGTTCTTTTATTTAATATTTATTTAATCAAAATTTCTTTAAAAGTCTATTTTAAGCATCAAAATCCAATTGGGGAAAACATATTTTTTGTGATTTTTTTTTAAGATTTTGTACAAGAATGTCCATTGCAAATCTTGATTTTCTAATGTGAAAGGGCTCTTGGAGATGAGCCTCAAATACACTAAATCTTTGGGAAAAATTCACACTTAAAATTCATTTAAAAAAATTATAACTTAGATTTGGGAAGTTGTAAATCAGTTAAGGTGATGCATGTTGTGTTCTTTGACCTCAAATTTTTTTGTGACTCCAATTCTAGATTTGACATAGAAAATGAGGATTGAAAGACTTCAAATCACTTTTACAATTTTAACCCCTAACTGCCTAAGCGACCAAATATGGTCGCTCCAAAATTTCAGGCTCATTTGGGTACGGGCAATTAAATTCCTTTGACCTGTTAAAATTTTTTCATGGGTAGTATTGAAGGTTAACTATTGGAAACTTTTATTTTTCACTAAAAAAGGTAAATATTTGATTTTGAGAGGTCCTCAAAAGCATATATGTCTCATTGAGGAAGAGTAAAGCTTACAAATTTTATTTTATTTCTTGGCTTTAAACAAAGCTTGCCAATTTTACTTGAATTGAGATCTAAAAAGTTCTACTTATTCATTTGCTTTGAAAATGGTCCCAATGGAAAGATTAAAGTGTTTTCATGATTTTCACCATTGAAAATTTAAACATGCAAGTGTTGATTTGGAGTTATTTGCGATTTCTATTTATAAAAAAAATTGCATTTCAACAATTGCAAGGTGGATTGTGTAATGAGTTTGATAGCTTTTCATGTGAAATTAAGTTTTTTGAAATTGTATTTTAGTGTGCTAACATAATTTGTAGTTGTTCATGTCACTTCCAATCTCCAAAAATATTTATATGCAAATTTCTCAAACATTGTGGGGAGGGGCAGCATACTAAAAATAGAAAATATACATTTATCTTGTTATGATCTCACAATTCCTATGCAATTTTGCACTCAAAATTGGTACACATACTAATAAGCTAGCTCTTTAAACACCTGCAAGGTTAGATTTTGAAAAAAAAACAATTTGCGTCATTGGAGATAACTATAAGTCCATGCTCTTTTTTCATAGGAAGAATACACTTGGAAAGGCTTAGGCACTTAGGGATTAACACCCTCATGATCAAACATTATTATCTTTCAATTTGTAAGTGATATTGTTGAATTTTCTTTTCCTATAAGATCCATAAAATGTCTAGTTTGATTTTTAATGGTTACAATTCTAAAAAATTGGTGAAATTTATTAAAACATGAGCTTTTGATTTAGCTATAAGTAAATCCAATAAGTTCAGAAAAAACCTTGGGCATTTAGGTGTTAACTCTGGTTTCAAAGACCAACAGAAATGAAGCTCTATTGAAGATGGATCAACTATCTATGCCTCATGTCCCTAGATGGTGCACATCCTTTATTATTTTATATAGGATTAGAACTTTTTGGTTGTTTTTTACATTGATAACAAGATGAAGCTATTTCTAAAATAAATGGTAGAACACCGGAATGCACTAGATATTTAAAAACACCACTTGATGAGATGCCTAAAATTAATGTGTACATCTCCTAGGTCTATATCTACATGCTTTTGAAAAAATGGTTTTAGAACATCTAACAAAAACTTTGACCCTTCATAGCTTTTTCATGTAGTATCTAAATGATATGTTCTTTGATACTTTGAAATCTCCGATTACTTGCCAATGACAAAATGTAAAACTTTACCATCCTAATAATAAAAAGGCCATAGAGAAAATGTGGCAATTTTACATGGACATCCCTACCTTAGATTGAAGTAAAAGTATTGTAATACTTGACAATGACATTTCTCATTCTAAAAAGCTTGAACACCTTTTTGCATTCAAATACAATATAGAAGTTTGCTCTAATAAAATCCTACAAATAGGCATTACTAGTTGAGTAATATCAATTTTCTAATATCACATCTCCAATCACCTCCTTTGTTTTTACACCAAATGCTTTGGGGACGTTTTAGCCCCTAAGTGCCCAAGGCACCATTAAATCTTACCAAAAAAAATCTTTGGTATCATTTAATTTAACATCCAAAAATTTATTTTAAGCATCCAAAACAAATTTAATTGAAAAAATATTATTTATGATTTTGTGCAAGCCATTTCCATAAAGAGGTGATTGCAAGAAACACTTGTCCTATTTTTTGCCCCCTTGCCCTTGGACGGGTGGTTTTTTGTTCATAACTTTTGTATTGTTTGTTCATTTGGCCATAAAATTTGGAAGGAAGGTACATATGGTAGTTGCAAACATTGAGTAATTTTTTCAAATTTTTTCAAATTTTTTTACTATCAGTTTAAACTACCCCCAATTGGATGTCTACTTTGGCCATTTTGAGGGGTTTTAGTCCTATTTTTGACCCAAAAATGCAAATTTGAAGCCACAAATTGGACATGTTGGAGGTCTATTAACATTATAAGGATTGATGATGATTTTTATGAAATAGCAACATGTCAGTTGCCCACATGGGGTCAAAGTGACCTTCCTTTGCGCAAAGGTTACGAAGAGGGAAAAAATTTCCTATTTGAATTTTTTGGTGCAATGTAAGTGCAATCTTCTCTAGCAAAATGGATTTTTTTGTTTTTGTTTTTTGAATTTCTTTTTAATTATTAAAAATAAAAAGGTGCACAGACCCTTTTCTACTATTTTTTGCTCCCAGTGGCTTCTATAGTACTTTGCAGCAGTCTATAGTACTACATAATACTGAATTGGCGATTCAAATCTGCAGACTCCTCGAATCGATGGTTGAGATCTGCAGGGGCGTTGCAGAAATATAGTACTACATACTATTACATAATATTGCCTGTCTTATAGCCAAAAACTGCGGTTTGAGCCAAAAAATGTGAAGTGTTTCTTGCAATTAACCTTGGTGTCTATTTTAAATCTTGATATTTTTGTATTAGAAAACCAAAGAAATGAACCTTAGATATACCAAACCTTAGGTAAAAAAATCAAATTCAAAATTCATTTAAAAAAATTGACAAGTAAATTTTGAAAAGTTGTAAATCAATTGAAGTGATGTATGTTGTATCCTTTGCCTTCATATTTTTTCACAATCTAAATTTCAGATTTGACATGTAAAAAGAGGATTGAAAGACTTCAAATTGCTTTCACAATTTTAACGCCATCTTAATCAAAAGTTATAATCTTTTAATCTATAAGTGATATTGCTGTGTTTTCTTTTTTAAATGTGATCCATAATTTGTGTAGATTGAATTTGTTTGATTACAGTTTTAATAAAAATTTAATAAAACATATCAAAACTTGGGCTTTCAATTTAATTTTGAACAAATACCAATAAGCTCAATTCAGGAGTTAAAAGAGTTCAAAATTCTCTTTTGTGGTGCTCTAAAGTTACAAATGATGGATGTCATTTAACACTAATAATTTCAATAAAAATGTAAGCAAGAGGTCATTTAACACTAATAATTTTTCAATAAATAAGCTTTCAAAAAACACTTCTGTTGTACCATTATCCATCACACTTTGCTTGCTAGATCATATTTCAACCACTTGGTAAATAATTCTATATAGCTCAAATTCATAGTGAGGTAGATATAACCTTCTGAATCCCTCAAGGATTAAGAGATACATATATCCTCTTCAAATTTTTAATGGCAAATTCTCGGTAGAGTGAAACAAATTCAATATTTTGTAAACTAAACACTTATAGAGTAACAAGTTGATATATTTGTTGTATTTTTCAATTTTCAAAATTTCAATATAAGAAGTATTTAAGAATTTATTTAGGAAATATAGTCTCATAGAAAAAGGGAGAAAACATAATATTTTTACAATGAAAGGGATAACAGAAATGGAAAAAAATTCTTGAACATTCCTAGTCTTTAATCTACATTGGGTTTAGAAGAAAATACTTCAAATTTGTAATTTTAGCAATTTTAAAAAGACAAGGTTCAATTTGGTGTGATTAAAAATACAAAGATAATTAGAATGATTCCAATTTTTTGAAGATGTTCCAAACAATATGCTAATAATATCTTTTGTTAACTCCTAAAGGAGCAAGGCCCTTTTTCTGCCAAAAGACACACAAAATTGCCATTTCTATAGCAAAAAGTAAAAAAAATTGAAAAATGCTTTTTCTCCACATCTAACTGTAGGATCTTACACCTAACTAGCGTGAGAGTGTGTGGAAAAAATTCAGAATTTTTGACCACACAGATTGCAAGATATCTGCATTTGAAGTGATCAAAACAAATTTTTCAACACATTGCGGGACTAGATTTTTTGACTTTGAACATTTTTAACTTAAAATTTTGCACTGCATAGTTTTGAGCTTTAAACCTTTGTAGTGGAGAATTGAGGTTACAATCTAGGAAAAAAAAAATCCAAAAAAACTTAATTATCATTCTTTAAAAAATTATTAAGTAGAAGTAGATACAAGATAGAAGGAAAATCTAAAATATTCATATATTTTAGATGGAATTAAAATGCACTAATCCCAATGGTGAGATTGTTCTAGCAAATAATGTAAACCATGTAAAAAAAAAAAACTGAAAAATTTGAAAAACTGCATTCAAGAAATGCATCCTAGAAGTTATTTTTCTCAAGAAGATGCTCTAATTGCCCAAAAAACAAGAATGTCCATAACTTTCTCATAACAAATCCAAATGAAATGAATAAAAGCTTTCCAAATAGACAAAAATATAAACTATGAGAAAAAAAATATTAAAAAAAATTCAATTTTTTGTCCATTTTTTTTTGCTGCCTGAGCTGCCTACCATCACCTGTTTTGAGCTTATTTGGTCATAACTTTTTTCTCGGGCACCAATTGTGAAAAAAATTATATTCCCATAAACTTATCAGTTTTTTTATCTTTAAAAAAAGTTTCAAAAAACCACGACAAAATTTCAGCTCGTAGGTACTTGTTCAAAAATGCATTTGTCTTCCGAATGGACAACGGTCCTTTAGGGGTTAAATTTCAAAAATTAATCCATAAATAAATTTTTGAAGTATGTATAAGATTTAATTTGGTTCGTTGCGGCTATCTACTTATTTTGTTTGAAAATGTGTATAAATTTGGGAGAGTATTTTATTTCTCATTTTAAAAAATAAATAATATTGCATTTCTCTTAAGATTCCAATACAATTTTTTTGGAGAGATAAAGAAACATGATTCATCTTTTTAATTTTTCTTCCCCGAAAGCTACATTTTTTGCTTGTAAAGTTGGTCATCCAAAAATGTTACAATCTACAAATCCAACAGTCAATATTTTCTACAATATAGTCTATGTACACTAAACAAAGTATTCTTTACTTTTGTATGGTTAAATAAAAAACTTCAAACACACCCATGTGCAAAAAAATATCAAAATAGGATGATTGATTAAAAAACTCTACGGTCAGAAAGTTGTTGGGCCTTGAGGAATTAAGCTATGATAATTTTCAAAATTAATTTAACCAAAAATAATGCTTGAGGAATTTGTTACTTTTGCAATTTAGGAATTGAGAAGAATATTAGGTATTCATTCTATCAAGGATTTGAAATTCAAATTCAAAGGAAGAAAATTGATGTTGTTAATAACCTTGCAACTACTTGCATTAATATCCTACAAATTGTGACTATAAAATGTTGGCATTCATTTGACCTTTTTTTCATATCTTCTTCTAAATCGCATTTGAATTTTGACTCAATTTGTAATTTTTTTGGAATAACAAGGCATTCAGATTGCATACTGTAGAGTTGAGGACAAAAAGATCCATTCCTCATTGGGATTCTTCCTCACATAGTCAATACTTCACTAAATCTTACAACTAACTATATATATATTTTAGAAGCTATAAAAGAGAAACAAAAGGTGTTAAATTTTGAGGCATATCAAGCAAAGAGAAGTAAGAGAAAAAAAAATAGAAATAAGAAATGAAAATCACAGTTAAAAGGCTCCAAAAGTTGTTATAAATCCACCACCAATGTTCCACCAATTTAAAACCAATCCATTATCAATCTACAAGGGGCTCGCTTGATTTGAAACACTTTCAAATTCTAAAAAGCGACTTAGAGGCAAAACAATGTTATTGATGTTGACGAGTATGGCAAATTTCTTATGAATTATAAGTGCAAAATTGTCTTTGGCAAATATTAAAGAATGGTAAGGCAATTATTTTCACTTCAAATTTTAATACATATATTCCCATATCTTCGGCTTTTAGAATATATAATTTCTAAATTTGGTGGAAAATTGACTCCTTTGGAAAGGTCCAAGTGAAGAATGGACTTTTTGGTCCTCATCTCTACTTTTGTTATACATTCTATTGTTGTCTTCTTATTTCAAGATTTTGGTCCTGGTTATATAATACATAACTTCCAATGTTTGATTATAATTGCATGTAATTTAATTACATTAATTTTGAGTAAGTTGTCTTCTTTCTAAATTGGAATTTTAGTCCTTTTTTACAGCTTCAAGCTGCAAAATAGGATTATGAGTTTATTAGCACTATTTGAAGTCAAAAGTTTTATTAACACCATTTGAAGGCTGCAAATGCACTATGTAAATCAAACAACTTCCTTCAATATGGATTTACCTATTGTAAAATAAGATTGTGGTAATTCCTTTGGTAAATAACTATCTTAAATTTGTAAACTTTTTTCAAATGTTCAAATTCAGTTCTAATATTTTAATAATTTTTACTTTACAAAAAATTGAAACTGTGTTAGAATGCTCATTCCCTGTGAGGTTTTACACTCTCATCCTTAATTTTGTCAAATTAGCTTATTAGAGTCCCCAACCTGGTGGCAACTCTTATACAATATAAAAAGAGGTTTGGGGATAATAAGCCATTAACAAATATTTTGTTAAAATAGTGGTATTCTACAAACTTGGCACTTTTAGGTTTACACTATGTGGTCTGAAATCTATGCCAGTTGTAAAAAATGAATGGAAAAATGTCAGAAGAATGGCGCCATTTTAATGAAATTTCTATTCATTTAAATCATACTACTAAAATCATAATTCCCTCTATAATATCACAAATGCTACCATTAATAACAGGGGCTCATGCTTGCTATGCTATGCATTTATTGTATCACATATTAGTAATGTTTTGATATATTTGAATAGAATGTACGATAATGATTTCAATAAGTCTTTGAAATAATTAATTTTAGTATTTTGTAAAAATATTTTCAATCATGTATACATAAAAATAATATTTTCACACAATGTTATATAACAGAAATAGAGTAGTAGTTTGCAATCACCTTTGTAATATCACTTTTACAGCTTTTATGATTTCAAAATTTTATTGCTACTACCAAATGATTTGAGAAATTTATTCAATTGAAGCAGTTTTGGATTTCACAACAATTAAATTGTTCATGAAGTTTTGGGTTGGCACTGTTTGTAACAATTGAGTCAATTTTTGAATGCATTACAATAAATGTGTATCTTTTACAATATTCACCATTGCATATATTTCACTCATCATTCAATAAATTTCTACTGTACATTTCAATATATGCTTACTTATAAACAAAATTATACAAAGATTTTAGTAATTTTTATTTGAAGATTTATTGAAATTTGTGCTCTGCATTTTATCTAGTACATAAAATTTTTAACAAAATTCTAATGATGAATGCGTAGCATAGCAAGCGCCAACCGCTAGTATAGGTTATAAATTTATCATATATGTATATGATGAAAATATTTTTTATACAACATATATCTCTGCAAAGCACTAGAAATTTCCTAAATCCTGCTATAAATCAAAATAAGAAATTGTATCACTTTAAGTATTCAAATAAGAACTTATATAAGGGTCTAATAAGTACAGACTAATAATAGGGGAATTGCCACCTTCACACTTTGAGATTGGCCATAATCCTGACACCAAAAATCCAATTCTACTCAAAGCTCTAAAATCTAAGGTGAGTATAGTGCTAGATTTTAGGCTATGCATCTTGAAAATATAAGGGCTCAGGTGGAGTATGCCACGCCAATTTGTAGAAATTGACGATTTTTACTTCTCTTCTGAAATATTGATCATACTTTTTTTTAATTAAAATTTTATTTTGTACATTTAACGTACTCCATAGAGAAATCATTAGAGAAAAAATCAACCCTCTGGAGGGCTACTCCACATTCCTTTGAAGGACCCTGAAATTTGGTTTAATGGGGTTGAAAATTGTTTTTTTTTCTATTTCAATGCCCTCAAATGTCATCTAATGGTTTCGGCGAGCTTGGCTGTTGAACTGGAGGGCTTCTTTTTTCTTTATTGTACAAATATTGGACCAAATTGTGCATAAATGACATTTTCTACTTCTCTTCTTAAATATTGATCATATTTTTTTTGAATTAAAATTTTATTTTGTACATTTAATGTATTCCATAGAGAATTACAAGTATTGGATCAAATTGTGCAACAAATGATTTAAGATTATTATTTCATGCAATGATCACCAAGACAATTAATATATAATCCACACGCCTTAACTAAAAGGTTGCCGAGTAATTTTCAACTTAACCCCTAAATGTATTTGACTATGTTTTTACCAAAAACATTCCAAAATTGCGTTTGAGAATATGTGGAAAAATTTTCAGAAATTTCCACCTTGTAGATTGCAAGATAGTAGCGTTTTAGTTGACAAAAATCCTCAGGTTTTGTCCTTGCAAAAAAATGGGCAGTTGCCCTTTACAAGGTCACATTTGTATGAAAAAAATGTCTAAAATGGTGGTTACTCTTTGGATTTAGCTTCCTAGACAAATTGGATACATGCTTAAAAAAATTCAGATCATTTGGAGTAGTACTACATATAAGAAAAAAACAGTAAGTAGAAAAATGTAGAGAACGATTCGAAATACTAAATTGTCAAGTATTTAATTATGGAATTGAAAATTGCCAATTCCAACAGACGTCATGTACTAATAAACAATCTACACCCAGAGTTTCTATTTTTTTCCAAATACATTGAAAATTGAGTTAAATAAAGGACTTCAAAGTTTATTTTAGAATAGAGATTCTATAACTACCCGCAAGCTAAAACTCTTGATAATTTTCATCTCATTAATAAAAATGGGATAATTGAAAGCTTTCCATATATATATGAATCTAGAGAACCAATTTCAATTTTTTATTTTTTTAAAAGTGATTTTTTAAGATTTTTTTTAGCTGCCCGCCGAGCATTGAAAATCACATATCATACAATAACCTTTTAACCATGTAGTCAAATGTTATGAAAATTGTTGGGCCTTAAAGCTACTCCTCGGGAAAATATTATGTGAAAATTTCAAACAAACAAACAAACAAATTCCATTCATAGTGAGCTACCCAAAATCACGACGTTGCCAAAAAACGATTTCTGGACATTTAGGGGTTAAACAATTAACTCAACAAGATTTGCACTTGCAAATCCTTTTCTAACTCTATAGATGTTAGTACTTTGGGGGGTACCATGGGACCAGATTCCCAGATTGCACCATTTCAAAATAAATCTCTACTTTTTGCCCAAAATTTTTCATTTCTATTTTAAATGTAGATGAAGTTGCCAAACTTGGATGAAAAAGTGCATGAATATAATTGAAAGTCATTTTCTTGTTCAAAAGACGAATGAATGTAGAATATAGTGCTTCACCAATTATAATGATCGATTTTCACTGATCTATTGCCATCCCAACACTTTCTCACAAAGAAAAACAAACAAACGATGCTCTATATCCAATTCAAGTTCACAATTCTACCAAATGAGTGTACCGACATTCCGTAATATTTCAGCCCTCGGCTAAAATTCAAGAAAATGGTACCGTACTTTTCCAGAATCCAGACTCTTGCAACATTCATCGATGAAATTCCAAAGCATGATCGATCTTAATTGACTGAATATGGGTACACAACTTACTTTTAATTGGAAAATTACAGCTTCATTCACTTTAAGGTTTGTGTCTGACATTCATTACAGTGTCAAGGTCCTCGGGAATGCATGGAGATAGCATCGATCCGAGACTATGATCAATTGCAAACACACTACGTAATTGGCTGGCCAATATCCTCCAAAACTAAGGATCTCTTTTGAAGACTTCCACAAACATAGAGAGCCTTCAAGACTTAATCCCCAAAACTGTTCTTTTTGAAATTAACTGAATAATTACAAGACAAGGTATCGCTACACATGGATCGATGGATCGCCGGCGCTTTCTTTACTTTAAAATCACTGGTTCATACTACAAAATAAAATGTTTCAAACTCAAATGAATGAATCCAATTCAAATCACTATTACTAATCGGAGAGCCACAGCAAACAGCACGTTCTGGAAACCAAACCACAACTCATGTCGCGTGACCGACCAAAAGTAACCTGAAGACCAATATCAACACTGCTTTAACAACACATGTACATGAAACAAAAAAACACTCCACCGCTTGTTGTCGTCACAAATATATCGAGCAGCTGATCAGTCCATGGAAAATATTGCCACGCATTGCTCCCTAGCCAGAACCCGAGCATTGTAGAATTCTGAACTGACATTGGGGGAGATCAAATATTATGCGCCTCAACATTAGGAGTTGCGTTCATGCGTAACGACCGAGTCCCAGCACCCGATCTTACACCATCTGGCGCAACTAGTTCCTCGTTGCTTTCCATCTCGACAACCACACGAGGCTCACTGAAAGTGGCTGGATGCACAGCTCTTGCATCTGCTGGACCTGGCGACGACTGCCCTGCTGCCACGGGCCCAACCCGGTTTGGCTGATTAACTGCAGGTTCACACGGTTCCTGCTCGGACTCAAGTTTCTCCTCTATTTCCTTAACAACAATAAGATGTGGCTCACTGAAAGTCGGAGAATGCACAACTGTTGCATCTGCTAGACCCCGCGAGGAATGCCCTGCCTGGTGCTCCGTCTGATTTATCTGATCCATTGTCGATGGAGCGCCTTCAGAACACGCGCGGCAAGGAGGAGGCAAGGAGGAGACGGGTCCTGGTATCTTAGCGGCAAAGTGAAATCTGTAAACAAGCACGAGAAGTTAAAAAAAGCAAGGATAAACTATAAATTCCAAAGGCTGCCAATGTCTAGATGACTAGAATGCAGAGAAGCTAGATCAAGTACTTGTGCATGACGTAACTGAAAAGTATGCAAAAAGAACATAAACCCCAGGAGCAAGTCAGCCTTAAGTAGAAAATGCACTGGCTTTAAAAGAACGAAGGATAACAATGCCAGGTTGCGCAGTGTGAAGATCCATATTTAAAATGCTTATGCATGGAGCTCCCTGCATTGGTCTCGGTATTCTCCTATTTTGAGGCCAATCTCGGCAGCAGGTTCAGGGTGAGGAGCAATGGAATGGTCTCGCGAGTTGGGAAGGGAAATAAATAAGGGTTCCAACCAGAGACTGAAACATTTTTCTGCTTTGAAGGCGCTGCACCAATCCAACTGCTCTGGATCGCTTCTGGGGCCATTGCAACAGGTACTCAGTCGACCTTCAGTTCATTTTCTTGCATAAGTTTACTAGATCATTTGTGGTGTAGCTGGTGATGCTGGAATTTAACTAGTTTCTGTCAGTCAGAGTCATTCACAGCACTAGCTGACCTTAACTCGAAGTTAGTACTTAATTAAGTCATGTTTGATCGAATTGATTGTTCATGTTGCAGCGCTTCTTCAACTAGGGCCACTATCGACGTACCTCCAGGTCCGTCCATGGAGAACCCAACTGAGAGAAACCCGCTTCGGGCTGAGTTCATGGACAAGCATCGCGACATCATTGACAGTTCTGCAAAGTATTTGGAGCTGTCGAGGGAGCGCGAGCTTGAACACATCGCCAAAGCCAAACGAGATGCAGCACTTGCTGAGTTGAACAGTAAGGAGAATGAGCGAGCGATGAAGTCTCGTCCCTTGACCAGGGAGCAACACCGATTGAACAAGGCGGCCCGGAGGGCATCCCGTCGTGCTTTGAACGCGACGAAGAAGACGGTGGTTCAGGAGACTGAGGACAACGTCAAGGAATTCTTGAATTCAATCAAATAGCCTCTCAGTGAGAAAGTGTTAATCTTCGTTGCAAAGGCGTCCAGTCCCGTAGCTAGTATTGTCAATGTCGTTACTTGGACGAGATTCTGGAACCGTAATTGTGATAAATTATACATCTTTAGGTCCCACAAACCAGGGTCGGACAGATATACATTCCTGGGTGCGCATCCTGATACCTGGAACAAGCCGTAGTACTGGAATATTTACCGCCAATTTGAACACTGAATTTGAGGATTAGTCAATCGATCTCAGATATAGAGATTGGGCTGCAGAGTAGCACGTGTTGCAAAATTTTGTATTGGCCGGAACTGGAATAAGTATTTGACAGTTTGGCAGCTTGACTGCTGTAATTTCTCTCCACCAGTCTGACCTATGCAAGACTGCGATTTTGGTAACAGATAATGTTAGTAACTTGTGATGAAAGTTTTGCTTAATCACGTCGGAGCAGATTCTATACTATACAGTGCAGAAGACCTTGAATATTGCGGACGGTTTACAATGGCCGCCAGAAACTTCGTAGCAAATTACAACAGTGTGGAGTACAACATGAATGTGGAATAAATTTGCAACTATTTAGATTGTAATATTTAGATTGTAATATCAATGCTTGTCCACATGAAGGTGCATGCCACTCTCTGAACCATGCCTTGAACTGGTGTACACAAACCAATGCCATACACATGGCTTTGGATTGAATGCATTATTGTACAAAAGCAGTGAATATTTCTATAGTGTGGACTGTTGATAATGTAATGTGGGGCAACCTAATTTCACTATTTTGTGTAGGATGCAATCATCTTCCCAAAGCTCTCAAAACTAAGTTGTTTTGGCCCTGAAAATGCCTAAGTGTTAGAGCATTGTCATTTAGTAAAATTGAAGACTAGAATGTATATATCCATTTTTTAACCCCTATTTACCTGAGCAACTATATATGGTCGCTCCAATATTTCAAGCTTGTTTGTATTGGGAAGTTAAATTCCTTTGACCATTCTAAAATTATTACAGATAGTATTGAAGGTTAACTATTGGATTCATTTGTTTTGTACTGAAAAAAAAAACATTTAATTTTTGAAAGGTCCACAAAAGTAAATATGTACCGTTAATAGAAGAGTAAAGTTTGCAACTTTTTTTTAGTTCTAGGCTTTGAGCAAAGTTTGCCAATTTCATTTGATATGATCAAAAAATTGTTCTTATCCATTTGCTTTGAAAATGGTCTCAATGGGAAGATTAAATTGGTTTCATGATTTTCACCATTGAAAATTTAAACATGCAAGTGGTGTTTTGGAACTATTCGCAATTACTTTTTAAAAAAAAAATTGCATTTCAACAATTGCATGGTGGCATGCTCAGAAAATTTGAAATTGATTTCTAGATTAATATATATGTGGAAAGCTTTGAATCATTCCATTTCAATTAAAGAGTCAAAAGTTATGAGGAATTTTAGTTTGCAGGCAATTATAGATTCCATACTCTAAATTAAACTTTGAAGCCGTTTATTTAACTTTGTTTTCAATATTTTTGAAAAAAATTAAATCGTAGGATGTAGATCGTTTATTAAAACATTACAACTATTGGGAATGACATTTTTCAATTCCATAATCAAATTCTTAACAGTTTCGTCTTTTGAAACATTCTCTACTACTTTCTACTAGGGTTGTCTTGTCTGACATGTTGGCGGGGTTTGATGTCATGTAAGACGTCTCATGTTGCGTGTCGTATAAGACAAAGTGTCGGACAGGCGTCACATCCTGTTGTGTAATTCCATCTTCAGCAGCTTTTTTATTTTTAAATCTCACTATAATTATAAATCTAAATTGAATATAATACGTATTCATGAAATTGAGACATTATACTAAAATGACACTTTAATATGTCAAAATTGTGTATTTTAGATGAAATATTTTAAAATTAACTAGACGTTTACTCTATTAGACGTTGCAAGGGCTCTACAAGACGTCATATGATGTCTAGTTGTCACGCCCGTCGCAATGTTCGAGAAGACAACCCTGCTTTCTACTTACTATTTTTTTCCTATATATTGTATTATTTCAAATGATTTGAAATTTTTTAAGCATGTATTCAACTAGGGTAGGAAAAAAATCTAAAGAAGCACCACCATGTTTTCATTGAAAAGTGAGCTTGTGAAGTGCAATTGCCCTATTTTTTGCAGGGCAAAAAAAATAATTTCTTTGAATTTGAATGTTTATATCTTGCAATGCACGCAGTGGAAATTCTTGAAATTTTTACCATGTATTCTCAAGTCAGCATACTACAAGATCCTATATTTACATATGTCCAAAAAAGTTTTTTTCAAAAATTTGGTACTTGTACTAGAAATGGCAATTTTTGAATGTTTTGGGGAAAACATAGTCAAAGAACCTAAGGGGTTAATATCACAAAGTTCACCAAGTCGGACTTTTGCAAAGGAGGTTGGAACATAATAATCATAGTATATTAGGGTAGTAGAATATAGTATATTTAATTGACAAATTAAGTCACTTACTTAATTTTGTGCGTTGAAGATGAGTAAAAAAGCTCTTTATACAAATGGAGTAGTAGTAGGTAAAACAATCTATGTGTGATATGTAAATTAGGATTAATATACAGGAGCAAGAGCTTTTGGAGGGCGAAGCCAATGTGCTTGGAATTTTTATTGAAGATGACAAACTTTATAGTAATTAAGAACTTAAAACCCATATTTTTCAAAAATTTAGAAAAAGAATTTTCTAATTAATTTTGAATTTAGCTAATTTGTCACACTTTGCAGGTTTAGGGGGATTTAGTATTGGGAAGCATCTTAAATTAATAGTCTAGACCTAAAAACTCTATTTTCTATTTCTATAGTAGGAAGTCATAATTTCACCAAAGGAAATTTAAAAATATTCTATTTAATGTCTCCTACATGCGTACTAATAGGGCTCCTTTGTACGCGCATTTTTGAACATTAAAGATGGTTTAAAATCATATTTTAGTGAAATCTCATCATCATAAAATCCTTCCAAATTGCCAATTTAAAAAAAAATTGAATTTCCTAATTTTTACAAATTAAAATGTGAAAGTACCTATTTTCATGAGATTTTGCACTTTTCATTAGATTTTCTAGTTCTCCTACCTAGAAAATTTTTCTATGCTTTTCCTTCATAAGGTACCTTCTATTTACTATACATTAAACATTTTTTTCACATTTTTGTAAAATTATTTTTCTATTATACAGTACTTTTAAGAAACAGATGAGTACTGTGGAAAACACTACAAAAATTGGTCGGTCTTTCTTGCAACCACCCCCCAGTTATAATTGCGTCAAAATTAATAATGTAGGACCTATGTTCAAAGTCAAATTTTAGAGATAAAAATTAGTTTGGTTTCCTAATTCTTTGTATTCCAAATTTTTTTAAGAAAAGATATTCTACTCTTTCTAAATGAGGTCTGAAATTTGACAATGAATGCAATTCTTGCATCTGACAATGAGTGGTATATCTTCAAATTATCCCATACCCTTAGAGGATTCATGATGGACAATTCATTTTCACTATAAAAACAACCACTTCACCCTTCATTCTCACCAAATGGTCAATGAAGTAAGTCTTTCCCATTGCCATCAATAAAATCTATTGATGAAAACTGGTAATTGGATTATTTTGGACATTTGTTTTTTTTCCACAACTTGGTTAGAGTGGAAGGTGCATCCAAGTACAAGGTATCCAGTAATTAGGATTAAGGTGCATTAAAGTACCTTAATCATGATTGTTTCACACATTGTACTCGGATTTTGAGCCTCTGACAAGCATTTGGCATTGTGACATGAGGTAAGCAGCTGTAGGGAAAAAACAAATCCTGAAGCAAAAATAAAATATAATGTGTGGGATCCTCATTAGATGAGATTCGGGGTCTTAGAAGGCTCTGAGTTCCCCTGCTGTCTGCTGCATTCTCAGACTGTGGGAACGTAGCAGCAATAGCTGGCTGATGTGGTCAAGCGACTGCCACGTCATTTTTTGAAAAAAAAAAAAAAAAAAAAATTGCTTAAAATGATATTTTGGTAAATTTTTTTTTTTTTTTTTTTTTTTTTGAAAAAAAAAATTTCTAACACACTCGTACTGACGTTCACTAAATCTGGGCAAATCAGAGAACAGGCCTGAAATGGCCCTCCAAGACCCCCAAATATCATCTAATGGTTGTGGAGCAGCCCTTAGAAGGCTTGATTTTTTGTCTAATGATTATGTAATGATTTTGGTAGCGTTTCATTTGAACTTAGGCCTTTTAGACGTGTATTTTAGTGTGCTAATATAATTTTGTAGTTGTTCAAATTACTTCTAATCCCCAAAAAAACTCTTTTATACAAATTTCTCAAGCATTTTGGGAAGAATCAACATACTAAAAAAAGAACATGCTCATTTTTTTTGTTATAATCTCACAACTCCTATGCAATTTCATACTCAAAATTGTTATGCACCCTAATAAATAAGCTCTATAAACATCTATACAATTAGATTTTGAAAAAAACATTTGCTTCATTGAATAGAGATAATTACAAGCCCATGCTCTTTTTTCATAGGAAAAATACACTTGAAAAGGCTTAGGCACTTAAGGATTAATCCCTTAGCACTTGAATCCTTTCTTGAATTTTGGCACATTTTTGCGTATATCTTTATAAATATATATTATTTACCTCAATTTCATCAACCTCATCAAACAAATAGTGTGGCTTTTTAAAACTTAAGTGTTGGAATGGATGAATGAGAAGCTATGTGGTCAAAAAAGCCCTTGAAACCTCTTTGTTCATTGTCCAAAGTTGGGATGGATATCAAAGCATTAAGGTTAAGCATTCTATTTATTCAAGAGCCTAGTAACTAACAAGGCTTGACTAAAGACCTCCAGCTACGACTATTGGCAATAATAAATAGTTTTATATCTTGGCCCTGAACCCATTTTTGGCTATGGTTATAGTTTCTCAACTGGAGTTTCACAAATAAGGCAACTACACCTAAAATTGCACACTACAAATTCTTGCCCAAAATGTACTCCTACTATTTATGAAAATCTATGATTGTTTTTAGGAACACCTATTATCAGCACTTTGAATTATTCACACGATGTCCCAAAAATGCATTCTAAAAGAATCTAAAATCCCACAAAAAGTTTTCCAATATAATAGTGCAAACCATGCTTAATTGCTAAATTGTGAGATTTAAGTTGTAGTTACCTTATATACTCGAGGCATGGATAAAGTTTTATTACCACTTAACTAGTCCTACAAATCTCAACAAATCAACAACAATTTTATTACCAGTCCTACAAATCTCAACAAATCAACAACACTTTTATTACCAGTCCTACAAATCTCAACAAATCAACAACACTTTTATTACTAGTCCTACAAATCTCAACAAATCAACAACAATTCAACAAGAAGTAGCAATTGCAACATATCATCAATTATTTTGCAATGGTTTTAAGGTAAAAGACCCCATTGCAGTCAATGGCCCACAATGGACACCTAATGACCCCGTTGTGGTTTTTTAGACCACAGTCAATGCCTTACATGGTAGTTATGGAGTAATTAGTGACCTCAATAGGTACTTCCAACTTTTTAGTGTAAAATTCTTTGTAAGAACTAATTTTTTAGGTCTTCCATGTTTGAAAATGTTGTGATTGCATTGGGTAGGAAGATGACCACATTGGATTCAAATTTTGTTGGTCATGAGGTAGCATACAAACCCCTATGGGCTAATCACTTCAAAAATTCAGAACTAATTCATACTTGGTCCAAAAAATATAAATTCAAATGTCCTCACTGTCTCCCACACTTATCTTCTTGTGGGAAAAAATTTGAAAAATTTCAGCAATGGCATGAGGGCACACTCCTCATTCTGATATAGGTTGCAACACATGATCAAATATTTGCAACGGTTTTGTATAGGTTCTGCACTTTTCCTTACACTCATCATGGTCTCTTTTACACCATAGCAAAAGCGCTGCAAACTTGTTACAGGCTCAAAGTTAACCCAATGCATATCTAAGAAAAAATTATTGTAGCAATCTCAAATAGTTGCAAATACACTGCACAATGTTGCAGTAAACCATTGCAAAATTGTTACATAATAGGGTCCTTGTTGTCAACTTGTCATTGCAGAACCATTCAAAACTACAATTCCTTCGACTTGGCTGTCTTGTATTATGGTGTTTTTGTAACGCCTACACTGAATAGTGCAATTAGGTTGCCCCAGATTTATGTTGACCATGCGTGAATTTCACATGGTTTATAACTTTGAAGGTTGTTAATTAATTTTTTGGCAGCTTTGTAGTGGTTGCTAGGCCTTTTAAATATATATTTTTTGCAATAATTAGTGATGAAAATCTTTCTTACAGCAGTAAAAGTGTAAGATATGAGAAATTAGTGTGGAGCAACCTAATTGCACTATTTGGTGTAAATGCCCAAGGTCTGTTTTGAGCTTCTTACATAATGTTAAAATTATGTAATAATAGAAAATGGGAGCAAACATGATATATTTACAATGAAAGGGATAGTAGAGATGGAAAAAAAATTCTTGAACATTCCTAGTCTTTAACCCCTAAATGCTCAAGGCGCCAAATTTTGGTGTCAACAAAACTTTGAAGTTAAATAAGACCTAATTAAGTTTCTATTTTTAATAGTTTATATTTGTGTCAGATTCTTTTTGAAGTTTAGTTTTAGCATCAAAAATCCAATTTTGAAAATGAATGAATAAGATTCTTCAGTTTAAGATTTTGTGCAAGGGTATCCATTGCAATCTTGACTTTTCATAGTGTTGAGGGCTCTTAAAAATGAGCCTTAAATACACTAGATCTTGGAGAAAAAATCACACTAAAAATTCACTTAAGAAAATTGTAGAATAGATTTTTTGAAGCCATAAATTGATTGGAATTATGCATATTAGGCCCTTCAACCTTAATATATTTTTTTGGTGACCAATTTTATAAATTTGACATGCAAAAAGAAAATTGAAATAGTTTTATAGTTTTAACACCCTCATGATCAAACATTATAATCTTTCAATCCTTAAATGATATTGTCATGTTTTCTTATCCAATGTGATCTTGAGCCTATCTAGTTTGAATTTGTACAATTACAATTCAAAAAATTGATTCAACTTATCAAAATGTCGGCTTTTTGTTTAATTTAGAGCAAATTTCAAGAAGCTTAAAATAGGCCTTGACCATTCAGGGGTTAATCTACATTGGATTTAGAGAAAAATATTTCAAATTTGTAATTTCAAATTTAAAAAAAATACAAGGTTCAATCTGGTGTGATTAAAAATATAGAAATAATTGTTCCAAATATTATGCTAATAATATCAATTATTAAATTTCAAAAAATAACTCATATATATATAAATTTGAAAGAGTATTTTATTTTTCATTTCTTAAAATTAAAAAATACTACATTTGCTTCAAATTCGAGTATAATTTTTTTTGGAGAGGTAAAAAATCATTATTCATCTTCTAATAATTTTTCTTCTCCAAAAGCTACGTTTTTTGTCTATAAAGTTGATCATCCAAAATTATTATAATCTAAAAATCCCATGGTTAAAATTTTCTACAATTAATTCTATATATGGATCAAATCACACTTAAAGGTACCATTGGGATTACTTTGCTAGGACAAAACTCAAGTCCTTTTTTGAACTTTTAAAGCTAAAAATTCCTTTGATGTTGTCATTTTTAAGAAATTTTTTTAAATGAATGGTATTGAAATGTGTTCCTTTAAAAAATTGGAGACAAAATTTTATAGAAAAAATCTTTATAAAGATATAAATCACCAATTTTAAGGTTAAATTTAATGACTTTTTACAATATAGCACGTTAAAAGATATTTTCATTCAAACTTTTTATACTTTTCAAACATACAACTATTTAAAAGGACTTTTAGTGATTAAATCTTGAATTCAAAATTATGTATATTTTTAATTAATTAAATGATTATTGACATATTATTAATTTCATCTCATACAAAATTTAGACATTCAAATCCAATGATAGCTTATATAATGATTTTAAAGTCAATAATATATATATTTTTTCTTAATACAATCATCATTTGGATTGTTTTTTATATTGAAAAGGACGTTTACAAGTTTTTACTTCTGAATATTATAGAAAATGAAAAAATATTCAAATTGTAGAAAATAGTCCTTTTTTATTCTATCATATGATTATGTATGTACATGATTTTCTTGGATGCAATCACATTACTATTAATCAAAAAAACTGACATGTTGAAGTTGGAACTTCAATTGGAATTATAATAAAGAATTTTTATTTTTTGATAAATAAAGCAATATTAGGCTCAACATGACTTGAAATACTAGTAAAAAAAAGACTAAAATACCTGTAATTAATAGATTAGTATTAGAAAATAATAGCTAAAAAGAAGTTACATTGCAGATTTTAGTGGGTTTGACCCCCTTTGTGGTACATTTGAGTGTGATTTGACCCGTATATTAAACATAGTATATTTTGCTTCTATATGGCTAAAACTAAAAATTTCAAGCACACCTATATGCAAAAAAATATCAAAGTAGGACAATTCATTGATAATCTCTAGTGTCAGAAAGTTGTTAGGCCTTGAAGGATTAACCCCTAAAGGACCATTGTCCCTTCGAGGGACAAATGGGATTTTGGGCAGGTACCTACGTGCTGAATTTTTATTGTGATGTTTTGAAACTTCTTTTGAAGGTAGAAAAACTGCTAAGCTTCATGGGAATATAATTTTTTTTTTCAATCAATGCCCGGGAAAAAAAGTCATGTCCAAATTAGCTCAAAACAAAGGACGTGGAGCAGCAAAAAAATTTTGCAGTTTATTTTTTTAATTTTTTTCTTGTAGATTATATTTTTGTCTGTCTGGGAAGCTTTGATTCATTTCATATGGATTTGTTATGAGAAAGTTATGGACAATCTTGTTTTTTGCGCACTTAGAGCATCTTCCTAAAAAAATAACTTGTAGGATTCATTTCTAAATGCAATTTTTTACAATTTTTCAAAAAAAAGTTCCACAAGGTATAGTTTTTTTGCTAGAACCATTGAGATTAGAATTTTTTAATTCCATATAAAAGATATTAGTATTTTAGAATTTCCTTCTACCTCAGACCTATTTCTACTTAACAATTTTCTATAGTAATGAAAATTAAGTTTTTTGGGATTTTTTTTTTCTCCTAGATTCTCAACTCAATTCCCCACTATAAAACTTAAAAGCTCAAAACTCTGTAGTGCAAAACATTTAAGTTAAAAATGTTCAATGTCAGAAAATCTAGTCTCGCAATGTGCTGAAAAACTTGTTTTTCTCACTTTAAATACAAATATCTTGCAATCTGTGCAGTCAAAAATTCTAAAAAATTTTCCACATCTTTGAGTTATTTGTAAAGTAGGCTAAACCGGGGTTTAAACCCGTCAGTTTTGCGAAAAAACAGGATAAGTTCAGAAAGTTGTGCGCAGTCGGGACAAAACTGGGTGTGAAATTGAATTTTGCATCAAAATGGTGCTTAAGAAAATTTGGACCCCACTTTTGAGGTCATGTGTTGCAGGCTTCTTAAAAAAGGCCAAACGGTTTGGCTGGAGATGCCTTTCTGTAGTCCACTTGTTTCCCAAAAAGTCCTGCTCAAACTGATTTGGACTTTACAAATAACTCTATTGTCATACTAGTTAGGTATAAGATCCTACGGTTAGATGTGAAAAAGAAAACAATTTTCAATTTTTTTACTCTTTGCTATAGAAATGGCAGTTTTGAGTGTTTTTTGGCAAAAAAAAAGCCTTGGTCCTTTTAGAGGTTAAGCTATGGAAATTTTTAGTATTAATTTAGTAAAAAATAATGGTTAAAGAATTTGTCACTTTTGCAGTTTAGGGATTGAAAATAATATTGAGTATCCATTCTATCAAGGATTTGAAATTGAAATTGAAATTCAAAGAAATAAGATTGATGTTGTTTAATGTCCTTGCAACTATTTGAATTATCCTACAAATTGTGACCGTAAAATGTTGCCATTCATTTGGCCTCTCTTTCAATTCTTCTTCAAATTGCATTTGAATATTGATTCAATTTGTAATTTTCTTGAAATAACAAGGTATTCAGATTGCATACACATACTTTTGTAGCACAATCTGTTGTTGTCTTCCTATTTCAAGATTCTGGTCCTAGCTACGTAATTTTCAATGTTCAATTATGATTGCATGCAATTTAATTACATTGATTTTGAGTAAGTTGTCTTCTCTCTAAATTGGAATTTTAGTCCCACCCTTAACCCCTAAAGCCCCATTGTCCCCTCAGGGGACAAATCAACTTTTGGGCAGGATCCTGTGACCTCAATATTTAGTAAAAAATTTTAAAACTTTCCCATAAGATAGAAAAACTGATTAGGTTTGTGGAAAATTGATTTTTATTTCAATTGGTGCCTGGGAGTATAAGTTATACCACAAAAAGCTTCAAATTGAACTCAGCGAGCAGCACAAAAAAATTTGCAAAAGGTCAAAATAAATTAAATTTTATTTTCTAAAATTTTATATTTTTGTCTACATGTCAAGCTTTGATTCATTTTATTTGGACTAGTAATGAGAAAGTTAAGGACAATCTTGTTTTTCGGACAATCTAAGCATTTTTTTGGAAAAAGAACTTGTAGGATTCATTTTTGAATGCAATTTTCACAATTTTTCACAATTTTTTTCTTGAAATGTTGTGTTTGCTTGCTAAAACAATCTCACCATTGGGAATATTGTGTATCAATCCCATCTAAGAGCTATTAACAATTCTTTTAGTGTTTTTTTCAATCTTGGACCTATTTCTACTTTAAAAAGTTTTAAAGAATGAAAATCAAGTGTTTTTTTTTATAATGTTTTTTAAAGACTTTCAATTCATATCTTCAACATAAAAAAACTTAAATTCAAAGTCTGTAGTGCAAAAAATTTCCACAAATGGCGGTTAAAGTCATCTGAAATTGCAGATTAGTACTCAAAAAAACTTTTTTTTCAACTTTGAATGCTAAATCGTCCAATCTATACGGTCAAACTTCATGAAAATTTTACCGCATGATCTTTGACAAGTGAAATACAAGATCCTACGGTTACATTATAAAAAAATGTTCTTTTTTTGTATTCTTGGGTGAACCCAACAAAAACTTCCTTACTTAAGGCAAGTGGATTGTATATAATTATTTATTTTGGATGATCATTGCATAAAATACTAGTCTTGAATCATTTGTTGTACAGTTTGGTCCAATACTTGTAATTCTCTATGGAATACATTAAATGTACAAAATAATAATTTTTTTTAAAAGTATGATCTATATTTAAGAAGAGATGTCATTAGAAAAAAAGCAGCCCTTTGGAGGGCTGTTGGGTGATTGCATGAAAGACCGGTACTAAAACATTGTCACAAACGCAGCGGCGAAGCTTCATTTTGCAATAACTCTAGAAGCGTGACTTATATGAATTTGAAATTTTTAGTGGAGAGTCTTCTTATGAGTTTAATCATATCTCATATTTTCCAGAAATTTTAAAAAATCATTTAATATTTAAAAATCATTTAAACTAATTTGTCACGTTTTGAATTTTAAGGTTTTTACTACGTAAGGAGTCCCCAATTTAATGATTTGGAGCTGAAATTTCTATGGTGTATTCCCACAGTAGGAACTCACATTTCTACCAAGGGGCATTAAAAAATATTTTATTTTATATCCTCTACGTCCATGCAAAGAAGGCTTCCTTGCACATGCAATTTTGAACTTTGAAGATGGTTTTAGGATACTTTTTTTTGGTGAAATCTATTTACCATGAAGGCTTCTCAAATGTCATTTTTTCAGGGTTTTTTTAAATTACATTTTCTACTTTTAACAAATTAAAATGCTAAAGTATGTATTTTCTTGCGATTCTGCACTTTTCTAGTTCTCCTATTTAAAGAATTTTTTTTTGCTCTTCCTTCATAGGGTATCTTCTTCTAATAGGTATATACATTTCTCATATTTTTCATATTTTATTAAAAATGTTCTTCTATTTTTATAGTACTCCCAAAAAAATGGTTGAAAACGGCCAAAATGGAATAAAAACGGAAGGTCATTCATGCAACGACCCTGTTGACATGGCCAAGCTATTTCAAGCTTGGCCTGCAATCTTGAAATGGTTGCTGGTGAGCAGTTAGCTCTTGTATTTTTTTTTTTAAAATTTTTAAATTTTAAAAATTTTTTTTTTCTTAAGGTTGTAAAAGAAAATACATATATTATTATCATTAATTTTTTATTCGCAAATTTGGGTTCTTGCGCCACTGTCACAACAAAAATTGCTGCGTGGAAATAGGGCAAAAAATAAATTTTGAGCCCCAAAAAACACAATTTCAGGGTCCTCCAGAGGGCTATGGAGTAGCCCTTTGGAGCCCTAAAATTTTTTCTAATGTAAAAAATGTCAATTTTTGTAAATAAGTAAATTGGCGTGGCGTATTCCACTTGAGCCCTTATATTTTCAAGATGCATGTAAAATCTAATACTCTACTCATCATTAGGAACATTTTTGGGCCTCGAGAGGGCCATTAAGCTTTCATTTAAGTTCAGCGCCCCGCAATGCAAGTACAGAAAAAATAAAAAAATATTTTTTTTGAAAAAAACTATTAAAACTATTAAAAATTATTAAAAAAATAAAATAATTTGATTTGATGCTGACATGGCACTACCAACATCCAAATTAAAAAATAAAAATAAATAAAAATAAAATTGATTTCCTCTATAAATTGCACCTAATTAAATTATTTCCTCTTTAATTGCACCTAATTTTATTTCCTCTTTAATTGCAACTTTTACCATAATCTTTAATGCAATACGATAAGTATTCAATAAATTATGGTATTTTATAAGAAGTTGAATCATTTTATATTTATCTTAAATGTAATAATATTATATATATATGTATGTACACGTATACATGTACATACATATGCATGTAGGTATGTATATGTATATATACACAAACACTTGTGATAAGTTCATAATCTATATTTAAATGAATAGATATTTCGTTAAAATGGCGTCATTTTTCTTCTGTTTTTCCATTCATTTTCTACGACCAATTTACATTTTAGACCACATGGTGTAAATCTAAAAGTGCCAAGTTTGTGGTATACAACCATTTTAACAAAATATCCAATAATGGCTTATTAACCTCAAGTCTAAAAAACTGCCTAATAATTTCCAACTTGAACAATTAACTCAATAAGATTTGCACTTGCAAAATCTTCTCTAAACAACTCTATAAATGTTAGTCCTTTTGGGGGGGCACCAATGCACCCTGGGGCCAGATTGCACCATTTCAAAATAAATTCCTACTTTTTGCCATTAAAAAGTAGTCTCTTTTTGCCACAAAATTTTCATTTCTATTTTAAGTATAGATGAAGTTGCCAAGTTTGGGTGAAAAAGTGCATGAATACAATTGAACTAGAAAATACCTTAGAATATAGTCCTTCACCAATTATAGTGATTTTCACTGATCGATTGCCATCCCAACACTTTCTCAAAAAGTAAAAAAAAGATTTTCTCTATGTCCAAATCCAGTTCACTATTCATATGGCATTCCACCAAATGAGTGTACCGACATTCTGTAATATTTGATCACTTGGCTAAAATTCAAGAAAATGGCACCGTACTTTTTGAGACGCCCATCGATCTGCAACATTCATCTATGAAATTCCAAAGCATGATCGATCTGCACTCAATATGGGTACTACACAACTTGCTTTTACTTGGAACAAAAAATTACAACTTTATTCCCTTGCTTAAGGTTTGTGTCTGACATTCATTACAATTGTCAAGACTCAAGAGCCTCGGGAATGCATGGAGATAGCATCGATCCGAGACTATGATCAATTCTGAACAGACTAAGTAGCTGGCAGGCCAATATTCTCCAAAACTAAGGACCTCCTATGAAGACTTCCACATAGAGAGCCTTCAAGACTTTCCCAAAAAACATTCTTTTATCACACAGGGAGAACGGGGAGGCGTTACCCTCCCCAGTATTTATTTCCACAGTGAAGCTTCACCCCCCCTTGACTTTCCATTTAAAGAAAGTCAAGGGGGGTGAAGCTTCACTGTGGAAATAAACACCGGGGAGGGTAACGCCTCCCCGTTCTTCCTGTGTCAATTAATAACTGAATAATTACAAGAATAGGTATCGCTAGACATGGATCGATGGATCGCCAGCGCTTTCTTTACTTTAAAATCACTGGTTTATACTACCAAATAAAATGATCCAAACTCTGGAAATGAATCCAATTCAAATCACTACTCCTAATCGAAGAGCCACAAGAACCAGCAGGTTCTGGAAATCAAACCACAACTCATAACCAAAAGTAACCTGAACACCAATGTCAACACGAACAACACATGCATGTACATGAAACAAAAAAACACCCAACCGCTTGTTGTCGTTAAATATATATATCGAGCAGCCGATCAGTCCTTACAAATTGCCACGCATTGATCTCGAGCCAGAACCCAAGCACCCAAGCATTGTAGATTTCTTAATTGACATTGGGGGCGACTAAGAATTATGCGTCTGCTCATGAGGAGTTGCATTCAGGCGTAATGACCGAGTCCGAGTACTCCGTCTGCGTCGTGCACCCCACCTTGCACCAACTGGCTCAACTATTTCGTCGTTGCTTTCAATCTCAACAAGCTCACGGAAAGTCGGTGGATGCACAGGTCTTGCATCTGCTGGACCCCGCGAGGACTGCCCTGCTGCCTTGGGGGGCAGCAACACGGTTTGGCTGATCCACTGCAGGTTCAGATGATTCCTGCACTATCTCGGGTTTCTCCTCGCTTTCCATGTAAGCAAAAAAATGTGGCTCACTGAAAGTCGGAGAATCCAGGAGAATCCACAGCTGGTGCATCTGCTGGACCCCGCGAAGAATGCCCTGCCTGGTGCTCCGTCTGGTTTGTTTGATCCATTGTCGATGGAGCGACTTCAGAACAAGCACGGCAAGGAGGAGACAAGGAGGAGACGGGTCCTGACATCTTAGCAGCAAAGTGAAATCTGTAACGAAGCACGAAAAGATTAGAAAAGCAAGGATACACTAGTAATTCCAAAGGCTGCCAACTTTTAGATGACTAGAAATCAGAGAAGCTAGATCAAGTACTTGTGCATGACGTACCTGAAAAGTATGCAAAAAGAACATAAACCCCAGGAGCAAGTCAGCCTTAAGTAGAAAATGCACTGGCTTTAAAAGAACGAAGAGGAAAACAATGCCAGGGTGTGCAGTGTGAAGATCCATATTTAAAATGCTTATGCATGGAGCTCCCTGCATTGGTCTCGGTAGTCTCGTATTTGAGGCTAATCTCGGCAGCAGGTTTAGGGCGAAGAGCAATGGATGGTCTCGCGAGTTGGGAAGGGAAATAAAAAAGGGTTCCAACCAGAGACTGAAACATTTTTCTGCTTTGAAGGCGCTGCACCAGTCCAACTGCTTTGGATCGCTTCTAGGCCCATTGCAACAGGTACTCAGTTCGACCTTCAGTTCATTTTCTTGCTTAAGTTTACTAGACCATTTGTGGTGTCTGGTGATGCTGGAATTTAATTAGTTTCTGTCAATCAAAGTCACTGATAGCACTAGCAGACCTTAACTCGAAGTTCAGTACTTAAGTCATGTTTGATCGAATTGATTGCATGATGCAGCGCTTCTTGATTGCATCAACAAGGGCCAGTGTCGAGGTACCTCCAGGTCCGTCCATGGAGAACCCAACTGAAAGAAACCCGTGTCGTGCTGAGTTCATGGACAAGCATCGCGACATCATTGACAATTCTGCAAAGTATTTGGAGCTGCAAAGGGAGGGCGAGCTTGAACGCATCGCCAAAGCCAAACGAGATGCAGCACTTGCTGAGTTGAACAGTAAGGAGAATGAGCGAGCGATGAAGTCTCGTCCCTTGACCAGGGAGCAACACCGATTGAACAAGGCGGCCCGGAGGGCATCCCGTCGTGCCATGAACGCGACGAAGAAGACGGTGGTTGAGGAGTCTGAGGACAACGTTGACGTCAAGGAATTCTTGAAATCAATCAATTAGTCCAGGCTCTGTCAGTGACAAAGTGTTAATCTTCGTTGCAAAGGTATCCAGTCCCGTAGCTGGTATCGTCAATTTCGTTACTTTGACGAGATTCTGGAACCGAGAATTGTGACATACTGTACATCTTTAGGGCCCACAAACCAGGGTCGGACAGATAATTATGGATTTATATTCTTGGGTGCGCATCCTGAAACCTGGAACAAGACGTAGGATTGGAATATATACCGCCAATTTGAACACTGAAATTGAAGTTTAGTCAATCGATCACAGATATAGAGACTGGGCTGCAGAGAAGCACGTGTTGCAAAATTTTGTATTGGCCGGAACTGGAATAAATGTTTGACAGTTTAGCAGCTTGACTGCCGTAATATCTCTCTGTGATGAATGTTTTGCTTAATCACGTCGGAGCAGATTCTATACTGTACAGTACGTGCTAGTGTACAAAAGACCTTGATTGCGGATTGGTTTACAATGGCCGCCAGAAACTTTGTAGCAAATTACAATAGTGTGTAGTACAACATGATTGTGCAATAAATTTGCAACTATTTAGATCGTAATATTTTTAGATTATTTCAGTTTGTGCAACGGTTTTTGGACACATTTCATGCAAGTCTCATGCAAGTCTCATTCAAGTCTCATGCAAGATCCCATGGTTGAATATGCAAAAAAAAAAAAAAAAAATTCTATTGTAGCTCTTAGTACTAAAAATGGCAGTTTGTAGTGTTTATTCATGAACCTTTCAGGGTTAAATTGACGCAATTGCAACACCAGAATTTGTGACACTCATTTACACAAAGCTCTTCAAATTTGGACAAGTTAGTATAGTTTATGTTTCAGGCCAGACGTCCTGGAAGTGGCCAAGTCGTTGGGACACCGCCAAGATGACATAAACTTACTGTAAGGTATAAACTTGAGCGACCTTCCGATTCCCAGACTCCAAACAAAGGCTGCAATGGAACAGAACAATATTGTTGTAATCACGAGTTAACAGAAGGGGGTAGAAAAAAGGTATACATGACATCCAGGCATATTTTGATTACAAGAAATATCGAGCAATGCAAATTCCCATTGACAAAATCGTCAATGTAAATCATCAATTTCGTTAAACTGGAGCAATTCCAGCTTAAAAATTGTGACATCATTCGGAAGGTCTAATTTGAGCCAACAAACCAGGACAGTATAAATTTATGTTTCAAGCCACTTGTCCCAGGTGACATGTGCCAATGTATTCCCTTGGAATTCCGTCGATATAAGGAAATTGTTGTTTGAATAATTTGGCGTGATTGAAGTCTTGCACAGTTTTAGGATGCAATCATCTTCCCAAAGCTCTCAAAACTAAGTTGTTTTGGCCTTGAAAATGCCTAAGCGTTTGAATGTTGTCAATTAGTAAAATTGATGATTAGAATGTATATAACCATTGTTTAACCCTTATTCACCTGAGCAACTATGTATGGTCGCTCCAAGATTTCAAGCTCATTTGTATTTGGGAAGTTAAATTCCTTTGATTGTTTCAAAATTATTATGGGTAGTATTGAAGGTTAACTATTGGAATCTTTTGTTTGTACTAGAAAAAAGTAAATATTTGAAAGTTCCACAAAAGTGTATATGTACCATCAATAGAAGAGTAAAGTTTGCAACTTTTCTTTGAGTTCTAGACTTTGAGCAAAGTTTGCCAATTTCATTTGATATGAGATCAAAAAAATTGTACTTATCCATTTGACCATTTGCTTTGAAAATGGTCTCAACTCTCAATGGAAAGATTAAACTATTTTCATGATTTTTGACATTGAAAATTTAAACATCCAAGTGTTGTTTTGGAGTTATTTGCGATTTCTCTTTCTTAAAAAAAATTGCATTTCAACAATTGCAAAGTGGCATGCTCAAAAAATTTGAAATTGGTTTTTAAAATATATGTGAAAAGCTTTGAATCATTCTATTTCAATTAAGGAGTCAAAAGTTATGAAGAGTTTTAATGGCAAATTTCGTTAAAATGGCGGTATTCCATTACAATGGCACGTTATTCATTTCAGGACGGCCGTTCTGAAATCTACATCACTAGTACATTCTTCAAATCTACGCTTGTCCTAGATATCTAACATCTATATGAGTCCTAGATTTTTTAGAACGGTCGGTCTGAAATCTATATGGCTCCTAGATGTTTGAAGTCTATAACAGTCTTAGATGTTTGGAATCTATACCTGTTCTAGATGTTCAGAACGGGCGGTCTGAAAAAATGGCATGGGGAATATGGCACAAGGAAAATATGGCATTGGGAATACCGCCATTTTAACGAAATTTGCCTTTTTAGTTTGCAAGCAACTATAGATTTCGTACTCTAAAATAAACTTTGAAGTCGTTTATTTAACTCAATTTTCAATATTTTTGAATAAAATTAAATTATAGAATGTAGATTATTTATTAAAACATTAGAACCACTGAAAATGACATTTTTCAAATCCATAATCAAATTTTTAAAATTTTTTAAACATGTAACCAACTTGGCTAGGAAAAAAAATCTACAGAAGAACCACCATTTTGGTCATTGAAAAGTGAGCTTGTGAACTGGGGTTGCCGTATATTTTGCAAGGCAAAGAAAATAATTTCCCTGAATTTGAATGTTTGTATCTTGCAATCCATGTAGTGGAAATTTCTGAAATTTTTACCACGTGTTCTCAAGTCAGTATACTACAAGATCCTGTGGTTACATGTGTCAAAGAAAGTTTTTTTTCAAAACTTTGGTACTTGTACTAGAAATGGTAACTTTTGAGTATTTTGGGGAAAACATAGTCAACGAACTTAAAGGGTTAATATCACAAAGTTCACCAAGTCACACTTTTGCAAAGGATGTTAGGTCATAATAATCATAGTATATCAGGGTAGTAGAACACAGTATATTTAATTGACAAATTAAGTCAAATTAAGCCATTTACTTAATTATTTTGTGTCTTTGAAGATGAGAAGAGAAATTCTTTATACTAATGGAGTAGTAGTAGGTAAAACAATCTATGCGTGATATGTAAATTAGGATTAATATATAGGAGTTCAACTACAGGTGAATGCCAGAAAGATTGGTACTGTTTGGCATCACAATGGAAGTGACAAAGTTGTGAACAGCGGTAGCTTTTGGAGGGTGAAGCCAATGTGCTTGGAATTTTTATTGAAGATAAATTTTATAATAATTAAGAGCTTAAAACCTTTATTTTTTCAAAAATTTAGAAAAAGAGTCTTCTAATTAATTTTGAATTTAGCTAATCTGTCATACTTTGCAAGTTTAAGGGGTTTTAGTACTGGAAAGCATCTTAAAATTAATGGTATAGAGCTAAAATTTTTGTAGTCTATTCCCAAAATAGGGATTCACATTTTTACCAAAGGAAATTTAAAAATATTCTATTTAATGTCTTCCACATGCGTGCTAATAGGTCTCCTTTGCACACGCATTACTGAACATTAAAAATGGTTTCAAATCATATTTTAGTGAAATCTCATCATCATAAAATTCTCTTAAACTACCAATTTAATAAAAAAAATTGAATTTCCTATTTTTTTACAAATTAAAATGTAAAAGTACCTATTTTCATGAGATTTTGCACTTTTCATTAGATTTTCTAGTTCTCCTATATAGAAAATTTTCCTATGCTTTTCCTTTCTAAGGTACCTTCTTCTTAAGGTTCTTTTCTAAAGGTTTGTATACTAAACACTTTTTTTACATTTTTTTAAATTGTTTTTTTTATTATACAATACTCCTGAAAACAAATGAGTATTGTGGAAAACACTACAAAAATTGGTCGGTCTTTCTTGTAACCACTCTTAGTCATAATTACGTCAAAATTAAATAATACAAGAACTAAAATCACAGTCAAATTTCAGACCTCATTTAGGCATAGTAGAATAACTTTTTTTTAAAACTTTGAACTGAGTTAATATGGGAATCAAGCTAACTTTCATCTTCAAAAATTCATTTGAGATTTTGAGACTCCAACTAAAAGATATGGCCAAATTTCAAAGAGGAGTTGGAAGGACATTTTTTTGGACATTTTCAAACACCTTCTCTGAATTTTGTCTATAAATTTTTATTGGAGGCTGTAATCTTCAAACGGAATTTTAGAGATAAAAATTAGTTTGGTTCTTTAATTCTTTTTATTCCAAATTTTTTTAAGAAAAGATATTCTACTCTTTCTAAATGAGGTCTTAAATTTGACAATGAATGCAATTCGTGCATCTGACAATGAGTGGTATATCTTCAAATTATCCCATACCCTTAGAGGATTCATAATGGACAATTCATTTTTACTATTAAAACAACCACTTCACCCTTCATTCTCACCAAATGGTCAATGAAGTAAGTCTTTCCCATTGCCATCAACAAAATCTATTGATGGAAGATGGTAATTGGATTATTTTGGACATTTGATTTTTTTCCACAACTTGGTTAGAGTGGAAGGTGTATCCAAGTACAAGGTATCCAATAATCAAGGTTAAGGTGCACTAAAGTACCTTAGCCCTGATTTTTTCACACATTGTACTCGAATTTTGAGCCACTGACAAGCATTTGGCATTGTGACATGAGATAAGCAGCTATAGGGAAAAAACTAATCATGAAGCAAAAATAAAATATAATGTATGGAGTCTTCTAAAGGGGCTGTGGAGTGGCCCTTAGAAGGCTTGGTTTTTTGTCTAATGATTATGTAATGGTTTTTATAGCTCTTCATTTGAACTTAAGACTTTTAGAAGTGCATTTTAGTGAGCTAATATCATTTTTAGCTGTTTGTATTACCTCTAATCCCAAAAACTCTTTTATACAAATCTCTCAAGCATTTTGGGAAGAATCAACATACTAAAAAAACAAAATGTACATTTTTCTTGTTATAATCTCACAACTCCTATGCAATTTCACACTCAAAATTGGTGTACACCCTAATAAGCAAGCTTTATAAACATCTATACAATTTGATTTTGAAAAAAACATTTGCTTCATTGAATGGAGATAATTACAAGCCCGTGCTCTTTTTTCATAGGAAAAATACACTTGAAAAGGCTTAGGCACTTAGGGATTAATCCTTTAGTATTTGAATCTTTTCTTGAATTTTGGCATATTTTGCATATTGGTCAAATCACACTCAAATGTACCACAAAAGGGGTCAAACCCACTCAAATCTGTAATGTAACTTCTTTTTAGCTATCGTTTTTTAATGCTAATCTATTAATTATAGGTATTTTATTCCTTTTTTACTAGTATTTCAAGTCATATTGAGCCTAATACTGCTTTATTTATCAAATTTTTTATTTGTTTTTATTATAGTTCCAATTGAAGTTCAAATGTCAACATGTTAGGTTTTTCAATTGTAAAAAAGGATTCTAATTTTTTATCAATAATAGTTTGATTGAATCCAAAAAAATTATATACACATATAATCATATGATAGAGTAAAAAATTGACTATCTTTCTACAATTTGAATATTTTTGCATTTTCTATAATATTCAGAGGTAAAAATTTATAAACGTCCTTTTCAATATAAAAAATAATCCAAATCATGATTGTATTGGAACAAAAAATGTATATAATATTGACCTTAAGGTCACTATATAAGCTATTTTTGGAATTGAATGTCTAAATTTTATATTAGATGAAATTAATAATTTGTCAATAATCATTTAGTTGATTAAAAAATTATAGTATTTTTAGTTCAAGATTTGATCACTATAAATTCTTTTAAAAAGTTGTATGTTTGAGAAGTCCAAAATATTTCAATGAAAATATCTTTCCAAAGTGCTATACTATGAAAAGACACTAGATTTAGCCTTAAAACGGGTGATTTATGTCTTTTTAAGGATTTTTTTATAAATTTTGTCTCCAAAATTTTAAAGGGACACATTGCAAAACTATTCATATATAATTTTGTTTTTAAATGACAACATCAAAGGAATTTTTAGCTTTAAAAGTTCAAAAAAGGACTCAAATCCTGTCCTAGCAAAGTAATCCAATGGTACCTTTGAGTGTGATTTGACCCGTATATCTTTAAATATATATTATTTATCTCAATTTCATCAACTTCATCAACCAAGAAGTGTGGCTTTTTAAAAACCAAGCATTGGAATGGATGAACGAGAAGCTATGTGGTCAAAAAAGCCCTTGAAACTTCTTTGTTCATTGTTCAAAGTTGGAATGGACATCAAAGCACTAAGGATTTAAGCATTCTATTTATTTCGGAGCCTAGTAGCTAACAAGGCTTGACTAAGGACCTCCAACTACGACTATTGGCAATCATAAATAGTTTCCATATCCTAGCCCTGAACCCATTTTTGACTACAGTTATAGTTTCTCAACTGGAGTTTCACAAATAAGGTAAGTACACCTAAAATTGCATGCTTCTTAAAATTGCACACTACAAATTCTTGCCCAAAATGTACTCCCACTATTTATGAAAGTCTATGATTGTTTTTAGAAATACCTATTTTCAGCACTTTGAATTATTCAAACAATGTCCCAAAAATGCATTCTAAGTGAATCTAAAATCCCTAAAAAAGTTTTCCAATACAATAGTGGAAACCATGCTAAATTGCTTAATTGTGCAATTTAAGGTGTAGTTACCTTATGTACTCAAGGCATGGAGAGACCTGGCATAGATAAACTTTTATCATTACATTTTGTAGCAACAACAATGGCTGCCTTCACTTGGACAGAATGGTGTGGAATATTCCACATCATTCCATCCCCGGGATGAAATGGTGTGGAATATTCCACACCATCAATAACTAATAAGCCATGTGTCGTTTTTTGTTAGAATGTTCCCACCACCCATCGAATATTAAAAAAAAAAAATGAACTCGACTGCCCAACTGAGCTGCTCACCAACTTAATTTAATAATTGTAGTATACTAATGCAGTGAGCATTAAATGGTATTTGGGGGTCTTGGAGGGCCGTTTCAGGCCCGTTCCCTAATCTGCCCTAATTCAGTGAATGTCGGTACGAGTGTTTCAGAATTTATTTTTTTCAAAAAAAAAAGAAAGGAATTTTATTTACCAAAAAAAAAAAAAAAAAGATTTTTTTTACCAAAATATCATTTTAAGCAAATTTTTTTTTTTTTCAAAAAATGACGTGGTAGCCGCTGTGCCACGTCAGGCAGCTGCTGCTGCTACGTTCCCGTAGTTTAGGAACACAACAACAGCAAGGGAACTCGGAGCCCTCCAAAACCCCCGAATCTCATCTAATGGTAATTATAGATTAAAGGTTAACTTAAATGCTAATGCTCCCAACTCTGACCACTTGTCATAAGCTGGCTTGGTAGGTAGCCTATCAATCGGCACCACTTAAAAATTTGGTCTGGCTTCAAACCTGCCGCATGCCACTGACTTCTGACACATAGCCTTATTGCTTCTTGTACCCTCCATGCACATTGGATGCATTTAGTGGATGAAGACTTCGAGAAGCAAAGGCAAGCTCTCTGAAAGCTACTGAATGTTATGATTACCACTTTTATTACAAGTCCTACAAATCTCAACAAATCAACAATTCAACAGGAAGTAGCAACTGCAGCATATCATCAATTATTTTGCAATGGTTTTATATAGGTTGCAACACTGACATGATCAAATATTTGCAACGGTTTTGTATTGATTCTGCACTTTTCCTCACACTCATCATGGTCTCTTTTACACCATAGCAAAAGCGCTGCAAACTTGATACAGAAGTGGCTGCAGGCTCAAAGTTAACCCAACGCATATCTAAGAAAAATTATTGTAGCAATCTCAAATAGTTGCAAATACATCGGACAATGTTGCAGTAAACCATTGCAAAATTGTTACATAATAGGGTCCTTGTTGTCAACTTGTCAAATGCCCAAGGCCTGTTTTGAGCTTCTTACATAATGTAAAAATTATGTAATAATAGAAAATGGGAGCAAACATGATATATTTACAATGAAAGGGATAGTAGAGATGGAAAAAAAATTCTTGAACATTCCTAGTCTTTAATCCCTAAATGCTCAAGGCGCCAAACTTTGGTGTTGACAAAACTTTGAAGTCAAATAAGACCTAATTAAGTTTCTATTTTTAATAGTTTATATTTGTGACAGATTCTTTTTGAAGTCTAGTTTTAGCATCAAAAATCCAATTTTGAAAATGAATGAATATGACTTTTCTTGTTTGAGATTTTGTGCAAGGGTATCCATTGCAATCTTGACTTTTTGTAGTGTTGAGGGCTCTTAAAAATGAGCCTCAAATACACTAGATCTTGGAGAAAAAATCTCACAGGAAATTCACTTAAGAAAATTGTAGAATAGATTTTTTGAAGCCATAAATTGATTGGAATTATGCATATTAGGCCCTTCAACTTTATATTTTTTTGGTGACTAATTTTTTTAATTTTACATGCAAAAAGAGAATTGAAGATTTTTATGGTTTTAACACCCTCATGATCAAACACTATAATCATTCAATCTTGAAATGATATTGTCATGTTTTTTTATCCAATGTGATCTCTAGCCTATTTAGTTTGAATTTGTACGATCACAATTCAAATAAAATTGATTCAATTTATCAAAATGTTGGCTTTTTGTTTAGTTTTGAGCAAATTTCAAGAAGCTCAAAACAGGCCTTGGACATTTAGGGGTTAATCTACATTGGGTTTAGAGAAAAAGATTTCAAATTTGTAATTTTAGAAATTTTAAAAATACAAGGTTCAATCTGGTGTGATTAAAAATATAGAAATAATTGTTCCAAATATTATGCTAATAATATTGTTTATTAAATTCCAAAAATTAACGCATATATAAATTTTTGAAAATTTTGTTGAATTTAATTTGGTCAGTTGTGGCTTTCTACTCTTTCAGTATTTTATTTCTCATTTTTTAAAATTAAAAAATGCTACATTTGCTTCAAATTCAAATATTACTTTTTTTGGAGAGGTAAAAAATCATCATTCATCTTCTTATAATTTATTTTTCCCCAAAAGCTACGTTTTTTGCCTATAAAGTGGATCATCCAAAATTGTTATAATCTAAAAACCTCATGGTTAATATTTTTTACAATTAATTTTATATATACTAGACAAAGTATTTTTTACTTCTCTATGGCTAAAATTAAAATTTCCAAGCACACCTACATGCAAAAAAATATCAAAGTAGGGACGATTCATTGAAAACCTCTATTATCAGAAAGTTGTTAGGCCTTGAGGGGCTAATCCTTAAACGTCTTGATCCATTTTGAAATGGTCAAACTTCCTCTTTGAACTAAATTTAGCATTTTAAATTGTGTTAACAAAAACAATCTATGTGATTTGAAATTTTTTCAAGAGTTACAAGTAGCAATGGAGATTTGTGAAACCAATTTTCAATTGGTTATTCTATTTTTTACACCCAAAAAACCACAGCAAAGACCTTGAAGTCAAATTTGACTATCAAACCAAATTTATCCTTTTATTTAGTAGATGTATAAAGTTTTGATTTTTTTTGCTAGTGGAAAAATGCATTTCTATTCTTTTTATTCAATAATTTTGAGGGAAAAATCATATTATTGTGACATTTTAAAGCTAAAGGTGGAAATCAAATTATATAAATTATAATATATATTAGAATAATCTGTAATTTTAACCATAAATGAAGGAAGGAATGAGAAACATAATTTTATAATTTAGATATAAACAAATTTAAAAAAAAAAAATTATGAATGTAAAACACACCATATTGTGTTACTTGGATTCTAATATATAGAGCTTTCAATTGCAATAATTCTTTCAATTTTTCACATTTTCAAAATTTTAAAATGGAGTAGAAACAAAACTTGTCAAGCTCTATTTTCTTAGTTTAAATCAAACTTCAAGAATAATTATTTTGAAAGTTACAATCGAGGTTGACCAAGACGCATCCACTTTTTGGATGCGTGGACCTTTAAAGGTTAAGCTATAGAAATTTTTAGTCTTAATTTGATAAAAAAATAATGGTTAAAGAATTTGTCCCTTTGGAGTGTAGGGATTGAAAACAATATTGAGTATCCATTCTACCGAGGATTTGAAATTGAAATTGAAATTCAAAGAAATAAGATTGATGTTGTTAATAACCTTGCAACTATTTGAATTATCCTATAAATTGTGACCATAAAATGTTGCCATTCATTTGGCCTTTCTTTCGATTCTTCTTCAAATTGCATTTGAATATTGATACAATTTGTAATTTTCTTGAAATAACAAGGCATTCAGATTGCATACACTTACTTTTGTGGCACAATCTATTGTTGTCTACCTATTTCAAGATTCCTGTCCTAGCTACGTAATTTTCAATGTTCAATTATGATTGCATGCAGTTTAATTACATTAATTTTGAATAAGTTTTTTTCCTCCCTAAATTGGAATTTTAGTCCCACCTTTAACCCCTAAGTCCCATTGTGCCCTCGGGGGGACAAATCAGATTTTGGGGAGGTTCCTGTGACCTCAATTTTTAGTGAAACTTTTTGAAACTTTTTGAAACTTTTCCATAAGATAGAATAATTTTCATTTCAATTGGTGCCCGGGAGCATAAGTTATACCACAAAAAGCTTCAAATTGAACTTGGTGGGCAGCACAAAAAAATTTGCAAAAAGTCAAACTAAATTTTTTTTTTTTTTCTTTGAAATTTATATTTTTGTCTATATGTGAAGCTTTGATTCATTTTATTTGGACTAATAATGAGAAAGTTAAGGACAATCTTGTTTTTCGGGCAATCTAAGCTTTTTCTTGAAAAGATAGTTTGTAGGATTCATTTCTAAATGCAATTTTCACAATTTTTCACAATTTTTTTTGAGAATGTTGTGTTTGCTTGCTAAGACAATTTCACCATTGGGATTATTGTGTTTCAATCCCATCTAAGAGCTATTAACAATTTTGTGTTTTTTCCAAACTTGGACCTATTTCTACTTAAAGAAAATTTAAAGAATGAAATTCAAGTGTGTGTTTTTTGAATTTCTTTTTAAGACTTTCAACTCACATCTTCAACATAAAAAAATTTAAATTCAAAGTCTGAACTACAGAATTTTTCGACAAATGGCGGTCAAAGTCATCTGAAATTGCAGGTCACTGTTCAAAAAAACTTTCTTTTTCAACTTTGAATGCTAATATCTTCCAATCTCTACAATCAAACTTCATGAAAATTTTCCACATGTATGATCTTTGACAAGTGAAGTACAAGATCCTATGGTTACATTATAAAAAAATGTTTTTTTTTGTGTTCTTGGGTGAATTCAGCAAAAACTCCCTTGCTTAAAGCAAACGGATTGTATATAATTATTTATTTTGGGTGATTATTGCATAAAACACCAGTCTTGAATCATTTGTTGCACAGTTTGGTCCAATACTTGTAATTCTCTATGGAATACATTAAACGTACAAAATAAAAATTTGTTTAAAAAAGTATGATCAATATTCAAGAAGAGAAGTAAAAAATGTCAATTTTTGTAAATTGGCGTGGTGTATTCCACCTGAGCCCTTATATTTTCAAGATGCATATAAAATCTAACACTCTACTCATCATTAGGAACAAATTCAGGCCTTGGGAGGGCCATTGAGCTTTCATTTAAATTAGGCACAATTTGGCACCGCGGTGCAAGTACAGAATAAATAAAAAAATATTATTTTTTAAAAAAACATTAAGAAAACAAAAATATAAAAAAATTAATATAACCTCATGTGGCACTTATGTGGCACTACTAGTGCCACATCAGTGTCCAAATTAAAAAATAATAAAAACTAAAAAATAATTTTATTTCCTCTTTAATTGCACCTAATTAAATTATTTCCTCTTTAATTGCACTAATTTTATTTTCTCTTTAATTGCAACTTTTAGCATAATTATTAATGCAATATGATAAATATTCAATAAATTATGGTATTTTTTTAATAAGTTGAATCATTTTTTATTTTCTTAAATGTAATGATATTTTGTATATATATATAAATATGTATGTATGTATGTATGTATGTATGTGTGTATATACACAAACACTTTTGATAAGTTCGTAATCTATATTTAAATGAATAGATATTTCGTGAAAATGGTGCCATTTCTCCGCCATTTTTCCAGACCACATGGTATAAATCTAAAAGTGCCAAGTTTGTGGTATACAACCATTTTAACAAAATATCCAATAATGACTTATTAACCTCAAATCTAAAAAACTGCCTAGTAATTTCCAACTTGAACAATTATCTCAATAAGCACTTGCAAAATCTTCTCCAACTCTATAAATGTTAGTCCTTTTGGGGGGCCCCAATGCACCCTGGGGCCAGATTGCACCATTTCAAAATAATCCCTACTTTTCACCAAAAAAAAGTAGTCTCTTTTTGCCACAAAATTTTCATTTCTATTTTAAATATAGATGAAGTTGCCATTGACTTGCCAAATTTGGGTGAAAAAGTACATGCATACAATTGAACTAGAAAAAACCTTTAAATATAGTGCTTCACCAAATATAGTGATTTTCACTGATCGATTGCCATCCCAAAACGTTCTCAAAAAGTAAAAAAAAACCTTTGCTCTATGTCCAAATCTAGTTCACTATTCATATGGCGCCATTCCACCAAATGAGTGTACCGACATTCTGTAATATTTGATCATTTGGCTAAAATTCAAGAAAATGGCACCGTACTGTTCGAGACGCCCATCGATCTGCAACATTCATCTATGAAATTCCAAAGCATGATCGATCTGCACTCAATATGGGTACACAACTTGCTTTTAATTGGAACAAAAATTTACAACTTTATTCCCTTGCTTAAGCCGGCACTTTCTTTACTTTAAAATCACTGGTTTACACTACAAAATAAAATGTTCCAAACTCTGGAAATGAATCCAATTCAAATCACCATTACTAATCGAAGAGCCACAAGAACCAGCACGTTCTGGAAACCAAACCACAACTCATGACCGAAAGTAACCTGAACACCAATGTCAACACGAACAACACATGCATGTACATGAAACAAAAAAACACTCAACCGCTTGTTGTCGTTAAATATATTGACCAGCTGATCAGTCCTTACTAATTGCCACGCATTGATCTCGAGCCAGAACCCACGCACTGTGGATTTCTTAATTGACATCAGGGGCGACTAAAAATTATGCATCTGCTCGATCATAAGGAGTTGCGTTCAGGCGTAATGACCAAGTCCGAGTACTCCGTCTGCGTCGTGCACCCCACCTTCACTACAAGAGAATGCAGCGTTTGCAATACTTTTTGCAATGGTTTTGCAATGCCCACGAATTTTGTTTCAATGACTTTGCAATGGTTTTGTATGGAGTATTGCGTTGTGTTTGCAATGGTTTTGCCTTGCACGCAAGTTTGTTTCATCAATTTTGCAATGCTTTAAACTATAGTATTGCACTGAAGGCAAATTTCGATAAAATGGCGGTATTCCCAGTGCCATATCTTCCTTGTGCCATATTCCTTGTGCCATTTTTTTAGACCGCCCGTTCTGAACATCTAGAACAGATATAGATTCCAGACATCTAAGATTGTTGTAGATTTCAAAAATCTAGGAACAATATAGATTTCAAACCGACTGTTCTAAAAAATCTAGGACTAGTATAGATGTTAGATATCTAGGACAAGCATAGATTTTTAGAATGTACTACGAATGTAGATTTCAGAATGACCGTCCTGAACTGAATAACGTGCCATTGTAATGGAGTACCGCCATTTTAACGAAATATGCCATACTGTCTTTGCAATGGTTTTGCAATGGACTCATAATTCGGTGATTCACAACTAATGGAAAACATATATCAAATAAATCAAAATTGTGTCTCTTTAAGGTCACTAGTAATTTTAGATGATGTAGTGATCTTCAAACCTTGCACCTCAAGCATGAGGTGCAAGGTTTGATCCTTGAGCCGGGGGTTTGATTGGGCTGCCTGGGGTTGGGTTGGGTGGGGTGGAGTTGGGATGGGTTGGGTTGCCCGTGTGTGTGTGTGTGTGTGTGTGGAATGGGTTGGGCTACCCGGGGGGTTGGTTGGACTCCTTGGGCAGAATTTTTACATTTCAAATTTTAATGATTTTGCAATGATTTTGCAATGGTTTTGCAAAGGTTTTGCAATGACTCTGCAATGATTTTGCAATGGTTTTGCAAAGGTTTTGCAATGACTCTGCAATGATTTTGCAATGGTTTTGCAAAGGTTTTGCAATGACTCTGCAATGATTTTGCAATGGTTTTGCAAAGGTTTTGCAATGACTCTGCAATGATTTTGCAATGGTTTTGCAAAGGTTTTGCAATGACTCTGCAATGATTTTGCAAAGACTTCTACACACAACAATTACATTTTTTTCATGATTTTGCATTTTGCATTTTATGAATTTGCAACAATTTAGAAATGGAATAGCATGGATTCAATGTCCAATACTTTTATATTGAAATAATCACAACTTTGCAATGGTTTTGCAATGCATTATTTTTTTTTTGAGTTCCAAACTAAGTTCCATTACACATTTTTTCATTGCAAAACCATTACAAATGCGTTGCTAGTGTGTTGCAGTCACTACTTTCTGTTGTAGTGCTTGCACCCCACCTTGCACCAACTGGCTCAACTACTTCGTCGTCGCTTTCAATCTCAACAAGCTCACTGAAAGTCGGTGGATGCACAGGTCTTGCATCTGCTGGACCTCGCGAGGAATGCCCTGCCTGGTGCTCCGTCTGGTTTGTCTGATCCATTGTCGATGGAGCGGCTTCAGAACGCGCGCGGCAAGGAGGAGACAAGGAGGAGACGGGTCCTGACATCTTAGCGGGACTGAAATCTGTAATGAAGGACGAGAAGATTAGAAAAACTAGCAAGGATAAACTACTAATTCCAAAGGCTGCCAATGTTAATATAACTAGAATTCAGAGACTCTAGATCAAGTAATTGTACATGACGTACCTGAAAAGTATGAGAGAAGAACATAGACTCCAGAAGCAAGATAGCCTGAAGGAGAAGATGCACAGGCTTTAAAGGAGCTCCCTTCATTGGTCTCAATAGTCTCGTATTTGAGGCTAATCTCGGCAGCAGGTTCAGGGTGAAGAGCAATGGATGGTCTCGGTAGTCTCCTATTTGCTGTGAAAGCCAATGCGGCTGGGCGGGGGCGCGAAGCCCCTTCACTTGAAGCAAAAAGAATTACAAGTTGAGCTCCCTAGGGAGATTGAAATGCCAGAGTTTAAGTCTAGGGTTAAAGAACACCGGAGACCATAACGATTCAAAAGCGGATTGAATAGCCACTCGCTTTTCAACATTTCTAATCCTAGCTTTGAAGTCACGACTAATGGCCATGCCCGTATGAATGGTCAAGGACCAGGCCACCTGGATGACCCTGTTGACGCTGAAGTTCAGGGTGCTATATCTGGCGTTACATCTTTCTACCCAGGTGTGCCACACAATAAAAGACCTAAGAATGTCCCAAGGCTGGAAAGCATACGTGTATTTATCAAGTCTAACACTATCCTGCATGCAAATCCTACCTAAAAGAACATCTCTATAATGTCTAATTCTAGGAACCCCGTAGGGACTACTAAACAAGTTAACTTTAGTCCAAATCTGAGTTGAGAATTTGCACTCCCAGAACAGGTGGTGGGCCGTTTCCAGCTGATGACCGCATAGCGGGCAGCTTTTGATGGCCGTGGGGATGCGTTTAGCCAACCAATCTCCTGTAACGATTCCTTTGTTAAGTGTCTGCTACAACAGCATCGCTGGCTTGCGTGGCCTTGCTTGATGCCATAACAGACTATACGTGAATGTCCTCAAGTCCCGGGTGAGGTTTTGGTTTATCAGCGCCTGTGTACCTATCGAAACTTGAGATTTCCTTTTTAACCCTACTGCGTACCCTCGCTTGACCGTGTAGGCAAAAAAAGGTTCTTCGTTTAGTTTGCCTATCTTATTCCAGCTCCACTCGCCTGGATCCCAGGGAAGGTCATGAAGGCTTGCGTTTTTGAAGTGCCAGACTGAGTCTAGAGCTTGTGGAGCCTCCGGAGGGTTGCATACATCAAATCCTCGTGCTTGCGCTAACCACCTTATTACTCTGATTGGGAGAAGGTCTGAATTTGGAAGTGGGCTCTATGTATCTTCTTTTTGCAGCAGCTCTGACCCTGGGCACGAGATGTAACTCACTATGCTGCCTGATGTGTGATCATGGAAGAAAATTCTGGGGCTCCTTCTCTGCTTAAACCATCCCGTGTGGTCTCGATGAGAGAAATCTCTAGGCTCCCAAGGTATGTGATTAAGAAGTTTTAGCATACAAATCCACCGGTTTTCAGTAACAGCGCCCTTCGTAGGAAGTTTCTGTTGTATGTCTTGAGATGAAATCCAGTCTTCTTTATCTTGACTCCAGAAATGTTTAACTTGTGTCAGTCCTTCCCGAGCCCATAGATGTAAACCTAGGTTTGGACCCATACCCAGTGGAGTGTCGTCCGCTTCTAATATTAGCGGGTTTCCGAAAAGGGGTTGCCTCAGTACCTTCGACAAAATCTGAGGCTGCCTTTGAATGAGGTTCTCCTTGACAGCAATAAAGGCTTTGAGACACGCCGAAACTAAAGGTGAATGATTTTCTGCTTTTAACCCTTTGCTAAAAAGAAGCCAAGTTGGGGACCTGTGCCATTTGGAGTCTGCTACAGGTTTTCCTTGATCAATGCGATATCACAGTAAGGATTTCCACGGGGCTCCTCCTGGCGCGAGACTTCTAACTACTAGCTTCGCTAGAAGGGCTTGAGTCTGAAGGAATGGATCTATCAATCCTAATCCGCCTTCAGATATCGGAAGAATGCACGTCGCCCACCGAACGCGCGCTGATGACTTTCCTCCTTCTTTACCCGTCCACAGGTATTGTGTTATCAGACTTCATATTTTATCACAAACCTTCGGTGATAATCCACAACAGGCAGCTATGTACCAACAGGTAGCAAGAAGCACCTGATTACATATAATCACTCGACCAGCTTGGGATACGAGTTTCGAAGCCCAATTTCGTAGCTTCTTTTTCATCAAGTCCAGGAGTGGTTCGGTGTTCGCGTCCTTGGGGAGTCTGAAGCCAACTAGGGGTTCTAGATACCGGACTCCTACTCCTTCTGGGACCCAAGAGAGACCTAAGTCCTGACCCCACATAAAAGTTCTCAAGTTCTGTGAGGCCCAAATTGTGCTTGACTTAGCCCAGTTAACCTTAGATCCCGAGGCCAAACAAAAGAGTTCTAATAGAGCTTTAACTCTCTGTAAATTTTTCTGAGACCCTTGTAAGTACAAAGATGCGTCGTCAGCAAAGGTAGCATCTGTGACTGTCTTTCCGTTTGGAAGACGAAAGCCCTTAATGCTGTACCTTGTATCTTCTAGCATGAATCCTAAGGAGTCGAAAACTACAATGAATATAAACGGAGCGAGGGGGCATCCTTGCCTTACTGATCTCGATAAGTCAAAATCTGGCCCTAACTCGCCATTGACTAATACTGTGGAGACTGGATTCGCATAAAGCGTCATCACTCCTTTGATAAATTCCGGGGTGAAACCTCTGGCCGTCATCACTTCTTCAATAAACGGCCAAGAGATCCTATCAAATGCTTTTTCAAAATCTAAAAGAAGAAGAGTGAGGTCCTGTCTGGACTCTTTTGCATATTTCATCGATTCCTGGGCTAGGATGATATTGTCGATGATGCTTCTGCCCCTCACATAGCCTGTCTGGTTTGGCCTAATAATCTCCGGTAAAATACTTTGTAATCTCCTGGCTAAAATTTTGGCTACTATCTTGTAAAAAGAGGAGAGTAGGGTAATTGGACGGAAATTTTTAATGAAGGTTGTGTCTCCACCTTTGGGAATGAGGGTGATGATACCTCTGTTATGTTGAGGTGTGAGCGCCCCTTCCTGCAGCGCCTCTTTTACTGCGTCTAGCAAGTCTTGTTCGAGGTCTTCTGAGCAAGCTTTGAAGAAGTCTGTAGGGATGCCGTCCTCACCGGGCGCGTGACCGGATGTCAGATCGGATATGGCTTCTCTGAGCTCTGTTAGGGTGACTTCACCCTGTAGACTTCGATTGTGACGGTCGGTGACGTCACGGGGAATACTTTTCATGACTTTGCAACGAGCTGAAATGACTTCGGCGGTTTCTAGCTCTGCTGCATATAAATCCTTATAATAATCTTTGGCGGCTTGAAGCTTCAGCTTCTGATCTGTTATCAACTGGTCCCCTACCTTCAGTTGAGGAATGCTGATCTTGCGCTGAACTTCCTTGAATACATTAAAGAACTCTTTTGTGCAACGCTCGCCATTTTTCAGCCACTTTGATGAGACTGAATGATATTGTCTTTCAAGTGCATCTAACATTAATTCTTGAAGTTTGGTCTTTTCTGCGTCAAACCTGGCTGCTGCATCTTCATTAGCTGGGGAGTCCTGTAAATGTTGCTCTGCTTCCCGAATTAGACGTAGAGCTCTGTTCTCGGCTTTAAACCGGGATATTTTTGCTTCTTTCTGTATTTTCAATGCAGCAAGCCTGGCTCGGCTCTGCGCCTGAGTGATCCACTCCATTCGGGACCTGGGGGGTGTCGTGGAAGGGTCTTCGTTCCACGCCTTTACCATTTTGTCACGGTCTTCTTTCCTGCCCAGGGAGCTGCATCTGAAGGGTTCGGCCTGCTATTGCTTTCTCCTATCCGAAAATATCTTTAGTTGGACTGGAGCATGATCTGATATTTTGCTGATTAGGTGGATTGTTAGCTGGCCTCCCTGTTCTTCCAACGAGGTTGAAATGTAAAATCTGTCGATTCTGGCCATTCGGTGGGCTGGACCCTTTCTATTGTTGTCCCACGAGAATCGAAGGTCCGAGGATCTGTGGAAGAGATCAAGGCCCCAGGAGTCCGCTAATCCATAATGGTTAAGTAGTCTTGACCACGCAGCGATCTCGTGTCGATTGGGTGTGGTGCAGGTCAGGGAGTTTCCAGTGTGGTCTGATTCTTTCTCGACCATGTTGAGGTCTCCGCCGAGGATGAAGAAGTCTCCGTCTAAATCTGCATCTACTAAGGACTGCCAGAAGACAGTCCTACTCAAAGAGGAGGTTGGAGCATAATTATTGATGATCGTTAATATGCTTCCTGAGTCTGTCTTCAGGGAGATTGACTGAGCCCTACCCGCAACCAGAGTTTTTTGAGCTGTGACTCTACCTACGAGGTTTTTTGAGATTAAAATGACTGTTCCTACTCTCCAACGCTCTACTGAGCCTTGGTTGCATATCGCAGGGTTCCATGATCGAAGTCCACCTTTAAAAGGAAGACTGTGACATCTTCTCGCGCATCTCTCCTCCGACATCCAGTGTTCTTGGAGGAGCAGCACATCTGGGGATTCGTCCATGCGCTCGAAAATACGTCTGATATGAACCTGTTTTTGAGAACCGTGAGAGCCAACCCCTGCTCCACGAATGTGTAAGGTCGCAATCTTGATGCTACTGTCCATCATGATCGGGGGCTGTACTCATCCGTCATGGATATGTCCTCAGCCACTGAGGCCGTTGGAGAATATCCTGGTGTTGCCAGCTTAGTTCGTTTGGGCGCGGGGCGTGGTGAAGCCTGCTGTCCAGGCTGCCAATTTGAATCTTCTATCTCGTCAATGGATGGGTTGTAGACTCCTGCCGAATCCTTTAGTAAGGTGTTGGCTTTGAGTCTACCTCTGCTGGGATGAAGCTGCGAGATGTATGATGAATCTAGCCAAATCCAGGGGACTTTCTTTGAGACTTTTGTGTTCTCGGGGACTCTTATGATAGCCAGTAGTGTAAGTTCTTGCTCTTCCCCTAGACTATCCTAGCGTCCAAACCAAGAAATCATTTCCCAGTCATCCATGAGAATTGGGGTACGGAATGTATTGCCGGCGTATTCTTGAAGAGTTGAGAGAATGGTTCCCTTGATACTGGCCGGTGTGAGTCCTTCCCTCTGAAATTGCACTTACAGAGGGGGTGGGATGGCGATTGATCAGTAAGCTCTTTGTGCTAATAGTACGTCCGTATCTCTAAGCTGCGAGCGTGAAAATATTGGCCAGATTGACAGGAATTTCGTCGGTTTGTCTTCTTTTCTTGGGGGGTAGATCTGGAAGGTATGATTTAATAGCTGCTCCGACCAGGCTGCCCACCACTCCTCAGGGACGTGCAAAGAGGAACGGCTTGTCTTTGGTCTCTCATCCTTGCTCAAATTAGTCTCAAATAAGCTGCCTTTTCTGGGGCGTCTTTCTGGAGCCTGTGGGGGAAGAGAGAGAGGGGGGAAGTCCTCCGCGTGCCAAGTCTGGGGTGGACATTTGATGGCCGGGGGCATGGGTAATTCATCCGTGATCTCTTGGATAATTACGTTCGGCGGGGGGGGGGGGGGGGGGGGGGTTTCGGAGTCGGATCAGCTTGCAATATTCGTTTTAGGCTCCATCGTTCCGGCTGGATCTGAGCCTCCTGAGCGTCCTGAGCGTCCGCATATGAGTTGTTTGGTGTCTGCTCAGCTTCACTGGAAGAGGGTCTCTCATCCCTGCATTCTCTCGTGATCTCAACGCGTTTCTCCACCAGATTGCGGCCTTGGCATTCTCGTGTGATCTCTATAGGCGTGGCTTGCATGAATGTCTGCTCTACTGCTTCTCCTTGTGTCTTGACCAAGGTTTGAGTCTTGGACATGGAGATTGTGACTTCCGAGTCTTTCTCACCATCAGGTTGGGGCCGATGTCCTTCCTTATCCTGAACAGCGACCCGTTTGCTAGATTCCGTGAAGTGGTGAGAGATTGCCTTTTGAGTCTCTAATGATCGTCGAAGCGGGTCCTTGTGTGGGCGGGGCCTATCTACCTCCTGACTAGGCTTGCTCACTATCAATTCCTTGGAGCCGCTGCACTGCAGTCGTGGGCCGCCTGCTTCGAGATTCGGTGCACTCCCTGCTAACTCTGGAGTACTGATTATAATCTGCGAGTTCAACTTGTGAGTCTCTTGGCTAGTCGCTGCAGCCTGTGAGTCTTTGTGAGGGAGTTTTGAAATTATGGGCTCAATTCTCTCCGTCTCGGGCTGCGCTGTGGTGGATTTCTTTGGTGTGAAATCTAGATGAGCCCCGTTCCGAGGTCGCAATCCGTCTACCTCCTGACCAGAAGCGCCTGCTAGGGGGTCTTTGGGGCCATCTTTCCCCTGCGAGCCCAAGGCTGTGTTGCCTGGGGGTGAGTCTATATCCATCTGCTCTCCTACCTCCTCTTGGGGTGGTGGAGCTGTCGCGACTATTCAACCTGTAGGAGTGATCTCATGGAAATCTGCCCCATCCTGCATTTCTTCGTCTATCGGGTCTTTGGGGGCATCCTGCTGTGACTCCGTTACGAGCTTTGGTGAAGACACACTGTTCTTTATATCTCTCTCTGTGATGCGGGCTTGTGCTTGCTTCTCCGACCCTGTAATGACCAGAACTCGTGTTTTCATGTTTTGATCTTGTTTTGGCTGCCACTGTTCCTTCCCCTGTTGTTGTTCCTTCCCCTTGCCCGGCGATTGCTGCTTCTTTTTCTTTTTCGCCTTGACAACCTTGAATCCGTCTTGATCTTCCTTGGCAGCTACTGCAACTGTAGCCTTCTCCGCCTTATCTTGATTGATCACCGAAGTCTTTTCCTTGTTTAAAGGGCACTTGACTGCTATGAGCCCGAATTTCCGGCATCTGTCGCATTGGTCCGGGAGGTCGGAATAACTGACTTTTTGGCTTGCATGAGTGAAGTTTCCGGTCCCATCTGGGAGATGCAAGAGAATGTTGCCCGGCAACTTCGCGATGTCCTTAACCCTTAGAGTGATCAGTGGACCTCCTAGCCGCTTCAGAGCGAGGTCCTTACTTTCTATGATCAGAACTTCTCCAATTGTGGACGCTAAAGATTTGAGCCAGGCCTTAGAGGACAAAACTGGGTCTAGCCCTGGAAATTGGACACGAATTGTGTATCCTGTGTCTAACGTCATGAATGAATTATCCGGCGTGAATTCTTTCATCTATGGAAATAGCTGCAGCGTTTTGCCTTCTCCTACGATCTTGCGAAGGGATATGGCCGCGATTGCATTCTCCTTGGATTGAAACTCAGCCATAAAGAAGCCTCGTGCCATATTCTAGACTGAGACGAGGGTACTGTCGAATTTGAGTTTCATTATTTTGACTATGGATACGTATCCTGGGGATTGGCCCACCGCTCTGCCAATCGCCAGTTTGCCGTGGAGGTCTTCTTGAGCTTGCTGGATGCTTAGGAGTTGCTATTCTATGAAGGTGAAGTCCAGTGACCAATTTTTGTCAATGACGGGGTGTTCTGTTGTGTGCTGTTGGTCAGCTGAGCTCCCTTCCGCATTAAAATTAGGGGTAGCTACTCCCTTGCTGAGATAGGGGTTTGTTTCTAGGGTCTTCTCCACAGCTGTTTTGACCTGCTGCTGAGGAGCCGAGACCTTCTCGCCTTCATGTGGTTGTTGCGACATACCTCCTTCAAAATTAACGTTAGGATTGACCAATTCCTTGCCGGAATTAGGGATTGCTGCAAGGGCCTTCTCCATAGTTGGCTCGACTGGTTGCTGTGTAATCAAAGCCTTCCAACCTTCTCCTACTTCCTCCGGGAGATTAAGAACTTGTACATTCTCCATTACAGATCGAAAAAACGAAAACCTGCCAGTAAACCTAAACGTGTAGTTGACGGCGGCTGCGCCCAACCTAAGCGAGCCTAATGTCTAAGTACTCAATCTGACAAGTACTATAGCATGACAGAGATCTAAATTGACAGACCTGACTCTTATAGACCTCGAGTACCCTCTCGGCCTGCTGAAAAAGTCTACTGAAACTTTTAACCCTAACCCTAGACCTGGAATCCTAGAGAGACGAACTTGAAAAATCAGGCTAAGAAACTGCAACAATCTCGCCTGGAGACTGCTGTATGTCGCTCGCCCGAGTTCAAGTCCTGACGCCGTGAAGAGGAAGACCCCAACAGGCCGTTTAGCCGGAGACCCAAAATCCCCGCCAAAACCGCCGTAAAAGGACCTCACAGTTTCACTCAAACTTCACCAAATCGGTCTAAATAAATCTCTAAACAGTCCTAACACACTCCCGATCAACAATCTAAGGAGATCGTCTTGAAAAACGAGTGAAAAAACTGTAAAAAACGTAGTTTGGTGAAGGTGCGCCCTCTCTGTGAAAACCGGAAACCCTAGGGAGAAAGGTGTAGTCTCCTATTTGAGGCTAATCTCGGTAGCAAGTTTAGGGTGAAGAGCATTGGATGGTCTCACGAGTTGGGAAGGGAAATAAATAAAGGTTCTAACCAGAGACTGAAGCATTTTTCTGCTTTAAAGGCGCTGCAACAGTCCAACTGCTCTGGATCGCTTTTGGGCCATTGCAACAGGTACTCAGAACGTTCAATCTTGAGTTCATTTTCTTGCTTAAGTTTACTAGATCATTTGTGGTGTAGCTGGTGATGCTGGAAATCAATTACATTCTGTCAATCAAGAGTCATTGACAACACTAGGAGACCTTAACTCCAAGCTTAAACTTATGTCATGTTTGATCGAATTGTTTGTTCATGCTGCAGTGTTGCAGCTAGGGCTTGTTGGTTGCATCAACTAGGGCCACTGTCGACATGCCTCCACGTCCGTCCATGGAGAACCCAACTGAGAGAAGCTCGCATCGGGCTGAGTTCATGGACCAGTATCGCGACATCATTGACAAATCTGCAAAGTATTTGGAGCTGTAGAGGGAGCGCGAGCTTGAACGCATCGCCAAAGCCAAACGAGATGCAGCACTTGCTGAGTTGAACAGTAAAGAGAATGAGCGAGCAGATGAAGTCTCGTCCCTTGACCAGGGAGCAACACCAATTGAACAAGGCGGCCCGGAGGGCATCCCGTCGTGCCATGAACGCGACGAAGAAGATGGCAGTTCAGGAAACTGAGGACAAATTTAACGTCAAGGAATTCTTGAAATCAATCTATTAGTCCCTTTGTCAATGACAAAGTGTTATTCTTCGTTGCAAAGGCATCCAGTCTCGTAGCTGGTATCATCAATTTTGTTACTTGGATGAGATTCTGGAACTGAGAATTGTGACATACAATCATCTTTAGGGGCCATGGCAGTCTGTCCCACGCATAACTGTGGTTTAGGTAACAGATAATGTTAACTGTAACTTGTGATAAAAGATTTGCTTAATCACGTGGTAGCACATTGTATACTCACTACAACAGAAAGTAGTGACTGCAACACACTAGCAACGCATTTGTAATGGTTTTGCAATGAAAGAATGTGTAACGGAACTTAGTTTGGAACTCAAAAAAGAAATAATGCATTGCAAAACCATTGCAAAGTTGTGATTATTTCAATATAAAAGTATTGGACATTGAATCCATGCTATTCCATTTCTAAATTGTTGCAAATTCATAAAACTTAAAATGCAAAATCATGAAAAAAATGTAATTGTTGTGTGTAGAAGTCTTTGCAAAATCATTGCAGAGTCATTGCAAAACCTTTGCAAAACCATTGCAAAATCATTGCAAAATCATTAAAATTTGAAATGTAAAAATTCTGCCCAAGGAGTCCAACCAACCCCCCGGGTAGCCCAACCCATTCCACACACACACACACACACACGGGCAACCCAACCCCATCCCAACTCCACCCCACCCAACCCAACCCCAGGCAGCCCAACCAAACCCCACCCAGGGCAGCCCAATCAAACCCCCGGCTCAAGGATCGAACCTTGCACCTCATGCGTGAGGTGCAAGGTTTGAAGATCACTACATCATCTAAAATTACTAGTGACCTTAAAGAGACACAATTTTGATTTATTTGATATATGTTTTCCATTAGTTGTGAATCACCGAATTATGAGTCCATTGTTAAACCATTGCAAAGACAGTGCAATACTATAGTTTAAAGCATTGCAAAATTGATGAAACAAACTTGCATGCAAGGCAAAACCATTGCAAACACAATGCAATACTCCATACAAAACCATTGCAAAGTCATTGAAACAAAATTTGTGGGCATTGCAAAACTATTGCAAAAAGTATTGCAAATGCTGCATTCTCTTGTAGTGACTGTACCAGTGCTAGTATAGATGACCATGATTGCGGAACGGGTTTACAATGGCCACCAAAAACTTAGTAGCAGATTACAATAGTGTGTAGTACAACAATATTGTGCAATACAGCAATAAATTTGCAACTGTTTAGATTGCAATATTTTTAGATTATTACAGTTCTTGCAAGGGTTTACGAGACACATATACATACAAGTCTCATCCAAGAACCAAGATCCCATGGTTGAATATGCAAAAAAAGGTAATTTTTTTTTGTTACGGTTAATTTTGTTAAAATGGCGGTATTCCATAGGCCATTTTCAAACCGCATGGATGGCGAATTTTGTTAAAATGGCGGTATTCCTAGTGCCATATTTTCCTTGTGCCATATTCCTTATGCCATTTTTTCAGACCGTTCACTCTGAACATCTAGAATTAGTATAGATTACAGTCATCTAAGACTGTTGTAGATTTCAGACATCTAGGAACCATACAGATTTTAGACCAACCGTTCTAAAAAATCTAGGATTGGTATAGATTTTAGATATCTAGGAAAGTTGTAGATTTTCAAAATGTACCACTGGTGTAGATTTTAGAACGGCAATTCTAAACTAAAACAACATGCCATTGTAATGGAATGCCGCCATTTTAATGAAATTCACCATATGGTCTAAATTGCAAAAGTGACATTCAGGATTGGTATAGATTTTTAAATAAAAAACAGTTATAGATTTCAAAAATCTAAGACAATTATAGATTTCAGATCGCATGGTCTGAAATATCTAAGATCTTTGTAGATTTTAAATATCTAACTTTAGTACAGATTTCAGATATCTAGGGCATGAATAGATTTTAGACCATTTCATACTGCCCAATCCAAACTCTTAAAAATGCCAAACTAACGGAATGCTGTCATTATAACGAAATTGACCATCATTGTAGCTCTTAGTACTAGATATGGCAGTTTTGTAGTGTTTATCCATGAACCTTGAAGGGTTAAATTGACGCAATTGCAGCACCAGAAATTGTGATACTCAACTACACAAAGCTCTTCAAATTTGGATACGTTTGTGTAGATTATGTTTTAGGTCAGACGTCCTGAAAGTGGCAAGGTCGTTGGACACCGCCAAAATGACATAACTTACTGTAAGGTGGAGCCTCTGGGATATGTTCTTCCCATTTCCGAAGTTATAAACTTGAGCAACCTTTCGATTCCCAGACTCCAAAGAGAGGCTGCAATGCGACAGAACAATATTGTTGTAATCACGGATTAATGGAAAAGGGTAGAAATAAGGTATATATGACATCCAGGCATATTTCAACTACAAGCAAACTCCAGCAATGCATATTCGCATTGATAAAATCGTCAATAGAAATCATCAATCTCGTTAATTTGGAGCAATTCCAGCTTAAAATTTGTGACATAAATCTTCAGAAAGGTCTAATTTGAGGCCACAAACCAGGACGGTACGAATTTATGTTTCAAGCCACATGTCCGACGTCACATGAGCCAAAGTATACCCTTGGAATACCGACAATTCAACGAGATTGTTGTTTTAACAGTTTGAATTTCTTTTCTGTAGGTGGATCTTAGTTGGGTCATACCTTGTTTTGATGCACGGCTTTGCCATTTTATTTGTTTTTGGGTGCAGCAGGATTAACCCATAGATTCCGGCTTTTAGAAATTTTCTTCCAGTAGTTATACTTACCGTCCTGCTGTAGAGCTCCCGGTGTCCTCTGTTTTGCATTTGCTATGTTGCAAAGCAGTCGTAGATCCATCAAATTTGAGAATTGTTCAATTGTGGGCTTGCCCCATTCAGAGGCTCCATGCAATCCAGGCCTTGGGTGGTCCTTTGGGACTGTCCTTCAATCCCTAATGTTTTTTCTCGTTGGATCTTCGTGATGATTGGGATTTACAGTGGGCGTTGGTGGCATGCAGGCATGGGCGCTGCGTATGGGACGGCCAAGAGTGGTGTGGGAGTGGCGTCCATGGGTGTGATGCCGCTTGAGTTGGTGATGAAGTCCATTGTGCCCGTGGTCATGGCGGGAGTGTTGGGTATCTACGGTCTCATCATCACCATGATCATCAACACGGGCATCAATCCCAAGTCGAAGCCTTACTATGTTTTCGACGGCTATTCGCATTTGTCGTCTGTTTTTTCTTGCGGTTTGGCTGGTCTGTCGGCCGGCATGACCATTGGCATTGTTGGAGATGCCGGTGTGAGGTACTCATTTGCTCAGCCTTGTTTTCTCTTGCAATCCTCGAAAATCTGTTCTCTGTTTTGAAGTTTGAGTGTGGGTGAAATTTTTCCATTGCATAGAACTTGATTTGATTGAAGATGCCCATGCATTGTATGTCAACAAGGTTTTAAAAAACAACTGTTTTCAGATAGAAGTAGGCTGTTTCAGGAACCTTAAGGCCTGTCATCAAGAGAATCTTTTCCACAATTGATGGATATTTCTCCTTAGGGTCACAGTAATGATATGTAGGGAGGCCTCCATGATACCTAGGGAGGCCTCTGTGACCAGTGTGACCATAGCTGAACCTCTTCATGAGTTATGAGGAGTCTCTTTTTTTATGTGTGTAAATGTGTTTGAAACATTTCAAGTTTTTTGAAAGTGTAGATGCAAAGTCGGTAGTGGGAAGGGTTGCCATCTATATTGAGCACTTTTTGACGTAGTTTTGCAAGGCCAATGCTCAGCAGCCGAAGCTTTTCGTGGGCATGATCTTGATCCTGATTTTCGCTGAGGCGCTTGCGTTGTACGGATTGATTGTGGCATCATCCTATCTTTCCGTGCTGGACAGTCCCGAGCTGACTGAGCGACAATCAGGAGTGGATTGAACTAGCATTTTTCTAAGGGTGTGTCCTAAGATATTTATGCAAGATAGTGTAAACAGGGGCTAAACACTTGTGTATGATCCATTCCTTGGAAGTGTGTTAGACCCCTGGACCAGAAGAATGTAGCACATGAGCTTTTCACTGGCTGGTCCGACTTCATCTGCATTAAACACCGCGGCGGTCACCATGGCGCTCGCTCACTCAATGTCGGAGTAAACGGCAAGTAAATCAACAGGAATAGATGCAAAAGGGGACAGATGGGAAGACAGAAGGGTTAAGAGGCGAAAGAGGGACAGATCTGAGAGTAGCAGAAACAATAGCCACCGCAGCAGTGCACGAAAGAAAAGAAAACAAGCAACGAGGTTTGCTCAGCGGGGACGAAAATAGATGTGAAGCATCTCAGAACGCGGAAGATGTCGCCCGCAGCCTCCTCTTTACACCGAGACCTCTTTAATATCACTTTCTCTATATCACATCCTCACTCAAAAAGATTACCTAGGCACTATATTTGGTGCCATTAAACTTTAAAATCTTATCGAGTTCCTATTTTTAATTTTTAATTTTTTAATCAAATTCTCTTTAAATTTTATTTTAAGCATCAAAATTCAATTTTGGAAAAAAAATGTTTGTCATTTTTCTTTTTTAAGATTTTATACAAGGGTGTCTATTACAAATCTTGTTTTTTAAGTGTTAAAAGACTCTTAGAGATGAGTCTTAAATACATTACACAAAATCGTGAAATTAGGTTACTCCACACTAATTTCTCGACAATCCATATTGTATAGATATTCAGTGCTACTATACAATGATGCATCCAATCCAGAGCCATGCGTATGGCATAGATTAGTATACCAGTTGAAGGCCTGGTTCAGAAAGTTGTATGCGCCTCAATGTGGAGAAGCATTGACTTATGAGGTAATTTATCTCAAATAAGGCACCTTAATAGGAAGGCAACCTAATTTCACTATTTTGTGTAGATCTTTGGAAAAAAATCACATTTGAAATTCATTTAAAAAATTTGTAAAGTAGATTTTGGGAAATTGTAAATCAATTAAGGTGATGTATATTGTGCCCTTTGACCTTGTATTTTTTTCATGACCTTGATTAAAACAGGATTAAAAGACTTTAAAACATTTTATAATAATTAACACCCTTATGATTAAATATTATAATCTTTCAATCCTTAAATAATATTGTCTTTTTTTCTTTTCTGCACTATGATTCATAACATGCCTAGTTTGAATTTGAAAGGTTACAATTTTTTAAAATTGATGAAACTTATTAAAACCTTTGCATTTTGTTTAGTTATGACCAAACTCTGAAATGCTCAAACAAGACCCTGGGCATTTAGGAATTAACTCCAGTCTAAAAAAACAATGTGAATAAAGCTCTATTGAAGATGGGTAAACTATCTATGTCCCATGAATCTAGATGCCGTACACCTTGTGTTAAATTAGAGCTTACTTTTATGCACCTTTCAGTGGCCAAACATTGCATAAAAGATAAAAGAAATATTAGAATTCTACATTGAAGTATGTAATAGTTGCAATTTAAGGATAATCTATATTGGCTAACAAGATTAGGAGGGGGGGATTGTGAAAAGAAGATGAGACAAGCTTATGACTTCTAGAAAACTATTTTTTATATAGGATTAATAATTTTGGGTTGCTTTTAGTTTGACAATAAGATGGAGCTACTTCTAAAATGAATGGTAGGAACACCCAAATGCATCACTTGTCTGAAAATGCCACTGGATGAGATGCTCACAGTGCACATGCATATCTCCTAAACCAAATCCTTAAAAAATGGTTTTAACCCTCTTTCCTAAAATATTTTGACCCTTTATAAATTGCACATGGTATCCAAATGGTGTTTTTTTTGGTATACTAGTATCTCCTATCACTTGCAAATGATAAAATATAAAATTTCACCATCCTAATAATAAGAACACTCCACAGAGAAAATGTGGCAATTTTAGTTTTCTCTACTTTAGAAATAAAAGTATCGTGAAAATCGGCAAAGACATTTCTGATTCTTAGAAAATTTGGATCACATCCCAGTGATAGGACATCCTGGTTGCATCTAGTGATAGGACATATTTGTTTTAACCCCTAAAGTTCCATGACTATGTTTTCATTGAAAATGCTCAAAAACTGCCATTTTTAGTACAAGTACCTAATTTTTGAAAAAAACTTTTTTTGACATTTGTAACCGTAGGATCTTGTAGTATGCTGACTTGAGAACATGTACTAAAAATTTCAGAAATGTCCACCGCGTGGATTGCAAGATATAAACATTCAAATTCACTGAAACCATTTTTTTGGCCCTGCAAAAAATAGTGCAGCAGCACTTCACAAGTTCAAAATGGTTTAAAAAATGGTGGTTCTTTGGATTCTTTTTCCTAGACAAGTTGTCTACATGCTTGAAAAATTTCACTTCATTTAGAATTGTACAACATATAGGAAAAAAATAATAAGTAGATAGTAGTAGAGAATGATTCAAAATACTAAATTGTCAAGAATTTCATTATAGAATTGAAAAACGCTAATCCCAATGGTTGCAATGTTATAATAAACAGTATACATCTCACTATTTTATTTTTTTCAAAAAACATTGAAATTTGAGTAAGAGAAAGGACTTCAAAGTTTATTTTAGAATAGAGAATCTATAATTGCCTGCAAACTCAAAATCTTTGTAACTTTTGACTCATCGATCAAAATGGGATGATTCAGAGCTTTCCACGTATATATAATTTTAGAATACCAATTTCAAATTTTTATTTTTGAAAAAAGTGATTTTTTCTTATCTGCCCAAACTGCTGAATTACAAAAAAAAATAACACATTAGGCCATAACTTTTGACTCACGTTTCTAAATGTCATGAAATTTAGTACATATGAAAGATATTCCTTGCGCCCACCTTCTATCAAAATTTTAGCCTAAAATATGAAAATATCTAGTCACACGTACCTGCCCAAAATTTATATACATCCAAAAACTGCATGCCAGTCCTTTAGGGGTTAATACAAGTATCTAATTTTTGAAAAGAAACTTTTTTTGACACATGCAATCATAGGATCTTTTAGTATGTTGACTTGAGAACATGACACGTGGATTGCAAGATATAAGCATTCAAATTCTTTGACATCATTTTTTTGGCCCTGCAAAAACACTATAAGAAATCCATTTTTTTTTCATGTTAGAGCAAAAACATGCAATGTCTAAGGTAGAACATACTAGTATGTCCGCGGAGACATCAAGATGTTAATGAGAAGGATTGCGATTTCAGAAGATTTCCGAGGATGTTCCAGATGACTGCGGCAAATTTGAATGAAAACAAGCTGGTGTTACCATTGACATTGGGATTTTTGATGACATTTTTAAGGACTCATTGATGTCCGACAAGCAGTCTGCAAAAACATAGACTACCATGTTAGCTTTAAGGAAAAAATTTCACAGAGGATAAATCTATGGAAGTTACTTTATTCTTGGATAAAAGTCTGACCGAGGTTTAAAAAAAAGGAATCGGGCAGCCCTTGGGCAGCTTTGGGAGAAAATAAAATGACGTAGCATATGATGTGGCATGCTACGTGTAATTTAGTTGACGTGGCATCAAATTATGCTGATGTGGCATGCTACTTGTAAATTAGTTGACGTGGCATCAAATTATACTGATGTGGCATGCCATGTTAGCATAGCGGGGCTGTCTCTTTGCGTTTTATACACTTATTTTGGAGATGTCTAAGTAGACATAGAGATGTCAAAGTAGACATAGAGATGTCATTAGAGACATCTTATAAAATGTTGAGATGCTTTCTTGGACATTTCTAAAGACTTTTAGATGTTTTAGGAAATATAGTCACAATCGATATAACGTTTATGGAGACGTCATTAGAGTGGCCTTTGAGACATGCAAAAAACATCCTACTTAACATCTGTATGCTGCTCCACCAAAAGCCACCAAAATTTAAATCCAGTGTTTTCAATATTCCATATAGTTTGTCTTCCCCTCTACCACTCCACTTGTATAAAGAGCCCGTCTTCTCCCCTCCGTAAACTCACATCAAGTGGTTTTTGAAGCCATGTGACATAATTGTCAATTATGATGTATTTTGTACGGTGTATTGTGTATGGTATATAATGTATAATGTATGGTATATTATGTATGATGTATAATGTATGATGTACTGTGTATGACATGTTATATTGGACATTATAACATGCATGTAGACATCATATGAGACATATGAGATTGTCCATATTAACATCATGCCGAGTAGTCCATTCCATTCCATAAACGTCTAATGTGACATCATTTTGTTCTCCTAAATCATACCAAACATTGCCAGAAGTATTCATGATGTAAAGTAGATGTTTACATTGATGTCATAAGAAATAAGGTGATGTTTCAAAATACGTCTATGAAAACATCTAGACGTCTGAGTTGATGTCTCAGAAAACGTACAGATGTCTATGTTGATGTCTTCAAAGACAGCAAGAAAATTCTTAAACAACAAAAAAAATATGTTGACGTGGCATGCCACATCATTCTTGCTGGATGCCACGTCATTTTTTCCACCGCCACGTCATGTGCCACCTCAGATGCCATGTCATGGCCAAAAAATGGATGAAAATTTTCCTACGTGGCTGCCTGTGTCCGCGTAGCATTTAGGTGGCAGCCACATGGTGGCCTTTGAGGACCCCGTTGACCTATTTTTTTTGGACGTCCGATCCTCTAGCATGCTGATGTCCAACATAAAATCTGATGTCAAACCCGAGTCTTAAGCAATGCAAAATTTTGGATGTCCATGTAGACATTTCAAGATACTAGTCACGACATCAGCACGTAGAATCCAGGGATCAAAAAAACACACGGGTTTCTTATAGTGTTACATGCTTGAAAAATCTACTTCATTTGGAATTGTTCAACATATAGAAAAAAATAGTAAGTAGATAGTAGTAGAGAATGATTCAAAATACTAAATTGTCAAGAATTTACTTATGGAATTGAAAAATGCTAATCCCAATGGTTGCAATGTTGTAATAAATAATATACATCCTAGGAATTTATTATTTTCAAAAATATTGAAAATTGAGTAAGATAAAGGACTCCAAAGTTTATTTTAGAGTAGAAAATCCATAACTGCCTGCAAACTCAAAATCTTTGTAACTTTTGACTCATCAATCAAAATGGGATGATTCAGAGCTTTCCATGTATATATAATTTTAGGAAACCAATTTCAATTTTTTTATTTTTGAAAAAAGTGAATTTTTTCTGATCTACCCGAATTGCCTAGTTGCAAAAAAAAGTAACATATTAGGCCATAACTTTTGACTCACGTTTCCAAATGTTATGAAATTTAGTGCATATGAAAGATATTCCTTGTGTCCACCTTCAATTAGAATTTCAACCTAAATTATAGAAATCTATAGTCACATGTACCTGCCCAAAATTTCAATACAGCCAAAAAACGCATGCCGATCCTTTAGGGGTTAAATTCCCAATCCCAATCCAAACCAAACCAAACCAATCCCCCTTCCTATTTGTAATTTCAGATTGTAATTTTAGATGTAATCGAGATGGGATATATTGCCATATTACTGTATTCGTATCCATATTAATATATTATGTATTTTGTATTTAAATCCCAGAGCGACAGCCATAGGTTTTTGGAAAATCAATAGTGTGGGATTTTTAGCAAATGGACAGCATGGGGATACTTTTATTTATATCTTTCCACACCGGACGCCCAAGGATTTTCAGGATGGAGGTCGTTGTAGTTTGGCAGGGGCGTTTGTATCTGTTCATAGTAGAATATGGCATTTTACAAAAAATGATATTTTTACTTCTCTTCTTGACTGACTAAAATATTCACCATATCTTCTTTTTTAATTAAATTTCTATTTTGTACATTTAACCCCTAAAGTTTTTTGACTATGTTTTCACCAAAACCGCTCCAAAACTGCCATTTCTAATACAAGCACCAAATTTTAGACAAAAAACATTTTTGAACACATGTAACTGTAGGATCTTGTAGTACATTGGTTTAAAAAGATGTAAGAAAAAAATTCGGAGTTTTCCACCATGTGGATTGCAAGATAGTAGCATTTGAATTGACAAAAATCCTTTTTTAATCACTGCAAAAATCTAGGCAACTGCTTTTCACAAGGTCACATTTGTAAGAAAAAATGTCCAAAATGGTGGTTGCTCTTTGGATTCATTCTTCAAGGCAAGTTGGTTACAAGCTTGAAAATTTTCAGATCATTTGGAATTGTACAACATATAGGAAAAAAATAGTAAGTAGGAAAAGGTAGAGAATGACTCAAAATACTAAATTGTCAAGAATTTAATTATGGAATTGAAAAATGCCAATCCCAGTAGTGGTAATGTTGTATTGAATAACATACACCCAATGTTTTTTGTTTTATTCAAAAATATTGAAAATTGAGTTAGAGAAAAGACTTCAAAGTTTATTTTAGAGTAAGATTCCATAACTACCCTCCAACTAAGAATCCTCATAACTTTTGACTCCTTAATCCAAATGGAATGATTCAAAGCTTTCTAAGTATATATAAATCTATGAAATTAATTTCAAATTTTCGTTTTTCAAAAAAGTGTTTTTCAAAAAGAATTCTTTTGAGTTGCCCAAGCTGCCCACCGAATGCGAAAAATTACATATCATGCAACAACTTTTTACCCATAAAGTCAAAAGTTATGAAAATTGTTGGGCCTTGAAGCTACTCCTTGGGCACATCTTGTGTGAAAAGATCAAAGAAAAAATTAAAATTTTCATTTGTAGTGAGCTGCCCAAAATTGCTATGTTGCCAAAAAAATGGTGTTTGGTCCTTTAAGGGTTAATGTATTCCATGGCCTTAAGAGAATCACAAGTACAACACTAAGTGCACCAAATGATACAAGAGTAATAGGACAAATGTTTCACACAATCATGGTCCAAAATAATATGAAATCAACCCTGCACTCTAGGCACATCCAAATTCCACAAGCCATTAGAGAAATCCTCAACCCTCCGGAGGGCCACTCTATAGTAACTAAACTAGTCTATTAATCACCTGAGAATTAGTAGGGGCATATAGCCGCAATGCATTGTCAGAGTGTGAATTTCGGAAAAGTCGTCAAGACTCTGATAATGAGGGTGTAGTAGAAGTCTGTTTAATAATTAATTGCATGAGCATAAAAGGTGATTAATGAGAAATTATTCCATGAAATTAAGCAAAATGAAGTGGACTTTCAAGCTAGTTGCCAAAAAAATTAGAAAACTCTTACGTTTTCCAACTAGCTTCTAAAACCACTTAGTTTAGGATGAGAAGAGAAGGTCTTTATGTACACATGGGGTGGTAGAAGGAAAAACAATCCATGAAGGATATGTAATTTAGAATTTGTAGTTTCTTTACCGCTCATAGTTAAGTTTCAAGCAGGAATTGTGTTAAAACTAGAATTTCAAACCCCACTTAGGCATAGTAGAATGGATTTTTTTTAAACTTTGAATTAAACAAGAAAATCAAGCTAGTTTTCATCTCCAAAAATCCGTTTGAGGTTTAGAGTCTCTAGTAAGAAGTTATGAACAAAATTTGGAGAAGGTATTTGAAAATGTCAAAGAAAATCTCCTTTTCAACTCCTTTTAGAATCTTGTCCTTAATTTTTTATTGGAGGCTCTAAACCTCAAACGGATTTATGGAAATGAAACTAGCTTGATTCTCCAACTTTTGATCTTCTTGCTGAATTTCAAAGTTTTAAAAAAAACCTCATTCTACTATATCTAAATGGGGTCTGATATTCTAGTTTTAACACAAATCCTGCATTTGACAATGAATGATCTATCTTCTAAATATTCCATATTTTTTGAAGATTCACCATCGACAATTGATTTTTCTATACAAATAACCTCCTCACCCTTCCTTCTCACCAATTGTCAATGAATTAAGTCTACATGATGCCACTAAAAAAAATTTTGATGGTAGATGTCCTTGGACTATTATCGACATTTTTTTTCTTCATAATTTGGTTAGAAAACAAGGTATGCAATAATTGGGGTTAAGGTGCATTGCTATACCTGAACTCTGATTATTTAACTACTTGTACTTGGATTTTGAACCACTGACAGTCATTAGTTATCGCAGCTTCAAATGATTGACAATAGGGGAAAAATAAATTAGTAAGCAAAGTTAAATGTAATCTTGGAATCCTTTCAGCTGCTCTGGACCGGCCCTCCAGAGGGTTGAGATTTTTTCTAATGCTTTAGCTGAAAGGCTGCTTAGTAATTAAATAAATTCACTTGAATAATTAACTCAATTAGATGTGCACTTGCAAGATCTTCTCCAATTCTATAGTTAACCTTTTTTTTTGGCACCATGGGGTCACATTGCACCATTTTAAAAAAACTCTACTTTTTGTCAAATAAAATTAGTCTTTTGAGTGATTGCAAAAAACACCTATCCAATTTTTGCATCACATTGTACGTGCTGATTTGTTTTTTGGCCATAACTTTTGTGTTTTGGTTCCAAATGACTCAAGATCTATAGGCAAAGTATTCATGCATTAGAGGAAATTTCAGGCCTTCGGAGGGCCGCTCCACAGCCCTTCGAGGTACTCTGAAATTTGCTTTTATTTTGCTCAAAAAATCATTTTTTCCTATTTCCGCCCTGTTGAAAGTTGAAACTGCAGCAGTAGTAGCACAAGAACCCAGAATTTTGGATAAAAAATTATTAAATATTTTTTTCTTTTTTCTTTTTTTTGATCTCAAGAAAATATGAAAAAAAAATTAAAAAAAAAAAAAAAAAAAATTCTGTGGAAATTGACTGCTTTGGCGAGCAGTCAGAGATTCTGACTGCTTACTAAGAGCAATTTTGAAGTTGACTGGACATGCAAAGAATAGCATGGCATGTCAGCTTTGGACGGCCCTTGGACTAGTATACGCCTTGCCTTATTTCTTTTTGTAATTTTCAAAAATAGCTTATTGTCTAAAAATAGTCTCTAATTTTATATAAACCTTGCCAATTTGGAAGCTCTTACTACTCGTACTATTAGTGTCCAAAATAACAATTTTCAAGCTGAAATTTGGAGGAGATGGTCTTTTCGTCTTTGTAATAGCATTAGAGAAAATTTTAGGCCTCTGGAAGGTTGCTCTACAGCTCTTTGAAGTATCCTAAACTTTGATTTTATAGGGCTAAAAAATTCATTTTTTCCCTATTTTTTTCTTATTTTTAACCAATTGAAACATTAAAATATCTATTTTTCTTGAGATTTAGCACTTTTCTAGTTCTCCTACATAGAGAATTTTTTTGTACATTTCCTTTGGTGGTTACCTTCATCTTAAAGGTATATACATTAGCCATTTCTTTTTTCTAAATTTAAAAATTATTTTTATAGCCTTAAAGTACTCCAAAAAAATATCATGAATAATGCTCAAAATGCAACAAAGTTAGCTGGTGTTTCTTGCAATCACCCTTTTTCATCGTTTGCAGTATTGTTTGTAGCGCTGCACCATACCTATTGAAAGTATACCGTTGTATTACTGTTTGTAGTGCTACAACAATATACTTTTAATACTATAGTATATCTCCATTGAAATTATGGTGCAACAATACCGAGTAGAAACTGAAGCAATAAGGGTACTTTTTTGGTCCAAAAAATGCATGAATGTAGAAGTCTAATGCTTCACCAAATTTTAACCAAGACTTTTTTTGGCACTGTAGATGTACAATGAAATCCCTGCGTACCCTTCCAGCAAAGGTCAGATTTGGAAGGGAGTAAGCATTAGAGGAAATTTCAAGCCTCCGAAAGGTTGCTTTGCAACCCTCCCAGGTACCCTAAAATTTGCTTTTATTTTGCTCAAAAAATTGTTTTTCCCCTATTTTTGCCCGGCTGAAACTACAGCGGTAGTGGCGCAGGAACCCAGAAATCCCGAATAAAAAATTATTAAAAAAACAAAAAAGAAAAAAATAATCTTAAAAAAAAAAAAAAAAAAAAAGTATACGAAACTTAATTGCTCCGGCAAACAGTCAAAGACTCTGACTACTTACCAAGATCAATTTCAAAGTTGACAGGTCATGCAAAGAATAGCATGGCATGTCAACTTCAGGTGGCCCTCCAAGGGGCTAAATTTTTCTCTAATGATACAATGGTTGGAAATCTTTGACAGATTCTCAAATTTAGCAATATATCTCCAAAAAAAAAGCCCTGATTTTAACCAATCCATGGCCATCCTGGCACTTTCTCAAAAAATACAAAAAAGAAGAAGCATTGCTCTATACCCAATTCCACACCATATATAAAGGCATGCTTCCATCAAATTAATTTTACCTACCATCCTGAATATTTGTTCAAACGGCTAAAATTCAAGGAATTGGCACCGTGCTTTTCCGACTGGAACCTATCTGCAACCTTCAGATCTACACCGATCATAGTTTCTAGAGCTGCTGCACATGAATGAAACACGGCAACATCTGAGCTAATAGGACCATGAAAGCTGAGTGCTGCTCTCACCTGAGATACCGAGCACAAAACACAATTCATTCCTCATATTAGCGCAACCAATAGCACCAAAACGGAGAAATTCGACAACAGAAAGCTCTAAAATCAACTAGCTAGGCTGGTGTAGATCGATTTGCATTTCAAGGTGCCCGCCAATAAAATTGCCATAGTTGTGAATGGATTTAAAATCATTATGGGAGTCCGTAAGAAGTGTAGTTGCACCTCTGATGATTACTCATTTTACATTAACCAAAATTGGGTTTAGGGTTTGATTGGAAATATTACTGTCGGATGTAAATATGCGTGGTTGTGACCACAGTGTGGTCATATTAGTTACATGGATTATGGAAGTGTATTTCAGAGCGCCCAAATTTTTGTAATTTCCTTGCCAATCCCTTGTAAATGTGTCATTTGTTTTTACTGAATGGTATATGTGTCGATCGACAATTTTACTTCTTGAAATGTTTAGGCAGCGAAATTTTCGTTCATTGTTATGGAGTATGACGTACTCAAGAAGATCGTAGATTCGTGGAGCAAGGCAGCTTAATTACTTGCCCTGAAGGAGAGGATGCACCGGCTTTAAAGACACTGAGAGAATGAAAATGCATAAGGTAACTAAAGATGGGAAGTGAGGATCCATTCAAATGAAATGTTTGTGCGTGGAGCTCACTGCACTATTTAGCAACGCCAGTCTCGTGTCTGAAGCTAATTTCGCGAGGAGGTTCAGGGTACGTATGTGAAGCTAGAGCAAAGGACATTCACGCGAGGAAGGCAGGCAAATAAAAGTGGGTTCCGACGAGTAACTGAACCACCATTCATTTGCGATTTGGGTTTTGAAGGCACTGCACGTAACGGTCCAACGCACTGCTCCGGATCCCTACCGAAGTTTACACCAATTGCCTTCTGCTACGTTGGCGTCCTCAGTAATATGTGCGAACAAGAAAAACACACTGAAATTCCAAAACATGATCGATCTGGGTACACAGCTTACTTTTAATTGGAAAAAAATTTACTTCTTTATTCACCCAAGGTTTGTATCTGACGTTCATAACAACTGTCAAGGTGTACGTAGTCAAGAGCCTCGGGAATGCATGGATCCGAGACTATGATCAATTGCAAACAGACTAAGTCGCTGGCGGGCCAATATCCTCCAAAACTAAGGGTCTCCTTCAGAGAATTCCACATAATGCAGAGAGCCTTCAAGACCTAATCCCAAAAACCATTCTCTTAGCAATTAATAACTGAATAATTACAAGAAAAGGTATCGCTAGACATGTATCGATCGATCGCCAGCGCTTTCTTTACTTTGAAATCACTGGTTCCTACTAAAAAATAAATGATCCAAACCCAAATGAATCCAGTTCAAATCACTATTACAAATCGAAGAGCTGCAGCAAACAGCACTTTTTGGAAAGCAAACCACAACTCATGACCAAAAGTAACCTGAATTCCAATATCAACACGAACAACACATGTACACCAAAACAAAAAAACACTCAACCGCTCGTTGTCTTTATTAAAAATATATCGAGCAGCTGATCAGTCCTCGCAAATTGCCACGCTTTGCTCCCGAGCCAGCACCCGAGCATTGTAGACTTCTTAACTGACATCGGAGGAGATTAAATATTATGCGTCTGCTCATTAGGAGTTGCGTTCATGCGTAACGACCGAGTCCGAGCACCCGATCCTACACCATCTGGCGCAACTAGTTCCTCGTTGCTTTCCATCTCGACAACCACATGAGGCTCAGTGAAAGTCGCTGGATGCACAGCTCTTGCATCTGCTAGACCCGGCGAGGACTGCCCTGCTCCCTGCGGCCCAACCCGGTTTGGCTGATTAACTGCAGGTTCAGACGGTTCCTGCTCGGACTCAGGTTTCTCCTCTCTTTCTATAACAACAATAACATGTGGCTCACGGAAAGTCGGAGAATGCACAACTGTTGCATCTGCTGGACCTCGCGAGGAATGCCCTGCCTGGTGCTCCGTCTGGTTTGTCTGATCCATTGTCGATGGAGCGCCTTCAGAACGCGCGCGGCAAAGAGGAGCCAAGGAGAAGACGGGTCCTGACATCTTAGCGGGACTGAAATCTGTAACGAAGCACGAAAAGATTAGAAAAGCAAGGATAAAGTAATTCAAAAGGCTGCCAGCGTTTAGATGACTAGAATTCAGAGAAGCTAGATCAAGTACTTGTGCATGACGTACCTGAAATGTATGCAAAAAGAACATAGACCCCAGGAGCAAGTCAGCCTTAAGTAGAAAATGCACTGGCTTTAAAAGAACGAAGAGGAAAACAATGCCAGGTTGAGCAGTGTGAAGATCCATATTTAAAATGCTTGTGCATGGAGCTCCCTGCATTGGTCTCGGTAGTCTCGTATTTGAGGCTAATCTCGGCAGCAGGTTTAGGGTGAAGAGCAATGGATGGTCTCGCGAGTTGGGAAGAGAAATAAAAAAGGGTTCCAACCAGAGACTGAAGCATTTTTCTGCTTTGAAGGTGCTGCACCAGTTCAACTGCTCTGGATCGCTTCTAGGTCCATTGCAATAGGTACTTAGTTCGACCTTCAGTTCATATTCTTGCATAAGTTTACTAGATCACTTGTGGTGTAGCTGGTGATGCTGGAATTTAATTAGTTTCTGTCAACCAGAGTCCATTGACAGCACTAGCAGACCTTAACTCGAAGTTCAGTACTTAAGTCATATTTGATCGATTTGATTCTTCATGTTGCAGCACTTGTTGATTGCATCAACTAGGGCCACTGTCGACGTACCTCCACGTCCGTCCATGGAGAGCCCAACTGAGAGAAGCCCGCATCGGGCTGAGTTCATGGACAAGCATCGCGACATCATTGACAGTTCTGCAAAGTATTTGGAGCTGCAGAGGGAGCTCGAGCTTGAACGCATCGCCAAAGCCAAACGAGATGCAGCACTTGCTGAGTTGAACAGTAAGGAGAATGAGCGAGCGATGAAGTCTCGTCCCTTGACCAGGGAGCAACACCGATTGAACAAGGCGGCCCGGAGGGCATCCCGTCGTGCCATGAACGCGACGAAGAAGACGGTGGTTCAGGAGACTGAGGACAACGTCAAGGATTTCTTGAAATCAATGAATTAGTCCCCCTGTCAGTGACAAAGTGTTAATCTTCGTTGCAAAGGCGTCCAGTCCCTTAGCCAGTGTAGTCAATTTTGTAACTTTGACGAGATTCTGGAACCGAGAATTGTGACATACATCTTTAGGGCCCACAAACCAGGGTCGGACAGATAATTATGGATATATATTCCTGGGTGCACATCCTGAAACCTGGAACAAGCCGTAGTATGGGATTATATACCGCCAATTTGAACATTGAAGTTGAGGTTTAGTCAATCGATAGCACATATTGTGATTGGGCTGCAGAGAAGCAAGTATTGCAAAATTTGTATTGGCCGGAACTGGAATAAATCTTTAACATTTTTTGCAGCTTGACTGCCGTAATATCTCTCTGCCAGTCTGACCTATGCAAGACTGTGATTTAGGTAACAGATAATGTTAGTAACTTGTGATGAAAGTTTTACTTAATCACGTCAGAGCAGATTCTATACTGTACAGTGCTAGTACAGAAGACTGTGATTGCATGCAATTGTTTTGGAACGGTTTTAATTACAATGGCCGCCAGAAACTTTGTAGCAGATTACAATTGTGTGTAGTACAACATTGTGCAATAACTTTGTAACTACTTTAGATTGCAACAATTTTCGATTATTACAGTTTGTGCAACGGTTTTTCAGTTTTTGGGACACATTTTCATGCACGTCTCATCCAAGATCCCATGGTTGAATATGCAAGAAAGGGTTAAAAAACATTTCCATTGTAGCTCTTAGTATTTAGTAATAAAAATTATGGCAGTTTTGTAGTGTTTATTCATGAACCTTTTAGGGTTAAATTGATGCATTTGCAACACTGGAAATTTGTGACAATCATCTACACAGAGCTCTTCAAATTTGGACAAGTTAGTGTAGTTTATGTTTCAGGCCGGACGTCCTGAAAGTGGCAAAGTCGTTGGGACACTGCCGAAATGACATTAATTAACTTACTGTAAGGTGGAGCCGAGCTGCGATCTATGTTCTTCCCATTTCCGAAGATATAAACTTGAGCGACCTTCCGATTCCCGGATTCCAAAGAAAGGCTGCAATGGGACAGAACAATATTGTTGTACTCACTAGATAACGGAAGGGGTAGAAATAAGCTATATATGACATCAAGGCATATGTCGGCTACAAGAAAAATCCAGTGCTCAATGCATATTCCCATTGATAAAATCGACAATGTAAATCATCAATTTCGTTAAACTGGAGCATTTCCAGCTTAAAAATTGTGAAATATATCTTCAGATAGGTCTAATCTAAGGGCACAAACCAGGACAAGTATGGACTTTATGTTTCAAGCCACGTGACGTGTACCAGGGGATATGTGCCAAAGAATTCCTTTGGAATTTCGCCAATTTAAGGAAATTGTTGTTTGAATAATTTGGCTTGATTTTAGAAGTGGCTCAGTCCTAGGAAACAATATTATGACAATCATTTTCTCAAAGCTCTCAGGACTAAGTCGTTTTGGCCCTGAAAACCAAGTTGTGGAACATTGCCAATTTAAAAAATTGATGATTAGAACGCATATCCATTGCTTAACCTTGCATTTTGATTATTCCGGAGCCTAGCTAACAAGGCTTCAGTGAGGACCTCCAGCTAAGACTGTTGGCAATAATAAAGAGTTTCCATATCCTGGCCCTGAACCCATTTTTGGCTATGGCTATAGTTTCTCAACTGGAGTTTCTCAAATATGTACTCAAGGCATGGAGAGACCCATAGATTGAGTCTAATTACCACTTTACCAGTTATACAAATCTCAACGAATCAACAATTCAATAGGAAGTAGCAGTTGGAGCACATCATATCAGTTATTTGCAAGGGTTTTGTATTGGTTCTGGACTTTGCCTTAAAACTCATCATGGAACATTTTACACCATAGCGAAAGCGCTGCAAGCGTGAAGCATTGCAGAAGTGGCAGGAACAAACCCAAAGCATATCTAAGCTAAAATAGTAACAATCTCAAATAATTGCAAATACATTGCACAATGTTGTAGTAAACCATTGCTAAATTGTTATATAGTGAGGTCCTTGCTGTCAACTTATCATTGCAGAACCGTTCAAAACTACAATTGCAACCACTCCCCTCTGTACTAGTGCAGTATCCAATGTGCTTCGTGGTTAAGAAAACTCCAACATGCGGAACATTATCTGTAGCCCACTCTAAAACAGATATAGACTATGTGACTGTCCGCCTGTGAAGCGAAAACTAACTGCCACTGACAGCGGGGACTAATTAATCGATTGCAAGAATTCCCGTACGTCGTCCTCAGTCTCCTGAACCAACTAGAACCAACTCGGCATGTCCTTGAAAAGATTTTGGGAGCCATACAACTCCGCAATTGCAGCCACGAGCAAGGGATATTTGGAGGTCCCGGCCGGAACCTCGTCCGCCTTCTCCTCCATCGCGTTCGCAGCACGAGGAGATGCCCTCGGGGTCTCTTTCTTGAACCGGACTTGCTGCTTGATTGCTAAACGATTCTTCATCGCTCGCTCCTTCTTGCTACTGATCAATAGATTCTGCTCACGAACAGCTGCAGCTTGCTTGGCTTTGGAGATGCGTTCAAGCTCGCGCTCCCTCTCGTGCTGCCTCTCCCTCTCCAGCTCCTTTTCCCTCGCAACTTTGGCAATGAAGGAGCCATACTTGCCCATCAACTCAGCCCGGCGCAGTCGTTTTCTCTCATTTTCATTCTCCATGGATGGACCTGATCGAGATACTTCGACAGTGGCCTTAGTTGATGCAACCATTGTTAGCTCCAATACTGCAACATGAACAATCAATTCAAACATGACTTGCTGAACTGGAAGGTCTCCTAGTGCTGTCAATGACTCTCATTGACAGAAAGTAATTAATTCCAGCATCAGTAGCCGCACCACCAATTAATGATCCAGAAAACTCAAGCCAGAAATCAAATGAACTGAAGGTCGAAAGTACCTGGTGCAATAGCCCTACTGTAGAAGCGATCCAGATCAGTTGGGCTGAAGGAGCGCCTTTGTCCAATGCACAAATTGCAGAAAAATGTTTCAATCTCTGGTTGGAACCCCCTTTTATTTGTCTTTCCAACTCGCGAGACCATCCATTGCTTTGTCCCTGAACCTCCTCGCGAGATTAGCTTCAAATACGAGACTACGGAGACCAATGCAGTGAGATCCAACTCCTCCAAGCACAAGCATTTTGCTTTCGAATCCTCATACCGCTCACCTTGGCAATTTCGTTCTCTTCCGTTCCTTTAAAGTCTGCTCATCTTCTCCTTCAGATTGCCTTGCTCCAAGAGTCTAAGTTCTTGCGTATTTTTGAGGTATGCCATGCGCAAGTACTTGACCTAGCATCTCTAAATTCTTGTCATCCAGATATTGGCAGCCTTTGAATTAATTGTGTACACTAGCTTGCTTTTCTTATCTTTTCATCTTTCTTTACAAGTTTCAGTTTGCAGCTCCTCCTAGCAACCTCCTCAAGCCGCTCCATCAGCAATGGCTTGGATCAGCCAAGCCAGTCAACACCGGGCCACCGGCTCCTCCAGCAGTTGCAAGTCGCGTTGAATTACCAACTTTCAGCAAATTATATGAGCTCGATAAAATGAACTAGCAAAATCATTGAAATTCGAATGCATGGTACGGTTGATCTAGACTCGATAAGTAACCGTACACTCGCGGTAGCTTAATTTAGGAACGAAATCTGTATTAAGTCCGGAATTGCGTATGGAACTAATAGGTCGACTCGAGGATGCATTGGAATTAGCATCCATCTATTAATCAACCAGCAAAAGGTTAACCGGTCCTGTACCCTTCACAACTTCAATAATCAATACGTCTAGCTACATTGCAAAAAGAGAGCCCACTATACAAGCCGATAGCTCATTCCAGCTTATAGAGCTGAATATCTGCTGGATTGGATCACTGGCTAAATACTGTAAGAAAAAAAGATGAACCTAAAACGTGGCAATTTCGTTAAATTGGCGATAATCCATTACTCTTTGCCGCAGATAAGACCTTTGTGAATATATCCGTCGCAATTTTTGGCTAGTGAATATCGCCAATTTAACGACATTGACCTTCCAAGCACAGCCATGCCATCGATGCCAGGTGAGATGCTCATAAAAATCCAACTTACTCATGAATCATGACCTAAAGAAACCTGAACTTTTAACCCCCACATGCAATCTCCCATCGAATCTTAAAAAGCAAGTTAAGTTGATGAACACATGAAATACACAACACTGGATGTCACCAGTGCCGGATGGAGCCTTGAGGCTTATCGATGCAAATACCACCAATTCATTTGCGTACTAGCTAAATCAGACGTCCTAGACACAAATAATAGCGTATTTACATCGGACCAGCTCGCTTAATTAAATGCAAAGTCTAATCCGCCTCCTCATCCTCATCAGATGTTGCGGTCGTGTGGAGTTCGGGATCAGCAGGACTATCACGGCGAGGAGGAACACGGCCGCGTCCCTCGAACAGTTGATATCCATCCGGGAACGGCAAACCCAAAGGTATGACGACTCTCTTCCTCGGGGCTCGACGTGCACCAGCCGTCGGCAAAACTGGACGCGGCTCCTCGGTGGAGTTATTTTCCGGAGTGGATACGGACCCATTTTCCAACCCCAGCGCCAGGATTTGGAATCGGTGGCTCCTCATCAACTACTTCCGGTTCGCTCTCTTCAGCGCAAACTTCATGGGGTAGAGCATCGGTTGGAGGTTTCACGACGCTTGCATCGATGTCTGCAGGTGCAGGAGCCGGTACTGTAGATGGTCCTGGCTGGTTCGCTTGATCCTCTGCAGTGACAGAAGGCTCCGCCTGCGCTGCTACTGATGACGGCCCTGCCTGGTCCGTTTGCTCCACTGCAGGGACAGAAGGCTCCGCCTGGGCTGGAGGTGCTGCGTGCTCGAGGAAACTCTCGGATTCCGATGCGCTACGAATTCGACGTGGGCTCCGCTGCTTGCGACGTCCGTGTCCGCGTCGTGGAGGCTGGGATGAGGAGGAATCGGGTGAAGACATCTTGGACTGTAGATCGAGAAAAGCAAAAGCAAGTACGAAGCGGCACTCGTTTCACAAGCTCTCGATCGATCGTATAACCTTTCGAAGGTTGTATTTCGATCAGACAAGATCAAGTAGTGATACTGGCCCGGGTTGACATGAACTAAAAGCAGACAAGCTAGCTACAAACTCTCGAAGGTTAAGATAAATACTGCAAATCAGATCATAACTCGAAGAGGAGAGAAGGGCAAGGGCAAGGGCTCTACAGGGAGACTGAAGAAAGAGGATACAAGAATGGGGATTGCTCGATTCAAATGTGGGTTTAAATGTCCATGCTTGGGTGAAGCTCGGTCCTCATTGCCAGTGTAGGGTTTAGACCAGCCTCCACCATTGACGATGAAGCCTCGGTAGTTGCGTACGTACTCGTGGCCAAGCTCGTCAGGGGGGTGAACTCGGATCATTTGCCAAACGACTCTGACGAAAGCTTTAGCCTCGGTAGGCACGTCTCCGTGGCTGATCTCGTCACGGGGGTGAAGTCATGAACACTAGGGCTGAAACGAGCGTGCACTTAGGGCTTTATTGAGTTCCAACGCTGGGCAGCCAGAAATCGCGCTGCTCTGAGCACAGCTCCGGAGCCAGGCCAGTCACAGGCCATTAACTGCTGGATCGACATTCATTACATTTTCTCTAGGGTACGTCAAAGAAAGCATTGATCAATGATTAAATTGCTTTTTTGTGTGTTTTAATTTAACGGCGTTGCTTGCGTGGTTAGTCGCTCAATTCGATCAATCCATGTTTGATGATTGTTCATCATGTGAACACATCTGTCGCAGCGAGCGTTTGTTCCTCGTAGGAACTGTGTCGAGGTTCGGCCTTCAATACATTCTCAAGCTTTACGTACGTACAATCTAGAAGCCTAAAAAGCATTACTTTTAAGTGAAGTCCGTTGTTTCTTGCATGGTTTGTAGACGTACGTCCATTTCATGTTTGATGATTGCTCATGTTGCAGCGTTTGTTACCACGAGCTAGCTAGGGCACGGACCGCTCTTGTCGAGGGACATGGAGGAGCAAGGTGAGAGGATCCGAGGACGTCGTCGGTACGAACTAATGAACAGGAATGCCGAACCCATTGCAAGAGCTCAGTTGCGTTACGCTTGGGCCTGGAGTCAAAGCAGCTGGAGGGGGGCTTGGGAGGACAGAGAAGCTTCAGTCGCACACCAGCGACATCAACGACATCAGCGACAGTTGATCGAGCAGCAGCAACGCCGCGCCATCATGATGGTTCGGGCTCGTGAATATGCGAGAGCTCGAGCTGTTTCTCGCCGGGCCATGAATGAAATGAGGAAGACAGTAGAGATTGCAGATGGGAGCGCAGATTTTCGCTTACTCATGGTGGCTGCTTATGGCAAGGGGGTCATGCGGTCCTGGGAATATGCGAGAGCTGTTTTCGAGGATGTTACCGGTCTCAGGTTGAAGAAAGAGACTGAGGACGAAGAAGATTGTCTGTAAAAATTGCTATTGGTACGTACTCATTTGCAACTTTTATACATTTGTGTGCAATCTAACTGTGTGCAATCTATTTGTTTCGTAATAGGCATCGACGACAGACATGCATTCCCCAAAGACTTTGCATTGGAACTTCATTGTTATCTGTTAATAATAAAGTATTCCCTAGCTCGTGCAGTGCCATGTTTAATTGTCCCATGGTGTTTAGCAGATCATGTCATATCTTATAATTAATGAGTTTTTGTTAGACTACTTCGCAGGGGTAGAAGACGAGCTTCAGATCTCAGATCGGAAGATTTGGAGCCAGTCATCGGACCGGTGCTGATTCCAAGTTATGAATAATCACAGGGAACCTGGACCGATTCACTGGGCAGTGAGTGGTACAAAAAGAGGGGTGAATGTGGAGTGAATTTTTTCTTAATAAAGAAAGTCAAGGTCAACACTTGCCACTTGCCTTATTTGGACAAAATTCACTCCACATTCACCCCTCTTTTTGTACCACTCACTGCCCAGTGAATTGGTCCAGGTTCCCTGTGAATTGCATTCTGTCAGCCGGAGCGTGCAGAACTTGAAATTTGTCGCATGTACATTGGATAACATACTGTATCTACCTATCTTTTCATGGTACGCATCTTCATATAATAAAAAATAACATTAGTACAATCAGCGTATGATCCAGTTCCTTGCTTGTCATAGCCTTTCCGTTTAATTAGGATTTTTGCTTCACCCCTCCTGATCAATGTGGCATTCACGTTCCCCCGGCCGGCATTAGTTCATTTCAACACGAGTTCTTGCATTCGCAAGTCGTGTACGTAATTCATGCTTGCCGATTGCCTGGTACGTTGTATTTGCACTGTCTGTACATCTAGCTGAATTCCACAGCACATACAGAATGCCTGCAGGAGAGGAAATGAAATACATTGACGGTCTACATATGCACCATGTATCTATCGAAATTTTGCTGCTTTTGAGGCCGGCTGATTAAATTCAAGTAAGCACAACAAACACTAACTTAATTAGTTGAAATTATTATATAGTACTATCTAGACTGCAAGAAAACAGAAAAGACTGCAAGGTTTGCTCTTGCAGAAGAATTAACCAATTGGACGCTGTAAGACGATTTGGATTGTTGTACGAAAAAAGCAAACTCCAGTTGAGAAACTATAGCCATAGCCATTAATGGGTACAGGGCCACAGGAATTGGAAACTCTTCAGTATTGCCAACAGTTGTAGCTGGGTCCTCATTCAATCCTTGGAAGCTAAGCTCCGGAATAATCAGAATGCTTAAGTGATGGATATGCTTTAACTAATCATCAATTTTATTAAAATGGCGATATTCCACAACCTTGACATTTTCAGGGCCGAAACGACTTAGTTCGTAGAGCTTTGTGAAGATGACTGGACATCACCATCTTGCAGCCTAGAATTGTGCCAGCCCTAGAATCACGCCAAATTGTTCAAACAACAATTTCGTTAAACTGGCGGAATTCCAAGTGAAAACTTTGGCTCATGTCAAGGACACAGGGCTTGAAACATGCATAAATTAGTCATGCTTGGCCTAGTTTGTGGCTTCAAATTGGACCTTTCTGAACACATATGTCACAATTTTTAAGCTCAAATTGCTCCAAATTAACGAATTTAACGAAATTGATGATTTACATTGACGATTCTATAGGTGGTAATAGGCATTGCTGGATTTTGTTCTCTTGTAGTTGAAATATGCCTGCATGTCATATATATAGTTTATTTCTACCCCCTTCCGTTAATCCGTGATTACAACAATATTGTTCTGTCGCATTGCAGCCTTTGTTTGGAGTCTGGGAATTGGAGAGTCGCTGAAGTTTATAACTTCGGAAATGCGAAGAACATATCCAAGAGGCTCCAGCTTACGACTTTGCCACTCTCAGGACGTCCGGCCTGAAACATAAAATTGTTCTAATTTGAAGAGCTTTGTGTAGGTGAATGTTACAATTTCTGGTGCTGAATTTGCGCTAATTTAACCCACAAAGCTAAGGTTTAGGACTAAAAAACATTACAAAATTGCCATTTCTAGTGCAAAGAGCTACAATGAAAAAAAAAAACTTTTTTTGCATATCCAACCATAGGACCTTTCATAAGATTTGCATGAGAATTGTGTGGAGAAAATCTTAGAAGCTTTGACCATGTAGATTGAAAGATATTAGTATTCAAAGTGGAAAAAAAATTTGGAACCTAGAAGGCCATATTCATTAAAATGAGACAAAGTGTAGTCTCAATTTTATCTTTGACTCGAAGATAAATCGTTATAACTATTTAATTTTGAGACTATTCAGTAATTTGAGACTTTAATATGTTAATATATATAAAAACCTTTGATTGCCCAAAGGTTTCACACGCATTTTATCTTTGAATCGAGGATAAATCACTAAAACAATTTTAGGGTTGAAGTCTCAAAATGACCATTTTGTCTCATTTTAACGAATATGGCCATCTAGCAATCCTAGATTTTTAGACTTGGAGTTTTCTTAACTTAAATTTATTGTACTATAGAGTTTTGAAGTTTAGTCCTTCATGGTGAATAATTGAGTTGAGAATTTAAAGAATTTTTTTTAAACAAATTGATTTTCATCCTTAAAAAAAATTATTAAGTAAAAAAAGATACAAGATAGAAAGAAAAATTAAATCCAAAATAGTTCTAAAATGGAATAGAAACGTAAATATTAGTCCTAATGGTGAGATTGTTGTAGCAAGTAATCCATAGCCGATGGCCCCCTTGGTTTTGAAAAATTGTGAAAATGGAGCTCGAAAACAAATCCTATATTTAATATTTTTGTAGAAAGATGTCTTTATTGTCCCAGTGCAAAACAAGACTCTTTCTTATATTTACTCCCTCTGTATTTCTCAAAGGAAACACTGCTCTTACTTTAAGACAAAAGGAGTATGTGACTAATCCAAATTGAATGAATTAAGGCTTTCCAAAAAGACATGAAATATAAAATCTTTGAAGAATATCAATTCTTGATTGATTTTTGAGTATTTTTTGCTATTCAAAGTTAATACAATCTTTTTCTAGGCAGAAATTGTAATAAGAATTATGTTTCCACTTTCCAAAAAGCAAGTACATTTTCTTACATTGGTCTAAAAGAAGCATATTCTTTTACTTTCAAAACTTATCGTAGAATTTCACTCTATAAGAACTTGCCCAAAATTCTTAAAAATTCATTCCAAGACTTTGATTTTTGAAAAAGTAAGGAAATTTATAAATGCTTAAGTGTTGTACAAAATATATAGGGTACGTATAATAGTTTCATTTTCAACTATTATACGTACCCTATATATTTAATTATATGTTTAAAGGATATGAAACATGGAGCAAGGATGAATATGTACACATATTCATATGTTCACATATAGAAATAAAATATTAATAGAACAATGGCTTGTATATAAAGGTACTGAATTTATGTTCTTGATAAATGTATGTGATATCTAAATGGTTATGTACATACATTTGGTGGAGAGCCTCAATAGCCACTACATATTGAAATCCATTGTAAATTATAAGATTTATTAGTTTAGTACAAGCAGTAGTAGCAAGTGCAAATATATTTTAAGTTAAACACGTTACCTTCTTTCCAAGCTTTTGTTATTAATAGCAACTTTTTTTACTCATGACCATCAAAATTTTGACTTCTTATACTCATTAACAAAAATTGTAATAATGTGGATTTATAAGGCTTTTTTCTAAATGCTAATTCAAACTTCAAAAGGGAGGGTGGAAGATATATAGTACCGAGCAAAACCCTATTTTAAAGTTTGAATTTTTGTCAGTATAAAGTATTGGAAAATCGAAATCAATATGCAAACCATCACAAGAAGAATTAGCCCTGCAAAGGGCCATTTGTTTAGTAGAGAATGGTTGCGGAATTTTTTTTTTTAAATTCAAAAATTCAAAAAAAATCAGCAAAAGACAAGGCTTGAATTGCATAGGACAGTATAAATGTGTAATGAAATGATACATTAGAGGAAATTTCAAGCCTCCAAAAGGCTGCTCCACGGCCCTCCGAGGTGTCCTGACATTTGTTTTTTTTTTGCTAAAAATTTTGTTCTTCCCCTATTTCAGCCCTGCTGAAACTGCAGCAATAGTGGCGCAGGAAACAAAAATTCCAAATAAAAAATTATTAAAAAAAAAGTTTTTTTTTTTTTTTAATCTTAAGAAAATTATTAAAAATAAAAAATAAATAAATAAATAAAATCGCAAAAGCTGGTTGCTCACCGCAGCAGTTAGCTTAGTGTAACAGACCAAGATTTTAATAGCTTGGTTTGTTACATTCTAGCAGCCCTCTTAAAGGTTCAGTTTTTCTCTAATGAAATTTCATTTAAAAAAAAAATTATATTGAAATGATTGGAAACTTTGCCACTTCAGCAACATAATGTGGCACTACTATTGCCATGCTAGATAATAATAAATAATTAATTTTTTAATAATAATTTAATTTTTTTAATTATTATTATTTAAAATTTAGACCAGTAATTCATTGTTCACACCTTTGGAAACAGCCCTCTGAGGGACTTCTTAACCCCTAGAGGACCAAGGTCATTTTTTTGCCAAAAAACACTCAAAACTGCCATTTCTATAGCAAAGAGTAAAAAAAATTCAAAAATGTTTTTTCTTCACATCTAACCATAGGATCTTATATCTAACTAGTATGACAATGTGTGGAAAAAATTTCAGAATTTTTGACCGTATAGATTGCAAGATATGTGCGTTTAAAGTGAAGAAAACAAATTTTTCAACACATTGCGGGACTAGATTTTGTGACTTTGAACATTTTTAAATTAAATGTTTTGCACTACAGAGTTTTGAGCTTTTGATCTTTATAGTGGAGAATTGAATTGAGAGTCTAGGGGAAAAAAAATCCAAAAAAACTTAATTTTCATTATTAAAAAAATTGTTAAGTAGAAATAGGTACAAGATAGAAGGAAAATCTAAAATCTAAATATCTTTTATATGGAATTAAAAAGCACTAATCCCAATGGTGAGATTGTTCTAGAAAAAAAACTAAACCTTGTGGAACTTTTTTTTTGAAAAATTGTAAAAATTGCATTCAAAAATGAATCCTACAAGTTATTTTTTTCAAGAAGATGCTCTAAGTGCCTAAAAAACAAGGTTGTCTATAACTTTCTTATAGAAAATCCAAATGAAATTAATCAAATCTTTCCAAATAGACAAAGATATAATCTATAAGGAGAAAAAAATTAAAAAAAATTAAAAAAATTGCAAATTTTTTTTACTGTCCCTCGTCCCTTATTTCGAGTTTATTTGGGCATAACTTTTTTTCCCAGGCACCGATTGAAAAAAAATTATATTCCCATAAAGCTTAGCAATTTTTCTATCTCCAAAAAATAGTTTCAAAAAATCACGACAAAAATTCAGCCCGTAGGTACCTATCCAATATCCCATTTCTCCCCCAAAGGGACAATGGTCCTTTAGGAATTAAGGCCTTAAATTTTTTGTAATGTTGAACATATTGTAAGTACATTACCATTTTTTACCTTTACAATTGTTTTGCAAATTAAAAAAATGTCTTATCAGTTATAAACAACTTCCACTTCGATGTCACATTTTCCATTTCAAGGGTTTTAGTACAAGTTTTAGTCTAAAAAACAAATAGAAAACTAAAAATTGGGATTTGTGATCATTTTTAGGACTCTTCAAATTGGCAAAGAATCTTTCTTAAATAACATAATCTCTGAATTGCATATGGATTAAAGAGCACTTTGTCTATTAATACTAGCAGTGGGATTAAGAAACTAGTTTTTAAGAGATGTAATTGGTAGACCAAATGTTGTTAGAAACTAACAAAAATGACCAATTTCTGTTTTATAATTTAGATTTTTTTTAAATTTTCTAAAATTCAAACATCAAAATATATCTTGAAATTTTCTATTGCCTTATTTTTTATATTATTTTAATAATTGGAACCATGCTCAAACATTAACATTCGTTGAGTCAATTTTAGATGTCAATTATCTTAATTTCAGATAGTTAAAACCACTTTCAACATGACCATTAAATCAGAGAGTAAAGACAATGATTTTATTTATAGCAATTTTGTGCTGAGTTGTGATGCTTTAAAGAATAATTTTGTAAATTTTTTTAAACATTCTTCATTTTTGAATAGATGCGAATCATCACAATCAATTCACCTAAAATAGTTTCAAAGCAAATTCTATGAAATATTGATAGATAGTGTATAAAAGGAATCCAAATTGCTGTATGATTTTCAATTATTCATTTTTCACTTGTTATGAAATTAAAGTGCACTTCATTGTAGTTTCAAGATCGGTTCATTTTTTAGCATATTAGAGCTTCCTAAAGTTGTTGAACTTTTTAGTGAACACTGAATTAAAATTTGTAAATGAGCTAGACCTGCCTATACAATAATCATTGAAGGTATGTTCCCCCTAGGTAAATCAAAATTAACCTTAATTGAAATTATTATGGACTCTGCTTATAAAATTGTCCCTATATACTCATGGTTGATATATAACCCTCAAAATGTCAACCACTAATATATAAGGATGATCTAACAAGTAGGGTCTATAATAAGGGACAATACTTCAAGTACTAAATGACCAAACTATTGGTAGTCACATCATTTAAGAAGAGAAAAAAATTCTTATTTTCAACATGTTCAATGTACTTCATCCACATCCTAGCAATAAGCTCATGAAAACAACATTTATCATCCATCCAATGAATGTTGGATCTCCCAAGGAATAATTTATGTCAAATCACGTTCTCGCAAGATGTTAAACCTGTTCTACGAAATGAGACCAATAGGGTGAAAATGCAAGAATTGGGAGATAAATGTAAAAAAAGTCCCCTACTTTGTACCGTGTTTAGGGTATGTTCTCCCCTTGTTAATTTGGGGCTTCTGATTGCAAATATGAATTAGGAAAATTCATGTGCAAAAAACATGTGCGAAAAATTCGCATACAAAAAATTCCTGCGGTTTCACCTTCCGACTTCGTGGGACGCGTTTATCCTCGAACATGCGAATCCTCGGTCATAGGCTAGTCCTCGGTCATAGACTCTCGACCTTGCCCTCGATGAGGAGTACGCAGACACATGTTCCCCGTACGCGGACTCTCGTCAGCTCCTTCCAGCGCCCCATCGTCTCCCGCACAGGCGCTGCACAGCGCCCACATCTCGCGCACATCCCCTTCCCCTGTGCTCCCTGCCTCGCACTCTTGCACCGCCCACCCTTCACATCACAACAAATTTACAGCAAGTTTCCATTCGGGATCGCAGCACTTTGCCATGTCGACATCCGCAGAGTTCAACGGGGATGAGATCGCACCCTTCTTCGGCTTCATCGGAGCCGCAGCTGCGCTCGTCTTCTCATGTAGGCATCTCTTCGCTCTTTAAGTTTAGTCCGCTTGCTTTGGGATGTTGGGGGTCTTGTCGATCGGTGGAGGGTCTCTGTTTCTTTTTAGTTCAAGGTGGAGTGTGGTAGAAAACGTCCTTGGACGCGCTGATTCTGATTTTTAGAGGGGTTTCACATTTTTTAGGGTAATTTTTCTTCAAGGCAAATGGAAGATGCATGTAACCCACTTTTGTTTATATATTTTGAACTTTTTATGTATCAGCAGGGGGATTTAGTTATGAAATTCGAATATAGTGCTCTGAAAGCATCCTAACTTGCAGTGTTCACTGTTGATACATTGAAAAAGACAGTATTTACGTAGTCTTCAAAGAAAGTGACTAATGGAATGGTGACGGAGTGTGTTAGGTCTGTAATGAACTCTTGAGTTTGGATTTTTAGCTTTTGCAATTTTGGGAGTAACAGAATTTACCCTTAGATTCCGGGTTTTGCAGATTCTCTTCTAGTAGTGATGCGCGCTTTTGCACATAATCTTAATTCTCGGAAGCAAGATTTTGAAATTGAGGACCGTTCGTTTTAAAGGTCCATAAAGTCGATTCATGGATTTGGATGTTTCATATGGAACCATTTGGACTGTCGATAAAACCCTAAATTCATTCTGTAGGTGGATCTTGGTTGGGTCATACCTTGTTTTGATACACGGCTTTGCCATTTATTTGCTTTCGGGTGCAGCAGGATTTACCCTTAGATTTCGGCTTTTAGAGATTCTCTTCCAGTAGTTGTGCGTACCGACCAGTAGAGCTCTCGGGGTGCTCTGTTTTGCATTTGCTAGGTTGAAGTACAGGCTTAGGTCCATCAAATTTGAGTATGTTGTTGTCTTGGGCTTGCCTCTTCCGTGGGCTCCATGCAATCCAGGCGTTTGAGTGGTCCTCTGGATTAATTTGGGAGCCATTTGGGAGTGTCCTTGAAACCCTAATGTCTTTTCTCGTTGGATCTTCGTCACGGTTGGGATTTACAGTGGCGTTGGTGGTGTGCAGGTATGGGCGCTGCGTATGGGACGGCCAAGAGTGGCGTGGGAGTGGCGTCCATGGGTGTGATGCGGCCTGAGCTGGTGATGAAGTCCATTGTGCCCGTGGTCATGGCGGGAGTGTTGGGTATCTACGGTCTCATCATCGCCGTGATCATCAGCACGGGCATCAACCCCAAGTCGAAGCCTTACTATGTGTTCGACGGCTATGCGCATTTGTCGTCTGGTTTGTCTTGCGGTTTGGCTGGTCTGTCTGCCGGCATGGCCATTGGCATCGTCGGAGATGCTGGTGTGAGGTACTAATTCGCTCAGCCATGCTCTTTCTCGCAATCCTCGGAAATCTGTGCTCTGTTTTGAAGTTTGAGTGTGGTTGACATTTTTCCATTGCATAGACCTTGAATTGAGCGAAGATGTCCATGCATTGTATTTCAACAGGGTTTTAAAGAACCCGGTTCGGGTAGAAGTCGACTGTTTCAGGAACCTTTAGGCATGTCATCAAGAGAATCTTTGCCACAATTGATGGATCTCTCCTTGAGGCCTCTGTGTGACCAGTGTGACCAGAGCTGAACCTCTCCATGAATTATGAGGAAGGCTCTTTTTTATGTGTCTAAATGTGCTTGAAACATTTCAAATTTTTTGAAACCCCTGTTATTTGTAGATGTAAAGCTGGTAGTGGGAAGGGTTGCATTGATATTGAGTACTTGTTGACGTGGTTTGCAGGGCCAATGCTCAGCAGCCGAAGCTTTTCGTGGGCATGATCTTGATCCTGATTTTCGCTGAGGCGCTTGCGTTGTACGGATTGATTGTGGGCATCATCCTATCTTCCCGTGCTGGACAGTCCCGAGCTGACTAAGCGACAATCAGGAGTGGAACTAGCGTTTCTCTATGGGTGTATGCTCAGATAATTATGCAAGATGGTGTAAACAGGGTCTTGTGTATGATTCATCCCTTGGAAGTGGTCATACCCCTGGACCTGAAGGATGTAGCACACGGGCTTTTCGCTTGCTGTTCCGAGTTCTTTCTTTTTCTTTTATTGTATATGTAGAGTTGGGACTGATGTTCCGCATTCATGATGTCAATATTAACGACATCTCAAATATCACACTGGCCAAGTGTAAGTGGGTTGTTCAGTAGCTTTGGTGTGCAGTTGTGATGATCTTCTTATGTCCTTGTCTTTCATTGTACCCATCGTCTTAATTTTAGAATGTATAACGCTTTGCATGAGGTAGTCATATGTAGCTCAGTTCATGAGTCTCGCTATGGCTATAGATTGAATCAAGTGCCATGACCCAAGCCATGGGCCGGAGTTCTTCCTAAGAATATTACGAATGTACACCTGGAAGTGGTTAAATAAGCATCTGAGCATGGTTCTTATTATCAGTGGTGGCATGCTGTCAATTGTAAGAGGGTTCTAACACATTTCATCATGTATTTTATCATTTTTTAGACACCAGGTGAAAAGAAAGAAATATTTGTGTTTTAGTCTATGTGATGACAGTTTCTGGCTTTGGCTGAAGGGGAAGTGGCTTTGCATTGGTAGAAGCTACATGTGAGGAAGTTTGAATACTTCAAACGGCCCCTACTTGTAAGTAAAAGTTATTATCTGAGAGTCACTGATGGTCCTACTCAAACTTCCTCACATGTAACTTCTGTCAATGGAAAGCATCCGACTGGACAGCCGGTCCAAAGCCAACAATTTTCGAAGGAATGTAAACTCTAATACTCCCACAGTACTGTACAGATTTGAATAAAGAAGAATTGTAAAAACATGAAAGTCAACCTCGTGCGCTCGCTCGTGGTACCGAAGTTCCGTCGGCATGCATATAAATATATGGCGCTAAGCCGCTTCTTTCGCTGCCGTGTCTAAAATAAGATTTCACCGAGCTCGTGTCATTCTCGCGCTTGTTTACCGTAGTTTTTCACAACATTTAATTTTCTTCACCAGAGTCCAGACACTCATCAGGCACGTCTCAGTAAGATTGATGGCAAGACTGATGATTTCAAACTGGAATTACTGTCACCTTAGTACCTGATACGGAGTACGAAAGTTGCAACTTGCTAGCCTGTGGATAATGACAAGACAGCTGAGGGAGTTATGTCACCGACAGGGGGACGAGGAAGGAAGACGAGTCTAGTTACCAGTTTACTGTTAAGCATTTTGCCGGAACAGGGTGTCCTCCCCCCACAATGCTGCCGCCAGCTATCTCATGTCCATCTATAAAGGTCTTCTTCACCGCCATCTTCAATCTTGTTAGCAGAGGTAATTTGTGCCGATCACTTGGCTTACAGGTTTAGGATTTTGGAGCTCCCTTTCGGTGACACAGTTTCTGTGCGTGGGCTCGATCGCAACCTCGTTGACAAATCTCTTCGCTGATCACGGAAACAGGTGGCGTAGCAAGGACGAGAGGTCATTTATTCGGAGGGCTTTTAATCAGGAAGTAGACACTTCTGTGCATTGCAACCCAGTCGTGCACACTCCTCTGGCACACACTCTCCATAGAATATACAGAGTGTCTCCTAACCTAGCGTTCAGATTCGCATTTCTATCTCCAGATTCAGACCGTCCAAACGTGGATATCTGAAGTCATTCGCTCACAAGATGCAAGGCCATACTCTGCTCCATCCTCCTGCACCCGGAACCAGTTTGAGATCTCCACTCACAAGCATGAAGGCTGGGCTCGCTGCGGCATTCGTGTTGCTAGTGGTAATGCTCCATGAAGGACAGATGGTGCTCGCTCAGACAGGAAGCTGGCAAGTACTGGTGAAAAACTCGGGACTATCCTCTATGCACACTGCGGTGACGCATTTGAACACTGTCGTGTTTCTCGAGAGAACGAACCAAGGAGCAACTAGTTTGTTACTGCCAGGTACGTTCTTGCTGGCTCATTCAATGAGTTTCAATGGTCTCTTGCAGTAGCTAGGGTTGAAATCCCGCGTACTCAACTTCAGAGTCTTGCTGCAACATCTGAGTGCAACACCTAGTTCAACAAGCACACCATTTGCACCACCATTGTGTGTCGATTATACTGGTCTCCCTGTCCGTTTCTGTCGGTTTACATTGATTACTGCTTGCTCGACACGCTGACCAATCCCAGACTGATGTGGAATACTGTCGCTTGCATGTACGCAGGTGGGAAGTGCAGAATCGACCCTAAAGATCAGTACTTGAAGAAGGACTGCTATGCCCATTCGTCTGTAATGAACCTGGCCGACAACGCAATCAGGCCGCTGATGATCCTCACAGACACACAATGCTCAGCCGGTCAGTTCATGGCGGATGGAACGCTGAAACAGATCGCTGGAAATAACAATGGCATCAGGGTGGTCAGGTATGGCCACACTTTTCTCAATACTTGTTCACCACTTCCGAAAACAACTCGAACTAAAAAGATGTTACTATGATTAACTGGTGTAGGACCCAACATTCTTACAAGGACCTCCTAATAAATATCTTATTTCCATCTACTCATTCAAGGAAAAATTAGGGTATCCAAGGTGCTCCGATCCTCTTTCTTTGACAAGCATCCTAATACATCTCGAGTTCAAGAAACTTTTTAAAAGGAAACCCGACATAAAAACTCTCCCAGACAGTAGCTCCCGGATTCACACAGCATTTAAGTAGCATAGCTATTGCAAACAATTCTCAGCGATATCGATTGAACCAAATCATATCCTCTTTTTTGAGAATGTTGTAAGATGAACAGAAGGATTGATGCACTCATAGAAACTTAGGGAATGTTATGGATTTGATTCCCTTGTAGAACTTTCACGCCATGTCCAGCAACTGGCACCTGCGACTGGGTTGAAACAGCCACAAGAACGCAAGTCGACCGATGGTACTCAACTTCGCAGATCCTCCCCGACCAGCGCGTCATAGTCGTGGGTGGAAGACTAGTGCCCAGCTACGAATTCATCCCCTCGAAGGGCACCAAGGTCGTGCCTCTGCAATTGTTGAAGGAAACGCTAACCGCGAACAATGGCCAAGCTGACAACTGGTATCCGTATGTACACCTCCTCCCGGACAACACTCTCTTCATCTTCGCCAACACGAAATCGATCAAGCTGAACTACATCACGAACAAAGTGGTGCAAACATACCCAGTGCTCCCAGGCGGGCCTCGTAATTACCCCTCTGGAGGATCGTCTGTCATGCTTCCTCTCAGTTTTGTGGATCAATTCAAGTCCGCAGAGATTCTCATCTGTGGAGGTGCCGCTGCAAGCGCTTTCACCATTGCCGAAGGGCGCAGGAATTTCCTCCCGTGTCAACAGACTTGTGGACGCATGAAGGTCACCGACCCTGCGCCGGCATGGACTGTGGAGACCATGCCCTTGAAGCGGTGCATGGGCGACATGCTCCTCTTGCCTGACTTGAACGTTCTCATCATCAACGGTGCCCAGGCTGGTGAGTCTAGCTTGGACAATCCCCCAACGCTTTTGCTCTGGTATAAGAAGAGTTTTACTCACTCTGGAATCCGCCTCTGAATCTGCATCGCGCGCGCCTCACACTGTCGTTTCTTGTGATTACTACACCTAATCGCAACCCTTACTCAAAAGCATGCCCTGTTGATTCTTGCCTGGTCTGGAAATGAGAACATAGGGTCGATTATGTTCAGACATTACCCAAAAAATACTTGGGCTAGGAATCTTCTTTCAATTGCAAACAAGACACAACATAAATTAAGGCAGTCTGATAACAAGAAACAAGCTCAGATGCTTGCTATTTGGATGCTTCTGGGTGTAAATACCTTATTGTTCTTTTATCCTTGATTTTTAGGATCGCAAAGCGAGGGCCGAGCTATCACTCCAGTTTTGACTCCAGTACTCTACCAAACGAATACTCCAAGACCCAGATTTGTCACCATGGCAGCGTCAACGATTGCTCGCATGTATCACTCCACCGCCAATCTTTTACCGGTATGAAGAATGCCTCACCCTAATGTCCATGTCTTGAGTTCACCTGTCGTGTTCTTTTAGAATCTTCAATCAGAGGTGAAGGTATGCGGCTAAGGTTTAATAACGCTCTCTGTGTGTCAGGACGGACGAGTGATGCCTGCTGGAAGCAACAATAACAGAGTGCACAAGTACAGCAACGTCCCCTTCCCAACAGAATTAGCGTTGGATGTGTTCTCTCCGCCCTACATGGCAGCGTCTCAAAACCCTAAACGATCAACGATCACATTGTCGCCACCAACTGTGAAGCTGGGATCGACATTCTTGCTGCGGTTTTCAGTCACGGATCCGAATACAGTGATTGGGAATGTGAATGTCGTTATGAACAATTCTCCTTTTTCCACGCACTCGTATTCGCAAGGCCTGCGAATGCTCAAGTTGCAGACAGCAGGTCAGAAGGGCGTGGGAGATTTGTTTGAGGTGACCGTCACTGCTCCACCGAATACGAATGTGGCACCGCAGGCTTACTATATGTGTTGGGTGGTCAACCAAAACATTCCCAGTAAAGCAGCATGGATCCGACTCACTTGATTCTAGATTCATGCAGCGTCTTCCAAGAAAACAGGCTTGGTTGCCAGTTGCGTTGCCAGCATTCTTTCGTCTGTAGGGACATCTGTAGAGATTCTTTGGCTTAGTTGACAAATGCCTAGCCAGCATACTTTCTTTAGTAGGAAGTTCACTCTGTTATTTAAGCATTGTGAGACTGCAACGGATTTATCAATTAAGGAGACACGCAATACATACAAGCGAATCCAATCAATGCCCCCAAATGTAGTGAGCAAGAAAGGTCTCTGAGATAGAGTAGTTTCACAGTTTATGATTACATCTTCAAATCGACTGCTGTACAGTACAATGCCCAAGTACTAGTGTCTTGGCATTTCCTGTACTACCTTCACCAAAAATTCATGAGAGGGCTAACAAAAATCCACTAAGCATGCTCCAAAATTTGCTTGTACCGAGAGTTGCAACTTCATTTACTGAATCTGACTGAAGTCCTAAAATGAACAATTTGGTACCACTATAAACTCTTGGGAAAGAACTAGATCGCTGCTGGAAATTGCACTGCAGCACCCAACATTCAGGTTCCAGTCTCAAGTAAGATTTGCAATCAATTCCTGAACACCTGTCAAGTGCGACTTGAGCATGTCCCACTGCAAGCCACATCCAACTGTTAACAGCTGTCTCAACCTAACCCTGCTAAAACTGCTCATTACAGGAAATTATCACGATAGTTACTTCACTCTCAAACGACTTCATAGAAGTGAAAAGGATATAGAAGGTTGACACCGTACCTGATCCAGAGGAAGCGAAATACCTGGCACACAAAGAGACTAGTTAGTTCAAAGAATGCTAAAGGACCGATGACGTCAATGAAATGACGATATGTTCTCTACACACGGAACCCGCTGCTCTTCCTCCCCATCCCCATCCCAAATCTTAGTTGGCAATGCAAGTTTAACCTAACCATTATACTTAAAGCTTGGAAGAAGATTCCTGTTCATATTGGGCTTTACCCGCTGTATACATTGTGTTATAATAATGTAATAAAACTCGCTCGACGCAATTTATAGTTTACAATGCAAAAGGAAGTTCGGTTCAAACCTTTCTTCCCTGGTAGATCCTCGCCATCTTTGTTGTAATACTCTCTGATGTCCACGTACACCTTCCCTTTGAATTTCTTCACGACAACCTTTCGGGTCCGAGACAGCTGATTCCATGAAAAAGAAAAACGGTCAATGAACCGTCAACCCTATCTCCATGTCGGAGTGTTGGAATGATCTTTTCGCTTCCGCAGACCACGTTACAGCAAAACCAGAACACACTTTAGCGCCATCATAAAAAACCATAGTATGAAATGTAAGACGACTACATGACCTTCTCGGATGCGTGTAAGGATTCTAAACTGACAATCCAAACATCCACCGCGACCTTAAAATCACATCGAGAAGGCACTGCACAAGATAGTTTCAGAAGGAAAAACTAACCTCACAAGCAACCACACTGTCTTTATCTCCCGCAACCACCTTCTTCTTGGCTTTGGGAATTTCCTCATCCTCGTCGGAATGATCGTCTGCCTTCCTCTTCGGCATCGCGTTAGCCTCGACAAAAAACTACTGCCTCCCAAAAAAGAACCTGAAGTGCAAATCCGTTCCTCATTTCAACACAATACATCCAGGCTAAAACTGCGGTTCCACAAGAAACAAGGCTCTCTCTCTCTAAGCAAACAGAACCTTCACAGGGCACAAACCTGACGTACGTGATGGATAATGCACAGAAAGCCAAAAAAAAATCGCTCCAAGCGCACATTCAAATATTGAGGAGTCAGTTATAACTCACTCAACATCCAACTAATATCAAATTCCACAACCTGGTAATTATATCAAAAATTCACATCCGAGACAGACTTACAAGAAACCCAGACTTCGCCTCCCACACGAATTCCATCACATCACATCACTACACTACCAACTTCTTGTAATCATGCCCCTACCTAACCAGTTGCAATGAAGAAGAAGCACACACATTCCGTTTTCCCGGTAACCCTTGTTGTGAATTCAAGTCTCCAGTGAATTCTCCATTCGACACATTCAATGGCATTCGGCTTCGACAAAGAATTTTGAAGGGAAATGAAACTGATACTCCTTAAGAGTCGTACACTTAATCAAATTGATCGTAAAAAATTGCAAAAACTTTACCAGGAGTCCGGGCAAAAGGTCAGGTAGTCAGCGATTTCGAAGTGTCAAACGAAATGTAGCAAACTCCGCATCTTCAGATTCACGCACAAACCATGGTTGCTTCAAAAACAATTTGAAATGGGTGCAAATTGGCGGCTGTCAGTCCCCCGCGCCCACTTCTGACGGCGGGAAAGGGTTTCAGGCTCACTTCAGATGTGAATGCAAAAGTAGCGCGTAACTGACAGATGTCGCTAAATCGTCCATTCGAAGGTGGGCCAGTCTACGTGGCCTGACATGGTCCCGGACGTTGATCACGGGACCCGGCCAAGCGTGCTGGGTGTAAGAGCATCTCCTGCAGCTCTCCAAATAGCCAGGCCCCTTCAATCCAGATCCATCTAAGGTAGACCAGCCTAATTCCGTCTCCAACCCATTTCCGCCACCCTGTTTTTGGCCCCATTTCCACCCATTCCACCATCCAAATCTGTCCAGAAGTGAACCAATTCTAATTGGAAATCTGACAAAATCAGTGCATTTATGTCATTTAGGGTAATGTGGCAATAGCTGATTGGTGAATACCTAGATGCTTATAGGGACATAAGAAGGTGGTTATGGGTTGTTACTAGGGCGTTTATGACCCTAGTCACGGGTGCTTTAGTAAAACACTTCAAAAATTCACAGAAATTACAATTTTGATCAGAAAATTATAATTTCACTTGGGTTTGATTCATGAAACATGCGCACACCTCTGAAAAATATATGTCTCTCATGAAATTAGCCCCAAGATAGTCAAATTGCAAATCAGGGTGGTAATAGGTTGATCTACCTTAATGTAGAGGGGATGGTCACTTGTATCTCCAATAGTGTAACTCCCTAAAATATACTTCCAACCAATCACAAGTCATAGAACTTGCAAAAGCAATAAGTAAGCTATCATTTATTATGACGACTTGTTAATCCCAAGAGAGTATATAACTTATAGAGGGGGTAGTGACCCCTTCAAATATGACCTTACTTGAAGGGGAAAGTGAAAATATATTATGAAATACACTAGAATTGATTGTTTATCATCCTAAAATTAGAAGGGAGGGGTTCTTTGGAGGGGTGCAGGAGATGCTCTAAGATTGCAAATTACATGACCTCGATCTTGTAGGACAAAATTGAGGACGATGACAACCATGCACATCCTTTGCAAGGTTGCGGTTATAGGGTTTAGGGTGGCGGATTAGATTTTTAAGGTGTTCTTTTTAGTGTGAATTAATTTACATATCCCACATTGTTTGCAAACCCTCCTACCACCCATATGTATATAAAGAGTTGTCTTTTCAATTCAAAACACAAAGCATAAATGGCTTTCAATTGAAGCAAAGTGAGTTCAAAAGTTAGATAGATGTGATGTCGTGCTACATCAGCATAGGCCCATTTCAAATGGACACTTTAACGTCCTGTAGAGGAGAACAACGTCCAAACAACTTTTTCAAGTTTTACTAAAGCAATATTTGTAGTGCTATTGAGACAACATTTTTCAAAGTTTTTATAGGACGTAAGTCTTTTGCCTCTCCCCAAATGGAACTTTTGATAATCCTAAAACAGCTGAAGTATCCATTCTATGCAGAATTTGTAGAACAATGAAATTGTTGTGAAGTACAAGGTTAGATGATGGATCAGATAAAAAATTTTAAGTCCTGTAAAAACTTTCAAAAAATGTTGTCCCAATTGTGCCACAAAATGTTGTTTTAGTAGAACTTGAAAAACATTTTGGAGTCATTAGAGGCGATTTGAGGGTCTTGGAGGACTGTGAATTCCCTTGCATTCCTAGACTGCGGGAACGTAGCTACAACAGCTGGCTAATGTAGCGCAGTGATTGCCACGTCATTTTTGAAAGAAAAAAAAATTGCTCAAAATGATATTTTGGTTAAAAAAAATATTTTTTTATTTTTTTATTTTTTGAAAAAAAAATTCTGATACGCCCGTACTACCATTCATTCAAATTGGCTAGATTGGAGAATGAGCCTGAAACAGCTCTCTAAGGTCTCCGAATCCCTTCTAATGGTTGTCTTTTTTTGCAAGACGTTACATTGTCCATTTGAAATAGGCCCATACAGATGTGGCATGACGTTACATCTATCTTACTTTTAAAATCACTTAGTTTCAATTAAAAGTCATTTATGCTTTGCGTTTTGAATTGAGAAGACAACTCTTTATGTACATATAAGGTGGTAGGAGGGTTTGCAAACAATGCGAGATATGTAAATTAGTTCATAGTAAAAAGAACACCCTAAAAATCTAACCCGCTATCCTAAACCCTAAAACCGTCGCCCTGCAAAGGATGTGCTTTGTCGTCGTCAAATTTAGTTTTATCTTGCATGTTGCAAGCCTACAAGGTTGCGGTCCTATAAATCATAGTCTTGCACCTCGTATGTTCTGTTGGGTCTCATAATCAATGTCGGGAACCATGTTAGGCTACATAGACCAAGCCCACCTTCGAATGGATGATTTAGCATCTGTGTCGATTACTCTATATTTGGTATCATGATGCTATCTTGTGACCCTGTTTAGGTAATTAGGTATGTGCACCTTATTTAATTACAACTGAGCATAGTTCCTATTATTAAACCTAAATTATTTTTATTGGATTTTATTGACAACTAGAAGAAGACTCCAACATACTTTAACATGCATTATTTGGACATTGTATGAATAAGTTATGAGTTTTGAAAGTGTTTTATATAAATGTATTAGAAAAATACCAATAAGCTCTCATAGACTCTCATATTTTGATTGTGTTTTATCTTATGTGATCAAAATCTATTTTTTTGCAACACTATTTGATTCAAATGTAGGTGTCTCATTTAGAGCAATGTTGATTATGGGTACACTATTTACCTTATTGGAACTTTTTGTCAATTTTTCAGTATGTAAAGGGGCCTATTGACTCTCATACTTATAATATTTTGTGAAGCAAAGAACTGAAGGTATTTTGAATAATAAAGGCAAGGTTGTTCTATATACCATTTGTCTATGCAAACTCCATAACTTCAAAGTCATATAAATGATTTGAACGTAGTTTATACTTTCTTGCATGTTTTCATCCATGAAGGTTTAAGTTGCTAGCCATTTGAACTACATTGATTTTATCAAAGATGTATTAGGTTACCAACAGATTTTTAAAATCCTAAATGCGTTTTTTATAATTCTTTTTAAATATCAAAATTTACTTAAGAACTTTTGGAATTCCCACATCTTTAGATTCAAAAACTTCAATTGTTTGTCTTTTGTTGAATTAAAAAAAAATTAAAGCTCATATAATTTAATCATATTGATAAAAACTCACTGAAGATTGAAAATTATCTTTGAAATTTATTTACTGCCTATTAACATTACTATATGAGATGTATTTTACAAATATTATATAGTTCAAGAGATAATCAAATGGATATGATCTATGCATCATATTTCTCAATTTTTATCTAAAAATTATCATTAAATCATTGTTTCAAATTATAGTTTATAATATACTTTTATAATTTTAGAAATCTAGACTATCATAGTTTACACTGATCCTTTAGGTCCCAAGCGGTGGTTTTGTCTAGAACAAAAATATCAAAGTAATTTGTTTTAAATCGCTAACTTTAAAAGAAATTTAGGTAGATGTGTACGATCTCATAGTATAATATGATGGATGTGTCATGTGTAAAATATAATCATGATCAATCATATGCATAGAAACAAAACTTTGATTAAATTGAACATATAAATAGGTCTTATGTAGGATGTATGAAAAAATATAAAATATAATGTATTAATGTAATTACAAAGTAAATAAAAAAAAGATGAGACTTTTGGGATTATGAATACATGGCGGTATCGTTGCCAAAGTGAAAAGAACCACATACAAATAAATATAAATCTCCAAGAAATACAAGTATTATACAGGGAACAACTAGATTTTAGGTATATAGAATTTTTTTTTTGGAAATGCCTCCAAGCTCTTAACCTCTAAAGTCCCAAAGCCATTTTTTTGTCAAAAAAAACTCAAAACTGCCATTTGGGTGGCGTTCACCTAAGAACACAAAAAAAAACATTTTTTTAGAATCTAACCGCAAGATCTTGTACTTCACTTGTCAAAAATCATGTGGGAAAAATTTCATGAAGTTTGACCGTATAGATTGGAAGATATTAGCATCTTGAGTGATCGGAATCAGCCCTTTTATTTTTGGCACTGTAGTGCCAGTTTGCACCAGAATTTTGCACCTGGCGAAATGACAATAGAAATTTTTTTACAAAAAAGGGGGCTTTTCGCCATGGCGGCTTTTGGACGGGACAAGTTGCAGTTGGGTTGGCGCCTGTTCCCTCGTCCCTACATGGCCGTGTTGCCAGTGGGATTAGGGTTGGGCACCCAGAGTCGTGACATTATTGCCCCACTCCTCCACTTTGTCTCTCTTAAATCTTCCGTGCATGATTCTCTATTGCCATTGCGTCTTCCTCCTGCGCAACTTCATTGCCAGCCGCAGTTTTCAAGGGTTCAATAATTTTGCCATGTTCTTGCGTACCCATACTTTAAATTTTGCCAAGTAGTGGCGAGAGTGCTGAGTGAATTTTGTCAATTACATTTGAGAGTGGGGACGCAGTTCAGCGCAGATTGGCACAGTTCAAAGCAGATCTTCACTTCTCCTTTCATGATTTCCTATTTGGGAACGTTAATTGCTTGCTTGTGAATGTTTAGGGCAATGGAAGCTTTGCAAATTCTTGGTCGCAACAATCGCAGCGCAGTACTTAAAAGAGACCCAGAACTTATAGTGTTGTGTGCATGTTTCTTATGTTGAGTGTTTGTGTCCTGTATCCGTCGTTGGCACAATTTTGTTTCGCTTTTGCTACCTCCGCTATTGGTAAATTACGGTCAGTTTAGTAACAATTTCTTGGAATGGAGTCTGGGGATGAGGATTCTGGAGGCGATGTTGTTGGCAAGGCGGTGCGAGCTGCTTCTTGGGCGTGGATAGCTACGAAGAAAGCAGAGCAAGCGGCGGAGGTGCTCGCATTGGCTCAGAAGGAGATGAAGAGGCAGGCGTCAATTAAGAAGACTATGCAATTGTATTTTGAGTCAAGTCAAGGTGCCTATGGGGGACAACCTTTGTCCCTGGTTTTTGACGGATCCCTTCTTGAGGTGCCAGGAGCGGAGCCCATTTCGGAAGAAGAGTATCCGAGCCCTGATTCAATCGGGCGGTTGCCCACAAGCTAGTCCATGTTTGTTGGTGCTAATGTCATGATCAGGTCGTCTTCTGTCTTTGGAGACACAAAGATTCTTAGTTTGAAGTCGCCGGTCATTCACATTTCGTCAGAGTCAGAGAACGTGGACAACATGAATTTGCGTGAAGTGCCTGATGATTCTAAGGGTTCCGAAGAGGACTTGGATTTTCAATCCCCTCTGAAGAAACGAGGTACCACAAACCGCAACAAGGGCAGAGCACCAGATCGAGGGTGCAGAAGCGTTACGATCGACACATAAACTTTCAGACCCTCTGGGTGGCGAAACTATCCTGGCGGAGGGCATCATGGCAGATGACGGCATACTACAGATGGTGAAGTGCAAAGTTTGTAGTGCTTTCAAAAGAAAGTCTTGTATCATGGCGGCTAAATCAGAAACACTCTTCAAACATGACGGGAAGCGAATTGCGAAGAAGGATATGCCGCACTTCAAGGTCAAGAAGGGGGAGAACTATGTAGCCAGTCAGTGCAGGCACCGGAAGAATTTGCGACTCTACGCTGCGAGGCCACCACCAACAGTACTTCAACAAATAAACTAATGCACTACGTTGGAAGCCAAGAAGAAACAAGTCCAGTTCGATACTCTTTTTCAAGTACTTAGTGATGGTCGTCCAATGCTAGAGTATGAGTCTCGTTTTCGTCTCTACAAGTTCTTAAGCGTCCCTGATTTGCCGTCAACACATTGGTGCGACAATTTAGGGTGGGTAATGGCGGGGTATATATACAAACATGTTGTTTCAGAGATGCAGAGGTTGATTCAGTCAGCTCATTACATTGCCGCCACAGTAGACGAGGTAACTGCTGTTGACAATAGCAGTTGGTTGTCTATACATGTTTATATTGTCCAAGACTGGGTGAGGGTCCCTGCAGCGTGTGGAATGCACACCAAATGCTGAGAATCTAACTAAGCTGATCATGGAGTTTGTGGCTACTAGAGGTGGTTTGGGTTCCAAAGGAATTGCTACAAAGTTGTTAAGCTTCGATGCAGACGGAGCTTCCACATTGCAGGGTAATAGATCAGGAGTGATGCTGCAGGTGAAAGAGAAATATGCCCCGTTCTTGATGGGAATTCATTGCGTAGCACATCGCTGTAACTTGGCCTTCAAGGCTCTCTCAAAAATTGGCATATTTGGGACCATTGAGAAATTGTTGTCTGTCACATATGCTTATCTCTACAAAAGTCCAAAAAGGTTTGAGGAATTCAAGCAGTTGGCAGAGCTCACTGAGACCAAAGGCCTTAAACTTTTGAAAAGTGTTCAAACCCGCTGGATGAGCTTGATCGAGCCTCTGTGGAAGATACTCTCAGAATATTGAACGCTTATCTATAAAATGACGACAAACTTGCATGAGAACGTCAAGGCTGAGGTGAGCATTCTTTACTCAATTTTTTTTTGTTGTCAGTGTATTTATCTTATTAGTGACTGTAGTTATCTTTTGAATTCCAATTTTTTTGGGTTGCGCCTTCTTGGCCGCAACAGTTGGCAATCATGAGATGAAGTACCTGTTCATGAAGGCTTTCTAGAATCACTAGGAATTACACAATGCAGTTGTGAACTAACTCATTGTCCTCTTGTGCAGCCTTGCCTTCTCCTGCTGCTTGACTCGTACACTATGTTGGGTATGTGTGCCCTGTTGCTGTTGCTGGAGGCAATCGATACCCTGGTGGCCTTCGCACAAAAAAGAGATGTCTATATTTGTGACTTTGTGGCGGCTGTCAAAGTATGCCAGGGTTCTTTGTATCGAATGTACAAGGACAGAATGATTGCATTTAGCTCAGATGAATTCTGGAGTTTTAACAATCTACTTGATTGTAGTCACGAACAGATCTACATCAAGTGGCTGTGTGACTTAAATGACAATTTTGCGGTTCTCTCTTTTGTATGTCATGGTGAACAAATTCATGCTGAGCACAAGGGGGTGCCAGTGGACCGTGAATTATGGGCAATCTTGCTTGCGAAGGTGAAGAGCAAATGCACAGGTGAGGTCAAATTCAACTTTACTATTTTCTATATGTTCAAGGCTCTCTCATGCATTTCCTTTGTTATATTAGTTGTTCTAACTGTGCATTTGCTTATGGATTGCAACTGCAGCTAAGATGCTGGTGCAAGAGTTGGATGACCGTTTCCCCGCTCATCATGTCATGAATGCTTTCGAGATACTGTATCCTCAATATTGGTGTCATGTTTCAGCCAAGGAGACGTTTGACAAATACCTACGCATACTCATGGACACATATGGACATGGCAAAATTTTGGGAGAAGGAGACCACAAACTGCTCATAAAGCCTTTCATCAATTGGAAAGCACTGATTTCACAGCATGCCCTATTCAAGACTTGCATGAAGTCTAATTCACGCACCGCAATGCTGCCTCCTTTTTATGTCAATCCATTGATGAAAGTATAGCGGGTGTTGGACAGTAACAACAACTTGACCCAAAACTTTTGTGAATTCCTGAAGTTCGTCGAAATGGCTCTGGTTTACGTGATTGGATCTATCAAAGATGAGCGCCTCTTCTCCAGTGTCGGTTTCCTGAAGTCAAAGGTCCAAAACAGTCTCGATGAACACATCCAAGTTGTGGTTGGAATGTACTCTCAAAGAATTTTTTCCTTGGAGAACTTCCTTTACCAGAGTGTCTTTGACGAGTGGTTTGTTTCAAGGGGGAGAGGGCGATATCTCGCAAGCACTTAGGTAGCAGGTGAAGATTTTTTATGTAGGTACTAGGCAGGAGGTAGTAAAGTATTCAGCTGCTATAGTCGGCATCTAGAGCAGTATGGTATGTAGCTACGTGCAAGTGAGAGTCATTTTTCCATGTCCTCTCAAAAGTTTATGTTGCCAAACGATTGCATGTAGTCCATGCAATGTATATGTCTTTGCTTTTCCATGTTCTCCAAGAGCATGGCTGCAGACTATGACTTTCAATTTATGAACTTCTTTATGTCCCTCATGTTCTTGATGGTGGGTGTGCGGATCTTCAAGAAGGTGATTCTTGTATAGGTGCCACTTAGCTGGGATACTGGTTTTGTTTGGTTGATGTAATCTCTGTACGTGCAATTAGATGGAATCCATAGTGCATAGAAAGCATAAGTAGAGCTTGAGTTTTTTTATTGAGTTACTTCCTCACTTTGGCATCGGAGGGTTTTGGGGTGATTGCAGGTCGTGGTGTAGATTCGTGCAGGTAGTTTTCTTCACTTATCCTACCTCTCTATTGTGTTGTTAATGTTTTTTCTCATACTTACTTTGGCATCGGAGGGGGTTTGGGTGGGCGCAAGTCTCCGTTGTGAATGAGTCAAGGCATTTACAATAGTAGTGCCATCAATTCTTGACAAATGCATTGTTAATTTCTTATTCACGTATAGGATGTGGGTGTGCTTTTGGTTGTGTGCTTTATTTGCAACGGGACAAGCAGCAAATCTTGTCACCAAATCACTACAAACAGAGAGATAGTACCTTCTATGGGGAGGAAGGCTTTAGAATTAAGTTACATTAGAACTTAACTTTAGAATTAGAATTAAGTAATTCAACGTATTACTTCTGTCTGAGCTGACGGATTGAGTGTCTGCCTGCTCCTTCACGGATTCCAAGGCTCAGGGGTATGGAATTTGTCAGAACGTGGCCAGTCAGAGCAATTGTCGGACGAAACATTAGAGCCCTCTCAAAAAGTTTGCCACACTAAACCGACCAATTTCCAATCTCTAGTTCATATCTAGAAAATGAAAAAAAATGCCCTGATTGGAATTGGAAGACTCTAGAGATTGGAAATTGGTTTGGAACACTTTTTGGCTTCCAAAATTCATAGAAATTTCAGTTTTGCCAAAAAAAATTTTGAAGTTTTTGCAATCTCAATATTTTCTATATTTCTACACAAGAATAATCTCCATTACAATCATTGTAGCTGTTTCAGTGAATTTTAGTCATAAAATTTTTTGCATTCTTGAATTATAGTCCAACTAATGAAATGAAGCCTTTCAAGTGTAGTTTTTGACTAAAATTTAAATAAAGATTTGAAAAATTCAAATTTTTTAGTATTTCATAGGAATCCTAGCAATATAAACTCTGGGCTTTAATCATGGTTTGTTGTTTTTAAAATTTTTGAATGACATAGTAACTTTGGGTTTTATACTATGATATTGTATAGTACTAGTGCGCGTTATAACATTGCCACCACTAAAAAAAGGATAAAAATAATTTTCTAATTATTCAATTCATTCAAACTTTGAAATTCAGTAACTTCTTTGAAAGGTTGCATTTGTAGTATGAATAGAAAGCTTTATGCACATACAAGGGATTTGTTTGATGGTTTTCAAACATGCAATGTGAAACTTTTTTGAAAGTTTAAAATAATTTAATTCATCTCTCTAATTTAACAAATCCATAACTTTTACACCATAGGTCCAAAAGCCATGTAACTAGCACAAATAGAAAGCTTTGAACACAAAGGCGTGCAAAGTCTTTGTTTTGTGGCATTTGGACATGCAATGTAGAAGTTTTTAATCTTTTCAAAATAAAAGATAATATCATTCAATTTTTTTATTGTAACCTCAAAATTCATAATTTTCACACCTTCCAAACAATACAAAAATGGCACAAATAGAGAGCTCTATGCCTGAAAGAATGCAAGGGTTTTATTTCATGGTGTTTGGACATGTGATGTGAAATTTATAATTAAAAAATAAGATAATTTAATTCAATTTTCTAATTCATAAGAACTTTGAAATTCAATAACTTTCACAATTAATTCCAAAGTGCACAGAACAAAGTCCAGGCACCCTTCCTTGCAAAGAGCTTTTCAACGGTATCAAGAATGCCACATACATACTTACAATTTGTTAGATCTCAACATATTGAGCAAGACAAAAAGAAACAAATAAAACAAATAGTCAAACTAACTTAAGGTAATAGATAATATAGTGGTACGGTGAAATTCTTTGATTTTTTGAATATATTTAAATGTTCATGACTTGTAGTAGACTTATGACTTCATCTCTGAAAAATAAAAATAAATTTTTTTCATTTATATGTAATTGTAGAGCAACGACAAACAAATTTAGTATCAAACCTGGCATCGAGGTTGGCACCAAATTATCTTAATAGCCTTTCAATGCACCATCATGGCACCAATTCAGATGCCCTAGACTTCTTGATGTAGCCCCACTTAAAGAGTGCAAAAGGTCCAAAGTCATATGTAGTTGACACTGAGGTTTCAGCTTCTCCTCCTGTAGCCTGGGGGGCTATAAGGACCAAAGTTCCCAGAAATGAGCAAGAAATTGTGAAATTGTGAGAATGATGAACTGCCATGGTTGCTTATTGTGACCTCATTTATTGAATAAGGAGGCATGTGATAACTGCTTGGAAGTATATTACACTACCTTTCTAAGAGCATCGCCACCCATTCCCCGCAAACACGGCTCAGGGAATGGGGTGGCTAGGGCCCTGTTCCTTCCAGGCCACTTCCATGTGCCATCCATTTACAGAGAAGCGAGATGCCAAAACAAGACACATTCATGCATTAATGGCTTGTCATAACCAAGAGCCAATCAATATGCTAGTTGATTAAAAAAAGTTAAGAAATGGCCCACTAACCAACAAAGCCAACAAGATCAAGGCTCGAGTCAAAGCGTGGCGGGGACGGGGAGCTAGTGTTTGGAGAGCTCATTTTGGTGTGACCAGCCTTCTTTTGTCCCTTCCCTGTGAATAGATGGCTCGCTTTTCCTTCCTAGCCCTGCCCAAGACCCGGCCCAGGATCTTGGTAGTGAATGGGTGGCGATGCTCTAACAAGCTCTCAATCACAAAATTTGGATGCCAAGGAGTAGCACACTGGCGCTACAACCATAGAAGTAGTCGGAACTTCGGGTTCACATGGAGGGATATTTGCATTTGCCCGTCCTCTTGAAGATAAGGTTTGTTAGCACAGAACATGCTGTACTAATCGGACTTTTAATTCCTAAAGGCCCATTGTCCCTATTAAGGACAAATGAGATTTTGGGTAGGTACCTACGAGCTGAAATTTTTTCCGTTTTTTTGAAACTTTTTTAGAAAATAGAAAAGTTGATTAGCTTCATGGGAATATAATTTTTTTCAATCGATGCCCGAGAATAAAAGTTATGCCCAAATAAGCTCAAAATTGGGGAGAAGGGCAACAAAAAACCGATTTGCAAAAACCCTGAATTTTTTTTGGTTTTTTTTCTCATAGATTATATTTTTGTCTATCTAGAAAGCTTTCATTCATTCCATTTGGATTTGTTATGAGAAAGTGATGGACAATCTTGTTTTGGGGCAATTAGAGCATCTTTTTGAAAAAATAACTTGTAGGACCCGTTTTTGAATGCAAATTTTTCAATTTAAAAAACAAAACAAAAAATAGTTTGCTAAAACAATCTCAACATTGGGATTAGTGCATTTAAATTCCATTTTAGAGATATTAATAATTTAGATTTTCCTTCTATCTTGTACCTAATTCTGTTGAACAATTTTTTAAAGTATGAAAATTAATTTTTTTTGAAGGTTTTTTTGTCCAAGACTCTCAACTCAGTTCTCCACCATAATGATTTAAACCTCAAAACTCTGTAATGCAAAAGATTAAAGTTAAAAATGTTCAAAGTCAATAATCTAGTCCTACAATGTGGTGAAAAACTGATTTTTTTCACTTTAAATGCAGATATTTTGCAGTTTGTGTGGTCAAAATTTCTGAATTTTTTTCCACATAATCTCATATTAGTTAGTTAAGATCCTATGGTTAGATGTGCAAAAAAAACAATTTTCAAATTTTTTTACTCTTTGCTATAGAAATGGCAGTTTTGAGTGTTTTTTTGGTAGAAAAAAGACTATGGGCCTTTAGGGGTCAAGCATCACTGACTACAAAAGAAAACAAGGCTATTGAAGCAAGAATGTACGCAGGACGTATCATTTTGCAGTAACACAGTCTATCAGCCCAGTAACAGGAAGTTCTCAATCTAACCCAACGATGTATTCCATTTTCAGGAAAAAATATCTTCGTACGCTACCGGTATTGGATTATTCTTGGGTCTCCGATATTACTCCGTATTCTCTAAACTTGCAGGCTAAAGTTTATGCAATATCGATCCAGTGCGGTTATCTGTGTACTACCGACACAGTTCGTGACGCACCACAATAATATTACAAGCACTAACAGATTGTTACACTTCTCAAGAAATAGAGTGGCATTTTAAAAGTGATTTCAGTCCTCAGACTTACTCTGATCATGGTTATGCATAGATTTACAGTACTCGTGATCCCTCTCGAGAATGATGGCAGAAGCACCGCCACCTTTGCAGATTGAAGCAGCTCCAATCTTGAGATTCTTTTAGAGCTAATGCAGTGAGAAGAGAGATGATGATCCGAGCACCCAATGACCCAGTTGGATGGCCAATTGATATAGCACCAAGCATTTTCGGCCACAACCAAAGGTAAGCTTCTACGCCACGACCAGTAGCAACTTAAAGTACCCTGACACTGAACTTTGGGGGCCGCAGAGTACAAGTAACTGAGGTTCCTTCCTATAAATTTCGGTAACCTGTGTGTGTGTATGATTTTTTCCTGCTGCACTGGTAATTTTGACTCCCTTAAAGATCATTGGTACAAGATACAATCTCACGAATTGTTTCATTAATGTTCCACCATGTGATAAATGGTAGCTCATTTGAAGCTTGGTGCGTGCTAGAAGCTTATCTTTGGTTGTGCATTGCCGCTGTCTAGGTGCAGATTTTAGCATTACAATTCTGAATTGTTTCAGACGGACGTTTCCCCAGCACAATCTCGATTTGCCACCTTCACTTTCCAAGACAGATACAATGGAACACACACACACGTCTCGCTGCACAATTCCAGTGCAGCAGGAAAAAATGAAACAAATACACACGCAGGACGCCGAAACGCTCTGCACAAAACTACGATGAGGGAGACGACGGGAGGAGCGCACTCACAGCGCGAACCGGACTGCCTATATCCTTCCCCTATTTCTTAATTTACACCGACACTTTGAAATAATAACAAAAAACGGCCCTAACATTACAGGAAAATAGATTCAGCAGCAACAAACAAATGTACACCGTTGATGATGAATCCTGATGCACCGAAGCCTAAGCCACCTAGCTTCAAGAATGGAAAGCACCGTTGTCGAAGTTCCAGGTTCCGTAACATCGTCGGAAAGGTTACTACAAGTCCTCTATCTCAGACTCAGGCTCAAATCATCGCAACAGGAGATCAACCTCAGTTTGCCATTCAAAATGAATAACACTGAACACCAGAGTTTCTCAGAGTTCGGGAACATCCAAGTCCACAGATACCCTAGAAAACGTGCTTATTCTAGTCAGACACTCTGGCGATCAATATCAACTGGACATCAATGTCCAGATGTCACAAGAAACTCGACTCAATCCCGCTACTCCTTCTAGCTTGAAGCCGGAGCACCGCTCTCTCTCACCACTGCATAATACAATGCAATAGAATTTAGTCTCATCGCAACGCCTGCTGAATTATTCCCTAAAAGATATATATCAAGAGAGAGACAAAAATGAGATATGCACCTGCTTTCTGAGGAGCGCCATCAACGTAGGGCTGGAACTTGTAATGGGCGTGCTCGCGGTTGAGCGCCTGGGTCTTGAAAGGCTCCTTGAGGCAATTGCGCAACATAGCCGCACAGGTATTGGAGTACGAGAGATACGTCATACCTGCGGATCTCCAAAATGGCGCCGCGGCCTGCGCCGCCGTTGCTGCTGCACCCGACATTGTATTGCGTCCTCCGATCGATCGACTGCAGCGACACCTTCACGAACTCGGAATTTAGAAATCTAAGGTACGCTCGCTCGGTGGTAGGAATTATGGTTTCGTTTCCTCCCCTCCACCTCAGGGACTCAGGGTTTCGTGGTCACCCTCTATTTGGGGAGATGATAAAAATGTCAGTGTGAATGGGTCGATCGGATTGGTCTTCAAACAGACTACTGCAGTGTGCCCTGTGCCGTTGCCACAGCCAAAATAAACCCTATAGGTAATTTTCTAATTTTTTTAATTCATAAAAACTTCGAAATTCAATATCTTTTATGCACAGCAAGAGTTGTGTTTCGTAGCATTTGGACATGTGAAAAAAATGCGAGTGAAAAAAATGTGTTTCCAAAATTCGTCCTTGGGGGAGGGGATTAGGGTTTCGGGGTCGGGGTCCCAGGAGGTGCGACTGGGAGGGAGGCTTTTGTTTCGAATGCTTGAGAGGTGATGAGCAGGAGCGGTAGTAGGGTTTGTCAGGATGGGGGCGGCGTCGGTAGAGCAGGAATTGTTTGTGTACGCCGTCACTGCGGCGTTGAATTGCTTGATGATATTCGTCGGGCTACGCCACCTGGACCCTAACTGAGCTCAAATCAAGAAAGCACAGGAGCAGAAGAAGGAGATTGCCAAGCGGCTGGGGCGTTCTCTGATTCAGACCAATAGTTATGAGGTACGAATGCAGGAATTCCAAGAAAAAGAGTCCTGCAGAAAGATTCGGAGCGTCTGTAGGGATTTCTGATAATTAGGTTAAGACAGAGTGAGTTTCACTGAATTTTTTTTTTTTTTTAAAGAAGCGAATTCTGGTATGGACTTTAGGTTTATTGAAGATTCGTTTATGCAAGAAGAGCTGCCACATTATTCGAGCTGCGGGTATCTTGCACTTCTTGGGGTTTCGAATTGGCTAGATCCTTCGTTTGAAGTCTTTCTGTTTCGGTTAATCGCAATAACTTTAAAAGAATTCTCTTTTCACCTACGGAGTTGGCGCTCAAGTAGGGATACGCTTGTGGTGTGCAACGGAGGGTATAAGTTGAATTATACAATTTCTTGCAGGACAACCCGCAAGTTCCTTCTTGGGAACGCTGCTGATCTGAGTACTTCCATTTATCTTAGTCATGTTTACAGAAGGATATTGACATTTTTGTGGGTTTTCCTTTTGGTGTTTCCTGGATGATAGTCTTAGTGCTCAGTATTTTGCGCTTAGGTCCTTGTGCTGATTAGATTTAGCCTCAGTAAATTACAGAAAATTGGGAATATGCACTAGGAGTTCTCTAAACGCTTGAAGTTAGGGGCGCTGTGCTGGGTGACTCTATCGGACTTAGTAGGGCTTTGCTCAACCATATACTCTACGTCTTGGAGGCGGAGGGTATTGGATTTTATTTATGGTTTGATTTATATCATTAGCAGCCAATCCCGAGTCTGTTAAGAAGAGTATCTTGTGGAAGAGAAAACAGGAGTATTTGAGAGTTTATTTGGGTTGGCTTGGAAGCAAGTCTTTTTTTAACAAGGTGAGATTGTGGTTTTCAGGACATGATGTTATCAACCCAGAAGACATCGATGTGATTTTCAGTTCCATTGGAGGGCTTGAATATGTGAAGAAATCACTTCATGAATTAGTGATTCTACCTCTGCAGCGGCCTGACCTTTTTACACACAAGCTTTTACGTCCACAGAAGGGTATTCTTCTATTCGGCCCACCTGGCACAGGAAACACTTCTGGCGAAGGCTGTTGCTAAGGAGTCGGGTGCAGTTTTTATCAATGTCCGCATTGCAAATTTGATGAGCAAGTGGTTTGGTGATGCTCAAAAACTAGGTAAGTTTCTTGATGTGGAATTGTACCTTCTTGAACGGGTCGGTGATGCTGTAAGATTTTGTTAATGCTTCCACGACCGTCTAACGTAGATTTCATTTGTATCTGTTCCAACTCTATATTGATGTTTGGGTATCAAGACTGGAGAACCTAACTGACAGTACTTTGTTGTTTCTTTGGTTTGCAGTTACCGCAGTTCCTACATTAGCTTACAAACTGCAGCCTTCGATTATATTCATTGACGAGGTTGACAGCTTTTTAGGGCAGCGTCGCCAGACTGAGCATGAAGCCCTCACAAACATGAAGACGGAGTTTATGGCTCTTCGGGATGGATTTACCACAGATCGTAAGATTCTCACTTCACTTAGCCTTTGAAGCTTGCCGATCACTTTTTCTTCGAGGAAAGTAAGTACTTGCGTTATTTAATACCAGATCAGAACTATCACTTGCACAATCGTTTTAACGCAGCTCATGTATTTTTCAGAAAATGCCCGAGTGATGGTTTTGGCTGCGACGAATAGGCCTTGGGAACTCGATGAAGCAATTCTAAGGCGTCTTCCTAGGACGTTTGAAGTGGGCATGCGCGACAGGAAACAGCGCAGCAGCACTTTGAGAGTTATTCTCAAGTATGAGAATTACGAAGACGGTGCACACACCGACCAACTTGCTGCGTTAACCGAGGGTTACAGTGGTCGGATTTGAAGGAATTTTGTAAAGAAGCGGCCCATTCGAGATCTGTTGGATGAAGAGAGTGCTCGCTGACGGCGTTGCTGAAGCCAAGGATCCTTGGCCTCTCAAGCAATCTGATTTTCTGAGCATACTGTCGACTGCAAGGACTTCAAAGACTGACGCTTATGAGTATTAGCGCTATGGATGGATCCCATAGTAGGGCTCCAGGGGGATCTGATGATGAGCCTGTCGACACGTCAGTGACCGACTTGCTCAAACTTCTGGTTGCCTTCGGTGCTGCCAGTAGTGCTGCCAACAGTGCTGCTAATAACAGTCGGTGAAGATTGTGGCTGGTTGGTTGGAAGAGACCATTGAATAGCCAAATGCAGAAACAAGTTGTATATTGAGGTGCTTTGGCACTGTGTGAGTTGGAATCTTGGATGGGTGCAACGCACACCGGAAAGTGCAGGCGCTAATTGTGCACGGCAGTCATGTGAACTCGGCCTTCGATTTGAAAACAGGTGAAAGGAGTCAAAGATATCCTCCTATAATGATTAGGGACGTATGGTCTGTGAATAGTCGTTTAGTTATTTATGCATTCATTAGGTCGAGTGAATCCTCTCAGATGTATGATGAGGGTCATTTTTCCGCAAATAGTGCAAGTCTTTAACCCTTGGGGAAGCCGAGGTAGTCGCTTTGGATTGCGAACCTGTATCTATTTTCAGTCTCGACGAATTTCTCTTCACTTTACATTAAGTCTCGTTCTATAGCTGGGTGTCAGAAATATGCATGGATGAGGATTGACATTCCTAATTTCCTACTTCAGCAGCTGAATTCTGGTTATTCACCTGGATTCGGAAACATCCATCATCCTTGGCTCCCGTATTTGAGTACCAGCGTTCGTGTTCCAATGTATTCCGTTTAAAACTGGGAAATGTTTGAGCTTGGTGCATTACTTTGCACCACTACATTCTTGATGGAGCACCAAACTTGCTGGCATGGATTGACGTCATGGTATTGTTGATTGAGCTTCCCTTGATCGGGGTTGTGGACCTTTCTTTTGCAGCACTCAGATTGGCAGAGTAAATCCCAATCTTTGTATGCAGGAATAGTATAGAAGAATAAATTGAACTAAACACGAAAATAGTTTGTTCCCAAGCCCTTAAATAATATTGCTTTCATGTACCGGTACGATTCACTCCTCTTTCACAAAAACAGATTAAACAATCATCAACCTCCACCCAAGTTGCCAATCCGTATGTCTAACAACCATCTCCCAGCTCACCTCTGGTTATGTAGTCAATTTAGGAGAACGCTGTTGGCATTTTAGTCCTTTTCAGACATTTTAATGCTGCGCCGTCCTAATTTTCCAGTTCCCACCACTGACTTGGTCGCGGTAACATTCTCGACTGTGAACACTTATCAACTAATAAATCTTCTGTAGGGTGCATTCTGTCTAATGTTTCTCGCACAGCAGGGGATAATAGTTTGGCGGATATGGACATATCCAGACACATTGCAAATATCTTCTAATGACATTCTGTAATAGTATAATTACTTTCAAGTTACAGTTGGTTCTCCCTTTCATTTCAAATTCATAACTAGACGACACATGGTGTGACAAATCAGATCTTGCAAAGATCGACAATATATAGAAATGGTCAATTTCGTTAAAATGGCAGTATTCCGTTAGTTTGGCAATTTTAACAGTTCAGACCGTGTAGTTTGAAATGGTCTAAAATCTATACTTTATCCTAGATTTCTGAAATCTATAAATGTTCTAGAAATCTGAAATCTACAAAGATCCTAGACTTTTCAGACCATGTGGTCTGAAATCTATAACAGTCCTAGATTTTTGAATACTATAACTGTTCTAGATTCTGAAATCTATACCAATCGTAGATGTCAATTTTGCGGTTTAGACCATGCAGTTTGAAAATGGTACATGGAATACCGCCATTTGAAAATGGTACATGGAATAACGAAATTGACCATAAAACTGTCCGCACGATTCCGATGTGATAAAAATTGTGAACAATGCGTTCAAAGAATAGTGTTACACTTTAATAATCTTTGACCAAGAATTGGCTCACCAGGGATGGTACCTCGAATCTAAACCTGATGCGGATCCTCGATCTCGCCCTTCTCCGATGTCCATTAATGCTGGCACATTGAACTGGGCCCTGATCGATCTCGGATCGACTATTTACTAATGGATGGGTCTGCTCATCTATCTCAAACTACAACGGCTCAAGAATCAATCAAGCTTCCGTGCAAGCAAGAAGCCTGAAACGAATTGAATGAAAACTTAATAAACTAACGCCATCGACTCAACCTGCACTAACTTGGAACGACATATTTCTTGAGTTTTGTCGATCGATCCAGTGCTAATTAAAGCCCCTCAGAGCTGCTGGGGGAAGGGTCCTGGAGCGCCGTTCCATCCTTCCACGCAGCGCAGCAGCGGCTGGATGAGCAGCCCCTCCGACATGGCCTCGAACACCTTCTGAATCTCCGTCCCGGGGGACACCGTGCGCAAGCCCGACAGCAGCTGCGTGCCCAGCTCCGCACGGACGAACTGGTACAGCGGGAACGTCCTGCACTCGTGGATGCGGTTGGGCACCGCGGACAAGCCCTTGTTGTCGTACGCGTCGCGCACCGCAGGCACCACCGCGCGCAGACGCTCCTGCACCTCGGCCTCGAAGGCGGGGATCTGCTGAAACACCGCGCTCGATGCTTCCTTGGAAAGCTTCAGGGCGTGGCCGACCAGCACGGCGCGCAGCTTCTCCATGAGCGGGTACGTCTCGGAGGCCGCGTCGTCGATGTAGCTGAACACCGGCTGCCGCTCCACCACCAGCAGCAGATCCTTCTCGCAGAAGCGCGACGGAAGGAGGGTGCCATCTCGGCTCATGAATAGCGTCTTCTTGGCTGCCTGCGCGACCACCTGCTTGACGGCATTCTGCATGGTCTCCTCCACATGGCGCAGGTCGATGGCCTGGCACAGCCCCACCAGGAAGGTCGAACTCATGAGCTTCAGGATCTCCACGGCTTCCTCAGTTTTGCGAGCAGACACCAAACCGAGCGAGTTGACGTCCTGGTTGTGCTGCTCCGCGCTCTGCACGTGCGTGGTGACGGGGTTGGCCAGGTAGTTGAGCTCCGACAGATACGACGCCATGGCGATCTCCGCGCCCTTCATCCCGTAGTCCAGGCTGGGGTTGGGACCCCCGCTCAAGTTGGACGGCAGCCCATTGTTGTAGTAGTCGTTGACCAGCTCGGAGAACTGCGCGAACATGAGCTTGCCCATGGCGGCCACTGCCAGGCGCAGGTTGTCCATGGATACGCCGATGGGCGTGCCCTGGAAGTTGCCGCCGTGCAGAGCGATGCCTCGCGCGGCATCGATGATGGGGTTGTCATTCACGGAATTGATCTCGCGCTCGATGGCGTGCGTGGCGGTGCGGATGACCTCGATCTGGGGGCCCAGCCACTGCGGGGAGGTGCGCAGCGCGTACCGGTCCTGCTTGGGCTTCTTCAGAGGGTCCGTCTCGTTCAGCTTGGCCGCGGCCTTCATGAAGTCGCTGCCCTCCAGCAGCCACTCCATCACGGCGGCCGCCTCCATCTGGCCCGGGTGGTGCTTCAGCTTGTGCGTCAGCGGGTCGGCGAACTCGGGCTTGCCCTGCATCACTTCGCAGAACAGCGCCGAAAGCACCTCCGCCAGCAGCGCCAGGAGGTTGGCGTCGAAGCACACGGTGGACGCCAAGGCCGAGCCCACTGCGGTGCCGTTCACCAGCGCCAGACCCTCCTTCGGCTGCAGCTCGAACGGCTTCTCCACGCCCGCCATCCGCAGAGCTTCCAGCGCGGACACCTCCCGCCCGTCATCGGTGACCGCCCTGGAATTCGGGCGGGCTGTGAGCAGACCCGCGATGTAAGACAGGGGCACTAAGTCTCCGGAGGCCGTGACGGTGCCTCGGAGCGGCAGCTTGGGCGTGACGTGCGCGTTTAGCAGCTTCTCCATGGCCTCGAGAATCTCCCAGCGGATGCCAGAGTAGCCCTGCATCAGCGTGTTGGTGCGCACCAGCATGGCGGCGCGCGTGGTGTTGGCGGGCAGGCCGTGGCCCTTCACCAGCACGCCGGCGTTGAGGAAGCGGATGAGCTCGCGCTGGAGCTCCACGCCCTGCTGCGTGCGTCGGTGCGAGGTGGCACCGAATCCCGTCGTCACGCCGTAGATGTCTCCGCCGTTCATGATTTTGTTGAGCACCCAGTCGGAGGACTCGTCCACGCGGGCCTTGGCGTTGGCGGCGTCCAGCACCACGTTCACCGCGGGTCTGCGCGCGACGGCGGTGACTTGGCCCACGGTGAGGTTCACGCCCTCGATGGCGACCTCCGTGGACTCGAAGTAGGTGGCCACCATCTGCTTGATCTCGTCGAGCTGGTTGCCTTGCAGCTTGGCCGCGGTCTTGGCCCAGTTGAGAGGATCCGCGGAGAATTCCTTGGGTGCCGAGTGCGGGTGTGCGGCGCCGTTGCAGTAGTTCAAGGCCTGCTGATCCGCGAGCCTCTGCTTCTTCATGTAGAGAGCGGCGGTGGTGTCGTCCATGGTGGTCGCCATCATGGCTGGTGGCGCCATCGAGTTAAATTAATACCTTCAAAAATAATGCCTTGAAGTGATCGATGTCGATCTAGCTGATTATGGCCGGCTTGCTCCCTCAATTCCTGATCAAACTTGCAAAGGTCAATCGATTGCTATCCCCGAAGACTTCAACCGATCTAGACTCGGTAACAGACGAATTCTGATCGGACTTCTTCAAACTGTGTTCTGAACGGATGATGGCAATGGCTATCTTGTGCAGGTACGGTCGAGATGGTCTTGCTGATGCTCTAATTAACTGTGAATCTGTCTACAGACTTGAATTCGCATAACTATGTAGCTGCACTGCCGAAGATGAGAAGCTTCAGGTTGGTCAGGTAGTCCTGTGTGTATGTATTTCTAGTTGATGCGATCTCGAGAGGTCTGTGTTCAACAATCGTCAGGAAGGCTGGAGTTGAGTTCTGGATCTTAGACTTCCAAGGTTGGCATTTATAGTGGATGAGCCCAGTAAGGGTGCTCTACAGTTCTCGAGTATTATTGGGTGCCTTTGACCAGAGGGTATTTGATCCGCTTGCTCTCGACGAGTCACGCGTGGAGTCCATGGTGACGTCACGTTCCCCTGTGGGATGCCAACTCGGAGTTCCACCTTTTGACCTCCTGGTTGACCCCGAACGCTTTGAAAGGGGAGCAGTCCGTCTGTCCGTGTTGCCGTGTTGTGTCTGAGGGACTGGGATTCAGTTGTGACTGCAATTTTGTTGAAATCTGAAGAACTGTTGAAACCAAAGTTGCGAAAGTTGGAGCTTTGTTGAGCTTGACCTCACTTCAGTTGGGGATGCGCGTGGAATTAGTTGGCTGATCGATTCGGCTTCAACTGAATTCCTGGTACAGAAAGGAGCCTGATAATCGTGGTTGTTGCGGAATTCTTCTCAGTTTGTAGGAATTAAGCTTACTGTTGTTAGACTTTTCTTTTCTTTTGGCGAATGTGATTGACTTAAATGCAATTGCAACGCTTTCGCCGGGACTGGTAATCGGAGCCCTGATGACGGGTACAAATTTGCCGAAATTATCTTATACTCCGTAATTGCTGTGGAGTATAAGGTAAACCAGCCCATTGCACGGCCAAAATTTGGAGTCTACCCTCATGCCATTGCTGAAAGTTTTCAAATTTTTTCCCACATGAAGACAAGTGTGAGAAATAGTGAGAGCAATTGAAATTATATTTTTCAAAGACAGCATGAATTTGTTACGGATTTTTGAAGTGATCTGTCCAAAAGAGTCAGTAGACTATCCCATAACCAACAAAAAGTGTATCCAATATGCTCTTCTTAATCACCTAAAGTGGTCACAATAATTTCTAATGTAGAAGGCCATGAAAAGTCACTTCCTACAACAATTTACAATGAAAAAGTCATTTTTCTAATGAGGTCACTAATCACTCCATTGGTGTTAGGTTAGACATTGATTGTGGCCAAAAAGATTGTCATGGGGTCATTAGGTATCCACTATGGGTCATCCAACCACAATATGGGCTGGTTTACCTTATATTCAGGCTTTTTTTTGGAGGGGGGGAATAGTGTCACATTGCACCACAACAAAAAATACTATGGCTAAAAAATTATGACAATCAATGAAATTTTTTGCCAAAGAACTTCAATTTAAAAAAAAAACTTAAGGATGAAATCATTTGATTGTGGATAAAAACAAAATTATGGATATGGGATACCCCCTTTGTCAGTTTGTCTCAAAATAATAATAGAAATTCCTTTGTAGAATACAAAAAAAACATTGCTATTATTTTGAGACAAAGAGAGTATGTGCTAATGTGATATTTTCTATCCAATATGTAGATGAACGTTGAAATTTGGAGTACCAAGTAGTCTGAGTACTGTAACCTTTTGGAATATAAAAATAAAAATAAAAATAAGGTTAATAAATGTGTTACTAAAAATATCATTACCAAAAAAAATCTAGGTCAAAAGTTAGTCACAAAAAATAGTGAGTTGAAATTTTGAAGTAAATACACTTTGATATTTTCATTCATTAAAAATAGGAAAAAAAATTTATAAAGGAAAAAAATTGTTTATTTGCAAGAGCATTATGGAATCATGGTGAAGAAATTTCACTAAAAAAATGATCTTGAAACCATCTAACTTACATTCTACAATGTTCAGAAATGTACGCGTAAGATAGCCTTATTTGCACAAACATGGTGGACATAAAATAATATATCTTTAGATTTTCCTTGGGAGGAACATGGATTTTCTTTGCCTATTGTGGAAATAGACCACTCAAATTTTAGCTCTAATCATTAATTTTGGATATTCCTTTTTACTGAAAACGTGACAAAATAATTAAAATGACTACTAAATACAAAATGATTTTTAAGTTCTTTTGAAAAATATGAGATATAATTACATTCAAGACAACCATTTTCAGTAAACATTTCAAGTTCATATGAATCATGCTTCAAAAGTTATTGCAAAGGATTACTCCAACACTTTCCAGTAATAAATAACCAGTACCACTCATTTTTGCAATGATCCATCCCTAATTTAGCAACTTGGAGCCTTAGAAGTATAGTCACACTTTGCGGTTAGGATGGTGGTAGCAAAGTGAATCTAGTCCATAAATTCACTCCTAATACAATAGAGGGTGAATGCAAGAAAGACCGACCGAAAAGCATAGTGTTCTCCATAGTACTCATGTTTTTTTTGGGAGTACTGTATAATTAGAAAAACAATTTTAAGAAAATCTGAAAAATATGTTCAATATATACACCTTTAAGAAGAAGTTACCCTAGGAAGGAAAAGCATAGAAAAATTCTCTAAGTAGGAAAACTAGAAAAGTGCAAAATCTCATGAAAATAGGTACTTTCACATTTTAATTTGTAAAAAATAGGAAAAACAATTTTTAAGGAAACTAAAAATTGGCCATTTGGGAGGACTTTATAGGAAAGAGATTTCACCAAAAAAATGATCTAGAAAAAATTTTGAATGTTCAGAACTGCGCGCGCAAGGGAGTCCTGTTTGCACATATGTGGAGGACATAAAACAAAATATTTTTTAAGTTTCTTTTGGTAGAAACATGACTTCCTACTATGGGAATAGACCATAGAAATTTCAGATCTAGATCATTAAGTTCGGATACTCCCCGGTACTAAAAAACCCCTAAACTTCAAAGTGTGACAAATTAGCTAAATTTAAATTTAAATATAAAATGATTCTGAAAAAATTCTGAAAAATAAGGGATCTAAACAAGATCAGGTTAGCCATCTTCAATAAAAATTTCAAGTTAATTGGATTCATTCCTCAAAAATTATAGCCGATAACAACTCCAACACGTCAAGTGTGACAAAAAATAATACTAGTCTTTCTTGCAATCACCTTAGAACATCTCTAAAATATTATGGATGGGATTGAGCTCAGTATATTATATTAGAGAGGTTATTACATTAGAGAGGGTCATTGCATCAATCACGTTTGTATGAGGCCCAGGGCAAGATTGGACAATCAATATTACGTAAGAAAAGTTATTACTTTAGAGAATATATAACTTTAGAGAGGTTATATTGTATTCCACTTGCACTATTCACTACAAGAAAAAGGGATATTTTAAGTATAGTCCTAGTGGTATAGCCCTACAAGTAATGATCTTTTAGGAGATTTTCAATAAAAATTTGATAGAAATACATTGTGTTTTCAATAAAATTTTACAAAAAACCTCCTAAAAGGTCATTACTTTTAAGACTATACCACTAGGACTATACTTAAAATATCCATTTTTCTTATAATAATTATTGATACCAAATGGAAATATATTGTCTTTATTGGGAGAGAGCTTCTAGCTATGGAATCAAAAATTTAAAATCCTTCAAAATTTCAATTTGTATTTTGTATTTGGTGACAAAATATAAAATCAATGCAATATTTTATTTTACTTTATTTTTTACTGATCAAATCACATGTCTTTTGTTTTAACATGCAAGTTAGGCCTTCTAATCAAAGCATTCATTCATTTGTTTTCAATTTAACCTATTCACTCCAAAAGGTATCGAATAAAATTAATACCTTTTTTTTATCAATGGAAACAAGTATGTTCATGTCATTAAAAATGTGACAAATATCATTGTGTATAATAAATTTCAATGCCATTCCTTATTCAAGAGCAAGATTAGAGAGTCTCAACTTCAATAAAGTATTAATTTAAGAGCTTTCAAAGTTTTCAAGAGAAATAGAAACTAAGTAGCTTTGGGGGCCTTCATTTTATTTAGATTTTTAGTACATTAAAAGCAATGCAAAATGATAAAATCAAGTTTGACAACTTAAAGTTTAAAGTTCTCAATATAATATATAAGTGTATATTCTTTTTGAAACAATACAAGCCCAACATCTAAAATAACCCTAACAAATGGATATCATTAAATGTAATTGTACATTAAAAATTGGATGCAATTCAATATTTTTTTAATAAGACCAATAATTGTGTGACTATAAGCCTTTGTCTTGGCTTTGGTGATCTACTATATTTAAAAACTAAATTCTAAGTCTTCACTTTTAATTAAAATAATATTTTTTCTTGGCTTTTTCTTCTAGGTTTTGAATGATTTGTAACTATATAACAATTTAGCCATTCACATTTGTGTAATGCAAAATTTTGTAATTGTTGAGCCTAATTGGTATCTGTCATGGTAGACATATATGAATGCTTTTTTTCCAAGTAATATTAGTGACCAAGATGTTTGCTCAAAAGAATTACACTCTGTAGACAATGCCATTCAAAAAAGCAATCTTAGATTGGAGGAATGCCAAAACTAAGCATGGAAGATATCAAGCGGTTGTTTGATAGTGCTTTAAGTTTTCTTGCTTCGGAAGTTAATATTAATTACTATAGTGGTTAGAAACAATGGAGATGGAGATTTGGTGAATTTAGAAAATTTTAGTATTGTTCATAACACTTTTTGAAGTGGCGTGACCTTGTATCTTGCTTTGCAATGGTTATGGATACTTTGTGTTTTTAATTTGATTTTGATATGGTTTGATGTATAATGCCTATGAATTGTACAATAACACTTCTTCAATTTTGGTTACATGCATTGACTAAAGGTTTTTTGTCACATTGGTTGTTCTAGTTAGTAAGTATTTCTTATTTATTATGTGCCATTCTTATTGAAATTGCCTTCTTAATTTTAGGGTGTTACTTTCAATGTTTACATATATTGTCAAATGAATTCATAATTTTTGCTATTGATTTTGTATTTAAATCACGTTTTAATATTTACAATTTTTGATTTGTACTGCATATTTTGGCTTCCAAAATGACATTGAAATTCCAAATTTTTTATAACATCTCAAATCATAAATTGCCATGAAATAAGTTTAAAAATATTAATTTTGCTAAGTCTTTATGCCTTTTTATGTCAAAATAGCGCATGAAGCTACTTCTCTTGGATAAAGTATCGCGACCTGCACTGCTTGCCAAAATAAAATAAAACAAAACCCTAGTTGTATATGAATGAAATGTGAAGAAATCATTATGATGAAAAATTTGATATGGTGATTTTGAACACTTTTGTAGCAATCCTAGAAGAGTTTTTTGCCGCCCTCATCTCCAGCTACCCTCGAGTTTCAGAGTGGGCTTCATGCATCTTGGCCTTTCAAATGGAAGGATGGCTTGGATGAAAGGGGGGCAAGTTTTGAGGAGGAGGATCTAAAGTTTGGTAGCCAGCATAGAAGATCTTCCAACTAACCAAATTATGTAAGCATAATTAGCATGCTAAGCCCATCTTAATTTTAGAAGTTTGGTGAGATGGGCTCAAGCCATCTTGCTATCAGATGGGTGATGTTCCAAAAATCACCTCTCACTTCTGCACTTTCATCAACAGATAGGGGAGGCTGTCGAATTCCACAGAGAGTACTATGAAGGAAGTGGTGGTGTCTCCCCTTATAATACGTGGTGGTAGTGATGCGATGAAAAAAATTAGCATGGGTGGTGGTGGTGACGGTCACCACCACCAAAAATTGGACTTAAATAGGTGGTAGTGATCCTCACCACCACCAAAAAATTGGACATGAAGAAGGTGATGGTGACGGCACAAAATGAAAATTAGCATGGAGGTGGTGGTAACTGTCACTACCATAAAAGAAAATTAGCATAGGAATGGTAGTGATTGTCATCATAAGCAAAATTTGGACATATGATGATCACCACCACGTGGTCAAAAAGGATGTGATAACTTCTACCACTTTCAATAAAACAAACATGTAGTGGGGTTTTCCCATTGGATTTAAAGCAAAAGTGCTTACTACCATCATTTCAAAAAAATGGACATGTAGTGAGTGTCGTCACACATTAGAAAAAAAATGAACCCTGGAAGGGGCTGCTTCTTAGTGTAAGCTTCCCTCTAGGGAACTCTAGAGAACTCAACAGTGATTTACAATTAAAAAATATTTAAAAAATATTTAAAAAATATTTAAAAAATAAAAAATATTAAAATATTAATAAAATAATAATAATAAATAATAATAATAAATAACAAGAATAATAAAATAAAAAAAATTGTAATGATTGCAGTCTGACATGGCATGTGTAGTGCCATATCAGATCTGAAAATTTTGTAATTTTGAATTTATTTTAATAAAAAAAAAATTTAATGTTTTTTTAAGCAGTTCAGCTGCACTGTTCCCTGCTGTTCCGCGCCTGCAGTTCGTTGTCGTAAAAAAAAAAAAAAAAATTTTTTTTTTTTTTTTTTTTTCGTTTTTTTTTTCGGCTTGCGTTCCCTGCATTCTCAGGTCTCACGGCCTCTTCCAGGGTTCAATTTTATCCTAATGTATACATTTTAGTTGAAATGGTGGTAAGCACCACCTCTTTAAAACCTGTGGTAACCTTCATCACATGTTCAATCATTTTGAAGTGGGTATGGGCACCATCGGGGTAATGTGGTGTGCGGGGCCGCCACCACTTATAAAAAATTGAACATGTCCTTTAAAGCACCACCGGGGCAAAGAAGATGGTGATCTACGTCACCTCTTCGCCAAAATTTGAGCATTTGATTTATACCATCATTGGAGCAAAGAGGTGGCAATGACCACCACCTCTTTGCAGAAGTTTGAATGCGTCATTTCGAGTACCATCGGGCCAAAAGCATGGCGGTCTCCGCCACCTCTTTGTCCAATATTTTTGCATGTGCTTTAAAGCAACACCAGATCAAAGGGGGGATGTAAAACACCCCTTTTGCAAAATATTGAACATGTGGTTTAGGACACCATTGAGGCAAAGGGATCTTAGAATAAAGGTTTTTCTATCAGCTATATATGGATGAAGTGTGATGAGATCATTATGATGAACAATTTGATGTGGTGATTTTGGATTTTCTTCAAAATTTGGAATTGTTTGTTTCATATTAATGTTATTGTGTGTTGATTGTGTAGATATAACAACTAAGATATAGGAGACAATTTTGAGGTTCTTAACCTCGATGATCTTATTTTTTATGAAGAAATTGAGTTTGATTTACCACCGCTTTTAGAGGGTGACAAAGAAGTGTATGGTGGAGAGTATATGGATGGAGTTGAAAAAAGATACTTAGATTTTTCCTTTTTTTTGCATACGAGGTATTATTCCTTTAAGAAGGGGTTGGAAAATTATTTTATTGATTAGTACAATGGAAGGATAGTACCTTCAGCGGAGTCTATCAATACTTTGGATTCTAATTTCTTTAGTTAAGATGGAGTTTCCTAAGAAGCATGGCATAAAAAATTTAGAAAAAATAGAAAAAATATATAAGACAATTTGGAGTACAAATTGGAGCAAATGGAGAAGTTTGTTTATCCAATAAAAAGCATCCTCATCTTTCATCCCATATGTTGAGAAATGACCCTCAATTGTTTTAAAAGCCCACCATAGAGGTGAAAGATATGAACCACGTAAATAAATCGTTGCAGAAATTGGGGAAATAGGGTGGATTGTGGATACACAATTGAACAGCAACCCAAAACCTTTTATAGAAAAAATCATTAGTTCATATTTGGGTTGTTAATATGGGCATCAAGCACATGAAAGGTCGGTTTGTTGATTGTGACAATATAATGCGAAGTACACAATGCCTTTGGGAGAAATGGAGGACTTCTTGAATAACTTAAAAGCCCAAGATTTGGTGTGCCTGAAACCAATTCTTAGATACCCCTCATGAAACCTTTTACATCTAGGGTCCTTATATATATCACCATGGAATAAAATTCCAAGATAAACAATATTTGACAATCAAATATGAGGAGCGCAAATTTTATGTGAGTCATATATTTGGATGAAGAGGACCAAAATATTGAAATTCATGTGAATAAAGAACACAATGGACACAAACCAGGCTCAATGACTGATTATTATTTTTTGCCCGTTTATCAAAATGAAATAAATAATTGTATTGAGATCTTATAAAGTTTAAATAATATTTAATTAGTACTAGCGTATTCAAAAAGGTATAAAAGCATCTTGCTTGAAAAAACTCCTTTGCATGAATAAAAAACATTGCATTTTTTTTAGATCCAAAAGAAGCTTCAGCCCTCTCCTATCAACTTCAAATGCATGAAAGATGTGATGAAGATAACTATGATATAATACAACAAGTAGTTTCCATATGGATTCAAAAGAAGAAGGTGATTTTTTATCGATCATACCATTCTTTAAATGCAAATCCTAATAAGTGACCGTTTATGTTAGTTATGCAAATTGAAAAGATACTCAAGAATGCAAATACTACAACTCCAAACTCAGCATAGGTGATTGATTCCACATTTAAAACCAATCAATGGGACATGCCGTTATTTGCTAGAATGTTCCCCAATTTGAGCGATTTGGATATGTCTATTTTCATTATGCTTTGTAGTAATGATCATGAAAGTGGCCAAGTGGAAACAACATTGTGGCTTACTATAAAAGTTGTGTTTTGAAATATGAGTACAATCCAACCAAATGCAATAATAATTGATAAAAACAAAACTTCAAAGATTGCTATAATGAAGGCGATTGATGAAGATGTTTGGTGCTAAAAAGACTAAACAATTGGAAGAATTCAAACAAAATATAGATTGCTTTTGTGTTGGTTTCATGCCAAAAAGGCATAGGTGGACCATTTGTTGCCTAAAATGCCTGAGGGGCTTTGCAACGATCTATACAAAAGAATGTGCTTTATGATAGAGGCAATTACCAAAGACAACTTCAATATAGCATATGGAAGAATGAAAATCCAATATGCTAATAATGCAAGTGTATTAAGGTATATTGGACAAAGATCATCTTCACCAAAATTTTCTAAGTTATGGATAAACCCACAAGATTCATATATGTCCGGTAGCAAATCAAACAAATGTTGATATTCTTCATCAATAATTTGTTTTATAGTCAACATGTATTAACATATTGAACCACTGTCATTACAATCATACTGTTCACAAGATAAATTAATTATGTATCATTTCTTTGACACGATTTTACTTTGAAATACAAACTCCAAATGATATGGATCAATCACTTCCAAATTTACTGATTGGTCTTCTTTATACCGTTGGACCAATTTTTTGGCCTTTTACAATCTTGTTGTTCTATCCTTATTTCCTCCTCTAATGAAGTACTTTTTTTATTCACTCAACCAATGAGCATTATTGACATGCACATCTAATGTAAGTCCTCCAAATTGCCGTCTAGTATCCGAATTACCTATTAGTATAAAAAACAATTCATAAGTGTGTGATTGACTTTCTCATCTAGTAAAGTGTATTTCACATGTTATCACATGCGTTCTACAAGGTTTGTTGTGTTTGTATGTCCGTGCTTGAATATCCTAGCCCATCTAGGCCATATAGGTTTCCAAAGACTACTATGCCCTATCCCATGTGAAGGTCCAAATGGAGGTTTAGACGAGGGATCAAGTGGGAGTTTTGCTAAAGATCAAAATGGGGATCCAATTGAGGTTTGATGTGGAGGTCTAGGTGCAAGTGTAAGTAGGGATCTTAACAGAGATACAAACGACAAACCTTTTATAAATCTTAATGATAATAATGAGTTCATAAAAGGGATGTTCTTGATATTTCAAATATGATGGCATCCCTAAATATTCCAAGTGAAAGATATGCGAGTTTGACAATAAAGAAACGCAATGCTTTGAAGAAAGCTGGAAAAATGTTTATGGCTGTTTTTCAAGAAAATCTATAGATTTGTAATTGAGACCAAGTCAAATGCTCATGCCAAAGAAAGGTGAAAATATCACCCCACTGTAAAAAAATGTTACAAATATTACCTCTGTCCCACTAAGAAGCTCTTTATTTTATCTCATGTTTTCTTATACAAATTTCATTGACTATATTGTAAAATGTATAATTCAGAATGATTTCAATTTTATATCACCACAATCCATGAAGAACATTAAATTTGTTCATTGCAACCAAAATAAAAATTAGACCCAAGTAAGCTTCCAATATGCGTATTCAAAACTACTAAAAGAAAAGGAGGAAAAATCAAGAGCATTTTAGTGGGACAGAGGTAATATTCCCTCTGTCCAAAAATAAATCTGTGGTTTCTTGAAAATAGTTGAATTAGTGTGAGAGTTGTTCCTATTGTCAATGAATTGTGCAAATACTATAGCCTTTAATGAACTCCACTAGACATGAAAGGGTGGAAGTCAACTATGAAGTGGTGCATGTTGAAAAAAGGAGTCAAAATTGAAAAAAAAATCCCCCTTTTTGGGATTGCTCCGGTGCTATAATTTTTGTTCAATCTCTGTCAGACGTTGCTTTTGTAAACTCCGAGAGCATCTTCTAAAATGAATTTTGATGATGCATTGCCTTTCAACTTTGGAAAACTTTTTATAGACACCTTTGATCAAGCGCTCCTCTTTTATTCAACTCTGGTCCATGTCTGTTCAAAAAGTCTTCTCAGCTAGAAGTTCCAAACGTGGACTTTTCTTCTGTCGTCATGTTTTGAACTTTTTTCCTTCAGTTCATAAACTAACTTCAAGATTATACTAAGCAATTGCACTTAATAGAGCTCATATTGCCCTTTAAAGAAGAAATTTCTTAGTACTACTTGTAGATAAGCTTTGGTACTAGATTCAAAATTAAACCAAACCCAAAGCAAATAGTAAAATTCGTTCAAAGGGAGGCTATTAAATAGGAATACTTCTAAGGAAAATCTTAATAAGCCATTGCAATTAATAAAAATAGAAGGTTCATTCACCCAACTAGACTATGTGATATCCTCGTATAATAAAACTAATTGACAAATTTGTCACTCCCCTCTTAAAGGCCACAAGGGTTAAGAAATCTCCCAAACTATCTTTATTCTTTAATCTTTATTAATTGATCTTTAATTGATTGATTCTTGAGCTCTTCCAAATTGGATTTAACTGGTACCCGCCTTTTACTTAGACTTCTCAACCACCAAATTGTTTAATTAACTTGATAGCCTTATCCTGTCTCCTTTTTTGAAAACCAATCTCTTTAATCCACCAACTTGACTTTATGTCCTCACCAATATGATTTGACTTGCATTAAATTAACACTCATCATTCGTGCAAATATTCATTCAAAGCTTGAATATGCTCAGGCTTCCAACCCATTAATACACCACAACTGTCTCACTGTATTCCACTTAATCTTATCAGCATGATAGAGCACTACATTTTAAACACCAAATTGGATTCAGATCCATGCAAATTCAACCAATTACATGCTAATTGGGACTCATCTAATCTAAAAATTATTTCTCACCTAATTTCACTCTTACACATGCAAGCTCAACACACCAACTGGACTCATCAAACAAATCAATGTTTTTTATATTAAATCCGAGTGGTGAGCAAATCACCATTCCAGTTTACATTAAGTTCTTCAATCTATTCTCACAAACATCTCCTTCATTCACTTCCAAACTTCCTGATCAGCACTGCTCTCTTTTCCAAACAAAATTTTCAATAAAGCTCGCACTTCCAACTAGGCTGTTCATCCTCACAGATCTCTCCAACTTGGTATGTTCTTGAAATATTTACTTCGCAGTACTAATACTATACTAATTGGACTATCTTCATTCTGCAAATTAGCTCCAATCTGATTCCAAATATCTTCATCGTACAAATAAGATCTTCATAACATCACAAAACATGTTAAACTCCCAAACTCCAGCCCTCTCTGACTAGGACACCACAATTAAAAACTCCAGACACATGACACATCTCCACAGTACTCCAGCTTGACACTCACACAAAACATACATAACACACACAAGCACTCACAAAAATCACACACAACAAAGAAAACGCAGCACACTCCGGGTTGGGACTCGCTGGACACACTCAACAGACGGGCCCAAAATGAAACGAAAAACCAAACCAAATAGGAACCAGGCGATTCAGTTGCCAAAACGAAAAGGCACCTTCCTGACAAGGCCAACTGATTCAACTGCAGAGGTTTCCAACTCGGACTTCACTCACCAGCTTGGAATTCCAGCTCATACCCTGACTTGGACTTGGCTTTGCCCGAACTCTCACAGGCTTCCCACTTGAACTGACACATAAATCTGATCTCAAAAATTACTTTTGACTTGAAAAAACAAAACCCACAAACACTGATTTGGATACAAAATATAATCTAAACATGCAATTAACCCAAAAATTGCCTCAAAATATCAAAACGAAATTGCAACTTTTAATAGACAGAGGGTCCTCTATACTACTTCTTGTATTATTGTTGGTTGAATTCAAATGCAGAGCCCATTTCTTGTACCATTGCGGCATCAATACGTTGAAAAATTTTGCCCTTCGTGGCTTACTAAGTTTCAACATGTGCCAAGTTGTTGTGCCTGGTGATCAACTTCAAGGTACGTCTCATAGGACCACATGTTTTTCCTTCACGCACTTGCTTTCTATGCCTTTGTTTCAAGTTTTCATTTTGCACTTTGGAATTTGGTTTGGATAACCTTCATTACGTGATTCATAGAGTTCCCAGCTTTCCCTAGCCTTAATTTTTACAAGTTGGACTGACCTCGGACTGGGCTTTGGATTAGGCAAGTAGGGACTTACTTTGAATTGAATAAAACCTTGTTTTTTGAATTGTGAGCTTCATTCCCGGCTTCATGTAACAGTTTCAACAAAACTTTGCTTTGACACTTTCATTATTGAACTGATATGGAGCTTCTTGAACTGATATGGAGCTTCTTAAAGATGCTGCATACTTGAACTTGCATAGAGTTTATTTAGTCTATCTGATCTTTAATATATTACAATTTTGAAAATGTTGTAAGAAAAAAATTGATTGCATGGAATTTGCTCAGGGAATACTTGGAGTAAGAAATGTTTTTTCTACTTGAACTTTCTGTAATGGAATCTTTTCTCTTTCCGTGTACATTTGAAAGCAGACATTTTTGACTAATTAGTTTCACCTTTGATACATTTGAAAACCACCACTTCTAAATGCAGACAATTACAATCTGGCATCCTGTCATAGTAGTCCTGTCATTGTGCTTTCTCTTTCACCTTTAGAAGATGAAGAGGACATGGATTAGCATTAGCAAATGAAGGGGTCTTTTAATTGTCGGTTAGCTTACTTCATTTATTGTTCGGTTAATTTTTCCTTACAAGAACCAATGTGCGGCCTTATGTTTGTGCACAATGTGCAAAGTCTTATTTGACAAACTTCGGTAATTCAAGTTCAAGCATGGAAGGCTGCAATAGACAAATCATTGAAGCTGGTGAAGAAGACGTTGTTGGCGACATTGAAAATTTTCATATTGACTCAGCAAAGAAGAAGTGCAATCTCACTAATGAAGAACGTCAAGGTGTTTACCAAGCGCTCCTTGTCCAAGTGAAGAACCCTGAGCCACCGCATGTGCTGCTCAGAAGAGCCCTGAGCAAAGTGGCTACATTATTTGGTGTAACCCTTGATATAGTATCTGCAATTTGGAAGAGGGGTCAACTTTCTCTAATGTAAGGACATGTTGCCTCTGTAGTGCCTTCTAAGAGACGGGTCAAGAGGGGCGCAAGTAAAAAGTTTTAGATGTAGATAAATTGAAGGAGATACCATTGTCAAACAGAAGAAATATTCGTTCAGCGGCCGCCCACATGAACATTTTGAAGACAACTCTTTATAGACAATTCCAAGAAGGCAATATCAAGTGTCACTCAAATACAATAAATCCATTATTGACAGAGGAGAACAAAATTGCTTGTGTTCAATTTTGCTTGTCTATGTTGGATCCAACCCATCCATCACAATTTCAAGACATGATGGATCGGATCCACATTGACGAGAAGTGGTTTTATTTGTTGGAGACACAAGGTTTAGTTTTTGCTAGAACAATCTCACCATTGGTATTTGTGCTTTTTAATTCCTTCAAAATTCGAGAAGCCACCATTAAAAATGACGAGGAATAAACATTTCATTCCCAAAATAATGTTCCTTGCAGTAGTGGCTCGCCCTCGATGGGATACTATAAGGAATTAGCGCTTTAATAGAAAAATCAGGATTTTTCCTTTTCTGGTCCAAGAGCCAGTTCAGAGGACAAATAAAAATTGAGCACGTAGAACAATGGTAACCAAAGCTATTGACAACGTCACGAAAGAGGTGGTGAAGTCAATGTTAATTGAGAACCTCATTCCGGCAATCCACAAGAAGTGGCCGCATGCTTAGGTTGGCAAGACCACAGTAGGCAACAACATTATTGTGCAACAGGATAACGCCAAGCCTCATTCCACTGGCAATGAACCAGATTTGGCGGCCGCTATGAAGCAAAATGGCTTCAATATCACACTCAGTTGTCAACCTCCAAACAGACCCGATATGAACGTTCTTGATCTTGGCCTCTTTCGAGCTATTCAATCGCTATAGCATAGACTTCCGCAAAAAGACATTGACACTCTCATTCATACCACTGAGAATGCTTTTTGGAATATGGAGGAAGAAAAGTTGAATAACATTTTTCCTCTCTTGGTAGCAATGCATGGTCCAGGTCATGCAATCAGACGGCGGTAATCACTACTAACAGTTGCACATAGGCAAGGAGAAGATGCAACATCGAGGAGAACTGCCAGTTAGTCTACAATGTCCAGATGACACCATCAAGTATGCTCGTAGTTTCATTTCCATAAATTATGGAGGAGGTAGTTAGACTTGCAAGGGAGCTTTAAGTTCATTTATTGTACTTGATCTTTGTAATGTTTTGTTTGGAGAATGCTGTGTTAACTGTGTAAAAATAAAATTGATGGCCTCCATTTCCTATATATTGTACTCAAATTCTAAGGTAATTATGTTTGATTGTAGATTATATAACTATAAAAATCTAGACCATGAGACAAATCCACATGCCCACTGTCGAACCATATTTTTTAATAACTTATTGATCAATTTGTTCATCTTCCATATGTACGATAGATACTCCAAAACAACTATTTTTTGATAATGAGCCTAATTAATATTATTAGACAGATCAAATTTTTATGTAGTCTTGTTGGCAAGTGAAAGGAAATTCCAACACACCAAAGAACGTGATATTTGGATACTCTATGCAAAAGTTATTAAGAAACACCAAATTTAATTTGGGACAAGTATATATGGAAACCTTGGATTTATTTCGGGATGGAGGGAGCACAAGATTTGGATATGGGAGAAAGGAAAAAATAAAGATTATATTATGAAAAGTCAAGTGGTGGAGAAGCAGGTGTGGTACAATCTCCAAGATCTAATGGTGGAATCAAGTTACAACATTGCAGACAATGTATGCAAAAAAAGCACACAAGAGTGAAATTGCCAAAGCTTTATAAAAGTCAATGTCCTAATTGTAAGGGATTGAATATATTTTTCAATAGAGTTATTGTCATTGAGTGCCACAATTGCCAGCATACAATAGTAAAAGAGGATCATAGCATTATACTAGACACTCAAGAATGTGAAATTGAATTGGATGTGGAATTGTTTTTTTAGGAGTTGAATATATATTAGGAAGGTGGATGCAAATCTTGTTTAATTCAAATTCGTTGTTTAATGTTATTCATTTAATGAAAATTATAGCAGTCTTAACTGCTAGTTTATTATGTTTATTGTATTTGCATATATTATGTGCAACGTTTGAATAGTTTTTTTTATTGCTTGCTTCAATAATATATATGCATCATATATATATATATATATATATACATATATATATATATTGAAAGATTTATTTATATGTATTTATGACAATTCCAATATACAGTCATGAGTATTATTTGAATATGTTTTAAAAAATTAAAGAATGTTCAAATCTTATTAATTTACATGTGACTAATGTCACTTACCTCAAAAGTAGGGGTTAGTCACATTAATAAAATATAAATCTAATTTTTTGAAAGCTTAATCTTTTTCACATATTTAAAGCAAAACGGAAGTGAAAGATTTAAAGAAAAAAAGATTATGCATGCAATATGAACTCATTTCCAAAACCATCCCAAACATTAGCCCGTAAGTGACTAAAGGCTTTAAGAAATATCAAAAGCGCTTATAAACTATGTTTCTTTAACATTTTTGTAGCTTCAACTTCAAAGAGTATATATATGTCATCTTTATTAAAGGACATTGATACAATTCAATTTCAAATAAAATGCATAGATATTTTCCAAATGAATTTATAGAATGAAAATTCTCAAATTCACAAAAATTACAATTTGAACATTTTCATTTTGTAATTTTTATGATTGGTTGAAATAGTAGTGAAGTAGTTAATGTGTAATTTTATTCTATAGAGGCGTCTTCAACTTTTTTTGAATGCAGGGAGATGATAGTTCATAGGTCAAAATGTTGCACATTATGCAAAACATGATTTGATATTCTACATTAAGTTCTTTTAGCCAATCATTCCAACATTCATGAAATAATGAGAATTTTTTGTTTTTTATATAATCAAATAATAATATTATATATGTAACTCAATGTATAAATAAAAGTTGGACATTTTTAATTTTAATTTCTATTTATATGGAATTTATCATTAGAAGAGATTTGAGGCCTCCAAGAGCCCACGAGTTATCTTGCGTTCCTGCAGTGTTTCCACGCTGTGGAACACAAGAAAGCTGCCGGGTTGATGTAGTCGAGAGAATGCCACGTCATTTTCAAAAAAAATAATTCTGACAACCCGTACCGGTTGTTTATAGAATCAAGACAGCATTGAGGACAGCCCTGAAATGGCCCTCTAATGCCCTCAAATCTCTTCTAATGAATTGCAATCAACTATATTTTATATAAATTTGGATTTTAAATTTTATAATCATACTTGGATGAATGATTGCAAATCACCCGTATTTTGCATTAAAAATAATCCATAAAGATGGTCTTGCATTAGGATAAAAGTATAGTGCATTTTTGAACTCCATTCCGTTACAATTTCTATATAATAACTAGCGGTTGGTGCTTGCTATGCTACACATTCATCATTAGAATTTTATTAGAATTTTTATGTATTAGATAAAATGTAGAACAAAAATTTCAATAAATCTTCAAATAAAAATTACTTAAATCTTTGTATAATTTTGTTTATAAATAAGCATATATTGAAATGTACAATAGAAACTTATTGAATGATGAATGAACTATATGCAATGGTGAATACTGTAAAAGATATACTTTTATTGTCATGCATTCAAAAGTTGACTCAATTGTTATGAACAATGGCAATCCAAAAACTTGATGAATTGAAAAGAAAAACTTATAAATTTCAAAAACTTTGTGAACAACTTAATTGTTGTTAAATCCAAAATTGCTTCAATTGAATAAATTTCTCAAATCATTTGGTAGTAGCAATAGAATTTTAAAATCATAAAAGTTGTAAAAGTGATATTACAGAGGTGATTGCAAACTACTACTCTATTTTTGTAATATAACATTGTGTGAAAATATTATTTTTATGTATGTATAATTAAAAATATTTTTACAAAATATTAAAATTAATTATTTCAAAGACTTATTGAAATCATTATCATGCATTCTATTCAAATATATCAAAATTTTACTATGTGATACAATGACTGCGTAGCATGGCAACCATGAGCCCCTATTATTAATGGTAGCATTTGTGAAATTACAGAGGGACCTATGCTTTTGGTAGTATGATGAATACAATATTGGCAATCTATGTATGAAATTTGTTGTGATGGGTTGAAATGTAATACTCTAAGAGTAGTAATTTTATATTCATTTTTTGTTTATTAATTGAATGGCCTAATTGAATAGCACTATTCAAATTTTTAATCTTAGATTTTATCTCTTCCACTACTCATACACTTCAGTAGTAGTATTTAATTATAAAATGGAACTATAAAAAGTGAGGATATTTGGCATTGTACAAGGGAATTTAATAAGAATCAATTAAAGAAAAGATACTCTTAAGATGTAAAGAAAAGAACATTCAAGAGTATTCAAGAACATTAGAGAAAATCTTCTACACTATAGTAGGGATAGAAAGTTTATGGATTAGTACCATAACAATGATAAAATTTATAATTTAAGTCAATATCTTCAAATCATATTGTGATTTTGTCACACCTTTATAATATTGACTATGTATAAAATATTGACTATGTATAAAATATTGACTATGTATAAAATATTGACTATGTATAAAATATTGACTATGTATAAAATATTATGAATCCTACAATGTGATGTATACCTCAAATTGTCAATACCTTTACCCTAAACTCCTAATGTATTTTATCAATTGCTCTAGGTGCAATTCAAACAACATTTTTCTAATTTCTTCTCAGATGTATTCAAATATTTTCACAGACCTGGGCCATAGGTCTAATTTACAATGAGAAGAAGCCACAAGGTTGTATCCAGGAAGGGAAATCAACCATTTGGTATTAATAAAGTAATTCTCTAGGGTGACAATACGAGGTTGTAATCACCTTAACTTAGTTTTAATTAATTTTGGATTCCCAGTCAATTAGCACCTTGGATCCTTATGACCCATCCCAAAGTGATGATGTGAATGATTTGGGAGCCTATTTGTTGTGAATAACGAAGCTAGTTTAATTAATCTGCCATCTCGAAACTGGAGGCCACCCAAGTAACCAAGCCTGTTGGCTCCCTCCACCGTTGATCCAACTAAAGGGCTGAGATGCCTAGAGCCCACTTTCAAACTCGAGGTTGCCTGCACTAATAGAGAATCAATGACCAAATCAACAAATGATCAACAATTTTTTGTCAATTTAGATACTACAACATCCGTTTTCACAATTTTTTGTTGATTTTGTCCAAGTTAACGAAATGGTCAAATTATTCTTGTTGATTTGGATAGTACAATGACCAAATTAACAAAAGTTTGTTAAAAAAATTGGAATCTTTTGGAATCTCTTAGAATCTTTTGGAATCTCTTAGAATCTTTTGGAATTTTTGGAAATTTGGAAAACCTGAATTGTACAATGTAAGTTTTCTTTTCAAACTATTCACAATTTGGTGTCTTTTAAAGTTCGCAAATCTCAGAGGCAATTTTGGCCTAGTAAATGAAATTTTTCAAAAAAATTGAACTAAAAAAAGTTAGAAAATGAAGCCAAGCTTTCACCTCCAAAAATTTGTTTGGGATTTCAATCCTCCAATCAGAAGTTACGAACAAAAACTAGAAAGAAGTGGAATGGACATTTTCTTTGACATTTTCCAACACCCTCTTTGATTTTTGTTCATAAATTTTGATTGAAGGATCTAAATCTCAAACAAATTTTTGAAGGTGAAAGCTAGCTTGATTTGCCAACTTTTCTTAGTTCAAAGTCTTTTGAAAAAAGTCCATTCTCTAGGCCAAATTGCTTCCAAAGTTTGATGATTCTACAAAGTAATGGGAAAAACATGAAAAAACTATACAAATAAAATTTTATACCATCCTTAGGCATGTGTATTTGTTTGTGGTGCATTGGTAAGGTCTTTGGGCCTCAGCCATGAGGTCCAAGGATCAAACCTTAGTAGCAACATTAGCCACGTGGCAACTTTTAAATGGATGTTTATTTTTTTATTTTAATTCTTTTTCCAAAGAAATCTTAGGTTTTTTTTTAAAATGGTACCAAATCAACAAAAAAGTCAGACACTTTTTTGTTCACAAGGACCCAAATCAACTAGTCCAAATAAACAAAAAACATCAACACTTTTATGTTGATTTTTTGTAATTTGGTCACTAAATTTTCTACGAGTGCTGGTTGCTTGGTTCTATCGTTGTAGTTGAATCTTGAGGTTGCTTGGTTTTATCGTTGTAGTTGAATCTTGAGACACTTCTGTCTTGGATGTTCCGTCTGCTTGGTGTGAAGGTACCCACTCCAATAGGAATAGTCACACATTCTTCCCGCCATGAAATTTTTTGTGCGAATGGGGATGTGTCAGCTCCCGATTAGCTTCCCATCGCCTCTCCAAACATTTTCTGTGAAAGATGTGTGACCCACATTATTCCCCTGCGGAAGTGAATAATGGACGTCGTGAGGCTTTAACGAGTGAAACTTGTTACCGCAAGTTCCAAAGTTTCACCCTAGAGGCTGTTGCTATCACGCCGGAGCTCACCTTGGAGGCTGACGACACAGTCGCACAGGTAAAAGCATTTGCACATTTTCAATTCTCCATGCTCAACACACCAGAAAGGGGTGTCACACCTTCTTCATGAATTCAGGCTCTTCATTGGCTCCTCGTTTTTCTGCGAATTTTGGTGCAGTGAAGAAGGTGTGACTACCCCTAATTGCAGAGATGTCCCAATTTGGACTTTCGGAGAACTGTTCTGAATTGGGTCCTTGAATTCGGTCATCTTCTTCGTAGAATTGGCGTCGTTGTTGCAAGAAACTGAAGTCCGTGATGGAACCCTAATGACTTCCTCTCCATGGAAGCTCTCCTGCGCGGAGGCTCCCACTGTTGGATGGTTGCCACCACCCTTGACTGGAAGGTAAGGTAACAATGGTATCACAGGACCACCCTTCCTCCGCGGAAGAAGCACCCACGCCGACGTTTCTCCTTCTTGTAACATCAAGAGGACATCGCTGTTCTTGTTTCCATCGATTAGGCACTTAGGGTTTGCTGCGTTGCGGTGTTGGAACAATTGGGGTGCGGGAGGATTGCTAGGGTTTGGTAGGATGGGCGATTCGAGGGAGGGGTCGCCGGATTCCGCGTATTCGGCAGGGGAGGGCAATGGCAGTGCGCGGGCGCCCAGGTCCGTGGAGGAGGATTCTGAGGAAGAGGAAGGGATGATTCGGCCTGAGGTGGAGGTCGAGGAGGAGGAGGAGGAAGTGCAAGTGGAAGCCGAGCCCGAGGTCGAAGAGAGGGAGGACCCGAAGGCTGGGAGAGGGCGGAAGCGGTTGGTGAAGAAGGCGGTGGTGGAGGAGTCGGACGAGGAGGAGACCAGCGGGGGACGGCGTCAGGAGGAGGAGGTGGAGGTCGAGGAAGAAGAGGAGGAGGAAGAAGAGGAGCCCGAGAGGAGGCGGATTTCGAAGAAGCCGCGAGGGGAGGAAAGGGTGAAGGATGTGTACAGAGAGAAGGGAGGGAAGGGGAGTAGCAGGGGAAGGAAAGGAGAGAAGGAAATGAAGGAGATGTGGGACTCGGTGGCGGGCAACGGCGATGAGTCGGGGGGAGACGACGATCGGTTCATTGACGATGAAGGGGTGCCTGAGGAAGACCGTGTGGTGTATAGCGATGGGGAGGGATCGGATCGGGATCAGCGCCACCCGGAGGCCGAGGAGGCGGAGGAAGATGAGGAGGAGGACGGGAGGTTATTCGGGAAGGGGAAGAAGAAGAAGAAGCTGGAGCGCACGCCGGAGGAGATTGCCATGTTTGTGGAGCAGTTCATGGCGAAGGTGGATGTGGCAGCAGAAACGGATGCGGATCTCAATCGAAACTCCAAGCCAGCAATCGAGAAGTTGAAGATGCTGCCGGAGCTTTGGACCGTGCTGCAGAAGCGGCAATTGCAGATGGAGTTTCTGGACCGAGGGGTGTTGTCCTCGCTGAAGGACTGGCTGGAGCCCCTTCCCGATGGTTCCTTGCCCAACATGAACATTCGCACCACTCTATTGAAGCTACTCACGGATCTTCCCATCGACGTGGAGCAATTCGAGCGGCGGGAGCAGCTGAAGAAAAGCGGGCTTGGGAAGGTGGTCATGTTTCTTTCTCGGCTACCGGAGGAGACACCTGCGAACAAGAAACTGGCTAGAGATCTGGTGGACAAGTGGAGCAGGCCTCTTTTCCAGAAGAGCACGAGGTACGAAGATTTACGAACTTACGATGAGGAGCGACCAATGCCACGGAGAACGCCTGTCAAGAAAGCTCCCGTGAACCGTGCGAACATCGACAGGGGTGACGATCTGGATATGCTTCAAGGTCAGAAGGAACTAAAGCGGGGCGATCCCGGCTATAGGCAACATGCTTCGAGACCCGAAGCTCTTCCTCTGGACTTCGTCCGGCGCCCCGAATCGAAGGTAGACCCCCAAGAGTTTCAGAACAGGGCACGGCATCAGCGTCAAGAAGAGAAGCGAATGAAGATGAACAAGAAGCTTCAGCAATTGAGGACGACCAGGAAGAGCATGCAGGCATCCAAGATCAGCGTGGAGGGTCGTGGCGCTGTCAACTACTTCTAGTGCAGTCCGTTTGGGAGCAGCAAAGTCTCGCATGAGAAAAATCTCTATTGTGCTGCCATTTCTCTGCGCCGTTTGCCGCCATGTAGAGTAGGAGATCGTGTCACCTCTGATGAAGCTAGATCATGGGAGGGACGGCAGAGAACTTGGATTCCAGTTCCAGGTTATAAATTTTTTATCAGTCTGTGAGTGCAGGACTCGAAAACTGCTGCATATACCACCGCCTGAATGATTTGTGTTGGAATGTAGACCAACACACAATTGACCCTGTAACATAGAAGAACTCTACTTCTTCAGGAAGAATTAAATGGGTAGAACCTGTGCCCACGAAAACCGACGTCTGGTTATCCTTTCATATCAAGCTTTCTATTCTATTCTTTCTTCTTCCTTTGAATCTGCAAACTTGATTGCTTCTGATACTTCTGGTGCTGTAAATGCCAGCAAATCTGCAATTTGCTTGGCGTCACCAACGCTTAGAATCCTATTCCTCGGAGACTTGACTGCACAGGGAGGATCTACTGTCCGCCTGGGTTCTTATTTCTCATGTGCTGTTGGGAATTCGCCGTATGTTTGTCTTGACTTCCAGCACTGATAGCATTAAATGAAAATATCACTTGCTATTAGAGAATCTGTTGCATTTTGGACTGCTGCGTCGATCCGAGCAACCTTCCACTGCTCGTTGTGAAAGTCTTCGCCACTTGGAATATTTTAACAGGAAGTCCACATTCTTATGGATGCTCTAGACAGCTCACAATGATGCATTTCATAATAGCTACGACAAAGCAGAATCACGCATCTGCCTTGCTTGTGGACCATTTGTCACCAAACCCAAAAAAAAAGTTTCGGAACACGAACCCTGCTCTGACATTCTAAAAATAACCGAAAATGACCACCATCTCCAAATCTGGCTGATTTCCGGGGCGCAACGCGCAATGTGTGCCTAAAGTGCAATTCCCGAAGCATGAACCCTGGAGACGATCAGTTTGTACGCAAGACCCATTCACGTCTGTGAACTGAATGGCGGTGATGGAGAAGCTCCTCAACGCCTTCTTGCTGGGGCTTCCCTTTTTCTTATGGGGCAGCAACATGGTGGTGATGGAGGAAGTCATGCCCAAGACCGGAGCGATGTTTATGCGGCCACTCGTCTGACACCTGCTGGCGCTTTGATTCTCGCCGTCGCAATGTCAGTGCCGAGCAAATCCACAGGCTTCTGCATTTCGATCTTTCCACGTGAAAGGCCCATTCAAAGAAATGCTCAAATGTGATTGCTCCGGATTTGCTTGCCACAGATTCCGCATTTCGATCTACAGTCCCATTCAAAAGACATGTTCAATGTGATTTGCACCGGATTTGCTTACCTAGAGAGGTTGTGGTTGATGTGAATTGCAGTTTGAGAGGGCGGAAGTTTCTATCTGGGAAGCAAGCTTGGTTGTCGATCGCCCTCTTCAGCTTCATCAATGGCGCTCTGTTCCAGGGTTGCTTGGTCGAAGGGCTGATGCGCACAACTGCTGGTTTGGGAAGTGTGAGTCCTCTGCGCCTCCTACTTTGGTTTCTTCTCCAATTCTTCACCGAATCCTGTGCAGTGAGTTGTGAATTTGTGATTTTCTGATCTTAGCAAGAATGTGAACAGGTGATCATCGACTCGCAGCCATTGACGGTGGCTGTGCTTGCCGCGGTTTTCTACGGGGAGGTTCTGGGACCGAAGTCCATTGTGGCTTTGGCATTCGGCATTTTCGGTCTACTCTTGATCGAGGTTAGTCTGCACTCATAAATATTCATTCATAAGCATGCATTCATAAGCGCATAATGTAAACTCTTGTGTTTAAGGAAATTGCACATTGAAATGTGCACCATTCGCGCATTTGTGGCACAAATAGGCCACAACTTACTTTTGGCTCAAACAGGAACTTATTCATTCTTGATGGCATTAGTTGTCAATCTATTACGTAGTAGGATTTAGTACTTGTTCACGAATTTGTTTCAACTTATTCAAGTGTCCAGAAAAGAGATGTTTCAGAATCCTGTTTCTATTGCACCAGGATTTAACAAAATATTAAATTATTTTAATAATGGAAACCATGCTCAATCCTGCTTATTTGGAAGGTTTTAGGACAAGGTCATTTTACATATCTTGTACACTTTGTAATGTAGTGTTTTCGCAAACTCTTGCCGAGGGTTTTGTGGTTTTCTTTATGGAAGCCTTTTAGGATTTTCTCACTCTGACCTAGGGCTTTGTGGCATTCTGTATGAAAGCCTTGTAGGGTTTTGTCAGACGCTTGGGATTGATTTTGGACCCATTCTACATGGATACAGAAGTCAATGCATTCTGTATCTTTGTGCTACATACTCTCAATGAGATGACCGTGATTGTAGGTACCAGTTGAAAAGCTGCAATCTCTGCTCCATAATGAGTCCCCAAGTGGCAAGGACACACCTCCTCCAAATTCAACAGAGAATTGGAGTATCTGGGATAGTGGGGAGTGGTGGATGTTGCTGGCTGCTGAAAGCATGGCTGTTGGCACACTTATGATGCGTTGGGTCTCCAAATTCTCTGACCCTCTCATGGTCATTGGCTGGGTACGAATTATCCTTAATCTTTTTGTTTCCAGTAATGCTTCATGACAATGTTGAAAAGAGCTCGTAAACACCTTGGCCTCAATTGCTACTTCAAGGAAGAATCAGGGTGTCCAAGAATCCCTCGACTTTTTTTCTTCTTTCGACACCTATCCTTTTACATCTTGCGTTTAAGTTTTTTTTCCTTGACATCAGTCGCTTCAATAGCTCCTTAGCAATAGCTCTTGGATTTGACACTTTTGATCATGCACAAAGCAGCATGTTGTTGCACGCCATGAATCTTCAGCCATGAGGATTAAATCCAAATCATAGCCTGTTTTTATACATGTTGTCAGGTGGACAGTAAGATGGGTGCAATCATAGAACAACTGAAGAATGTTACGTTCTTGGTGCGTTGTAGAATAAAGAGCCCTCATGTAAGACCTGGACAGTTATAATTAACCGAAGGAAGCCCACACTTATATTTTGATTCCGTTGCGTCTGGATCACTTGCACAGAGAATGCGATGTTCTCATACTATGTCTTTGCCTTGCAATGTTTATCAGCACATGGTGTTGGGGGGTATTCCAGTTATGGCTCTATCATTTTGGAAGCACGATCCAGCAGTTAGTGGGCATCTGAGAGATTTGAGACTTGAAGATTGGGCCGGTCTTTTCTACACCTCCGTATTTGGCAGTGCTATCGCCACTGGTTTGTTCTTCTACAACGCAACCCGAGGTACTTGATGTGTCAACTTGACCCTCCCTAAATGTTTGGCAGACAACGGTGCTCGAGGCGAATGTTTTTAGTTGTCTAAAACAGTGCTCATTGTAATGGAGAATTGTGCAGGATACTACTAGATAATACTTCACAGTTTGAAACAATATGCAGGGCATACTTTAGTCCACACGTAATTGGGAATATGTCTTTCACACTTTGATTCTGCAGAATCATAGCTGGTGTATTATGTTTAGAAGCTTGAAAGGTTTGAATTCAAAATTTCCAGATTGAATTTTAAAGACGTGTTGAATATTTCCATGATGCAGGCAGTTTGACGGAGCTCAGCGCGCTTACGTTACTTACACCAGTATTTGCTTCACTGTTTGGGTAAGTATATGCAATGCTCCAATACCAACCATTCTTGTGACCTTGACAGCTTTTTTTGGTCTCTTCTCAAGTAAATTTTCCTTCTTCAGTAAGAGGTCGTCTTGCTTTACTATTGGATTGCTTAGGTCTCTCAATGCTTTCCGATTCAGAGGATTTTTTTCCTGGTTTCGTTTTTTAAGTTGCTTGTGAGAATTCTGTATTTTAATTGAAACTGAATGCTTGGCAGGTACTTGTTGAGAAACGAAACGTTCACTGAGCTAGGACTTGTGGGATCGCTTATCACCCTTGTTTCCATATTCTTCGTCAAGGTGGAGAAACCCAGAGACAGCGAAGTTGAAGCGGTGACCAAAACAAAGTATGACGCAGTGCCATTAGATGCAATCCCCTGAAACGTCCTCTCGCTATACCTGTTTCTGAGATTTCTCTGGCACTGCCAATGTTTTATATTCTTACACTCTAGACTACTCTAAACTGTTGGATTCGACGACACTTCTTTGGAAGCGGTGGTGCCCATGGAATGCTTCCAAGTAGAGAATTCCAAGCAGACTTATGGGGAAGCAAAGCTCACCCATATAAGTCGGTTTAGGGTTCAGACCCTAAACCCTAAACCTACTCCAATTTTAATCTGCATTCAACATTTTACCTGAGGAGACTGCTTCCACTCCAGATAGGGGAAGACTCTAAACCCAAGAACCCAATTGGGCCTCAATTTTTTTAGCAGTTTTGAGCAAGGTAAACCAGCCTATGACAGGCAGAATGATTGTTTGCCCTTGCCCTTTTGGCATTGTTGAAATTTCTAAATTTTTTTTGTATAAAGAAAATTGTGAGAAATGGGTACGGCAATTGAATTTTATTTTTTTGACAAAGTATGAATTTGTTATGAATTTTTGAAATGTGGTGCCCAAGTGGCCCAAAAGAGTCTCTAGACTACCCCAAAACCAACAAAAAGTGTATCCATAATGTTCAACGTATGGTAATCATGATATTCTACACTACAATATACATCTATGATTAAAATTTCAGATTTTTCAAGTATATTCTATATTTGTCAAGGAATTTTCTTCATTTTTTTCTTAAAAATTCACAATAAGTTCAAATTTTCCACTATGACTTCATCTTTGAAAAATAAATATGCAGATATAGAACATACTACACAGAGCAAGGAAAATCGTAGCAACAATTAGGCCAAAAAAAAATGGAAATATAAAAATTTTCATTCATATCTAGTCGCAAAATGGCAACAATCAAAGTAATGGACAATGAGGTTTTAAATCAGTGCTCATGGACCTAACTTTCCAAGGATTAATGAATCATTCTCTAGGTGGCTATAATAGGTGTTCTGCTTGTTATAAGTTGTATTTCCTTAGAGCAACCCCATTACAACAAGAGAAGCAATACTCTTAAGGTTCTGCACCATTGACCTTCTAATATTGAGGAATATTCTCCATTGATGTGCTTCATAGTAGTGGTAGTCACACCTTCTCGCTCCCATGAAGGTTGAGACGATGTGGAGAAGAAAGTGGAGCCAATGAGAGCCCACCCTCCATGAAAAAGGTGTGACACCCCTTCTTCAAGACTGTGGAGAATGAGACTGGAGAGGTACTAAATAGTTTAGCTTTCAGGTTCCCGAGGAGCCTATCTTGAAGCAGCAAGAGATCAAGTTGTTGGCCCTTACCTTAACCCCTAAAGGACCGGTTGTCCCCTCGGGGGACAATTTGGGTCCGGGCAGGTTCCTACGATCTCAATTTTTAGTAATATTTTTCGGTATTTTTTGCGGTTGTGTATTTTTGCGAGATCTTTGTGAATATATAATTTTTATTTTAATTGATGCCCGGGAGCAAAAGTTATGGCACAATAAGTAAAATTGGAATTTTGCGGGCAGCCCAAAAAAAATCACAAAAAGTCAAAATAATTTTTTTTCAAATTTTTTCCTCAAAGATTATATTTTTGTCTACATGTGAAGCTTTGTTTCATTCAATTTGGACTAATAATGAGAAAGTTATGGACAATCTTAGTTTTTCGGGCAATCTAAGCATCTTCTTGAAAAAATAAGTTGTAGAATTCATTTTAGAATGCAATTTTGAGAATTTTTCAATTTTTTTTGCTAGACACGGTTAGATTTTCTTGCTAGAACAATCTCACCGTTGGGATTATTGTGATTCAATTCCATCTAAAAGCTATTAACAATTTAGATTTTTCTTCAATTTTGTACCCACTTCTACTTAACAATTTTTTAATGAGTGAAAATTAAGTGCTTTTTTTCCTAAATTTTTTTGGTAGATTCTCAACTCAACTAATTAACATAAGTAAGTAGAAAATCGAAATCAGTAATGCAAAAAATTTGAACTAAAAAGATTCAAAGCCAAAAAACCTAGTGAAGCAAGGTGGAAAAAAACTTGTTTTCTTCACTTTAAATGCATATATCTTGCAATCTACGTGGTCAAAGTTTCTGAAATTTCTTCCACATATTCATATACTAGTCAAGTATAAGATCTTACGGTTGGATATGCAAAAAAAAACAATTTTTTAAACTCTTTTCTCTTTGCAATAGAAATGACAGTTTTGAATGTTTTTTGGTAGGAAAATCACCTCGGTCCTTTAGGGGTTAAAATAGCCATCGTGTAAACCTCTTCATACTCATTCTTGTCTTGCAAAGGAGAAGGTTGAGCAGCCTCAACCTTCACAAAATGGGCACCGTGCAAGCCAGGGAGAGCCAATGCGGAAATGCCACCTCCCCATTCTGTGAAGGTTGAGGCTCCGGCGAAGAAGCTGTGACTACCCCTAGTGTTACTTCAGCGTGTTGCAGTGGAGATCCTCTAACACTACAAGAGGGACTTTCTTCTTATTTATTTTTTGACCATCACACACGCATGACTCTTCTCTGATTTTGGTCAAACCACAAGTTTGACCCCATCTGAATTTGTCACACTATAATCCAGTGTCCTTTTTCACACTGAGAGTGAGAGAAAGCCGTTGTGGGCAGTGTCAAAACAAATGCAAAACTTTCAAACATCTGGTGCAGTCAAGGGGGCGGTATAAATAGTGAAGCATCTCCAGCAGCGATCCCAAAACTGGCTAAATTTCGCTCCCAAAACTGGCTAAATTTCGCTCCGTTTCTACTTTATTCTTTTTACTTAATTTTTTCTGACCTCAGTGTAAATTGAAAAAAAAAACTCCAAAAATGAACATTTGGCTAAAAACTCTAAACCCGTTCTGAGATCACTGGTCTCCAGTGTAAATAGTGAAGGTGAGGTGGGCGTGCATGTTGAGAAGACTTTATGGATACGTGGGCAACCGGTCTTCCTCTGTCCAGGACAGTACAGGAGCCGTTTCCATCTACAATTCTACAGTAAATTAAAAACTGTTCCGTTCCATTTGTGTCAAAAAAAAATTAATTTAAATTTCAAAATTAATTATTTTATTTTATTTTATTTTGACACAAATGAAATGGAATTTCATTGCAAAAATAAAAAGGAACAACAACTAGGCCACAACAGGGTTTCTTTTTTCATTTTTAATGAAGTGCCAAAGTGGCAATACTGAATGTTATAGTGGTGCCCTAAATTTCAACATTCATCCACATATTGGATAGAAAATACCATATTAGAACATATCACATATCCATAATTCAAATTTCATACACAATCTGGCAATTTCATTCAAGATTATTTTTTTTATTTGAAGTATTCTGGCAATTTTTCGCCTTTTTAGTACCATTTTTTTGCTATAGGTGTGGTGCCAAGCCATAAAATTTGGAACAATTTTGCACCAAATTGCCGGAAAAAACAAAACTAAGCCACAAGTGGCCTGGGGAACACACATATTAAAAACTGCTTTCAAATTGTCGACGGAGTGATCAGATGCACCTTCAAGAGGATTCAATAAGCTTTATTATTAGTCGTCTTCAAGAGTGATTCAACTCTGAATTTGCCAACTTAACTTGATGATTTTGATAACTTATTTCAACGTGCTAACTTACAATATGACACTATGGTGAAGTGTGCATGAGTCATCACTCTGTACATTTCCAAAATCAATATGTAAGAAACGATTATAAAACCTCTACCCAAAAACATTGACTCTTCATAACTTTTGCTTATGGTAATCCAAATGTTATGGTCTTCAATGCGTTGGAACCTCCTTTCACTTGCCAACAAGAAAATCAATAGAAATTTGACTAGTCTAATTACAACAACCAAGCTTAAGGCACAAAGCCAAAAGTGGCAAGTTTTGGTGTACTCACTAATATTTGGGGAGAATTTGAGCCCAACCAATTAATATCCCTAGTTTTCTATTGGGTAATAGTTTTTCACTCATAATCTTTCAACAATTCCTTGTAGTTTTACTGAAAAAAAAAACTTTTTTGAAATAGTGACCAATAGTTTTGGTTTTTGATCAGCAATTTGGGAAAATGAAGCGGCTTATAGTACATTAAATGTCGGCTCTTCCTGTTCATTGGTAACTTACCCACCTTGTGATTCTGTTTTACTTTTTTTTTTTAACCCCTAAAGGCCCAAGGCCTTTTTTCTACCAATAAAAACACCCAAAACTGCCATTTTTTTAGCAAAGAGTGAAAAAAAATTAAAAATGTTTTTTTTGCACATCCAACCGTAGGATCTTGCACCTAACTAGTATAAGAATGTGTGGAAAAAACATTAGATGAGATTCGAGGGTCTTGGAGGGCTCCGAGTTTCCCTGCTGTCTGCTGCGTTTCCAAACTGCGGAAACGCAGCAGCAGTAGCAGTTGGCTGACGTGGCATAGCGACTGCCATGTCATTTTTTGAAAAAAAAAATTGCTTAAAATGATATTTTGGTAAAAAAAAATTCTAACACACTCGTATCGGCGTTCATTGAATCTGGGCAGATCAGGGAACGGGCCTGAAACGGACCTCCAAGACCTCCAAATATCATCTAATGATTTCAGATTTTTTGACTGCACAAATTGCAAGATATCTATATTCAAAGTGAAAAAAACAAAATTTTCAGCACATTGTGGGAATGGATTTTCTGACTTTAAACATTTTTAACCTAAAACTTTTGCACTACAAAGTTTTGAGCTTTAAATGTTTATAGTGGAGAATTGAGTTGACAATATACTAAAAAAAAAAGAATCCAAAAGAACTTAATTTTTATTATTAAAAAAATTGTTAAGTAGAAGTAGGTACGACATAGAAGGAAAATCTAAAACATTCATGTATTTTAGATGGAATTAAAATGCACTAATCCCAATGGTGAGATTTTTCTAGAAAATAAACTAAACCATGCCAAAAAAAAAATTTGAAAAATTTGAAAAATTGCATTCAGAAATGAGTCCTACAAGTTATTTTTTTCGAAAAGATGCTCTAATTGCCCAAGAAACAAGAATGTCCATAGCTTTCTCATAACAAATCCAAATGATATGAATCAAAGCTTTCTAGATAGAAAAAAATATAATCTATGAGAAAAAAAATACTAAAAAAAAAAAAAAATTGCAAAATTTTTTGCGTTGCCCGCCGTCCCTTGTTTTGAGCTTATTTGGTCATAACTTTTGTTCCCAGGCACTAATTGTGAAAAAAATTATATTCCCACAAGGCTAATCAACTTTTATAAGCTACTTACAACCTCAACTCAGCTGAAGTACCCCATAGTAGCGAAATGGCTTGGTGTTCTCCCGAGTTCGTACATCCCACACTAGAGAGATATCTAGATCAAAGCCCGTCCTCAAAAAGATGCGGCCTTTATCTCGTTTATTTGGCACAACGCCGTTGCTATTAACTCTTGGTGGGCCCAAATTGCCCCAGGATGATGTGAATTGTATTTGTTGCAATTCTAGTGCTATAGAGACCCGTCTTCAAATGTTTTTTGTCTGCTCAAGATCCCAAGAAATTTGGGATTATGCACTATCAATGATTTATCATATCCGTGGCACATTTCCAACTTTGGACCCACTAGACGCCATCTAGTGTATTTTTGGGACCTCTACTCCTAAATTGTTCCACAAAGTTCACACAATTTGGTTTATTGTTTGTAGAGTTGTCATGTGGCTATGTTGGATTATGCATAATTATATGGTCTTCATCCAGGATCATTGGCCTACCATCCTTCTTCATACTACTCTTTGAAACGCCCTCCTTGACTCAGGACGTGCTGTTGATCTTAACCCCTAAAGGAGAAAATTGACGCATTGACCCGGTAGGGGTCCACTGGATTTGCCTCCCGTTAGTGCAAATCATCTCGTTGTTTTGGGTTCCCTTCATTGCCTTTTTAGGGTACCACCTTTCAGAAGCCTCCGAAGGAAGGTGACCAAGGCCTTTTTCTGCCAAAAAATACTTAAAAACTGTCATTTCTATAGCAAAGAGTAAAAAAAATTGAATATTGTTTTTTTTGCACATCAAACCATAGGATCTTGTACCTAACTAGTATGAGAATGTGTGTAAAAAATTTCTGCGTTTAAAGTGAAAAAAAAACAAATTTTTTAGCACATTGTGGGACTAGATTTTTTGACTTTTAACATTTTTAACTGAAATTTTTTGCACTACAAAGTTTTGAGCCTTAACTCTTTATAGTGGAGAATTGAGTTGAGAGTTGAGAAATAAAATAAAAATTCTAACAAACGTGATTTTCATTCTTAAGAAAATTGTTAAATAGAAGTAGGTACAGATAGAAGGAAAATCGAAAATATTAATATCTCTTAGATGGAATTAAAATGCACTAATACCAATGGTGAGATTGTTCGAGAAAGCAAAATAAATCATGTGGAACTTATATTTTTGAAAAATTGCAAAAATTGCATTCATAAATGAATCCTACAAGTTAATTTTTCAAGAAGATGCTCTAATTGTCCAAAAAACAAGATTGTCCATAACTTTCTCATAACAAATCCAAATAAAACAAATCAAAGCTTTTCCTACAGACAAAAGGGTCGTTGCAAGAAACACCGGTCCATTTGAATTGTCACAAAGTCTGTGGAAGCTTTCTTTTGCAATAACTTTTGAAGCATAACTCGCATGAAGCTAAATTTTTTATTGGAGATGTCAGTCTTGAGGCTAATCATATCTCATATTTTTCAGAAATTTTAAAAAATCATTCTATATTTAAATTTAAATTTAGCTAATTTGTCACGTTTTGCGATTTAGGGGTTTTGAGTAAAAGGAGTACCCAAATTTAATAGTTTAGAGCTGAAATTTCTATGGTCTATTTGCATAGTAGGAACTCATGTTTCTACCGAGGGGCATTTAAAATTATTTTATTTTGTGTTGTCTACATCCATGCAAAGAGGGCTCTCTTGCGCGCACAGTTCTGAACATTTTAGATGACTTCAAGATTAATTTTTTGGTCAAATCTCTTCAACATGAAGTCTTTCCAAATGGTCTATTTTTACTTTCTTTGAAAATTGTTTTTCCTATTTTTTACAAATTAAAATGTCAAAGTATGTATTTTCTTCAAAATTTCAGCTCTCTCTTTTTTGTGAATAACTTTTGACGTAGATTTTTTTTAGATCTGAAATTTTGGGAATATACTAATTTTAGTCTTTTACTAATTGTCCTTATTTTATATTATTTTTAAAAATTCATATGCAAAATCTCATAAGTACTCGAAAACAGGCCAAAATGGACCAAAAGTGGACGGCGTTTCTTGCAACGACCCAAAAATATAATCTATGAGAAAAAAATGTTTTAAAAAAAATTAAAAAAATTTGCAAAATGATTTTTGTTGCCCCCTGTAATTTGAGCTTATTTGGGTATAACTTTTGTTCCCAGGTACCAATTGAAAAAAAAATTATTCTCCCACAAAGCTTGTCAATTTATCTATCTTCCAAAAAAGTTTCAAAAAAATAAGGACAAAAATTCAACCCGTAGGTATCTGCCCAAAATCACATTTGTCCCCTGAAGGGACAAATGCGTTTTTGGGCAGGTACCTACGGGTTGAAATTTTGTTGCAATTTTTTGAAACTTTTTGAGAAGGTGAAAAATTGAGAGAGGTATGTGGCGGAAAAAAAATTTGAAATCGGACATTCAAGCGAGAAGTTATGCCATTTCTTGGAATGCGTGGGGGAGAGGGCAGCAAAAAAAATTTGCAAAACTTTGAAAAAACTTTAAAATTTTTTCTTCTTCTCATAGATTATATTTTTGTCTATTTGGAAAGCTTTGATTCATTTCAATTGGATTTGTTATGAGGAAGTTATGAACATTCTTGTTTTGGGGGCAGTTAGAGCATCTTCTTGAAAAAAATAACTTATAGGATTAATTTCAGAATGCAATTTTTCAAATCTTTTAATGTTTTTTTCTTATAATGGTTTAGTGTACTTGCTAGAACAATCTCACCATTGGAATTAGTGCATTTTAATTCCATCTAAAATATATGAATATTTTAGATTTTCCTTCTATCTCGTATCTACTTCTACTTAACAATTTTTTAAAGAATGATAATTGAGTTTTTTTGAGTTTTTTTTTTCCTACACTCTCAACTCAATTCTCCACTATAAAGCTCAAAATGCTGTAGTGCAAAAATTTTAAGTTAAAAATGTTTAAAGTCAAAAAATTTGGTCCCACAATGTGCTGAAAAATTTGTTTTTTCCACTTTAAATGCAGATATCTTGCAATCTGTGCAGTCAAAAATTCTGAAATTTTTTCCACACACTCTCATACTAGCTAGGTGTAAGATCCTATGGTTAGATGTGAAAAAAAAACAATTTTAATTTTTTTTTACTTTTTGCTATAGAAATGGCAATTTTGAGTGTTTTTTGGCAAGAAAAAGGCCTCGGTCCTTTAAGAGTTAAGATAGACATAGCTCCTAGGCGTATACCTCAGCATTCTAATATGATCTGGTCCAAATTTTCTAATACTTGGTTGCAGTCTCCGGTTCTTGCTACTAGGGTTGGTTACTTTATTAGGTGGAATAAGGAGGGTCCCCTCTTTGTTTGTTCTCCTAGTTCTTTTGTTCCTTTTGCTCTTCATTTGCTCGTCTTCTCTTCATTTGTCTAGTCTCTGGCTTAGCGGTTACTTTATTCTCTTTAATACAATGGTCTCCATTTGTTATAAAAAAACCCTAAAAACTGATGGATTTTTGAATTTTGAACTAGTTTTGCACCTGACTGGGTTCTGCTTCAATGGCCGCCTACCGTTTGCGGTTAAGTTAACTCATTTGTTGGCTTTCTTCAAAACTCTTCAGTTTCCAGTCTTGTAAGTTACAGAACAATGATAGCTTGGAAGTTCAATTTGTCTTCTCATAAAGGGGGCTCTGGCGCATTCACTCCAAGTCACCAAGGGATTATATCGTAACGTTGAGGGTAACTTACACACATAGACACCAGGATTTTATTTGCGACAATTAATGGCGAAGAGTTGATTCTGGAAAAAAAAATTAAAAGATTGAAAAAATTGAAATTGAAATTGAAATTGGAACACTTTGCAAATTAGTCTCCAAATATTCTCCAGTGGACGAAATAACTGAGAATCATCCCCAGAAAATAAAAAATGGAATGATATCATTAACACTAAAATCTCAAGCTATTCTACCTTGGAATATTGGATAAAATCTCTAAATTATAAATCAATGGTGGAAATGTAAATCTAGCAACTGCTCAACTTTTAATATTCCAAGGCATCTTCTTCCTCAAAATCCACTCTAAACAGCTATTTCTGTTGCATTGTGTTTCAATAAATGATGTGCTAAAGATTTCGGGAAGTTTGACCATACATATTAAAAGATATTTGCATTCAAAGTGTAGTTTGTTTGTTTCTTTGACTTTACCCACGAATTATAGATGACTTTGACTGTCACAGTTTTGAATATATTAAAGCTTTAATATATTCAAAACTATATTAGTCATATCTGCACCAATTTTTGAGGCAATATAAGACATGAAATACATCAAATAAAATCCTGCAATATAACAATGTCTTGAGAAATGACAATATACTTCACAACTTTTGAATTAACTTTTCCACGACGTATTTTCAAAATCCAGTGATCCCAATGGTGGTTTTAAGATATGTCCATGCTTGAAAAGTTAGAAAAATACAAATTAGAAAAAGTCAGATCTCAAATTCCTACAAGCTCTTAATAGTGAATGTACATTCTCCAAAGCCAAAGACAATAGGCAACCTTCCTACAAAAGGCCTCTAATTGTTCTCTATACGTTCTTGGTATGTTCTTGTGATGTTCTATTGTTAGGGAATTGTGTTCACATATTCATTTGTGGCTGGGAGTCTTCTCCCCTTGAATGCTAGTTTAGGGCAAAAGGCTTCTACATTCTCCATTGCCTCATGTTATAGAATTTCTATACTGGAATTGCAAGTTTGGTACTTAGGTACCAAATATTTAAGTTAAGTCTAGAAATAAATTTTGGCATTTTCAATTATAATTTTCAAAAATTTGGCATAAAATGAAAAAAATGAAATTTTTTTGGCAACAAACCTATAATATCTACATGCCATACACATGGATGTTTTGGGATTCGTTTAATTAAGCCTATTGTTATTCATTGAATCTAGATTTGCTATCCTAATACGGCTATTCACTTCATGCATGAGTCTCTCACATTGCTTCAAAAGCCACTTAATGTGTGTAGAAAAAAAGGGGCAAATTTTTATCATAATCCAATGTCACCTATAATCCATTGGTTGGTGGATTATATCTTAATAAATACTAAAAATCTATAATTTGCACTTGTGGGATTTGTTTTCAAAATAGTTAGATGTTAAAAGGGGAGAGGGCATGTATTTAAAGTCTATAAGGAGGGTGGGATTATTTGGTTTCTTGCTCGTTCCTTGAAGCTTATAATCTCAGATATGAGAAAAATATTTATCTTTGTGTGTATTATACTTTAAACTCCTCCTAAACACATGAGGTAACTATTTATTTCCCGACTTTTCATCATCCTTGGTGTAAATTAAAAAAACTAATTTGACAAAGGATTGAAATCCGAGGAATATTTAATAACTGAGGAACCCATTCTAAGGGTAGAAATTTTACTGCAATAATATTGCCAAAGGCGGTTACAAGCCCTGGACAGGTAAAGGTAGGAGAGGAAAAGAACTCAAGTACCACCCAAGGCCTAAGATGAACAAGGTGAAATTGGAAAAGCACCCGAGGGCAGAAAAAACCGAGAAACAATAGACACCCAAGGGCACGCTTTTGTTTCGGCAATACAAAATTGTTCCCGTGGCCGTTAACTTCTAAAGTTCCATGACTATGTTCTGCCATTTTTAGTACAAGTATCCAATTTTTGACAAAAAACTTTTACTGACACATGTAACCATAGGATCTTGTAGTAAACTGACTTGAGAACATATGGTAAAAATTTCAGGAATTTCCACCAAGTGGTTTGCAAGATATATGCATTCAAATTCACTAAAACTATTTTTTTGGTCCTGCAAAAAACAGGGCAGCAGCACTTCACAAGCTCACGTTTTGATGAAAAAATGTCCAAAGTGATGGTGCTTCTTTGGATTCTTTTTCCTAGATAAGTTGGCTACATGCTTGAAAATTTTCACTTGATTTGGAATTGTACAACATATAGGAAAAAAATAGTAAGTAGATAGTAGTAGAGAATGCTTCAAAATACAAAATTGTCAAGAACTTAATTATGGAATTGAAAAATGCTAATCCCAATGGTGGCAATGTTGTAATAAATAATCTACATCCTAGGGTTTTATTTTTTTCAAAAAATATTGAAAATTAAGTAAGATAAAGGACTTCAAAGTTTATTTTAGAGTAGAGAATCCATAACTGCCCACAAACTTAAAATCTTCATAACTTTTGACTCATTGATCAAAATGGAATGATTCAAATCTTTTTACATATATAAAATTCTAGGAAATCAATTTCAAATTTTTGTTTTCAAAAAAAGTGATATTTCTTATCTGCTCGGATTGCCCAGTTACAAAAAAAGTAACATATTAGGCCATAACTTTTTACTCATATTTCCAAATGTCATGAAATTTGTTGCATGTAAAAGATATTCCTTGCCTCACCTTCTATTAAAATTTCAGCCAAAAATATGGAAATCTTTAGTCATACATACCTGCCCAAAAATTCTATACGGCCAAAAAACGCATGTTGGTCCTTTAGGGGTTAAGCACTTTTGAGCCAAGTACTATAGAAAATGTTCCCCAACTATAGGGAGTAATGCCCTCATAATAGTGCCTGGCATTATAACAAGTGCTAGGCACTATTACGAGGGCAATGTAGTTAACCCTTTAAGGACTAGTCGACCACTTTTTGATCAATTTTATCACTTTTTGATCAATTTTATGACTTTTTGTCTCCTACTATTTATAAAACATCTGATTTCAAAAAACTCAGAGAAGAACGCAATTAGAGTGTCTTCATACACTCCTAACAAAGCCAATTCCAAGAGAATGCATGCAAAATTGAGTGAGTTGTACTTGTTTAAACTTGAAATGGCCTAACCTTTCATATTGGAGTTTTCAAAGAAAAATGCATATTTCATGTAAAAGACAATTATATATATGTGCAAAGGAATTAGCCAAAAGGTTTTTAGTCGATTTTCAGACCATATATTCAAATTTATGTTCAATTGTAGCAAACCCTAATTAGATTTAGTGCCAAAGGATGTTTATGACACATCAATCTTCAAAGAGTAATTACAAGGATGTGAACCATTGGATCACTTTCATTTTTTGTTGGCTTCAAGGATCTAACCCATAGAACCAATTTATACAATCTGATCTAAAATTACATCTTTGAAGAGGGCATGAAACAACACTTTTTCATAAATGTATGCAAAAACTATGCCTGCCCCCCAAATCGACCACGGTCCTTAAAGGGTTCATAGCGGGACGCCCTCTCACGACGGGAGGCCCTCGTGTTAGGGCCTCCCACTGTACAATATGTTTGACATCAAATTTTGGAAGGGGTCTCAAAAGTGTGGCCATAGTCATAGCTATGTATCGCAAAAATGAAACTTTGCCTGAGGGTGTAGTAGAATCAGAGAAACATTTAATAAGATTATTATTTTAACCCAATATTTTAGTGGCATTATCAGATTGTCCCTCTCAAAGTTAATATACTCCATCTTGGTGTGAATGTACCCAAGTACTTTGGTACAGGGATCTTGTTACCAGAATGCGACACTGTACTTGTACTTGATATACCGGTGGATAAGTCCCCAGCTACGCACTGCCGTAATAAGCTTGGTGCATATTTGTACTTTGTAGACTGGAGCGGGTAGAATCCCAAAAATCAAGTAAAATTCGTATCAATGTCCTACGACTCTGTCTTAACCCCAAAATGACTTGAGGACAGAATGTGTCCTCGACCAATTTTTGAAGTTAAATAAAAACCTTACCAAATTACTATTTAGTAGTTTACATTTTTGATAAGTTCTTTTTGAAGTCTAGTTTTAGCCTCAAAAATTCGATCTTGAAAATGATTGATTATGATTTTTCTATTATCAATTTTGTGCACGGGTGTCCATTGAAATCTTGACTTCTATAGTGTTGAGTGCTCTTGGGAACGAGCCTTAAATACACTAGATCTTTGAGAAAAATCACATAAGAAATTCATTTAAAAAAATTGTAGAGTAGATTTTGAGAAGTTATAAATTGATTGGAATTATGCATGTTAGGCCCTTTAACCTCATACTTTTTTGGTGACCAACTTTTTAGATTTGACATGTGAAAAGAGGATTGAAAGACTTCAAATCACTTTCACAATTTTAACATCCTCATAATCAAACATTGTAATCTTTCAATTTGTAAGAGATATTTTTGTATTTTCTTTTCTAATGTAATCTCTAACATATCTAATTTGATTTTGTGCCGTTACAATTCAAAAAAAATTGATAAAACTTATCAAAATGTTGACTTTCAATTCAATTTAGAGCAAATTCCTAGAAGCTCATGAATACCCAGGGTCATTTTGGGGTTAACCATGTAAGGACAAAATGGTCACTTGATTAGTGTGAAATCATGTACTTCAAAAGAATGCACGACGTTAAAGGGGTCATCTGAAGTCTGCACTTTTATCTCTAAAGAAAACATTAGAATTTTTTATTTGCCACCTATGATAAAATTTGGAAATTCTTAAAATTAAAATTTGGATTGTGAGGCCCTAAATTAGTTGTAGAGTTGAAGAATATGGTAGGAGAAGTAGGGAATGCAAGACACTAAACAACCACAAATTAGAAGTAGTTTTTTAACATTCACCCTCGGCTAAAGGAAGACAACACTGACCCAAAACCACCATCATTACTCTAAATACATCACCAAAATCAATATGTATGTATGTGGAAGAAATAATCTTAGAACTTCTACTGAAAAAAACTTTGACCCTTCATAACTTTTGTATACTATATCAAAATGTTCCGTTATTTGGTGAATCGACACCTCCTTTCATTGACCAAAAAGAAAATATGAAAGTTCAACCATTCTAATAAATAATTAGACAGAGTAGCAAAAAGTGGTGTTTTGAGGTTGCCCACATTACCATCTAAGGTGGAACCACGCAAAATTGTTCTTATACCCATTCATGCACAATAGATTTCCCTTGAATTGTTCCTAAACTTCCATTATAGTGTAGCTTAAATGTGTCATCAAATTGTCTTTTCACTTAACACCGATTAGTTGACTGCTGAGTTTGTCAAATTTCAATTTTAGTGGTCTAGGGAGCTGGAAATTCATAAAAATTACACGCCATATCCTAAAATCTAATTTTTCTTTTTAAAAATTCATGATTTTTAATTTCTAATACGATAAATTTTTATTCTTTAGGAAATGGTGCCTCCAACTATATTGAATTGCTTATTTTTGACAAATATAGGGGAGGCAACCCATTTTCGATCACTTAAGGAATTACGCATATCTATAGGCGGATTTCTTCAGTGGAAAATAGAGTTTGGAAGGTTTCCGTAATTTTTCAGATTTTTAATTCTCAAAACATATTTACTAGGAATTTTTTGGTTGAAGATTCTATTTGACCCATTCTAGTCATAATGACTTTCCTATTTCCAACCAAGGCCCGGTTGCAATATCCACCAAGGGTTGGTTGCAATGTTGAGAGTCTTGGAAGCAATCCTAATGTGCCACAACTGCCTCGGGAACCATGCCCTAATTAATCACTTGTCATCTCCTCCTTCAGGGAAAGACAACAACATACATGGCCACAATGGAGCGTCGATCACGAATGGGTTGCCTCCCCTAGGTGTTTCCACCGTAGTTGAGATGAATTTAGCTGGAACCGTGATTGGAGTAAAGCACGTTTAATGAGAAAGTGTGAAGGACAATCAGCTCCAGATATGCAACAGAAGCATGAATACTTGAACAGTCATCAAATTTGTCCTTCAGACTGCTGACTGCTTGTACCAGTGTGTTTTAGAGCAATAAAAATAAAATAAAATTGCGGGAATATTTGGCAATATATTATTCCTTTCTCACTGCACAAAATAGTGAAATTAGGTTGCCTTATACTAATTTTTCGACATTCAACACTATATAAATATGTACAGTCATTACAAAAGAATGCAGTAATGAAAGAACTATGTGTATTGTATGGGTTGGTGCACTAATCATGGCTTCAGTTTAGAGAATTGCATGTGTCTCCATGTGGACAAGCAATGGCTCATGAGCTAACTTCTCTTAGTGAAGGCAACCTAATTGTTAAGCCCTAAAGACCCAAGGCCTTTTTTCTGCCCAAAAACACCCAAAATTGTCATTTTTATAGCAAAGAGTAAAAGAAATTTAAAAATATTTAATTTCTGCACATCTAACCATAGGACCTTACACCTAACTAGTATGAGAATGTATGGAAATTTTTTAGAATTTTTGACTGCACAGATTGCAAGATGTTTGCATTTAAAGTGAAAAAAACAAATTTTTCAGCACATTGAGGGACTAAATTTTATGACTTTGAACATTTTTAACTAAAATATGTTGCACTACAGAGTTTTGAGCTTTATATTTTTATAGTAGAGAACTGAGTTGAGAGTCTAGGAGGGGAAAAAAAATCCAAAAAAACTTAATTTTCATTATTAAACAATTGTTAAATAGAAGTTGGTACGAGATAGAAGGAAAATTTAAAATCTAAATATCTTTTATATGGAATTAAAAAGCACTAATCCCAATGGTGAGATTATTCTAGCAAAAAAACTAAACTCTATGAAACTTTTTTCTTTGAAAGATTGTAAAAATTGCATTCTTAAATGAATCCTATAGGTTATTTTTTTCAAAAAGATGCTCTAAGTGCCCAAAAAACAAGATTGTCGATAACTTTCTCATAAAAAATACAAATGAAATGAATTAAAGCTTTCCAAATAGACAAAAATATAATCTGTAAGAAAAAATAATTAATAAAAAAAAATGCAAATTTTTGTTGCTACCCTTTAAATGCTATTTTGAGCTTATTTGGGCAAAACCTTTCTTGCTGAGCACCGATTGAAAAAAAAAAATTATTCCCATGAAGCTTAGTAGTTTTTCTATCTTCAAAAGAAGTTTTGAAAAATCACAACAAAAGTTCAACCCATAGGTACCTGCCTAGAATCCCATTTGTGCCTCGAAGGGACAATGGGCTTTTAGGGATTAAGGCAACCTAAATTCACTATTTTGTATGGATAAAACTGTTGAATTGTTACAAACTATTAAAACAGTATTGTTTTTTTTGGATGAATACACATCCTTTTCTAAGAATGATTTAAGCTCCATCCATCAATTTTACATGTTTCATCTATATTTGTAGATGTAACCTAGACATGTAGTTGAATATCATAAAGAATCTCTAGAAATTCAATGGGTCTATTGTTTAATCCTAGAATAATAGAATGGTCACAGTAGAAATCATCATTTTGGTATTGTGTAAATAATTTGTTTAAAAGAAGCCAAGAGCATGCATTGGAGGTCAAATTACTATCATGCAAGACCTCCCTTTTGGCACAAAATTCCAAGGATGAACATCTACACTTGTATCTTGTGTAGAAGAATTCTCTGTCATCTATTGGACCCTTTGGGCCTCCTTACATGAATTGGTAGGTGGATGCATTCACCAATACATAAATATAGAATGCACTTTTATGTTTCTTCAAAAAAAATTGGAATGCACGGATATGGGTGGAATTCATTCTCCTACTTCCACGTTCACTAATGGTTGATGAAATTGCTCTTGTCTTTTAGTAATTTCTTTTCCTACTGGACTTCACAGGTAAGCATTTTCTAGATTTGTGTCTACAACAACGTTATTGGGTTGCGAATTAACATCTAAATGCTCAAGGCACCAAATTTGGGCATCAAAGATACTTTGAAATTCAATAAAACCTTACCAAGTTATTGTTTTTTAGTATTTTATATTTTTGAAAAAATCTTTTTAAAGTCTAGTTAAAGCATCAAAATCTACTCAATTTATGACTTTTAAAAAATCTACTCAATATTTTTTTTAAATGAATTTCTAATGCAATTTTTTATCCAAGATCCAGTGTATTTGAGGCTCATTTCCAAGAGCCATCAACAATACGTTATAGCCTTTAATCTCATTTTTTTTGGTGACCAATTTTTAGATTTGACATTTGAAAAGGGGATTGAAAGACTTCAAATCACTTTCACAATTTTAACACCCTCCTGATCAAACATTGTAATCTTTTAGTCCATAAGTAACATTGTTGTGTTTTCTTCTCCCATGTAATCTCTAATATGCCTAGCAATCTAGTTTAAGTTTATACGGTTACAATTCAAAAAAAATTGTTAAAACTTATCAAATGTTGTCTTCTTGTTCAATTTAGAGCAAATTCCAAGAAGCTCTTGAAAAAAGGCCTTGGACATTTAAAGGGGATGTACCTAAAAGTAACAAGAGTCATTTAGTGACATCTAGAAAACAATCTAAACCCAAGCGCAATTAGATGCGAAGCAAATAAGTGGAGTTACAAAAAGTTGTCACGGTCATGAAGGCGGATTTTTGCGTTGGCCAATCTCCTGCGCATGATACAAGCTTACAATATGTTGCTTTTAGGTGTTTCCATGACCACTTGTGTGTTAGTCTATAGTCCACAGTAGGTACATCTCAGTATGCAATTGTTTCCACAAATTTATAATATATTCATACAAGCTCGGAAATCAACAAAACCAATTTTGTTGATTGATTTCCTAAACCGTTTCCTTACAAACGCATATCATTATATTGTGTATCTCGAGGTGTAACTAACCTCAAAGATCTGCAGATCTTGAAGATGTTAAGTGTTACTTTTTGGTGATCCATTCAGAGACTTGCCGTCATTGGGAGACTTTTCATTTGAGAGACTTTTCTCTGTCGAAGGAGAATCAATAAGCTTAAGTTAACTTGAGTGACGACAAGTCAGTGGGATAGTGGGATAGCTTTCCCCGAAGCCATGTGACCGACTTCCTTCTGTTCCACAAAATCCCAAAATAGGCTCACATTCAGTACAGTAGGTTGATGTCTAGTTCACACAATTTGGAAGGCTGAGGTTGTTGACGTCATCAGGTCTTGTGCACCCAGCTCCAAATTTTGACTCAAAAAAAAAAAAGAGAAAGAGAGAGAAAGAACTCCAATTTGTCTTGGAATCGCCGATTCTGACTTTGTAAAGATGTTAGTCAGACATGAAAACTGTCCTTTGGCATGTCAAACCAGGAGTAGTTTTTTCTCATATTAGTAGTTGTTGTACCTTCTCCGAGAAAGAAACTTCTATGAAGAATGAGAAGGTATGAAGTGAAAAGAGGAGCCAATAGGAGTCGGCCCTTCTTCATAAAGAAGGTGTGACGCTCCTTTTGTGTTGTGTGGAGCCAATGAAGAATGGAGCAATAGCGTACGAAGGTGAAATCGGTAAGCAGAGTGAAAGCGAGAAGCGACGCGTTCAAAACTTTGCAGGCAAAAACTTCTTCACGCACATTCTTCACTTCTATAAAAGAAGAAGAAGAACTTTTCAATCTTTAAAGAATAGTCCCTCCGCAATTCAAGGAGATAGTGCCATTGACATCCTCATTCTCTGAAGATTGAGAATGGATTGGGGAAAAGATTGAAGTTGTCACAATCTATATTGACAAATGGATAATTTTCACTTGATTTTTTGAATGCATCTTATATCTCTATCTGTAGGGAGAGATATAGCAAAGGTGTATAATGGTTCAAAAGTTCAAAACTTATGTATGCGAATGAAAGTCAAGTATGTGTTAAAAACAATAGTGGTATACTAGGGCCCATCATTCCTAAGAATTTATTTTATATAGCTAGTACAATTGTGACACGTGGATGTTTAAAAGCAATAACATTCTAAGATTGTCATGTAGGTAAAAATCAAATAGAGGATTGTACAAAAGATCATAATAAAAGAGATAACAAAAGTAACACATATTTATTTGGGTAGAGATACTTGCAATTAGCCATCATTATTTGGAATAGACATTATGGTGTTAAACTTAAGTCATAGTTGTTTTATTGATTTTATAGGGATGGTTTATAAATATGAAAAGGTTTATAAATATAAAAAGTTTAATCTATATCATGTATTGAAGGATGCAAAGATTTCCCCCATTTATTCACATTCAAATGATGTCTTTTGATTTAAAGCAAACTTGACAAAATGAAGCTACTAAAGTCTCATTTCTACTCTATTTGAAAATTTTGGAAAAATTCAAAAAATGAGAATTTGGGTTGACAACCTATTACTTATTTTAAATGTAGAGTGAAATGGATTTTTCTTTGATGGTAATATTTTATACTACAATGAACTTCTAATTCAAATTTTTAAAGGATATTTTTGTATTTTAGGTAGATTTTCTTCACTTCATAGGTACTAGTGTGACCCTGTGCCGTTGGCCCAATTTTCATCTACTCCTGGTTCCACTCCTGGTTCTACTTCCGATTCTACTCCCAGTTCTACTCCCGGTTCCACTCCCAGTAGCAAGAACGCCACCAAAATCAAAGTAAAAGTAATTTTCTAATTTTTTAATCAATAAATACTTTGAAATTCAATAACTTTTGCACCACCGCTCCAAACGCCACGAAACCAAGCCGGTGCACCCCTCCTCGGCAAGAGCTTTCCGACGGTACCAAGCACGCAGCCGTGGGACGCACGGTCAGGAAGTTGTCCATGCTACAAACAAAACAAAACAAACAAACAAACAAACAAACAGCCTCATTTAAGGTATTGATTTGAATTTATCCACAAACAAACCAATTTTATATATACATGAGACAATGGATTTTATCTTCAAAAAATAAATTACAAAATTCATAAGTAGAGGCAAACTTGAGGATATAGAATGGAGGATATTGAGTTCTGACTACACAATCACAAACTTCATTTTTTCAAGATTTAGAATTAATTTGTTCAAGGTCCTATGATAAATCTATGAATAGTATTTTGATGTAAGGGGTAAGGAAAAAAATTAATTACATGTATGTTGAAGAAATCTTGCAAATGTATGGTGCCATTTGCATCATTTAATATTCATAAACATAATTTATTGTGGTTACATGTAATTTTAGTCTTTTTTCCTAGTCTACTTCTTATAGGATCTATTTTGGTCATCCAAACTTTAAATCTTGATTTTCTTGTTTCTATATTTATAAAAAAATTTCATGCACTTCCAATGATAATAATCTCAAGTTCTAATTCTATGTCAATTATTCAAAAGTTATCTAATTTGCCGGACCATCTCCTCGGTGCATTCATTTGATGATGTTCTTAAACATGATTTGCTAGGCCAATATAATTTTTGTCTTTTAGGCCACTAATGCCAAATGGATAGTCACATACATGTTCCGGCGGCCTCAAGTATTGAATCTTTTGAATGGATAGTTAGAGAATAATTATTGTACTTGTGGCATGTAGCCATCGAACAAAAATCATTTCCAATTCCCTACATTGAAACACTCAATCTCCAAATTTATGTCCTTCCTCTTCAATTTCTTTTTGCCTCGACAAACCCTAAATTCATTAAAATTTCAATTCTACAAAAAATAAAATAAAAATGATCTAATGAGTAATGAGAGACTACAATTTATTCTTCATAGTCTTGCCATCACTACTTTAGACACCCTAATTTATTACTTCAATCAAAGCACAATAAACATGTAGCCAGCGCTTCCATCTTCAAAGTGCAAGTATTGTTTTTGTAAGTGCAAGCTATCAACTTCTTTGTGTTTTCAAATGCTCAATGTCTTCTTTGAGGTTTGTATGTTTGTCAAGAATCAAATTTTGTCCACGAGGAATTCCTTAAAGAGCAAGGTTGTTGTTTAGTTTTAAAATTGCAACAACTTTCCGTTGTGCATTCAGACAAACATTGCAGTTGTTGAATGTTTTCAAATTATTTGCACTACTAAGAATTCTACATAGTCAAAAATAGTGTTTGATGCAATATACAAGACAAGTTTAGAAATGAAAGGAGGTCATGGGAATGTAACTGCCTACAAATCCAAACTGCCAATAAATTTGAAGTTGAAAAGTTCAAAAACCCAAAGAAGTCAAAATGGTCGTCAAAGGTTGCACTCTTGCAAATCTCTATCGACAAGCTACTTCAAATCCCAATCCTTAAAAACTTAGGTTGCTCTCAAAGGTTGCTCTCTTGAAAAACTTAGGCGCCTTCTCCAACTCCTTGCCGAACGCCTGAACTATCAACGGCGGTGGACAGCCTACTATCGACACATCAATGGCCCTTGGTTTCCTAAGTGAAGCAGATCAATGATAAAGAAGGAGGTATGGCCAAATCAACGGCAAGGAAGGGGGGCATTTTAACAGTGGTGACAGCATCTTTTCATGAGATAGTTTCTAATAGTGTTCATTTCTTTCATTAAATTTTTAAAGTCAAATTTCTCTTATTCTACTTTACAAAATTTTGATGCTTGTATAATGATTTTAGTTGTAAGTTCTAATTCTACATCATTCATAAGTTGGTAATATATTTTCCAAGTTATTTATGGTGAACACTTTTATCACTCTTATCTTTGTAATTGCAATATTTAACCTTTGAAGATATGTGGGGAACTATATATATAGTACATTATTTAATTTCTAAAATACAAATTATGTATTAAAATATGACCAGACATATACCATTGGATTGATAATTCAACAATGAGCACCTTTTATTTGGATGTCATAATATACCGTCATGCTCAAATATGACAATATACATGTAAAACACGTAACTATTTTGAAGCTTCTTTAATATGTAAAAGGTGCTAGCCAAATGATTCAAATTGAGAGTGCCATATATAGTACTAGATTTGGCGCAGCATGAGCACAATTTTTTCCTTATACTTATACTTCAACTCATTCATCTTCTATGTCAAATGCTATTTATACAATTTATTTCATCTAGATTTTCATTTTGATTTGTTTATTATTATTGCACTTTAACCCTTGAAATTCTATGACTATCAATTTTCACCCAAAACACTCTAAAACTGCCATTTGTAGTAGAAGTACCAAGTTTTGAAAAAAAAAAAACTTTGGACACATCTAACCGTAGAATCTTGTGGTGCACTGACTTGAGAACATGAAGAAAAAATTTCAGACATTTCTACATTGTGGATTGAAAGATATGAGTGTTTGAAATTACATAAATCCTTCAATTTTGGCCCTGCGAAAAGATCGGGTAGCTGCACTTCACAAGTTCGCTTTTCATAACATTCAGTAGCAATAGGCCATTGCGCCTTCCCTCCAACAAAATGGTGTGGAATATTCCACACCATCAGTAGTTACGGGGACATGTGCTGCTCACTGCAACTTGGGTGGGTGGGATTCAACTTTTTAAAATTTTCTTTTTGATACATTGCTTGGATGAGAGCAAAGGCAGCCTCTAGGAAGGCTACTTAATGTTGTGTTCTATGAAAAAATGTCATGATGGTGGTGCTTCTTTAAATTCATTTTCCTAGGCAAGTTGGCTACATGCTTGAAAATGTTTACATCATTTGGAATTGTACAACATATAGGAAAAAAATGGTAAGTAGAAAGAAGCTGAAAATGATTTAAAATACTTAATTGTAAAGAACTTAGTTATGAAATTCAAAATCCCGATCCCAATGATTGTAATGTTTTAATAAACAATCTACATCCTATGATTTTATTTTTTTCTAGAAATATTGAAAACTGAATTAAATAAACAACTTCAAAGTTTATTTTAGGGTAGAAAATCCACTAATGCTTGCAAACTAAAACTCCTTATAACTTTCACCTCATTCATCAAAATGGAATGATTCAAAGCTTTCCATGTACATACAAATCTAAAAAAAACAATTTTAAATTTTTATTTATGAAAAAAATATTTCCTTTCGATCTGCTCGGACTATCCATTTGGGGAAAAAAGTAGCATATTAGGCTATAACTTTTGCCTCATATTTTCAAATGTCATAAAACTTTATTCACATGAAAGATATTCTTTGTCTTCAACTTCTATTAAAATTTGGGCCTAAAACATTCAAAACTCTAGTCATATGTACCTGCCCAAAATTTATATGTTGCCAAAAAATGCATGCTGGTCCTTTAACCCCTAAAGTCCCAAGGCCATTTTTCTGTCAAAAACGACTCAAAACTACCAATTCTGCTGCGTTCATCCAAAAAAAGAGAAAAATATATTTTTTTTAGAATCTAACCGTAGGATCTTGTACTTAACTTACCTCGGATTGTACTATTTCCACTTATCAATGGGAATTGTCCATGTGTTTCAAAAAACCAAACCAAACCAAAAAACTTATCTCAGATCATCTGAAAAAAATTTCAAAAAGTTTGACCGCACAGATTAGAAGATATTAGCATTCAAAGTTGGAAAAAATTATTTTTTTGAATAATGGCTTGCAATTTCAGATGACTTTGACCCCCATTTGTGAATTTTTTTGCACTACAGACTTTAAAATTTAGTTTTTGTTGTATTGAAGAATTGAGTTGAGAATCTAAGATAATAGTTTCAAAAAACACACACTTGATTTCCATTCTTAAAAAATTGTTAAGTAGAAGTAGGTCCAAGACTGAAAAAAAAAAAAATCGTTAATAGCTCTAAGATGGGATTAAAATATTATATATTCCAATGGTGAGATTGTCTTAGAAAGCAAATTTAACCTTGTCAAACAATTTCTTTTGAAAAATTGTAAAAATTCCATTCAGAAATGAATCCTATAAGTTATTTTTTCAAGAAGATGCTCAAATTGCCCGAAAAATAAGATTGTCCACAACTTTTACATAACAATCCAAATGGAGCTTCTTATATATAGATAAAATTACAATCTATGAGAAAAAAAATTTAATTTTTAAAATTTATTTTTGTGTGAAGAGATTTCGGCCCACCACACCAAAAAAAGGACCTTTTGTGCTATAACATTTGCCCCTGAGCACCGATTGAAATAAAAATTATATTCACAGAAAGCCAATGTGTTTTTCTATCTTCAAAAAAAGTTCAAAATTTATGATGAATATTGAGGCCGTAGGAGCCTGCCCAAAATCCATGTTGTCTCTCCAGGGGACAAAGGGACTTTAGGGATTAAGGATTAACACATTTCTTCAATAACTATGAATGTGAATATAACCAAATAATTATGTATTAGATAATCGATGAGCCGCGATGACCCGAGTTGACCGGCAAATCAATTATGAGTTGCAACTTGTAATGACAATGGTGACGGGTTGCCAATGGAACGGTGCCACAGTAGCATTGAAAAGTCAACAACGGGTTATGCAGTGCTGTGGACCACAACTGCACAACATTCAATTGACTATCCCGGGGACCACGTCTGCTGTCTCCCCCTCAAAAGGCCTAAATTAAATGGGACAAAAAAGGATAACCTTCAAGGAGACTCAAGAAAATGATTTACTAATATAATGGTCACAAAATGATTTACTAGTAAATGTTCATAAAACGATCATGAAATGATTTACTAACAAATGGTCACAACTGAATGATTTACTAATTAAATGTTTACAAAATGAAAAAACTAATAAACTAATTAAACTTCCTTTCAGTGATCCCCCCCAAAACAAACGAAAATCCATTCCAAAAAAAACGACAAACTGACGAACAATCAAACTCATCAACTCGGCCCCCCAAACTGGCAATCCAAAATCCGCGAACACAGGGAGCGCCCCCATGGAACACGACCCGAGAATCAGCAGGACCACGAGTTCCCGAGCGTGCGCCGTTCCCCCAATACAGGGAACGCGACGCAAACCAATCGAATTACCGAACAAGTGTTCCCGAGAGCGCGCACGGGACAGGCCGGCGTCCCTTTCCGGCGGAAGGGGGATTCCCCCGGACCCACTTGGTAGGTAGCAGATTTTTCCGACCCGCGGCGCCCTTTCTCCCACCTTCCTCGCAGCTCTCCTTCATCATGGTTCCATGCATATGTTCCCCTGCATAAAGCGTAGCCACAGACATCGCTAGGCGGAGTTGTTGCGAGCATCATCAACAGTAGTTCCCGTGGCGGAGTGGGAGAGAGCGGCTTTCTCCGGAACATTCCGAACATTCCAAACGTTTCTTGAGTGTGTGTGTTTACTGTTGCGGACGCTGTCGCCGATTCTTTTTTTTTTTTTCTCTTCTTGTTCCAGCGGCTCCTGCCGCAGCGTCGGTGCCGTCAGTTGTGTCTCGACGCGTTGATTGTGCGGGCGTGCGACGGCGTGCGAATCATGTTTCGTTATTTGAATAGAGTTGTTTTTTGCGGAGTATGTTTGTGATGGTTTGATTCCGTAGGGTTATGGAGTTGTGGTTTTGGTTCGTTGCAGGGTGTTGAGGGAGCTTGGAGGATTGCTTCTTTTTGTGTTTGGTGTAGGTTTAGTCTGTGAAGAGTGTTTTGAGTGATTCTTTTTCGTTTGAAGTTGGTGTGGATGTTGTAATGATCGGTGTGGGAGTTATAACCGAGGAGATTAAGGAAGAGCTTGCGTGATTGATGACCATGGGCGTGGAATCGGTGTCGCCAAGTAGCGAGGATCCGTTTCTGGAGGTGAAGGCTATTTCGAGGGTGTTGTCATCGGAGTTTTCTCCTGGGCCGGATTGGATAGAGGTAGGTTTTGGTGTTTGCTTGCGTCTGGCATCATTCCAGCATCAATGATGTGAGCCGTAGTTTGAACTCGAGTGAAAGGCAGAAACATTGCTTTCTTCTTTGCTCTCTTTGCTCCCTTCTTGAAACGACCGGGGTCCCGGTTTTCGATTATTTGGTACGCGTGTTTGTTAATCGACAGTTCGTCACTCTTGGTCAAGGGCCTTTCCTTTTGGCGGTTTGCATGTTCCCTAGAATGAACATGAAGCAGAGTGTCTTTTTCTCCGAAGGAAATGACGACTGTTCCTACTTTTGGAATTGAGAGTGTATAAAGTCCCTTGCCATCTGGATTCTTATATCACCCTTGGCACGTCGTGGTTCTGGCCTAGAACAGGTCTCGTTAGGTCCTTGGTAGTTCTCACGAAACAGTTTTCAGGTGGTCTTGACACTTTTTTGGCATGGTCCTTGTTAGTTAGGGTTGGAGTAGTTAGGCCCTCATGTGCCGGACTGTTGCACGTAATTGCCAGTTTATTGCGCTACAGTAGTGCTTTGATGGAGTCAGTAATTTTTAGCGATTTCGATGAAGAGTCAACCCAGAGAACTACCGGCAGTGGTATTGCTTAGTTGATGGTTTCGTATTGTTTGAGCCCTGCGAAGTCAAGGATTCTGCAAACACATCTCATACATTTTTCAGAACTGTTTGACCATGCGTTTTCAGAGTACGGAGAAAATGCTGTAACACAGGTCCGCAAGTTCATAGTGAAATGTAGTTTGCTTCGCTCACAAGTCGCAGGTTTGCGACAGTTGCTATCGCCTGCATTATTATCACGCATGTGTTCCAACAGGGGTTAAGCTTGAAATGTGACCGTGTTTATACGAAATTGACAGAAACTTGTCAGTTGTTTCTCTCCCTGGTACCACTGCGAATGATATGGTTAATTCCGTCAAGTGTTCTCTCATGTACGGTACAATTAGTGTTGAAATAGATTGCATAGAGGTGACGCTTATTGTTGGTAGCGCTTTTGAATCATGTGCAGGAATCTTTCCAGAATGAAGGGATGGCCGGGCAATTTCTACATTCGTTAAGCACTCCAGAAACGGACCAGACCAGGACGCATGTGAGGCACCGGTCAGTGCAACATAGCGACTCCAAGAAGCATCTGATAGCAGAAACTCCTGGTGGTCGGCCGAAGAGCTTGACATCGCAAGGTTCTGCTCCTGCCTCTGCGAAGCCTGCCAAGTCTCCCAATAAACTTAAAGGGAACGTCGCAGGATTTGATTGTTCCTGCAGACGCGAGGGTGACCGTTGGCAGCAGGGACAATGGAGTGGTGAAGAATGGGAAACCAAGAGCTTTACCACTAAAAAAACAGGAATGTGCAAGTGTATGGCTGGAGCAGCAGCTGATTGTACAGCCGTGTGTTGCTGCCCCCTCTCTCTTCTACATCTTTTAGCGCTTGCTTGCATCAAGCTGCCTTCCGTCGTTGTCGTCCGAAACTTCAGGAAAGCAAAATCGAAGTTTCGTAAGAAGCAGAAGTGCAATGAAGTGAATGAGGACGACGTTTGTCCGACAACCCCCTTCACGCCCTCTCTTTCATGCCGAGAATCGATGGGTGATGTCTCTTGGGCACCGTCTTCAGGTTTCGCTGATCCTAGTGTGTGGCAGGAATACTTCGGCGCTGACGCTCCTGATCGTGTTGAGCACTAGCGAGGCTCACTTCCTCCCCTATTTTTGTACATAGCAGATTTGCTACAATGCGCACACGAGCAGGGTCGCATGCATATTGGGTGTAAGCGTCGAAGCTAGGAGCTTATCCTCTCGCATGGAGATGATGGTACCTTCCGTTTCATCAACATGCGCCTTTATCAGAGCGCCATTTCTTGCATGATTGTTTCTGCACTCGCAGACCAGTGCATTCGTTGGAGGTTTCTTGCTGTCCACTTCAAAGGACCTTGCAGGACGCTGAAGGAGGATGAAAGTAGTAGTCTCTGGGATACTGACTACTGCAGCATCAACATTTTTTAGGCAGTGCTTCTCAGAGGGTGTTCGATTGCAGCACCACTGGAACCTGTTCTGCTACCATCTCATCGTCTGTATCTAGGCACGGAGATTCCATCCAAGGAGAAGTGACTGTGGCTTCTACTTTTTATGCCCGATAGAAGTCCTTCCGTGGAGACTCAATCTTCTATATGTAGATCTGTGATTGTAATCTCACTTCATTTTTGTCTACGAAGCTTTACAATCCTTCTGTATGAAATAGTTTTACTTATGTGTCCCAGTGCTCTAAACAAGAATCAGAGCATTAGCAGTGACGGATGTATGTACGTAAATGTTTTGCTTCTTCTGACTATTGCTTCAGCAGTTGAAGGTTTTGTATAATAAATTGTTTTATCCTGTATTCCTGTTACTTGAGTGTCTGCCTCTGGCTCCATGTCCATCATCCTGCCAGGCAACCGTGAAGAACCTTGAAATTCGCTAGATAACGGAATTACTGCATTGAGCAGGGTTCCCAATATGTAACTGTTTTAGTTTTAACTGGGTTCTGCTGCTAAATGAAAGAGAACTCTAGTCACCGCACTTCATCGCATGAACACTGACGAATAACTACAGTACTAGTTTTAACCCTGAACGGACGAGACCGAGGTACTCTGTAGAAAATGATCTGATTTTTGGACCCATAGGTGCATTCTTCATTTCTATGTTGATTTGGAAACTCATCCATTGACCACTTTTTGGTTGCAATGTCCTTACAAGTTGATGGATGATGGAGAACCCTTCTAGGTAGGATAGAAGTGCTATCTCTTAGTAGTTGTACCTCCAATATAATAATCAATTGCAAGTTATACTCTATTGATCATTAATTATATTTCTTTTATAGAAAGTCGAAGGAAAAAAACATGAATTTTTGAGTTGGACTACAAAACTATATCTTGCACTTCAATTATGTGGTCATAGGCTCATAGTGTCCCTTTGCTTTAGGGTTAATGTGAGCCTCAATAGAGTCAATTCTATTCACACTTATTTTCGGCACTTTAAAAAATCTTAGATTTCTTATAGTTTAAAAAATGCATTATAAAAGCATTTGGAATCTCCATTTGACTCCCAATAAGATTTAACCAAAACAAAATATGAAACCTATAAAATTATGTAGATAAACTGTAATTATTGGTACTCAACTTACTTCTCCCTTAATAATGAAAAGGAACCAAAACTAGGAGATTCACTAACCCCTAAATTATACTAGCCAACCCTATATTGAACTTTATTTTGGAATTGAAAATCATAAAATAAAAATGTTGAATGTATTTAGAAACCATACCTTTTGATTGTTTGAATATACACTTCCAAAAAGATCCCACTGGTCAAGATGGATGAAAAAATAATCAAATGGTTAAAAATTTATTTCAAATGAATGGAAAATAGTTTAAATGGATGGAATATTATTTTTTAAGTGGATGAAACTTTTGAAATTCCAAAACTGAAACTACAAGTTGCAAATTTGGGGGTAGGTTACTAGTGTCATTCCTAGATTTGAATAACTTTCAAGATCATGTAAATATCTTTAGGGTCTCATATTTGAGTTGTCCTAACTATATGAACAAATGAATTCTTTATTTATCCCATATGCATTGCTACTAGGATTGCAAACTATCAAGATAAGTTTCAACAGCCTCCATTCTATTCCTTAGTCCAAACAATCGAATGCTTATAGTAAACTGTTTTTGTTACCTATTACAGATTACTAAAGAATAGAATTTTTATACATCTCTCATCTATCTTCTCACTATCTATTCAATAACACTACAATGCCACTTCCAAATAAAGTCCATAGAACCTTCACTACGAACATCTGAAATCCAACTAAAAAAAATTAATTGTATGACTATGATGCCCAACTCAAATTGTCATTTAAAACTTGTTTACAATTTGGTGAAGCATTGTATTTCTACATCATCCTTCTTTTGGACCAAAAATCACTTTTCAATCATATTCTAGTACTTCTTCATCTAAATTTGGTGACTTCATCCTCATTTTTAATAGAAATGGTAAATGAAAAATTTCTAGCAAAAAAAGTTTACTTTTATTTGGCGAAAAGTAGACATGTAATTTGAAATGCATTAGATGATATTTGGGGGTCTGGAGGGCTGTTTCAGGCCCGTTCTTTGATCTGCCCAGATTCAGTGAACACCGGTATGGGGGTGTCAGAAAAAAAAATTTCAAAAAAAAAAAAAAAAAAAATTCTACCAAAATATCATTTTAAGCAATTTTTTTATTTTTTTATTTTTTCAAAAAATGACGTGGCAGTCGCTGTGCCACGTCAGCTAGCTGTTGTTGTGTTCCCGCAGTCTAGGAACGCAACAGACAACAGGGGAACTTGGAGCCCTCCAAGACCCCCAGATCTCATCTAATGGTACAATTTGGCCCTATGGTGCCAAAAAAAAAGAAATGATAATAAGTAGAAAATTTATCATAGATACCTAGAGAATGACCCTTAACCTTAGAAGGACTTTAAACTTTATTATCCATTACTTTGTTTGCTAACATTTTGCAACTAGATATTAATGAAGAATTTTGTATTTATTTTTAGAGATGAAGTCATAGGTTTGCTACAAGTTATAAAATTTTTGAATTTTTTTGGAAAAACTTTGAAATTCTTGTGGATTTTTTAAGAAAAAAATGAAAATATTAATATCAAATTCAAAATATGCACAAAAAATGTGAATTTTTTTTACCATAGATGTACATTATAGTGGTATAAAATTATGGTATAAACGAAAGTTACCGTGTCACCCTAAAATTTGAAATCAACAAATCATAATTATAGATCCACTGCTGTAAAATATTGAAATTTATGAATATTTGAAAATTTCCAATTGGAGCGGAAACTAAATTTGATAAGCTCTATTTTCATTAGTTGGATTCAAACTGCATAAACATCATTTTTATGGCTAAAATTCACACCAAGCATAAATAACAAAAAATCGCCAAAATACACTACAAGGGTGATCTAGGGATGAGACATTTCTTTCTTTAGAAAAGCCAATAATACTAATTATAATGAGAAAATTTGCAATACTATTCATTGAAAATGTACTCAAGCACCTTTAAAAAAGAGAATTAGATGAAGAAATGTTCTTTTCCAACCTACAATCTTCGGTGAAGTCATCCAAGCAAACACTTAGTGTCCGCAAGAACATTACAAGGTTAAAGGTGAAGGAGTGATTTGTGACTACAATAGGAACTTCTACCTTTTGAGTATAAATTCATCACAAGAAGTAAATTTTTTAGGCCTTCATGCTGTGGCCATGTTAGGAAACATTGTGATTGTTTTAGGTGAGTAAGATGATCATTATAGATACACTTTTTGTTGGTTTTGGGGTAGTCTAGAGACTCTTTTGGGCCACTTGTGCACCACATTTCAAAAATTCATAACAAATTCATACTTTGGCAAAAAAATGAAAGTTCAATTGCTCTCCTCTTTGTCTTCATGTCAAATTTTTTTTGAAATTTTCAACAATGCCAACAGGGCAAGGGCAAACCAATCACTGCCTATCATAGGCTGGTTTACCAAACTCAAAACTGGCAAAAAATGAGGCCCAGTTGGGTTCTAGGGTTTAGAGTCTTCCCCTGTCTGGAGTGGAAGCAGTCTCCTCAGGTAAAATGTTGAATGCAGATTAAAATTGGAGTAGGTTTAGGGTATAGGGTCTAAACCCTAAACCGACTTGTATGGGTGAGCTTTGCTTCCCCATAAGTCTGCTTGGAATTTCCTACTTGGAAGCATTCCATGGGCACCACCACTTCCAAAGAGGTGTCGTCGAATCCAATAGTCAAGAGTAGTCTAGAGTGTAAGACTAGAAAACATTAGCAGTGCAGAAATCTCTAGAAACAGGTATAGCGAGAGGGCGTTTCAGGGGATTGCATCTAATGGCACAGCTTCATACTTTGTTTTGGTCACCTCTTCAACTTCGCTGTCTCTGGGTTTCTCCACCTTGACGAAGAATATGGAAACAAGGGTGATAAGCGATCCCACAAGTCCTAGCTTAGTGAACGTTTCGTTTCTCAACAAGTACCTGCCACGCATTCAGTTTCAATTAAAATACAGAATTCTCACAAGCAACTTGAAAACGAAACCAGGAAAAAATCCTCTGAATCGGAAAGCATTTAGAGACCTAAGCAATCCAATAGTAAAGCAAGAAGACCACTTACTGAAGAAGGAAAATTTACTTGAGAAGAGACCAAAAAATGCTGTCAAGGTCACACAAGAATGGTTGGTATTGGTGCATTGCATATGCTCACCCAAACAGTGTAGCAAATACTGGTGTAAGTAACGTGAGCGCGCTGAGCTCCGTCAGACTGCCTGCATCATTGCAATCATTCAACACGTCCTTAGAATTCGATCTCGAAATTTTGAATTCAAATCTTCCAAGCTTCTAAACATAATACACCAGCTATGATTCTGCAGAATCAAAGTGTGAAAGACATATTCCCAATTACGTGTGGACTAACGTATGCCCTGCACAGTTCTCCATTACAATGAGCACTGTTTTAGACATTCAAAAACATTCGCCTCTAGTACCGTTGTCTGCCAAACATTTTGGGAGGGTCAAGTTGACACATCAAGTACCTCGGGTTGCGTTGTAGAAGAACAAACCAGTGGCGATAGCACTGCCAAATACGGAGGTGTACAAAAGACCGGCCCAATCTTCAAGTCTCAGATCTCCCAGATGCCCACTAACTGCTGGATCGTGCTTCCAAAATGATAGAGCCATGACTGGAATACCCCCCAACACCATGTGCTGATAAACATTGCAAGGCAAAGACGTAGTATGAGAACATCGCATTCTCTGTAAAAGTGATCCAGACGCAACAAAACCAAAATATAAGTGTGGGCTTCCTTCGGTTAATTATAACTATCCAGGTCTTACATGAGGGCTCTCTATCCTACAATCAATGCACCAAGAACGTAACATTCTTCAGTTGTTCTATGATTGCACCCATCCTACTGTCCACCTGACAACATGTATAAAAACAGGCTATGATTTGGATTCAGTCCTCATGGCTGAAGATTCATGGCGTGCAACAACATGCTCCTTTGTGCATAATCACAAGTGTCAATCCAAGAGCTATTGTTAAGGAGCTATTGAAGCGATTGATGTCGAGGAAAAAAAATTTAACGCAAGATGTAAAAGGATAGGTGTCGAAAGAAGAAAAAAAAGTCGAGGGGGGATGAGAGATTCTTGGACACCCGATTCTTCCTTGAAGTAGCAATTGAAGGTGCTTACGAGCTCTTTTCAAGAATATCATGAAGCATTACTGGAAACAAAAAGATCAAGGTTCATTCGTACCCAGCCAATGACCATGAGAGGGTCAGAGAATTTGGAGACCCAACGCATCATAAGTGTGCCAACAGCCATGCTTTCAGCAGCCAGCAACATCCACCACTCCCCACTATCCCAGATACTCCAATTCTCTGTTGAATTTGGAGGAGGTGTGTCCTGGCCACTCGGGGACTCATTCTGGAGCAAAGATTGCAGCTTTACAACTGGGACCTACAATCACGGTAATCTCATTGAGAGTATGTAGCACAAAGATACAGAATGCATTGACTTCTGTATCCATGTAGAAATGGGTCCAAAATCAATCCCAAGCGTCTGACAAAACCCTACAAGGCATTTATATAGAATGCCACAAAGCCCTAGGTCAGAGTGAGAAAATCCTAAAAGGCTTCCATAAAGAAAGCCACAAAACCCTCGGCAAGAGTCTGAGAAACCACTACATTACAAAGATATGTAAAATGACCTTATCCTAAAACCTTCCAAATAAACAGTATTGAGCATGGTTTCCATTATTAAAATAGTTTAATATTTTGTTAAATCCTGGTGGCAATAGAAACAGGATTCTAAGATATGTCTTTTCTGAGCACGTGAATAAGTTGAAACAAATTCGTGAACAAGTACTAAATCATACTACGTAATAGATTGACAACTAATGCCATCAAGAACGAATAAGTTCCTGTTTGAGCCAAAAGTAAATTGTGGCCTATTTGTGCCACAAATGCACGAATGGTGCACATTTCGATGTGCACTTTTCTTAAACCCAACAGTTTACATTATGCGCTTATGAATGCGTACTTATGAATGAATATTTATGAGTGCAGACTAACCTCGATCAAGAGTAGACCGAAAATGCCGAATGCCAAAGCCACAATGGACTTGGGTCCCAGAACCTCCCCGTAGAAAACCGCGGCAAGCACAGCCACCGTCAATGGCTGCGAGTCGATGATCACCTGTTCACATTCTTGCTAAGCTCAGGAAATCACAAATTCACAACTCACTGCACAAGATTCGGTGAAGAATTGAAGAAGAAACCAAAGTAGGAGGCGCAGAGGACTCACACTTCCCAAACCAGCAGTTGTGCGCATCAGCCCTTCGACCAAGCAACCCTGGAACAGAGCGCCATTGATGAAGCTGAAGAGGGCGATCGACAACCAAGCTTGCTTCCCAGATGGAAATTTCCGCCCTCTCAAACTGCAATTCACATCACCCACAACCTCTCTAGGTAAGCAAATCAGGTGCAAATCACATTGAGCATGTCTTTTGAATGGGACTGTAGATCGAAATGCGGAACCCTGTGGCAAGCAAATCCGGTGCAATCACATTGAGCATTTCTTTGAATGGGCCTTTCACGTGGAAAGATCGAAATGCAGAAGCCTGTGGATTTGCTCGGCACTGACATTGCGACGGCGAGAATCAAAGCGCCAGCAGGTGTCAGACGAGTGGCCGCCATAAACATCGCTCCAGTCTTGGGCATGACTTCCTCCATCACCACCATGTTGCTGCCCCATAAGAAGAATGGAAGCCCCAGCAAGAAGGCGTTGAGGAGCTTCTCCATCACCGCCATTCAGTTTACAGACGTGAACGTCTTGCTTACAAGCTCATTGTCTCCAGAGTGCTGACTTCGGGAATTGCACTTCGGGCATAAGCTTTGCGGCCCGGAAAATCAGCCAGATTTGGAGATGGTTTTCGGTTATTTTTAGAATGTCAGAGCAGGGTTAGTGTTTCGAGGTGGCACCAGCTTCTTTTTAGGGTTGGGGTGACTCAACCGATGGATACACAAGCAAGGCAGATGAGTAGTCTCAAGAGATGCGTGTTTCTGCTTGGTCTTAGCCAGTATGAAATGCATCTTTGTGAGGTGTCTAGAGCATGGCGAGTGTAAGAATGTGGACTTCCTGTAAAAATATTCCAAGTGGCGAAGACTTTCAGAAAAAGCAGTGGACGTTTACTCGGATCGGCACAGCAGTCCAGAATGCAACAACACTAACAAGTGATATTTTCATTTTAATGCTATGAGTGCTGGAAGTGCAAGAGAAGCATACAGGCGGTGTACGTTTGCTTCGCGTGATCGATTTCCATCCTTGGCCCGTAGGTTCTACACGAGTGTATTCTTGATTCCATTCAAGCTGACCAATTTGCAGCAAGATTAAATTCTGACTTACTGCTCAATACTTAATCGCGTGCCCGATGGACCAAATCCATGACCATTTCGACCTGATATGTGCATCTGGAGCTCTAAACTTGGAAGGTATCAAGGCACATCATTATATTTACAATATGGAATTCCTCTGTTCAAGTTCCCAAAAGTCAAACACCAGCTATAACCTGCAATCTATATCCACAGCCATTTGGTCATCCATGAAAATAAGCACTAAGCAAATAGCAGCCTTTGCATTGATCATCCACAACCAAGCTAGTTATGCTACATAGCAACACTGTGGGAGGATGAACTTGCAGCGTGCAAGTCTTCACCTCTCTCAGAGACAGTCATTAGTTCGGAAAAACTTCCCAGCTGGAGCCGGAGTCGGAGTCGGAGTCATCGTAATCGTCATCCATCATGCACTCGTCCAAAGACGAGTCATAAGCATCGGCATCAAGATCAAATGAATCATCTGATGGACACTCGTCACTGTTCGCGACAGTTCCAGCGGCAATGTTCAACTTCTGCCAATTCTTAGTGGCCATGTTGAACAAACAAAACCTCCCGCCCCAACCAGTTTTGAAGTCCCATGAATACACGAGCATGAAATCTCCACAAAAACTTGCCTGCATGGAAATGTCCCCAGCCTTGATAGAGAGACTACCTAGAAAGCCTCTGGTGGATCGAAGCCACGAGCACAAACCTTTGGGCATGCAGTCGTATACTTTCCACTTGTGCAGTGTTTCATCGACCAGCTCCCACACCTGAAGTGACCAGCTCTTCTTTCTACGTCCAGATTGAAAATCACAGGTTACGTCAAAAACGCGCCCATTCCATGCTCCCAACGTATCGAGGCAGTAGTGCTGCGGTTGACTGGAAACCCAGTCACAGGGACTGAGAAGAGAGCTCCAACTGGCTTTTTCGAAATCGTACACGAAAATCTCCCGAGAGTGTTCTGTGGTGATATAAACTCGTCCATTGCAGTCGACACACCCGGTGCTCGCCTGCAGAGGGCCACCCGTTTCAGACTTCGGTACCCGACATGGCTTCGTCTGCCACACCCCTGATTCGTACACTTGGGTGTCAGAATCCTGGCTGCCACGAACAACCTTGAACGAGCTGAAAGGGCCTTGTTTCTCAGATATGATCATCCCAAGAATCATCTTTTCGTGAATGCTTGGCGGAGTGGCAGGCGGATTCAGGTGCTGGTACATCTGGGATTGCCAGTGAAATGCACTAGCTGAGTTACCCGATGACATGTCATGGGCAGAATAAACCACGCCTTCGCTCGCAACAAAGCCAAAGTAATGATTATGAGTCCAACCCAGCCTCCAATCCCAAGACCGGGACAAGGCGTTGTAAATTAGGACTCCGTCGAGTTGACCTTCCTCACTTTTCGTGAACAAGCTGAAAAATGGCTTATGTATCGGCTCCTTGAGACCCAAACGCTTGCACGCAATACCGTACCAGCCTTTGCAGATTGTGCGAAGGTGGAAGAACTCTTCAAAGGGGAGCTTGGAATACACGTTTTCCGCCAAGTCGATGTGGTGCTGCAAGGTACCCCAGAGATTCTCGTCAAGGCTGGTCGATGTGCTTGAGTCGCCGCGGTCACTCTGAACGGTTTTCTTCGTTTTTGCCGATCTCGTTTCCATGATGCTGTTCTCTATCGGAAGCAAAAATTGTCTCTGCAAGAACGGAAGAGATTAATCCTGCAAGGACGTGGCCCTATCACGAAGGTATTCAAGGTAATCAGCCAAAAATAGGTAGTATTCTTCGTGTCCCTGAAAGCCAGTCATCGGACACTTCTAATCCTCAGCGTCTTTATGGGTTAAAAAGTGAGACTTCTTCAGTAACCCCTCCAAAGTTTCGCTGGTGAAACGTAAGTTACATAGAAATTGCAGGTCTCCACAGATCCACAAAACGAATTTGGTTCCGCAACACTCTACGAGTACTACGAGACTAACGAAGACAGTGAACGTCAGGGCGAAGGAGCGAGCGTCTGAGTGCATGCACGCTAAAAGAAAAAGGCATAGTGCAATTTCAAGCCGACCCGCTGCTTCAATTCACAAGAAGCTACAGCCCCATCCATACAAGTCCCTAAAAACATTCAAGGTGAGTGCAACTCAGTACCTACTCGGCTCCCGACGAAAGAAAGTACATTTATCACCGGGAAATTTGAGAGCACACAATCAAGATCCCGCACCTCGCACATTTGCATGCATTGTGCTCTATGACCGTCGTTTAGAATAACTCTACAGCGCCCTAAAAATTTAAAACTGTCTCTAATTAGCTAAATCACTACACCAAGGTGCTGCTCAATTATCATAACGGTCATACAATCAAAGAAAGAAAGTAAGACACACTCACAGCATTTCAAATACACTCAATACAACTCCAAACACAGATTAAAGTTAACAAGAAGTTCCAATTTTTCGAACAAAACGACCTATCATACATTGTCCATCCCCTGCACAACGAAGTCATCTAAGAGAGAACGTCGTCGCCCATCTCAACCTCAGCTGCAAGCATCTAATGTTCGAATTTGGAGCCCAAATCCTCTCCTCCTCGCGACTAAACAGTCTGCTCCATAAAACTTGAACGCATCCGCAAACAAATGAAGAAGCGTAAGCTACACTCTTCAGTTTCCGTGATGAAGACTACGCAATATTCCAAAGAAAACCAGCTTTTCCACACCTGACTTAGAGTTGAAGAACACTTCCATAACAACAAAACGAGAGAAATAGAAATGCAACGCCACAGTACCTGCAATCTGGAGGTGACCGAATGCGCGAACTCCGAAATGAAATCGGGTGTAAAGAAAGAGCGAAGTACAGATTACTCTGAACTCGAAATTCAAAGATGAAGAGAGCAATGCGGCAAGCGATGCGAAGTGAAGGAATTGAGTTCAGGAGCGCGCGAGAAGTGAAGAGCTCGAGAATGGTGTTGAGGCCATGGCTGTTGCCGCAATTCGAGTGAGTCTTCCTCCAAATTTGCCGTCCATCGCAATTTCGAAAATATAATGCAATCCGTTGATCGGGAGCCATCGCAACCGTTGGTCCGCCGGCTGCTAGGTTTAGGGTCTAGGGTTTGAAACCACAGCCCCAAGTTCAGAGCTCCGAGAGCAGGGGAGAAACTAAGTTAGGTTCGCAGCGGGGTTCAGAGCTGCGAGTGCGCGGCGGGAGTTCCTGCATGCGTCGGAGTGGAGCTCACGTTCCAGCAGGCCGCATTCAGGTGCTTCGGTGATTTTGTCCGGTTTTCTGTCTTTCCATTGTTGTTGTGCTTGATTACTCGACTAGAGGTGGGAAAGTGTAGCAGTTTTGGTGGTTTTGCTTGTGCTTGTGGTAATGGAGTAAGATTGGTAGGAATTGGTCATGTTGTGTCTGGTCTGCTTGGTCGTGTGGTTGGCAGCATTGAATCTCAGGGGCGTGTTTTGAAAATGGATGTGTTCCCAGATGTGTTCCGCCTGGAAAATTTCCTTCGAATGGGTGTGTTATGGGTTTTGTACATTGCCTGTACACACTTGTCTCATTTACTCCCACCTCTCTTATCTCATTCTTCGATTTCCACATAGAATCCAAGGGATCAATGCTTTTGAAGGTTTTGAGCTCCATTCTTTCAGTTCCTTCAATTTGGTGTTGCTGCCTTGAGACCCACTTTCTGACCTGGCGGTCTATTGCTTTTACTTTTCCACAAGTGTTGCTGTGATGCACGTAGGGTATCTGCAATTGACGTTTTGTTGAGAGCCTTATATTGTTGCGTTTCAGATTGCCTTTGCGACAGCCCAAGTCTTGCTCTCCGCCTTCTTCACCGTTTTCAATTTGTCGTCACCACGCCCAGGTATCGTTGCTCCTTCCTGTCCTCTTTTTTCTTGACTCCCTGATGACACTTTTGATGAGGTTGTCTTCTGTCTCGGTCTAGGGTTTTGTTCATGTCGTAGCTTAACTTTCTTTCAGTTCCTTCAATTTGGTGTTGTTGCCCTGAGACCCACTTTCTGACCTGGTGGTCTATTGCTTTTACTTTTCCACAAGTGTTGCTGTGATGCGCGTAGGGTATCTGCAATTGACGTTTTGTTGAGAGCCTTATATTGTTGCGTTTCAGACTGCCTTTGCGACAGCCCAAGTCTTGCTCTCCGCCTTCTTCACCGTTTTCAATTTGTCGTCACCACGCCCAGGTATCGTTGCTCCTTCCTGTCCTCTTTTTTCTTGACTCCATGATGACTCTTTTGATGAGGTTGTCTTCTGTCTCGGTCTAGGGTTTTGTTCATGTCGTAGCTTAACTTTCTTTCAGTTCCTTCAATTTGGTGTTGTTGCCCTGAGACCCACTTTCTGACCTAGCAGTCTATTGCTTTTACTTTTCCACAAGTGTTGCTGTGATGCGCGTAGGGTATCTGCAATTGACGTTTTGTTGAGAGCCTTACATTGTTGCGTTTCAGATTGCCTTTGTGACAGCCCAAGTCTTGCTCTCCGCCTTCTTCACCGTTTTCAATTTGTTGTCACCACGCCCAGGTATCGTTGCTCCTTCCTGTCCTCTTTTTTCTTGACTCCATGATGACTCTTTTGATGAGGTTGTCTTCTGTCTCGGTCTAGGGTTTTGTTCATGTCGCAGCTTAACTTTCTTTCAGTTCCTTCAATTTGGTGCTGCTGCCCTGAAGGACTGAGAGCAGCAACTGCCGAACTGTTGCAGGGCTTTGGGCCTAAACTATCTCATATTCTGAAGGGTCATAGGGATGTCTCTCCTACAGGCTGTAACCAGCATGGACGAGTAAGTTACTATACTCTGCTTTTCTAGTACATTTGAAGCTACATAATTTTTGTTCATATATGTTTTTTAAATTGTTTTATATTGAAGATTGTTCTTTTGTATTGTGCAAACCTGTTTTCAAAAGGGCAAGGAGTAGTGACTATGTGGTCTCAATAGTGCACCCTGAGGGGGTAGACATTATCGAAGACTTGGCATCGTTGGAGGTTCTTTGTCTCTTGCAGAACATCGGGAGCGTTGTTGATCCAGCAGTTGGTGACAGGAGTTGCTTGATGGCAGACTCTAATGCTGGAGGCCCTCTGAAGCTTCGAGGGACTCTTTTAGATGACTATATGGTAATCCACTACAACTACATGCAAATGCTTATATGCTTTGAGGCATATAAAATACTTGAGCATGACTTCAGTGAGATTTTAAAGGCGTATGGCGGATTGAAGGAGCACAAGGCCTTTGTTCGTGACTTCAGGTGAGTCAAAAAAAATTTCAAAACATTTCTTATTTATTTTTGTACTACATGTTACAATGTTCATTATGCAAAGTTATAAACCATTATGATGATATCTTTAGAACTTGTTGTAGGGTTCTAGATTTAATTCTATGACTTCACTTTTAGAAGTCTTACAAAAGTTTAAAACTAATTGGTTGTGGTTTAATTGTGATTGTCAACAGGAAAGTTGCACAGAGAGCTGCTAAGAGCCACAAAGTGCCTATCGTGAAGGGCACAGCATGGGTGGAAACAGTCCCATTTGGAGTTTTTGCAGAGGGAATCACAATTTTATACAGCTTTGAAGCGGATTCTGAGTCAGGGAAACAGAAAGCTTCAGCTTTGAGGAAGCAAGCTGAAGCCCTCTTTAAAGAAGTCATGGATGAAGGGTGCAAATCCTTGGAGGAGGAGTCAGCATCAGCATGCCTCAATGTTGATGTTAATGCCCTTGAGGCATTAAAAGCCAGCCCACTTGAGGGGTTGGTAAGAGAATGGGCTGAATCGGCAAGGAACAGGGTACATCGAAATGCATTGGGCCATCCATTTGGCCCAACTACTCCACCAACCCTACGCAAGGCTACACTCAAGTTCTACAACAAGTGCCTTGATAATGAGATTACCAAGGTAAGAAAGCTAGACTAATTTGAGTTTCCTAAGTTTCCTATATCTTTTGTTTGCATTTGTTGGGGTTTTTTTGTACGAAAAATGCTATTGCTTGGTTTGTTTCAAGGTTTCAAGAATATTGCACAGCTGGGGAGAGTGAAACTCGAAATCATCAACACAAGCTTAGTCAGTCCACAAACACGACTGGAAGCACTGTAAAGGAATCTGACATCTTTGTCAGCGATACAAGTGATGAGGAGTAGCAAAGCCGATGGGGCAACTCGACTCAACGTTGGGTTCCCCCGGAAGTCGCTTGGATGCAGCAGTCAATGTCCTTGAGGCAGACATCGCCTCGGTCAACGGATCCCAATTTTGTTTTTTCCTATTACTCCGAGAAGGAAGCTTTGAATCCTTTGAACGGATCTTCATGAGTCAGCCTACTCATTTTTTGGCTAATTTGTTTGACTGGAAGCCCCGAAGTTCAGGACTTGGACATGGTCTCCGAGCGTCCATCGAGTACGGCAGGCTGCTATTGCTTTTGCAAGTTTTTGAATGTGGGGTTGTAGGTTATGTTAGCAGGTAACTTTTTGCAGTTCATCTTGATATTGAATTCGGAGTTAGGGATGGTTGAATAGCCTTCGAAGTGCATTTTCCCGGATTGGAAGTGGGTTTTCCCCAGTGTCGTATAGTACTACTTTGCACGGGAGTAACTGTTGAAAAACTGAAATTGACAGTTGAATTTCTTGGGGTGTACTAGCAATGAACCTCTTTTTCTGGATGTACGGGGCGATCCATCAGGGAAGCCTCAGATGCTTGTCAAATAAAGAAAATAGTTGGGCCCCTCGGTGGAGCCATGTGCCGGTCCAGAAATCTCATGTCACTTTGGGGTTAAATCGGACAATAAAGGAAATAACACTCGCAAATGAAAGAATGCTCGATTTAATGAGATTTGATAACTATGCTCCAATTTGGGTATACAAATTGCACTATTCAGTGCCTATTGAAAAAATTTGTATTAAGCATTTTGTAACTCTACATATGCTTGCCAATAGGCTGCTATACCAATGTAGGATTAAGGATTTGGGGCCATAAAAATTAATTAATTTTTTTTTAATAATTCTAGGCACTACAAAATGTTTATAAGGGCCACTTTATATTAGGATCTAATTGTTAATCCATCTTCCAAACAACTAAATTCAACCAATAGGAGTGTCTTAGATTCTTAAATTGGGCTCACCATTGGATCCAAAAGCTTTACATTGAAAGTTAACTCCACTTTCTTTTATATCAAGTAGTTGCTCATATGGTGGTATTTTGGCCACGGTATTGGCACCCCAAAATTGAGCCTAAATGCTAAAAATTGGTTGTTTGTATATCCTTGATCCAATTTTTCCATGTTGATACAATTTGGTTTGCCTCTATGTTTGTAAATGGGGTCAACTTGGAATTAGCCATGGGCCCTAATATAAAGTGGCCTTTAAGGATGATTGACTTTTATAAATAAATAAAAAGATTAATAAAAGATTAATAAAACTATACAAACCACAAACTTGAGTAGATAATTATAATTGACCTTTTTAACCGCTCGTAGAAGGTGCCTCAACATTACTCAAATAATAAGAATTTGATTGGTTAATGCATTAGGACTTGGATTAGAAAGAGTCTCAGAGGAATTATGAAAGATTAGTGATTCAAAATTGGATTTAAAAATGGAACAAGGTCCCTCTACCTTCAAAGCATGTTAGGATATGAGCTTAAAAGCGTGAGCCCAGAAGCCTGAGAACCTGTAAGCTTTTACTTTTTGAGGTATTTCTTTTTAATTTTGGATTTAGGATCCACGCCTATGCTTTAGGACCCAAGAATGTAGTTTAGAAAATTTTAAAATTTATAGATAAAGAATACAAAATAGGTCGTTAAAGTACATTGTGTGAATGCTTCAAAAAAATTAAATAAAATCCTCATCCCCATTGTAAATTCCTAATCATTAGATGACATTGGAGGGCTGTTTCAGGCCCGTTTCCAAATCTGGCCCGATTTTGTGAATAGTGGTACAAGATGACCACATAAATATCATATTATTAATAGCAAGTTCACCTTAACGTATAACGTATAATCATAAGTATAATATAATATTATCATAATATGTTATATAACGTTATTATATAACATAATGTAATTATTAATATGTCATTTTATTAAATATAATATAACACGTTAGTAACTTATAATGACGTAACCATATAATTTTATACTCATATAACGTTATAAATAGTATATATGTATAACTATTATAATAATGTATAATATACAATTAATAACGTTATTATACAATGATAGTCGTATATACGTATATACATTAGTTGTTATTTATATAATATACGTTAACAATATGTTAGTATATATTAACGTTAATATTATATTTACGTTATATTACATCTTATAATATCGTGTGTTATAATAATATATAACGTTATAATATATATATTACGTATAATATAGTCGTTAATATATATAATATATTACGTTATTAAATAATATATACGATAATACTATTAATGTAATAATACGTTATTCATAACGTTAGTATACGTAATATGACATAATTACAGTAAATATGTGTGATATTACTATATTTAATATGTACATAGTGGTACATGGATCAACCAGGCAGTTTGGTCGGTTTGAATTTTGCCAGCTTGAGAGAATTTTAGGGTGGCAAATACCAGTAGCACAAATTCTTAATTTTAGAAATTACAGACTATAGAAGCAAGTTTTGGCGACGTCCAATTTAATACAGCCAGCATTTGCTTCCTAGGTGGCATACTCTCGTCCAGCGATCTTTAAATTGGCTAAATTTCTCTCCGGTTCTACCAAAATAATTGTTGCGCTAAAAGTACATTGTGGAAATGAAGGAAAAATTTGGATTTTGAGCACATTTTCACACCTCGTTTACAAAATGTCGAAGTTACGTGTATTCATCGAATTTCCTATTAGCATTCATCTACTACTACTTTTTCATCTGGTAGCTAAAGTTCAATCCTCAATGTCGATTACTAGCAAAGGCAACTGCATCTGATGGCTGGCAGTAGCGAGGATTTGGGCTTAGGGTTGTTGGCACTTTCTCTCCCCATTAGCATCTTCGTTATCTTCACTTAGAAAATTTTAGCATTCACTTAGAGAATTTTAGCATTTATGTGAGTGCTTTTCAATTGTTTTGCTTGTTGCGCTTGTTTCTGGACGTTGCCCTTCTTTTTGGACGTTGTACTTATTTTTGGATGGTACTGCTGGTTTTGGGTGTGCAAGTGCAGGTGGGTAGGCGAGCCATGGCGCCTCGATTGAAATTATCTGAAAACTTCAAAGTGCGTTGCTTCAGGTCTAGTCGCAACACCAACGACTTGGGCAAATATTTGGCAAATGGTCTTTTGGGTGGCACGCCAATATTCCTTCAATCGGGGGCGATGCTGGCGCAGAGATCATTCACGTTTCTCCAATTCAACTGTCCAACTTTGTCCCTCATCCGATACTTTGCCCGCCTTCCAGCGTCCTATTGCTTGAGGTTGCCGATCTTGTACTAAGCAATGGCGAGCTGACTGGGAAGAGGAAGACAAAACTTGCTGCGAAGAATGCAAAGACATCACGAAAGAAGAGGAAGACTGCCCCTAGTATTGTAACACGGCGTTGGTAGGAAGTATGGGCGTGTAAGTTCACGTAGGTGGAGGAGGAGTTCAACTCCAGCTGCGATCTTGTTGGTGTCATTTGCCAATGTTGCACCACCATTTTGGGGAAGAGAAAGATTATGGTGCCAAAAGCTGACAATTTGGAGAAGCATGAAGGAAAATGGGCATGTAAAGAGGACGGTGTGCTGTTGGCATACTTGAAGAAGGGTGATACCTTCGTGAAATCAGACTGCAAACACTTGAAATTTTTGAAGCTGTGGGCGGGACGCAAGCCTGGCAGCACTATCGCAGACCAGCTAGCATTGGGCTTGGAGGGCGAATCCAAAGAAAGAGAGTTCAATTCTCAACCTTGTTTCAGATTTTGAGTAACAGTTGTTCTATGTGCGATTATGAGAGAGATCAGTATTTGTTGAGGCACCTGAAGGTGAAAAGTATGCTTAGGAAGCATTGGTCTGAGACCAGCGGGTGGGAAATGAGTGAGCATGTGCATAACTGTGTTGTCTCTGCTTTGAAGTCTGTTGTTTAGCCTACAAGGTTCGTTTCCATCAATGCTGATGAGGATACTGTCGTTGACACTACGTCTTGGATTGAGGTCCATGAGTACGTTGTTGAATCTTGGGAGAGAGTTCCTCACTTGCTTCACCTCTCATGTATCTTGGAGAGCAGCACTATTGATCACTTAACTAATGTTATAATGTGCGCTTTGCTCAAAGAAAGAGGACTCATCTGTAAGGAGGTCGCTGCAAAGCTGGTCTCCTTCGGGGCTGACGGTGTTTCAACATTTCAAGGCCCCAAAACGGCGTCACTGTCCAGATTTGAGACAAGTGGGCCTCGTTCAATCTTGGTGCAAGTTGCGCCAATCATCGCATAAACTTGGTCGTAGAAACACTTTTGAATTACCCGATGGTGAATCGCTTGGAGGGCCTTTTCTAGTCCGTGTACGTGTATTTCTGTTGCAGCAACAAGCGACACAATGAACTGCAGAAACTAGCCGACCTCATGGAAACTAAAGGGAACAAGATGCTACGGAATGTAGAGATGCAGTGGATTTCAATGAGGAGTCCTGCTTAGCGTATAATATCAGAGTACAAAACATTACTTGTGAAGATGGGCGTCAATATGTCTTCAAGGCCCGGCCAGAAGGCGAATTTGGTGGCTGCTACTATGTTCAATATCCTTGTTGATGTTGAGGTTCTTTTGAGTTTATCATGCTTCATTCCGATGCTCAATGCTGTGCATTGCTTGATTAAACTTTCTCAAACCCGTGATGTCTTTGTATGTGACTTCATGCAAGCCATAATGGTCTGTCAAGGTGACCTTGCTAGAATGTTCATCGACGCCTCCACGGTTTTCAGTACAACAGAGTTCAAACGTTACTGTGACCTGATCAATCTGAAGTGTTCCAAAATTCCCTTGGAGTAGAAGCAGTTGCCTGGCAATGACGGTGTAGTCCACCTGCTATTCAATTTCAAGTATACTCATGTTTTTGCGAGATGCCACAACAAGTAGATTGGGAAGCACCTTTTTGTGGTTGAAGAGGAGTTCATCCAAGCTCAAGGGAATATTGAACGGCAATTTGCAGGTAACGTTCCATCATTTCTAGTTTTGCTTGAGTTAATTTCCTATTTTATTATTTTTCAACTTCCCATTTTTTTTCAGCTTCTCGTTTTTTTTTGGTTCAATACATGTTTGAATGGAGGTTTGTTTTTCTTTTAAGTTCCCAATTTTTTTTATTAAGCAGATGTGGGAATGTTTATAGGTTCATTTTGCTTTTGGGTTCAAATTTTTTTCCTTGAGGTAGATGCTGTGATACAAGTTTGTTTGGCTGTGAAGTTCAAATTCTTTTGGGTTTGGTAGATGTTCTTGCCTAAAACCGTTCATTGGATTCTCATGGTTCTTGTGTGTTTGTGCAGACATGGCCTAATCACTGTGTGATGAGTTAGATAGGAGGTTTCCACAACATGAACTCTTTGATGCCATTGGCATTATCTATCCATAGTATTGGAAGCAAGATGGAGCAGAAGAAAGCTCCATCTTGTCAGTGCTAAAGAATTTCTACTGCCACTCAAAAGTGTTGAATGCAAAGAAGTCACATATTGCTGCTGAGATGCTTTCATTAGCTCAATGCGACAACAGCAAGGCCTTTTCAAGGTGACAATGAAGGCCAATTGTGATGCAGCTTGTGCAACACCCTTGGATGTCAATCCCGTGATTATATTGTGGTGTTGGTTGTCATAGAGTCGGCACTTGAGTAAGCTTATATCGAAATACTTTAAATTGGCTGAAATCGGTTGCTGTTTGATACTAGGTAGTGTGGAAGACGAGAGGTTCTTTTCTACTTTAAAGTTCCTCAAATCTTGCCATAGGAATAGATTGGGCAAGCATTTATCCCTTGTTGTGCGTATGTTTGGCTAAAAATACTTTTTTCTCAAGAATTTTCCATATAGGGAAGCAATTGATTCCTAGAAAAGTGCAGTGAAGGTCGGCCGGCAAGGAGATATCTAAATTACAGAGCGGCAGAGGATCAGTATCCTCAAATATGCTTAACTTAGTAGAATTCTTGAATTCCGGAGATTCCTTTTCCCTAGTTTCTATGAGGTAGGGCCACCTTTGCTATTCAAGTTACCTTTGACTAGAAAGTTGTGTGGTGCATTCTATTTTTAAGGAGCTCAGAGCCTAGGACGATACTGTAGCTTCTTTACATGGCGGTGCTGCTGGTGCATGATGGACACTTGGAGTTGTGACCTTGGAGACTTGGAGCTACGGCATCAACAGTTGGGCATCATGGATTGTTTTTATTTGTGAATCTAACCCTTCTAATGTGTCTTGTTTGTCTTGTGTTGTGTGTAGATCACCAACACTACAAAATTTAGATAGTCTTGCTTTTGCAAGAAGGGTTCAATTTCCTTGTTAGAGATAGTGTGTTGTAGAAATATAGAAGCCACTTTGTACTCAAATTTGTTTCAAAAAATTGTCCATGTACATGAATACAAAATGACACTTAAACATCCTTCATGAACAAATATCGCCAATGCTTGACATACCATTGTATTCTCTTTGGCAATTTCAGTCACTTTACAAGTTGAGAAGTAGCCAGATTGACACACAAAATTTCTTCAAGTGTTGCAACTTGCACTCTACATACAAAAAACAAAAACATCCAAAATTCTACCATTACTTCCCAAAAACCTCTACTAGCTTCTACCAATAGAATTGCAAGTCACAAAAATAGGTCTCTCTTCTGACGGGAATAGCATGTGTGGCTACATTAGGGTATTAGGTTATGGGAACGCTGCTCTCGTCACATAATCCTCCACTATATTTGGAAAGAATGGGCAACTACTTCAAAAAGTTTATTAGCCAATGAAAATTAGAAAAAACATTGGTTGCAATTTGAAAACACGAGCGAAACATCTGTAAAAAATAATCTTAAAAATTTTTATTTTGAGTAAAAAATAGAAAAAATAGTGATTGAAAAATTCATTCAATTTGGGAATTAAAGGAAAATAGCTGGTACAATTCAAAAAAATTCCTCAAAATTGGTACTGCATAAAGTTAAGAAGATGTTGAATAAGATAGACAAATTTGTTTCAGGTGAGTCCGCTAAGTTCACTTTGTGGGCATTCAAACATTGCCACTTTATTCCCTTCTTTTTAGGCACGGCAACTTGATTTTCAATCCTAATATTTTAGTGAGTTTTTGAAGCTAAGGTTAGCAATCCGTTGGAGACCCTCTTCCCAATTGCATTCCTAGCTGACTACACCTATTCTACGTTTTCGCCTTGAAGTGTAAGAAATACGTAGATAGGGATGTAATTGGAAGAGAGTCCATGATAGGAATGCCTAATTTATATGCATTCACAAATATGTAGATTATAGATGAAGCATCAGTTTTTCAATCAAATGTGGTAATGTCATTCTCAAATAGTAGTTTCATTCAGATTTGAATAACCTTCAATATCATGCAAATATCTTCAAGGTTCTATGTTTGAGTTCTCCTGTCTACATGAACAAATGAGTTCTCTATTTATCCAATATGATTTGCTATTGGGATTGTGTAGTATAATTTTTACATAATTCAATTCTTCAACCCCCAGGAACTCTTCTCTCATGGAAGACTCAAAAGGTATCAAGTTGTGGCTAAAGCTATATATAATTAAAGCTACACAAATTTGAATGGTATTAATTTGACATGCAGACAATTTAATTTCACTATTGCACCAACTATAGAATGACTTGACAAATAATCCCTTACAAATTTAATGTAACTAGAATGCTTACTTCCTATGAAAACAAATCGACAAGCAATTCCTAAACTACGGCACATTACTGTGTACCAAATTGATAAAAGTTGACTTACCACTTGCAAGCCAATACTATAAATTGATTGCACCAACTATGCAAACTACTTGACAATTTGCTACATTATTCACCACCTGTGAGCTAGCAAATTGACAAAAATTACGAGACACCAACAAGGCTCAGAAACTGTTTTATTTTTTTTTTATAAATATTTTATTGATAATGTCTATATACAAATTGACTCAAGAAAACTATGACCCTAATTGCAATGAATAAGTAAAAGAGAGAAAAAAGAAAAATCAACTAGCACTAGTAGAAAAAAATGGTGCCCAAATTAACAAAAATGAACATAGAAGTGTTGATTTTTTTTATTAATAAGGACAAGTTAATTTGGGTACTTTTGTACACAAAAATGTTGATTTGATAACAAAAAAGTGTTCATTTGGTAACAAAAAAGTATTAATTTTTTTGTTAATTTGGACGTTTTTTTTCAAAAATCTACAAAGTATTTTTAAAAAAAAATTCCTAATCAATGGGGAACTGCAACATGGCACCACCAACTAGGCAACTGTCAACATGGCAGTGCTACCTAAGCTACCCACATGGCAGCACCGCCACCTAGGCAACTCCCAAGTGGCATTGCCATGCGGGCAACGTCTTGGTGGTGCAAGCAAGGGGGTTTGAACCTTGGACCTCGCGGGTGAGGTCCAAGGTTCATACCAATACACCACCAACAAACATTAATGTAAATAATGAAAGTAGGAATTTATTTATTAAGTTTTCTGGGGTTTTTTCCATGGTTTTTTAAAGTCAGCAGACTTTGGTGCTCATTTTCACCTAGTATTTGAACTTTTTTCAAAGAATTTTGAACTGGAAAAAGTTGGAAAATGAAGTCAAATTTCACCTCCAACAATCTGTTTGGAACTCCAAGACTCTGATCAAAAGTTATAATAAAAAAACTGAGACGATGTTCAACCATTTTTTTAAATGTCCAAATGCACCCCTCTCTGATTTTTGTCCATAATTTTTGATTGGAGGCTTTAAATCATAAATGGATTATTGGAGGTGAAAGTTTAACTGATTTAGCAACTTATTTTAGTTCTAAGTGTTTTGGAAAAAAGTCATCTTCTATGTCAAAACCGCCTCCAAAGTCTGCTGACTTTTGAAAATACCAAGTAGTGACTAGTTAATTTTCAAAAAGAAATACATAGTATAGTTACGAGTTCAAAAGCTCCTAAAGAAGCAAAAAAATTTCAGAAAAAAAATTCTTAAAATTGCATGTATAGTTGAAGCATAGAAGTTGTTTTATTGAGTTTTTTCATTTTTTCCAATGTTTTTAAAAGTCAGCAGACTTTGAAGGCGATTTTGACATAGAAGATGACCTTTTTTCAAAAAACTTAGAACTAAAATAAGTTGCTAAATCAATTCAACTTTCACCTCCAACTATTCGTTTATGATTTCAAGCCTCCAATCAAAAGTTATAGACAAAAATCAGAGAGGGCTGCATTTGGACATTTAAAAAAAAAATGGTTGAACACCCTCTCAGTTTTTTTGTTGTAACTTTTGATCAAAGTCTTGAAATTGCAAACGGATTATTGGAGGTGAAAGTTGACTTCATTTGCCAAATTTTTTTAGTTCAACGTTTTTTGAAAAAAATCAAATACTAGGTGAAAATCACCACCATAGTCTGCTGACTTTAGAATGTGAATTTAAAAAAACAAACAATTGCACTTTTAATAGTTTAAAAGATTCCAAAAGGTTCCAAAAGATTCCCAAATGATTCCATAAAGTTTAACAAACTTTGGTTGATTTGACACTTGTACTACCCAAGTCAACAAAAAAAATGTCACTTTTTTGTTAATTTGGGCAAAATCAACAAAAAACTTTGGAAATGGACAATACATTATCCAAATTAACAAAAATTTGTTGATGGTTTGTTGATTTGGGTACGGATTTTCTACTAGTGTAGACTTAAAGTCAAGTGGGAGTAATAGAAAGACATGTCTATTCATTTAAGTTTCTTCCTATCTACTTCCCCTACTTCAAATCTTTTCATTTAGCCTATTTGATATCTAATCTTGTAAATTGTTTTTTTATACCAATTATCAGCCAATTTATCAGGGTCCAATGGAAATAAAATCTATTAGCTACTCCTATTTACACTAGAAAAAGCAAATAGAAAATTGGAAAATTCATGTGACTACAGATTGCAAACTATCTACATGTTTCAACAACCTCCATCTTATTTCTTAGCCGAAACAACTAATGTATATAGCAAACTGTTTTTTTTGCCTATTGCTAAAGAATAAAACCCTTACACATGTCTCATTTCTCTTTTCACCAGCCTTTTTTTTTTACTTTTTGAGAAAGTGCTAGAATGGCAATCACTTATAATTTAGTGAAGCACTGTATTTCTACATTCATTCATCTTTTGGACCAAAAAACACTTTTCAATCATATTCATGCACTTTTTCATCCAAATTTGGCGATTTCATCAGCATTTTAAATAGAAATGGTAAATTTCTGGCAAAAAATAGACATTTATTTTGAAATGGTGCAATCTGGCTCCATGGTGCCAAAAAAAGGGCTGCTTCTCACTATCTATTCAATAACACAACAATAACACTCCTAAAAAAAATTGATAGAACCTTTACTATTAACATCTAAAATCCAACTCAAAAATTGCATTGTATGGCTATAATGACCAACTCAAATTGTTCATTAAAACTTGCTTAATCATATAAGGACATTGTAGACCTAAAATGTCTGATGGATGACTTCATCGTTAACTATAGAAACAAAAAATGCACCTGCTGATCCAATAATTAGAGTATTTTAGTGACCACCCTAGTCACAAAGGCCGCAACCTTTTAGGGTTAACAACAAACTCTTGTACAAGTTTTCTATTTGCAAGTTGATGGGCTTGATCGAAAAGAACTGAGACCCACTATTATTTGGCAAAAAATTGGGAATATAGTAGAACGTCTTTTAGTACAGTCTGCTAATACATAATATGCACTAAGAAAGTTAGTAGGGTGGGTCCAATTTCAAGGATATTTTCTGGAAAGTAGTGTTGTTAGATGCCATGTTAGTGGCCATTACTGCACCTCTCCAAATGTATAAACCTCTCTTAGTGGATAGTCCCATTATATATTATGCACTAAGAAAGGTTCTATTGTATAATACAATCTTTCAAGAGGACCTAAAAGTCATGAAATGTTTGGAGTGAATAATTTGGGAAAACCGCCCAACCATTACGGCTTGGCTTAGCCAAATTCAATAACACAAGGTCATGAGAATTAATTCACACCCAGCTGCAATACCAATGTAAGTGGGATTGTTTATAAAGTAAATATGCCTATTACCAATCAAATTTATTATTTAGGTACCTTGGAGAAGCTATTTTTCAACTTACGTATTTTTGAGAGATTGAAAATTTTGAATGAAGTCATTTGCAGGTATAATCGAGATATTCTAACAAGAACTAAATTTTCTATGATTTTTCAAAGTTTGTTGGGACTCAATTGATAAAGCATGATTAGATACCCTCATACTAAAGTACATGGTAACATGTCTCCTCTCCAAGTGCATTGTCATGATGCTAAAGGGTTACTAAGATTGTGGTAATGAGAATATCTTGTAGGTGACGCCATTGGGTGGTAGACAAAATTAGGCAATTATCCTCGGGGGGTGCACTCCTTGAAAAAAATAAGGATATAGGTGCGAACACTAGGTATTTAAATGGGGGGTATTAATTTTGTTCATTGATTATTCTCAGGTCTATCATTATATAATTTTCTAATTTGAACCATTAAAAAGGAGACATACATTAATTATAATCCCTAATTGATATGAATATGTCATAATGTCATATGCTATATTGGTTCAATTTTTTTGCACTACTTGCAATTACAAAATTTGGTGTAGGGTTTAGAGTTCACGATTAGGGGGCTTTTTAACCATTTAGTGCTTTGAAGTCCAAAAATTCATATCTAATTCCACAAAGCTCCAAAATTGTGAAACAACTTGGATTAGATGCCAATTCTAGTCGTCTTTCAAGGAGAATTTCTTGAAAAATACTTTAAGAAGTTTCACCTCCTCAAAATCTAATTTTAGTTCTTAAATGGGCAATTTATAGACCTCTTACCTTTTAAGCTCAATTTGTAATCAATTTCTCATTGACAGCTTTTTAGTAGCAAAATTGATATTCATGTAAAGTGCAGATATTTGTAGCTTCAAAAATCATAATCCAATTGTAGGCTTTGTCATTATCTAGATTTAATTTTATTTTTGAAACAAATGAAACATATTTTCATTGATAAAAGATAACTTACAAGCCGGCTAGCCACAAGTGGCCAAGGTGAATTGCCCCCATTGCTTGTTCCCCCAATTCATTTTAGGTGTGCATGTAATAAAAAAGTCTCCTACTTTGTACTTGATTAATTTATTTTGTACAACCTTCTTCGTTAATTTTGGAGCTTTTGATTGCAAATATAAACTCAAAACTTGCAAATTTTATCGTGCATTGCAAATTTAAAAAATCAACATTTTCCCTTGGGTACAAGTGGGGGGGTCAGTTCACCCAGACTTTACAGGTGGCCTACCCAGAAGAGAAACAAGATGTATATGACCAGACCAAATAAGACTAGAGAAGAGAAAAGACATTAAGCTATCTAGATTGTAAGCGATAGTAAACCATTCCATTTTGAATTTTTGATGATACTGCTTTTGGAAAAATGCATTTTTGAATGCATTCCCATAACTAATGTGTTCACAATTTATTCCTCACATGGAGTTTTAACCACAACCTGCATATACTAGGATGATACCCTCATTTAACTCTGACACTACAAGTAGTAGGTAATATACAATAGATCATTATAGCTTAAAGAATCCAAAATAAAAAGACAATGTAGTATAAATGTGGAATGAAATGCCAGCTCAAAACCTATAATTAAGACTTTGGACCTAGTAAATTAATAAAAAGAGGCAATATTTTAAGTCTAAATTTTTCCTAATGCATCCCATTATTCCACACCCTATAGTATTTACAATGCACCCAATGACATTTTACATACACTATAGTATAATCAACCAATTTATAATTTTTAGCTCCAATGTTTTTTGGGCACCCTATCATTTGTTTGCATGTAGTTTGCTACTTCTACCACTTACTGCACCCCCCGAGCAATTATCTTAGATGATAATTGGAGGATTTTCTTCAAAGATTTTAGAAGGAGCATATTGTGCAGTCATTGGGACATGACTAGGCTTAACTCTAAATTGTTGCTCTGGACTAACTGTATCCAGTAGATGATAAGGAATCTTTCTACTTAAGGCAAAAGTGCAAATGTTCATCCTTGGAATTTTGACTTCCAATGAATGCTCTTGAGTTCTTTTAAGCAATTGATAATTCCCATGATACCAAAAAGGATGATTTCTACAGTGACCAATTCAACATTCCAAGGATAAAAATCACTACTTCTCAAAGCATACATAACATTGTTTACCAGCTGAGTACTCACCCTCCAGATGGAAGTATCATTCGCTTCAAGATGCTGCCTTGGATTTAAGTTATAATCCCGTGGATGGCATTGATTAGCGCAAGCTCATTTTGTCAGTGTTCTGATGATTCAATTGGTTGTGCAGAAAATGAGCAATGAAAGGCACCACGCACAAGCAGCTAACTAGCTAGGTGCACTATTGGAGGGCTCCTTGTTTTGGGGGAGCAAAAGGGACCCCCCTAGCGTTAGTTAATAATGTTATGTAAAAGGATAAATGTATACATATTATACCCAACTTTAACAACAAAATCATTGACTTTTGACGTCAATCTCCCAAAGTGGTGGCTTTTCTATCTCTAGGAGTTTAACCCTTAAAAGACCATAGACTTTTTTTTTTTAAAACACACTCAAAATTGCCATTTCTACTACAAAAGGCAAAAAAGTTACACAGTTTTTTTGCACATCTAAACACAAGATCTTACACTACACCAACATAAGAATATATGGAAGAAATTTCAGGAACTTTAACTACATAGATTGCAAGATATTTGTGTTTAAAGTTAAGGATTCAAGAACTAATTGAAATAAAAATTATCACCATTGCAAAAGAAGAACTACATCCCATCATTCCGATTCTTTTTGTAATTCATCATCCTACTTGTATATTCCTACAGAGCTAACATATTTTTTTATCTTCAAAAAAAGTTTCAAAAAATAACGCCAAAAATTGAGGTCCTACGAACCCATTAAAAATCCATTTTTAAAACAAATCATTTATGAAGTGTCAAGACAAGTGAACAAATGATCCAAAATAAAAATTAAAAACATTCTCTACATTCTTGAGCAATAAAAACATATTTGAAGACAATTATAGTGAATTATTAGCTTCTAAAGGGGACTTTTTATAATTGGTTTGTACACTCAAGGTTAACCTTGAAAGGACAAGATCTATCACGTAGATAGTTGGCAAAAATCAATTTGATTTATGAAATTCTTGAAGTCAGCCACTAGTCTATTGGTCTCTTTTTGGCTTCAATATGCTTTTAAGATTCACTTCTAAAAGATAGAGCCTACAACTATGCATGTAATCAAACTTGAAAATCGTTCAACATGTACTTTCCATTTTTTCTCTATTTATGAGTGAATTTTTTGGTTTTGTTATTTATAGATGAAACAACATGTCTAATATTTGTCATAAACTTTTCAATTTTGTTTGTCAAAAATTTCAAATTATCATAAATTTTTTAAGAAAAAATAAAGAAAATTCACATCAAATCAAATACAAATCATGCTTAAAAAATCTAAAATTTTCAAAATTTTCAAAATGGAAGTAAATTATAAAGTAGAACATTGTAGTATAAAGAAATTTCTTGATTTCACTCTATATTTAAAAACAAGATTATAGATCCTCAACTTTTAACTTTATTAATAATGGTTATTTTAAGATATTTTTCAAAATTTGTAGTGCAATTAAGTGAAGTAGAAATTACAATTTAGAAGTTTCATTTTGTTAAATTTATTCAAAAGCAAAAGAAATCATTTTGAATGTCAAAAACAAGTTTAAAATAAGTTTAAAACAAATTTAAAACAAGTTTAACCTTGTAAGGATGAACTAGTCTTTGTGGAAATCATCTTTTCTGATACCGTGGGAATTAATAGCTTAAAAATGGAAAAGCACTCAATCAAGGACAAGCTACTATGCAAGGTCCCCTTTATGCATAAAATTTCAAGGATGAACAATCACACTTCTGTCCTACATGCAAAGATTCTTTGTCATGCATCGGACACTTAGTGTCCACAACAACCTTACAAGGTTAAAGGGAAAAAAGCTCAAAATATTGAAATACACAAGGATAGCATACCATTTTTTTGATAAACTATCCCATATAAAATAAAACAACAACTAAAATGTCTTGAATTTAACTAAATGACGTCGCCACAGAGGATCAATAAAGTTGCAAACAAAAAATCAGATGAAAATAATCCTTTTCAATATGCACCAAGCCTGGTTGACCATCCAAAGGACACCAACACGTCCTCAGCCTTCCAAGGTTAATAAAACTCGAGGGAATCACAGCTGGAGATGATGCAATAACTTACACGCTAGCTTCCCAAAGCGGAAAGACTACCGTATCTAAAGAGGACTTTGAAAAATCCAAATGATGAGAGAGAATTCCGTTAAGAATCAGAGCAGGCATGAGAAGCACCAATGAATCCAAAAAGTTCATGCTACTCGTTGGAGATGGCAACCTTGGCCCGAATGAGCTTCGAGGTGGCAATGCCGTTTTCATTTGCAAAAACCTAGTCTCACCTCCTGGAGTTCCAGGAGAAACCTTCAATGACAAACCTCCTTCCTCTGAGAACCCGGTCAGCTCAAAAGTGTGCAGGTTTCTAAAGTGTTGAGCTACGCTACGTGGTTTTCCAGAATACAAGTAAATGTTTCTGCCTCCTTCAGATTAATGTACACCGTAACTACAAATTGTGTGCATCGCCATATGACGTCGTGATAAGTAAAGTCGAGAAGGTGTTTCAACCTGCCTCAGCACCGTGGACTGGTTCCTCATCAGAGTACTCACTCTCCCCATTATCTGACAAGGGACTACTTCCCCGGACCGCAGTGGCAACCTCATTTAAATCAAGCAATTGTCTTCGTCTTCCATCACCTTTACTGTTGTCAACTTCGTGGCCAGTGCTATCCTCTTCATCGAAATCTACAGAACCTGCTGCTTGTTGATCCTCCTCAGAACCTGACCGTGCTGAGTGTTGTACCGACTGTTCCTCAGAATGATCAATAGACTGAGCATCGTCTTCGATAGGAAATGCATGAATATTCTTCCTCTTTGCTCGAGTATCTCTCCCATTCCGCATTTCAGAACTGTAACCACTTGCTTCATGGCTGTCACTTGCTTCCTCAAACCCCACCTCAGCGATCTCTGCGCGATCTAGAGCTTGGGCACTGCTTTCGGCCCTAGCTCCTCCAAGCCTCCGCGACCGCCGTTGCGAATCTCGCACAAATTGGCCATCGAAGTCACTACCCTCGCCGTCGCTCACTCTAGTCATATCGAAAACAGGTCTGGCGTTTCTGCGTGCACCTTCTCGAGAAATGTCATTTACTAGCCGTACCTTAGGACCTCGCCTTGGCTGTTTCCTCAATCGCTCTTCGCTCCCGCCACCGTCACTGTCGCCTCCACGAAAATCACCGTAGTCATCACTATCTTCAGAAAGTTTCTCGCCATCTCCATCCCCATCAAAATCAGCGTCGTCCTGATCGTCTCCTCTGAAGCTCTCACCTCCCTCTGAAGAGAGGCTTTCTCTACGTTGCCTGGCAGCAAGGTAATCATCATCATACACGGCCTCCCCTTCGATTTCTTCATCACTGAACCCTAATTCAGCTTCAACAAGATGCGGCGCCAAACCTGCAACACCAGGCTCACCCTCCTCCCCAAACTCGGCTCCGGGGTACAATTGAGAGTTGCGAGATGACCGTCTGACAGCACCACCCCCGTTCGCATACCCATAAGCAGCATTCCCATTCCGGAGGTGATCCAGCTCGTCCACACCGTTGGCAGATCCAGGGTCGCGTCTCAAAGAAATCTCAGAGACGTTCTTCTTAGTGAACTTGATTGCCTCGCTGATGGAACGATCAAACTCATCAAATGTGTAGGTTACGGGTTTTCTTTCCCTGCGTGACCTTCCTGCTGCAAGCCCGTTCCCTTGTAACATGTTATCCAGAAGCACAGCTTCCCGCTGTTGTTTCTTAACCATGCGATCTTTCTTCTTCTGAATCTCTTCCAGCTGAGGCATAAGACCAAGCGTAATTTTCTTACCAATTGCCGCTTCCAACCGATTCCGACTTTCCAACAACCTAGAAGAAACCTCCTGGAACTCCTCGAAATTAGTAGCAACAGTCTCCCAATTGCCTGGAATTGGAGGAGGCACATTTCGACTCCTGCCCCAGCCCCTGCCCTTATTTTTCGATGGTGGTGGTGGCATGGTTGGCTGCCACTCCCTGTACAGTCTCTGTCCCATTACAGGATCCTCCTCTAGCCAGAAGGTAGTTCCTTCAGCTCCACAGCCAGACCTATCCTTCCGCACTACAGCATCTAACTGATTTCGTTTCATGGAATCCTCAACGTAAAACCGAGCATCATCTTGATTGACGCGCATCTCACATAGTGCCAGCAACACTCGGACGCGTGTCGGTGGATCGAATTCCAAGTATGCAGCCAGCTCTGCGCCTTGACAAGGAATCAAAGGACACGGAACTTCAGCAACCCTCCACCACCAATCTTTAAACTTCTTGCTTAGAACAGTGGGCCAGGTATCACCGCGAAGCGGAACTCGGGCTGCAGGCGGTACACCCTTCACCAAAACCACGTGAATGGTATCCAACAGAGAATTAGGGTTGAGGAAGGCAGACTCTAGTTCGTCCATCGTAAACTCTGGTAAATTGTTGATGAGATGTCGAAACACAAGAAAAAAGTTCATCACAGCGGCCATCTCCCACATACTTCGAAGCTCCAAACGATCCGCAGATACCGAAGAAGGAAGAGCAAGCGAGACAGCCCTTATGCCTGTGCGGCTTGCACTGGGCCGGGATGATGGCGGTCGTTCAGCTGAAACAGTACGCTCACTCGACCATGTCCTTGGCAGGGGGGGAGTGGCCGGCGAAACAAAAGGGCCATCATCCGGAAACCGTCGCCGCGAAGAGCAAGCTCTCGAAGGCCGCTTTGCAGGGGGTTCCACAACTGGAGATAATGGTGGCTTCGCCATCCTGTTAATGTCTCCCAGTGGACGTTTCCTCTCCGTTCTCTCCTTCCGGTTCCTCACTTCGTTCATTTTGAGAGACACCGAGACTACTTGATTCGTATCGAACAATCAGGGCAAACAGCAGCCCTCCGTAAACTTCCACTCAAACCTGGTTGCCTGCGCAAACGAACTGATGAAAGGGATCATAAGGTATCAATGACTTCTCGCGGCTTCACAACCTAGGTGGATCCGCTACTCGCCTTGTCTAACACAGAAGTAAGCTTCCAACTAAAGACATACGAGCCTCCGCGGAAGTCGAATGGAATGATCCACCAGTCAACCCTAATTCATTCCAAAGCTTAATGCTCATCTTGCATTGCCAATGTAAAAGCAAGTCTGCGATTCGATGAAAACCTAGATGACTCCATAATCTGTTCCGATCACCACATCACCATACCGGAATTTCAACTAGTCAATTCTAACTCATCCAAAGCGCAAGCCAAACTTCCCGAGGCACCAAACCTACATCCCATGGGTGTATGAAAGTCCGCGCCGCACCTCACCCTCAGTTATCCGGTTAAACTCAAAACATAACCACATCTTCCATTCCTGAAATCACAGAAACCTAGAATCTCGCCATCCTCGTTCCAAATTCTCGCCACAACACCCCGACTACTTAATTCCTGCCCCGAAAACCGATAACCCTACCCTCGCCAACCAGCCGTCTGCTCTCAACAGGAAATCTCCTCCCTGGACAGCGCCACAAGTGCGCCGCTCGTGTCTTCGAGAAGCGTACGCACAGTAGCCCGCACAGTCGCCCTCAGACTACGTCACGTGCCGCAAACGCGTTCTTCCCCGTAAACACGCCAGAGAAGCCGCTTCTAGGTTTGGAAAAACGAGAGGAAAAAACTAGAGGTGGAGAGGACGGAGTGATGCAAGAGTTGGGGATGATGCCTTGAAGCGAATAGCGGCAGAGTCGGAGAGGCTGTGGAGAGTCTGGAGACGACTACCGGGGCTGTGGAGACGCCATAGCCAGACCTTAAAATGAACACGCGGGAGAAGGTCTTCGTCCCTTCCTCTCTCGGTCCTCAGAGTCGGTACTCGATGGATGAATGATAAATTCAGGAAAGTGGATGAATCGGTGTCTGTTCGTTGTCTGATTTGAAATAGGAAATTTAACCCTGGAACGCCGCCAGCGCCACTCAGTGTCGTTTGCATGACAATCCAGGGGAGATGAAAAGCAATTGGAAGCATTTTTTCATTCCTCTTTTCTTTGTTGACCTTCTATGGTGAGTTATGAAGAATCTTCAATTGAATTTATTGTCTTTTCAATATTTGTCTTCAAGTGAATGAGATGTTAGTAAAAAAATGGATCACAAAATATGCTATTTTAGTGTATTTTGGGAAGTTGTTGCTCCTTGCTCTAAATTTGAAATTTTTCCACAAAAATGATATTTTTTGAGTTTGAACTCCAATTTGGATTTTGAAAAAGTTCCTAATATTGAATGTTTTATTGCAATTTGAACTTTGGATGTATTTTCAATGTTCATTATTTTTTATTTATAAGAATGATACGGAATTGAGTTTACACTTTGATGTTTGTCACTAAAATATTCACACGTGGTGAAATTTTTAGATTTTTGATATATTTTTCTATTTGATATGATTTTTCTTCACTTTTTCTCTAAAAATTCTCAAAAAAAAAAAAAATTCACACAAAAATCTAAAAAATTTATAAAGTATAGAAGACATGTAATTCCATCTCTGAAAATAAATATAAAATTTTCATTCATATCTAATTGCAAAATGATAGAAAATTGAGTGATAGGCAGTGAAGCTTGAAATCAGTGGTCATGGATCCATCCTTGAAGGGTTAAAAACTTTGTATTCGGAGCATTGTGACATTTTTGTCAAAACATTCAGTAGCTCTATAGTGATGGTGTGGTATATTCCACACCCCAACAGTATTTCATCAGTAATTACTCATGAATTAGACAGGTGGAGGATGTAGGGGCACACCATCACTATAAAACCAAGGCAACATCTCAGAGTGCTAATTCTGTTGCTTTTTTTTTATGGGGGGCGTGGAATAGTTGGAATACTGGAGTTTTTTAAATAAAATAAAGATGATTAGGGGAACACTGCAAAATAACATATTCTTGAAAATAGGGACCTAAAAAAATTTACTCCAAAAGTTATGCACACAAAAAGAATAAATGACAATTTTTTTTTTCTTTGGTTTCAATTGCTAAGAAATAATGAAAATTTAGAAGTGTACTTTTTGGATGTCTAGAAATGCTTACACAACAAAGCCTTCTTTAAAATGGAAGACACTAAGTTTACTTTTCTTTAAAATTCTATCAATAAATTCTTGCAACCTTAGTAAGAGACCATAGTGTCCAAATTTTGAAATGAAAATCATCATTTTAGATACATTATAATTCTAAAAATCTCTAAAACCTAAAGTGTCACAAAATAGAAAATTTGAGTCATAAACAGAAAAACTCTTTTAGAAATTACACAAAAATAGTGATTGATTTCACCACATGCTAATGAATGTTATGGTAGTTGTAGAGTAGGGTCAGCAAATGTTAAATAGATTCAAAATCAAGGTAGCCGACCCATTTCTGATCACTCCCCATTTTGGTGGTACAGTGTGTTGTCTTTCCGTGAATTTGTGACTCAATTTGCGGAGCAATTGTGGTGGGATATGATTGGTTGCAAGGTGGTCAATATTGCAACCAACCTTTGGTTGATTTTGCAAAGAGAATCTTCACAAAAAAACTCATAGTAATTACATTCTTTGTAATAAAATTCTGGAAAAATATGTAATTCTTCCAAATTCTAGTTTCATACACGGGAAAAATCCCGCACTCAAAAAACCTACGCTCCAAATATGAGTAATCGCTTAAGTGGTTGAAAATGGGTCGATTACCTTCGATGTCAATTTTTGGAGATCTCTTTCCAAGAAAATCATGAATAAAGACATATCTCAGAGAAAATCTGTATTTTAATTATTTTGCTCAACGTATTTTTTAATAAATATTAAATATTTAGAAGGGATGTATCAGCTCTATCCTTTGTTATGGCACCTTTGTCATATATTTTTTGTATTTGGTCAATCATTTGGATTTAGGATCTGTTTATGATTGTTCAAGTCACTTGCATTTTGTGTGCATTCTTAGTGCTTGTTTCTTTTCATGGCTTTTCATGTAAATGCACTTTCAAGTGCACTTTCAATCTTTTGGATATAGAATCCATTTACAATTGTTCAAATCACTCACATATTGTGTATATGTTTTTCTTGGTGCTTGTCCTTTTTGTGGCATTTCATCAACAATAGTGTAGGCTTCTTATACAAGTGCACTCTCAACCATTTGGATGTAGGAATTAGTTATGGTTAAGTTGTTCTAATCAACTACTTTTTAAGTGCACAAATTTTTTTCGTGCTTTCTTTTTTCAATGTCATTTCATCAACAATGAAATAGGTCTATATTATAGGTGCCCTATCAATCATTTGGATATAGGATTCATTTATGATTCTTTAGGTCAACTCCTCTTTTTGTATATTACTTTCATAGTGCTTCACTTTTTTGGATCATTTAATTGACAATGACATATATATTTGGTCTTTTAAATCTAAAATGGATAGATTTAACTATTTGAAGTTGGTATCACTAAATAAGATTATTTTTTATTGCAAAATTATTTCAATAAAGTCAAATCACTTGTTTAGTTATTATAATTTTCATATAAACAAATGTTTTTCTATATGTTGACAAATTCGGAAAAACAAGATATAAAACCATAGAATTTTTAAGCACCATGACAATATTTCATAACAAAAATCATGATTACTTTGAAATTTTGAGACACTACAAGTATAGCATCCCATATAGCGTTAATGCGTTATCATTTCAAGGAAATACAACTGTCATTGAAGCTATGAATATTTAAAAATTTCTTTTATCTATCATTTCATCCACATTTTGGCCTTCAATACTATTAAAAGAATAATGTTGCTTTACAACTATTATTGTAGTGGCAAAATGCCAAAAATAATGGGGTGGTGATTCACTCCACTAAGAACCGCCACAAGTTTTCAAGGGCAACTATTGAGAGTTGAAGAGGTTCTAGAAGCACAAGTTCACATGCAAATTTATAAAGATTTTTTTAAAATTATGATTTTTTAACAATTGAAGAAAATAAAATTTTAGTAAATCTTTTAGTCTATTTATAATATAAATTTATTTAAATTTAAAGATAAAAAGCTAAAGTTCCTCTTTATACAACCATTAACATACGCCCAAAGGCTTATCTTAATAATGTTCAAAGTGATGATAATTTGTAGTTTCTTTTCTATATTGACAAATATAAAGTATACTTAGAGTATATTTTGAGCTGTAGAGGATTTAGTGATGGAAAATTCTACATGAATATTAAAGCCCCCAAAGAACAACTTAACCCTAAAGGACCAATATGCGTTTTTTGGCAATATAGAAGTTTTAGGCAGGTATGTGTGATGAGAGATTTGCATATTTTGGGCTGAAATTTTTATAGAAGGTGGAGACAAGGAATATCTTTCATATGCACCAAATTTCATGACATTTGAAAATTAGGCCATAACTTTTTACTCATATTTTTTTCATGTTACATTATCATAAAATACGAGCCAAAAGTTATGGGAAAAAAATAAAATTTCAGGATGTAGACTGTTTATTACAACATTGCAACCATTGGGATTGGCATTTTTCACTTCTATAATTAACTTCTTAATAGTTTAGTATTTTGAACCATTCTCTACTTTCTACTTATTATTTTTTCCTATATGTTGTACAATTCCAAATAATTTGAAAATTTTCAAGCATGTAGCCAACTTGCTTTGAAGAATGAATCCAAAGAAGCACAACCATTAGGGAAAATTTCAGCCCTCCTAAACGCCGCTAAAGAATTGATTTATGGAACCCCTTTGGTGCAATTTCAGAATGAATAAAAAAATATTATAAAAATAAAAATAAAAATAAAAAACATTAAGAAAATAAAAATTTGACGTGGCACTACTAGTACCACATTAGCACCCAATTTTTAAATATTAAAAAATAATTTTGGATTTTGGATTTTTCCCATAATTGCACCGGGTGGGTGCCAAACTCACGGCCTTCTGGAGGGCTGAAATTTTTCCTAATGCACTTTAGAATTTTTTTCATCATTAGGAAAAATTTCAGCCCTCCAGAAGGCCTCTAAGGAATTGATTTACGGGACCCCTTTGGTGCAATTTCAGAATGAATAAAAAATTATTTTTTATTAAAAAAATTTTTTTTTTTGAAAAAAAATACCTAAAAAATAAAAAAAATATTAAAAAATATAAATCTAACGTGGCACTACTAGTGCCACATCAGCACCCCATTTTTAAATATTAAAAAATAATTTTTTATTCTGATTTTTTTCCATAATTGCACCGAGCGGGTGCCAAACTCGCGGCCTTTTGGAGGGCTGAAATTTTTCCTAATGAGTAATCTGACCTTGTGAAGTGCAGCTGCCTAGTTTTTGGCAGGGCCAAAAGAAGGACTTCTGCCACTTCAAATGCTAATATCTTCCAATCTATACAGTGGAAATTTTTGAAATTTTTCCACACATTCCCAAATTAGAGTACTACAAGATCCTACAATTACATGTGTCCAAAAATGATGTCTTTCAAATATTTGGTAGTTGTGTTAGAAATGGCAGTTTTGGAGCATTTTTGGTGAGAATACAATCAAGGAACTTTAGGGGTTAACACTTTAACATTTTAAAATTGAAGGAAAAAAATTGTGTCTAAATTAGAAATATTCAATTTATAATCAGTTTTAGAAAGAACAATCTATGGACTTTAATCCCTCAAAGCCTAAGAGGACACAATGTGTCTTCTTCAAATTATCAATGGCAAAATCTTGGTGGGGTGAAACAAATCCCTTTATTTTATAAACTACAATTTTGTAGAGTTATAAGTTAAAAATCTTATTGCACTTTTCGATTTTCAAAATTTTTATGTGAGAAGTATTTTAGAAAATTACTTAAGGAACATAGTCTAATAAGTATATGGGAACAAACGTAGTTCTTAATAATGAAATGAATTGTAGGGATGGGAAAAAATCATACTTTCAGACATTTCTAGTCATTATTTTACACAAATAAATTCGGTTTGGAAAAAAATTAAAATTTGTACTTTTAGCAATTTTAAATATACAAGGTTGAATCTGGTGTGATTAAGAATACAAAAAGAATTAAAAAAATTTCAAATTTTTTGAATATTTCTCCAAAAATATGCTAATAATATTAATTGTTGAAATTAAAAATTGTCGCATATACAACTTTTTTTTAATTTTGTAGGATCCAATTTGGTCAATTTTGGTTTTCTACTCCTTTTGTTTGAAAATATGTACCTTTTTTAAAGAGTTTTTTATTTCTAATTTAAAAAAATTAAAAATAGTGAAATTTTTATTAGACTCCAATCCAATTTTTAGGGGGGGAAAAAGCATTATTCATCTTTTTAAAAAATTTCTTCTCAAAAAGTTGCTTTTTTTGCCTACAAAGTTGATCATCCAAAATTATTATAATCTAAAAATCCAATGGTCAATATTTTACACGATTAATTCCACATATACTGGACAAAGTAGTCTTTCCTTCTATATGGTTAAAATTAAACATTCCACGCACATCTATGTGCAAAAGCATATCAAAGTAAGACAATTCATTGAAAACCTCCATTGTCAAAACATTATTAGGCCTTTGAGGGATTATTAGTGAATTTTCTAAAATTTTACTTTAAACTTTGATTTTCATGTTTTTAGTAATAAATTGAAACCTCTAGTCGGTTGTCACTAGTTGTATGGATCCTAAGAACCTAATTGTGCAAAAGAAGCATCCAAAAATTACTAGCAAAATAATATGAACATTTAATGGAGATGTTGTGCGATGGGTAAATTCATACTATGGAAATATTCAACAAAAATAGGAGACTTTATGAAGGCAACTTGATTCTTAGACATCCCATTCCAACTTCTATGTTTGGTTATTGCAAATCTGACTTGCAACAATCTATACCAATGCAAGTTAAACCCTAAACCTTTAATAAAACTATGCTATCATTAATACAAATCTAGGTTGAATTTCTTTTTCAAAGTTCAGACTATAGTTTTGTGTTAAATTTGTCTTATCCAAAACACAATTATGTTAGTTTTACTTTAGATTTAACACAAAATCATGGTTTGAAACAATGGTTTTTTGAAAATGAATTTGTATTAGTATATGATTCGTCCAACTCTTATTGTATAGTATGGTGAAATATTGTGGCCAAGGCTACCAATACAATAGTATTTAAGTATGCCAAAACTAGCTTGTGATATTTTTGACGTTTCTATAGAAGAAAATTGACTCCGAGAATTGATGTGAATCCTATAAAATCTAGTCTTTATTCGAATTTGAAATTTTCATAAATTGCGAAAAATTGTTCCGTAATTTATCATCAATATGTTTTATTATTGAATTTTGAACTTTGGTCCTATATCAAATGGAATATTGGAGTGTAAATTCAATTTCCATCTCAATTGGGGCACCTACGTAAATTTTAAATTTAATCTATTTTATTCATATATTTATTTTAATAACAACTTTTAGGTCAGGACTAGTTTTGCTGATATTTGGTGATACTAATATATTTTTCTATTGACAAATATATGGTGCACTAGGTGTAAAGAGACAAGTTAGGCAAGACTGAGGTTGATCATGGACTTTTTAAGGCCATATGACTATGCCATGAAATGAAGCCATACAAGTGAAGCCATGACTATTGCTTCAAAGTGAAGCCATTTACACACAATTGCATGGTTTTAATAAAAATAAATTTGACCTTTGAGAATTGAAGAATTATCTAAGGAGCAAAATTCTTTATAAATTTCTTTAGTGTATTTTATATTATTGCCAATAGCAAGAATCTTTCAGTAAGACTAATTATAAGAATGTAGGTTGCACTAAAATACACCTATTTTCAATACAACATCAACACATCAACACAATATTTTAACATGTTCACTTTGAAAATTTATATATTTCATTTACTATGTCCCTATTAAGCTACTACGCTCTATTAGTGATGCTCAAAGTTTAAATTTTCGATTGAAAATGTTATAGTATAAAAATTGTTGTGCAATGTTATAAATATTCAATGAATAGTCCTCATAATAGATGCCTTTCTTGCACAAACAAAAATACAGTGGGACAATAAATGCAAACAAAGCACAAAGTAAAAATTATAATAGTTTCTTAAGGTGAATAGATTACATGTATCAATGGATAAAGTAGCTTCCATTGGAAGTGATCATTGTAGAAGGTTAAATTTTGCTTTTCCAACAAAATCATTCAAAAGGTAACTATTGCAAAAGTCATAGTATGATTCTTTCAATTTTGATCTTGATGCGCACATCTTAGTAAATTTACTCTAAAAATTCCATGAATTTTTTAATTTTAATTGAATGGATTGATGGGTTGATGTTTATTCAAAAACCTTTGGTTCATTTATTTCAATTAATTTTGTAACCCCTAAAGTCCCAAGTGTCTTTTTAGAAGACAATTGTGAGTTTGTTTTGGTTCCTATGGTCTCAATTTTTGGCATGATTTTTTTGATATTTTTAAAAGTTAAAAAAGTATATTGGCTTTTTAGGAATATTATTTTTATTTAAATCAATGAGTAGAAGCAAAGGTTATGCTACACAAAGTTCAAAATAGTCAAACTCAAGTGGCAAATAAAAAAGCTTGAAATAAAAAATTATTTTTAACTTTCTTATATATTATTTTGTCTCTATATAGAAAGATTGATTCATTTCATTTGGATTTAGATTGTGAGAGTTATGTAGCATCTAGCATACAAAAAAAAAAATTTGAAAAAATAATTCCTCCAAAAAAATTGGTATTTATTTTTAGAATTAATTTCTACTAATATTGCCCTATAACTATGGTAGTGCAAAAATTTAAATTTAAAAGAGTTCAAAGTTTTATAATCTAATGTAGCAAGGTGCAAGAATTTTATTTTTTTCATTTCAAATGCAAGTATCTTGCAATCTACTTGGTCAAACTTTTCAAATACCTTGAAGCCAATACACCATGCTGAAATTCAATTATTTAAGTGAAGAGTAGAAATTTACTTGTATAGTTCTTGCGTTTTTTTTCATTTCTTTTGTTAATTCAGTAGACTTTGGTGGCCGTTTAGGCATAGTAGAATTGTTTTTTCTAAAAACTTTGAACTAACAAAAGTTGGGAAATCAAGCCAGATTCCATTTCCAAAAATCCATTTGCAATTTGAAGTTTTTTTTAAAAAGTTATGGACAAAATTCAGAGAGGGTGTTTAAAAATGTCAAAGAAAATTTCCATTCCAACCCCTCTCTAAACTTTGCTCATAACTTATGATTGGAGACTTCAAACTGCAAATGGTTTCTTGGAGATAAAAGTTAGCTTGATTCCCCAACTTTTGTTTGTTCAAAGCTTTTTGAATAAAGTCATTCTACTATGCCCAAACGGCCACCAAAGTTTGCTAGCTTTACAAAATTTGGAATTGTGAATGATCTAGTTTGAAAATAAAATTCCATTTTATGTAGAATTCCAATCTCGCATAATTAGTACTCAATTCTTATGCAATCCCATCAAGCATATCAAATTGAAGTTCTGAAAATTCAAAATTCTATTTTTGGTGAACTTTTAAAGCCAATTTGCATGGTTATACATGATATTTTATAGAAAACAATTGGTGATGTGTTTTTTTCATCCAATTGTGTAGATGTTTAGGAAACATCCATATGCACATCTTTCATATTAAAAAATACCCCCTTAAGTAACAAAAATATTATCTAGGACAAGTTCCATATGAAGTGTCATATGACCAAACTTTGTAAAATAGATATTTCTATATTTTAAGTAGATTTTGGCAAAGTAATTGTACCATCATGTTCACATTTACAAAGTTAGTCACAATGTGCGGATCAAATAGCAAAATCTAGCTAAAATGTAGAAATATCTATTTAACCAAAGTTTGGTCATATAATGCCTTACATTTAACTCTTCCTTGCTCATATTTCTGTCACTTAAGGGAATGTTTTTTAAAATGAAAGATGTGCATACGGATGTTCCCTACATATCTATGCAATTGAATTAAATAAATTTATCATTAGTTGTTTTCTATAAAGTATTATGTATAACCATGCAAATTGGCTTCAAAAATTCACCATAAATGAAATTTTGCATGTTTGGAACTGAAATTTGGTATGCTTGATTGGAATTGCATAAGAATTGAGTACTAAGTATGTAAGACCAAATAATCCAATTTTTCTTTAAATTATACAAAGAAAATTGAATGGCACAACATGCAATTTGTAAATGAGCTGTATCCTACTATACTATTTGAATTGAAAAAAAATTTAACCATTTTGTTGACTTGTGCCAAATCAACAAAAAACAGTAAAAAAATGATCTATGCAATATCCAAATCAACCAAAATTTGGTTTTCTATCCTATCTGGAATGTTCTAAACTGCATCTACTATTAGTTGCCCGATCTTGCTTCACGGTGTCCAATTTTAAATGGACAATCTCAAATTTACAAAGGTTATTCTTAACCAACACACTATAGCACTAAGTGATGAATCACTTGTTGAAATGGTTGTGGATTTATTCTTACTTAAAACTATTCATCGTTTTTGGGGATTCTTTTGCCATTTTAAAAAAATCAAAAATTAAAACAAATATATTCTTATGCATTAGATTGTGTTGGCTTTTTAGGGCTTCCCAAAAAAATTCAAAAATTTTGTGATTTGTTTTTCACAAAATTGAAAAAGTTGAAAGTTGTTTTATTTTCCACAATGGACTTTGGATATTTTTAGCAATGTCAAATTTTTTTTTTCATTTTCCTTTTGGAATATATCAGGCAAGCATTTTTTTGTGTCTGAAAAAAAATTTGAAAAATTTGAAAATTATTTTTTTGAGAAAATTGTCATGACCGGGAGTTGGATTTTTCCAAATCGGACTTTGGATAATTTTTATAGTGTTAAAAAAACTTTTTTTCTAAAATTTTTTTGGCAATACAATATGCAAGCTTTTATGTATTTCTGGAAAATTATTTGTTAAAATTTTCAATTTCTTTACTTTTTTGACAAAATCATGATGGTTAGGAGCTGTTCTTTTTTCAAAGAGGACTGTGGACATTTTTAGCAATGTTATAAACTGCTTTTTTTTGCAAAAAAATTTTACAACTTTCTTTTCAATTTTTTAAGAAATTCCTTCAATCAGTGTCCATGTTGCATGGATTCTGTACAAGTTGATTCAGGACGTAATCAGTGACGCTTTTGTCAAGCATTATTTAGACACTGAATCCGCAAGGAATTGGTTACACACAATTTTCGTGTGACATTAACACAATGGTAATATACACGGAAGAGACACGGTAGACGTATTGTCATAATGGACATTGTTTACGTGCGGATGGGATACTCCAAAGCCCATGTAATCTATACGTTTATATGAACCAATTGAAATCCGTACGACAAAAATGAACATTTAGTCATATAGGAAGTTTAAGATGCACTACTTCCTAGACAAATTCTTTGTGCACTCTTAGACACTCAATGCTCACTCTTGTTGATTTTGACAAAATTTTGATTTTCAAATCGTTTTGAACAATGATTAGCATGCATCAAATCAAATTTCCTTGAAGATATATAATTTTCACCAAACAATAACAATACTTTGAGTTTTAAAAACCCCCAATTTTTTTTTATATTTGAATTTTCATAAAAAATTTATCTAGAGATTGAACTCCAAACCGCATGTATTCAAAAAACCAAAATCATCAAAACTTTTTACTCCCTTTGTCCCAAAATGATTGTCCCATGACAAACTTTTCTCAAGATTAAGGCAAAATTTGAGAATTTGATAAATTAATGAATGCAAACATATAGATTAGCTCTTGATTTACTCATCAGTTTGCAAAAACGGCAGTATCAAGTTTAAAGTATTAAAGCGAGAAATTTGAGGTTGCAAGTTCACATGATAAATCACTCGCTCGCTTACGATTTTCCACTGAAAATGTATACTGATCATAGCAACACATTGTTTTCCACCTTGTCTTTGTACCACATGAAGATTTTGTAAAGTTAGTTTACAGTTAGAATTTTTCTTGAGCTGCTTGTTGTAAGCAGCTTGTGTAATCAAAACTGACTATTTCATAAATTGTGTCTTTGTCTAATTAAAACTCTTATTGTAACATACTAACTATTTCATAAATTGCATTCATATAACTAAATTAAATTGAAGTAGTGGACAATCATTTTTGGACACCTATATTTGGAAAGATGGAAAATCGTTTTGAGATGGAAGGAATAACTTACTAATTTTGAGATATGATGAATCATCTAAAAATATTAATATTAAAAATTGAAATATCTAAAAAGAGGGTACTTAGTGTCCTTCACTTTGCTACAAATTCATTTAACAATGCAAAAGTGTAAACTTGCAAGTGCTCCAATTATTAATAGGGAAATTTGTAGGTCCCACTCCCAAGGTTACTTGACTCTTAATGACCCAAGGGCAGTGTACTTTCAAAATGGGCCAAAATTGCCAAACACTTGAGCAATTTGTTTGCTCATTTTGTTTTAAGATTGAATAGAATGTAAATGTTGAATCTTGAATTTCACATTGGGAGTGAGCACCTCAATTCAAATTATTTGATCGCAAGGTTTAGGAGATATTTAGGTTTAAATTTTTATTGGGTCAATGGAAATACAGGGCAGTGCACTTTGAAGGAGCATATTTTTGTCAGAATATTTCAAAATAATGTTTTTTTGTGCTCACTGAAAGATAAGAGATTTGAGAATGTACTTGTAAAATTTTAAAACATTCCAAGCATTCATCAATTCATGATAGAGCTTGCAATGCATAGTGATCACTGAAATGAGAGTAGAGTTTATAAGAGAAAGAAGGATGGGTCACTTGTCTTCTCCTTGAATTCCTTAGATCTGGCCTTTTTGAGGTGGATTTGCCTTTTTTAAGGTGGGCAAGAATCACATTCATTGGCTGACTTTTTAGTCCATGCCCAAACCAAATCGAAAATAATGAGTTGGAAATTGCAATCTACCACGTAACTATGAAAAATTCCACAAGGCGGATTTTAACTTGGAATTTGATGAGACTATTGCCATTGGATTTATATTGTAGTCTATTTTTTGGAAATACCTTTTTTTTAAAACCCAAAATTTGAGAATGAGTAGCTCAAAAAACAAGGGCAGCAACCAGAAAATGGTCACTTAAGTCATTAGGGGTTAAGCGGCAAGCCATTGAAAGCGTTTGAAAATGAATCTCAATTACAATTTTACATAGAATTACCAGCTAGTAAGAGTATATGTGGAATTTGGAAACTTGACTGTCACCCTGTCTGACCAAGTCAGCTGAAAACTTGTGTTGCCACACTAGCAACTATGGACTTAAGAGCACTGATGAGACCCGTGCTTGGGCAATTTAGTGCTCTCAATCTGCCACAATTGCCCTTGAGCTTTAGTACTCACAAGAATGATGGCAAACATGTAAAGTAACTGCACCTCATAAGGTGGGTACACCCAAAAGCGCCACAAATTGGGCTATGAGTAATTTGAAGGCTTAGTAGATAATAGTGAGTACGGGAATTTAAAGAGATGTCTAGAAAAGGAAGAAATGTACAAAAAAAATTCAGATTTTGACAAATATGAGAGCACAGTAGGGGTACAAAGTTTTGGAAGTAGAGTATTTAAAAGCACTCATAGGCTAAACTAAAAATCAGCAGTCACATGCACAAAGTTCCCCTCCCAAGGTGTTAGAATAAAAAGAAATGGAGTTGCAATTGTGTTTAAAACAATGAAAATAAAATAAAATTAGTAACCAACAAGCAATAGATAAGCTTGTCAGTAATTAATGGGAATTGTCCATGTGTTTCAAAGAAGAGAAAATAATGATTACCTTGTCAGAGAAACAAATTAACATGTGATGTGAGCTTAGAAGCATGTCACTAGTACCAAAATGGCCAATAGTTCTTTAATGAACCACTATATTCATTCACTGACAATTTTCAGTAGGTAACTACACCATTTAAGGGCTTAATCTAGGATGCGCTTTAAGGCACTGGGCCATAATGGGGGTACCTACCTTAGTCATAGTGACTCTTGTTTCTAAAACCAAACCCTCAGAAAATTTACACAAAAGCTTACCGAGAGATAGACAAGAAACTATTATTTAGACAATTTTAGATGTAAAGATCTACCTTACCTTTCAAACACTAAACGTGACAAAACAAAAAAGCAAGCAAGTAACAGTGATTGATAGACACATCAGGCTCATTGATAAACACTGAAGTATGGTAATATTTGCGAAAAGCTCAACAGTACTAGTCCCAATTCTATAACAATTCCCTGTCTTACATTTCCCTACGAGAGCTACATTCCTTGTGTACTAGAAAAAAGGCAAAAAAAGCAAATTCTCAAAGGGGATTTCTGTTATAGTGCCTACAAGGAACCTTTAAAATGTTTGTTGTGATGGGCATTCATATGATCTCCAGCTCATCCAACGGTTTGTCTCGTTTTCAATATGATATTCTATGATACAATAAACCTAATCATGCAGCATTCCATTTGATGCTGAACTCATGTCAAGAGATTCACTACAACAATGCACAACGGTTTGAGCTTGGTGGGTTTTGATAGTGAGATAAAGCACACCAATCCACCATCACATGCATCCACTGGGGTCCATGTAGGATGCCTCTACTCCGAATCATCATTCCAAGGATTTTACAAAGGGAGGTGATAGGCATATTGCCATCTGCCTTTTGTGAAATCATGTATTGTTACAAAAAAATTCATTTAGAGAACTTGGATATGAATTCGAATACGAAAGAAGTGCAACCATGGTAGGACTGGTTTTGTGACATGCTTGGTTGATTTCCGAGTTCACAGTAGCCATGTCTTTCCTCTACTCCTCAAGAGACAGTGCAAGCAAGTGATATCAGGGAAGGGCAGACGTGCCAAAACAAGAATTAGCAACTCCTTCGGAACAGTTCTCCAAAGAATAGGATTCAGCATCTTTGGATCCATAGAGATGATGTTGCGTGAAGCAGCCATGTCGAGTAAGCTTCTTTCTGCTCCTTGTCAACATCTTGTGCGACCAATACTTGTACTGTAACCTCTCAGATATGGGTAGTTGCATGAATGACTTCACGTTTTTGTTCCATTTTGGCTGAAATTGGCATTCTGGCAGACAGTACTCGGCAATACTAGGAGTACTAACTGTACTACCTGTCGAAATTGGGACACAATTCTAACCGTCGATGGCAATTAAGATCTTTTGCGCTTTGGACAAGTGTCACATGGTGGTGGCCCGTGGAATAAATGTAGCCGCCATTCAAGGCTATGGAAATTGACATGCCTGCAAGATGTGAATACGTGTCATGCAGCTGTAGCTTTGCCATTTGAATGATTGGATGGGGCGGGAGTCGTTGAAGGCACAATGAAAGTCATCGACTTTCGGAGGGAAGGATTCAGTCGCCGACTTTCATCCGGCCTTCTTCACTTTGTCTCTCTTGAATTGCTCAACGTTGTTGTCGTTGAAGTGGGGAGACTAGGGTTTCGGACATCGGAGAGGTTCGCAGTGTTGAGCGTGAGAGGGCATGGTCTGTAGTTTCTTGACGCGGTTGATTGTTGGAAGATCTTGCGCTTCATGCTTGAGTGCGCGCGCGTACCAATGTGGTTCTGCTGTAGGATGATAGTACAGTGACATGGGTAAAAGTGCTCTTACTGTCGTGGATTAGGTTTAGGGTTTCCTTGCTTCAGAGTTCAGGGTTGAGGGCGATAGGGTGGGCACGGCATTAGAGGAGTCTAGAGCGCGCGGCGTTGGAGAAGTCTGCAGTGCGCGGCGTTGGAGGAGGGTTTAGGCTTCACGGAGTAAGGGAGGGCAGACCTTTCAGGCGTCGACAACGTTGGAGCTGTGGTCATCCGCGCTGTGAGAGGGCGACTTCAAAGGACAAGGCATTAGGTAAGTTCTGCCAAACTTCTCTCCCTTTTCTTTTGGGATTTCCTTCTTGGCCAAATAGGTACATGTTCAGATGCACAGCGGAATGGCCTTCCCGTGCAACTGTCAGTGGTAGAAGGTTCAACGAAGCCCGATGTGGTGGTCTTCTGAGTTTGTTCTGTGGTTCTACCCTTCTTCACAGGCATAACTGCATCCAGTTGGCTTGGAAGAGCTTGTATGCTGTCGTGTGGTGATGTAGCGCCATCGTGGTTGTCCTTTGTTTTTCCTGTTTTAGTGTTTCCACCCAATGTTATTCTGGAGGTCAACCAACTATAGGTTTGTTGTACGCCGTGGTTTAGGGACTTCAGAACAGCTATGCAAAGGTCCCTTGTTGTGCTCTTGAACGAAAAGTGCTTCTTTGTTTTTCTGCAAGTTAGGGTTTTCAGTGCATACAAGATGTACAAAGTACTAAGAAGTACTAGGGGCTGATCCGCTGCAGTACTACTTAGTATTTTTGTCCTACTGCCACTACCATTCCATAGTCACTCAACCTTCATTGTTCTTCACATGTCAGCGGTTTTGGTAATCTACAGTGATTACAGATTTCCTCTATTATTTTAATTGTTCATGCAAATTCATAGTAACATGGTTCTCCTCTGCCAATCATGTCAGCCGCTCATGTCTTGCTTGTCATTTGAAAGACAGATGGAAGCAACAAAGGATTCGATATGGAGAAAATGAAGAGAACTCCAATCCGGCAACAACCAGCTGTGGAAGAAGTGCTATCAGAGGATGAGAGATCAGATGATAGCGGAGAGTTGAAGGAAGCCATTGTATATGCAGAGAAGAAACTTCCAAAGAAGGATGCTACAGTGAAGGCAAAGTCAAGTACCCTGCCTCCATCAAAATCAAGTCATGTAGGCGAGAAGAGGAAAAGACAGTCTGGGCAGTCTACGGTCTCGGCTGTCACTGCTCGGACTACTTCCATGAAGGACAAGGCCACTGCTCTGAGAAAGAAGAAGGTCACCTCTATGGCACGTAGCAACAGCACTTCTTCAGGCTCATCAGATGGTGGTCAGGGTGCTCCCGCTGGTCAAGCAGAGGGCGAAGAAGATGTGCACAGCAAGGACAATGTCGTCATCACAAGGGTGACTACTGCACCTACACGTAGAACCAAGAAAAGAGAGGAGGACTACTCCGAATATGACTGCCGCAAGGAGTTGGCGTCACTGGCCGCCAACGACAAAAGGCCCCCTCTAGGGATGACTTCCACACATTTTGCATCAACAATTGGCCTTCACAATGAAGGAACGAACACCCACAGATTGAAGATTGGAAAGAACATCACCTTGGAGGAGGTAGAAGATGTTTTTGGTCCAGAGAAATCCAGAAATGGGTTCTCTCTGATTGAGAAACTGTCTCAATCTCACTGGAAAGAGGTAGAGGAACTTTATTGCAAGTGCTACCAGAAGATGCAGCCATCCACTCTTGTGGCAAAGGAGTTCGCCATTGGATTTGTTCTGGAGAAGGTGAAAGAAGAGAAGGTCAATTGGGCGGAGTTTGCAGCGGAGACAAATTCACTCCAGCAAAAGTCCTACTGCAAAAGACTGAAGGCCTGCATATAGCGATTGGCCAAAGTCCTCGACGTGCCAGTACGTGATCTTTACGCTACAAAGGGGTTGATGGAGTATGCGGATGCTGTTGGTGAGAAAGTTCAAGTGCTGGACTTGTCCTCAGGAGTGACTACAGAGGGCGCAGTAACTGCCGACAGGAAGCCTTCTTTTTTCCTACGACATGATGCCAACACCCACAGTGAGGAGGTCACAGCCAGGTACTACTCTCTCCTGATTTTGACTTCTCTCCTATGAAGCATGCGTGCGCACCACTTGTGAGCAAAAAGTTTGCGTTGTACCTGTAAATGAAATGACATGCCTGTTTCTTATACAGAACATTTCCTCTTAGTTGTATGTAAGCATTGGTAGCAGTACTGTTCAGTAGGGAATTCAGTAAAACAAGTGCGTTACAATGTAGTGAATGTTGCCTACTTGTTGCATGTTCAGTCGCCGGTACTTTGCCCTGTACTTTTAACATGCAAGTACTCTTGGTGCTCACATTTGCAGTCACTGCTAGTCTGCACTGGTACACTATGTAGTAAGTGCTTCAAATTGTCATGTGTACAGTACAGAGCAGTAATAGTAGAGTAGAATAACTTTAGTGCGGGTCTTCATAGCAAATATGCCCTCTCCTTGTCAGTACTCCCGTGTCCGTTGTGGTACACAACGCAGCCACTGTAGTGCACGGCATGCTCAAATAATGCTGAAATGGACCTTTACATTACGACATGCACAGGTTCCATGTCCTTTGCCAACTACGTTGTAGCACTTCCACTCTTCCTCTTCCTTCACCCTTACGCACTGCTCTTCTGTAGCCAATTCAGTCCTTTAGTGCACTAAGAGTACACTGGGCTGCGGTAGCCGTTCTGAACATTGTACTTGAAGTACTTGTGGTGTGTCCTTTCATGTACTTGTCCAATCCTCCAAAGTACAACAAATACGAGGTCGCGGATTCCCAATTGTCGTGCACCCTATACACTTTTCTCCTGGTCTGCACTTGCACATTAATGTCACCTGGCAAATGTGTTCGTACTGTTCTTCTATTGTTGTGGTCAATGAACAGTCCTATGGTCTTCTGTCATTGTGCTCATTTTGTGTGAAATGTCTTTGTTATGCAAAAAAAGGAAAATAACAAAACTTGTCCACATCGTGGAGGCTGAGGTGGAGGGCTTACAGCAGGAAGTGAACAACGTCAAGGCCAAGGCTGCTCAAGCTACTGTGCAGTGGGAGGCTTCCTTCCACCTTGTGGAGCAGTTCAAGTCATCGTTGACTGAGGCGGGAGAAGATTGCAGCATTGTCCTTGCTGGAGATGACAGCTGCCCTCCTCCAAATGAAGCAAGCATGGTGCCCATTATGAAGATGTTCTATTCAAATGTCAAGAAATTGTCAACATTCAAAGCATCTAAGAATGCATTGGAGAGTGAATTGCGTGAAGCCTCTACTGCATTGAAGGGCAACATCACTCGCCTAGGCACTTTGAAAACATATTTGATGGACCTCACTCTAGGGAAGGATACATGTGTGATGCGTCCATGGCTCTCTAGCAGCAGTGAAGACATTCTGGTTCCCACTAATGCTGAACCTGTGCTGCCACCTATTCTAGAGTGTTGCCTTTGCTTCCAAGGTTTCCCACTCTGGGACATCATTCTTTGCCCTTGCACCCATATTTACCATCCATGGTGTGCGTGTCACTGGTTCAGGAGCACTGTAGAATGTGCTATGCTCAATTGTGGTCTTGTTTCCCCTATATGGTACAGTAGTTGGGATTTCGGGCAATACAACAAACTTCGTGCTGGCCATGTAGACGATGTGCAACAAGGAACTCCCGCAGGTGCTGCCTGGGATACACGAATTTGCAGGCAGCGGAAGGTACTTGTAGGTAATGATGACTTCTAGTCCCTTCAGTGATGATCACTACCCTCCAGTTTGCACAGGTGGAAGGCTACTTTTATTTTCGTGATACTCTTTCAATCATTGTGAAGCATGTTAAGAATTACTGTGGTCTACATTTTGAAACACTATACAGGGCAGTAGTATAGTTTGCCCGCAATTGTAACACACAGAGTCCATAGTATCTGCAATTCAAATATTGCAACGGTGTCTGACTTGTACTCGGTGCACCATAAACGCATTGTGCACTTTGTTGTCTTCTGTTTCATGACATGACAAACTGTCTCCTCCGTGCTCTTGAAGTACTTGTTCTTGTACCTATCTACACTACCGTCAGTACTGTGAGCACTATGCATTGCATAGACCATCTTGTAAATACCATTAATACTAACATAAGCGAGTATGGGTTGTTCTTCTCACTTCATATGAATTTCTGTTGGTGTTGCTTTGTCTAATGTACTGAATTCCATAGTCATGGCATGACTCACTCCACAGTGTCTTACTTCTATAGGTTGCTCCCGAGGACGTGATGGCGCTCCAAGTACATCTGCTACAGATAGCACAGTGTCAAAATGCTTTCCGGAAGGCACCAAGGTCATCATCCCAAAGATCATGAAGTTTGGCCATGAACGATCTGACTTCAGTCCAGCTTGTATACAACCAGACATTGATGGTTCCTGTAATGCCTTTGTGTCCCAGCTCTCGATGCCATCAACAAATTTCAAGTAGACTTGCAGTGACACGTCGCCATTGGACATGTCAGCTACACAGGAGGGCATGCCAAAAACATGTGCAAATGCTGATGTCCTTGGGAAAAGCAACTCCCCTTTCTCCAGCATTGTTAACAACACTAGAGTTCAGTCAATTGGTCTCGTTGTCCACAACCGTGAAGAGCAAAGCAAGCACTTGGACATGCAAACTCAAGATGAATGCTTCACGGATGCTGAACCTGTGGAGGATGAGGCCCATGCCATGGATACTGAAATTGCAAGTTCTGAAGTCAATGTTCCGATGCCAGTAAGTGCAAATTCAATCATTACTTCTACTTTCTATTTCCTTCCATTTCAAATTTAGCCCCACGCCCTACGTTGACATCAGATCAAATATTTGATTTGCCATCACAACGTTCGATGATGCAATTTTTTCGTTTCAAGTCCCCAGGGTTCATCCTACGTCCAGTCCTCTTATAAATGTTTTCCTATGAAATGAACAGTAAACAAATGCATCAGATTGTGAGGAGGACCCGTATGCTATCACTTATGACTAGACATCAAAATGCCCAAAGAAAAATGTGGAAAACAATGCTGTAGTCCCATCTCCAACATCACCGACAAAGGTGCTTAGTGTGCCTACCACCTCAGCTGCGTGCCTACAACCAATGGATAAGAGAAGTGAGCAATAAATAGTTAGTATTGTCTGTCAGTACTATGTACTGCTTCGCGTTACGAACATACTGCCACGGACAACTTGCAATACTGCAGTAGTACTAGAATGCATTGTGCTGTTATGCTTCATAGTATTGTCATTACATGTTGCTTCCCTACTTTGTCTTATATAGTAGATGCATGTGCAGTGAATGAAGCAGAGGTCAAGGATGCAGCTGAGGTTGCGTCCCCAACTAGAGTCCTTTGAGGTCAACATCATGTAGTAAAAGCAACAGCTCAGTACTCATCACCTACTTGTCATGCTGGTTCAATGAACAGAAATAGTAAGGTGGGTTCTAAAAAATAAGTTAACAATGCTTCAGTAAGATGACTTTGCCATCAATCCTCCAAAGAGTCTACCTCTAGAATGTTCATGTTCATCTTTGTCAATTGGACAGTGAACATGTTATTGTATATTGTACTTGGGGCGTATGCAGTGGCTGAGATCCCACGGGAGTCCCATGGGACTCAGCCAGTGGCACTGGCCTCCTCCATTGTGGTTGCCCCACTATGCTTTCACAACTACCTCAAGGAATGACCTTCCTTTTCACTTCACATAGTGCTCCAAGGCCCACGGGATAGTTGTGGGTCTCCTACAACAGGGTCTGCTGATTGGAGGCATGTCGGCCAAAGATTACGGACTGTAACTTTGGGCCGACAAAAGGGGTCCGGAATAGGAACCCGACGATGGAAACACAAGTATTTGTGTTTTCAAATGTCAATTTTGGCAAATGGTATGTGGATCCTACCCATACAGTGAGTGTTCTGAACTGACCTCCATGGCGGTGCACAAGAACATGCACGCATATCATCATCTGTACTTTGTTTTTTGTAATGAAAGTATCTGTGCCGAACTCCTGTGGACCACTTTGTGTATGATGACCGCATTTGAACAGGAAGCTACGGACTCCATTGAGTATGACGTGTCTAAAGGTCTAGAAAGAGTCCTTATTGGCCTCAACGAGGGCATTGATGGGAATTCATACGCTGTGCTGGACAAATCGTACACGTATGTGCGATCCCCTAGAATTCATTCCTCTGTCATAGCGCATGACCTGCCTGTGGGGCACCTGCGCATGGCCAAACACTATGCCATTGGTAAGCACGGCTGCCTTGCCAATGCTGGAGACTGCTGTTGCGACATTGGCAGAACGCAGTGTGCATACATTCAGGGAGGTCTGTTGCATCCGCAACTAGTCCTGAAGGTATGTTTTCTTTGGGCCTAACTCATGCTGAAAGTGGGTTTCTTGAATAATATTCCATTGTACGTTGTGCAAGAAAAATCCACAATGAAGGGCAACGCACATGCCTAGGAGTTTCCAGTGGCTCCATCAAGGCATCCTTTAGGCTTAATGACATTTTTTTTCCGTTGTTGGTTGCCAGAGACGGCATTGATTTTTTCCCAAAAAACAGGGAAACACCGGAATAGCATGCTGACATTCAGTGCTGACGTTCCATTCCATTCTGCAGTTTCTTGAAAGACGGCAAGGTTGTATAAGAGGAATTCTATACTGCAATGACAAGCCCCAATGCCTTGAGCTTAGAAACGAACAATGTGACGGACATGTTCCTCTGCTTTACATTCGAGAGTGTGACTGCAGCTGTACTTGCCTTTCGTCTTGTTTGAATGGAGTAGTCTAGAAAGGACTCAATGTGAAGTTGCAGGTGAAAGCAACAATGTCCTTCTTTTTTCTTGAACCACTGACGCACATGAGTTCCATGACTAATCACTGCTGCCCTCCTTTCTTGTTTAGGTGTTTCATGTGAATGACTCCAAATATTGGAGAATTCACAGTATAGAGACTGTGTTGTCGGGAACCTTTCTCTTCGAATATGTTGGAGAAGTGGTTAGCAACCCTGAGTTGCTGAGAAGAGGAGACCGCACAAAGTTTGCCCTCGCTCTAGATGCTGACTGGTAGTCCGGGCTTCTGCATGATGATAGTTGCCTTCACTCCATTGATGCATCTGTGATGACCAACGTGGCGAGGTGGTTGAATCATAGGCAGGGGAGCTGAACTATTACTTCTGAATGTCATGCAGTTGAGAACGTCATTGATAATTGTTTCTCCTATTTATTACTGAGACTTTGCTGCTGTCTATGACAGATGTGGAGATGCCAATCTAATGGACACGCCCGTTTGGGTCGACATGCGAAGTCCAACGCTATATCATGCAAGTGTTCGCATTGCAGTACATTTTCTCTCCTTGTTGACCATTTTTTGTGAATCAAGAAAGTCTTATGTACCAATTCCTGTACACGGATGTCCTACAAGTAGCTTTCTTTGCAAACCGCACCATACAAGCTGGGGAGGAGCTGATCTGGGATTATGGCATTGTCTTTGATGAAGAGCCACCCGCATTTGTCTGCCACTGTGGTAGCTCGCTCTGTAGAGGAAGATGAATGCCAACAAATTTGTGCATTTTAGATTTCAATTATGAAGTACAAAGAAACTGAAGTAGGCATATACAACTCCATGTACATAGATGTAATGGGAGGTCCTTCCTTCGGCCCAGACACTGACGTGTCTGTCCATATTGTATTAATGCCATGCACAATTGTGTTCAGGTTGTGAATTAAAAAGTTGAGTGGTCAGCCTTGCTCCTTCTGTAATAACAACCATGCGTTCATCAAATTTTGTTATGTATTGGCACTGCCTAGTAACTGTGAAGTAGTAAGTGGACAGTGTTATAGTATAAGATGGACTGCCTGAGACCACATTTGAAATGAACAACGCAATCAGTATACGGCAATCCTTGCAGTTTTCTTCAATTCATACTACTGTCTTTGCTAAATGTTGGTAAAGGTGTGCAGAACTAAGTACTTACTAGAGTCGAAAGTACTTTGCAGTCCTCGTGAGTACTGCAAAGTACTCTTCATGACTGAGTAGTATGCATTGCTTTTGTCATGGTGTTGCACAACATTGAAGTTAGTACCAGGAATCACTGCCACAGGATTACTATTTCTTGAAAGCGATACTGGGCACCGTACTAGTAGTGGCACTTCATTTTGTCAGGCACAAACTTTACATGATCAATAAATCGTCATGTAGTGACAATGGCAGTCATAGGCAACTGAGTGCACTGTGGATGACATCCACAGTTTCATCGGGTAAACTGTAGACTCGTTGACCACCTTTCACCCTGTGTTCTTTTGGAATCATTTGAAATTTGCATGCGAGGACTATGCTAGCATCCACATGCGCAACTTGTGAGTTTGCCAAGTACACACAATTATGAAGGTCGCGTCGACCCCATTTCTGGTAGTAAGTCCCGGAAATGACAGAGTCTCCCGCTTCAAAGTGCCCTCCCCAAGTGCAATCAAAGCTTTCACGCACAATGGACTTAGGCATTTGGCACTGCAATACATAGAATGAAACCCCCTTGTCATTGTCCGGAGTGGCAAGGACGGCAAAATTATCTCCTGGCTACACTAAATTAGACATGCCTTCTCCCGTGTAGTCCCACTCCAAAAAGTCCTCTCCATTGTCTTGCACGTCCTGCAACCGGGAAGAGCTCAAATGTCGGGGTTCAACCTTCAGCACCTTCAAAGGTTTCACATATGCCTTGTTCTCGCAGTCACTGAAATGTTCTTCCAAGCATGGACCGCAGAAGCAAGACAACTCTCTCACAAAAAGCTTTGTTGGATCATGTTCATCTCCAGCAAAAACGGAGTGGAATGTGGACGAACCCGATATAGGATCACAAGTATGAGGGGTGCTGCGTGGGACATCTTCAATGCCCATATAGTGGAAAATCCTGTATGACCTGACGACGTGAAATACAGATATAAGTATAGTATATTTTACCGTGTAAGAGTAGAAGAGATGTTCAAATGCAGAGGGCTTTATTTTTAAAAACCGTATGCGTAATGCTAACCTAGAAAGGTGGAAACTTGTACAGAAAGAAAGTGCTTTTATGTTACCTAAGTCGATCACATCCGTAGGGAACTTGGCCACCCAATGACACATTCAAGAAAGTGACACAGCCCGCTGCATTTTGCAGAGTGCGATCAGCATGATGAAGTTGCTCAGACCGCAGCTTGTGCTTCACCACAGCTCCAGCACCATCCCATTCACCTTTTCCATGTCCAGAGCCAAAGAAATTCCAAACCATTTTACACCCACCAGTCAATGATGGGTACCTGCAGTAGTGAAGGAGTGAAAGCCGCATGCACAGTTAGTCATTCGAGGACAGGAAACGATACTTTACAGTACTGCAAAGTACTGCAATGTAGAATCACTGAAGCTACATGTGTGACACAGTAACTATTACACAATACATTCAAAATGAAATGGTCTCAAAGTTAGTTGTGAAAAATATCACCTTACAGTAAAGTATAGGGCTGTAGCCCCTTTGAATTGGCTTGAGCATCAATCGCTGAAGACGATGTGCGTATGAGGTGAGAAGTGATTTTAGGAGAACCACTGCCAATGCTGCTGTAAGCAATGCTGCACAAATAGAGTGTCATGAGTCCTGTCAGCGGAGATGTAGTAGTGAGTTTCTCTTGTAAGGGAAGGTTGTCGTTCACCATCTACTTCAACAGTGGCAATGTAGTAGGTCACATGAACCCAAATGGTAATTTGAGTGGAGTTGTAATACATCGATTGAATCTTGTTTTGCACCTGGAAGGTGTAGTTTTCAGCAAAGTCTATGTGGTTGAGGACCGTGCCCTCTTGCAAGCACTGCCAAAGTACCTTAGCTTGTTCAATTTGCCAACGAGCTTCAAAATCGTGCCAAATGAAGAGCTGAATAGTTGGTTTGAAGAATTCCAGAAACTCGGAGAACAGAGTAGTGCTTAGGACCTCTTTGATCCGTTTTTTGGGCCTACCATCTGCTCCGGAGCCAACTACTTCATACTGGAATTGCTTCCAGTTTATGGTCAGTGCAGGAACATCCAATGTTTCATGTGGACAAAGTTTGAAGGAACTAACGCTACACATGCTGCATGTTCCCAGCAGACATTCAAGCCGATGGAATTCTGAGTCATCCAACTTAGGACATAGCAAGGACTCCCACAATGCCGTGACTCCCACAAAGTGATGGTCACCAGCCTTGCAAACACCGTCGTTGCTGTCTCCACAAATAATGCATTCACAGTTGCATTGCATAAGGAAGTGTGCACCGGTTTGTGGGTGCCTAAATGCATTGAGGGCCTCCAGGAGGAAAAGAACCTGAACATGGTATCGACAACAGCACACATTACATTCGTTGCACTTGCTGATGAAGTAAGGGCTCAAGTAAACAAAAGCTTGTTGCATAATGACACAATCTGGATGAATAGCAACAAAGCGGTTGTACAATTCCTTCTGCACAGTAACGGTAAAAAAATTTAGTGAAATGGAAGATGGTGAATTATGAAAGATGCATACAAGTAATTGTGTATGAAGTGAGGACTATACTTGTACTACTGAACTCTACAAAGAAAAACATAATATTGGACTGTCAATGATAGTCTGCATAGTGTACTCTGATACCTACATAATAGTACTATGAGTACGTTCTTGCATCCTAATGTATTTTTATAGTAAGACCAGTGCTTACCAACACTAATGATACTGAAAGTGTGTGCCATTTCAACTGCAGTCATGGTAGTCTTCAATAGCACACAGTAGTGACCAGTGCTTGTATTAGTACAGCACACTGAACTTTCATGACGACAAGAGTCAAACCTCCATGAAAAGATGTAATTTCTAGTACATTGGGGACGGACGATAAACGTTGAGACGGAATTTTAAGTTTAGTGCCACGGCAATGTACAGATGGTACAAAGTGTTCATAAAGTTCATTCACAAATGGACTTACAGTACTGCATGACAGAGTACGGGAAGCAGATGTTGATACAGAGTACTGACGGGAAAATCTACTTGGGATGCACAGGACATACACCAAAGTGCTTAGCGAGGAGGGCATATTGGGATACTATGTACTGTCGGCAATACACGTGACAGACGAAGTGGAGAAACGAGAAGTGCATAAATCGAAACGGCCGTGGACTTGTACATGCGACATGGCAAACTAAGTGTACACATGACAGAACAACTCAGAGGGATGCTTGAACCTGGGTTTCTAATAGAAGATGAGCCACATGAATGTCGTACAAGTTTCGGCCTAGTTGCTTCCTCCAAATGTTCTTTCTATTTGGACTAACACGGATCTCCTCTGTCCACCAAATCGTCACTGCAGACTTGACGGCATCTAGAATTTCTCCTCCATGTTTTCTTCGGCGGGGCACCAATAATCTGTCACCGCTGTCGCTTGAAGTTGAACGCAGGCGCTCAATTGCTCCGGTCAAGTTGCTCTTGCGCGTACCAAGAATGCGATGAAAACTACTAATGTCGGCATCTGCTTCTGAAACAACAGCTTCAAAAATGGAGCGCTTACGTGCCAATTTGCCAGCGGAATTTGGGATCTTCAGGAGGTCCAGTTGAGCACGGATATTCTTCAAAATTTCTTGTTGCACTTTCACATCTTCTAGACTTGGATAATCAGCGGGAAGCAGTTCACGGACCCGGTCGTAACTGAAGACCCTTTTCAAAATCGCAGTACGAAGTCGTGGGCAATCAACGTCCTCCAAAAGCTCCATTAAGGTGACGGAGATTCGGTCCACATGCCGCTTCATTGTGGTACAAAATGAAGATCAATCACGTGGAGGTGCAGTGTCGTCTTCTTTGTCTGGACCAACAACACTTCGAGAAGCACGACTGCGCTGCTACCGCACTGCATTGCGCCGTTGTTCTTCTTGCAGCCGAACCTCCACTGCAGCTTGTCTTGTACATGGATCTGCATGTGAAGGGGTCGATCGTCTTCCACGCGACGCAGACACAGTTGCTGTCTGCATTTGAAGAGATTTTAAGAGCGATCATGTAACCAACGACTGACCTTCAAGTGCAACACGATGCTCCAAAGTACCCACTTCCGGACAATGCTAGTGCTTGCACAGGCAAATGATTCCCTCATCTTCCCTCTCTTCGAATTCTAGCACCGAAGAACCCTAGGCCGCCTGCACGACAACTTCAGCGAATCCTAAACCACCGTCTATGCTACGCCTTGTGCATGACTTGCCGTCAATTCAAGAACAATGAAATTGGAGGCGGCGGCGGCGACAAAGATGTCAGCGTGCCACATTGACATGGGCCAGGCTCTGTGGGTCCCGCTCTCAGTACTAAGGAGTACTAATCAATACCCAGCAGTACTAGACAGATCTAGGTTCCAATTTTCTACCCAAAAAATGATACATTCACATTTTAATTTGTAGTAAATTTAAAATACCTTAAAAAAAAAAATGAAAAATGCCATTTCCAAGGACTTCCTTCTGATCACATTCCACTCATTTTATACGACGAAGACCATTGTCATTGCCCATAAACTTGCGCGCAACGGAGCCCTAATCCGATAAGCGTACAGGACATAAAATAAAGTATTTTCAAGCGCCCCTTTGTAGAGGGGTGCCCTCCTATTGTGGGAAGAAAGCACCAAAAATTCAAGTCTTAATCTTCTAATTTGGGTACTCCTTAGTACTGAAAACCCCCAAAACTCAAAACATGACAAATTATTGAAATTACGTACAAAAAAATTTGTAATTTTTTAAAAATATGAAAAATATGCATCACAATAATACTAAATAGAGCTACGTTCACCAAAAATTCCAACTTCTAATTCTTCCCTGTGAAAAAGTTACAACAAGTAATACGTCGACAACACTTTTTGTGACAATGTTTCAGTACCGGTGTTTCATGCAATCACCGATATATATGCTTGAGAATCGCTGGAAACTTGTTCACGCTGTCGCTGAGCTAGAACGCGATCGAGAATTTTCTCAAACTCCGTTAATTCTGCAGCCTAGGGTCCATGCTAATTCCAGTTCTGATGTTAATTACAGACCAACAGTAAGACAGGGATTTGAATGCTTACCAGTTGATAAAAACACATCAAGAACATGGGTCGAGTCTTTAAATCAATGTACCTGAACAAAGTCGTCGGTTGGGTTCTCTGCAAAGTCCAGTGAGCACGCACCACGCCATTCAAGTCCTCATTCAAGTCACGAAGCAGCTAGCTTTGCCACCGTTCTGCGTTGCCCCAATTCCATCCCGTCCAAACCAACTTTGTTTCAATCTGCTCAACGTGAAGGCAACCCAATACCACTCTTCGACCAAGATCTTTGTACCAAACCTCAGACGTTGGCATGCGTACTAAACATTCTATTCCAGGAAGTTGGCATTACTAAGATAGGATTGATCAATACAGAGACGCATGCATGCAGTCATCCCAACTAGTTAGCCAAGTTAAGAACTTCAATTCAGGAGAGTAAATTCATCTGCTACAAAAACTGAACTGCTAAGAAGATTGAAGACCGTTTCTCAAACAACCAGGTTCATGATTCGAGAAGTTCCATTGATCATACTACTAAAATCATAACTCCCTCTGTAATATCACAAATGCTACCATTAATAATAGGGGCTCATGCTTGCTATGCTACGCATTCATTGTATCACATAGTAGTGAAATTCTGATATATTTGAATAGAATGCATGATAATGATTTCAATAAGTCTTTGAAATAATTTATTTTAATATTTTGTAAAAATATCTTCAATCATGCATACATAAAAATAATATTTTCACACAATGTTATATTACAGAAATAGAATAGTAGTTTGCAATCACCTCTGTAATATCACTTTTATAGCTTTTATGATTTTAAAATTCTATTGCTACTACCAAATGATTTGAGAAATTTATTCAATTGAAGTGATTTTGGATTTCACAACAATTAAGTTGTTCATGAAGTTTTTGAAATTTACAAGTTTTTCTTTTCAATTCACCAAGTTTTTGGGTTGCCATTGTTCGTAACAACTGAGTCAACTTTTGAATGCATTACAATAAATGTGTATCTTTTACAGTATTCACCATTGCATATAGTTCATTCAGCATTAAATAAATTTCTATTGTACATTTCAATATAATTATGCTTACTTATAAACAAAATTATACAAAGATTTTAGTAATTTTTATTTTGAAATTTTTGTTCTACATTTTATCTAATACATAAAAATTCTAATAAAATTCTAATGATGAATGCCTAGCATAGCAAGCACCAACCGCTAGTATACATATATTTGTATAGTGAAAGCCTCCCAAACATTCACATTCAACAGAAACTCACTACACGCCCGCTGGTGCTCATAGAGGGACGGGTTCCTTGTTCTAAGGTTAATAAAGCAATAGGCGTTGACATTGTAGTACATGAAACATCCATACCTTAAGTTTGGCTGGCTGTTTGTTTGTTTGTTTGTTTAGTTATTTGTTTGTTTTATTTGCTTTGTTTTATTTTGTTACTTTGAAATCTCTTGGACCGTGCGTCCCCCGGCCACGTGCTTGGTATTGTCGGAAAGCTCTTAGTGAGGAGGGGTGCAGAGGCTTGGTTTCATGGCATTTGGAGCTACGGTACGGAAGTTATTGAATTTCAAAGTATTTATGGATAAAAAATTTAGAAAATTACTTTTAATTTGATTTTGGTCGCATTTTTGGTATCGTCGGAAAGCTCTTGCAAGGAGGGGTAGATGGGCTTTGTTTTGTGGCTTTTGGAATGACGATGTGAAAGATAGTAAATTTCAAAGTTTTAACTATGATTTTGGTTGTAGCAACGGCACAGGGCACCCTAGTCAACTAGTAGTTCAAAAGTGTACAATAAGCTTAACTCTTCCAACTCTTCCAGCACTGCAACTGCAGCAAGCTTTCAGTAGATCCTTGGTGAACAAGCAAGATGCAGGAGTTCTGATCTGTAACAGATTAGGAACCACAAAAGAAAAGGGGCATACTTTTTACAAAGTGAAGGTAAACTTAGAGTCCCTTTTTGTGCCATCCGCTATCGATAACTTGTAATGGCATAAAAATGAAAGGGGGCATACTTTTACATAATTAAGGTAAAGTTCAAGTCCCTATTTGTGACATCTGCTATTGCTATTTATATAATGGCATAAACAAGGTGGCTTTTGCCGATTATGCACAAATAGAATAAGATCTCTTACCTTATATGAATATGGACAGGAAAAAGTAGGAAAGTTGCTTTAATTTTGAAAGGACGAGACCTACCACTAACAAACTCCACTAAATCCATTCTTCATTTCTACTTGCCGTTGCCACAACCAAAATAAAGTAAAAATATTATTTTAATTATTTTTAATTTAATATTGTTTATGCACAAAGAAGTACTAGGGCTTTGTTGCAATATAAGAGGATGTGTTCTTGATATGAATAGAAAGCTTTGTGCACAAAGGAGGGCAAGGGCTTTATTTCATGGCGTTTAGATATGCAATGTGAAAGTCATGGTTTTTTTAAAATAGAAGATAATTTATTTCAATTTTTTCATTTAAAAGTAAATCAAAAATTCATAACTTTCACAGTGTAGGTCCAAACATCGCAAAACAAAGTTTGTGGAGCACTCCTTGTGAAGAGCTTTCCTAAAGATGGTGTCACTAGAATTTATTTACTTAAGTGACATCCTTTAGGTTGGAACTCGTTGAGATGAAATCTTTTCTACATTTATTTTCCTTCCTTTAACATTGATGAAATTAAGGTTCAAATTAAGGTTGGAATATAAGACATAAAGCCATGAGATTTTAAAGCCTTGTAGCTACAACATCATATTTTAAGTCATGGCTGCTTTAAAATCATTTCTGTCTACTTTTTAAATCCTATTTTCTAGAATTAAACCTTGAATACCATAGCTAGAGGTCACCTTTGGCAAAAAATAATGAAAACTTTTATAGTCGGATGACTTTACAAATTAACTAAGTATGAATCATTGAGCTTCTACTAATCATAATTTACATATCCTACATGGATTATTTTACCTTCTACCAGTCCACTTGTATAAAGAAATTGATTGTGCAACTTCAATCACTCACATCCAAAGTGACATTAGAATCTATAAGAGGTAGTTGTTGAATAAATACAATATTTTTTTAATTTAGCACCAAATTTAAAAAAATGATGTTTTGAAGTGCCGAAGTTGATTTTGGACTTTAATTAGTAGTATTTGGCAAAAATGAGCCGAAAGTGACGCTTAGGTAAGGTAGTCAACTACTTTGGTGCTAAATTGCCATAAGTTTGCAAGAGCAATTCAAATGAGAATTACAGAGGAAAAAAAATTTATGGCACAAATTTTTTTTTTAATTTGAAGACAATTTAAATTATTAAAAATGATTATCAATTAAGAAGAAATTGTGAAAAAAAAAGCTATAAATTTAACCTCTTAAGACCAAACATTTAAATTTTGAACAACAATTTGAATTGAACATGTTCCAAATATATACAATCTTAGCGTTTTTTCTTCCCATTTTACTTTTGATGTCAAGATCATGTTTTAGGCTAGAATCTAGATGGATCAATTTTAGAAAAAGGATTGAAACTACTAGATGTCATCATCTTATTAGGAAAAAACTAATGCAATGAAGTCTCAATGATTAAATTTTTTTCCAAGACTAGGAAATGTAGCAATTATTCAAGTTCCTTGTTTTTTTAATATAAACTCAGCAAATCTTATTTTTTAAGTCCCAACATTATCAAGCCATTGAGACTCAAATCCAATGAAGATGTATTGAATTTTACACAAAATTATTGTATAATCTTTGTCTTCTTCGAAATAAAATAATAAAGGCTCCAATACCTTTGGAGGACTTTAAAATTGAATGTCTTGTTGAATTTATAATGTTGAAATTGATTTAACTTTGTAACACTGCTACGGACACTTAGTGTCTGAAGAATGACAAAGAATCTTTGCATGCAGGACAGAAGTGCAATTGTTCATCCTTGGAATTTTGTGCAAAAAGGGGTCCTCGAATGAGCACTTTTGGTCTTCTTAAAGTAGATGGTGCACAATTGCACATTGTATCAAAAAAGATGATTTCCATGGAGACCAACCCGTCCTTTCAAGGTCAGTGGGACATATTTCACTTTATTTCCTATGCAATTTTTAAAGTTAGACAAATTTATTATTAGAGATTTTGATGGATTGAAAGCGGTTCTAAGTATTGTAGCACTTTTAGGCCAAATAATAAAAATTATTGAAGATTATGACCTTTGAAAAAGTAGCCTGTAATCTTGTGGTGGACTTATTGATGGAGGTAAAAGATTAGACTGAAGCCAATCTTATCCTCTACCAATGTTGCTTTCAACTAAGATTAAGCTATCTCAATGTATGTAAGAGAAGGGAGATTGAGGCCTATAAAAAAGTTGTCGGCGATTCTGGAGTGGACTTTCTGATGGAGGTGAAAGATGAGACTACAACCAATCTTATCCTCTACTGAACTTACCTCCAATTAGGATCAAGATATCTCAATGTAAGTGGAAATGGAAATTGCAACCTTTAAAACAATTGTCAATGATTTTCGAATGGACTTATTGATGGAGGTGAAAGATCAAACTACAACCAATCTTGTCTTCTACCAAACCTACCTCCAACTTGGATCCAGATATTGATTTTGGAGTGGATTTAGACTCCAACTAATCTTATTCTTTCTCTCTCAATTTGTACAATATATTGGTTTAAATTGATTACATAGTTGAATCTAATAGGGTACAAATAGTCTACAAGGTAGTATAAATTCCATTGATTACTAATTTCAAGAGGTCAAAAAGAAAAACACACAATGAAAAACACATAATGAACCTCTGAACTAGATGCAATGAATATTCACACTTCAATCCAAGGGTCAAGGTCTATTGTTTAATTGTTTCTAAATTAATGCAAGTCCAAGGTCAATTTAGAATAAACTTATTTCCAATACTTCAAATTTTTTAGGGTTCAAAAGAATGCATTCATCATAAGAGAATCTAGAATCTCCATTTGACTCCCAACAAGACGTAACCAGAACAAAAACAATTCAAATGCTAATTCAAACCATTTTAGGCATAGTTTCCTTCAACAGACCACAATGGAACTTTCAAATGATATGCACTCATCAGGTATCCATAATATATCACTAGTGCACCCTGTGCCATTGCCATAGCCAAAACAAAAGGAAAAGTTTATTTATTTATTTTTTAATTCATATAAAAACTTTGAAATTCAATAACTTTCACACCGTAAATCCAAACGCCACAAAACAAAGCCCATCCACCCCTAGCCAAGATAGCCAAGAGCTTTCCAATGGTACCAAGTACGTGACCAAAATCACAGTAAAAGTAATTTTCTAATTTCTTGACCCATAAATACTTCGAAATTCAATAACTTCCACACTGTATGTCCAAACGCCACAAACCAAGCCCGTGCACCCCTCCTCGCCGAGAGCTTTCCGACGGAACCCAGCACGCAACGGGGAGACACATGGTCCGGGAGATCTCAACGTAAAAAAACAAAAACATAAACAAAAAACAAAAAACAGCCAAACTTAAGGTATGGATATCATATGAAACCCATGCAATCATGAACATAAACTGTAATTACCGGTACTCAACTTATTTCCCCAAAGATAGCAAAAACAAAAACGGTCCAAGACCGGGAGACAGGCACCGCAGTACCACTCCCGAACAAAGTCGATAGAACCTTCACTGTTAACATCTGAAATCCAACTCAGAAGTTGCATTGCATGGCTGTAATGCCCAACTCAAACCGCCCATTACAACTTGCTTAACAACGAACTCTTGTACAAGTTTCCTACTCACGAGCTGATGGGATGGATCGAAAAGAAACCCACTACTACTATCTGGCAGCGAAATGGGAATATATTACAGTCCTTCAAGTGGACCTAAAAATCAGGAAAGGTTGGGAGTGAATAATTTGGGGAAACTCAACCATAGCGGCCTGGCTTAGCCAAATTCAATAATACAAGGTCCAACATGGAACGCTTCCCGCTTCATCTCGGTCTCAATGCACGTCTTCCACCTCGATGATTGTCAAAAAGCTCATGTCTAATTGTTAGTCAAGGAACACATTTGGAAACAAGCCTTGATAGTAAGACGTAACTATGCTACATGCGATGATAACAAGGCAAAAGTATTACTTCACACTCAGCTACAATACTAATGTAAGTGAGGTTGTCTATAGATGATAAGTGGAGGATCCTTCAAAGGTTTCAGAAGGAGCATACTAAGCAGTCACTAGGACATGACAAAGCGTAAAATTACCACTCTGTCAGAATATACATATCAAACCCAACTTTAGAAACAAAACCACTGCCTTTTAACCTCAGTACCCCAAAGTGGCGGCTTTCCCATCTATACAAATCATTTAAGAAATGTCAAGGCAGATAAAAAAGATGACCCAAAAGGAAAAGAAAAAAAATTCTCCACACTCTTCAACGACAGAAATATGTTTGAAAGTCACCATAATGGACTAGTAGCTTCCAAGGGGGACTTTTTTTAATTTTAGCTTGTGCATTTACGAGTTAAGAAAAACTCAACGGAATCAAAGCTGGAAATGATGCAATGCAAGCTAGCTTCCCACAGCGGAAAGACTATCAAATAGAGGATACTTTGAAAAATCCAAATGATGAGAGATAATTCCGCTAAGAATAAGTTCTGATCTGTAGACCTGGGCTCCTGCAAAAACAAATAGACCGAATTGTAAGGCCCAGAAAGATTTTTATCACGAAGTAATACAGTACACTGATTCAACACAGCATTGAAGCTAAACTATTAGAGGAGGCACACGAACTAAGACGTAGTTGCCGTTGGCCAAGTTATGAAAGCACCATCAAAACCAGTACACGCTACTTGGCAAGAAGGTATCTTTTCTATAAACATTAAAATTTTCAAGTGTCCTTGTTCCAACTACAGCAAAAGTCGAGACAGAAATTTGAAGTTTCTTTTCTAAGGTGAAGGTAGAACCTTGATCCAGGAATGGGACACAAACTTCAAGGTCGTCCTCATTTGCTATCACAATACAGAAATCTTCATTCTGAGCATCTGGCGCTGGACCCTCATACTCCTCCACTACCTGCAAGAGGTGAAAACGAGAATGATTGTGAATTATCTCCCATTCTCACGCCAAGCTAAGCTGGTTTGATTTTCGAACAGAATATCTTCGGCTTTATCTGCTCAGTCAAACAAACTGATGAACAGAATTTAGTAATACTGATCGGGGAGGGCAAATGGTAACGTCTGCTACACATACCTTCTCATGTTTTTCTCCCTATGTGCAAAACACTGGCTACATTTGTTCAGCATACCTGCAGAACATACTAAAGGATAACAATATGGAATGTACGAGAGGCAACTTCATACCTGGCCACCAGCTGCGAGGACTATGGCAGCTATTGCCTGAGGCTTTGGGCTGATATTCGGGGTCAACACCACCCTAATTCCCTGCAATAAAGGTTTCTGTTGGGCTGCAAAAATTGTGGAACGCATTGAGAATCCCAATTCTCTCTCCTTCTTATCATCTTGCAGAAGGAAGTTTCTCTCCTCAATGAAACAGTTCGCTGAATGACAGCTTTCAAGCCATGCAAATGTGACTACAAACTTCCCTGCTGCCATGGCTTCGAGCATATTTCCAGTTCTCACAAACTTCTCAGCTACAAAGTGAGTGCAATCAGCAGCCTTTCTCGTCACTTTTCCATCCAGCCTTTCAACAATCTGTACCCCGAAAGAGTCCACTCATCGTTATCGAAATGCACTACAAATCACAAGATAAGTATCCAGAATTTAAACCTTAAAATATCTAAAGAGTAAACTACAGTAATTTATGGGCAAAAAATGGTCCAAACCTTGCGTTGTTTCTTCACAATGTCTTCTGACAAACCATGACTAAACAGAACAGAAATGTTTGTTCCTCGTCGAGTTCGTAAACTCCCTTCTGTGCTCACAGAAGCACTTCCCTCTGGATTAAACTCCATAGCATTATTCTCCGAGGGTAAAGCCACAAATTGAGGATCTCTTCTCCTGCGTAGAGTTCTCATGCGCATCCCCTTACCTGCCGGAGGTACCGGAAACGATGGACATGGAAACTGTACATTAGCCTCCTCAATAACTTCAGGCTTCACACTTGCACCCCGTCCTCTTTTTCCAGTAACGAAAGGCGAGGGTGCCGGTTGCAGCACAGGTGTAGAGGGACTAGATACATCTGCGATGCTTCTGGTCCGCGTCATCCTCAAACGACTATCCTCAACTGGTGGGTCAATATGACTACCTCTCTGATCCGAGGTTTCCTCATTTTCATTTTCTGATTGATCCGGACTACTGACGTCGTTCACCTCCATCCCATCATTGTCGCTATCACCTGGAAAGGTTGCAGACGACGTACTTGTCCTGGCATCCTGTTCAATTTCATTCTGCAAATCACACTCGTCATCAACCGTTGAGACTTTAGGAGCTCCTTGGACTACTCCAGGACCTCTTCTAACACTTCGTGACCTCTTCTGGACCACTTGCGGAATGGTTGGTCCAGGCTCCGTGCGATTGTCATCGTTGCAGCTTCTGCGCAATTGTCTCAAACTTCGGGTTTTGACCCCATCCTCACTACGCATATCGCCTATGACATCAACCCCTAGGAGCTTTTCGGCTTCTGAGAGCCTCATTCTTTTCTTCCCCTTTGCAGGCATTTCTGTGTCCATAACTGCCTTTCCTTCATCCTTGTCTGTGTTGTCAGTATTTATTTTTCGCCGTCTACTTGAGGTCTTCGCAGGAACAATGAACTGCAAAGAAAATCCAGCACCCAATCAGTTGTGAACACTAATTTCAGCACAGATACACAATATATCAACCACGTACACAACTAATATTGCCTCACCATAGGATCAGCGCCACTGCTTGTAGGACTTGAAAGAATATCCGCGTCTTCATGCGCTTCATTCTGATCCTCTTGTGCTTCATTCTGACCTTCCTGAATTTCATTTTGATCCTCAACGTCTTCTTCAGACGTTGACCTTGCTTTCTTGGCGCTTCGATCTCGCAACATAGTAGTAAGACTCCTCCTTTTTCGAGAAGTAGATGTGTTCTTTTCCACCTCAATCTCCATGTGCATTGTCCCCTCAGGTGAGGAATTATTTCCAGGAAGAAGCACTGCATCTGCATTACGAAAACACTCACGCTTATAAAACAACAGAAAGGTAATGAGATTTTCTATTTGTATGTCTTAGCAAAAACATTTTGCATTAACATTCGCATATAGAAGTAGCACATATCAACATATCCTGAAGTTACAAGTCAGATGTCATAAAACATAAAGTGATTGAAGAGGTGAGTTGCTCGAATCAATTACTCTAAAAAACTATATGTCTTTCAATTCCCAGGACCTTCCGTAGAACTCACAAATGACCATCAAGCAGTGTTACTTAGCAAAAAGTCATGCAAATCTCAAATCACGTAGACACGGGAAAGAAAAATGGAATATGAGATAAATTGGGCAATATAGCATCCTCCACCAACCTGGAACACGAATATTTTCGCGCCTGTTTCTGGTACCCTGCGACCTTCTCCTTGTCAGAACTTGTGTTCCATCAGGCACTTTTCCCTCTCTTTCTCCTTTGGCTCTGTTATGTTCAATCAAATCTTCTGGCTTTAACCCTCTCGAACTAGAAAGCTTCCGCAACCCAGGCCTCACGACATTGAGAAGATCGTCGTCAGCGACCTCCGCAGGTTCCGCTAGATTCCCTCTCGGCCTCTTCGTCTCATTGGCAACATTGTCACGTTTAAAACCAGTTACACGTTCCTGGGCCACAACGGATTCCAATGCAGAGCTCATTGTGGTTGCATTGTTACTGCAAGCTTCACCCTTGCCCTGTAGCTTTGCTGATAGACGCCTTGTACTTGCCACATCAAGCGGCAATTTTGGCTCACATATTTTGTTGAGGTCGTTCTCAGTTAGAAGCTTACTCAACCTCTCACCTTCAGGTAACACAGCTATGCCCGTCTCTTTGACTTTACTCGCCGTTTGTGCGAGATGATTCTGCTCTGCTTTCTTTTTCCACCCTGCTTGGATTTCTTTGATGAGGCTCAATGAACTATTTGCGTGTGGAGTCTTTACTAACGGGGTGTCTTCAAATTCAAATACTTGCAAAGCTGGATTCGTAAGGACTGGGGTAGCTGGGGGTAATCCAGGGAAAGACTTCCTATATTTTCTTGGAGGTGATGTAGGGGTAACATCAGCAGTGTTTAGCCACACTAGCTTGTCTACCATGTCCAGTGCTTGAGCTTGTACCTCTTCGCCTGGTTCCTGCAATTGAAAGTAGATGAGTAGCCACACAACGAGACTACTGAATGTAAGTGTTTACAAGAACTCAGTTGAAAGTCGCAAACTCTTGGACTAGGTGTAGCCACATCCAAACACATTGAATGAAATCCCGAGGAAAAAAGCACTTTCAGTGTATGCAGAAATTGATTAGCATGAGAAGTAGGCATGAGAAGTACCAATGAATCTAAATAGTTCATGCTACTCGTTGGAGATGGCAACCTTGGCCCGAATGAGCTTCGAGCTGGCAATGCCGTTTTCATTTGCGAAAACGTCGTCTCACCTCCTGGCGTTCCCGAGGTGTCATTATAAAGAGGACCCGGCGTGTAGGAAGTTCCAAACAGAGACCTCACCCCAGAAATAGAGGCCTGGGGGCTAAGGGCACCCTGTCCAGCCACCTCTGTTTGCCCACTGGTGAGTATCCTAGGACCCTGGTTACTATCCTTCGGAAATGAGAACTCTTGCACAGTGCTTGAAACTGGAGCGCCGATTCTTTCCTCCTGATTCTTCTTCCCTTGACTGTCCCCTTTAGATCCATAATCGCGCATCCACTCTGGCTCAGTTGGAGGGAGTTCAGGCCTGTGAACACTCTTTCCAGTATCCCTTCTATTTCCAAATTGAGTGGGGCTTTGAGAGATATGATCGTCAAGTTTCACTTTAGGAATCCACGTTAAGGGCTGCATGGCTGCTAACCTTATGGACTCAGCATGAACCGTACCGACACTGATCTGAAAAGGTGACCCTTCTGAAGCCTCAGAAGCTGACGGAATTGCTAATAACTTACTCTCTGTAGTGAGACTTGGCAAATCCAGACCAGAGGAAGATGATGGTTTAGTTCCACCATGTAGCATTACACTGCCTCCAGACTTGTTGGAGTCAACATCACCCGTAGTTTCGCAGGGCATCGCCTTGGCATCTGTAGCCACCGCCTTGGGATAACTGCTGGAAACGATGCCAAGAAACTCCTTCCTAGGGGTCGAGATTAATTGCGTATCACCGCGCCAGCCGTGATATTGATTGACCAACTGTGTTGCAGGAGTTGCGAACAACTGTGTCGCAGGAGTTGTGACCAACTGTGTCTCAGGAGTTGAGACCACCTGCGTATCCTGATTCCTCGGTTCACCATAAAACTCGCAATCCATCTCTTCCTCAAGGCTGACGTTGAGATCCATATCAAATTCACACATCCGTTCCTGACGAAACTCTGAATTTGGTTTTCCCTTCCAAAGCACTTCCTGCTGGTCTAACAAGATAAAGCAGAGGGTAAAATGAGCGTGATACAGTAAATTTGTATATGTGTCTATTATTACATCTAACTAGTGTGCCCTATGCCGTTGCCACAGCCAAAACGAAAGGAGAAGTCATTTACTTTTACTTTTTGATTGATATCAAAACTTCACCGTCATTCCAAACAAGGCCCGTCCACTCCTCGCCGGTTTTAGATTAGCCATGTGATGAAAGCAAGCACGCGACCAAAATCAAAGTAAAAGTAATTCTCTAATTTTTTGATCCATAAATACTTCGAAAATCAATAATTTCCGCACCGTAGGTTGGAACGCCAAGAAACCAAGCCCGTGCACCCCTCCCCGCTGAGGACTTTCCGACGGTACTAAGCACGCGACCGAGGGACGCACGGTGCGGGATATCTCAACGTAACAAACAAAACAAATAGGTATCTAAATATAGGTAAAAAAACGTATGGAATTAATGTATGGAATTATGGCATTCACATTCTCTACCTTACAGAAAACGAACAGGCCTGGACGAATAGCCCTCTGCAGCAAGGCAACTATTACCAAGGAGCTGTTAAAAAATACCTCGAACATACGTTCAAATGACAAATGTTTAAAACTCCAACATCCCCTACTCTTTTCTTATTACTCCCATATAAGAAGAAAAGAAAAGAAAATTCATCACTCCAATACCATTAAAAGTCAAACCTATGATATCATATCTAAGACTGGCCAGATAGGGTCACAAAACTTGGGCCATCAAACTATTGCAGAATATAAAGTTCCAGTGTTTTTCCTGTTACAAAAGAAGATGTCACTGTCCTCTTGTAAACTTTCATTAGACGTAGCTGGATCTCCCTTCTTTAATAGCAGAAAAAAAACACTAAATAAAAGCACAAATTAAATCGTCTTGAAGCTGTTTAAAACATAAATTCTAAAAAAAGTGTTTGCATTTCATGAAAGACGCGAGTTCAAGGGAAAATACAAAGCCATGAATTTTATACACGCACAGCGCAGCATTGCCTGAACTTGTAATTGTGCAGTGGTTTGGCTCATGAAACAGAACAAACGAAGATACAGGTGAATCTCTCAAGTATTCTGAATAATGTAGAAATTTAAGTAAGATATAAGACTTAGTTCGGTGGATTTTCTCGTATGTCTCTTTATGCTTGGGAGGTGATCAGCCTCAGTGACTTTCAGTAACTCACCTTGCCTCGAGGTGGTGGCTTCATCCTCTGTGTCCGAGTCTGAATCTAAAACCTCCGTTCGTTCTGCCTCATCCGCAGTCTCTGCATCTGAATTAACCCTCTTATGCTGCAACATTCCCAGGTCTGCACATTTCAGTTACACGGGCTAGTGAGTTAAAACTCCAGACGAAGAACTACTATCCTAGAGTTTTCAAACCTGCCAGACGTCAAAAGAAGTCGCTCTCACAGAGGTGATGGCAAAACCTGAGTCCCTAAGTGCCCAATGTACAAATTGGAAGTGAAATTTGGAAGCTAATAGTCGACAATAGTCGATAATAGTAATCTTCAAAACATGTTTCTATTGTTTAGAAGTGTAGAGTATGGTTTCATTTTTTCTATTGATACATTTTATTACTTTCATTGAAGCTCCCTGATCGATTTATATCAACTCCTATAGATATGGAAGCGGACAAACTTGGCCACTCGGGCACCTTAGTGGTTAACTTCGATCCTGTTGAGAGCTCAAAATAGTTTTGGCAACTACAGAGTTTCCAAAAGAAATGGCATATTCCTCAAACAAACAAACGCAATGCTGCTAATGGAAAGCGGGACTTCAACTCAGAAGCCATGGGCTCAGATACAAGTCATACTTTTTGAGTGATCTCCACGAGGAAGGTGCGTCAACTTGCCCATCTCCTGTTCCACGTTGCCATAGCAGCCTAAATCATAATTATCAAGCAACTGAGTTTCCTGATAGACTTGCGTCCCTCCCAGTTTGGGTCTGTTATTCTCAGTGGTGAGCGGCGAATCGAAGAGTCCTCTGCCTCTACGTCTCTCCTCATGATCAACTTTACTGTAGTGAGCAGCATTATAGTGCTGCAGCAGCTGCGTTTCTTCATAAACTCTGTCGTAATCACTATCTGAGCCATCCTCTTCTCCTGCATGTTGCTCATGTCCTTGCCGTTGCTCATCACCCTCTTCATCTGACTCCTCATCAAAATCCTCATCTGACTGCTCTGGTTGTGCCCGAGAAAACTGTCGAGTGTAGAAGTCATTGCTTAAAAGTTGTTTTGACTCCATTCTAACATAGTCTCCTGCGACACAGGATTCGCTTGTCAATGCTGCTGTCTAAAGGAAAAACTTAAGCATAAAAAACTATCTCAAGCTTCAAACCAAGGAAACACCAGACACTTGGAATCCTAGTTACGCTTAAATGCTCCTGGTTTTCTAGAAAAAATGGTCATAGCTCTTGAAGACATCACAGTATTTCACTATACTTGAGAGGTAAGGGTTATTTTGCAATGGATAGAAGTTTATGTAAGTAACTGCTCCGATAAATATAACATTGTCTTCAAGCTCTTAATGAAGTCCTGGTCGCGACACAGTTAACAAGGTAGGAAAGGGCCTTACCACTGGACCAAGATTTTAAGGGAAGGAAGTGCAGACCTTCCCTGTTCGGCATAAGCTGATTAATATTCTTATGAGATGGGCTCGGCAACCAGCTCCCAGATCCTCCATCACTTGAATTGAAAGATGACCCACCACTTTCGTCATCCTCCATGATTTTCTACCACTAGCAGCATCTTCACAGCACCACCCGGCACTTCCTGGGTTTCGTCATTGGTCCTCTCCAGGTCTCAATGGGTATAAACTTCAGCACAACTTACAACCTGCAATAGAGCAGAACGAACTTGCTCAGTCGCCGGGGGAATTCTTCTGAGTGCTAGTCAAAAACATGGAGCTAATCCAATACCCCTGGCGATATACAATACTCCCATAATTTAGTTACAAATTGCTCAAGAGCTACTGAAGTTGCAATAGTGGCCTCCTTCAAATGCGGCGAAAGGCGTCGCCTGCAGAGTTGATCGCAGCGGGAAAAATTTAGGAAACCAAAGTCGAATCTAAGCCTGTAGTGCACCGGGAATGAAATTTTTTACTAAACTAAGGTCGAAAGGCAGTCCCGATTTCTGTCTTTAAAAATCGAACCTCACGATGCTATAAAGTCGAATCGAATACTCCAGAGAAAAAGCAGTCACTCAATTCTCTCTTTTCTATGTTGGTGCCTCCCCTTCCAGAATTGTGTCAAACTCTAAAGCCTACAGAAGAGAAGGAACCAGGAATTCACGGTGCCGAAATCCCCCATATGCTCACGCCTTCTCTCGCCAGTAAGACATAGTCCGTAGCCAACAATAATTCTAGGGAAGCAGAGACAGCTTTGAACACGCCCTCGACCTCGCTCATTGACTGGGACAACCGTCAACTCCCTCTCCTCCTTACAAGCCAAGCCCTGGGCGAATTCGATCAAAAGAAAAACAATCAACTAGTCGTTGTAAAAGCAAATTCAGCGGTGTCATCGCAATAGCCCGCGCACGCACGACCTGCACGACGAAACCCCTCCCACGATCGCCAAAAAACCGACACCGCAAATAATCTCTAAAAAGAAAGCCTAAACCGCAAGCTTCCACGCCAGTAGGGTTACAACCAATGCCCAGTCCCACCACTCGCCTCCGCCGGGATACCGCCAAAAGCGACCTCTCCAAGGCCCCCTCTCCGAAACCTGAAAACACGAGCCCTAACTAACACCGTCTCATCCACCCTCAACAGCATCACCACCGCCATTGCCCTCCCCGTCACAACAAAAAACCAAACCCACTCACCAACAATCCTCCGAATCACACAATCTCCAGCGTCACTCGCATCCCGTCAATCCGCTCCTAAATTCCGATCATCCAAAACCCAAAAACAACCCCACGAGGAAAGAGGACAACGGTTCGAAGCGGCGGAGAAGCTCCGTGAGGAAGAAGCTCAAGGCGCTCCCAGGCTATGGCGGTCGGTGTTCATCAAAGCGCTGCAAAACACTCCCGGTGAGCGGAGAATTAGTCCCGAGAGACGAAGAAGACGACTTCTGCAGCCAATTTTGGCTCCGTCCGCCTTATTTTTACTTTATCAAACCCTGGAAATGGTACCCACTACGACGACTACTGTGGCCCCTCCATCCATCAGTAGTCCCACGCAGCTGGCCGCCCCAGTGGTGGACCACCCCTTCCCAGCAGATTCCGACTGTTGACGACGATTCCTTCCTCAGTGGGAGAGAGCTCGCTCTGTCTGCAACTCTCTGACGCCCTCACTGTCTGCAACGAGCGCGCAATGGCGGGTTCCGCGTGATTTAAGGGCGCCCGTGAATTAGGGTTTCGGCTCGTTTCGCAACACTCGCATCAAAGGAGTTGCATTCAACATTCATACGCCATTCAAGTGAATGTGGTTTTATGAGAAAACACAGAAAGGTATCATAAACAGTGTGAGGCTTTGGACACTCCGTCACAAAACAAAACGGATGCATTCAACATTCAAACAAAAACTATAAATGTTGAATGCATCCATCAATGTCGTGGTCAATAAGAAACTATAAATGACTGAAAGTTCTTCAGTGGGAGAGAGAGAGAGACTGTTTTATATTATAGCAAGTCATGGGTTTCCTTCAACAAAAGATAATGGTCTGAAATCAGTACAGTACTGTGGAATGGAGCAATTCGTAGAATCAGTGTAAACCTAAAAGCTCGTTGCAGCTTCAAGGATAAGCTACCTGGATGTAAGTGGCTTAATTTGGTCCTGGCAAGTCATGAAAAGCGAAATCGTTATCGTTAAGTTTAGTTGAAACTTAAACTAAACTAATTTGTGCTCTATTACGTTTGATGCTGAAAAATGAGGTTTATAAGCAACCTTGTGTCTAACTTAGAGAGTCCATAGTTTCACTGATAAGCTTTCAATTCCATGGCATCCTGCAAACTGAGCACAAACGAGATGCATAAGCACCCAGGTTGTTATGGATGGAGCATTCTGACAAGGAGGAACTCAATTTCAAACGGACACTTTGGCAGCCATACTCAACCCTCTCTAATGACACGCTCTATATTTGTAGAATCCTGGTACAGACCTCAGAATTATGTTCACATCTGATTGGGCAACTTCCACACTAAGTTATGTAACCAAAATGGGCAGCATACATTCACTCTTAAGAAAATAAGGGAGAAAAATCACAAGAAAAATCAAGAACATTTAACCCCTTTCAATGTATAAGTATGCAGTTTTAGGACACCTATCACAAAATTAGTGACATTTTCATCTTCGAGAAATATCATACAATTATTTCATCCAACGTTCACAATGAAAATCTAGAGTGTGACAAGCATTCCTAAGAATATACACTAGTTGATGTCCAAATGCAATGTTAAGTGCCAATGTATGTGTGTATGTATATATGCATGAATACAAACAAGTATGGATTTCTAATCTTGTATATGATATATTTGAAATGAAGATTCCAATAATTGTATGATATTTATATTGAAATGAAAGACACCCTTGTTTCATGATTAGTCTTGAAGAATCCCATTTGAATTTTGAATATATTTTGAAAACCAACTCTGGGTTTTGTATTGAGCGCATGACCAACTAATTATGTGAAGATTATTAATAGTGCTAATAGTAGGCCATTTGTCCCTTGAAGTAGTGTTAGTCGAGAGGGTTGATTGTAAATTGAGTCCTTTATTGATACTATCTCACAACAAATGGATTTTTAAATGCAGTTACAGGTGATCAGAACTTGACATGAGGGAGTTGGTTCAATCATGTATATACATGATGTGTGTCATTAGAGAGGGTTGATTGTAAACAAGCCTTCTCCTTACACTATCTCACTATAAATGGACTTTTCAATGTACACCTATGATTGGAACTTGACATCTGGGAGTTGTCCAATCAAGTTTGCACATAACATGACACATTCTGAGGGCTTATATATAGAATATGCAATTACAAAGAATTCCATTAGAATAGGTTTGAGTGTACAACTTTGGAATATTAAATGGAAAAGAGAAGTATGGTAAGATACACCATTTACCTAAACCACATAAGGTAGATCAACCTATTACCACCTACATTTGCTATCTAGATATCTTAGCACTTTAGATGTTGAGAGCAAGTAAGGTAAAACAATCCAATGTCGTCAGTTACTCAATTCCAAAATCAATTTGATCCTCCCATTTGCGTCAATCATATATCTATTACTACAATCTTAGCAACCTTTTAACATCTTGACAATGCACTTAGGGAGGAAATACATTAGCATGTGGTTTAGTATGGGTTTATCCATGCTTTACCAATTTAGCCCAAACAAGCTTTGAAAAAGTACAAAAAAATATTTTTTTGTCAAAATATCTTCAATCTACTTGCAACTGTTTTTCTCAACTTTTTATATCTCTTAAAAGTGTGTAAATTGACAAATCCTAATTCTCTCAATAAACTAGAAATTGCAATAGTTAGTTTGATTTAGTATAAAAGATGGAGAGTCTCTTGAAATGACTTGAAACTTCATCACAATACAAATCAAATATTCAAATATTGATTTTTACCCAAATCTAAGATATTGTACAATTTTGGTGGACATTTCCCTATTACTAACTTTCTAACCTTTTCCACATTAACCTAAAATCAGACATATCTGACTTTGATTTAACATGAAAGATGGAAAATCTCTCCAAACAATCTAAAACTTTACCACAATATAGTTCAACTACTCAACTATTTAGATTTCAATTTTCATCCTAATCTAATATATTGATAGCTTTGGTGGACATTTTTCCACTATTCACTTATAAACTACTATTCCTACTTCTCAACTTCTCTCCCAATTGCGATTTTGCTCATAACTATTGAGGTTAAGTCCAAATCTCATAAAATTTCACAAAACGATAATAAAGAGGCAATCTATGTGCTCATCAAATTTCATAATTGTATAATAAAAAATCTTTGAGATATGCTACTTCAAATGTTGCTACCTTAGATTTAATAAATATTAGACATCCTTTGCTTCAATGCTTCATAACTACCAATCCATAAAAGATAATGCTTCCCAATTTCTTATGTCAATAGTGTATCTTGGTCAAGACAAACCTCAAAATCTCAATTCAAATAGAAACACCAACACTATGCAATAGCTGGAAACCAATGTCAAATATTGCCTTCTTCATAAATAACAGAAGTTATCCACACTAGTTTGCACAATATTGCCATCTTCATCCTCACTACTCATCAAATTTAGCCTACATCCTTTTAAGGTCCAAGAAAATGACAAGGGCCAACCCTTGCCTCTAAGTAGATTTAAGCAAATTCTAACCTTGGGCATCAAGCCACCACATAACCCTAACTTCTTACTAATCCTACCTACCAACTCATTCATCCAACTAACAACCAATTCACATCTATATAAAGTACAACCACCCATTCTTGACCAATGACCCATTTCCAACCTATAGGTGTACATATTTTTGACCAAGCTTAGAATGTTTTTCATTCTCCTTTTCAAGGTTGGAACTAATAAATACATGACACATGTCCCAAGTTGTGAGATAGAAAATAGGAAATAATATTTAGAAAAAAAGTTATTCAATGATTGAAATTGGAAGAGTCTAGAGGTAGGCCATGGGTTTGAAGCACTTTTTGCTTCCCAAAATTCATAGTAATTTTAGTTCAAGCAATAAAATGACCAATTTTTTTGCAATCCTTGTCATTTCTATCGATATATCTTTGAAAAATATTTGTTTTGCCTTCACTACTCTAGATCATGTTGGAATTCCTTATTTGGTTGATTATGGGTGGCTCTACCTTAATCAACTAGAACATGGATACACTAATACCATCTAAACAACACCTACTACTACATTTGAACTCATTCAAACAAAAACAAATGCATATTTGAAATAGCAAATGGCCTACAGTATGACATTGCTCACCCACTTGAATTTTGCCTCTTAGAGAATTTTGATACAAACTCAAGCATTTGTCATCCTTTGATCACTTGAGGTAATAAGAAGATAACTAAATTTAAAAAAAATGATATGAGGCCATAGTCATGTGAAAATCTCTTAGAAATCCTCCTTTGGCCAATCTTGAAAATAAAAAAATATCTTCATATTATCATATTCCAATTTAAGAGAGTATAAATGTCATAACATTCAATAACCTTCACACTAAAGTCCTTTCCACAAAGTTCATCCAGCAATTCTTACAACTATTAATTATTGCATTTTTTTACTACATTTTTTACCGACTAATTGATTACTACTCTTTTATTGATTTATTATTTTTATTGACAAGTTTTTGTAAACCTCTCATCATTCTTAAGCCTTTTGCCACATGACCCTGTAGCCATTAATGGAAGGATGAAATGATGTGGAATATTTTACATCATTCCATTGGAGGGAGGGCATTGCTAATGAATGTTATAATGAAGGTGTGTCAATTGAGGTTAGTTCAATAGAGTATTGAAAAAAGACAATCTTCATGTTGTGCCCTATCCAATGACACATGACACTTCTAATTATTGTACTTCTTATATATTTGAAAAGCTACAAAATGGACAAGTATTCTATTTTGATAGTGTCATTAGAAAAAAATTGAACCCACAAAGAGGCCTTGAGTTTTCTTATCAGTTTTGAAACTAATTGTATGCGTATGAAAACAACCACATCTTCATTACAACCATTGGCGTGTGCTCCATCTTCCATGAAGAAGCCATTATGAGATTTATGATATCTTAGGAATGGATTGGGTAATGATGACAAATTTTTGGTTCATTATGTAATTCTTGGACAATTAGTGAATTAAGAAGGCTTTTTTCACTCACTAATTTATGAGATCATGGAGATGGATTGATTAATGATGACAAATTTTTGAATTCATCATAGAATTTTTAGCCTAATTAGTGAGTTGAGAAGGCTCTTTCCACCTAAATTTTTGCATTACGCAGCAGCCACTTTTGGGGTTCAAGTTTTCCTAATGTGTATTTGAACGTATAAAGGCTTAAATGTTAAAATGACATCCAAATAAAGATGATTAAATTGAATTCTTAAATGTTGAAATGTCATCTCAGTTTAACCCCTAAAGGACTATTGTCGGTTCGACAGACATTTGGGATTTTGGGCAACTATTTACAGGCTGAAATTTTGTTGTGATTTTTTGAAATTTTTTTTCAAGATAGAAAAACTGATAAGCTTTGTGGAAATATAATTTTTTTCACAATCGGTGCCCGGGAAAAAAAGTTATGACCAAATAAGCTCAAAACAGGGGACGGCGAGCAGCCTGGGCAGCAAAAAAAATAGACAAAAATTTGAATTTTTTTAAAACTTTTTTTTCTCATAGATTATATTTTTGTCTATTTGAAAAGCTTTGATTCATTTCATTTGGATTTGTTATGAGAAAGTTATGGACATTCTTGTTTTTTGGGCAATTAGAGCATCTTCTTGAAAAAAATATCTTCTAAGATGCATTTCTAAATGAAATTTTTCAAATTTTTCATCTTTTTTTTTTTTGGCATGGTTTATATTACTTGCTAGAACAATCTCACCATTGGGATTAGTGCATTTTAATTCCATCTAAAATATATGAATATTTTAGATTTTCCATCTATCTTGTAATTACTTCTACTTAACAATTTTTTAAAGAATGATAATTAAGCTTTTTTAATTCTTAATTTTTTTTCTAGACTCTCAACTCAATTCTCCACTACAAAGATTTAAAGCTCAAAACTTTGTAGTGCAAAAATTTTAAGTTAAAAATGTTCAAAGTCAAATAATCTAGTCCTGCAATGTGCTGAGAAACTTGTTTTTTTCAATTTAAATGCATTTATCTTGCAATCTGTGTGGTCAAAAATTCTGAAATTTTTTCCACACACTCTCATACTAGTTAGGTGTAAGATAATACGGTTAGATATGAAAAAAAAAACATTTCAAATTTTTTAACTTTTTGCTATAGAAATGGCAGTTTTGAGTGTTTTTTGGCAGAAAAGAGGGCGTCGGTCCTTCAAGGGTTAAGAAATAATTTGTATTTGAGGAATCAAATATGATATGGTATGTACAACTTTTCACAAGCCTTTAAGAATTAACTAAATAGACCACTTATGTAGATATCAAGTGAAAGATGAAGATTCCTGTTTATGCCATTTTTACTTCAATAATCCATTTAGAATAAGTCTAGTTAAACCAATAAAAAGAAGAAATCATAACCTACATTTAGTTTTTAGACAATACACAAATTTATTTGGGGAATTTCCATAGATAAGAGTTCATCCTCAGTCTTATTCAATTTAGAAGCATTGTAATGGTATATTCTAGGCATGTACATTCACGCATATACTTTTGTAAGAAGGGAGCTCCCGGCTACGGTCTCTCAACCTTATCCTTTTATGTTATCCATTTGGAATCCTAAAATACCTAACGTTCTACCTGGGACACTATTCACATTAAGTTAATATTAGAAATAAAGATGGATGATTGGTTGGAGGAGTTGTACCTTTGGTGGTCATCATTTTAAATTCTTTTGACCATAATTGATAGTTTGCATGCTTGCGGCACTTTGCAAAAATGCAAAAAACTATTATGCAAGGGTCAAAATGTAATGTGCCTTAGAAAGTGATGAGCCTGATAGAGGTTGCATTGGGGTCACATTTTTTTCATTTTTCAACTCTCCTTACTATTGCTAAGTCAGTTTGTTGTTTCTATTGAAGATGCTCTAAGAGCCTTCTTACTTATTAGATAGTTTGATAATTGCATTGTTGCACTTTGCCCAAACCTAGTGGAAAAAGAGCAACCAACCAACCAATTTGCACTTTTTTGAAAGGGCCTTGGGTGAGTACTTGTAACATGCAAGGTCCCAAAAAGAATTCCCCAAAGCTTCCTTAAATAGTTTCAATTAACATTCTACCTCAAGTAGGAAGCAACCGCCTATTGCAAGTAAGATATTCCAAGCAACCTTCTATGTCCAATGAAAATACTTTACAGATATCAGTAGAGACCTAGTTCTTTTCTTTGTGTGTTATATATCTTTGACAATGGGCTCTAAATACAAATACAAAACATACTTATTAATATAAATGTTTCACAAAGACTCAAACCAGTCGAATATAGAGAGAGATCGTCTTTAATGAGAGTCTCTCGAGCTCTGTCTTATATAGTAGAGACTATCAATAAAGACTATTAGTCTTTCAGATAGACTAGGATTTCTTTTCTATCTTTAGCTTTCTATCCATGGTTTTGTCTAGATCCATCTACAAAAGTAAAATTCCTCATTCTATTTTTCTAATTATATCTTATCTAGATCTTATCTTATTCAAATCTAAATCTTCTACTTTGGAGTTATCTAACTCCAAATTCCAAAACACATGTTTTTATCTTGGAGTTGTCTAACTCCAATGCACTAGTCATCCAGTGGAATTGTCTAACTCCGCTACATAAATCCATCGATTACACATATCTATCTCCAGGTACTCTAGTGTCCTTGTCATTCAACTGGAGTTGTCTAATTTAAGTGCACAAATCCACATCTGGAGATATCTATCTCCAATCAATCTCTACTTATCTATTGGTGCACATTTCATCATGAATTAGTTCATCCATCAATGCATTCATCCATCAAAGGTCATAACATGAAGGTCTTATTATTCGTTAATCCATTAGAAGAGATTTGAGGCCAAGAGAAGGCTGCAAGTTCTCAGCTCGTTCCCAACTTGGGAACTCTGCCACATGCGCAGTCTGATGTGGTTGAGAGAGTGCCACATTAGATTTTTTGAAAAAAATAATTAAATTTTTTTTTTCACTTTTTCACTTTTTTTTTTTTTTTTGAAAAAAAAATTCTTGATAGCATTTACTTAGTGCTGGTTCAGAACAAGGGAATAGGCCTGAAATAGCCCTCCTTTGTCCTCAAAACTCTCCTTATGAATGCATCAAGGTCATGACATGGAGGTCTTAAATGATTTCATTAATCAATGCATTCATCCATTAGAGGTTCTTACGAGGGTCATGATCAGCGTTCCCTAAAGTGGCTAATTTTTGCTTCGTTTCTATCTAGATTTGGCACCTACTAAATGTACATAGGAAAAATTTAAGTAAAATCCAAGATTTGAGCAACTTTTCCCACCTGACGGACAGGAAGTTGCAAAACCCCAAATCCATCCAATTTCCAAGTAGCATTCATCCCCTACCGCGCGGTTTTAGGTTTAGCACTTTTTTTACCTCATCTGTTGGATTATAGCGTTGGCGGCGAAATCTCCACCGTAGATGTCGCAACTGTCGCCTTCCTTGCCGCGCAGGGTTTAGCAGGTCCTACAGTCCTGTACAACAGCAATTTTGCATTAGTAGGTTCAGTAATCAGCAATTACTTCCTTGTGCGTAAAGCATTGAATTCGTTTTGAAATGATCCATTCCTGCAATGCCAATCCTGTGCTTTGATGTTCGAGCGCCATTTTGTGAAATCGGAGGCGATCGCTGCAGCGTTGCTATTTCCTGGCTGTTGTAATTTGACCTTGAGAGACGTTTGCATTTCTTGGAAATTGTTGCATTCACTCTAATTTGGAAATGGGGGCTCCCTATAGTAAATTTGTCTTGGGAATTCAAGCATTGGGCGTAGGTCTTTGGCTCTTGGCATCGCGGCGATCCTTGAGTCTGCATCTTGTGATGTTCATTTCCAATGCGCAATTGGCATTCTCAAGGTATGAATACCTGCGGCATTCCTTGTCTTCAGCGCGCTTCATCAACTGGGCTTTCTTCATGCATTCTCTCCTCGCCTCGCTTTAAATTCCATTTCCAATTTTTTTGGGCTTGAAGATGCTGCTTCCGTGCTTTCATTGTAGTGTTTGTGTGCTGCATTTCCTTCTGGGCTTTGGGCTTGTTTTGCCTTCTCTCCTTGCCTCCTTGCGGTTTTTCCTCTTGGGTTTTTTGGTGGGTGCAGGCTGCGTATTTGGGATGGTGCCCAGACTCAAATTGCCGGAGAACTTCCAAGTATGCACCTTTGGCGCCTCTAGGAACTCTCACGGCTTGGGAAAGTATCTCCCTGCTGGCGCGGCGACAGCTTCCACATTTGTGCGCAAAATTGGGGATGGTGTGGAGGAGGATGTCACGCATGTCTCCGAGACACGCTTGGACGAGTCAATCCTGGATTTGCTGCCTCAATTTTCTTCTTTGTCTGAGGCGACGGTAGTTTCAACGGAGCGTCCTGATTCTGCTGTCGTGACTGAAGAGAAAGACAAATGTCCGCACAAGAGACGGAAAACCGCTCCAAGCACCATCATGCGACATTGGCAGGAGGTTTGGGTATGTAAGTTTACTTGGGCCAAAGGTGAGTTTGACGTTGGTGGCAATTTGACGGAGGTGGTCTGCAAGAGCTGTAGCGATGTGAGCGGAAGAAGGAAGATGATGGTCCCCAAAGGAAACAACCTGGAGAAACATGAAGGGAAAAGAACTTGCAAGTTCGATGGCGAGCCATTTTCCCATCTCAAGAAAGGTGATGTTTACGTGAAACGGGACTGCAAGCATTTGCAGTTTAACAAGCTGTGGGCAGGGCGGAAGTTAGCTGGCACGGTTGCTTACCAACTCATCGTTGGCTTGGATGGCGAGGCCAATAGGAAGGGAGTCCAGTTCTCAACCTTGTTTCAAATTCTCCATTCCAGTCATCCTATGTGCGATTAGGAGCGAGAGCAATACTTATTGCGGCACTTGAAAGTGAGAAATGTTCCTTGGAAGCACTGGTCCGAGATGTTAGGGTGGAAGATGTCGAAGCACCTTCACAGTTGTGTGCTTGCTGCCCTTAAGGTAGTGGTACAGAGTGCTCGGTTTGTTTCCATCAGCGCTGACGAAGTCATTGCGGTAGACAATACTTCATGGGTCAGGGTTCATGTCTATATTGTTGATTCTTGGGAGAGGATCCCTTACTTACTTCATCTGTCGTGTGTTTTTGATTGTAGAACAGCAGACCACTTGAATAACGTGATTATGCAGGCTTTGATTGGTGAGGGAGGACTCCCGCAGGAATAGATTGCAGGTAAACTCGTTTCCTTTGGGGCAGATGGTGTAAGTACGTTTCAAGGATCTAAAACTGGGGTGTCCACCCAGATTTGGAAGAAATGGGCTCCCTTCTGCCTTGGAGCCAGTTGTGCCTCGCATCGCATTAACCTGGTTGTGGAAACATTGTCAAACTATCCAATAGTGTCTCGCTTGGAGGCCCTCTGCCAATCTTTGTATTCCTATTTCTGCCGTAGTCACAAAAGGCACACTAAGCTTCAGAAGCTTGCAGATCTCATGGAAACTAAGGGTAACAAAATGTTGAGGAATGTTGACACTTGTTGGATTTCATGCGCAGCCCTACACAACACATCATGTCAGAATACATAACATTGCTTGTCAGATGGGCCTGGACATGTCCTCTTCTGTTGGCCAGAGAGCTAGCTCTGCCGTGGCCACAAACTTCGACTATTTATCTAATATTGAGGTGTTACTATCATTGGCAGTTTTCATTCCGATGCTTAATGTGGTCCATTGCCTCATCAAACTATCATAGTCGAGGGACATCTTCATTTGTGACTTCATGCACTCAATTAAAGTCTGCTAGGCCGATTTGGCCAAAATGTTCGTGGATCCATCTACTGCCTTTCTCACCGCAGAATTCAAGCAGTATCAGGAGTTGATTTCTCTGTCTTGTTCTGAAGTGCCAATGGAGTGGAAGGTGATGCCAGAATAGGGGGGGGGGGGGGGGGGGGTCCACACTTGCTCTTCAATTTTGGCCTCACGACTGTGTTTGCCCGATGCCATTGCAAACTGACGGGGGAGCACCTGTTTGTGACAGAGGAAAATTTTGAACGCACGTAGGCCAACATCCAGCGCCAATTTGCAGGTACGAAGATCTCACTTTGAATTTACAGTTTTTTTTCAATTTGTTTTGGCCTAGTATTACTAATGTTCTATTCCATAAGTTTTGGTTTGTTGCTTGTTTTTGGCTGTATGAGGCTGTAATTCTGGATTTCAGTGTTCTATGGTATTCATGGTTTTCTATTGCAGTGCAGGCAAGACAGGTTTTGACAGTTTGGGTTGCGGTGCTTTTGTAGTTTCAATTCTTTTTGTTATTGTATGTTTGTGGAGTACACCGTTTGGAACTTGTTCTAGTTGAAGTGCCTTAGTTTCCCAGTTCAATTGACTTACTTGTCCAATTCAATTTTGTGAACTCATTTGGTTTAGACCACCTGCGTTCACTAATGTTGATCTTCTTTGCGATATGGCAGAGATTGCCCAGTCACTCTCAAATGAGTTGGACAGGCGCTTCCCACAGCAAGAGTTGCTCGATGCCTTGGGCATCATATACCCACAATATTAGAAACAAGCAGGGGCTGAAGATAGTTTTGGTCACCACTTGGCGGTTTTAAAAAAGTTCTACTCTCACCCTCAATTGTTGAATGCAGGATTGCCATTGCAGGAAGGCAGGCCTTCTTACACTTCTCCGGAGATGTTGTCTGGGTCTAACCTTGACAATCAGCAGAGTTTGTTTAAGCTTACCATGAAAGCTAATTCTGAAGCTGCGTGTGCATCTACTTCTCAAGTGAATCTCGTGATTTTGTTGTACTGCAGCCTCTCAATTGCGGCACTTGAAGAAGCTTATTTTGGAGTACTTCAAGCTTGCCGAAATCGGGTGCTGTCTAGTGTTTGGATCGATGGAAGATGAGCGGTGCTTTTCAACACTAAAGTTCTTAAAGTCATGCCAAAGGAACAGTCTGGGCAAGCATCTGCCACTAGTAGTGCTCATGTTTGGCCAAAAATACTATACTTTGGAGAATTTTCTATACAAGGCTGCCATAGAGTCATAGAAAAATGCGGTTAAAGTAGGCTGACATGGAGATGCTTGATGTCCGGCCATTTATAGTATCCTCCACCTATAGGATCCTTAGTTTTCATGAGATTTTGCAGGCTTTGGGGCTTCAAGACACTTGGTTTCCTTGACATTGGACCTATGTGCAAGGATGTGCTGTGGCGTTGAAGATTTCTGTTGGGAGTGCAGCCATCATCAACTTTTGGGAGCTCTTGTTTAAACTAATCTATGCCTTTGTGCTTTTAACGTGGTTTGTTTGTTCTGTGTTGTACAGACCACTAATACTACGATTGGGCACTCTTGCTTCAAGCAAGGAGGGTTCAAATTCCTCATTAGTGAATGTGTATAAATTTTCCTAAACCACAGTAGTGGTACTTTTCAATTTATGTCACTTGTTTTCAACTCTTACTCTTGTGTGTGTACCTTGAAGTCCATTTCTGGTTTCCAGGTATTCAATGAATGGTTCATTAGGGTGTTGTGAGTAATTCAGGTGTTGTAAGTTTGCCTTGTTCTGCTTGGAGTTTTGGGATTTGGGTGGAGTTTGAAGATTTCGGTGTTTGGATTTCTGGAGCTTCATAGAAAGTTGAATTGAAGCTTGATTGAAGGTTCAATTTTGTATGTTCAGCTTAATTGAATCTTGATTTGTGTGTGTTTAGCTTCACAACAAACATAAGCCAAAAACTACTGAAGCACCTCACTTATTCAAAAATTGCAAATTCTGTAAAAATTTCCAAGGCACTTAGCAATGACCGACAGCAACGTAGACAGAAATTAGTCTTCTTCATACACCTGGCGTTTGAAATTATCGCAAGCTGCGCTTTACACAGAAAAAAAAATTTATTCAAAACTCCACCATTCCCTAAGGATTTTAGAAAGCATTTTCTACCAGTGCACCTCTATTTCACGAAAAGACCTCCTTGATACACCCACATATAACTTTGTCGTGAAATACGGTCTATGTATTCTAGAATCGTTGGTCATGATACTATGGCAACTAATTTTAGTGATGGATTAGTGCAGAATGCTTCCCAACGCTTACATGTTGGTGGATCAATTGTAGGTTGGATTGTAGTGGCATTTCTGCCTAATGTCCACCCACCCAACAAATAAGTCTATCCTAAGAATCTATCGTTATTATCTTCTAAATTTAATTTTCTACACTAAATAATGAAATTAAGCTATCTGAACAATTAGTCTGTCTTGTCTCCAAAACCACTTTACAAATCATCAAAGTAAAATAATCCATAAATTTGGTTCAAATTCAATTTGCTTTGAATCCACAAATATTTCCAATTACAATAGTACCTAAGTCAAAAGTAGTGCATTCTTGTACAATAATAATAAATATTTATATAGTGTCAAACGTCAAGAAATTAGTGTGGGGCAACCTAATTTAACTATTTAGTTTTAGTGTAGCTTTTTGCTTGGGCACTTAGTGTTCTTCTCGCCTTCACTTTTGTGGGAGAGACGTATTGTACAGGCTTCAATTTGCTTCGAATTCCTTTGGTATTCCTGTGTACTTGTACGGTTTTGGGTTTAAGGTGCGCCGCCATTCAATCGTCTCACGCAATTCATTTGAGAGCCGGTGACACTGTCAATGAACGAGTGTTGCAATCCCGGTGATGCACCCATGAATTAGGAACCGCCCATGCATTCGATTCCAAAATTGCGAGCAAAAGTGGCAGGAGAATTCATACGATGATACAGACACAGATCGAGATTGCGTTCTGGGGGCGATGACTTGCTTCAATGCGAGACCAAGTAAGAGCGTCGGTCTTAACCTAATCGTGCACTGAAATTTGCCAAGGGATTGATTCAATTTGAGTAGTGCAGGTAAATTTGATTCATTTGCAAGTTTTATGAGAAAATTGCTTGGAGTTCTCCTCGAGGAGATCTTCTTGCAGATATTGTGCAATTCGAATCCTGACTCGAATGGGGTGGGTTTGTTTTCCAGTCCTGCCTTTGTGGAGAAAATGACTGCATTCCTGTGACTTCATATGCCGTGACTCGGGCTGTGAAAATATCACGGCGACATCGGTCTTTGGTGTGATAAACTTCCTTGCGAAAAAAAGGTGTGTTGAATGCTGGTGTACGAATCTTTGAATTGTGAGTCCTGCATTCCTCTTGTAGATAAGCTCTACTTGTCTTTAACTTAGTGAAGCCGAAATTGACAATGGCGGAAAGTACATGAATCCTAAATCTGGCCGTCTTTAAACCCTAAACCCTAAGCCTTAAACCTGGTGCAGCGTCCTCACAGTCGCGGCTTCTTCGCTAGGAGGATCGCATGCTGTGGACGGTTGACAATGTACTCCCTCCGTTTGCTAAGACTAACTTATTATCGACTTGAAAGTATAACACGGTAAGGAATGGCTATATGATCAGTGGATTCTTTAGAGTTCTTCGAATGTAGATTGTGTTCATCTTTGAAGCCCTACTGAATAGTTATTTTCTTTGTTAGAGCGACCAGGGAGATCAAATGGTGTCGGTGTTTCTCGTGTGGGACTAGTCTCAAGAGAAAGGCACTGGAATTGCTTGGGATTTGTTTAGCATCATCAGCTATTCTTCTCAGGATGTGAAATTTGGATGTTCCTTGCATTCCCAGATACCAAGGTCAGCCTGCAGGTGAAACGAGCTCTTGTTAACCATGACAAAGCTGCCGGAATTTATTTTCGACAGTCACAAGCGATATAAGGTGGATACGAATCAGTTGACGGCGTGGCTGGTTGAAACAGCTAAAGGCCTTGGCTATGTGTTGGAGCCGTCGTCTGAAGCACCACGAGCTGGTCCCAAAGGGAGGCTCAAAGGGAAAGCGAGGAAGGAAGCTCGAGCCCACCAAACTCCAGCTGCAGCTTCTTCAGTCGCAGATTACAGAAGAATCTTCGTCAAAGAGTTTACCAAACTCGCTCGCTTCATTGCAGACAGCTATCCTCGCGTCAAGGTTCCAAGTTTTGTGCTGAATCTCGCACGGAGGGCCATCGCCGTCCGAAAGCGTTGTGCCCAGTGGTTTGAACGTCGAACAATTCCGGAAGGAGACACCAGTGTCAGCACACATTGGCACTTCATCACCGTCTTGGAGCAAGTGTTGCAGATATTGGACCCACTCTGTGAGCAAGATGACTCCACCAAATCTGCACCCGCGGAAACCCGCCCTTCCAAAGCAGCAGCAGCAGCCCTTGTTAACCCGTTTTCTCTTCTCGACATTGAAGAAAGCAAGGACGTTGAGGAGCTCTGTGAGACGTTAGCGCCTGTGGTCGCCCCCAGCACCTCGCTGCCTCATCAAATGGTGGTCTATACTGTGGTAGCCGACGACGACGACGACAGTGACACCTGGTTCGCCCTTTTCTGCTTCTTCGAAGACTTGCATAACATTCGAGTTTTTCTGCGTGCGACATGGTCAGATTACAGAGACAGGAAAATCGATCTCATCACGGCCTCCGTCACAACAAACATGGCGTTCAATATCATTCGTAGCGCGGAGGAGGAGCTTTTAGCCCTTCACCCCGACTTGGATAGTTACGAGAAAGTCGCCACTGTTCTCTGCATGGCAGCATGCATCAGCCGCGGAGGAGATCCTACGAAAATGGTGTTGGGTGACATTCGGAATCATCGCACGATCGACGTTGAAGAATTCGTTTATGTCCCGATCTACTCACTGCTCCTGTCCTTGCGCGATGTGATTCAGCCCAATCATCTTCCGGTGTACAAGCCTGGCCATTTCGGCACTTATGATCCGCGCCAGCCTAGAGACGCGTTGTCCATTGCTGATCAAAGACAAGAGGATTGCATCATCTTGTCTGAGATGTTGCCTGATTTCATATCCCTTGCACGGCTCGAAGGCGATCGACAGCTGGTAGAAGACGAACTCACCAAGGAGCTCCAAAAGATGGTGCGTAAGAAAGAAATCTCACTGCTTCTCGTGTTTGCTATCCAAGTCTATTTGGACATACACCATGTCTTGCGAGAGCAAGTCAACCGTGGATTTGCAGACCTGCGCTCCGCCGGAATTATGGTGGACATGAGCTTGCGAAGCTACAGCAAAACTCTCCCAAAGTGAATTTCGAAAATTGGTGTGCTTCGAATGAGTCGTTGGTGGATAGCCTGCACAGTTTTACCAAGGAGTGGATCCTGAAAGATGTTTTTGGCGCTATCAAGCAACCTGTGGTTTCTCGTTTGATGCCTGGTGTGCCTACCGAAGCGTATTTCCTCCTCACTCGCCACCCATTCTTATGTGGCATGGTGCAATTCCGTCTGCATCTCATATTTCAGCAGACAGGATTGGAGCTAGCGACTGCCTGGGGGACGATTCTGTTTGTCAGCCATTTGTATGAGGCAGGCAAACACGCAGGTTTTTTGGGCGTTGACTCATGGAAGGACATGGAGTGGGTTATGAAGGTGCATGAAAAAGAAAGGATGTTCCGAGGACGAGTGCCGCAGACAGTGCTGGAGTCGTTCAAGAGCCTCAATTTGATGGCGGGGGCATCGACCTCTCATTTTGCTGTTACTGGGAGGAGGCACAATTCACGAAGGCATTCACCGAAGGGTCCGTCGTTCTTGAAGGAAAACTCTCCTGTGTCAGCCATGTTCCGGAACAGTATTGTTGGCGGAGGAGTGACGTTGACAGCGGAGGCGATGGAAGAGCTCTTGGCGGATGTCGGAGTGGGTCCTGGATCGCTGGAATTTTCTGAACCCCAAACCAAATTGCAACAGCAATGGGCGAAGAGCCATAAGATGACACCACTGCAGTTCTTGGCGGCGCTTAGCGCGGCACTGGTTGCGGAGCAGCACATGATCCGGTTCGATTACGTCAGTCTGCACATGCGATGTATCAAGCTTCTTCGGGAGATCAAGGTAAAGCTTCACGACCAGTTTGTGCAGTGCCACGGGGAAGGCTACTTTGAAAACGAGACGCAACTGTCATGGTTGGTCGGTTGGGTCTTGATATCTGCCACAGAGTCCGACACAGCAGGGAAGTCGAGGAAGCGGCGGGAAGAGTCTTCCTCCTACGGATTGTTGAAGCCTGCAAGCCATGTGGTTGACGGTTTCATCAAGCGGGAAGGGGGTGCAGAGTGTGCCAAGGTAGAGAAAGTCTTGCAATAAGGGAGTCAGTGATGGTGATCACAAAGTAACGAGGTTTTGAAAGGGAATCTGATCAGAACAGGTTTTGGAAATTAGCCTTGCAAGTCGCAACCCTTGAGCGTGGTGATTTTTTGTGTGACAGGAGAATCTTGATCATACCGGCATTAGTTTTAGACAACTCATTTTTACTTGTTTTCTTCTGAAGCCATTTCACTTGGACGGTGACCTCATGAATCTGCAGATCTCATGATCCCATGATCTCCGAGGTTGGCTGTAGTTCCAATCCTATAGCCTCTGTTGTGTGGCTTGCAAAGCTCTTGTAAGTTTATGTGTCATTGGCAGTGCTTGCAGGAGGAAATTTATCAGGTTGCTTGTTTCTTTCCAAGAAGAGCCACTCAATCACTCATTCACCCCCTTGAGCTATCTTACTCTTGGATAAAACTAAGGGTGGGGAGGACATTAAGTTGATTCTCCGTAAAATAAATTACGATTAATTCTGAATGCTCGCTTGAAAACTTCACATTGAAAAATTTGAATAAGGCATAGATCCCTATCGTTGACCCCCAATTGTTCAAAATTTGCAAATGTAGATTGGATGCAATTAGATTGAGGGTCAACGATGGTGATTCATGCCTTTTATCAATCCATTGGGGTGGTCATCAAATTTCATATATTCTTCCACTTTGTGATTGATACTCATTGCTACCAATCTGATATCTACATGTATGGTCAAACTCAACAAATTTAAAAGGGAGAGGCTTGAATTCCTGAACCCTTAAACAACAAACCAAGTCCCTTAGGTAGTTCGTTCAAGTCAATTTTTGATAGAAAATGGTTTTAAATTTTTTTTTGGAATGTTTCAACCTACTAAACCTATTTCTATAGTGAATAAGGCTTGCATTTAGGTTGCAAGGTCAAAGCTCTCTTTATTGTTTAATTTTTCATGCCCTGACCACATAAGTTTTAGGCAAAGATCTATGTCCTACTTCAAGAAGATTTTTTTTTCTCCCTTGGGTTTTACACTAAGCCAAAAGATGATATTTAAGGGTTGATGCTTGAACCCTCTTTTGAAATTTAGAACATTTTTACTTACATCTTTGTACAATTATGTTCATTATCTCAATTTCATTGAATTGGTTGTAAGAGAAAGTTGTCTACTAAAGAGTTCATTATATAGGCTTTGAAGTGGATAGGAATAAAGCGTCAATGACCTTAAATAACCGTTAACCATTATAATTGAACATTTCAATGCTCCACCATTAAACGCACAACTCCAATGGAAAATATAGACTTCAAAGCTCTTATGGTTAAACTATCAATGACCTCAAACAACCATTTTTTAAAATTGTTATTTGACATTTCAATTTTCCAAGTTCATATATATTAACCTTGTAATTCCTATGGATGAGGAAAATTTATTATTAGCATTGGTTTAAGGCATGCATATTATATTACAACAAATGGAAGGTGAATTTTATATGAAAATATTATGCATTAGGTAGACCACCCCATAGTCACTTCTTTGGTTATTGCATATATTGAAACTCATTAGATTTACAATAATCTTTTTGCAAAATGAAAGATGAACTATAAAGGGGCATAAATTATATGTGGAGTTTTCTTTCGTAGTATCTATGGTAATATCCGCCTAAATTGCAATTGCAATAAATTTCTCTATATTGGAATTTTTGAGAACTGTAAAGTATATTGTAAACTTGCATATGAAATTTGAATGATCTTCATTAACCCCTAAGTGCTTTAACTACCAATTTTTGGATGGCAAATAGATTGAGATTCAAATTTCATCTTCATTATTGCTGAGATGAAAGTCATCCTAATTTGTGGGGATACTTTATCAAGTTGTTGTCCTATTTGGTGTTAGAAGAATACATATTTTTCTAAAATTGCAAATGTAGAAGTATACCAAGTGGTTCACCATGCTAAATTTGCATTGACTCTAGTTCAAAATTGGATTTGTAAAAGTAAGGTCATAGGTTTAAAAACACAAAAATCTCAAAAAGTGACCATGTCAAGTGAACCTCATTCCAAACCATTCCAACAACTTTTACTCAAAAAGTGATATATGTTTTGCTTGTAATTGAATTTAGAAGGAACTTTGAAATTTTTCTCTTAAAATTTAAATAAAAATATTGGTGATAGCATTGGTGAAATTATGAATTCTGGAAAAGGCTTTGGACGCTTAAGGGTTATTTAATGTATTTTAGAACGGTTTTGAAATCAGAAAATATTCACATTTGCAACCACTTATGGATATATAAACAAATTAAGTTACCAATATTTACATATAGTCAGGGCATTTTATACCAATGAAACAACTCCTAAACACTCATTAGGAAAAAGATGAACCCTGAAAGAGGCCGTGAGACCTGAGAATGCAAGGAACGCATGCCGAGAAAAAAAAAAAAAATTTGCGACAGCGAACTGCAGGCGTGGAACGGCGCGGAACAACAGGGAACAATGCAACTGAACTGCTTAAAAAAACATTACAAAAATAATTTATTAAAATAAATTCAAAATTACAAAAATTTAAAATATGACATGGCACCACACATGCCATGTCAAGTTCCAATCATTACAATTTTTATTATTTTATTATTTTGATTAGTTATTTTTTATTAATATTTTAATATTTTAATATTTTTTAAATATTTTTTTATTGTAAATCACTGTTGAGTTCCCTTGAGTTCCCTGGAAGGAAAGCTTACATTACAAAGGAGCCCCTTCCAGATTCATTTTTTTCCTAATGATGCTATAAATGAACAACTTAGACAACTCATGCCACACCTACTCCACAACATTGATGATTCTAACTTATAGTAGAAGAAGCTTCAACTCATTGAAGCTATAATTGGTCAAATGAATGAACTTTCCCTCATGAATATTTACTTTGCAAAAATATCTAAACAGGTATGTACTACAAGTGCTTGCAATTCATTTACTATTGATGACCTCCACTCATGGAGATAGTCATGTTTGCAAAACCAAGGCATATTTTTAAAATTGACATTCATTTGGCCCTTCCTAGGCACTTTGCATGTCCCCAAATGCTTGAGGTTTCTTCAAAAACATCATCTAAAAAGGGTGGAAATAATCCAAATTGTCCTTATAAAGGAAGAAATCAAATAGAACATGTCCCAAATAGTGGCTTTATGTCCAAATTCAAAGTAGTGCTCAGATTCCTTGCTATTGATTGACAACCTCCATTATGCATTAGATTTCCACATAAACTTGGGGACCCATGCCTATCATGCATTCATGCCATGTAGCCCATTCATTCATTCAATCCTCTTGGCATTAAAGGAAAAAAAATAAGAAATCAATAAATGAACATCATTAGAAGAGATTTGAGGGCATTGGAGGGCCGTTTGAGGCCTATTCTCTAATCTGGCCAAATCTGTGAATAGCTGGTACGGGCTATTAGAATTTTTTCTTTTTCAAAAAAATAAAAAAGATAAAAATTCTCTCCCATATATCATTTCAAGTCAATCTTTCTTATTTTTTCAAAATGATGTAGCACTCTCTCGACTACATCAGCTAGCAACTTTCCTTCGTGGAAACGCTTTGGGAATGCAAGATAACTTGTGGGCTCTTGGAGGCCTCAAATCTCTTCTAATGAGGTCAGATTGTCAATTTTTGTGAAATTGTAAGAACTTTATTTCATACCTCCCTCATACCTCATAATACTTGGAAAAAAGGCATCTCATATGAATTGAGAAGGAGGCACCTTGGAGGCTTTGACTATACAAATCAGGCATGATTTGAATTGAGAATTAATTGCTCATTCTTCTTTGGTTGCATATGGTACAAAATTAATGACTTGGAAAGCTTGCAATTGTATCATCAACTTTGAGATTCCAAAATTCAGTTAGATTTTGGAGTTTCATATGACTTTGAGTAGCTTCTATTCAAATGTTTTGGAAAGGTATTGGAGTTACGAGACATTTACAGAAGGTCTTTTGTAAAAGAGCATACTTTGATATAAGACCATAGAAGGTTTTAAATAATTGTTGATGTGACTTGATTTTTTGCTTGAATGGTTGGGATTCATCGATGAGTGAAATATTGAGGTGGTTTGAATACTCATACAAAATTTGAGACTTTAAATTCATTTACATACTCACCTAATCCTAGGTATGAATGTCCCATTAGACTACTTTGAAATTGATTTTGATTCTTTAAAGAGTCAAGTCTGTTGACAATTTGACACAATGACACAACCTTGTATATAGTGGTTAATTATCTTTTTTTACATGTGGAAAAATTTGTGAAAATTTTTTATTTAGTAAAAATGAAAAGGGCAAAAATTGTTGCTAGCTTTTACCTTGGAAAAGGCAAAGTCTAGGCTAAAATGTCATTTTGAAGGACAATTTTTTGGATTGGACTTCATAGGTGCCCTTTGAGGTGTCCTTAAAATTTAAGCATTAGGGGAGATTTGAGGGCATTGGAGGGCCGTTTCAGGCCCATTTCCAAATTTGGCTCTCAATTCTATCCATAGAGGCTGTCAAAATTTATTTCTCTCCCAAATATCATTTTAAGCTCAATTTTTTTTTTTGAAAATGACGAGCCACGCTCTCAACCACATCATCCAGCAGTTTCTTGCATTCACGCAATCTAAGAACACATAATAACTTGCAGTCTCTTAGAGGCCTCAAATCTCTTCTAATGGCCTCTCTTGTCTCACATGGAAGTCCAACTTTATAATGTAATATAAAAAAAATTTGGAGCACTAAAATATTGAAGAAATTGGCTAAGAGTATTGCCACCATGGGGTGGTGAAATTCCCAGCATACATTTAAATCCAAGATGTTTCGAACAACCACAAGTAGAATCTGCATACCAACGGGGCCTACTAAATTAGTGATTAGAACTTCTCTACACTTACACTCTAACAAACCACACTTCCCCAATGTCTAGATTGACGTGTTTTAGGTTACGTTGAATATAACAATCCTTGTATTTATGTCAGCAGTGATGTCCAATGAACATGTGTCATGTGAGTTCACCAAATGTTCACAATTCTAATGTAACATGTTTCATGTGAGTTCATAATGCCAATGAGTTCATGGTGCCAATGATAACATTCAATTCTTATATAATCCCAATCAAGCATTTGTTACTAAGTTTGGATTTCAAAAAAGCTAGATTCCATTCGGGGGAATTTGTTTCATTTAATATTCATGATTGTCTAATAGATGACTTCACCTAACATTGTCTGTAGGATGGAAAAATGTATTTTTTCATTCAATTCTTTTTTTTGAGGGTACTTGAATACATTTTTATAAATAATATTGCAATTTCCCTCATTATGGCATCATATTGACTTTTCTAAAGAAGAAGATGCTTAATTCATAGATCATCCTTGTAGTGTATTAAGGCCATTTCTTGCTATTTACTCCTAATGTGATTTTAGCCATAAAAATGATGTTTTTTGAATTTGAGTCTACTAATGAAATGAAGCTTATAAAATAGAGTTTCATCTCCAATTGGAAATTTTGAAATTTCATGGTAATCTCATCTCATAATACATGATTTCATCATTGAAAAATAAATTTGAAATTTTTCATTCATCTCTAGTTGCAAAATGGTAGTGAATGAAGCAATGGGCAAGGAGGCTTGAAAACAGTGGTCATAAACCCATCCTTACCGGATTAAGAAAAAAGCTCCCTAATGCATCAACTAGAAGAGCAACTACCTGTCCAAGTACAGCTGAGAATGGGAATAATTTATACTGCCAGATTAGGACAAATGTCATGGCCTCATGGGCTATACAAAAAGCTCCATAAGTGAACGCAATCTCATTGCAACTAAGGTGGAAGCACCCAAAACTATCCCTATACCCTTCCCCATATAGTAGACTCACCTTAATGTGTCCTCCAAAAGTGTCATTCAACTGTCCCCATATCTCATTAAAGCATCCCCATATTTAAATGTGATTAGTTGACTTCTAAATTTTTTAGATTTAGATTTTAGATCCACCTATATGACGATTTCAGTGGTCTAGGGACCTTCCACTTTAAAAGTTCGTAGAAATTACTTGTCATGCCCGAAAAATTCTATTTCTTTGTAATTGAGGATTCATGATTTTCAATTGCTTATACTACAAAAATATTTTTTCTAGAAAAAGGTGCCTCCAACTATGCTGAATTCTGAATTGCTTAAAGTGCCGGTTTTGCCTTAAGCTACCCGCCATATTCAATTGAGAACCGGAACATACCCCTCCGACCAGATAGGATATCGATAACAACTGTGGAAACTGCGAGACAGAACTTCCGTTCTGTTTCTGGTGGAGCCGGTGTGTGAGACGATTGAATTTTGCGGCACAATTCCATTTTCGGGTGAGGCGAGGAGCTTAGAGGAGCGGCTGGGCGAGGCCGCGCTTGGGAGAGCGTTCTTGCTGCAGAGTTTCAAGGAATTCGACGCGAATAACAAATTAGGGATACCTTCCGTTTTTTGCTGCAGATGGGCGTCGCGCTGATGTTTGGAGGCCAGTTGCCCGTCGTCAAGATGTCCACTCATCTCTGCCAGTGCGCTCATCTTTACCTTTCTGAAGCTTTTGTTCCTCTCCATTCTTGTCAATGTTTGTCGAGGTTCATTGGGAGTGTGCTCAAAACCTTGTGCGCATTGTAGAAGGTGACCACAACTAATTGCGACACTAAGCTTATTTACTGTTATTAGAATGGTTAGGCCTTTATATATTCTTGCTGGCAAATCCAAGAGGATTCTATCGCAACGCGGAATGCATGATTTGCAGATCATATGCAAAAGTTATCGTGGTTCAAAGTTCATGACCTAGAGGTGGTATGCATTTAAAAAGCAGTGGATGTAGTAATTGTGTAAGATTTTGGAGTTTTGTAGTAGGTAGATGTTGCAATTTGGTGTAGTTGTCTTACTCCTGGGCGTCATAGGGGCGCAAAACCATGTAATGATCCTGAGGCACAAAGATGGTCTCGTAAATAGTGAAATCGTACCCCTTTGTATCTCAAATTGCTTTTAAATTAGTTTTTGATCGTTTTTTTTGGCAAACTAAACCTACAGGACCAGTCGAGCAATTGCGAAATTGAAGTCTGGAGTGTGAGCATTTGGGGGTTTCTGAGGGGTTGCAGGGTTTTGGGTGTGGGAACAGGTTGGAAGGATGGCAGGGCAGTTTGCCAAGCCCAGATCAGCGGATTCGGAGACTGTGAATGGAGTGTTGTTGCCAAGCTACAGAGGAGATGACATTAATGGCGATGGGGCGAATTTGGAAGCGAGAGTACACGATCCTGATCGAATGGTTCGGGCTTATAACCAGTCTGCTTCTACCTTGAACCTGCTTCGTGCTTTTGCTACTGGAGGATATGCTGCCATGCAGAGGATCAAAGATTGGAACCTTGATTTCGCTTTACACAGTGAGCAAGGAGACAGGTAACTGGCTTCAATGCGCTTTTATGTGTGTTGATATCTGCCATTACGTTACCTCATACTATGGTACACGATGCTATTCACGTTAATTTTAAAACATTATCATTCGTAGGAGTGTGTCTGGGAGATTTCTTTAGGAGGTGTGCACCAGACGCATTTCATGAGCGGTGCTCATCAATCGCATCTGGAATTGCTTTCCACATCTTAGGCATTTGAAGCGTGGCTGCAAGTGGTTGTTGTTATTATAGTACTTGAAGAGTGCATTGTCAACTACGCCACAACAGATTCTGCAGCTCTTTACGCTCATTAGGCTTCTTGGCGTAAGTCCTGCCTTGCGAGCTCCAGTCGAGCCCAAGGTGAAGAGTTTGTGATGGTGCCGTGGCTGGTCCACTTTCTTATTGTCAAAGTACTTGAAAGAGTTGTTCGTGGACTCAAATTGGCAGTATAGCAGTGTTACAAGCCTGGCGCAAGAAGTGTTAGTAGTGCCGTGGTTGACAATGCGCTCTTCAAGTTACTATAATAACGTCACCACGCTGAAGGGAGAAAGTCACTGGGAAAATAGGAGGGTTGCCCTGGGCTTTATACCTGGGACACGGGCAAGGAGACACGAGCAAGCGTTCTTACTGAACTCGGCTTTTTTCGAAATTTTCCATTGGTCCGAAATTTTCTTTTGTATTTGCGGCTTTTTTTCTGACTATTTTTGGCATTTTCAGCACTGACTGGACAGCAGTAATGCAAGTGCTATTGTTAGACCCATGTCTGTTCCCTGTCTGCACGAACGAACGAACCCTGTCGCAACGTTCGCATCGGCCATGGCGATGAAGCTCGAGTGATACCACCATCCCTAGCAGATCCACTGCCTCCCCCGTTCCCTCCGTCTTCACATTCTTGACAACCCGAACAAATCTTTGTTGCTGCTCCATCGGAGGCGCGCCTCTCCTGCTTCGTCGGCCGGTTTCTTTCGTTCCCTTCATAAACCCTCGGGAGAAGCAGCTTGACGACAACGGCGACGGGGCAAGATGTACAACGGGTACCACAGTCTCGTCAACGAGATTTTCTCCGGATCTGTGTCGGTAACGGCTTTTCTTCTTTTCTTCTGTAGGATGGATTTGACAGGCGGCATGCGTTGCTCGATTTATTTATTTTTTCTTCTTTTCTGCCAATGTTGGCAGAGCGGGACAGGCTTGGTGGCAGTGGGATTTGAATTTTGCTTAATGAGCGTGAGGGATAGATCATGGAAATTTTTGAAGGGATTTGGAGTCCAGACGTGGAGTGTTGGGATTTGGAGTCCAGACGTGGCGTGTTAAATTTCGCAGGTCGTGGCACTCTTTGCAGAAATGCTGTCGGGTTGATTGTCCCACATGGTGCTCGGGTTGTTTGACGCCCGTGGCTCAGCACCTCTTTATGCGTATTGGAAGAGTTTTGAGATTGTATAATCCTCGCCGGCTCCAACCTGCAAGTCTCTGCCGTTTTAGGATTTATTTTCGTACTTGGCTTATTTTTCCTTATTTTGAAGGCGAGATTTGCGATTGGTTGTATGATCAATTCTGCTTTGGTTTTATACTGGAGGCATCCGTCTTACAAGGAAGATTGTTAAATTTGTTTGTTTTTATACGAGCAAGAGACGAAGTTTAAGAGAGTACAGAGTTGCTGTATTTTCTTTGTCGTTAAAAATGAGCTTATCTACTTCAGATCTGTACGCAGGATATGGTTCCTTTGGAGAATTGCATGACGCTGTCTTTGATGTTCTTGGGTTGTAGACGTCCGTAACTCAGTATCTCTCATTTGCTTTTGAGTGTCTGTTAGTATCATCTTCCGCGTTTCCACTTTGGAACTCACTGTCAGCTATGCCGTCGAGGATTATTGCTTTTCCTCAAGTAATTTTTTTCTTTAGTCTAACGCATTGTAGTTTAATCTCGAGGAACGAGATTTGGTTTTGGTGGTGTGATCCTTCCTGATGGTGAGGCTTTTCGTCTTATAATGAGATTGGGCAGTTCGGTTGTTTATGTCGCAAATAAGAATCGAGGTCTAAGAGATGATTGGGGTTGCTTTTAATAATTTATTTATATTGGATGACTTTATTGTTGTTGTTTCCCAGATGGCCGCAAGTTCGGATCGAGTGTTGCAGTTTCGAAGTGAGGAAATTTCAAGCTTTTCTAGTGGTCCTGGAGAAGTGACAAGTCTTGCGTGGTCTTCATGGCAAGTTGCATTGCGAAGTGCATCCATCTCGCTTGTAGCTCAACATCCAGATGTTTATGAGCCGTGTGATGATTCATTCGTTCTGGTGGAAGCATTGCTGGCCGAGAAGATGAAGCTTTTGGAGCAGCGCTCGAGCCTTTGTTTGGAGGTTGGATGTGGCAGCGGTTATGTCATCACCTCACTAGCACTGATCCTTGGTGATGATGGGAATGCCTAATTTCTTGCAACGGACTCAATCGGATGATTATCTATCTATCTTTTGCTTTTTGTTTTTGTTTTGCGGTTTGATTTCTAACGTATGGATGCTCTCTGATTTCCCATGCGGTGCTGCTAGGCATATTTAATACCTACCATTTTTATCTCAGCTCCGTGATTGGTTAGTCCTTTTGTTACATGTGGAATCCTTAGCTTTTCAGAGCAAAGCTAGTTTTCGATTGTGCGTATGTCTACAACGATTTTCTTTTTATCAATGACCAGCCTGGTTGACATTTGTGATAGGAAGATAAAAGCACATGTTGGTGTTCTATTTAATTTAGCAAAGCTGTTCTCCTTCAACCCTAGTCAGGGCTTAAAGCTACGTTCGGTCCGGACACGAGTGTCAAATGCTTTAAGCCGGGAACCTGAGTGTTGGGATGCCAAGGAATCGAGAACCCAGTATAGTGAAGGACAACAGGCAGATCAAGTCAGAGTACCCCGAGAGTGGGACCATGATGAAGACAAAAATTTGGCGAGGAATAGAGAAGTTCGCAAAGAGATTGGGCGATGAAGAAGGATGGCGATGGAGTCACCTTGACTAAGGGCACTTTTCTCACTAAACGCCAGCTTCTTTCGTTTGTTATAGTTGTGAGTTGTGAGTAGTGGGAGTTTCCTTAAGAATTTCAATTGATCAGTACTAATTAGTTGAGATGTTTGTTAATGTGATTTACTTTTGTAATATGTGATGTTCAAGCCTTACATTCAGTTCATGTGATCCATGACATGTTCTTGCTTGTAGGTAATGCATGAGGTGTAATCAATGGAGCAGTTATTTGAAGGTTGACAAAAGACTTGTTAAAGCAACCCTTTTGTGTTTTACTCCATTAGAGTTCATGGTAGTTGTTTTTTAACATGCTGTCATCTTGATTACGTTGAAAGTACGTTTCGCAGATATTTGATGCTACAGAACAGCGTTGTGGAGGGTATGAACATACCGGTATGCACCTCAATGAGTTCTCATTGCTGTGAAGACCTCCAGTTTCAAACATAAGAATTGGTAATTAAGTTACATTGTGAAGTGTAGATTCCTGTAGATATGTGTGTATGTAGAGTCTAATGGTAATAGGAACCCGTTTATTGTGATTAGTCTTTGCTATTCTGCCAGTATGCTGCGCTGATGCATAACCCCGCATATCAGCGGATTAGGAATTTTGTACATCTTCATGCTCTGCCAATATACTGGTGCTGATGTGAGAGGTTTTTGTTCAGTAATTGTGTGCCCGTCTTTGTTGGTGCGGATTTTTGGACGGTTGATTTCATTTTTCGTGATTTTCCATGTGATCATCTGCAAAAGTGGTGATGTTGATAACGAAACTGACAACACATTGTGAAGATGGAATGCATAGCTTTCTGAATGTTTCCAGTCTACAATCCATAGCTTGCGCTGGAGCCCAGAAATTCAACATCGATACTCACCCGATCGAGTGCTGTGTTACCTCAGGTCTGTCTCCTATGCCATGTCTCTTCAGTGATACAGGGTTGCCGTGCCTGTAGAATTGATGGGAGCCTGGGTTCGATTTGGCAAGTGAATAGTTGGGTACGCTTTAGTTTGTATTGATTTACAGTCATTACGCACCTCAATCATTTTGTTTATACGGGACCATTCTTGTTTGAAGTGCAACGAAGAAAATAAATTCTACTGCAACTCAGAGCTGTCAGAGGGCAACAAAGTCTATTGATAATGGATGCCTTACTTTTCCCAAGAGAAAATAAACTCTCAAGAATTGCAATGTGACTATTGTTGATTGATAATAATAACATTGAAATCAAATAGGAGAAAATAGAGATAATCACATCCTAATATATCTTCTTCTCTAAAATCAAGCATCCTAAGCAATTCAAGTTAGTGGCTTTGGGTCATTTGGACATGATTTGCAAAGAATTGATTTATGAACACATTCTTATCATTTGATAATCTATTGGCCATCACTAAAATGTTTTCACTCATCTCCATGTGCGTGAAATAGAGAAATAGTCACTTCCAAAGTTCATGTCTAAAGAGTACCAATAATTGATAACGGTGTCACTTATGAATCAAGCACAACAACATTTTGAAAAGACTACAATGAGTAGCAACATGGTGGATTTACAAAATGACAGTTGTTGAATGACTTTAGTCAATGGCTTCCTTTCTTGACACTTTACGGTGCATTCTTTATACTCTCATGATGTTTTTAGAAATTAAAGTTGGACAATGTTGATCATGGATGTTGAATTGTTCATACCTTCTAATCATTTGTTGTTGTTGCAACCACTAAGTTATGCATTTACTCCTATAGTGATGAACAACCCTCTACCTTGCCAACATTCATAAGAAGAAGGATTCATAGGAGTCTGAGTAACATATTGTATCAAAGTCTAAAGATTTTATATGTGGATTCTTCTACGACTTACAATGCTAAAATATCTATTGGAATATTTTATGAAATATTTTTTATTTTTTTATTTATAAAATCATCACAATTTCTTTAATTTTTTTCATAGAAGAATGACATCACCACATTTGAATGAACAAGTGATGTTTCATCTATAATTTGTATATTTATGAATGTATACAAGGTACGCATTCCTATTATGAACTTCAATGGACTCTCTTCCTAATTGCATCTCTAGCTACATATTTCTTACATTTCAAGGTAGAAATGTAGAATACATGCAGATAGAAATGCAATTGGAAGAGGGACCCAATGGTTTGCTTCCTTTAGCTTCAAAATTCAGTAAAGATACTAAGATTGAAAATCAAGTCACCCTACCTCTCCCAAAAGATTACAAAGTGACAATGTTCAAATGTCTGCAATGCAAACTTAGTGAGATGACCAGAAACAAATTTGTCTACATTGTCTAACATCTTCTCAATACTAATGGTTGGAAAGTTTTTTAAAGTTTACTTGCTATTTTCCTTCAATTTCCATATTGAACCTGTTTTTCAAGCACGAAGTGTAGTTATTTCTCTATTTTGTACTCGAACTAAAAATTGTGTAGATTTTTTCACCAATTTCTTTTTTCCTGATGTTTTCACATTGCAACCACTTTTTTTCCCAATTCCATCAGCTAACTTTGACCTAACTTTGACCTAGCCGCCGGTTCTTCCCGAACTTAGTGGAGGACTGCGTGACGACAGTATGCCACTTGGAAGCAAAGGCTGACTGTACCTCATTGGAGCCGCCAAAAACATTAAGACTCACAACAGCCATGGCCACAACACAATGCTCGAGCTCTTCACTTCTTGCGCGCTCTCGAGTTCAATTCCTTCCTTTGCATCACATGCTGCATTGTTCTCTTCATCTTTAAATCCCTAATTCGGAGTAATCTGTACTTTACTCTTGCTTTATACCCGATTTCATTTCGGAGTTCGCGTATTCGGTCACCTCCAGATTCCAGGTACTGTGCCGTTGCATTTCTATTTCTCTCGTTTTTGTTGTTATGGGAGTGTTCTTCAACTCTAAGTCAGGTGTAAAAAAGTCGGTAGTCTTTGGATATTGCGTAGACTTGATCGCGGAAACGGAAGAGTGTAGCGCACGCTTCTTGATTTGTCTGTGGATGCGTTCAAGTTTGATGGAGTAGAGTGTTTAGACGCGAGGAGAAGGTTTGGACTTCGAATTCGAAGGTTAGATTCTTGCAGCTGTGGTTGAGATCGGCGGCGGCGTTCACGACTTCGTTGTGCAGGGGATGGACAACGTATGATAGGTCGTTTTGTATGTAAAATTGGAACTTCTTGCTAAGTTTAATCTGTGTTTGGAGTTGTATGAGCAGCGCCTCCGTGCAATGATTCAGGTAATTAGAGACAGGTTTAGTTTTTTTAGGTCGTTGTAGAGTTCTTCTAAAAGTCAAAGAACAGAATGCATGCAAATGTGTGAGGTGCGGAATCATGATTGTGTGCTCTCAAATTTCCCGGTGGTAAATGTACTTTCTACGCGGGAGCGGAATAGGTACTGAGTTGCACACACCTTGAATGGTTTTAGGGATGTTGGCTTGTTGTGAAGCAGCGGGTCTGTTTGTAATATCCGGCGTGAAGGTACACTTTGCCTTCTACTTTCAGCGTGCATGCACTCAGACGCTCGCTCTTTCGCACTGACTTTCACTGTCTTCGTTAGTATCGTACTAATAAAGGGTTTTTAAACCAGATTCTTTTTGTCGATCTGTGGAGACCTGTAATTTCTATGTAACTTACGTTTCACCAACCAGACTTTGGAAGGGATTAGTGAAGAAGTCTCACATTTTAACCCATAACGACGCTGAGGACTGACAGTGTCCGATGACTGACTTTCAGGGACACGAAGCATGTACCTATTCATCCTGAAATCTGATAATTTTTGGCTGATTACCTTGCTGATAGGGCCACGTCCTTGCAGGATTAATCTCTTCCGTTCTTGCTGAGACGCTTTTTTTTCTTCTGGAAGGAAACAGCATGATGAAAACGAGATCAGCAAAAGCGAAGAAAAACTCTCAGAGTGACCGTGGCGACTCCAGCACATCCACCAGCCTTGACGAGAATCTCTGGGGTACCTTGCAGCACCACATCGACTTGGCGGAAAACGTGTATTCCAAGCTCCCGTTTGAAGAGTTCTTCGACCTTCGCGCAGTCTGCAAAGACTGGTATGTCATTGCGTGCAAGCGTTTGGGTCTGAAGGAGCCGATACTTAAGCCATTTTTCAGCTTGTTCACGAAAGGTGAGGATGGCCAACTCGACGGAATCCTAACTTACAACGCCTTCTCCCGGTCTTGGGATTGGAGGACGAGTTGGACTCATTATCATTCCTCTGACTTTGCTGCGAGCGAAGGTGTGGTTTATTCCGCCCAAGCCATGACGGGTAACTCAGCCGGTGCATTTCACTGGCAATCTCAGATGTACCAGCGCCTGGATCCGCCTCCCACACCGCCAAGCATTTACGAGAGGATGATTCTTGGGATGATCGTATCTGAGAAACAAGACCCTTTCAGCTTGTTCAGGGTTGTTCGTGGTAATCAGGATTTTGACACCCAAGTGTACGAATCAGGGGTGTGGCAGACGAAGCCATGTCGGGTACCGAAGTCTGAAACGGGTGGCCCTCTGCAGGCGAGCACCGGGTGTGTCGACTGCAATGGACGAGTTTATATCGCCACAGAGCGCACCCGGGAGATTTTTGTGTACGATTTCGAAAAGGCCAGTTGGAGTTCTCTTTTCAGTCCCGGTGATTGGGGTTCCAGGAGACCACAGCGCTTCTGCCTTGATACGTTGGGAGCTTGGAACAGTCGCGTTTTTGACGTAACCTGTGATTTTCAATCGGGACGCAGAAAGAAGATCTGGTCGCTTCAGGTGTGGGAGCTGGTTGATGAAACGGTCCACAAGTGGAAAGTATACGACTCCATGCCCAAAGGTTTGTGCTCGTGGCTTCGATCCACCGAAGGCTTTCTAGATATTCTCTATACCAAGGATGGGGACATTACCATGCAGGCAAGTTTTTGTGGAGATTTCATGCTTGTGTATTCATGGGACTTCAGAAATGGTTCGGCTGGGAGGTTTTGTTTGTTCAACATGGCCACTAAGAATTGGCAGAAGTTGAACATTGCCGCCGGAACAGTCGCGATCACTGAGGAGTGTCCATCAGATTCTTGTTCCGATGATTGTGATCTTTATGCCAATGCTAATGAATCGTCTTTGGATGAGTATATGATGGTGACAGATGACGATGACACGGACTCCGACTCCGGCTGGGACTTTTCTCTGTTGTAGGTTACTAATGATCGTCTCTGTCTCTGTGAGAGGTGAAGACTTGCACCCTGCAAGTACATCCTCCAACAGGGTTGCTACTTAGCATAGCCTAGGTGGTTGTGGATGAGAAAGACCAAGGCAAAGGCCGCCATTTGTGTAGTGCTTATTTTCATGGATGACCAAGTGGCTGCGGATATAGGTTGCAGGTTATAGCTGATGTTTGACTTTTGGGGATTTCAGCAGTGAGGAATTTCATATTGTAAATATAATGATGTGCCTTGATACTTTCCAAGTCTCTCCCAGGTACTTCAGAGGTTTGTTTTTTATATGAATCTTAGAAGAACTGTATTTTGACCAAATTATTCCTTTTCAAAGTGTGATGCGGAATGCTTTGTGGATATCCTTGTATGGACGGGCCTTTGTCCGTGGGAAGATTCGGCAGGGATGCTTATATTCGTGGTTCCTGGAGTTTAGAGCTCCAGATGCACATGTCAGGTCGAAATGGTCATGGATTTGGTCCATCGGGTACGCGATTAAGTATTGAGCAGTAGAATACAACAATTTTATAATTGGGCAGCTTGAATTCTATCAAGAACACCCCTGCTGGTCAAGTACTGAAATCGATCACGCGAAGCGAACACAGCATGACGCGGATCCCTGAGAATCTTAGAAAGCATGAGAAAATGAAATGGATTAAAAATTGAACGTGGGGTATCAAAGCAAGGCGTAGCTATGGAATTGGAGGCTTTGCAATTCCTGAAAGAAAAGATGTGGGGAAGTTTGTGGCCAGCCCGGGTACGGGTGATACTGTTCACTGATTCAACAATGTCTGTATCCTCATCAACTGAGCAGCCCGTCCTACCATTGTATTTGCTCACGTGTCTGTAGAAGGTTGCTAATTAATTCCCAATTACCTGCCATTGTTCATGACTAGGGCACAAAACTCATTTCTCCATGTTGAACTAGCTATAAGGTAACTACACCTAAAATCGCACAGGTAAGCAATTCAGCACGATTCAACATGGTTTTCACTACTATAATGAGAAAAAAAATTGTGGGTCCTTCTGGTAGTCAAAACGCCAAAACGGGATTCTAGATTCTCTTAGAATGCATTTTTTGGACACTATGTGAACAAACTATGAATTTTCAAAGTGCTGAAAATAGGTGTACCTAAAAGCGCTCATACAGTCTTAATTAAGAATAGTGGGGGGACATTTTAGGCAAGGATTTGTAGTGTGCGGTTTTAGGAAGGCATGCAATTTTAGGTGTAGTTACCTTACTGAGAGTGAAAAATACAACAAGCAAGTAATGGTGAAGCTTGCGCTTGTAACATAAGTTGAACTTCACGAAGGTCCACATCCCATAGTAGATCAAATCTTGAGTCAGCAACAGTAGGTGATCTGAATAGAGAACTGTACAAATAAGGTAGGAGGTTCTTAAATTGCTCGAATTCTAAAATCACCCACCTCCTCAATGTTCATTGCTTGTACATGTTGTTTTTTGCAATGTACAAGCAACGAACATTTCAGGAGGTGGGCGATTGTAGAACCTTCTGAAGTGTCAAAAATTTGAAATTCAAACATTCATAACTAATTCCACAAAGCTCCAAAAATATGAAACGATGTGGATTGGATGTCAATTTCATTTGTCTTTGAAGGAAAATTTACTGAAAAATATTTCAAGAAGTTTCACCTCCCCGAAATTCCATTTCAGTTCTTAAGTGAGCGCTTTATGGACCTCCTACCTTACTCCAAACCACTTCAACCACTCGTATCACCTACTTCTCAATATGAGAACTAAATCAAGAACAATTATGTCATCCATTGCAGAATTGTCACTTGTATTTCATATTGAGCATATGATCCAGCAGGCTTTGAAAGCCCTTGTTACACAATTTTGTACAAGCACATCATATCATGACTATGACTACAAACGAAATAGTGAAGTTCACCAGTGAACTTTCCAATAGCAAGTATTTTTGTAAAATCTAGAACATCTTGTACTGTACACAAGGTAAAACAACCCATTGTAGTCAAATGACCCATAGTGGACACCTAGGGAATGATTCCATTATGGGTTTTTTTAGTATGTGAGATTTGAGTCACAATGCATGTCTTTCATGTTGGTCATGGAGTGATTAATGACCTCATTAGGACCTTCCAATTTTCCAGTGTAAATTCATTGTAAGCGATTGATTCTTTAAACCTTCCATATTAAAAAATATTATGGCTACTTTAGATGAACAAGATGAACATCATGGATTCAAATTTTGTTGGTTTTGGATTAGTCTACAATCTCTTTTGGACTGTGATGTATTGAACACTTCAAAAATTCATAGCAAATTTATACTTTGTCAAAAAATTATAATTTCAATTGCTCTCATTGTTTTTCACATTTATCTTTGTGTCAAAAAAAACTTAAAAAATCTCAACAATGGAATGAGGCCAATCTCCTAAGTCTAACCACAATAGGCTCTTTAACCTTATATGCGAGCACTTCCTATAGCACACCTAGAATAATTTCTAGCTTGTTGTCCATTAACTTCTGAAGACCCAAGCGACCATTTTTTTGTTGTTGTCCTTCTTCTTTGAGCTGGCCATTCTCAAATTTACGAATTTTTCTTGAAGAATAAGTTTTTTTTCAAGAAAATAGACTACATTATAAATTCAATGGCAATAGTCTCATCAAATTTCAAGTTAAACTCCGCGTTGTAGAATTTTTCAAAGTTAAGTGGTGTAGTGTAGTTTACAGTACATTTTTAGGATTTGATTTGGGCATAGGCTAAAAAGTCAGTCAGCCAATCTAATTCTTGCCCACGTCAAAAGAAGCAGATTTAAGGAGTCCAAGGAGAAGACAAGTGTCCCATTTAGTTTGTTTTCTTTACAAACACAACTCTCATTTCAATGACCATTGTGCCTTACAAGCTCTACCATATGTAACGGACATGCAAGATGCAAAGCAAGGCAAGACAAGTTCTGAAAATCAAGACTTGATATTGAGAGATCAAGAAGTACAAAGCAAGAGCTGGAATCAAGAACTAAGATCAAGATAGGTATTATTGAGACTGAGAACTACCTCAATCTTGACTTGCTTATATACTACTCACTAGGAGGTTCTTCCAAAAGCTTCCTCCAACTAGGAGGTGCTTTCAGAAGCTTCCTCTAACTAGGAAGTGCTCTGAGAAGCTTCCTCCAACTAGGAGGTACTTTCAGAAACTTCCTCCAACTAGGAAGTGCTCCAAGAAGCTTCCTCAAGTTAGGACGTGGTTCTAGAAGGTTCTAGAACCTTTTGTTATCTACAAGTCTGTTGATGAAGGTTCTGAACTATGTCTGTGACATTATCCCCTCTTCTAACGACGAGTTCTAAGAGGAGCATAAATAATTTTGATTCTACATTCGTAAGAAATCAAGGATACGATGGACAGTATCTGCAACATAAATTGTTTGTTGATCTCCAGAAAAGGATTGAACAGGACCACACAACCAACGATTGTGACTGCGACTTCCTTCTACAAGAAGAAACCCAAAATACTACTCCATGTTGAGTCTTTCAAAACATCCTTGGAAGGTAACTTCTGGTCCATCGGACTTGAGCCTTTCAACTTGCAGTAAAATCACCAGAGCTCAAGCGTCATGAAGATTACCATACTATGGTTGCTCAATTCGAGGTTGTTTTTGTTGCATCGAGGGTCCGCCTTTGTCTTGAAGTTGTGATGGCAAAGAATCCAAATGTTACAATGGTTGGTCTAACAATTGTGAGATAGAGGGCTCAAGCTCGGGCTTAGAATCGTGCTCAGAATCTAAAGAATCTCTAAAGACCCTCTAATTAGACATGTTGAAGATTTAGCTATGAACTACGAAGGTTTCTGTAATGAGAGTGGAGACTATCTTCTCGTATCAACTCTCCCTTTTTTATATCAGACTCTAGATGGAGAGGCTTCTGAAAGAAGCTACTAGAAAGGTTGCGGTTTATCAAGATAGAGGTGGTGGAACTTGTGTACCTTTTTGTGGTGCATTGACTAGGTTTGCTTCTGATTCCCATATGCGTTCGTTGATGTCGTATCCACGCCAATGTACCAAATACTCTAATTTGATGCGTCGATGTTGAGAATCAAGTACTTTGTCCACCTCATATTCGTCATGATTATCTATTTCAATTAAAGGCGATGGTAGTTGACTTCTTTCCGACAGATTTGACTCTTTATACGGCTCGAGAAGAGAAACATAAAAGATTGGATGTCTAGATGTAATTTCATAGATGCCAGAAGCTCCAATTGATAAGCGATGGGATTTATTTGTTTTTGAATGGAAAACGGTCCTAGCCGACGATAATCCAATTTGTCACATGGTCGAGTAGTTTTGATGTTGTGTCGAAGGAGCCAAACCTTCTCACGAACTTGGAATGGAGGTGGTTCTTTTCGCAACGTGTCTGTGTATATCTTGTAACAATCTTGAGCTTCCTGAAGATGGTATTTCATGGTGTCTTGAAGCTCTAACAATCGCTTAGCCAAGTCTATGGCTGTCGGATTGTACATTTGATAACTGCTAAATAGATCAAACTTAGGATGATATCCGTAGTTGACATAAAATGACATATGTCGAGTAGAAGTATGGATAGTGTTATTGTAAGCAAACTCCGCCAATGTCAAATGTGACGTCCAATCATACTGTTGATAATTGATGTTGCAACGTAGATACTGTTCCAAAATTTGATTGACATGTTTAGTTTGTCCATCTGTTTGGGGATGAAAAGCAGAAGAAAGTTTGATATCCACCTTTAAGGTTTCAAAAGAGACTTCCAAAATTTAGAAATAAATTGTGATTCTCGGTCTGATATAGTATCATCTGACAACCTATGATAACAATAAATGTTGTCAAAGAAGAGTTTTGCTGTTTCTTTGCTAGTGATTGTCTTCTTGCATGGAATAATATGTGCCATCTTGGTAAGTCGATCCACAATCACATATAGAATCAAAGGTCTTAGATGGAGGTAAATCCGTAATGAAATCCATAGAAATCAAAGACCATGGTCGCTTTGGAATAGATAATGTTTGGAGAAGTCCATGCGATCAATGTCGTGGATTCTTAAATTTGAAACAAGTATCACAAGTGAGCACAAAGTCCTTGATGACCTTCCACATTTGTAACCACCAGAAATCTCGAGACACAAGTTCTAATGTTTTATTGAATCCAAAATGTCCGGCGCCAAGAAAATCATGTCGAGTTTGAAGGATCCGAAGACGCAATGGTCTTTCAAGAATATATAGGTGTTTTTCAAAATACAAAAGTTTGTTCGATAACTTGAACTTATCACCATCATGGTGAGACCGATGCTCGATATCAAGAACAAGAGAATCCAAGATCAATGCTTCGCGGACTTAGTCAAAGAACACAGAATCAACTGGCATTGCCATAGTTGTTGCATGAAGCTGAAATTGCTCAGGCATAAGAAAAATTGTTTGCTATTGGTTGTACGTTGTTTTTCCTTCTCCGGTACCAAATATGATCTCCGAGATAAGGCATCTGACAATCTTTGTTGCTTTCCGGTACAATACGTGATGATGAAGTCAAAACGAGATAATGACATGTTCCAATGAGCTTGATGTCGATTTAAAACGCAAGCAGACATGAAATATTCAAGATTTTTGTGATCTGTATATATAGTCACCCGATGCAACGCACCTTCATGTAAGTGGCGCCATTCCTGAAACGAGTCAACAATAGCAAAAAGCTCCTTATCATAAATTTTGTAGTTAATTTTCGTAGCTGAAAATTTTCTCAAATAGAACACGACTGGGTGAAGTCTCCCTTCATCTCCCAATTGCAAATGAAATGCTTCTAATGCAAAATCAGAAGCATCTGTTTCCATATAGAATGGCTTGAAAAGGTCATAATGGATCAAGATTGAAGTTGTTATAAAGGCTGATTTTAAGTGTTGAAAAGTTTTTTTTGCTTTGGGTCCCCACTCTAATTTGTCTTTGCATGTGAGCCGAGTTAGTGAAGCCGATATTTGAGAGTAGTTTTTGATGAAGATCCGATAAAAGTTAGTAAATCCAAGAAAGCACTGTACATCGCGTATTGTTTGAAGAGTTGACCAGTCTGTGATGGCTTGAATCTTCTTGAGATCCATCAGTAATACTTTGTTGGAGATGATATACTCGAGAAACTTCACTTGCGGTTGATGAAATACGCATTTTTTTCAATTTTGCATATAATCCAGCATCTTGTAACTTTTGTAGTACAAGTTTGACGTGTCTCTCATGTTATTCAATGTTCTTGGAATAAATGAAGATGTTGTTAAGATAACATATGACAAATTGATCTAGGAACTCGCGGAAGATATCATTCATCAAGTGTTGCAAAATAGCCGATGCGTTAGTAAGTCCAAATGGTATAACATTATATTCGAAATGTCCATATCTAATTCGGAATGTTGTCTTCCAATTGTTCCCTTTTTTAATACGCACCAAGTTATATGCTCCACGAAGATCAATCTTGATATAGATTTTTGCTTATCCAAGTTGATCAAGAAGTCCAGATATCAACAGCAAGGGATATCGATTTTTCACTGTGATTTTGTTTAGACTGTGATAATTAATGCACATCCATAAAGAGTCGTCTTTCTTCTTTACAAAGAGTATTGGCGCTTATCGGAGATTTGGAATGTCGAATGAAGTTCTTTGCAAGATTTTCGTCGATATACTGCCTTAATGCCAAAAGTTTGTTCTGCGACAGATTGTAAATTAGACCAGATGATGGATGGCTCCATCTTCAAAATCAATGGCGCAATCGTATGGTCGATGTTCTGGCAAAATGTCGACATTCTTCTTTTCCAATATATCCTCAAAGTCTTGATATTGAGTTGGAATACTTGATAAAATATTGTTATTGTTGCACACCGGAGTTGCATAGAACACATAAGGGTTACCATTTTTTGCAACTTTGATAAAGGCTCTAGCTCCAACAAATACAAATTTGATACTTGAAGGCTTTGGAAGAGATTCCATTGTCGAGGTGTCTGAAAAGAACAATAGATTTTGTAATTTCTAATCTATAACTGAATTGTATTTTTCGAGCCAAAAAAGTCCTAAAACTATGGGATTGGACGGGGTTTTGATAATATTGAATATAATTATACTCTTATGTTCCTAAAATGAAACTTGTATTGGTCTAGTTTCATAAGTGACATCTTTCGAAGATAGGGCCCGATTTTTTATAGCCTCTACATGTACAGGTTTTGGTTTCAAAATTAAAGGAATCTTATGAAGTTTGGCAAATTTCTCATCTAAAAAACAAGCTGAAGCCCCAGTATTTAATAGGACATGAATTCGCAATTTCTTTTTAGGGCCCAAACGTAGAAGTATAGTAAAGGAATGAAAAGGTTGAGAAGAAAGATGAGGACCTAGATTTGTTTGTAAGACAGAAGGCTCCAGCCGCATGGTCCCTATTGTAACTAAGCATCCTCGTTTTCTGATACATGTATAATTCTTGTCTTGAAAATATGTTGTTTGTGCTTCTTGTGGCAATTGGATGCCTTGTGGCCAAACTCTCTACAATATAAATACAAGATTTCATCGAGACGTTTTTTAATTTTTTGCGCAATAAGTAGTCAAAATCGTACTGCATCAATTTGCATATCCTCAGGGCCTTCAGCGTATGCGCTTGTTATACATGCTGTCTTGATTGTGGGCGAGAAATTTGTAGGTGCCATTGGTGCAGCCCACGATCGTCGATCTTGACGCCTTTGAAATAATCGATTGTTGCATTTCACAGCTTGATTTATCGCTTCATTTAGTGTTTGAGGATCAGAAAATGATAATAACAAATCCTTCACGTCGTCTCGTAAGCCCTATTGGAATTGACTCATAAGTGCTTCTTCTCCCCAATTGATATCACAAGTAAGTTGTCGAAATTTGGATGCATACACCGTAGCTGAATGAGATCCTTGTCGTAAAGAACGGACTTTAGTTGTTGCCCAACAGATTTTGTCATGCTCTCCAAATGCTTCAGAAAACACCTCCAAAAATGTCTCAAAGTTGTTCAGAATTGAAGATCTTTTCTCGAATAGTGACAAAACCAAGACAAAGCTTGTCCAACGAGCAAACTTTCAACCAAGCCTACTCGTGACTCGTCTGTTGGATACCGTTGTGGATGGAGAAAGATGATGAATTGCACTTAATTCAATAACCCTCAAAATTTTGATCTGGAACCATCAAATTTTTGGGGAAGACTAATCCGTGGCTCTTTTGTGGTTGAGATATTTGAGTCAAAGTTTTGAGCAAGCAAACCTGTCCTTGAAGTTGATACAGACGGCATGGGTTGAGATGCTTCAACCACTCTTGAATTTGTGTTTGCAACAAAGTCTTCAAAAGCTTTTGTGCTCATGAACAAGGAATCGATGGCCTTCAAAATGAGGTCTAATTGAGTTGCTATCGAACTGACGTCTTCGCTTCCTGACATCTTAATTTACTCGGCAAGATTCACAAAAAAGATTGACCTACTAAACAAGAACCAATTTAGAGATGGGTAATCCACAATCTTTAAAAAATAAAGTTGTTTTCAAGAAGGGCGGTAGTCCGTTTGCAATCAAGAAATACTAAATAATACTAGTTTAGAGGAGGATAATCCACAACCTTTAAGCACCTTAGTATTTTCAAAGAGATGGATAATTTACACTCAACCAAGAAGATCCAAGCTCTAATATTAGTTTTACCTTGGATTTGTCAATGATTAGCACAACAAACTTTGTATCCATCTAATATTTTGTCCATTTGCTAAGGAGTGCGGAACCAAATTTTGCAAAGCAAAATTTGAAAGGTCAATCTTGACAAACTGTAACGGACATGCAAGATGCAAGGCAAGACAAGTTTTGAAAATCAAGATTTGATATTGAGAGATCAAGAAGTACAAGGCAAGAGCTGGAGTCAAGAATTAAGATCAAGATAGGTATTGTCAAGACTGAGAACTACCTCAATCTCGACTTGCTTATATACTACTCACTAGGAGGTTCTTCCAAAAGCTTCCTCCAATTAGGAAGTGCTTCCAGAAGCTTCTTCTAACTAGGAAGTGCTCCGAGAAGCTTCCTCCAACTAGGAGGTGCTTTTAGAAACTTCCTTCAACTAGGAAGTGCTCCAAGAAGCTTCCTCAAGCTAGCACGTGGGTCTAGAAGGGTCTAGAAGGTTCTAGAACCTTTTGCTATCTACAAGTCTGTTGATGAAGGTTATGAATTATGTCCGTACCACCATAAACTGAAAAATGCTTGAAATGTTGCAAAATTTTACATGTGCATTTTCGATTCTCTCATCTTTCACTGAGCGCAAAAAATACATCATTTCAAAACATTCTCAAAAAGATATGCTCCTTGAAAGTGCAATGCCTTATATTCCATTGATCCAAATAAAACTTCAAACTTAAATACCTCCTAAATTATGCAATCAAATAATCTAAATTTTTTTGAAATGCTTGCTCTCAATATAAATTGCTTTAAGATCCTTAAATTATATTCTATCCGATCTCAAGAAAAAATGAGAAAACAAATTGCTCAAGTTCTTGGCATTTTTGGCCCATTTTGAAAGTATATCTCCCATGGGTCATTAGGGTTTAACTCCGAAAGGACCAAACACCATTTCTTAGCAACATAGCAATTTTGGACAGCTCACTATGAATGGAATTTTTATTTTTATTTTTTGAAATTTTAATACAACATGTGGCTAAGGAGTAGCTTTAAGCCACAACACTTTTCATAACTTTTGACTACATAGCTAAAAAGTTATTGCATGATATGTAATTTTAAATGTTTGCTGGGCAGCTTAGGCAGCTCAAAAAAATTCTTAAAAAAAATATTTTTTTAAGAAATAAAATTTGAAATTGGTTTGCAAATTTATATATTCATAGAAAGCTTTGAATCATTCCATTTTGATTAAAGAAATGAAAGTTATGAGGGGTTTTAGTTTGCAGGTAGTTATAGAATGAATATCTACTCTAAAATAAACTTTGAAGTCCTTTATTTAACTCAAATTTCAATACTTTTGGAAAAAAAAAGGGAGGGGTGTAGATTGTTTATTGCAACATCACAACCGTTGGGATTGCCATTTTTCAATTCTATAACTAAATTTTGGACATTGTAATATTTTGAATCATTCTCTACTTCTTTCTATTTACTATTTTTTTCCTATATGTTGGACAATTCCAAATGATTTAAATTTTTCAAACATGTAGACAACTAGCCTTGGAGAATGGATCTAAAGAGTAACCACCATTTTGAACGTTTTTGATACAAATGTGACCTTGTGAAGTGCAGCTACTTGATTTTTTGTACGACCAAAAAATGGATTTTAGTCAATACTATCTTGCAATCCACATGGTGGAGATTTCTAAAAAAAATTCTATATCTTCTCAAACCAATGTCCAATAAGATCCAATGGTTCATATATGTCCAAAAATGTTTTTTTCCTAAAATTTGGTACTTGTACTAGAAATGGCAGTTTTGGAACGGTTTTGGTGAAAATATAGTCAAAATCCTTTAGAGGTTAACCAAGAGCTATGAATACAACAAAAATATAGTGCAAACCCTTCTAGCTCATAAGAGCATAGTTTTCTTGGATTGAAAACTCATCTCCTCTATCTATATGGAAAAACCATCAATGTTCTTGTACATCCAACATAGAAAAAAACTGATATAGACACTAGAATAATTTGCACTTATTATTTGGGAAAAGAAGAAAGAGCTACAAAGGTCTCTAGATGATCTATACTAAATAGTTAAATTGGGTTGCCTTAACAATTAGGTTGCCTTATTCTAGAGAAGTTACCTCATGTTACCTTGCTTGTCCAAATGGAGGTACAAGACATTCTCTAATCACAGCCATAAATCAGTAACCAACTCATGCAACACACATGTTTCCCACATCATTACATCCTTCTACAGTAATTGTAATACTGATAGTGTGTAGAATGTTGAGATATTAGTGTAGGGCAGTCTAATTTTCCTATTCAATGTAGTGCTATTACTCCAAACAAGATGTATTATCATCTTGTTCTTTGCAACCAATATGTATAACTCCATTCACAAACATAATGTACTAAATTTATGTACTAAACATAGATAGCATACTGAAGCACAGGTTCAATTTAAAAACACTACAAACAATAACTGAATTCCAAAAGAAAAGATACTTGCACATGTAAAATCTTTTACAACCGGAATACATATACAAATATTTGCACATCCTTTGAGACTTTTCTATAGGCCATGGATCATGTGTGCTATAAACATTTGGCAAAAATGTAGAATAGTATTCCTTTCTTCTGTTCCATTTGAATGCCAAGTTCTTCACTAATTATTTATAGAAGAGAATGAGATATAGGATCTTAGAAAAACTAAAAGCTCAAATCACAATATACAATTCATGCATTGACAATACATATATTAAGTAGATAATGAAATAAACCATGCCATCATTCGTGGCTCTGTGTCGATGTTGAATATGTGCCTCTCAACTGCTATGCATTATTAACTTATGTATTCTTTTGTTGTTAAATTTGCGTAGGTCATTAGGTCCTAACTTCACTGGAATTCACCTACTGTCCAGACAGTCTAGTGTATGCGGCACTATTTGTTTTCTTCTACTAGGTGGCATTGGATTAGCATGAGTGGATAAAAGCAATATCTTTGTTTTATCCTTTCACATTAGGCAACATATTTTGCTGGAAGTATGCATGTGCTAATCACACCAATCCATCTCTTTCTTTTTTATAAACAATGTTCGAATTCCATATTTCTTGTCAACTATACTTGTAGGAAGATTTTAGTGTAGCAATTATGGCCATCATACTACACTCTAGAAGGTGCATGAATATTAGAATCCAAGTGAAAAAACTATCTGTAGTCACTATATGGCCCTACCTTTACAAATTTGTTGTAAAGTCTTGTACCTCCTCCATGTCTTTCATTCTAGAGCCCTTTTTGTATATGATCTTTTGAATCCCAAATTCATTGGTAGCCCCTTCTTAGTTGTTCTTCATTTGGTGTCTATTGGCTTTGCCACAATATGCATTAAATGTCCAAATATATATATATATATATATATATATATATATATATATATATATTTTTATTTATTTTTTATTTTTATTTTTTTTTATTTTATTTTTTTTTATTTTTTATTTTTATTTTTTTATATTTATTTTGACCACCGCATCTGCTAAAGCCCACACTTCAATTCCAACTGCACTAGCTTGTTATCGAAGTATTGTCTTATTGGCCAAAACCTACCTTTATACTTAACCACTGATTCATCAATGGTTATTTGTTCATTCAACTTTCACATCCTTTTACGTCTTCCATTAATGGCACCAACAAGCCACAATACTTTTACTCTTTTGTCCTCCCTTTTTTTTTGGACTTGCCTCTATAAAAACTTTCATATTGATGATATTCGAACATTGGGATATTGTTTCAAAACGGATTTTCATAAAAAATTGTAAAAAAGTAGGACAATGATATAGTCAAAGGTTTATGAATGGTCTCATAACATCATATGTTTGGAAATTTCTTAACCCCTAAAGGACCAACATGCATTTTTTAGCTACATAGAATTTCTGGGCATATACATGTGACTAGAGATTTCTATCTTTTGGGCCCAAATTTTAAGAGAAGGTGAAGACAAGGAATATCTTTCATATGCACTAGATTTCATAACATTTGGAAATATGAGTAAAAAGTTATGGCCTAATATGTTACTTTTTTTTGTAACTAGGCAGTCAAGGAAGATTGGAAAAAATACTTTTTTCAAAAAAAAAGAATTGAAATTGATTGTATAGATTATATATATATATATATATATATATATATATATATATATATATATATATATATATATGCGGAAAGATTTGAATTGTTCTATTTCAATTAATGAATCGAAAGTTATGAGGTATTTTGATTTGCAAGCAATTATGGATTCTGTAGTCTAAAATAAACTTTGAAATTGTCTATATAAATCAATTTTCAATATTTTTGGAAAATATAAAACCGTAGGCTAGAGACTGTTCAGTAAAAAATTATAACCATCGGGACTGGCATTTTTCAGTTCTATAATTAAATTCTTAAAGTTTTTGTATTTTGAATCATTTTCTATTTTTTTCTACTTCCTATTTTTGTCCTATATGTTGTATAATTCCAAAAGATCTTAAATTTTTCAAGCATGTAGCCAACTTGCCTTGAAGAATGCATCTAAAGAAGCACTACCATTTTCAACATTTTTTCATACAAATGTGAGCTTGTGAAGTACAGTTGCCTTGTTTTTTGCAGGACCAAAAAAAGAATTGTATGAATTCAAAAACTAATATCTTGTAATCCATATGGTGGAAATTTCTGAAACTTTTTTCAAATGTTCTCAAGTCAGAATACTACAAGATCCTACGCTTACATGTGTCTAAAATTGTTTTTTTTCCAAAATTTGGTACTTGTATAGTTTTTGAGCGTTTCCGTGAAAACATAGTCATGGAACCTTAGAGATTAATCCTTATATACAAAGCAATTGAGAAAAATGCTCGAAATTCATGATATCCAATTTTTGTCCATTGAAGGCTTCAAAGTTTCTTTTGGTACTTTATTCTTTATCATGGAAACTTTTTATAGGAAATATTTGACAAGATATTCTTCACCTCTTTTAGTGGATGAAATTGCTAAATTGCTATCAAATCTTGGGATAGTATCACTCTATTTTAGATGAATGTACGCTCTTTTGGATGAGGAACTGAATTGTCAACCATATATTGCAGTGAAGCTTCATCAATTTCTATGGATGTAAATAGCCGTCAGTGAAGAATAGCTAAGATAGGAGGCTCTAAAATCGCACGGGCATTAAGAACTGCCCCTATAAATGGTTGTGAAATGGACATGAGGTGGTTCTAAAAGTGAGCGCTACAGTCATTGAATGAATCAAGGAAAAAAGCATTATTAATAGCAAGAGGCAATCATTCTCTTAGCTTTTGCCATCTTTCTTTAGAATTGCACGTGAACGGTTCATGGAAGACTTAGGATCATAAATAGGGACCTACTACACATCTCATTTAAAAATTCATAACTAATTCAAAAATGCTTCAAAAAACATGAAATGACTTATGTTAGATTCCTCATGTATTTTTCTTTCTTTGAAAAATGAGTTTAAAGTATTCCCATCCAAGGAACCATATGAAAAAGGCAGAGCAGCCCTTAACCCCTAAATACCCAAGGCCTATTTTGGGCTTCCTAGAATTTGCTCTAAATTGAGAAAAATGTCAACATTTTGATAAGTTGTATCAATTTTTTTTGTATTATAACCGTACAAATTCAAACTAGACATGTTAGAGATCTCATAGGAAAAGAAAATATAACAATATCATTTATAGAGTGAAAGATTATAATGTTTGACCATGAGGGTGTTAAAACTGCAAAAATCTTTCAATCTTCTTTACACAAATCAAATCAAAAAATTTGGTGACCAAAAACATATGAGGTTAACCTCTAAAGGACCAAGGCCTTTTTTCTGCCAAAAAACTCTCAAAACTGCCATTTCTAGAGCAAAGAGTAAAAAAATTTAAAAACTATTTCTTTTGCAAATCTAACCATAGGATCTTATAACTAACTAGTATGAGAATGTGTGGAAAAAAATTCAAAATTTTTGACCGCAAAGATTGCAAGATATCTGCATTTGAAGTGAAAAAAACAAGTTTTTCAGCACATTACAGGACTAGATTTTTTGACTTTGAACAATTTTTAACTTAAATTTTTTGCACTACAAAGTTTTGAGCTTTAAATACTTCTAGGGTCCAGAGTCTAGGGGAAAAAAAATTCAAAAAACCTTAATTTTTATTTTTAAGAAAATTATTAAATAGAAGTAGGTACAAGATAGAAGGAAAATCTAAAATATTAATATCTTTTAGTTGGAAAAATGCACTAATCCCAATGGTGAGATTGTTCTAGCACAAAAACTAAACCATGTGGAACTTTCTTTTTTGAAAAATTGCAAGAAACTACATTCCAAAATGAATCCTACAAGTTATTTTTTTCAAAAAGATGCTCTAATTGCCTGAAAAACAAGATTGTCCATAACTTTCTCATAAAAAATCCAAATGAAATGAATCAAAGCTTCCTAAATAGAAAAAAATATAATCTATAAGGAAAAAAAAATCTTAAAAAATTAAATTTTTTGCAAAATTGTTTTGCTGCCCCTTCTCTCTGTTTTGAGCTTATTTGGGCATAACTTTTGTTCCCAGGCACCAATTGAAAAAAACCCTTATATTCCCACAAAGCTTATCAATTTTTCTATCTCCAAAAAAAGTTTCAGAAAATCATGACAAAAATTCAACCCGTAGGTACCTGCCCAAAATTCCATTTGTCCAAAAGGACAATGGTCCTTTAGGGGTTAAAGGGCCTAACTTGTATAACCTTGATCAATTTATGGCTTCTTAAAATCTACTCTACAATTTTTTTAAATGAATTTTGAATGTGATTTTTTCTCCAAGATCCAGTGTATTTGAGGCTCATTTCCAAGAGCTCTCAACACTACGGGAAGTCAAGATTGCAATGGGTACCCTTGTACAAAAACTTGAATAGAAAAATCACTATCATTTATTTTCAAGATCAGATTTTTGGAGCTAAAATTAGACTTCAAGAAGAACTTTCTAAATATATACACTACTAAAAAAAGCAGCTTGGTTAGGTTTTATTTAACTTCAAAGTTTTGCAAACACCAGATTTGGGTGCCTTGGGCATTTAGGGGTTAAATGGTAGGTTTCAGAGCCTCCTACCTTATCTGCTCTCTCCAAAATAAATATAAATAAAACCCCTAGGTATGCCACTTGGAAACAAATGCCGACTGTACCAATTAACGAAAGTCGCCAAAAAGTTTAATTTGGAGGAAGACCCGCATCAACTGCGGCGACAGCATGGTCACAACACCGTTCTCGAGCTCTTCACTCCTTGCGCACTTTTGAGTTCAATTCCTTCACTCTGCATCGCATGCCGCATTGCTCTCTTCATCTCTGAGTCCCTAGTTCGGAGTGATCTGTACTTAATAAGTTAACTAAGAGATCCTACGGTTGGGTTTGTTAAAAAATAAAAATAGATGAAGATTCTAGCCTTGCTTTGGAGACTCGTATTTTGAAGTAGTTTTGGACCTCTAAACATGAAAGAATTTTTGAGGTTAAGGTGGTTAAAGAAAAACTTTTCGGTTCTCTTACAACATTATTTATCAATGGTAGTGGGATGTCTTTGAGGTTCACACAAAAAAGATGTTCTATTCACTAGTGTAAAAGAAATAACTATTCTAATTTGTAAACCACAAAAAATTTAAAGATTGTGATCCATATGATTATGGTCTTTGTATTGTGAAAAAATCATCAATCTGTAAAGATATTTCAACCCAAAAAATAATTGGACATTGTTAATTTTTCTCCAACATTACGCATTGCATAAGGTTTTCCAATTCAAAGGTTTTCATAACATTCAATAGTTTGTGGCTCTACTACCTTTCCCCAACACTGTTGCTATAGGGCCATAGCATTAACATCTAAAGTCCCATTGGCCCTACGGGGGCCAAAATGCGACTTTGGATAGGCTCATATGGTCTTAATATTCATCATAATTTTCTAAATTTTTTTGTAAATCTAGAAAAATACATAAGCTTCTTGGGAATATAATTTTTATTTCAATTGGTGCATGCAAGAAAAAGTTATGGCACAAAAAGCTGAAAACAGAGGTCGGCGGGCAACCCAAAAAAATCACAAAAAGCCAAAATACTTTAAAAAAAAATTTTCCTAAAATATTATATTTTTGTCTAAATGTGAAACTTGATTCATTCTATTTGAACTAGTGATGAGAAAATTATGGAAAATCTTATTTTTTGGACAATCTATAATTATGTTCATGACCAAAAAACTTTTTATTTGAATTAAATACTAATATCTTCCAATCCTTATGGTCAAATTTGATGAAATTTCTACCACATGATTTCAGACAAGTGAAGCACAAGATCCTTGGTTAGATTCTAAAAAATTATTTCTTTTGCTTTCTTAGATGAATGCAGCAGAAATAGCAGTTTTGAGTTGTTTTTGACAGAAAAATGGCCTTAGAACTTCAAGGTTTCAGCAAGAGAATGGTAAGTATATTTTGCCTTCATACTTGCACTGTACTTAGTTTTAATCTTCATGATATGCTTTGGGTGAAATTCATAGATGCAAACTCAAGAGTTTAAAAAAAAAGCCTCTCTAAAAGCTATTGAACGTTATATGAGTAACTTCACTGTAGATGTGGTACTCATTGTCACAAATTTTTGACATGTAGAGTTGTAGTAAATGTTTTAGATTTTTGCACCAATTGAAGATGAAATTCGAATCCATCATTCCCAATAAAGAACTCAGTCACCTCTAAAGTCCCAAGAGTCTCTTTAGAGGTTAGTTGTAGGTTTAGGCAAGTTCATATGATCTTAATTTTTGTTATGATTTTTTGAAAGTTTTCAACAAGATAGTAAAATTGGTTAACCTTTCTAGAAATATATATTTTATTTCAACTAGTGCTAGAGAAAAAAAGTTAAGCCATCAAAACCAGAAAACAAGTCATGGCGGCCAAAATAAAAACTTCAAATAATTTGTTTTCAAATTTGCTTCTTATAGAATTTTTTTTTTATCTATATCAAAAAGTTTGATTCATTCAATTTGGATATGTAATGTGAAAATTATGGAGCATCTTAGTTTGCAAGCAATCAATGCAAACTCTTGAGAAAATAATGTACTGAAGCTGTTTTTGAATTCAACCTTTCCAAAATTCCAAATACTTTAGTTTGCAAAACAATCTCACTATTCAGATCTGTTTGTTTCAATTCCATCATAGAGCTATTACAATATAGTTTTTCCTTTCGTATTGTACCTACTTTGACTTGACAATTTTTTAAAGAAGAAAATTCAAGTTTCTTTTTTGAATTTCTTTTCACAAATTTGCAACTCAATTCTTCAACATAAAATTTTTTAATTCAAAATTTGTAGTACAAAAAATTTAAGTTAAGAGAATTCAAATCCAATTTGAAATTATGTGTACCAACATGCCAAATACAAAAAGTTTTTTGGAGTTTTCATAAAAAATTGACAAAATATATAGTAGTTTCAAAATATAGCATACAAAACCGAGTTTCAACATGGCTAACTTTCAAAATAATTTTCTTTTACGTGACAACTAATTTTTTCTTGAAACTTCTATAATATTGTGGTATATATTGCACACTACAACTTTTGTATATCAACTTTTGAAATTTGTCTACTGATGCTAATGATATGGTTGTTTGAATGAAAAAGTTTCAAATCTGTACTTGGTTTTGTTTGTTAGTGTACTTGAAGAAAATGAATAGGGAAAAAAGCGAGGGGTCATGTTAAGAACCATGGTTTAGTTCAAAATGACAAAATGCGTTAACTTATTTTGGATGTCATGTATCTTTTCACATCTTAAGAGACATGTAGGAGGTTGAATGTACAACTTTCCTGAATTATCTCACAAGTAATACCAAGTCACAAGCCATCCCTGCCGTTCAATGAGTTCATTGGGACTTGAACCTAGACCGAGCATAGGTGATATGGATAGATGGTTAACCCCTAAAGGACCGAGGCCCTTTTTTTGCCAAAAAACACTCAAAACTACCATTTCTATAGCAAAAAGTAAAAAAGATTGAAAAATGTTTTTTTTTCATATCTAACTGTAGGTCTGGATCTTACACCCAACTAGTATGAAAGTGTGTGGAAAATATTTCATAATTTTTGACTTCACAGATTTGCAAGATATTTGTGTTTAAAGTGAAAAAAATAAATTTTTCAGCACATTGCGGGACTAGATTTTTTGACTTTGAACATTTTTAACTTAAAGTTTTTGCACTACAGATTTTTGAGCTTTAAATCTTTGTAGCGGAGAATTGAGTTGAGAGTCTAGGAAAAAAATAAAAATTCAAAAAAACTTAATTATCATTCTTAAAAAAATTATTAAGTAGAAGTAGATACAAGATAGAAGGAAAGTCTAAAATATTCATATATTTTAGATGGAATTAAAGTGCACTAATCCCAATGGTGAGGTTGTTCTAGTAAATAATATAAACCATGAAGGAAATTTTTTTTTTTTTTAAATTGCATTGAGAAATGCATCTTAGAAGTTATTTTTTTCAAGAAGATGCTCTATTTGCCCCCAAAACAAGAATGTCCTTTAACTTCCTCATAACAAATCCAAATGAAATGAATCAAAGCTTTCCAAGTAGACAAAAATATAATCTATGAGAAAAAAAATATAAAAAAAATTCAATTTTTTTTTTTTTTTTTTTTTTGCTGCCTGGGCTGCCCACCGTCCCTTGTTTTCAGCTTATTTGGTCATAAATTTTTTTCCCAGGCACCGATTGTGAAAAAAAATTTATTCCCATGAAGCTTATTAGTTTTTCTATCTTCTAAAAAAGTTTTAAAAAATCATGACAAAATTTCAGCTCGTAGGTACCTACCTGAAAACGCATTTGTCCCCCGGACGGACAACGGTCTTTTAGGGATTAAATATACTAGAAGTCTCCTATGTAGTATAGTACTAGAATCAACTAGGTACTAGTACACACCTTAATACTAGAAGATACCTAAATACTAGTAGACCCTTTATATCAAAAAACACCTAGGTACTAGAGGATAGCTAGGTACTTAGGGGCACTTAGGTATTAGAAGAATATACCTAACTTTCTACAAACTTTTGACTTCTACAAACTACAACGTTTTAAAACTTGATTGAAATGTCTAAATGATCAAAATAATTCATAGAAAATTGTCAATTTTTCATTCATTATTTCAAAACAAAAAGACAAACACAAAACAACAAAAAAGATTCCTTAAGATTATATCTTCCATGATTCTTTGACACTGAAATTTTCAAAGCATATATTATGAAACCAAGTAATACATGCTATGATACCAAATAATAGGGTAAACCAGCCCATTGTGGTCAGAATTAGGAGGCTACCCTCATGTCGTTGCTGAAAATTTTCAAATGTTTTTCCACACGAAGACAAGTGTGAGAGAGAGTGAGGACATTTGAAATTATATTTTTTGGACCAAGAATGAATTAGTTCTGAATTTTTGAAGTGATCTGTCCAAAAGAGTCAGTAGACTACCCTATAACCAACAAAAAGTGTATCCAATGTGCTCTTCTTAATCACCTAAAGTGGTCACAATAATCTAATATAGAAGGTCATAAAAAGTCACTTCCTACGATGATTTACACTAAAAAAGCAGGTGTTCCTAATGAGGTCACTAATCACTCCATTGGTGTCAGGTTAGACATTGATTGTGGCCAAAAAAATTGTCATGGGGTCATTAGGTGTCCACTGTGGGTCATCTGACCACAATGGGCTCGTCTATCTTACATGCTATGCTATGATACAAGTAACTCCAAAGATATTTTAATCACACATAATCTAGAAGAGTCACTTACGGTATTAAAGGTTTCACATAGACACATAGAATATATTTCTAAAAGGCAACTGAAATATAAAAGAAATAAACCTAAGCTTCTAAGAAGGTTTGAATTTTATAAACTTTTTAAATATTATAATAAGTAGCAACAAATATTTTTCTATTAGAAAGTAGGTTTTGAGGAGTATTGCCTATGGAGTGGGGGGGTGTTGCAAGAAGCACTTGTCCTTTTTTTGCCCCTTTGGCAAGCCCTTTGGCCTTGGACAAGTGTTTTTTTGCTCATAACTTTTGCGTCGTACGTCTGTTTTCTATTAAATTTGACATAAAGGTCCATGTGGTAATTTTAAGCATTGAGTTATTTTTCTAGTTTTTTAAAATTATTTTACTATTTTTGAACTTCTTCCAATTAGATGTCTACCTTGGCCATTTATGATTTGATGTAATATTGTTGTTTTTGATCCTAAAAGCAAATTTGAAAGTAAAAATTTGGAAACAATGGCTTCTACTAAAATTACACAAGCTTACAATTTTTTTTTCTAAGATCAATAAAGTGTTCACCTTCCACATATGCTTAAAGTGCACTACTTTTGCACACATGTACAGAACACAATTTTATCCCAAAGTTGCAAATGGTTGAGAGGATGCACCTTCAAGTTAAAAGAAAACTTTTTTTTGAAGGTGATTTTTTAATTTTTTTACTAGTTTCCAGTTAAAATCAAAATCGAAAAGTGTCTTTTTTTTCTGCATTTTTAATCAATCTTTAAGTGTGCGTAACTTTTCAGACAAAAGTTTTCTAGGTTTGAATTTTCACACACAAACTATTTAGAATGCTTTACAAATTATTCATATTTTATTTCATTAACCCGTTGTCCCTTCAAGGTACAAATGGGATTTTGGGCAAGTACCTACGGGCTGAAATGTTGTCCGGATTTTTTGAAACTTTTTTTTGAAGATAGAAAAACTAATTGGCTTCATGGGAATATAATTTTTTTTCAATCGGTGCCCGGGAACAAAAGTTATGCCCAACTAAGCTCAAAACAAGGGAGACGGGGCAGCAAAAAAAATTTCAAAAATGAATGAAAGTTCATGGATGAGAAATTTTGAAATGACTGAGGCTTCATTGCTTCTGAGTAATATGCGGTTTCACTCTGGAAGGTAGAGACAATAAAAAAAAACCATGCCCAACAGTAAAAGTGGCAAAGGTTCAGGGGTAAAAGTGACCAACTGACCACAAGCCTCTTATCCAAGGAATTTCTGAAAGCAAGCCTTGAAGGAGGCACACGTGCACAGCAGAAATCGAAGCCCGTTCGTGATCTCAAATCTCTCACGCGTAGTCCAAGTTGCTGGCAGTCCAGAGCGCGAAGAGAAACTGAAGCGGTCAGATATTTCGAATTCCAAACACAATTGCGTTGCTGTGGTCTTACGATTCTCCTCCTCAGTCTCCAATTTGAGTCCCAAGACGTTTTCAATTTCAAAATCAGTTGATGGGTCACAATTGTAATGAAACTGTGGTCCAATTGCAGAGAATTGAATTGAGCTGTGATTCTAGTGAGTACACTGAAGGAGATTTGTGCATGATGTGCAGAACTTGTCAGATTCTCTCCCTGGTCTAGAGCGGTGGAAGCAAATTCAAAGGGACTTTGCTAGCAATCTAGCTATCCAAAATATCGATAGATAGTTCTTCAGTTCTGGCGTATCGCCATGGCGGGGCTGGTGGGACTAAGGAACGCCGTCGCTGTGGTGGTGGCGACAGTGCTTGTCTACAAAGTTTTGAAATTGCTGTGGATTGGAGTTTGGGAGCCGCTGCGCTTCCGTCGAGTGATGGCGCAGCAAGGACTGAAGGGACCGCCGTTTCGATTCCTCATCGGAAACCTCTTCGACATGAACAAGTTTGCGGAGTCGTTTCCTGAAGCTCTGCCACTCGGCAGTTACGCCGATTTCTCGCCCACTGTCATGCCGCAATATGCTTTGTTCTGTCCCAAATACGGTATGTATGCCAGTTTCTCTTATGCTATGGTATGTGCACCTAAAAGTATCGAATTAAGCTTCAGACTGCCTTGATTCTTCTTGCTCAAGTCGTTTTGGCAATTGATAGAGGGTTCGAATGCATCTTAGCATCTAGATTTGGAACATCGGATGAAGAAACTATGAATCTTTGAAGTACTGATTGCAGATCTCCTGAAATTGAACTGCAGATTTTCATTTTCAATCCATATTCAGTTTAAGGAAGCATTTCTAGGGATCGCGTTTGTGTAAGGGTCGCTAGTAGGTGTTATTACCTCACATAACTTGGTTTCTGGAGAAAAAAACTAATTTTGCATTGTGCATGATCATCCTTTTGAGCAATTTTGGTGCAACAATTTCAGGGAGTATCTATTGCTAAGATGCTTGAACTGATTGACTCACAATTCAACCACGGCGGTTCTCCCCATACATTTCTTTGTGTCGAGGACAATGCCAGAGCTTCTAACACTTGATTTGTACAGGGAAGAATTTCGTTTATGAGTGGATTACCAACACGCGAATTGTTGTGCGAGACCCGGAGATTGCTAAAGAAGTGTTTGTGAACAATCACAAATCCTTGAAGAAATTCCCCTTGGAAGACTTGGTTACCAGGCAAGTGATTGGCGCAGGATTGGTTAGTCTAGTTGGAGAGAAATGGTCTAACGAGAGACGGACCCTCACTCCCTTCTTTCATCAGGATGCACTCAAGGTATATCACCCTAAACCAAGATGTCCAATTTTGGTCTCCTGTTTTTCCTTAACTTCCTTAATTGAAGTCATGTATAGTAGAACCTCTTTTAATGCATAGGGTTTGGATTATGCATAAGAGAGGTACTTTGGCTAATGTGGCCACTGACTATGGGGCTTCCAACTACTATTCACAAATAAATGTTTCAAAGTACAACCTCCCTTACTGCATATCATGCAGTAAGAGAGTATGCACTAAGAGAGGTTCTATTGTAGTATATAAAGCCTCAACTGAGGTAAATTTTTCACACCATGAGCAATTGGCTTGTCCCTGTTCAAATGTAGAATCCTTTGTTCTTTCGGGATTAAATCAATTCAGTGATTCATTGCTCAAAGCCATTGATGTATTGTTGTTGACTTTTTGCATTTATGTTACATGCACATGAGTTTTTTCATATTGGTTTAAATTTGCTTTGTCGGTATGTGTAATTTGAATCTTGTTCTTACAAAAATATTCTCAATGAATGACATGAGTGGGAAATTCAATGATGTTTCATCACTAGAAATTTAGAACTAGCTCAACTTGGGTTCAAAATTGATGTTCCAACTTGTATTGAATTCCATCTCTTCTATCCTAACTTTTAAAAATGAAAGAATGAGAGCATGTGATGTCCTCATATGCATTCTATAATTAGATGGTTATGAGGCAACCACCCTAAGTCCAACTAAGCACTTGAATCTTTTCTCATACATTTGAGAAGGATGCATTTTAATATGTATTTGATTTATGATATAAGTAAATAAAAGGTTAGAAGTGAATACTTCTATATCTCTAGGTGTTGAAATAAGGTAGAAAAACATATCAATAGAGAGAAGAACCTCATGCCTAGGTTTTTTAAGAGTGACAATAAGGTTGTCACAAATACAATTTAAAATTTTGCCAAGAATTTCGATCTTGTTTCTAAATGCAGTTTAGTAAGTCTACTATAATTGTGAGTTCTAAAAGTGCAAATTTCTTTCAGAAACTTGAAATCGCATTGTCCAAATCTCCTCTTTTATGAAATTTTTCCCAATAGCTCTTGGAAGTTTTTGTAAGTAGCAACAACTAATTCCAAAGCAAAATATCTCTTTTTAAATTTGGGTACAGTAGAGTCAATTTGACATGATTGATCCATTGGTATTGTCAATGTTTAATTGGCTAGGGTGGTGGCCATTTGTAGGGTATGGTAGAGGCGATGGTAGAAGCAACGACAACAGGAATACAAAAGTGGGAAAAGATGGTCACCGAAGGTGGTGGCTTGGCGGAAATTGATGTAGAGCCTGACATTCATAAAATTTCAACAAGAATCATATCGTTGACAGCGTTTGGTGGTGATTGTGACAAAGGAGAGCAAATCTATGAACTCCAGAGAGAGATTGCAATGCAAGTCTTCATAAGCTTCCGTAATCCATTCGCTTGGCTCATCCCAAATTATAGGTAATGTCAATTGTAAGAAGTAACATTGTTTTGTACTAAGTAAGGTCAATCAAGAAATCTTGTTGCAGATCTTGTAAATTAGATTTTGCCATAGGAAATCTTGTAAGTGCAAGTAAGAAAGGTTAACATTATGAGTTATAATCATCATACTTGCAACCATTGAGACTCTGCCACATCAACTTACAAATCATCCAATATTCAATCCAAGATAGAATCACTTATAACCTAGCAAATTTCACTAACAATCATGATTTGTAAGATTATATTCTTTTCAAACATCAACAAATTGTGGATAATTTGTAAGTGAAGTTTAAGAATGGCATTTGAATATCATTTGCAATAGCTATGCAAAACCTGACTTCAATTGATATATTTTTAAAATTTTGATTGCTCTAATTTCAATGTCCTAGTATTGAACAACGTTCTCTAATGAACACCTAAATTAAATCTAGATTCCTTATGCCACATACAAAATTAGGTGCACAATGCTTTGATTTAGCTTATCGTACATTTGATCCTTCACCACCATAACATTCTTGAACTTTAGGCCAAATATCCCTTTGCATCCTGTACATTACAATGTTCTTTAATTTTTCATCAAACTCAATGAAATCTGTTGAGTTGAACACTCCAGTTTTGCAATATTGTTGAAAAGGCATTTAAACCTTCATATTCAAAAATGTTATGTATCTTGCATTCTCATCTCTTCACTATGGATCAGGAAAATTCCAACAAAAGCAAACAAGTACATAGATAAGTGCGGGGCTAAGATTGACGCGCTCTTGCACAAAGCTATAGATGGACGGAGAGATGACATGCTTACAAGGAAAGCAAGCTCTTATGGGGAGGATTTGCTTGGGCGCATGCTGACCGCAGCTACAGACGAATGGGATGAGCAAACACAAGCGTTCAATATGGCGTCGGTGTTCAATAATTGCAAGCTCTTCTACTTCGCGGGCCAAGACACAGTGGCCAGCACCATTGGATTTTCTATGTTGTTGTTGGCTCACCATCCCCAGTGGCAAGATCGTGCCCGCCAGGAAGTCTTGGAGGTGTTGGGTGATGGAGGGGAGTGCAATGTTGTTGCGCTTGTGCGACTTAAAGTGGTAACTCTCTTTCTTGCTTGCCCATTTTGTAATTTCATTTCATGGCTCCTAGTGCTGAATTCAGTGGTAATTATGCTACAACTATCATGGCTCCACATTGAATTTAAAGACTATGATAATCACCTCTTTGTAGCTGTAAATATGATTTGGGAGAGTTTTGATATATCTAGCCACATCTTACACCATTAGCTTTGCTATACATTGTTGATGTAGGATAATGTGGCACAATTTAAGTCAATGATTGAAGAAACTATTAGACATCCCCAATGTCAATCTTTTGGATAGGAATTTTGTTATATCTAACCACACACAAGACCATTGTTCTTATTGCTTTGCAAGGCTAGTGTGGCAAAGTTAATGATTAAGAGGAGGATTATGAGTACCTATCATTAAGGATGGTGGAATAATAATAATAATAATAATAATAATAATAATAATAATAATAATAATTATTATTATTATTATTATTATTATTATTATTATTATTATTATTATTATTATTATGTAAAAGCACAACATGGAACAGGTCTAATGTTGATGATAAGGATCATAGAAAAGAAGTGACAAGACATTAGACTAAATGTCTTGTCAACACTTTGTGCTTATAACCACTCAAGGTCCTTATAAAATATAACTTCTAATGGTAAAGGTAACATAAGTCTAAAAGTTAGCACATTACCATAATGGTGATGCCTAAAACTAAAAGATGTCCTTAACTCTTGCAATATCAACCCTTTCTTAATGAAACGTACAAACCAGTAAAGATTTTGATGAAGAAGAAGATAGATAACAAATGAGATTCAAATACACAACATAGCTTAAATAGTTAAATCGAAATGATAGAATTTGTTTTGAAATACCCTTGATTGTTATGACCCTTTAGCATACTTAGAAACAACCAAATTTTTTAGAATAGAATATATACAACATAATCTTCAAGATCTTATAGTTTCATATTGTGATATAATTAGAAACTGCAAATGTATTTTAGAACCTTGGTTCAAACCTTGATTGTAATCCTAAAACCCAATTGCATTGGCATTATGCGTAGTAATGGAAATCAAGGTCATAGATCTTGCAACTATATTACAAGTTGCTATGATTTATTTTTAGGTTCATAACTTTTGAATTGATACAACTAATACTACCTAGGGAATAATGTTAGATAATCTTGTCTTTTATTACCTTATGTATTCCATCTTACATTGAATGAATTTTGCATGTAGCAATTAAGGAATGTTCATGAAAATAACAATTTCATTGATTTTGGTAATGCAATCATATTACTCATATATATAATTATTATTGTGCTATGGTCATTCAATTTTCTTTCATTCATCAAACAAAGCAAAAAAATGAACTCCAATCATTCTATGTGGATTGAACGTGTTTGTATGTATTCAATGTTACAATGAAATCTCTCAACTTAGCTAAATTTTATTATTGTAAGATCTCAAAATGATTGCATAACCTTTTTCTTTTTTGTGCATATCTTTGGTGCCGGTATGTTTGGATGTATCCCAGGTAGGAATGATCATAAACGAAACATTGCGAATCTTTCCAGTAGTACCAGCAGTGTCAAGGCAAACAACCAAGGATCTCCAACTCAAGGGACTATTCATCCCAAAGGGTATGACAATTGAAGTGGCAGTCACGGCAATTCACCACGATAGGGAGTATTGGGGAGATGACGTTGCGGACTTCAATCCTGAGAGGTTTAACAATGGTGTCTCCGGTGCGTGTTCACACTCACATGCATTTCTGCCATTTGGCCTAGGTCCAAAATCTTGCATTGGCAACAACTTCGCCCTTATGGAAGCCAAGATCGTTTTGGCCTTGGTATTGCGACGTTTCCAGCTCGCAGTTTCACCAAACTATCGGCATCACCCAACTTTGATTGTTGTGCAAAGACCCAAATTTGGGATGCCTCTCATTTTGAAAGCGATTTAGAAATTCTATTGTGGTTGGTGTTTGTTTTTATGATCAACTAGTAGAATTGGTGGAGTGCTCTCGGTAATTCAATTTATTAATAGTAAATCAATAATAACACTAACATGACTAGTTTTTAATTTATTTTTATTTGTGAGCGGCATATGAATATAGTAGTTCATACGGAATAATAGTTTAGATAGTATTAGCTTGTGCTTTCTTAGACCTATCGACATTACCCTACTTTCACCTCAAGTCAATCAAGTGGTAAAGAGACCAAGTTTGCGTCTCTACTCATTTTTGAAGCCTTGTAAAAATTTGACCTCTGCTGAGGTTCCAAAATGTATATGAGTTAGTGCTTACTTTTATAATCAATAGATGGAATAATGTTTATGCGCATGCAAATGATTTTATTTATATGTATGAGCATCTAAGTGCAAATGAATTATTATATAGCAATCGAGTTTGTCATCATTTGAGTGGTCTAATTCTCAATTGAGTTTCTCTCCAAATTCTTTTATACTTGCATTAACTTATCAATGCAAGTTTCCTTTTCATTTATAAAAGATGTGTTGAATTTACAACATGTTAGAACCACATATCCATGAACACTTGCGAAGCGTGAAATAATTTTATATGTATAGTAGAACTTCTCTAAAGTGAAGTTCTCTATGGCAATGACCCCTCAAAAGTGATGGAGTATTGATTGTCTTGTCCTGCATTAGGCCCTATTTCAATCATACACATAAGAGAATTTCCTTGAGATTTGGAAGTATAGGGACTTGAGCCCAATCTCAGGGCTATTAGTTTACAAAAGTTCTATATAGAACATCATATGATGGGAGGTACCATAGTATTAAAGGTCCCCTTGTGAATTCCTAATAATTTATATGATTTATGTGATTTCTTTAAATGGGGTCCTCAAATTTTAATAAAATCAAAAGACAATGAGAATAATTCCTAAGAATTCAAACTAAAGATTGTAGGATCAATTTTGGAAAATCATAATAAATCATTGTAACTTCTCCAACTACTTATATTATGATGATTCATGTACACCTAGAAAATGACCTATGAGAGAGGATTCATATTCTAGTCTTATTACAAATCCTACATGGTCCTTTCCATTAGATTTGTGATTTACTGTATGAGACTATGAGTGTCTTGAAGTGAAGATCAAGGATCTTTGGCCAGTTTGTAGGTCCTTTCAAGCATTAAAATGGCATTTTGTAGTATGATGGATTTCCTCAATAGCACACACTACCAAAGTGTGAATTAAAAGAGAGTTGTGAGGAAAGAGTAAACAATCTTTACATAACCAAATTTTAAAAGCAAATGTGGCTTTTGTAAACAACCAAACAAAGAATGTTTAGCTTAACCCCTAAAGTTCCATGACTATATTCTCACTGAAAATGCTCAAAAATTGTCATTTTTAGTACAAGTATCCAATTTTTGAAAAAAAAAAATTTTGACACATATAACCGTAGAATCTTGTAGTAAGCTGACTTGAGAACATATGGTAAAAATTTCAGGAATTTCCACCGTGTGGATTGCAAGATATATGCATTCAAATTCACTAAAACCATTTTTTTGGCCCTGCAAAAACGAGTGCGAAAAACTGGGCAGCAGCGCTTTACACGCTCACTTTTCGATGAAAAATGGTCCAAAATGATGGTGCTTCTTTGGATTCTTTTTTTTAGACAAGTTGGCTACATGTTTGAAATTTTTTACTTCATTTGGAACTGTACAACATATAGGAAAAAAATAGTTAGTAGATAGTAGTAGAGAATGATTTAAAATACAAAATTGTCAAGAATTTAATTATGGAATTGAAAAATGCTAATCCCAATGGTGGCAATGTTGTAATAAATAATCTACATCCTAGGATTTTATTTTTTTCAAAAAATATTGAAAATTGAGTAAGATAAAGGACTTCAAAGTTTATTTTAGAGTACAGAATTTATAACTGCCCGCAAACTTAAAATCTTCATAACTTTTGACTCATTGATCAAAATGTGATGTTTCAAAGCTTTTTACCTATATATAACTCTAGAAAACTAATTTCAAATTTTTGTTTTCGAAAAAAGTGATTTTTTCTAATTTGCCCGGACTGCCCAGTTACGAAAAAAAATAACATATTAGGCCATAATTTTTGAATCACATTTCCAAATGTCATGAAATTTGGGGCATATGAAAGATATTCCTTGCCCCCACCTTCTATTAAAATTTCAACCACAAATATGGAAATCTCTAATCTTACGTACTTGCCCAAAAATTCTATACGGCCAAAAATTGCAGTTGGTCCTTTAGGGATTAATTACAGCTTGAAAACCATTGACATAGAAATGCATACAAAGAAAGCAATTGATTTAACTCCTAGAGGACCAACATGTGTTTTTTGGCTACATAGAAGTTTTGGGCAGGTACGTATGACTAGGGATTTCCATATTTTTGGCTTTATTTTTAATAGAAGGTGGGGACAAGGAATTTGTTTCATATGCAGTAAATTTCATGACATTTGGAAATATGAGTAAAATTTTATGGCCCAATATGTTATTCTTTTTGTAAATGGGTAGTCCGGGCAGATTGAAAAAAATTATTTCTTTCAAAAATAAAAATTTGAAATTGGTTTTACAAAGTTATATATTTTGAATCGTTCTCTACTATCTGCTTACTATTTTTTTTATATGTTGTACAATTCCAAAAATTTCATCTTGTATACTTAAATCTCCCTATTAACACACTTAAATTACATTCCAATATTTTCTTAGAATTGTCCCAATATATATACATATAATTGTACAATTTTTGCATGTCACATTTTGAATATGAGATAGGAATCTTTTGGGACCCAATCCCGGTGACACGTAAATAGACACTTTTTTTTAACCACATTTCTAAACAAAATTTGGGAAATTTTTTATATTAAGATGTTAGCAAATAGAAGCAAAAGTGAATACAACTAGTATGAAGATTTTTTGAGTTTGTATAAAATTACTACGAATTTTCAAAATTGAAATTGTAGAAACACCTATAATTAGTGATACTAAATTATTGTTAATCAGAAAGCAAGCTTGAAGTACAAAATGCTTCAACGCTCATTGGTTGCTTCAAATAACTCTACAACATCCATTGATTCCTTTTGAAAACTAATATTGGATTTGAGCAAATGCTTTGTTATATTATAATCAATATTTGTGAAGAAATCTATTCTCACTAATCAATGGCAAATGGCTAGTGTTCCAAAAAGAATGATGATACATTAGGTGTCGAGAATCATAGCACTCTTCAAGTTTGTTGCTATCATTAGGGGCATACCTCAATTGTTCATTTGATTTTAAATGCAACTTTCAAAGTTGGATGAGCTCATGACCTTAGTCTCTTATCCTTTATCTCCAATGTTTGAAGAATTGGACATTATTAGTAACTGCACTAACAATAATTCTCATACATAGTCCAATTACACCAATGAGGCTTGCCTTCTCAAGTTTATGAATTCAAAGGCTCAACATTCCACAATGGACACGTATTAGCAATTTTCATACCTCTGCAACATGATAATTCCGAGCAATTTTCATACCTCAATAATTAAATTGCATGTAAATATTTCTGACAGATTCTAGTCTTTCTATTTCTTACAAGCAAAAAGTTGATAAAGGTATAGTTAGTGAATTGGCCTATTTGACAAATGTATCTAAGTGAGACCTTTTGCCCTTTAATCCCTGAATGCTTGAACTACAGATAATATGATGAATTTTGAAAATTGTAATAAATAATAGCAATTCCTTCAATTCAAAATATCTATAAACGTAATGCAACCCATGGCATCTATTTTATCACCTCCAATCTCAACTACAGTAGAAATTCAATAGCAGATTAGCCCTTGGTGCCGTGTGAGCATGTCCTACCTTGTGACCCGCAGGTTCGTTCAACTCAACAGCAAAAATGGAAAACCTTTCTCTCTTCAACATCGAACCCCGTTAAAGAAGCTGATCGAGAGGGCGAAAACAAACTGCAACCGATGTGCCCTTTCCAATAAGCATCAAATGCACCGAAAAGCATCACAGAATATATTTCTCTTCATTTCAGAAATTACGTCTAAGATACTTGGAACTTCCCTCACGTGATTTGTGATTTGTACCACATGGATAAGAAAAGAATGACATTTTCAGAAACGAAAGCGATGAACATCATGACACAATTAAGTGCACCTCCACTTCTCTCACCTCTTCTAGAGGTTAACAAGAATTTTCCGGTGTGTTCTCTAGCTCCGTCTTGAATGTGTTCAAACTTCACGGCCTTCCCCCAGCAACCGGCAGAGGCTTGCCAGAAAGTACAGATTTCTTCCGTAAAGATGTTGCAGCTAAGCTAAAGGACTTGGTTTCGTAGGTACCTTGTAGTACTGGAGCATCTCTCATGCAAGTTGCGACACTTGGGATGCTACGAGTCACGGAGGTAGCAGTTGCAACGATAGCTCTGCCCAAAGATTACTATCCTCAAGTCAGTTTGATGTCAAGCAGGAACACAGCAGACTCAGTTGCAAGCACGTCGTCCTATTGTAGCGCTGCTGGCCAACAACTTGAAGCTTTTGGGCTTCAAACTTTTGAGAATTGTGAGCTCATATTGTACAACGGTGCGAACAATCAGACTTAATCGGTGTAGCTAAAGAGTCTTCTGAAGCTAGGTAATGTTATAATTTCAACCAAATTAAATATGCTTGGAAAAACATGATAGATATTCAAAGGAGACAGTGGTACGAAACTGTACAGATATATTGTCAATAGTTCCGTTTGGATGCCGTTGATCTTGCCAGATAGCAAGATCTGAAGTGTTCTGAAAAAAAGTCAAAATGACCACTTCTAGTTGTCTGTTAAAGCCGATTAGAAAACAACTGCAGTAACAACCGCTAGAAGCATACCTCGTTTTGCGGAACTAAATAATACACTACAATAGGCCAGTACCGACAGCTCTTTTCACCAGAACACCCACCACTTTACTTACGTTATGCCGCACACATTGCATGCAACAGTTGGGCCATAAAGAAGAAGTGCTTGGCGAAGATCGATGGGTACAAGCAGAGCTGACACTCCCAGACCCACGTGTCTCAGGGCCTGAGCGCTCTATTCCAAAAACTGTTACCAACTCCTGTGTTGCCAGCCTTGCGATACTGCGATGTTGTTCCTTATCTACATCACAGAACGATTACCAAGTTGAGTTTGTGAGAAAACTATGAAGTGCAAGCTCTTACCGAGATGAAAAGGACATATGGGAGGCATTCACCAGGATGAGCATGAACTATACTAGCTCGAGAATACGATTTCAGCAATTGAGGAAACGGTTGGATGCCTACCAATATGCCCCAAACGATAGAGCGGCTTGAGCTCGGCTTTCACATAATGAGCGACTTGCTCCTTCATTTCTTTCCTGCCCCTGGAAGTTCTCCTGGTGAGGGGTCGATGAGCTTCCCCATCTTCAGGTTGTGCTGTTCTTCCATTCCTGTCCCTGGAAGTTCTCCTGGTGCGGGGTCTATGAGCTTCCCCATCCTCAGGTTGTGCTCTCCTTCCATTCCTGTCTGGAACACGCTGCCTCTCATCCGCTGTGGAACTGCGAGGTACACTTCGTACTTCAACATTTCCTTCATTTCCATCCCTATCTATTCTCAAATCCCGCATACTGCTTGCCTGTACATCGCGGACAGAATCATTGTCTCGTCGCCCACTACTACGACCAGCACTTGACCTACTCTCTACCAAGCGATTGCTCTCTCTTACATCCTCTCCCCTTAGATCCCGTTCTTTACTTTGGCCTCTCTGATCTCTTGATCTAGTTTCGATCAAGGAACTGCCCTCTCTCCTTACACTCTGTTCTTCGGCTGCATCCCTATGACTTCTTAATCGACTTCCTGCCAAATGATTGACCTCTCTGACATTCGCTCTTCTCAAAGTTTGCTCTTGAGATTGATCCCTGGGAACTCTGGATCTATTTTCTACCATTTGATTGCCATTTCTCGCACTTTCTGTCCCAACATTCTGCTCTTGATTTTGAGTAAATCTTGGGGGAAGGATAGTAATCCCTCCCCTGCTTGTAACATTCTGCTCTTGATTTTGAGTAAACCTTATGGGAAGGATAGCAATCCCTCCCCCGCTTGTAGGTACCCTCCCACGTGAGGTATCCCTGTTTCCGCCAGTCCTAGTTCTCGGTGCAGGATCTGGAACCACCCTATCTCCTCTCAAAGCACGAGCTTGTTCCATCATGGACCACGCCTGAGAAATGTCATCCCTCGGCGCGACTTCAGGAACTGCATTTGACGAATTTGGCAACGGTCTGCCGTTGGCTTGGCTATGCGCAGCTTGAGATGCCCGTGTTCTTGGAGGAGAATGCGAAATAGAGCCAAACTGCAGCTCTCCTCTTCGTAATTGGTCCCAATTATTGCGAATATCGTTGACCCGTTGTCGTATCAAACGCTGCGACGACAAGGTGCGGGCTGCTCCGGGGGTGGATTCCACATCACTGCTAATTGAACTTGACTGACTTGCTTCTGGATTCGAAGATACCAGAGCCTGTGCTTCCTGAGACATTGTAGGCGCTGGGTGGAGTCGAGTGTGCCTGTTAACCCACATGTCGTCAGAATACATATAACAAACATTTATGCTACAATAACCGGCCACCTTGTTTGATATGCTAGCGACAATATCAAAGACGTCTGCAATTCGATGCATTTGTAATGAAATCAGGATTCATGACGAAATACAGCAGACGGACTTGACCAAGAGGGATGATTTCGTTCCTGAACCGTCGGTGAAACTCTTGACCGTAAAAAGTCTACCAGAAGATTAGACTTTGAAAAAGTAATTATAAGTCAAAACAAAAATTCACTCCATAACGTTAGAGCAAATGACAATAACGTAGTACAAAAATCCCAAGAAAACACTAAAACAAATTGGATTCTACCTGCCACCAGCACGATTCAGACGGGGGGCTGCCACTCGCCGTGGGGTAATCATTTGCTGAATCCGTGTACCGATGTTAATTTCGGCCTCTTGTTCTTCGTTGTATTCGTCGTCATGTTCTTGCTCATCACTGTTGAACCCATGAACCTGAATAGAACACATCTCGCAGAACCAGTCTCCACGAGGAACAGACCGGCCGAGACCAACACAATAGGTGTGTGCTGCTGCATCACATCCATCACATAAAAGAAGAAGCCGTTCATCTCCAGACTCTTGGCACTCAGCACAGACCACATGTAGATACGGATCTGTAAATAGGCGAATTTCTTCTTCTGACGGCTCGTAAACCTGCCATTGAAATTAACCAAGGCATTTGCGACTATTTTGAAGAAGACATCAATATAAAAATAGTAGTATAATGGAAAAAACGGTGCCAGATGGCTGAATTTTGCAAATCCACACTGAAAAAAGATGTACGATAGGCATCAGAAGGTGTACAAACCTCCCACTAAAAATTGAAAAAACAGTGGGAACATATTGTTGAGGGTAGTAATATTAACCTCTGAATGCCAAGTAGAAAACAAAATCTAATGCGCTGAAGAACGGTAGTAAGATCCGAGTACCTGATTCCTATGAGGAATACGAAAAGTGCGAGGCCGGCTGCGAGGCACACCAGGCACCGGGGGCCTTACGACCGTCACGAATCTTTGCTTACAGGTTGGGCACCGCGACTCCACTTTGGACCATTCCATAATACATCCAAAACAAAAATAGTGATCGCAACAATCAAGCTTCCCTCTTTCAACCTCCTCCTCTGTCAAGCAGATACCACATACTTGTACAACTTTCTCCTGGTTAATAGAGGAGGGCTCCACTTCTTTGTTCTCCTCTTGCTCACCTCTATCAGCATCTTCTCTAATTTTCCTTTTCCCCTTTGCTTTGAGGTAATATTCATTTCCATCCGGGAGAGAATCATGAGTGGAGTCTGAAGAATATTGAACTGAATTTTCCCGCCTTCGACGCTTCGATACATTCCTCGTCATATCTTTCAACCTAGCATTTGTATCCTCAGGTTTTCCAATTTCTCGATGCCTCTGAAGGTCAGAAATTATCCTTAGACACGGGATATTAGTTCTGGGTTCCTAGCGGTTCATTGAATTTCTGCGAGTTGCATCCAAAATGCATGAATTCGCTCACCCTGGCAATCACAGCATGAACTGGACACGGCCTGACAGCTCAATTGGACACTTTCACCTCCAAAAACGCTCCACGGAGTGACAAACGAAATTAGAACATCGCAAAATAGGACAACGCCTTGCTTCCCAAATCACTGAGTAAAACTTTGACACCATCCGTGATGAGCAGGCGGGAATACTAATAATTCCATCCGTTAGACAAAACTTCAAACCGGCTCCTCGATCAACCACGGATTAGGTCCTTCCCTTGGCGAAAGCCCAGGATCACGAGTAAGGGATAGGCCTACAAAAGAAAAAGGAAAATAGAGATCAGCAGACAAGACGGCGAGGTATGTGCACGCAAGTTGCCTGTTAAAATCCATAAGACCACAATGTGAACAGATAAAAGGTGAAAACTACAGTGCCGCTTAAACCGTGACGGTGACTCAAAAAATTAGAAATCTCGATAGCCATGAAACTTTGCAATGCCACAAAGCATAAGACCTCAACAAGAAAAGATGCCTGATTACACCATGCCCCGTAGAAAATTTCGAGGGTTGTCTCAGATTTTAAGGAGCAGTGGCTGGAATAATTATGCCATGCTATGCATGTAGTAAACCCAGGTGAGGAGGTTTGCAACATCCTCGAAAGAAAGTGAACACCAAATTATAACTATTTCAAATTGGGATAACCCACGAATAGACATGAAACTAGCGCAAAGATGAAAGTTGTGTCGCGAGCAGCCGCTAAACCTTGCCTTCAATCCCACGCATTTTCAAACGCTCCGACATTTGCTCAGAAGCGAATAACCAGCACCGCAAATACTAAAAGGAGACAAAAATCACAGACGACCAATTCTTACGAGACAGTGCGCCATCCTAAGCAGCACGAACATGCCGCGTCCTACAAAGCTTCCTGAGCACACAAACATATCCACAAAAGACAAATCAACTGAAAAAACGTGCACCTAAGCCCTCTGCATCCAGGTGTCTATCCCTTGCAGAATTGGATCATCAAACATGTCATAAGTCACCCGTCGTTGCAGAAGACTGTAATCAAACACACAACCAAGTTAAACCCTCGTCAATGCGCTCCAACAAAAACTCCAGCCGCTATTTTCGTACAATTGCCGTACCAGAAAACCTAGCGCCCATGAAACCATTGCCAGAAACAACAATTTCATCTCCCGAAGTCGCAATGGTACACTCAGACGCTATGCACGAAGCCATCGCCTGACAAAATTTCCTCTTCAAGTCCAATTACATCGAACTCATCGTCAAAAAAGATAGAAAAAAAAAAAATTTGCAGCCGGAAAAAGAACTCTAAAACAAGCTGCGTACCGGCAATGGCAAAGACGCCCGAAATCGAGGCGATGAAGGAGCAGGAACGCAGCGTCCGACGTCGAGCTCCACCGGGTTGCGAACTCGCAAGGCTTGATGAGCAAGCTCCGTAGACTGAAACCCCTTCGTCGCAATACCCTAACTTCCTCCTCTTATCATCTACGCAGACTCTGCATTCAGACTTCATATCATCCCTGTTTCGAAGATGTTCCATTCTTAATATTTGGTAGATTCCAGGCCAGGACCTTATGGAGCGGGGCTCAGAGAGCGAGGCGTCCCTCAAGTTGAAAATTTGATTTGCTAGAACGTTAGAGTGAAAAAATTAATTGGGAGTTGTGCATTGAAGATTGAAGGTGGGCCCCTCCAAACCGACACTTTGCTACTGTACCTAATTACTATTATTGGACTGGTCCAATTTTCATTGATTTTCTTATTGGCAAGTGAAAGGAGGTTCGAAAGGACCAAAGAACACGACAGTTGGATATTGTATACAAAAGTTATGAAGGATCAAAATTTATTGGGAGTGGATATTGTAAATTGTTTCTTCCACATAGGGACATATTGATTTTGAAGATGTATTACACGTTGATTATGGATCAATGGTGCATGTGGGGGCCCTACCTTACGAATAATATCTTATGAGGAGTATCTATAGTGACTTCTCTCATTCTATAATACAATTATCGATAATTCTCCATAGTAAAGAAAAAGAAAAAGAAAAAAGAAAATTAGCATGTGGAAGAAAATCACATTATAATTGGCCTTCTATTCTCACTAGTAAAAAACAATGTCCTAAAGGACTTGTCTACAATGATTGCAGTAGTCATTTTGCAATCATTTTGTAATCATTGTTGTCCTAAATGACTACAACAATGGTTGTCACAGTCATTGCGGACAAGTTATTTAAAGCCTGTTTTCTACTACTCTCTTCTAAAAATCCAATAATATTCAACAAATTTTCAAGATTGAAATATTTAAAATATTAATTTGACATTAGCTATTAATCCCTCATGATAGGATATCTTTAAAGCACAAAATTAAACTAAATAAAAATTAAAAGTTATTCTATTAGACCTAAAGGATGCATAAGTTCTTGAACTAAAAGAATAGCAAAATTTGAATGAATAAATGATGAATGTGATTGAAAATGCTAATAATAATCCTTTGAATACAAAAATCCATGAGGTTGTTTATTATTGTTGGTCAGTACTAGTTTTGACCTTATTATTTCTTTCAAATTCAATAAAGAAAAATGTTTTAGTTTTTTCAAATTCAACTAAGAAAAGGAAGTTTATAAAATCTACTTTTTGTTCAACTATTTAATATTAAGACATCAAATGTTTAACAATTCAAGGCCTAAACAAATGTAAATAGCAAATTCAACTTTTGTAATTCTAAATTCAAACTTGAATTTTGTATTAAAACACGTGCACCTATAATTGTCACTAATTGCAACTGAGCACAATTATTATTATTAGATATAAATTAATATAATTTTATCTCATTGGCAAGTAAAAGAGGTTCTAAACTCACTTTAGCAAGTACTATCCAGACATTGTATGAATATGTTATAAGTTTTTTAAATAAAATATAGTATCCAGGTGTACCAAAAATCGATACTAGACTCTCCTAAACTTTCATCTTGTAATCAATATCTAGGTTTTTGTGATGGATTTTGGTCCTATTACAAATGATGCATTTTTGGATAGTATTGATTGTGGATAAACATACATTAATTTCTAAGAGAGCTAATATCCACAAGGGGCCAATTATGAATATTAGACGAGAGCTTAATGCTGAAGCTACAAGAAATGAATGAAGTACATCCAAGTGTGTTGAAAAATCATTTTTTTGTCTATTCTTCAGTGATACAACTAGCGTAATCATTTAGTACTTCATGATTATTGTGTGAGTTTCTCAATGAAAAAGGATATGGAAGGAGAGAAAAAAAAGATTAGGAAAACTGAAGATTTGATGTCTAGATTCTATTGCAATCATAATTTATTTTGCCCCCAACAATTTCAAAACTACATTCGCTTTCCTTCTCAAGACTTTTGGGAATTAATAAAATGTCTATACCACATGAAGGTCTAATTCGGCACTAGGTGCTGAATTGAATCTACACACACATCAGATTTTCAGGGTCCACGTCACCTTACACCATTCACTGGATGACACGTGACACTTTTGAAAAAATGACTTAATTTCCGCCGAATCTGACCTTCGCGGAGACAAACCTGCAAGGGCGACGTGGGGAACGTGGGGAACGTGGGGAACGTGTCTGGTTCCCCATGTGAATCGACGGTGTTGCTTGACAAGATCGGGCGGCCAGCATCTCGCGGGTCCTTCTACAGGCTGATCCCCTTTCAAGTCCTCTCAGAGACGAGGCCGCGGTGAGACTCACTCATTTACAGTACTGTAGTGCCGGTGTCTCCGCGCACGTTTGCTGATTCTTACGTGCAGAATTTTCGTCATGTTGTGTGCATTTTGGGCATGTACTCCCAATTTGGTGCATGAGTTTTCGTGGAGCGCGTGAGATCATTTTCCCGAGGCAAGAATTGCACACAGTTATGGGCGATTTTTGGTTCCCTTTGAAGGTTGGTCTGCGCCATTTGGATTCCGTTGTTGCGTATTGTTGAATACGCGTTGCAAGGGTTTTGTGCAGAAGTTTTAGTAGTTAAGCTATGTTTGAGCGTGCACGAACGGTAGTTCTTCGTTCAATTTGTGGTGAGCTGTCAAGTTTTCGTGAGGATTTTCGGTCTTGGTCGTGGAATTCTGAATTTTGTAGATACGCGACTTAGGGTTTTAACGAACTTTTGGAGTTGCTTCTATTTCGTCATACTGTGCTTGAGGAAGAAGTACTGCTACTGACTCCTCTTATTACTGTCAGTCGAGCTCTTCGTGTAGATTCTTAGTGTTTTCTTTTCAATTTAAATTATCTGAATTTATTCGAATTTATTTGAATTTGGTTTTATGTACGTTTTGAATTCTTTTTTCTTTTTTCTTTTTATGAATTTGATTAGATTGCAAAAGAATTTTTTCTGCTGCTTTTCTTCTGAGAATCGGAATATTTTATAAGAATCAAATTCTGCATTAGGGTTTAAGTTGATGTCCTAAGGTTTTTCAATATTCTGTTATTACGCAGACTGTCGGGACATCCCACTGCGCTTTATGTTGGGGAGCTTCTGGCTGTCGCCAAGTTTGATGTGGCTTCAACGGTTCCGCAAGTACTAGAATCGTTTCGTCTTCCTTTTTTGTAGGTGGAGAAATTCACATGTTGTCAATGACAGGTTTAACGACAGTCTTGCCCTTTCTCCGAGGAGCACTTATAGGGCTTAAGTTAGGTGTGCACCGACGACCCAATCTTCCAGATTCTCTTGATGCAGTTCAAGCGTCTTTTGTTCGCTCCCGCGTTCAGTCGCTCTCGCTGCAAGCCTGCTCTGCATCAAATTCGAGCAGTGCAAGTACATTGTGTGCTGAAACCTCTGGCCGGAGTATAGAGGTTTTGGATTGGTTGGCGACCAGAACTCAGACAAGATCTTATGCTTCGTCATCTGCTGATGCGATGAATGCAACTATTTCGTCTTCTAAGGTCAGCCTTCTTCTCTATCCTACAATGTCATGGACATTTATGAGGCCAATTTTGAGGGTTGTCCTTGTTGCTCACACGGTTGGGCTGGGATGCTATTTTTTTACTTACTAACGGTTATTGGATGTGAGGGTTGGATACATTTCCAGGGTTAAATGTATCTGATGTGTGCTCATATTTCATCACACCAGGTTCAGGTTTTAAAGGAGTTGGAACAAGCATTAGGATCGCCGTTGGACACCCAATCCCAAGGTCCTCCTTCGAAGCCCCTTGTGATAGTTATTAGTGGCCCCAGTGGCGTTGGCAAGGACGCAGTCATTAAGGTAACAGGATTACTAATGCCCTATACGCTATTCCTCTAGTTTATGCTCGTGAATTAGATCAGTTTATCAATATAGTTAAGTATTTTGTCATCTCGCTTGGAATTCTTATATTTTCAGTGGAGATTTTCTCTTGGGTTGTCATTACTGCTCACCTTTAGTTGGTACTTTGGCTGGCTTGATTATTAGACCTTGGAAATTTGGCTGATTATTTTATACTTTGCAGAGGTTGCAAGAGATTCGAAGTGAGATTCACTTTGTGGTCACCGCAACCACACGGCAAAAAAGGCCAGGTGAAGTAGACGGGGTGGACTATTATTTTGTGAGCAAGCCCGAGTTTCTTGACTTGATTGCCCGAAACGAGCTTATTGAGCATGCTTTGGTATATGGTGACTATAAGGGGGTTCCCAAGAAGCAGGTACGTCCAACATATCGTTTCTGCTGTAGTCTAAGGGCAGGGGATATCGTTACCTTACTTGAAGGCGTCCCTTTGAGTCGATTCTCAGCAGTCGGTCGACCTTCTATTGTTGATCTCTTACACGTCTTTTGCTCATAATAATCATTGCAACGGTTTGCGTTGCCAGGTGAGGGAGTACATGAGCGCAGGTCATGATGTAGTACTGCGAGTTGACATTCAAGGGGCTGCAACAGTTCGAAAGCTTCTTGGGCAAGAGGCAGTCTTCATTTTTATGGTGGCCGAGAGCGAACTTGCCTTGGTTGAGCGACTTGTGGAACGGAGAACCGAAAGCGTCGAGAATCTATTGGTCAGAGTGACAACAGCACGAGAGGAGGTGAAGCACATAACGGAATTTGACTATGTGGTTGTAAATGCAGATGGCCAGCTTGAGCGCACGGTCTCTCGCCTTTGTTCAATTATCGACAGTGAAAAAGCACGTGTACAACAACGCTCTGCTCAATTTTAAGAACCTGTAGAGCTCATCATTCTTCCATTTCTAAGTTCTTCGATGTGCATACCTCATTTCTTATCAAGATTTCCTGTGCAAACCGAATTTACTCAGGTTATTTTCTCTGGTTTTCATCAAAATGGACCAGTGCAGTATTACATTGCCAAGATGTTGGTGCATTTGAAGCTGCTGTGACCTTACTATAATGTCAGATGAATGAGACCATGTTTTCATGAACTTTGCTCACTTTTGGTACTTCCTTTCCGTTTATCTTTATCCTTGGAATGTAGTTCAAGATTTATTTGCATGAAACATCTCTTTGTTGGCGCTGCTCATTCGGCAGAATCAACAGATCAGGGTTACTGTAGCCTGATGCTCGAATTTGAATTCTCCACCACGTTTAGTACTGTACTGTGTAACAGAGCGTTAGGTTGGCGGTATATTTACCGGTATTGACCATACCTATTCGTGTAATGTTTTTAGCTCAAACCGCGTCGGTGATTGCTCAGGGTAGTGCAACCAAAAGCCCTCAGAATGGGAATAACGTTCTATTATCTTTCAGTCGTAAGTTAGCAGCTGGCTCCCCTCTGGACTTGTAGAGCTAGCTCAGGTAATATTTTTTGATACAAGTTGCTAACCCGTAAAATTCCTTTGTATTTTGAGTCTTGTGAATTGCAAAAAATGGTCATTTTGGTTCAATTTTTTCGGATGAAAAAAATGCACGAATGAAAATTGTAACTACCTGATGTTAAATCCTACTTTCACGGAGAATATGTACAAAAAGATTTACACTCAAATTTTTTACCATTTGTGAGATTCAAGTGCTCAAAGACAGAATTAGAAGTTATTACTGGTAGTTCAAAAACAAGCCTTTTGGGTACTAAAATTTTGGGATATATGAACATTATATTTTTTTTGTTGAACTTCACACTATGAATTAAGTATCACTTAACGCATAAGTGCCCACGCCTTTCCCCAAGTGTGTTTTTCCCAAGTAAAAAGAGCACAAGTTTATAGTTATCCCCAATGAAGCAAATTGTTTTTTACTCAAAATCTAACTATACAAATGTTCAAAGAGCTTGCTTGTTAGTTTTGAGTGTAAAATTTCATAGGAGTTGGGAGATTATAACAAGAGAAATGGAAATGTACAATTTCTATTTTTAGTATAATGCCCCTTCCAACAATGTTTGATAAATTTGCATATAAAAAAATTGGGGATTGGAGGTGACATGAACAACTACAAATATTGTTAGTACACTAAAATGCACTTTCAAAAAACTTAATTTCACATGAAAAGCTATCAAACTCATTCAACAATCTACCTTGCGATTGTTGAAAATGCAATTTTTTAAAATATGTAGAAATCACAAATAACTCCAAATCAACGCTTACATGTTAAATTTTGCAATAGTGAAATTTATGCAAATACTGTATTCTTTCCATTGGAACCATTTTCAAAGCAAGTAGATGAGTACAATTTTAGATCTCAAATCATGTGAAATTAGCGAGCTTCGCTCAAAGCCGAAGAATCAAGTAAATTCACAAGCTTTACTATTCAACTAATGGTACATATATACCTTTGAGGACCTTTCAAAAATCAAATATTTACCTTTTTCAATGAAAAATAAAAACTTCCAATAATTAACCTTCAATACTATCTGTAAAAAATTTTAAAATGGTCAAAGGAATTTAACTAACCATACCAAAATGAGCCTAAAATTTTGCAGCAACCATATATGGTTAGTGAGGCAATTAAGGGTTAATTCTCAAACTATGATTGCAATTCAAACTAAGATTTTTGAGAGCTCACATCCATCGTAAGTCATAAGTATTGATATACATAGAGTAATTTCATCACGTTAGTACTTTTTGGCACTACTTTTTGGACGTTTTGTTGCTAAAGAATCATAAATTCACTCAATAGTTGGATCAGTTAAAAGTATAAACTCACTTTATGAACTAAGTTATTGAATTTTTTTGCATTATATATTCCAAAACTAATAACATCTAAAATTTTAGATTGCAAATGTAATTGATCTTTTTCATTCTTTAATTGTTGTTTTCAACTAAGTTTTATGGTTAATTAAAATATAAATTTAAAATCTTCTATTTTTTGTTCTTATATTAGATTTGAAAAGAATATTGTCTTGCTTGTAAAAAATGGAGGACTTTCTTTGAGTGCCTTATAACTGAACAAGTGATTGAAGTAATTAAGTAATTAACTTTCCAAGAAAATTAAAAAATTAAAAAATTCTAGAATCATCTTATTGTAACTTTCAATTTTTTGAAGCTTTTGCATATTTGTGTGAAGTAAATGGAAATATTCAAAATAATATTTTCAAAGAAACTCTCTCTTCATATATAGGTTAGACTTGATTCATGAAGGATTTTAATCTTAAGGCAATGATATTGTTAATTTGTAGCAAAATCTCTATATCCATAGATTTGGTACTTTAATGTTTATTTCATTCAAGAAGAAGAAATAACTCACAAGAAAGAAGATTGTACTAACTAATTTCATTTGAGAAAGAAGGGATAGTAGGCTGAGAGTTAGGTAATTTGTTAAAATTATAAAAAGGGGTGCAATGAGTGTAGGGTTGGAAAGAAGAGGCAGTGTAAAGAACATTATTCTTTTGGGATAGTTTGTAAACATATTTGGAAGTGTTTGATTGTTTTCTAACTTTTATTCGTATTGTAGTATGTAAGTGGCGTATTTAATGGCAATCTTATTAATATTTTAAAGTTTATTTATCTTGTAACCAAAATGGAAATTTCAAGATGCTATTGAAGTGATTGCATAGATGGTGTTTGAGTTGTGCCATAAAGATGCATAGTAATTACCATAAGTGATTGTATACTCCAACCTAGGTTTCAAGTGTTGGTAATGAGTAAATGGTATTTATTAAGCTTATGTACTACAAAGTTTAGAAAAAATTTGGCCTCGCAACATGTGAATTTGATGAATTGAATTTTGTATTATTGTAATACGATAGTCAAGGGGTCTTTTAGAAAGGTGGAGTTCAAACGCTGAGCATATCAGAATATAACATCACAAAGTTTAGATCCTACGATTTGTCAACAATTATCATGTGGTTATCGTTGTTTCATGGGGTTCACATATTAATTACATTCAATTGCATCATTACAATGCATCATTTTGCATCGTTACAATGCAGTTGCAAGTGATGCATTGTAACGATGCAATAATGATGCAAAGTAATGCATTGTAATGATGCAATAAATTGTAATTAACCTGCAAACCTATGAAACAACAATAACCACATGATAATTGTTGACAAACCGTAGGGTCCAATCCAGCTGATGAAGCCGAAATTATATGTACAATTTGTAGATTTGAAGTTGTAATAGAAGTACAACCATGATAGGTTGTTGTGTTCTAAGGGGTTTTCTTTGAAACTTCATGCATTCATGAGTAAAAAACATTTGGATTTTGTATGTAACAATATTATTTTCTAGAGTTTATGTACTCATTAGATGAGATTTGGGGGTCTTGGAGGGCTGTTTTAGGCCATTCCCCAATTTGGCTAGATTTAGCGAACGGCAGTACGGGCATGTCAAAAAAAAAATTTCAAAAAAATTTCAAAAAAAAAATTTTACCAAAATATAATTCTAAGCAAATTTTTTTTTAATTTTTTTTTCAAGAGATGATATGGCAGTCGCTGTGCCACGTCAGCCAGTTGCTGCAGCTGCGTTACTACAATTTTGGAACATAGCAGAACATAGGGGAACTTGGAGCCCTCCAAGACCCCCAAATCTCATCTAATGGCTTTGTTATGTTGTTATTTGCAAAATGCTTCAATGTTTGGATGGGTTAATTATAGGAGAACATATATTGAAACATGTATCTATTTGTTGTAAATTAAAAAGTGCATAGTCATTAAATGAGATTTGGGGGTCTTGGAGGGCTGTTTCAGGCCCGTTCTCCAATCTGGCCAAATTCAGCGAACGCTGGTACAGGCGTGTCAGAATTTAAAAAAAATAAAAAATAAAAAAATTTATCAAAATATCATTTTAAACAAAAAAATTATTATTATTATTATTATTATTTTCCAAAAAGTGATGTGGCAGTCGCTATGCCATGTCAACCAGCTGCTGCAGCTGCATTCCCGCACTCTAGAAACGCAGCAGAACTTAGGAGAACTCGGGGACCTCCAAGACCCCCGAATCTCATCTAATGAGAATGCATATTGTATCAACAAGAATAGGTACTTGTGGACTTGACCAATGTATTTTCTATTCTAGAATTTGATAAGATGACTGATTTGGGCCTTTACAATAAATGAGTTGGTCCGAATTTTATTAGATTAGATTTATCAATATTTGGATTATTTGTCCATTTTTCAATACATAGGAATTGTTATGCATGTAATGCGTTAGAGGGAATTTCTAATTTGGAGATGTTGATATGAAAAAAGTGAATTGGGACTTTATACAATGTCCGTTGTGAGGAAGGCCAATCATCCTAGTGGAGGCAATATAGGACCATGCATTAGGAGTTGGTACTCCTTTAAATTTTCTAAATTGGCAAAGTTATCTACTTTTTTATTTCCTTATATGTTAGTGTAGGCATAGACTTTTGTATTGTGAGAAATAGTGTGCACGGCTATGGCATTTGAGTTATAAAATTGAAGATGGATGTCTTTGGATGGTTTATTTGAACAAATGGATGTTTGATGTGTGTTGACGAGGTAAATGGACTTAAAGCTACCTGTAAAAATGTGAGTTGGTTCACCACGGTTATTTGTGTATAGGTGGAGTAGGAGTATATGGATCGCCATGATTTTTGCCGATAAGGAAAATGTGTTGTAGCCGTGGAAGCCTAGCCAAAAGTTCTATCTTTCCTACTAAGTTGTAAATGTCTTAGCCTTCAAGTTTAGAAGAGCCATATATTTGGGTCTTCATATGGGTCTTCATTTGGTAGTCTAAATAAGACAACTAGATAGATAAAAACTCCGATCTTCCAAGAAGGCCGGCGTGAATAAAGTGTTTGTTCATAATGACAATGAGCCTGTGTCCAAGTGGATCAAAGGCCATTGATGCAATAAGACAACTATGTAATAAGTGTATTTGGCTGTAAGGTTAGTATTGTAGTTAGGTACAGATGGTAAGGTTTGAAAGTGTGTATACATTGAGTGTACAGTGGTTATGGAAGTGTTGTTTTGTCCCATTTATCATTTTTATTGACTACTATATTTGGCAGTAGTTTTGGAACAATTTGTAGGAATAGTCTAAGCAATTGTAGTTCTTGAGTAAATTGTTGAATGTTAGCTAGTAAAGTTTATTACCAATAGGTGTTGTATGCTAATGTATGCAAAATTCATCATAATTAACATCTAAAAGGCATTAAGGGACACTTGAGGCCTCTAAAAGACTGCGAATGATCTTGCGTTTCCAAACTGTGGGAACATAGGATAACTATTGGCTGATGTGGCCGACACCGTGCCACGTCATTTTTGGGAAAAAAGAACAAAAATAAAAAATAAAAAATTAGCTTAGAATGATATTTGGGAAAAAAAAATTTGACAGCCCTTACCGACTGTTCATAGAATTGAGACAACATTAGCAACGGGCCTAAAACGGTCTTCTAGAGGCCTCAAATGTCCTCTAATGCTTGAGAACATTTTTGCGTCAAAAAACACTCAAAACTGTCATTTCTATTGCACAATGTAAATTTTTTCTTAAACATATTTTTGAATATCTAACTATAGAATCTTGCACTTAATTTGTATAGAAATGTGTGGAAGAAATTTTAGAATCTTTAACTATGTAGATTGCAAGATATTTGCATTTAAAAAGAAAAAATTGATTTCTCTACCTGCTAGATTATGAGGCTTTGAATCTTCTTAACTTAGAGTTTTACAATATAAACTTTTTATTTAAACTTTTTATGCCAAAAAATTGAGATAAAAGATTGAAAAAAATTTAAAAGAAATTTGGTTTTTAGTCTTTAAAAATGATTAAATAGATGTAGGTACGTGGTATAAGGAAAACCGAAATTGTTAATAGTTTTGAGATGGAATTGACACCACATACTAAACCGACCTTGAGATTGTCCTAGCAAGAAAACTAAACTGTGTGGAACTTTTTCTTTTTAGAATTGTAAAAATTGAATTCAAAAATTAATTCTATAAGTTAGTTTTCAAAGAAGATGCTCTAAATGTTCAAAAACAAGATTCTTCGTAACTTTCTCATCACTTGTCCAAATAGAATGAATCAGATCTTTCAATAGAGAAAAATATATTTTCAAATTAGAAACAAAATTTTAAAAATACTATTTCAAGATTTAGTGGGTTTTTTGGTGTTGCTTGAATAAATGCGTCTAGAACTTTATATGTCACAACTTTTACTTTTGGGTACCGATTGATATAGATGATATATCCCTAAAAAGCTGATTTATTTTCCTATCTTCAAAAAACAAAATTCAAAAAATCAGATCAAAAATTCAAAATCATAAGAACTTACCCAAACTTTTGTTTGTCCTCCAATGGGACTCTTGAGCCTTTAGGGGGGTAATGATTGTCATAAATTGTTAGATCTTATATTTGGAAGAGATGAATGCATTTTCTTCTTGAATCCATAGCTAAAAAAGATGAAACAAGATTTTTTTTAATTAATAGAAGAAAATGAAGTAGTTAAAAAAGGCTCAGTACATGGCAAGTGATGTATGAAACTTGGAACTTCTAAATTTAGGGTTTGGTCTTCACACTATCCTACTATCCCTTGAAAAGAGTAGTCCCCTTTCTACCCTCTCTCGATTGAATAAGATAAAATAAAATAAAACACTTAATTTGCCCACCCACAAAACTAATAAAACTTTGATATGAAATGATATATGGAATATATATGAATACGATATACAAAACATAGATGTCTAATACTGAATATTAATACAATATAACATATGGGATTCAAGTACATGATATGGAAAATGGAATGCAAGAAAATGTAGATACACGTATGGGATACGAGATGCATGACATGGTCGTTAATTCCATATTGACTACAATCTAGCATGTTTAGAAAACACAGATAAAGGAATAATGAAAATACAGATATGGAGGTAATGAAATACAAATATAGAGGTTATCAATTCACTCACTTATTAAGTAAGTGGATGATTATTCCCCTATCCCTTCAAAAGAGAGAGACACCATATTATCATGCTCTTTGCTTTTGTGTTTGCACTTTAGATGTGCATTTTTTAGATTTGGAGATTCGTGCTACATGAATTTGTGCATATGCTTTAGAAAAAAAATAGGGCTTGAAGAGGGTTGTTTGACTCTAGCCAACAATGCAAATACAAGAAGCTAAAAAATTATATGTATTTATTTCAAAAAAAATTAAAATTAAAATTGCCATCTAAGGCACATGAGGGACATGGCAAAATGCAATTTTTGAAATTAATATTTTGTCTTTGTAAGTTAAAAAAAATTATTTTTTATTTTTGTTGTATTTGCACTCTTGGCTAGAGTCCAACGGCCCTCCTTAAGCCCCAATTCTTTGTTAATGTTACTTTTTAAAAGCACACCCTCTTCAATTTCTTTCTTTCCTCGTGGGTTATCATCACTTGCCATAACATGTATACATTGTTTTCACTTTAGCAAGTAAATTACTATTGTGGGTTTGATGATCTTCACACTATATGCTTCAAATTATTATACCTCTTCAACACAAAGAAAAATGAGGCTTGTCCTTCAATGACGATGTTGAAAAGGCAGTGCATATCACCTTTCAAATGTGTTCAAGATTAAGTTCAAAGTTTATAATATGACATGATGGTAAACAATAAATATGTTATTTGTTGCAATGTCAAGCATTGAGATAAATGCATCTTAAATCATCCAAATAAGCATTTGAGGACGGTAGTAAATTTTCTAACCATTTTGTTGGATTTTGGTGGTAGTATACACTATAAAAAAGATTTTGGATTCTCTTGGCATGCATTTTGGATATTATATAAATAAACTATGAAATTTTAAATTACTAAAAATAATCTAATCCATTTTTAAGTTTAGGCTCTAATGAATAGAAGTTGTATGCTTTTGACAAAATATATAGATGTTAGTTTTAGGAACATGCCTCAAGTAGATGTGATACCTAAACCTCTAAAGTTCCAAAGTCCTCAAGTGACCTCATTACAAATTTGACAAGATTTTTTAATAATTTTTTGGAACATAGAATAATACATTAGCTTTATGAAAATATCAAATTTTATTTTAATCAGTATCCAAGAAAAAAAGTTATGCTGCACTAAGCTCCAAAGTAGTTTGCTAAAATAAATAAATAAATAAACAAAAAATTAAAATTAAAATTTTATTTCTCATAGAATGTATTTTTGTCTACATGAAAAGATTTTATTCATTACATTTGGATTAGTGATGTAGAATTTATAGAGCTTCATGTTTTATAAGGCAATCATTACATCTTCTTGAAAAAATAATGTACTAGACTCATTCTTTAATTCAATTTTCAAAATTTTCAACATCCAAAAAATCCACAAGATTCAATTTCTTTACTAGAATAAGGCTCACTAATGGAATTTGTGTATTTGAATTTGATCTTAAAGCTAATTATTTTAAAGCTTGATTTAGTTTTTCCTTCAAGCTCATATCAATTTCTATTTAATAAATTTTTAATTAATGAAAATCAATTTAAATTTTTAAGTATTTCTTTTAGACTTTCAACTCAATTCTTCAAGATATAAAGTTTTAAAATCAGTATTTGTAGTGCAAAAATTTATTTTAGAAGATTCAAAGTCAAAAAATCTAGTTAGCATGGTGCAAAAAATTAATATTTTTGTCACTTTAATCCTAAAGTGACATTTGATTCCGAGGGTTCAAAAATGTCATTGCTTGTGAAGCTTTATAGATCTAAATGTCTTCAAGTTATACAAATCTCATCCGTACAATCTTTTGGTGTACATGTTGTAGATGACATGTACAAAATTTGAAGTCATTTGGCCACATAGATTGCAAGATCATAACGTTTTAGTGTTAAAAATGGATGCTGAAATTTTCATAGAAATAGATTTGGAGGTGAAATTTGATTTCTAAATCTACTCAAATGAAAAAAATTAACACTACAAATTGATTCAAAACTAGTATACAAACACATTGATTTAAAAAATTTCATTCAATTGACGCATTGTATCTACAAACAACTTTGAAATGTCAGAAAAGAGCAGGAAAAACTGCAAAAAAAACACATTTAAGGGTGAACTTCCTTCTACTAGAATGTTTCTTAGTCACTCATTACTTCTTAGATTGACATGGAATTTTAGCAACACAAATTAGACTAGTATGTGCAACTTTTCCAAAAGAAGTTCTTGAAAATGGACTCTATATGAAGAAGAAACAAGCCGCCAAAATTCAATGTACTCCAAAAATGGCAGGATTTTGAGCTTTGAATTGCTCCCAAGCATTCAAAACAACTTGGATTAACATGAAAATTTTACCACAATAACTAGGCTTCAAGGGAAATAAAATCCAACAAATTTTATTGAAAAAAATTAGTGGATGAAGGAGATATAAGGCCCCAAAGTTGCAGCCCTAAAATGCAGTTTGGTGATCTCAAATTGAAGTTTTGAACTTCGATTGGCTTCCAAAAAATCAATACATCTTGGATTGATTTGAAAATTGTACCACACAAACTAGAAAAGAGAACACAGCATTCCCAACAAGTTTTATTGAACTTGGACCTTAGATGCAAAAGTTAAAGCACTTTGAATTTGACTTGAAACTGTATGAAGACACTTTCTGTCCTCTTTGTCACTTTGGAGTTAAACAAAAGTATCTTCTGCAATCTATGTGATCATAGTATTTGAAGTTTCTTTTGCACATATGAACATTATTCTAGTGCAAGTTACTATAGTTAAATATACCAATTTTGAATTTTTTTGCTCTTTGCAATAGAAAAGGTAGGCTTCATTGTTTTTTATGAAATAATGAACTTCAGACTTCAAGATTAACCTTAGAAATCCCTATTGTTTAAGCCAAAATAATTTGTTTGTTTATCAAAATGCAACCAATTTTTCTTATAGAAGTACATCTATACAAAAATATATACCATTGAAATTTTGAGCAATAATGTAATTCAAACTAGTGTAAAAAAAACTGGGGTCAATTAACCGAATACATTGCAGATTTAAAATGTCATATCAGTTTACATTTAGTGTGTGACCCTTAAGAACATCTCCACCAGCAGACAACAAAATCGACTCGGTCAAGACCCTGCCTTTTAATCGGGGCCCAGTAGAAGACTGCACAATTTTGAATTCTAATATAGATTGTAGGGCAACAAGGAAGAAGCAAAGCTCATAGGGAAATAGCTTGATTAGCTTCCTTTTGCATTCTCAAGTATTGAAAAATTTGGGTATTGACAAGTTTCTTTTATCACCATTAATATGTTGAAAACAACAACTTTCACAGAGCATTCCAAATTCCAAATTGTGCGGCAAGGTCAAATATGTGGGGCCATGTAGCTTTAAGTTCTACGGTGGAAATTTGGAGAGGCCTACATTGAAAAAACTCGAAGTTTCCCATTGGTGGGATTGAAGAAGAAGCCTTGCTTTGAAAAACTTCTTGACAAGTATTCAAATACACCCAGTGAAGATGCTCTAAACATCACACCAACCTCCTCGTAGGACGTTAAAGTAGTCATTCAAATCTGAGTCCTTGTCTGTCTTCCTCCAACCAAGGATAAGTGTAAAAACTTACATATATTTTGTGGTTGCTTTGTGCTTAGTGTCATGTGTTTTTCATCTCTCCAGTAATCTTCTTTACCTTCCCTAGCTAATTTAGGGCCTTTGCTTCCAAATTCAAATTCAAAATTTGTAAGTATCATAGGCGGCATATAAAAAATTTCAATGCTTTCCCCAAGGGAAAATCCAAAGACTTTGAATGACCCCTTTAACATCCTGCAAGCTCATGCTAACCTTTCAATGTACTTTCAAAAATGGTCACGTTTTAGATTGTTATTTAGCAATGCTGCCTTGCATCAATCATCATAACATTCAGTAGCAACAATAGTGGCTGCCTTCACTTGGACAGAATGGTGCGAAATATTCCAGACCATCAGTAACTAATAAGCCACGTGTCGTTCTTTGTCAGAATGTTCCCACCACCCATCAAATATTAAGAGTAAACAAAATGAACTGAACTGACCGACTCAACTGCTCACCAACTTAATTTAATGATTGTAGCATACTAATGCAGTGAAGTTAACTTAAATTAAAGGTTAACTTAAATATTAATGCTCCCAACTGACCACTTACAGTCATCAAGTCGACCTGGTAGCCTATCAATCACCACTTGGAAATTTGAGTCCGACTTCAAAACTCGCTACATGCCTCCACTGACTTTTGACACATATCCTGATTGTTTCTTGTATCCACCATGCACACTGGATGCATTTGGTGGATGAAGACTTCAGAGAGGCAAAGGCAAGCTCTCTGAAGGCTACTGAATGTTGTGATCACAGTCAGTGCATGATAACTACAAATCTGCAACTAAAGCTTCTTTTGAATTTTGCCAATTATACAATGGCTTCTAAAACCTTGTAGAAGTCCACTTTTACGTTAATCCCTAAGTGCTCAAGCAACCATTTTTTGGTCGCTGCCCAACTTCAAGCAGAATTTTCAAATAGAAAAAAACTTTTATTCAAATTTTTTCTTCTTCAAAAGATTGGGTTGCTTTTCAATATTAGTACTCAAAACTCAGATTGTTGTGGTCAAACAAAAATTACAAGGGAAATAGCACAAAGTATTTAGATTTGCCTAGTGTTGAAAATCTTACACTTTTGGAGAAGTGTTGGTGTTCTCATTACTAGATCTTATGCATTTTTTCACGAATCAGTAGAAACCACAATTTTGACCAATCAAGAAAAAATTCAAAAGCTAAAGATAGAAATTTTATTTTCGATGAATTTTGAAATTTTTATCTTCAAAATTCATTTCAAAGAGAATCTAAAAAAAATTTATAATTTTGACCGTATGGATACTTTCTACTTTTTGTGCTTCACATTATCTTCTTTTATGCAAACTTCAAAAAAAATTAGTTCTTGTATTTTATAACACATTTGTATTTTGTCCAAACCCTTTGGGCTTTTAGGGATTAAGAGCAGGCCAATGAGGCTATGAGTGTAAAACTTGGAAGACCATGTAACACCATATGAGGTGGATATCCCAAAATCGCCACTAATTGCTATTGTATGTAATTACTATTATTAGATTGTTCAAAATTTTTATATTTTCTTTTGGCAAGTGAAAGAAGATTCCAACGCACCAAAGAACGCAACATTTGGATGCTATATGCAAAAGTTATGAAGGAACAAAGTTTGGTTCTAAAAACATTTCTTCCACATATGTACATAACTAATTTTGGAAATCTTTATGAGGTGTAGATGGTGGTTTTAGAAGTGCCTATCTTAAATTAAAGTTTGTCAAAGCATCGCTACTCATTAGTGGGAAGCTCCTCGGCTTGGGCTTGGGCATGGCGGGCTAAGAAAAAGTTGTCCACTGCATACCTAGCCAAAGACAAAAAGAGACTGATCACTTCAAAATTCCCTCTCCAAATAATAGGAGAGCGTCCGTGCCATGATTTGACTTCTTGCTTGATCTTGTCGGGTTTCTTGGTTGGTGGGCCAAAATTCATCATTTCTTACAATTTTTTAATCAACTCGCATGTTGGTTGGCTCTTGATTCTACCAAGTCATTAATGCATTAGATTCACTTGGATTAACGTATCCTTGAGGGCAGGGATGAGTGGGAGACAAAAGCAACCCGGGAGCTTCAGGGCTCGACCACCCCATTTCCCTAGCCTTATTTTGAGGGAATGGGTGGTGAATTTCTAAGGGCTATATCAATTGTCAATTTGTTGTTTTTATATAAAACACACATCCATTCTGAATGAGGCCTCTTGCAATAGTCGATAGCAACAACAATTGTTATTAGTGTTGTTGACAAACTTGAGCAAGGTAAACATGCCTATTACCAAGCAAATTTGCTATCTAGATACTTTAGAGAAGCAATTTGTGAACTCCCATGTTGTGCGCATGCTTTTCAGAGATTGAAAAGTTTGAGATTAGTCATTTGCAAGTAGAATTAAGACATTCTAATAAAAAATGATTTTTTTGTGATTTTTCAAAGTCTATTGGGACTAAATTTGTAAAGCATGGATAGACCCATGTTGAACCAAACACTGACATGTCCCCTCCTCGACCAAGTGTATTGTCAAAATGCTAAAGGGTTGCTAAAATTGTTGTATTGGGTGGATGTTTGACACAAATGGGACCGTCTAGTAGATATCAGATTGGGATAACTGACAGCATTGGGTTGTTCTACTTTATTGCACACCTATAACTTGTATGTAAGGTTTGAAAGTTTGAGCAAAGGTATAATGATCCATTGTCTTCCCTTTAGCAAGATGACTAGCAATCCATTCTATTCCTTATGCTTTATTCAATGCTTTGCCCAATGCATGTGTACCCAAAATAATTACTTTGAAATGAAAGCAATATGAATAAGTTATCTCTTAAATGTCAAAGATTATAATGTGGTCAAACTTTAGAATCTTACAGTGTGTAATTGTATATGAACCATTTTGCAACCAAATTTGAATGATTGAAAAGTAAAAAACAACTAAAATACATATTTCTATGAATCTCATAAAAAAACTATATTTGTTTATGCATTAGAGAAAATTTTAGCCTATGGAAGGCCATTCAAAGTTGACATGCCATGCTATTTCATGCATGGCTTGTCAACTTGGAAAAGTGCCTTTGGTGAGCAGTCAGAGTGTATGACTACTCGCCGGAGCAGTCAGATTTCGCAAATTTTTTCTTAAGATTAAAATAAAATAAAAACTATTATTATTAATTTTTTACTCGCGAATTTTGGTTCTTGCACCATTGTCACAACAAAAACTACTGCACAGAAATAGGGGAAAAAATATTTTTTCAGCCCCTTAAAACTAAATTTTAGGGTTCTAAAGGGGTCCATGGAGGAGCCCTCTGGAGGGCTAGATTTTTCTCTGATGGGATATTTGAAATTCTAATAAGTTTTTGAAGATAAAGTAAAAGAAATTCATATAAATGAAGTTCTTGAAATTTCTTCCACACATTCCCATAATAGTCTAATGCAAGACCACTAGAAGAGATTTGATGCCTCCAAGAGCCCATGAGTTATCCAACGTTTCCAAACTGCGGGAACACATGAAAGCTGCTAACTGATGTGGTCAAGACAATGCCACGTCATTTTTGAAAAAAAAAAAAAAAAAAAAAAAATTGGCTTGAAAAGGTATTTGGGAGAATTATTTATTTAATTATTTTGAAAAAAAAATTCTGACAGCCCATACCAATTGTTCACATATCTGGTCAAATTGAGGAACGGGCCTGAAACGGCCCTCCAATGCCCTCAAATCTTTTCTAATGATTAGAAGGGATTTAGGGGTCTTAGAGGGCTCCGGATTCTCTTGCGTTCTGCTATGTTTCCAGACTGCGGAAACGTAGCTGCAGCAGCTGGACAGCAACTGCCACGTCAATTTTTGAAGAATAAAAAAATCTGTTTTTGCTTAAAATGATATTTTGGTAAAAAAAAATGTTTTTTATTTTTCTTTTTTGAAAAAAAAGAATTCTGACACATCCATAGAGACGTTCATTGAATCTGGCCAGATTGGGGAATGGGCCTGAAATGGCCCTCTAAGGCCCCTGAATCCCATCTAATGATGAATAGACTCCTACGCTCATGTGCTCATGATTCTAGACTCATATACTAGCAATTGTGGTAACAATGGACTATTGTTGTGGTTATTCTTGGAGTCATAGATATTGTTAATTGTGATTGAGTTTGAAGGTATAGATATTCACTAGAAGAAACCCGTGTTTTAGGTGGCATTTTTTTTTTTTTTCAGATGGATTTTAGGTGACATAAAATACAACAACTTCTGTTTGTTTTCTCAATAATCACGTTTGATATAACATTTGTTGATGAATTAGACCATCCAAGAACATGTGCTATTCTTGACACTTTTTTTGGACATCAAATTGTTGAACCTTAAGATGTCATGAAATTCAAAACATTTCAACACATTTTTTGACACAAAAGTATCAATAATAATGTGGAATTTCTTTTCAACATTAATTGTCAAAAAAAGGTGTCAAAGAAAGTGTTGCAAATGATGTAGAAAAATTGTAGAAAAAAATGTGCTTCACTTTGAAAATTTCATAACTAATTCCAAGCTATGTCCTTGTCTCTATTGATTAGGGGAAAAAGCAAATATGAGTTGTAGCCTCTTATTAGATATTTTGTCTCTCTTCACTTATTTGTACTAGAAAGCAGACAGAAAGACCCACATTCTACCAGCAATCAGCTGCAAGTTGAGCCAGGCTCAATTTGCAACCGCGCATGTAGAAGAATGCGCGGCTCCTTGCTTGCTCTCAAGCGTTAAAAATAGGAGAGACTTATTCAATACCTTGTTGCAAATTCTACAATCTAGCAAGAATGTGAAAAAAACAGAATAAGCTTCTATTTTTCCTATTTTTAACCCCTAAAGGACCAAGGCGATTTTCCTACCAGAAATCATTCAAAATTGTCATTTCTATTGCAAAGAGAAAAGAGCTTTAAAATTTACTTTTTTGCATATCCAATCGTATGATCTTGTACTTGACTAGTATATGAATATGTGGGAGAAATTTCAAAAACTTTGACCACCTAGATTGCAAGATATATGCATTTAAAGTGAAGAAAACAAGTTTCTTTCCACCTTGCTTGACTAGATTTTTTGGCTTTGAATCTTTTTAGTTCAAAGTTTTTGCAATACTGATTTTGATTTCTGCTTATTTAAATTAAATAGTTGAGTTGGGAATCTACAAAAAAAAATTGGGAAAAAAAGCACTTAATTTTCAGTCATTAAAAATTCGTTATGTAGAGGTAGGTTCAAAATTGAAGAAAAAACTAAATTGTTAATAGCTTCTAGAAGGAATGGAATTACAATAATCCCAATGGTGAGATTGTTCTAGCAAGAAAATCTAACCCTGTATAACAATATTTTTTGAAAAATTCTAAAAATTGCATTCAAAAATGAATTCTATAAGTTATTTTTTCAAGAAGATGCTTAGATTGCCCAAAAAACTAAGATTGTCCATTACTTTCTCATTATTAGTCCAAATTGAATGAAACAAAGCTTCACATGTAGACAAAAATATAGTCATTGAGTCAAAAAATTGAAAAAAAATTATTTTGACTTTTTGTGATTTTTTTTGTATTGCCCGCCAAATTTCATTTTTACTTATTGTGCCATAACTTTTGCTCCCGGGCATCAATTAAAATAAAAATTACACATTCACAAAGCTCTCGCAAAAATATCCAACCTCAAAAAATCCCAAAAAATTATTACTAAAAATTGAGATAGTAGGAACCTGCCCGGACCCAAATTGTGCCTTGAGAGGACAATTGGTCCTTTAGGGGTTAACTTTTCCTTTTCAACCACCCTTCTCTAGTTTTGTAAACAAATGAAGGAATTGCCTTGTAGAGTTAATTGTAAAGTTTGTCTATGTTTGTAAAGTAATGGGTGTCAAAGAAAGGTTTAACTATGAATAGTACAAAACAAACACAACATGAAACTCCATCCTACCTCAATTTTGATGCTCCAGGGAGTTTCATCGGGTTTTTTTTTCAAACTTTAACTCCTAGTCTCGCATTGTACGCACTTTACAATTAGCTATAGTGAGTCCCAAAGTGAAAAAGTTAATCCTTAAAGTTTCATGACTATGTAATCACCAAAAACGCTCCAAAACTGCCATTTCTAATACAACTACCAAATTTTTTGAAAAAAACAATTTTTGACACATGTAATCATGGGATCTTGAATAATGATATTTTGAAAACATGTGTAAAAATTTCAGAAAATTCCACCGTGTGGATCATAAGATATAAGCATTCAAAGTCTTGAAAACCATTTTTTCAATCCTGCGAAAAACCGGGTAGTTGCACTTTGCAAGCTCACTTTTCAATGAAAAAATGTTGATAAAGGTGGTGCTTCTTTGAATTCAGTTTCCTAAGCAAGTTGTCTATATGCTTGGAAAATTTCACATCATTTGGAATTGTACAACATATAGGAAAAAAATAGTAAGTAGAAAGAAGTAGAAATTGATTCAAAATACTAAATTGTTAAAAATTGAATCATGGAATTTAACCCCTAAAGGACTAACGTGATTTTCCTATCAAAAATGGCTCAAAATTGTCATTTCTATTGCAAAGAGAAAAGAGCTTTAAAAATTATTTTTTCTTGCATATCCAACCATAATATCTTATACTTGACTAATATATGAATATGTGGAAGAAATTTCAGAAACTTTGACCATGTAGATTGCAAGATGTATGCATTTAAAGTGAAGAAAACAAGTTTTTTTGCACCTGCTTGACTAGATTTTTTGGCTTTGAGTCTTTTTAGTTCAAATTTTTTGCACTATAGACTTTGATTTTCTACTCCAGTACTTATTTGTATTAAGTAGTTGAGTTGAGAATCTTCCAAAAAAATTTAGGATAAAAAGCACTTAATTTTCACTCATCAAAAAATTATTAAGCAGAGGTGGGTTCAAGATTGAAGAAAAAACTAAATTGTTAATAGCTTTTAGATGGAATTGAATTCCAATAATTCCAATGGTGAGATTGTTCCAGCAAGAAAATCCAACCTTGTCTAATAATTTTTTTTGAAAAATTCTAAAAATTGCATTGAAAAACAAATTCTACAAGTTATTTTTTTGAGAAGATGCTTAGATTGCTTGAAAATCTAAGAGTGTCCATAACTTTCTCATAATTAGTTTAAATTGAATGAAACAAAGCTCTACATATAGACAAAAGTATAATCTTTGAGAAAAAAATTGGAAAAAAATTATTTTGACAATTTGTGAGTTTTTTTGGGCTACCTGCCAAACTACAATTTTGCTTATTGTGCCATAACTTTTGCTCCCAGGCATCAATTAAAATAAAAGTTATATATTCACAAAGCTCTCGCAAAAATATACAACCTCAAAAAATTCCAAAAAGTTTTACTAAAAATTGAAGCAAGAGGAACCTGCTCAGATCCAAATTATCCCCCAAGGGGACAAATGGTCCTTTAGGGGTTAAAATTGCCAATCCCAATGGTTGTAATGTTGTAATAATCAATCTACATCCTAGGATTTTATTTTTTCCCAAAAATACTGAAAATCGAGTTAAATAAACGACTTTAAAGTTTTTCTTAGAGTAGAGAATCCATAACTACCCACAATTCAAAAAACCTCATAACTTTTGACTCATTGATTGAAATGGAAGGACTCAAAGCTTTTTAAGTATATATAAATGTAGAGAACCAATTTCAAAATTAAAATTCTGGCAAAAATGATTTTTTTTATCTGCCCAAACTACCCAGTTACGAAAAAAAGTAACATATTAGGTCACAACTTTTGACTTGTGTTTTGAAATGTCATGAAACTTAGTACACATGAAGATATTCCTTGCCCCACCTTCTACTAAAATTCAGCCTCTAATATGGATATCTCTAGTCACACGTACCTACCCAAAACTTCTATACGGCCAAAAAACGCATGTTGGTCCTTTAGGGGTTAAATGCCATATGTGAAGGTCTAATTCGGCACTTGAGTACTAAATTAGTTACTTTTCCGCATGCAAAGATTTTCAAACAGTTGGAACTATTGGTGTTAGAGTTTTGGCATTTTGGCGTCCAAATGTTTTTGTGTGTTTGGTAACTTCTAGGTTTTCTTATTTTGTGAAACTTGTCATGCGGAACTTAGGGTGTGATGTAGGTTTTTAGAATTATCCAAAAATTTGAGCACTATGGATGAAATTTTTTTGTAACATTTCAAACATTTCACTTGTAATATTCCAAACATTCATGCATTCAAACTACATACTTAACCCCTAAAATACCGAAGCCCTTTTTCTGCCAAAAAACACTCAAAACTGCCATTTCTATAGCAAGAATTAAAAAAATTGAAAAATGTTTTTTTTTCACATCTAACCGTAGGATCTTACACCTAACTAGTTTGAGAGTGTGTGGAAAAAATTTCAGAATTTTTGACCGTGCAGATTGCAAGATATATGCGTTTAAAAGTGAAAAAAACAAGTTTTTCAGCACATTGCGGGACTAGATTTTTTGACTTTGAACATTTTTAACTTAAATTTTTTGCACTACAGAGTTTTGAGCTTTAGATCTTTGTAGTGGAGCATTGAGTTGAGAGTCTAGGAAAAAAAATAAAAAAACAACAACAACTTAATTATCATTCTTTAAAAAATTGTTATATAGAAGTAGATACAAGATAGAAGGAAAATCTAAAATATTCATATATTTTAGATGGAATTAAAATTCACTAACTCCAATGGTGAGATTGTTTTATCAAGAAATCTTAACCATGCAAAAAAAGAAAACCCTGAAAAGTTTGAAAAATTGCATTCAGAAATGCATTCTAGGAGTTATTTTTTTCAAAAAGATGCTCTAATTGCCCAAAAAACAAGAATGTCCATACCTTTCTCATAACAAATCCAAATGAAATGAATCAAAGCTTTCCAAATAGACAAAAATATAATCTATGAGAAAAAATATACTTCAAAAAAAAATTCAAATTTTTGTCTTTTTTTTTTGCTGCCCATCATCCCCTGTTTTGAGCTTATTTGGTCATAACTTTTTTTCTCGGGCATCGATTGTAAAAAAAATTATATTCCCACAAGATGATCACTTTTTCTATCTTCAAAAAAAGTTTCAAAAAATCACGACAAAATTTCAGCCCGTAGGTATCTGCCCAAAATCCCAAATGTCTGCCGAACTGACAATGGTCCTTTAGGGGTTAATTTATGTCTAAAGTTGACCTTCACGTAGGATAACTTAAATTGCGAAAAAGAGAACCACAACACAATTAAAATAATGGAACGCGGTTGCCCCAGACTAATTTCTCAACATTGGACACTACTATTAATACAAATATTTATTGCTGCTACTGTGTTCCAAAATGCACTACTATTGAATTGGTTTTATTGTTACAATCGGGACTCACAAACCTCAATGTATACAAATGAAAATAGCTATCAAAGTATTTGTTGCCTTTGATGGTTTGTAAAGTAATTTTCTTTGATTAGGGTAAGGCAACTTAACTCAGTTTTGAAACAACCTAATTTCACTATATTGTGTAGTAAGTTATTTACTTACAACCCAGGTAGACATTCAAACATGTTCTAAGGTAGTATGCTCTTAAAGCGACCAATTAAGCCTACCTCACTCATCATTGACAGTCAAACATACTTCAAGCAACATGTCAGTCCTTCCTAGATAGGGGTCGCAATTAGAACACGGTTGGTTATAGGTGTAGTTACCTTAGTTCTAGTTCGTGGAGGCGGGGGTTTCCGATGCAACTTCGTCGGTGCTAATAAGTTCACTGCGTCGATCAGTGCCGTTTTCTCCGGGCGAGTCTCCGGAGGACCCACTCCGTCAAACCCTAATCTAATCTGGTCCAATAATGGACCATTAGTTTCTCGTGTGCACAAAAGATGGTGCCATGAGCTTCATGAGCCAGCGGAGAATGAATTCAGACCTCGGTAGTTTTACCTGCTGTTTTCCTTCCATTCCCAAATTGAACCGATTTTCCCAAGTACAGAATCCGGTTGTTTTCTCTATTTTTTACTCAAAATAGAAATTTTATAGATTTGTGCACCGATTTTTTTGCCAATGTTTTTGAATTGCAACCCGTTTTCTTTCCCAATTTCATTGCTAACTTTGAACTAGGCCTAATTACCAGTTTTTCAATTCTGAGCTCCCCACTCATGCCGCTTCAATGATCAAATTCTCTTCGATCATTTCTTTAGTCTGGTTTTGTAGTTTGGTTTTCTTATTTGAGGAAATGAACAAGATGGATGCACTTCAGTTATTTCTCTATCCACACTTTGAACACTAAGGTAGGATGCTCAAGAAAGCGACCATCTAAAGTCTGGTCTGCCTTTTTTTTAGGTTTCTACAAATAGAAACATTTTTCACTCATTTTTTCAAAGAAAGAAAAATGGATGCCGAACATAATACAAGTGGTTTCCTATTTTTTGAAGCATTTTTGAATTAGTTATGAATTTCCTAAGATTTGTATTGTAGTTACCTATTTGTAACCGTAGGTCTCCCAAAATGCGTCCACTTACAACTCCTAAAGTGATTTGAAGAAATCAAGGCTAAGGATTGGCTCTTGCAATAAAGACTATTTTTTTTTATCTATTTAGTCAGTGACTAAAGTGGTCCATTTAAAGGCCACCTCATATCCATTCAATAGCTTTTGAAGAGGCTTTTAGAGCAGACTATCTTATGTAACAAACTTTTAAGTTAGTAATCTTCTTAAATATTGAAATTAGATTGCCCTACAATAATTTACCAACAGTCCACACTATTTACATATTCACTACTATTGTACAATGATGCATTCAATCTAAGGTAAAGCAGCCCATTGTGGTCAAATCACCCATAGTGGACACCTAGAGATTGTTTTTTTTCAATATGTGAGATTTGGGCTTCAATGCATGTCTTACATGATGGTTATAAGGGCCTCGCACATGGCCCTCACACAGGTCGTTGGATGTCATGTGTGAGGGCCTAAAAGGCTAGATTTGCCTGGTCTTGGGCAAACCAGGCAGCCCTCACAGCCCGTGAGGACTAAGTCCTTACGGGCTGTCTACTCCGCCCTTTTAACTTTTAATCAGAAACAAGTTAAACTAATAAGCCGCCCCCCCACCCCCCACCTCACCACCACCACCACCACATGTACTGAGTCTTCCTTCCTCACTAAATAAACGTTATAAGGGCATTATACCTACAATCGCATGGTTCCGTCCTTGCACACACCTAAAATCGCACGGTTCCTAAAAGTGCACAGTGGATATTCTTGCCTAAAATGTACTCCCACTATTTTTATGACTTCTATGATTACTTTTTGGGTACACCTATTCTCAACACTTTGAAAATTTGTAGTTTATTCACATTGTGTCCAAAAAATGTATTTTAAGAAAATTTAGAATCCCCTTTTGAGTACCAATGGGAGCTCTCAAAAAAAATTCAATAAAATAGTAAAAACCATGTTGAATCAGGCTGAATTGTTGAACTGTGCATTTTAAGGTGTAGTTACCTTAGTTAAACTGGAGTTACAGTTAAACTAGACTTATAGTTAAACTAGAGAGCCATGCAGATAAAGATAAGGTCTCTCTCTTTCCCTCGTCCCTCTTGTTTGTTTCCCCCCTCCCGTATTGAAGACAAATTTTGTTAAGTTCATTTATTTTGTTCAAGCCTTTCGGGAAGGGTTCACAGAGCTTTTCAAGGGTTTAATTTCTTTTTTTCCTATTGTGAGGTAGCAGTTCTAGGTTTTGGGTTGTAGGCATTATGGCGGGCCCAGAGGGAGGGTCATTGCATTTGTTGCTTTACAATGAGGAGATAGTTCTCAGGGGATTCAAGGGGGAAGTTCCGGAAGAGCTAGAAATATCAGGAGAGAGTGGATTGACGATACACTGAAGTATCTTGTAGAAATCTGTGAAGAATTCTATTGGGAATACAACCGGAAGCCATTCAAGAAATCAAATTGGGTGAAGTGGTTGAACCAGCTCAACACGCAGTTCCCCGAACAGCCCCAGAGATCTTGGCAGCAGTGCCGAGATAAATGGAATAAGATGAGGGCGACGTACTTGGAAGAGAAGGTGAAGCAAGACCAAATGGGAGCACCACCCTCGACTTGGACCCCGTGGTATGAGAGATTCAACAATATTTTTGGTGGCACTGCAAAGACCCAAGGGGTGCCACATGGTGTTCACCAAGGGGTTCGAACACAGCATACTGAGCATGTGGTCTTGAGTGATGATGAGGGCAACAATCCAAATTCTCCTCCTCCTCCTCCCGTTCCTGGTGTTGGTTCTTCACAATCACCACAAACACATGCTGTCAATCAACTGGGAGTTGCAAGGCAAGTGAATAAGAGTGCTTCAAAGAAGAAAAGGAAATTGGCGGCTGGAGATGAATCCATAGCCTCAGCCATAAATCATTTTTCTAATGGGATTTTAGAGGTAGAAAAAATGAAATTGTCCATGACAGAGAAGATGACGGACAAGATATTGGACCACAAGAGAGAGGGTAGGAAGATGATCCTAGAGTCACAGTTGAAGATGGTAGAAATATTTGCAAATGCTTTGAAGTTCGAGGACTCCTCAGATGCCTCAAAGTAGATGTTGCAGTTCAATAGTTACCTACATTGAATAAGTTGAAAGCATTGGAATTTTGGTTCCAATTCTGTATGGAATTGATTTGATTTGGTTTCATTTGATTTGATTTGTTCCAATCCTTATTACATTGAATAAAACATTCTTCTCATATACATTTATTTGTCCGTGTCCATGGGTAGTTCAATACATAGTTTTGAAAAAAGACATGTAAAATGTCATTATAGTCATTCATAATTGGGATTTTCAATAATCCACTGCCTAAACAATTGCTGTCTCAGGATTTCTCCTTGCCTTTTTGCATGTTCTCCATCTCTAGCAATGGCAATCTTCCATAGCCAAATCCGACATGTGGATCTCTTCATTTGGCTACATTAGCTACCTGAGGCTCTGGTTGGTTCATCATTTTGCAATAGTTGTGTAACCAACAACAAGCTAGAGCAGCTTTATCAATTCTTGAATTGAAATGCTTCAGAATTCTCCATCTATTCTTCAATGTGCCAAACGCTTGCTCAATCACAACTCTTCCTGAGTTCATGGACTTGTCCAACCTTTTTTTCTGCAAATAATTTGGGGCCTTCCAATTCTTCATCAAATAGGTGCAAATGGGATAGGCAGAATCTCCAATCAAAGAAGGGGTACATTGAATACCTCCAAACGAAACAACTGGTTCTTGTAAAATCTGTCGGTTTTTCAAATCCTTGTACAATCCTTAAAAACTTGACATTTTAAATAGGCCGCCATCATGCACTCCTCCAGGTTGGCCAGCACATACATTCCAAAATATCTTCCGTGAATCACATACCGCTTGCAGTACAATTGAGTTGAATTTCTTTCTATTGTAAAAATTGGTAGCTGCTAAAGTAACTGTTCTACTCGAGCTCTTGGCTAATGGTATATGTGTTCCATCAATTGCTCCGCATACATTAGACAAGCCCGTTAGTTCTTCAAAATCTAAGATGATGCCCCAAAGGCGGTCTGCACTTGGAATGCTAATGAAGGAGCCAAATAATTTCTCTCCATCAGTAAGTACATCAATCACAATATCCACATATTTTCTAATTGTGGAAGCCCCAATCTTGAAACAATCAAGAATGTGTTCTGCGCTATGACCATGAGCAAATCTATAAATTACGCATGCTATAATTTTTTTGATTTCCATTTGTGGCCTCACTTGATTAACAGCTGCGCTTCTCAAGAAAGGAGTCAACAAGTTTACCAAATTTTCAAAAGCAACAAAACTCATCCTATAGAATTGTTTAAATTTATTTTGGTGCATTTCATCCCTGCATCTCCACACTACCCTTTCTACGTAGTTCCAATGTGTGGATTGCCTAGGCTCTATCCAAAAGAGACATGGAGGATTTTGTTTCTTCCGGGAGGCAATACTAAACAAAAGTGGCAGAAATAAGAAACCCATTGAAGTTCCTAAACCAAATTTGAATACCTCCTGAGCTTTTGGTTGAAACTCACAGAGTTGTTCATTGTCATGAACAACATCCACCATGTGACCACTACTTGCACAGTAAAAGAAGGCTCCATATTGCCTTCTAAAACTCCCCTAAATTGTTTTGTTTCAAATTAAAATACAACTCCCAATCAAAAACCAAAAGATAAAAATACAACTCCCAATCTTAAATCCTAAAACCAAAAAAAAAATTTATTCACAACCCAATTAAGCACTTCCAATCAAAAAACAAGGAAAAAACCAAAAACCAGGAGCAAAAACCAAAGGTATCAACTCTTTCGAGATAGAAATAAACCTAGACCCATTCCACAATATTTTATTCTCATGCTTGGCCTCGGGGGTTTCACCTGCCTCGAGGCTTTTACCATGCCAGCCGGGTAGGCGAAGCCCCCTGGAGGTTGCATGCGGCTGTGGGAGTGGGGGCCCGCCCTTGCCATTAGGGCTCGGACGTAGCCCTCACCACCCGCCATGTGCGAGGGTTCATAGAGTGATTAGTAACCTCATTAGGAACTTTCAACTTTTCAGTGTGAATTCATTGTAAAATTGACATTTTAGGCTTTCCATGTTAGCAAATATTATGACTACTTTAGGTGAATAAGATAAGCATCATGGATTCAAATTTGTTGGTTTTGGGATAGTCTATAGACTGTTTTGAGTCAAGATGCATTGAACACTTCAAAAATTCATAGCGAATTCATGTTTTGTCAAAAAAAATAAAATTCAAGTGCTCTCATTGTTTCTCACACTTCTCTTTATGTGGGAAAAAAATTGAAAAATTTGAACAACAACATGAGGCCAAACTCCTATTCTGACCACAATGGGTTGTTTTACCTTATAGCTACATTAGTGAAAATATCACCCTCTGGAAGGTTGCTCTAGATTGTCATGCCAAGATATTTCTAAACTTGGCATGTCAATTTGAAAATGTCCCTTGGTAAGTAGTCATAGTATATGACTGCTCGCCGAAATAGTCAGATTTCGAAAAAAAAAAATATATATATATATATATTTTTTAAATATTTTTTAAGATCGAATTATATATACATATATTTTTGTTTTTTATTTTTTTACTTGTAAAATTTGGTTCCTGCACCACTGTCATTGCAATTTCAATTGCACAAGAATAGGTGAAAATGAAATTTTCAACCCCCCAAAAGAAAATTTCAGGGTACTTTGAAGAGCTGTGGAGCAACCCTTTGGAGGCTTGAAATTTTCTTTAATGTGTGTTTGGCATAAACTCGTGCACCTATTCAAGGCCCAGTTCAGAGAGTTGCATGTACCTCCATATGGATAAGCATTGAGTTTTAAGGTAATTTATCTGGGATAAGGCAATCTAACTGGTAAGGTAACCTAATTTCACTATTTTGTGTTGTTGATTGTTTAAAGGTTGTTTTGGTGAAGACACTTTGGATTAATTTAAAGTGATTTTACCTTATAAGCTGATAAAGTAGAGCAATCTACTACAAGAGTGCCAGTCTTTCAATTCTGACATCTATTGGACCCTCCCATTTGCATCAATCACCCACCTATTACCACAATCTTAGCAACCCTTTAGCATCATGACAATGCACTTGGCCAAGGAGGGACACATCAATATTTGATTTAGCGTGGCTCTACCCACGCTTTACCAATTTAATCCCAACAAACTTTGAAAAATCATAGAAATTTATTTCCTGTCAAAATGTCTTGATTTTACTTCCAAAAGGCTTCTATCAAACTTCTCAACTAGGTGAGTTGACAAATTGTTTCCAAAAAGGTACCTACCTAGATAGCAATCTGCTTGCTACTAAGGTTAGGCATGTTTACCTTACTCTGAAATCATACTTTGAAATATGATATTTCAAAATTTGCCACTATCATTTGCTTTTGCAGACATTTAGAGTTAATCTTAAAGTGCATGCAATGTAGGGACCAGGAGCCGGAGTTTGAGAAAAATACAAGACAAAATTCCCTAGAACATCAAACCTCAAATCTAATGGAGTTTGGTGTCGTGTTTGTTTTGTACTACTCTTAGTTAAACCTTCCTCTGGGTTTCCAAAGACAAGATCAACTTTACGATTAAGTCTAAGGTAACTACACCTAAAATCGCACAATTCTTAAAATTGCACAAGGGATATTCTTGCCTAAAATGTACTCCCACTATTCATATGACTCTATGATCGCTTTTGGGTACACCTATTCTCAACACTTTGGAAATTCGTAGTTTATTCACACGGTGTCCAAAAAATGCATTCTTGGAGAATCTAGAATCCCCTTTTGACTATCAATGGGACCCCACAAAAAAAAATCAATATAATAATGAAAACCATGCTGAACCAGGCTGAATTGCTTAACTGTGCGATTTAAGGTGCAGTTACCTTACTGTCATCCCAAAGATTGATGTCCACATTGATGTAACTTAGGCTATCTATGATAGTATCCTCCAATTGCATTCATTCTTGTTGGACTGTCAGTGATAGAAGCCTTTGCATCATCGAAAAGCAATTGAAATGTTGCCAGAAGACATTGGAACTATAGCAGTGAACTTGTGATGGGAGGGCTGTTTTATTTCTTGGGTCAATTTTTGCAGCACAATCATGCACGAGAAGGTCCAAAGCATAAGTCATTGACCTTCCCCTGTTGCCATCATGGTTTCCTGAAGAATGGTGTGTAATTGATCATTTTACTGCTATCGTTACAGTATGAGTTTTCATTCACTTTGACAGGTTCCACCCACATGCGGGCAAGAGGAATCTGGATGAATTATTTCTGTGGACGTGTAAGTGGACTCATTCCTCACTCAAATCTGCCTGCCTGACACACCCCATCCACAGAACCCAAGTCGTGCACTGTTGAATTGGATTATCACTCAATCCATTTGTTCCAAAGAAAAGAAAAAAGAATTGGATTATCACTCTTATTTATTTTAAACAAAATGGGACCAACTTCAAGGCCCATTCAGTAGCTTGACGGAAAAGGAAAAAGAGCCATAGCATCTGTAAACAGTCCAAGGAAAAAGCCGGTACAGCATCTCCAAATTCGAGATGCCAAGTACACAATATACTTTTCGACTAAGTTATGGTTTTCTATTTCTTTCTCGTCTACTAAACAAGCAGTCTTTGTTGGAGCCAAGACGGAACTCGGTCCTCAAAATACCATTCTTTTTTATTCTCACTTACTTTTTGCTTTAGTATACAAATTAGTGTAGTGAGTTGTACAAGCGGGGGTAGAAAAGTAGCACACTCTCTTAATTTTTAAGTGTTTGTTGACGTTTTCTAGTAAATCTGTCAAGAGTCCAAAGACCTCCTTTGACATGAGACTATAAGCATTTGCACGAGGAGGATTTGACAAACAATCAAAGTGGATGAAAAAATGTTCCAAGCCCCTCCCAATACTCTCCAAGGCCCTCATCCGACAATGTCAAGTATGAACTCTCTAAAATGAGTCAAGCAAATCCTTATTAGACAATTCAATCAATTTATGGAACACGGCATTTGGTGTGCAAGGGTGGGGTACACTAAATTGGATGCAGACTTCGCCTCCGAAGTTAACATCAGTCCGCACAGAAGGCAGAAGGCAACACCGACTGCAAAGTTTTTCTTTAACTTGTCAGATCCCGAGTGTCGGTTCTCTCACTCACCGCCCGACGGTCATGCAAATAATTTCACTCAGGTTTTACAAAAGGCTCAGTCCTCCCTCTGCAGTCTGCACCACAACACGGTCACACAAAACTTCGGCCGAATTCCAAACCACCGCTAATAAAGGCTTCAGTACCACAACGCCTGTAAAAGGCCAAGGCAGCTCAATGTGCAGCCAGGGTCAAGCCCAAACCCCGCCCACAAGAGTAATAAGTTACAAGACCACAGGCAAGCACGGCAAGCCAGTCCAATAATGCACACACATCCACACCTCAGTTGCTCCCAGTGATTTTATTCTTGGTGAACTCTCGCCAACATTTTACCTGATTTCGGGACTGGGGCTACATCAGAAAGAAAAAACTAAAAGTAGATGAAGCCACCAAAAAACATCTATGAGGAATGTAAAGTTTGCCCAATTTTGGATGAAGTTGACTCATTTCAGATAATATTATGGATGCAAGTATATACAAGTAGTACTTTATGAATGGATGAACACAATTGACTGATTTGTGCATTCTAGAATGCCCGCCTGTGTTGCTACCACCAGGAAAACAAGAAAAGATTCCAACCCTAATTGAACACCCACAGTAAGAAGAGGAAAAAGAAAACACCACGTGTCAAACAATTTCTAATCAGTTGACTTTCTAATTTCTCGCGTTTCACAACGCCAGATCCCCCGAAATAGCAGCAGATTTACAGCGAATCAACCAAAATAGCAACCTGAGTGAAAAGGACACGTTCAAGACACTTGTCAGACATTTGAACCGGCACTGGAAACCATAATGATAATCATAATCAGAAGAATACTAATAATAATACAAGCAGTAAGATTTCGTCGTGACAAGGGAATTGCATGGACGATGAACTGAAGAAGGTCAGTAAGCTTAGTAATTTTGAGCAGCGATTGACTGGAGATTAAGTTAGGATGTTGATGATGGCGATGGAGGCGTGAGTGCTGCCTGGCTGGGTCCATAGGCAATTGATCGCAACATGACAAGGAAGCGGCCGAGCCGAGCGGGCCAGGCGGAATATAGACACGCGGAGAACAAAGCTGGCGGCCTTGCTCGCATGCCATTGATTCTAGATTCTGGGACAAGCTCCAGGAGTTTTTGTTGCAACGGGTGATTACTGGTGAGGTTCAGATCTGTTGAGTACCGGAGGTGTTCGTTCCTGGGAGCTGGCGAGCGAGGGATGTCGAAGCTCCTGTAGTAAGTTCAGTGCTTGCTACGATACAACGCTTTGAATTGACTCCCAGGTTTGTTCGATTCTCCTCGCTCTTTCACCCTTGTAACTCGGTCTGGATGAATCTCTCGCTTGCTGCCATGTCTTCACCTTTGCTTTTGGATTTCCGGAACGTACCCGGGCTGCTCGTTCCTTGTATGTACTGAATCTCCGTTCCGAAGCTTGAGAAGCGACGCTTGCTAGAAAGTAGCGAAGGAAATTAGCTCTCCTTCGGTAGTGTACTATGTACAGTTCCGGAGCTTGGATGGGCCTGGCATGATTAGGAGTGCGTTTGCTCGTGTAGCCTTATTGTCGCTTTGATCACGCTGTTTTGGAACGGAGAGGTTCTAGTATCCGCGCGTATCGAGATTTCGTATCCGGAAGAAAGGTTTGTCTCAGTTACGTGGTTATTTTAGTTAAAATGGCGGGTTTTAGAGTGCCGGAATTGCAGGTGACGTTCAAGTGCCCCGAGGACTAGAAACTAGGACTGGCGTAGATCTGAGGTTCCAGATGGGCGACTCAATCTGTGCGAATTTGAGTGCAACCCGCCACTTTAACGAATCATGTGAGGGTTTGCGAATCCCGCGCAAGGTGCATACCGTTACGAGGAAAGATGCATCAGATACAGTAGATGATGCCTGTCTACGTTCAGAATGTTGCAATTCCAAATTCCTGATTTTATCTCGCCAACGCTACAACATTCGGTTACCCTCTTCTGACTGAGCTCGAAAATTAAACATGTGCGCCTTATCACAACTGAGATTAGTTCCCTTCGAGAGACTCAGAATTCATAGCGCTAGATAAGGATGGGATACGTGCACCCGAAGTAGATTGATCTCGGGATTGCGCAACCGCAAACCCTCAATTAACCAGGCGCATAATCTCCATCTCAACGAAGCGAGTATGGATGCAATTAGGTTTAGAGAAATATCTGCCTCCCGAATTCGCAGTCACAGAAATCACGTGTCGTGAGGAAAGTGCACCTGACGAGCTGGCGTTTCGAGCACTCTGCCTTTACGCCCCGGCTCACCCTTTGAGCTGCCTTTTTCTCGAGTCCCGCCACGTGATCTTCCCAAAAGGAAGGTCAAGCCGATCTGAAGACTGCCGCTTTGGGATGCATTGGCATGAGTTGCAATGGGATCATGCGTTGGGTAATTTAATTATTGACTGGGTTTTGTGGGTGGTGATCCTCACACTGATTTTTCTCTCAGGGCGGGAGAGATAGAGAGAGTCCTGGAGTACCGCTACGAGGTGCACTGTTGGGTGGTGGGGCTCCAGCTCACGCTGGGTGTGAAAAGCGTGCCAGTGGCGCCGCTTGGGGGCTGTCCGCAAACCCCAATCCCAACGCCAACGTCGACATCGCCGTGAATCCTTCTGCGCTCCAAAACCAGGCTCTCCTCAAGATGCCGCCGTGCGTCCACGACCAAGAGTTCCCGTCCACCCCCGGCAAGGTCAGTCTCGCTTTGACTCGCGCTTCCAGTCAATACCATAAAATGTCTTTCTCGTACTGTAGGCCACGGGAAGCGGACTTGCAGACGTGCAGACCATTTCTGTATAGAGGACACGAGATATAGTCTCACAGGGAGATTATCGTTGTTTCCCTTGAGAGGAAGTATCTGATGTTTTCCAGAGGATTTTGCTGGAGGAACGGGGGAATCAGGGATAAGCTGCGAAGAGGGAAAATCAGTGTCACAAATTTTCCTTGTTGGCAACACTGTAAACAAAGAATGGCAATCCGGGAAGCAGAGATAATCTCCCTGTGTAGATCTGTTTGCACGGAGTATAGGCTCTTGAATTCTCTTATTTGATTTTGAGTTTTTCAAACTTTCATGGTGGTACTCTTTGAATTAGCTTGTACTGGTATCAATAGTGCACCGGAGCTCTGGAACTAGGAGTTGAATTGGGAGAGATAATTTGAGATTCTGAAAAAGTGCCAATTTTTTTGGAAAGTTTGCCATTTTAAACGAATATGACAGTAGTAGCTGTTAGATTCTGAACCGCTATTATAGTTGCGGTCGTGCCCCTGCAGCCTATGAGTTCCTATCTGGAGAATCATTGCCGAAGACAAAGTGGAGAATCAATGCCAATAGTGTTGCAACAGTGTTTTTGTCTCGCCAGTTCCCACATTTTACGTCCGACTGTTTGGCAGTCTGTTAAATCCCAAGGCTATGTGCCACTGGCGTGTGGAATTTTCAATTCTGTAGCCTTATTTTGATTACTGTCAAATTTTCATGGATTTGGATTGCACTCGCCCGAATATTCCACCATTTCCTCAAATTTTCTGGACCCCACAACGTGCATTATTGGGCGCCATTTGCGGTACTGTAGGTCGGCTGTGTCTCATCAGGTCGGTAGCGTGGCATTAATGGAATCAATCTGATTATGTGCAAGCATCTGTGAACGTGGAAGCTTGTGGTGACTGTGATTGTGTGTGTGTGTGTGTGTGTGTGTGTGTGTGTGACTGTGATTGTGTGTGTGACTGTTTTGTAAGAATTTCCCCGTGCAGGTGAAGATGGAGAGAAGCAACTACTTCGGGCGTGTGGCCTCCCGGTGGCATTCCAGCGGTTCCGCGAAGCTCTTATGCTACACGTCGCTGCTGCTGGCGCTCACGATCTCGGTGTTTCTGTGGATGTCAAGCGCTTCCCCTGAGCAGACCTATTCTACAAGCCAGCGCGTGCAGGTGTTCCAGCGCAGCCACGCGTGGGAGAAGCGGGTGCGCCAGTCGTGCACGCCGCGGAAAGACGAGAACGCCTTGATCGTGCTGGTCACCGGCGCCGGGGGGTTCGTCGGGACGCACGTCTCCCTGGCGCTCAAGAAGCGCGGCGACGGCGTTGTGGGGCTCGACAACTTCAACGACTACTACGAAGTCTCCCTGAAACGCGCGCGCCAGGAGCTTCTGGAGAAACATAACGTGTTTGTGGTGGAAGGGGATATCAATGATAAGTATCTGTTAGAGAGCATGTTTGAGGTAGTGCAGTTCACGCACGTCATGCACCTCGCGGCGCAGGCCGGCGTGCGGTACGCCATGCAGAACCCGCAGTCGTACATTCATAGTAATGTGGCTGGGCTGGTGAATATCTTTGAGGTGTGCAAGGCGGCCAATCCGCAACCGGCTATTGTGTGGGCGTCCTCCAGCTCCGTGTATGGATTGAACACCAAGGTGCGAACCCTAATCCAAAATCACTCGCACTTCTGACTTTGTGAGAGGCCACTCAATCACATCACTTTCAATGGCCATAACAGTTGTGAAAACGTCAAAATTTCTAGCAACCAATACTTGTTGTACAGTCGCCCATCCAAAACCTCAGCTTTACAACAGTCCCTGTTCTTAAAGCTCTGCGCACTTGAATGCCTCAATTATGTCGCTTTGAAACCTACAGTTTTTACCAAAATGTTCATAATTGAATGCCACAGTTATGACGCTTTGAAACCCACAATTTTAACTTATATGTTCATGATTACATGTCACGGTTTCGGCGCTCTGAAAACACTCAATTTTGTCGAAAATGACTATAATTGAATGCCGCTGTTTCAGCGATAAGAAATACACCCTGAATTTTATTTTTAACGAACATGACGATTTCTCTGTTATTTTCATGAATTGGATAGTAAAAGAATCGTGGTGTGTTTATCTAGGCTCAATTTATCAGCAAGAAATTTGCTGATCAATCGAAATTGATTGCTTTCTCGAATGTTTGCAGGTGCCGTTCTCAGAATCAGACCGGACGGATCAACCCGCGAGCTTGTACGCAGCGACGAAGAAAGCGGGCGAGGAGATCGCTCACACCTACAACCACATCTACGGTCTCTCCATCACGGGTCTCCGTTTCTTCACCGTCTACGGTCCCTGGGGCCGCCCCGACATGGCTTACTTCTCCTTCACGCGCGACATTCTCAAGGGCAAGCCCATCACCATCTACTCCGGCCCCGGCGGGAAGGACCTGGCCCGCGACTTCACGTTCATCGACGACATCGTGAAGGGTTGCGTGGCTTCCCTCGACACTGCGGGGCGGAGCACGGGCAGCGGGGGCAAGAAGCAGAAGCCCGCCATGCTACGCGTCTTCAACCTGGGCAACACCTCCCCGGTTACGGTGCCCACGCTGGTGAACATCCTGGAGAAGTATTTGAACGTGAAGGCCAGGCGGCAGATCCTGAAGATGCCGCGCAACGGCGACGTCCCGTTCACCCACGCCAACGTCTCCGCCGCGCAAACGCAGCTGCACTACCACCCGGTTACCAACCTCGACACGGGACTGAAGAAGTTCGTCAAGTGGTACTTGAGCTATTACGGCGACCACACGAATCGAAAACTGTGGCTCGGGAATCATGAGCAAATGCTGTAACACAAACTTGCTGCTGGCTGGTGGCTGGTGGCTGCAGCTGTTGCGTTCATGGATCTTAGCATTTGCTGAACTCTTCATCCCGACTTTCTGGACTCTGAATCCCTGGGGAGGTTGAGATTTGTAAAGATGTTGAATTCGGAACTTTCTAGCAGGGTAGGGTTTCGTAAAAATGTGGAATTGGGAGCTTGCGAGCAGTTGCAGTTGCAGTTGCAGTTTAGGGTTTACGTTTGCGGAGACTCTGTGAGGGTGGTTTAGGTTTGCGTTGGCTGGAGGAAGGTGCGAGCCATCTTTCCAGGAAGGCTAACATGCGCAGTGCGTATCCTCAGCTGCACAGAGAACTCTGCAGTGGAATTGTGATGGCGGGTGCCTGGCGTCACGCTCTTGCTAATTCTTCGTATTCTGCTGCTAAGTTACCATTTGTATGTACTGTACTTTACTGGTCTCTCTCTTTTGGAATCTCTCTTTTTTGGTGTGGAGTTTTGACTCCTGAAGACAGCTGAGGTAGGATCACTGAAAACTGCATGAGTCAATTGCATGGTAGTCGTGACTGTGTGTTTGAGAAGTCTGATTTTTTGAGGTGGATTGGTTTTTGATTGTAAGTGATGTCAAGTCTGATGTTGAAACTTGTTTTTGAGTATTGTATATTTGTAATACAGAGTGGGCTGCATGCTGCAGATTCTGGAATAATGTTTGGGGAGTTTTTTGAATTTTATGAGTAGTTGTCCTTCAATTCCCAAATTGAATTGTTTTTTCAAGTACAAAAATCTGCTTATTTTTGTATTTTGTACTCAAAATAAAAAAATGGATACATTTTTTCACTGATGTTTTGCCGATGTTTTCACATTGTAACCAATTTTTATCCCAATTCCATCAGCTAACCTTGACCTAGCTGTAGGGTCTTCCTAAATGTAGTTCTAGGAACATCAAGCGACCTTGGGCAAGCCTAGAGGGTTAGACCTATTGCATCAAATTGCTACAAAATCCGCATCTTGTGGCCCACTCCCTAGTGTCAAGAGATGGGCTTTCTCCCTTGAGATTTGCAGAAGTAGACATCTAATCGTAGGATCTTACACCTGTCTAGTATGAGAATGTGTAGAAATTTTTTTAGAATTTTTGACCGCACAAATTGCTAGGTATCTGCGTTTGAAGTGGAAAAAAAATTTTAGCACATTGCAGACTAGATTTTATGACTTTGAACATTTTTAACTTAAATTTTCTGCACTACGGAGTTTTGAGCTTTAAATCTTTATAGGGGAGAATTGAACTAAGAGTCTCAGAAAAAAAAATTCAAAAGAACCTAATTTTCATTCTTAAAAAAATTGTTAAATAGAAGTAGGTATGTGATAGAAGAAAAATCTAAAGTATTAATATCTTTTAGATGGATTAAAATGCACTAATCCCAATGGTGAGATTGTTCTAGCAAGCAAACTAAACTATATGGACCTTTTTTTTTGAAGAATTGTAAAAATTGCATTCTGAAATGAATCCTACAAGTTATTTTTTCAAGAAGATGCTCTAATTGCCCGAAAAACAAGATTGCCCATAACTTTCTCATAAAAAATCCAAATGAAATGAAACAAAGCTTTTCAGATAGACAAAAACATAATCTATAAATAAAAATTTTAAATTTTAAATTTTTTGTTGTCCCCTCTCCCTTGTTTGAGCTTATTTGTGCATAACTTTTGCTCCCGGGCACCTATTGGAAAAAAATTATATTTCCATGAAGCTTAGCAGATTTTCTATATTGAAAAAAAATTCAAAAAATCATGACAAAAATTCAGCCCCTAGTTACTTGCTCAAAATCCCATTTGTCCCCCGAAGGGACAATGGGCCTTTACTTTGGACAACAAGCTTAGTTCTCAATGATGCTTGTCATTGAAAGCTTGTTCAATCATTCATTAGATGAGATTCGGGGGTCTTAGAAGGCTTTGAGTTCCCCTGCTGTCTGCTACGGGAATGCAGCAGCAGCAGCTGGCTGACGTGGTCGAGCAACTGCCACGTCATTTTTTTTTTTTTTTTTAATTTTTTTTTGCTTAAAATGACATTTTGGTAAAAAAAAATTATTTTTTTATTTTTTTATTTTTTTGAAAAAAAAAATTTCTGACATACCCGTACCGGCGTTCACTGAATCTGGGGTAGATCAGGGAACAGGCCTGAAACGGCCCTCCAAGACCCCCAAATATCATCTAATGGATTGCCACTAAGTTGCTACTAGCCCTGGCATGCCGCGGATGCCATTCCGTGGTATTCTGATGACAATACTATTGACCCAAAAGAGTTCAAAAGCATTTTTTCATCCTCCTTTTCCTTGTTGACCTTTCACATTGGATTATGAAGAGTATCCAATTGAGTTTGTGCTCTTTCCAATTTTTGTCTTCATGGAAATGAGAAGCTTTTAAAAAAAAAACGGATCACAAAATATGCTATTTTAGAGTGTTTTGGGAAGTTGTTGCTCCATGTTTGAAATTTGAAATTTCTCCACCAAAATGTTATTTTTTGAATTTGAGTCAAACTAACAAAATGAAGGTCATCTACTCTAGTTTCTACTCCAATTTGAATTTTGTAAAAATTCCTAATATTGCATATTTTATTGCAATTTGAACATTGGGTGTATTTTCAATGTCTATTATTTTCTAATTATAGAATGATACGGAAATTGAGTTTACACCATGATGTTTGTCATTGTGATATACACTTATGGTGAAATTTTCAGATTTTAAAAAATATTTTTCTATTTAATATGATTTTTCTTCACTTTTTCTTCAAAAATTCTTAAGAAAATTAATTTTCCACCAAAAAATCTAATTTTTTCTTATAAAGTATAGAAGACATGTACTTTCATCTCTGAAAAATAACTATAAAAGTTTTCATACATATCTAGTTGCAAAATGGTAGCAAATTGAGTGATAGACAGTGTGGTTTGAAATCAATGGTTATAGATCCGTCATTTAAGGGGCTAGGCTACATCACCAGTCACATATCTCAATCCTTTACAACCGTATTAGATTCTATTTCATTTTCTAGTTGGCATTAATTTTCATCAAAGAAGATGCTTCCTAGAAGATGATGAACTTTTTTGAATGCTTTAGGGAATAAAGATAAGAGACTATTTGTGTCAATTGACTATGTGTGCTATTTTAGAACGACTACTTTAGAGCGACTATGATGTCACAAATAGTATAGCCTTTGAATTGAAGCACACATAGGGATTCCTACATTTAAATATTGAAGCTTTTTTATGGGATCATATAATGATTTTGAACTATACTATATAAATAAAAATTACAAAGGGTCCAAGATTTTTCTTTGTAAAAATGTCTATTTCAAAAATAAAATTTTAGAACTTTGAACACATATTATGAGATTCTTTTGGGAGGGTCTATATTGATCTATAAAGCTTTATAACTATCTTTTATAAAAAAAAAACTCTAAAATTGCCATACCTAGTCGGTAAAGAGCAAAAATGAATAATAAAAAGGTAACTTTGAGATCCAATCTGGATGTTGTCCAACAATTTTAAAGAAATATGTGACAAAATTTTCTATCATTAGCAATGTTAATTGCAAGAATAGCATTTGAATTGAAGAAGAGATATTTTGCAAGCTATATAACATAGTTAGTAGATTTTGAATTCTATTCTATTGGTTAAAAAAAAATGTACTTCAAGGACTTGATTTTTTAAAGATTATGCTATAAGCTTGAGTTGTAAGTTTGAAGGGATCCTTCCTTTAAAAATTAAAGCATACTATTTTTTACTTTAAAAAACATTAATTTGGAAGGAATTATGAGTTAAATTGGAATGAAATAACTATAAAATTTGAAATTATAATTTAAATAGAAAATCTAAAAATCCCAATTCCAATTGGTGACAATGTTATTGCAAACATTCTAAACTAAGTTTATGTTTTTGTTTTTGAAAATTCTAAGAATTAAATTTAATAGCATATAATCTTATATATTTTATTCTTTCTATGGATTACCAAACTAACCAACATAACAACAATCTTCATATTGTTGATAGTATTTTTCAACCATAAATGAATGAAAGCTTCTCTTGTAGATATTGGTATATATTGCAAAAGGCATACATTTCTTTAAATTAGTTTTTTTTTCAATTTTAAAAGCCATCCAAAGTCCCTTCTTTTGTACTTTGGGCAACATAATTTTTTTCCCAAGGTCTAGTGAAAATAATTCGGAAAGCTAGTATATTTTGGCACCTTAAAAATATTCCTTTCAATAAACCAATAAAAATGTTTTTTATTATAGGAAACTACCCAAAATCCTAAAAATTACATTATTTGATTTTTGAGGCTTTGGGAGTTGTACCCTCTTGATCACTTCATAGTTTTACCCTTTTATACTAAAATTTAGTCTCTAAGAGAGCCAACATTTAATGGATGGATGATGAATGTTTCTAAAAGTTTCTTGTGGACCTATATGAAACATATTAAAAAACATCCAAATATTGTTTAATTTTTAGCAACAAGACTAGCTTAGTACTTTGGTGCTTCATGAATTTTGTGCAAGCTTATGAAATAATTTAACTAGTAACAAGAAGAAAGAATAAATTGAAAAAATGAAGATAATGTAGATGTAGATTCTTCCTAAACTATAATTTATTTTGCCTCAAAATCTTTAAATCAATATTCTCCTCTTACCATGTCCTCTTAGAATTTAACCTAAAGGACCAAGGTCATTTTTTTTGAAAAAACACTCAAAATTGCCTCTACTAATGCATTCATTGAAATTTTCAACAAAATGTTTTTTTTGAAAATCTAACAATAGGATCTTGTAGTAGATTGTAGAAGAAGAAATAATATAATTTTTGTGACATTTGACAGTATAAATTGAAAGATATAAGCATTTGAAAGGATTTTTTTTCCCACTATGCCCGACAAGTTTAGATGCCTTTGACCATTGATTGTGGGAAAATTTTGCACTAAAGATTTTGAATTAAAAAATATAGCATACTCAACATAATAATAGTCATGTCTCCAAAAAATTTCAAGCCCAAAAAGACACGTGGCACATCTAAGAAAAATCTTACAATGCAACAATGTCCCAAAGTTCACAATGCACAACATAATTCTTTGAGCACATTTGCCATCACATAATTTTGAAACTTGGAAATCTGAACAATAAATTGAAAGATATACTAATGCTTTTACAAGTTCTAGAATTTGTTTTCAAAGAAAATAAATCTTCTACTTCCTATAGAAATTAGAAGGACTATGTGAATAATATATAAGCAAAGGCACATTTATTCACATAGTTTTTCTAAATTTGCCTTTGCCTATATATGTTGGATGTGCACTTTCCTTGCCACCTCTAGTAATTTATCTCATAGAAGTCCTTTGATCACCTGCATTGTATACCTTTGGCTTGCAACCAAAACTATGATTCATATCCCTCAAATCAATCAAATGTTGCGTATGAAATTGTGCAAACCAATTTTGGGACACTTGCATGCCTCTAGCAGCATTTCTAGTACTCTCACCCCTCCTCAACTTGTACAAAGTTGCCACTTTTATTAGCTTCCTATCAACAACAAAGAGATATTATAATGAAACCATTTTACTCAGTTTGCATAGGTGATGTGCATTGATTATCAACATAATTACATGTATGAAGGCCAAAAATATGTCCATGCTCTCAATCACACTCAAATAAACCACTTATGTATGTCAAATTTGCAGCTTAGATTGCATCATGTCATTGTAATCTTGGTGTGAGCATGACCAAGTTTAAAAGGTAATTAATTTTACTCCACATCTTTCTCAATGTATCTTGCATTGTTGGACTTGTAATTTGGTAGCTACTTCAATTACTTAAAATAGAACTTGAACCACCAACTGATTTGGCTTTTATTACAATAAATTATAAAGTATAAATGGCTCATGATAGAGTTACTGATTTTGTACTCAATTTTGGCGGTTTTATAAATTTAGGGAAAAACTCAAATTATACATAATTGAGACCTGTTGAATTCATGATTGGTACATGCTGCATTCATTTGGTATTCTAATTTGGCATATTTGGTTAAAATTTGGCATTTAAGTTTGACACTTAAACTTTTAGCATTCACTTCTATTATTAAATTTTTAAATATGAATTTCCAAACTTTCAAATTTAAATGTCAAATATTATGACAGAGGGACAATATGTCATGACGTTGAACTTCATGTTTCATTTGACATTTGACACGTCATTTGACATGATAGTTTACATATCAAAGGTCATATTATGGACTTTGAAAAATGTCATTCAACTATGATTTGTTGAAATCCCAAAATCCATGAGAACTTGTTAATCTTGTACTGCTAATGTGAATACTAAATACCCAATGGATGACTTTAGCTGAGACTAGAAGATGGAAAACAATATTCATCCAATTTATTCAATTCAAGGATACTTGAGTACATTTTCAATGAACTGCATTGCAAAGCCCCTCATTATGATCTTATTGACTTTGCTAAAGAAGAAGATGCTTAATCCCAAAGATCATCCTTGCAATCTATTTGGGCCATTTTTGCTATTTATTCTTAATGTGAATCTTATCTATAAAAGTGGTATTTTTTAAAATTGAGCCCAATTGATGAAATGAAGCTTATCCATTTCACTTTCTATTCCAATTCATAGTTTTGAAAAATTTGTAAATTTCAAATTTTTATAGCAATACAAATTTTGGGCCTATAACCATGGTTTATTCATTTCTAACCCCTAAAAGACCAAAGCCTTTTTTCTGCCAAAAAACTCTCAAAACTGCCATTTCTAGAGCAAAGAGTAAAAAAACTTTGAAATTGTTTTTTTTGCACATCTAACCATAGGATCTTATACCTAACTAGTATGAGAATGTGTGGAAAAAAATTCAAAATTTTTGATCGCACCAATTGCAAGATATCTGTGTTCGAAGTGTAAAATACAAGTTTTTCAGCACATTGCGGGACTAGATTTTTTGACTTTGAACATTTTTAACTTAATATTTTTGCACTATAGAGTTTTGAGCTTTAAATCTTTCTAGTGGAGAATTGAGTTGAGAGTCTAGGGGAAAAAAAGAAATCCAAAAAAACTTAACTTTCATTCCTGAGAAAATTGTTAAATAGAAGTAAGTACAAGATAGAAGGAAAATCTAAAATATTAGTATCTTTTAGATGGAATTAAAATGCACTAATCCCAATGGTGAGATTGTTCTAGCATGAAAACAAAACCATGTGGAACTTCTTTTCTTGAAAAATTGCAAAAACTTTGTTCCTAGGCACCACTTGAAAAAAAATTATATTCCCACAAAGCTTATCATTTTTTCTATCTCCAAAAAAAGTTTCAAAAAGTCACAACAAAAATCCAGCCCATAGGTACCTGCCCAAAATTTCATTTGTCCCCCGAAGGGACAATGGTCCTTTAGGGGCTAATTATAGAATGACATCGTAAATTTGATATTTACCTTAATGTTATACATCTATAGTAACAAATTTAGATACTCTAGTATATTTGATATTTGATATGAGTTTTCCTTATTTTTTTCTTAAGACTTTCATAGTTTTTTCAAATTTTTCCAAAAAAGGTTGAAAATTTTACAACTTGTAGCAGACATGTATTTTCATCTTTGAAAAAAAAATATAAAATTTTTCATTCATGTCTAGTTTGAAAATAGTAGCAAATAGAGTAATGGACATTGAGGTTAGAATTCAATCGATTATAGGACTAAATGCCATTTGGATGAACAACTGTCATTTAGATAGACAAATTTTGTAATATGGATTTTGAACACATGTTGTCATTTGACATAGGATTGAATGCCCCATTGAAAAATTTCAAATGTCATGAGCATATCATGTCCATTGAACCCCAAGTCCCATTTGACATTTGTCCAAATGGCATTTTGACGTTAAATTTGAATTTTCAACCTTCATTCAAGGTTAAGTTTGTTGTCTTTCATTTTTTTTTAATTTATAAATATTGAGAAATTTATAATGTTTAAAATATTTTAACTTTACATATTGAAATTTGTGCCTTAAAATTTTTTCTAAGTGGTTGTTCTTGAAAACCTATGGCAACTTTGGATGGTGTGGGTGCCTAACAATTGATAATATCAATAGGCAAAAGTGACTTAAAATAGTTATGACTTTAGTTATGATACTTTGGCCATATGGCCTCTAAGTCCTATAGCTTTATGCCATATTTTTCAAAATTAAACCTTAAATTTGTCATTTTAGAAGAAAATAAAATAAATTCTAAAAAGAATTTTAGCTAAGCAAGTTCCGCCATATGGATTGTTGTTGGAATAAATTCATTTGAAAATTAATAAAATTTTGAATTATAAAAATAGAATATTGCCAAAAATATGGATCTATGATAATTATACAAAGTGTAAGATACATCTTAATGGAACAATCCTTGGAACAATCCCACTTTACTTTAGAAGAAGAATTGACAAAAAAGTATATGGGGGTCTTATACTTTCCCAAAATGAAAGTCCAAATTCCTTTAAATTTCTAAGCTGCATATGCTAAATTATTTTAATGATGACCTTTAATGATTTTATTTGTATTTATTTATGATAACTTGTAATTGTTTAAATTTGTAATTAAAAATTTATATATAGATTTTTAAATATTTAAAAATAAATTTTTGTTTTCAATTCTCTTAGAATGTTAATAAATTATATTGTTTCATTTATTTTTATAGTAATTAGTTTGGTCCATGTCCGATTCCATGTCTCTAGAAGGATGATCCTATGACTATAGTTTGACTAGCTTTAAGTCCCATGGATTGATGAAGCCTTGTCCTATCTCTCAAAATTAATCAACTTGGATAAATTGTGCTAATAGAAATGAGAGGTATAAGCTAAATTAATATGTGGTATTGTTTATTATTAATAAAGCTTCAGTATGTTTGATTTTTTTATTTTGGTTTTATTAGGAAGTGAGTTAGGAAGTGGATAATTAACTCTACTATTTGAAGATGAATTGACACTATTACAAGTATGAAGGACCTAGGGGTAGTAAATGAATTTATGCTTCCAAAAATCTTTCGCCTATCATTAGTTGCTCTTGAAAACTTGTGGCATTTCTTGGTGACTAAAGCGCTATCCTATTACTTTTGACATTCTACTGTAGTTAGTGAAAAGCGACATTCATCTTCTAGTAAGAGCTATTCAAGGCCAAAATGTAGATGAATTGAAAGCAATAATGGCTCTAAACAATTTTAGCTCTAATTACAACGCTTTTGTTATGTTGTCTCAACATGATGACGTCATGACGCTTTAGTTCTAGCACCTCAAAATTCCAAAGTAATTGTGGCTTTAGTTGTGATGCTTTTGTATTGGCACCTCAAAATTCCATTGCTTTATGTCATATGTATACCTCATATATGGTCAATATATAGAAAAAACATTTGTCCATACAAAACTTATATCAACCAAACAAGTGATACAAAGGTCATCATTGAAATAATATTGCATTTGAAAAGTATCTTATCAAAAGATACCAAATTCAAAAAACAATTACATATGCACTACAAATTTAGATGATTAGACCCTCCCATCTTTATCGATGATATGACACACAAAAGGGCAAACATTGTGAAAAGCATACACATAAAGGTTGTTGATATGAATATTCATAAACAGAAGTAGTATTCAAATGATTGAATGTGTACATATGATAAAGATCGACATCATTGTTAATGAAATGACACAAAAAATGCTTTATGACTACCATGTATACAAAAGGCAACTAACATAAATAATATGGATAGTTGTTAACAACTTTTACATCCAAATGATTGACTGTGCACATGTACCACAAATAAATGACATTGTCAATGAAATGACACAAGAAAAGACCAACACTACAAGAAAAGGGGGTGTTTCAAGTGAATTTTAAAGTATAGTCCTAGACACAAAATTATAAACAATGACCTTTTAGGAGAATTTTCAACAAATCTTTTACTAGAATCACATGTATTTCTAGTAAATTATTATCAAAAAATCTCTTTAAAGGTCATTACTTATAATCCTATGTCTAGGATTATACTTTAAAACTCACTTAAAACACCCATTTCTCTTGTGGTGCAAGCATTGTGGAAAGCATGCACACAAAAGGCCGGTGATATGAATAGTTGTAAGAGGATCCTACATTCTAATGATTGAACATGCACTTGCAAGAGATATCTACATCATTGTCAATAAAATAACATAGAAAGGATAAACATTTGTGGTGTAATCAAGATCGTGGTATACAACAAGATTGAGTGCCACAACGAACATCAAATATGCAATCAAAAACTAAGCAAGAATGCATAACAAAGACACTTTCAAAGAGAAACTTAGGAATCTACATACACTGTAAATTCAAGTTGTTCTCACTCCACAAAGGGAGAAACAAAGAGTGCAAGCATAAAAGAAAAAGTGAAGACTTTAGTAAATGATAAACCATCATCTTCAAGCAAAGCAATATACACAACTATCTCCAAAAATGCTTACAAAGCTTGACTTAACAACAATGTCAAGCCAAAGAACTATACACCTAAAAACACTCAAAACCTCAGATGGATGAACTCAAAATTTTGGATGAAACTGATCCAAAACTAAGGTGAACTCTTGAAGGATTTCATCGAATTCTATAATTTGATGTAGAATGACCTTGATGTCATTTCACGTGACACATTGTGAAAAGCATGTACACAAAAGTGGCTGACATAAACAGTTATAATTAGATCCTACATCTAAATGATTAGATGTGCATTTGTGCAAGAGATCTATGTCATTGTCAATGAAATGACACAAAAATGACAAACCTTTCAAAATCTTTTAGTCGTAAATGGATCTTACATCCAAATGATTAAATGTGCACTATATTAGAGACCTAAAGGATTTGACCCATTCCCGACCACTACCCATTCTCGCTCTGTAGACTATTTTCTTTCCGCTCAGCAGGAGAAAAATGGTCATTTGTTACGGCACGGCTTCCAATGCAGTTGTGGTGCATAGTGATTGGCTATAAGATGATTAATATTGCAACCACCCCTTGGGTGGATTAGCAACTAGCCCTTGGTTGGAAATAGGGAGGTCTATATAATGAGTGTAGGTCGAATAGAGTCTTCCGCAAAAAAATTCATAGTAATTATGTTTTGAGAAATAAAAATCTGGAAAATTATGGGAACCTTTTTAACTCAATTTCTACACATGGGAAAATTCCTCCCTTGAAGAACCCCGCCTTGCAGATATGTGCAATTGCTTAAATGGTCGACAATGGGTCGCCTCCCTTATGTCATTCTCAACGAAATAATACAAAAAAAGATAAGCATTGTGACATTATGTGACAAGTGTGCATTCAAGAAGCAACCCACATGAACAATTATAAATAGAGCCCAAAACAGAGTCAACATCCAAATGATTGAAAGTGCACCTCTACGGGGAGTCCAAATGCCACATACAATTAAGATGCCACTAGTGAAAGATAAGATCAATTCATCTTTGCTAAATTTTTAATTTTTAATAGAAAAATTTATTGAAAAAATGATTAGTGTACAAATATTCTCTAAGATACTTCTTTCTTCATTTTTTTTTAAAGACATAACCAAAATTTGACATTTATTTTAGAATCTATTTGCTGAACCTACCCTACAACTACGGAAATGTAAGGGCCGGCAACGCTCCTATTTCAAGTCAGCGAACGAACAGACACCAATCATCCACTTTCCTGAATTTATCATTCATCCATCGAGTACCGACCGTGAGGACAGAGAGGAAGGGACGAAGACCTTCTCCCGCGTGTTCATGTTCAAGGTCTGGCTATGGCGTCTCCACAGCCCCGGTAGTCGTCTCCACAGCAACTCCGACTCTGCCACTCATCGCCTAAGGCATCATCCCCAACTCTTACAGCACTCCGTCCTCTCCACCTCTAGTTTTTTCCTCTCGTTTTTTCGAACCTAGAAGCGGCTTCTCTGGCGTGTTTACGGGGAAGAACGCGTTTGCGGAACGTGACGTAGTCTGTGAGGGCGACTGAGCGGGCTACTTTGCGTACGCTTCTCGGAGACACGAGCGGCGCTCTTATGGCGCTATCCAGGGAGGATATTTCTTGTTGAAAGCAGACGGCTGGTCGGTGAGGGTAGGGTTATCGGTTACTGAGGCAGGAATTACGTGGTGGGAGTGTTGTGGCGAGAATTTGAACGAGGATGTCGAGATTCTAGGTTCCTGTGCTTTCAGGAATGGAAGATGTGGTTGTGTTTTGAAAATTAACCGGATAATCGAGGCTGAGGTGCGGCACGGACTTTTAGTCACCCATGGGATGTAGGTTTGGTGCCTCGGGAGGTGTGTCTTACGCTTTGGATGAGTTAGAAATGACTAGTTGAAAGTCCGGTATGGTGATGTGGTGATCGGAACAGATTATGGAGTCCTCTAGGTTTTCATCGAATCGCGGACTTGCTTTTACATTGGCAATGTCAGATGAGCATTACGCTTTGGAGTGAATTAGGTCTGACTGGTGGATCATTCCATTCGACTTCTGCGGCGGCTTGTATATCTTTAGTTGGCTTGCTTTTTGTGTTTAGTCAAGGCGAGTAGCGGATCCACCTAGGTTGTGAAGCCGCGAGAAGGTCATTGGTACCTTATGACCCCCATCATCAGTTCGTTCCCGCGCTGGCAACCAGGTTCGAGTGGAAGTTTAAGAAGGGCTGCTGTTTGCCCTGATCGTTCGATACGAATCAAGTAGTCTCCGTGTCTCTCAAAATGAACGAAGTGAGGAACCGGAAGGAGAGAACAGAGAGGAAACGTCCACTGGGAGACATTAACAGGATGGCGAAGCCACCATTATCTCCAGTTGTGGACCCCCCTGCAAAACGGCCTTCGAGGGCTTGCTCTTCGCGGCGACGCTTTCCGGATGACGGCCCTTTTGTTTCGCCTGCCACTCCCCCCCTGCCAAGGACATGGTCGAGTGAGCGTACTGTTTCAGCTGAACGACCGCCATCATCCCGGCTCAGTGCAAGCCGCACAGGTATTAGGGCTGTCTCGCTTGCTCTTCCTTCTTCGGTACCTGCGGATCGTTTGGAGCTTCGAAGTCTGTGGGAGATGGCCGCCGTGATGAACTTTTTTCTTGTGTTTCGACATCTCATCAACAATTTACCAGAGTTTACGATGGACGAACTAGAGTTTGCCTTCCTCAACCCTAATACTCTGTTGGATACCATTCACGTGGTTTTGTTGAAGGGTGTACCGCCTGCAGCCCGAGTTCCGCTTCGCGGTGATACCTGGCCCACTGTTCTAAGCAAGAAGTTTAAAGATTGGTGGTGGAGGGTTGCTGAAGTTCCGTGTCCTTTGATACCTTGTCAAGGCGCAGAGCTGGCTGCATACTTGGAATTCGATCCGCCGACACGCGTCCGAGTATTGCTGGCACTGTGTGAGATGCGTGTCAATCAAGATGATGCTCGGTTTTACGTTGACGATTCCATGAAACGAAGTCAGTTAGATGCTGTAGTGCGGAAGGATAGGTCTGGTTGTGGAGCTGAAGGAACTACCTTCTGGCTAGAGGAGGATCCAGTAATGGGACAGAGACTGTACAGGGAGTGGCAGCCAACCATGCCACCACCACCATCGAAAAATAAGGGCAGGGGCTGGGGCAGGAGTCGAAATGTGCCTCCTCCAATTCCAGGCAATTGGGAGACTGTTGCTACTAATTTCGAGGAGTTCCAGGAGGTTTCTTCTAGGTTGTTGGAAAGTCGGAATCGGTTGGAAGCGGCAATTGGTAAGAAACTTACGCTTAGTCTTATACCGCAGCTGGAAGAGATTCAGAAGAAGAAAGATCGCATGGTTAAGAAACAACAGCGAGAAGCTGTGCTTTTGGATAACACGTTACAAGGTAATGGGCTTGCAGCAGGAAGGTCACGCAGAGAAAGAAAACCCGTAACGTACACATTTGATGAGTTTGATCGTTCCATCAGCGAGGCAATCAAGTTCACTAAGAAGAACATCTCTGAGATTTCTTTGAGACGCGACCCAGGATCTGCCAACGGTGTGGACGAGCTGGATCACCTCCGGAATGGGAATGCTGCTTATGGGTATGCGAACGGGGGTGGTGCTGTCAGAAGGTCATCTCGCAACTCTCAATTGTACCCCGGAGCCGAGTTTGGGGAGGAGGGTGAGCCTGGTGTTGCAGGTTTGGCTCCGCATCTTGTTGAAGCTGAATTAGGGTTCAGTGATGAAGAAATCGAAGGGGAGGCCGTGTATGATGATGATTACCTTGCTGCCAGGCAACGTAGAGAAAGCCTCTCTTCAGAGGGAGGTGAGAGCTTCAGAGGAGACGATCAGGACGACGCTGATTTTGATGGGGATGGAGATGGCGAGAAACTTTCTGAAGATAGTGATGACTACGGTGATTTTCGTGGAGGCGACAGTGACGGTGGCGGGAGCGAAGAGCGAGTGAGGAAACAGCCAAGGCGAGGTCCTAAGGTACGGCTAGTAAATGACATTTCTCGAGAAGGTGCACGCAGAAACGCCAGACCTGTTTTCGATATGACTAGAGTGAGCGACGGCGAGGGTAGTGACTTCGATGGCCAATTTGTGCGAGATTCGCAACGGCGGTCGCGGAGGCTTGGAGGAGCTAGGGCCGAAAGCAGTGCCCAAGCTCTAGATCGCGCAGAGATCGCTGAGGTGGGGTTTGAGGAAGCAAGTGACAGCCATGAAGCAAGTGGCTACAGTTCTGAAATGCAGAATGGGAGAGGTACTCGAGCAAAGAGGAAGAATATTCATGCATTTCCAATTGAAGACGATGATAAGTCTGTTGATCATTCTGAGGAACAGTCGGTACAACACTCGGCCCGGTCAGGTTCTGAGGAGGATCAACAAGCAGCAGGTTCTGTAGATTTCGATGAAGAGGATAGCACTGGCCACGAAGTTGACAACAGTAAAGGTGATGGAAGACGAAGACAATTGCTTGATTTAAATGAGGTTGCCACTGCGGTCCGGGGAAGTAGTCCCTTGTCAGATAATGGGGAGAGTGAGTACTCTGATGACGAACCAGATCACGGTGCTGAGGCAGGTTGAAACCTTCTCAACTTTAGACAGATCACAACGTCATATGGCGACACATACAATTTGTAGGCACGGTGTACATCAATCTGAAGGAGGCAGAAACATTTACTTTTATTCTTGAAAACCACGTGGTGTAGCTCAATACTTTAGAAACCTGCACTTTTGAGCAGACCGAGTTCTCAGAGGAAGGGGGTTTGTCGATGAAGGGTGATGGGAGCTTGTGTTGGTTTCTTCGTTGCTCCTTCTTGGGTTTGGGATGCTCTCCACAGCACTTGGTGTTAATGTGCTCCTGCCTTTTGGAAAAGGGGCCTTTGCGAATGCCTATCACAACCCTTGAAGTAAAAGCAGATTTTCTCTCAATGGAAGGGCCTGACTGGTTTGTGCAGCTTGTTCTGTACGTTCCTGTATCTTGAATTTGATCATGAGGTGAGGAACTGATGTTGCAGATGTTTTGGGCTGTCGAGATTTGTCTGGAGTAGTAATCACCGTTGGAAGGTAACAGCTCCTAATTTGTGACCCCTTATTATCACCGACCTCAACAGATTCTTACCTAAAGTGTGCAGTGCAACCTCTATTCATGAGACCTTTGGTTTGCATTTGGGTACACCTATTTTGAGCACTTTGAAAATTCATATGTAGTTGATTTCATACGGTGTCCAAAAAAGGCATTCTAAAGAATCTAGAATTTTCATTTGAATACCAAGAAATCCCACCAAAAAAAATTCAATATAATAATGGAAACCATGATGAATTGCTTATTTGGACGCATTCAGGTGTAGGTTATCTTCACCCATCTGCAACACCATTTGTTGAAGAATAGAGTTCTTCATAGTCTCATTGATCTAAATATGACAAAACATTTGCTCACCAGCTAGAATAGAGTTCTTCATAGTCTCATTGATCTAAATATGACAACATTTGCTCACCAGCTAGAATAGGGTTCTTCATAGTCTCATTAATCTAAATATGACAAAACATTTGCTCAAATTCAACACTACTTAGTTTTTGAGAGTAACTAATGGAAGTTGAAGAGTTATTCAAAGCATTTTCTACTTTAAGGATGTCCAATTAAGGGTAGTCTAGTATTAATAGTAGATGGTTCTATAACCTCAATTTTGAAAATTTGTAGTTTGTTTGCAAATTCTCTAAAAACTCTCAAACCTATTGCATTCACTTTTACTTTCCTTTGTTAACATTTTGATATGAGTTTTTTTCTTGACTTGTATACAAAATTGCTTATCTGAAGGGAAAAAAGGGGTCTATTTTAGGTGCAAATACCTTAGTTATCGTACTCATTTCCTTTTGTTTGATATAGAGTTTTTGTGGATTTTTTTTATTGGCTAATAGTGGATATAATTATCTCATGTAAAGAGAGGTTTATTTACTGAAGGTGGTTGTTTTTGAACTAGATTACCGTAGAAATTCCTAACCAACATGATGACCTTTTATAACTTTTCATGTCAAATCAAGAATCTAGGTAGATCATGAGTTGCGCCTGTTTTAGATCAATGCTATTTTTAGGCATCTCTATATTATTGGTTTCAAGCCATAATTGAGCTGTACATTCTTCAATAGATTGTGTACCAAAGTCACTTATAGGCTTCTATTATGTGGTTATATATAGATTGTCCTCCCCTTTTTTTATTCACTTGGCTAGTGTGCACTATTGAAGAAACCTGTCATACTACAAGACGCCATTCCAATGCTTTGAAGACCCCATAGACCAAATATCCATGATCTTGACTTCAATATACTCTTCAAAGATGTTTAGAAATCACAAATCCCATGGTGAAGATCAAATAGGGTTTGTAATGAAGATTGGAGTACGGTTTGTGTTGTAGGTCATTTTCTTCATCTATGTAGATTATGCTTCTAGTGTGTCCATAAATCATCAATAGTATAAATATTTTGAAGAGTTGCAAATGATTTATTTTGCTCTTTGAAAAAAATCAAAATGTCTTTAGTTTGAATATGTAGTTTCATTGACTTTTGATTTTTATTAATAAATTGAGGTTCTTATTTTTTAGAGAGGACCTTCATATCCCGTACATTGCCGTGTTTTCTCAAAGGGCCTTTAATACTATTGTACTACCCATTATGTTATTCCCTTTACTTATAGCATTGTTCAATGCACTGAAAGTTCTCCAATATTTGTTAGTTGTGGGATTAGTTGCGGGGTTAATTGTTAGTTGTAGAGAATTTAACAAGTAATTCTAGAATGAAGTTGAAATCAATATTGTTAAATTAACGCAATTAGAAAAGAAACCAAAAAAACAAACAATTATAGGTTGAACCATATTTTAATTTGTGTTGAAATATGGGTCAAGTTAAATATCCTTGTTGCTTGGATCCAAATGACGTCCTAATTTTATTACCAAATAATGTGATGCATTCATTTGCACTTAGATGTTCTTTTATATAATATCATTCTCAAATCTGTTCTCAAATGCATAAATACTACCATTTATCTATTGCATGTGCATTTGGAAAAATTTTAGACCTCAACAAGGCCGCTAGCCTTGCATCTCTATGGTGCAATTATGGGGAAAAAAAATTGAAAATTTGAAATGTGACGTGGTCGCATTGCTGCCACGTCAGCACTATTGGTGCCACGTCTGATTGAATTTTTTTTAATATTTTTTTTCAATAAAAATAAAAAAAAATAAAATATATATATATATGGGTATAAGCAAGCTTGGAATACACTACTCAGAAATCAAGGAATATGAATGAAATAATTTCAGTTAGCCTATTTTATAAATAAAAATGAGAGTAATTTTTAAAAAATACTCGTTAATGTTAAAACACATATAGTCAAGTCATTTTTATGAATCAAAGCTGATTAAATCTTTAATTTTTAATTTTTATATTTATTAGGATTCAAGAGTTGATATCATGTCAAAAGAAAATATACATGTATATACAAAAATTTAACATAATTTTTTGCCTATTTGCTACTTTATAACTCACTTTTTATGTTTCAATTATGAAATCCAAAAAAATCTTCAATTTTGAATTCCCTTTAAACGTAGCTCCTCCTTCTAATATTTAAAATGATTTGAAAAATAATAAAAAATAGTTCAATATCTCATATCAAATTACAAATTACTACAATTGGTTATTAAAACATTTTAAACCAACAAAGTGATTTGAAATCACTTTGTACTAAATATTTCTATTCCTTTTTTGATTCCTGAATGAAAAATAGACATTGTGACAGAGACCTGAATCGCGCTACAAGAATCAAATTAACAACTATAATCAATTAATGTCAATTTTTTGGGGATGATTCCATATTGTATTCTACTTGAAGCAAGCAAATTTGTATTAAAATTCAGTTTTTATAGCAAGATTTGTAACTTAATCTATTTTAAAGAAATGAATTTATCTAAATTTTATTGTGTGACAACATATATGGGGTAACCCAAACATGCTTACACACACACACACACATACACACACACATATATATATAATTTTTTTTTTTTTTTTTCTCTTTTTTTTTTTTTTTTTTTTTTTTTCAAAAATCCATTGAATGTGCCTACAATATAGGTACCTATAACTATGAAAGATGCCTACAATATAGACACCCTATAATCACAAATGGTGTCAATAACATAGGTACCTAGTATAATAGGTGCCTAGCCCTTAAATGACGAGCCTAGGACCACTGGTTCTAAGCCTCACTGTCCATCACTCAATTTGTAGCAATTTTGCAATTAGATATGTATGAAAAACTTTATTTTATTTTTCAAAGATGAATTTATATGTCTTATTTACTTCACAAAAATTTAGCTTTTTTGTAGAAAATTGATTTTTTTTTAATTTTGAAGAAAAAGTAAAGAAAAATCACATCAAAAAATTATTTCAAAAAATCTGAAAACTTCACCATGTATGTATATTACAATGACAAATATCATAGGATAAACTGAATTTCCAAGTCATTCTATAATTAAAATTTAATTGACATTGAAAATACGTCCAAAGTTCAAATTGTAATAAAGTATTTGATATTAGGAATTTTCTCAAAACTCAAATTGGAGTAGAAACTAGAGTAGATGACCTTCATTTTATTAGTTGGGCTCAAACTCAAAAAATATCATTTTGTGGAGAAATTTCAGATTTCGAGCACAAAACAACAACTTCCCAAAATACTCTAAAATAGCATGTTTTGTGATTTGTTTTTGTTAGTAACTTCTCATTTACATAAAGGCAAACATTGGCAAGACTACAAATTCAATTCAATATTCTTCATGACCCAACATGAAAGGTCAATAAAAAAAATATGGATGAAAAAATGCTTTTGAATTCTTTCCATCTCATTGGTTTGTCATTGGAACGCCACAAAATGGCGGCCGCGGCGCTCCAGGACTATGGCTCCTAGGCTCAAGGTCCGAGGCTCACATGCTAGCAACCTTGAGTTTTATTCTTATAAATTCAAGAGCCTTAATAAGGGTAGAATTTCCTACAAAGCTTTCACAATGAGAGGCATCCCTCATCTTGATCTTGATCTTTGCTCTATTTAATTTCTTTGAGGTGAAAGTAGCCAAAGTGAAGGCATTAGGTTGAAGAGAGCACAAGTTGATTTTATTTAATTCTCCGTATATTTTGAATCATTATATTGATGCACCTCAAAAATTTACATTACTCCAAAATTTGTGTCAATGTTATTATTGTGTACAAAATCAAACATGACTACAGTGATCATAGAAGTAAGCACCTAGGCACTCATACCACAATTAGGAATCTTCTACTTGAAGTAGAATTCCAAACTAGTGTCTTTCACAATGAAAGGTATTCCAAACTTGTATCTCTCCATTAGGGTGAAAATAAGGTGATTATATTAGTATTCCAAAGAAGACACAAGCTCATTTTATTAAAACTAATATAACTACAAATATATGTGTCTCACAAATTTATAGAATTTCAAAATTGATGTTCATCAATGTTAATATTGCGCATATTAAATTGAATTAACTTGAGCACTACACCAGTTCCATCAATCGATCAATCATGGAAAAAAACATTGGCAAGTGAAGAATGTCTATGAGAGCTTTTTAAATGACAAGCAACTCAACTACAAATCTCTACACCAAAGTGAAAATAGGATAGTTTACAAAAATCACAAACTAATTTTTATCTAAAATATTATGAACTACTATATTAATCCACTAATTCACATAATTCCAAAATTAGTTTGCAATAGTGTCAATATTGCTATAAATGGAGAAAAAAGAGCAACCCGCCAATTGATTATGGAAAGCAAACACCATATTTGGTGGAAATTCTACATAGCTCTCAAGATTGTGAGGCATCTCAAACTTAGGTCTCTGTATGAGTGTGAAATTTGGATGATGCTAATAGAGAAAGTACAATCTAATTATGTTTAACTACTATGAACATCCATACATATGCACCTCATAATATCAAATAAATCTAAAATTAGTGCACTAAATTCACATTGTACATGCACTATAGAACTTTTAGAATGAGAAACATCCAAACTTGGGTCTTTGTACAAATATAAAAATTTGGCAATGTTGGTAGTTAAAAAAGACGGAAGTGGGAACCTTTGTAATCCCATGGCCAGTACAATATTGGCATCTAGAAGAGCACAATTGTTGCTAATGCAACTCTTTGGACCGAAATTAGAGAGACCCTTCAATGGCACTAAAAGGCATTAATAAAGAACAAAAAAGTAAAGAGAGAATCCCTTGGCACCAAGAAATGGGTCCTCAAATCTGACAAGCTTTCCTTTGGCTCTCCCAAGGACCTTCACAAAGAACCAAAACACTTTCTAATGACAACCCTAAACAAACTAAGGGAGGTTTTCTTGGCACTATAGTAAGGTTCCTAGGATCTAAGAGACCTTTGTGCTACCAAGAGACCTTAATAAATAACCAAGAGTCTCTAAAATGACACCAAAAAATAAAGAGAGTCCTTTGGCACCAAGAAACGGCTCCAAAGAGTCTCTTTTATGGTATCAAGAGTCGATGTAATGGCGAATCCAAAAAATTAAGAGAGAGCCTTTTGGCATCAAAGAAAGGCTCCTCAACACCCTTTGGAGCCTTTCTTTCACTTAGAAGGACCTCCATAAAGAACCAAAGATCTTCAAATATCCCAACAAATAAAGGGAGGGTCCTTTAGCACCAAGACAAGGCTCTTCAAATCCAAGGATTTGTCTTTATTGAATTAAAAAACATGAAGTAAAAATTTTTTACATAAAGAAAAAATTTAATCACGAGTTCAAATAAACCCAAATTAATAGAGAGATGCGTTCAACAATTTATTGTTTATTTTTTATTCAACAATTTATTGTTTATTGGTGGTCTAGATCTAACAGCGTTGTTGAGGCCGTATACTTCCCCTAACAATATTTGTCTAGCACTTGATTGACAAGACATCTATGTGGCTATAATTAGCCCCTAAATGCCCGAGGGGGTGGTGGGCTTCAAAGTTCTCCAAAAACGGCCGTTTTAGTGTAAGAAGGGCAAAAAATTAAAATTTTTTTTTTCAAAAATGGAACCATTGGATCTTGTGCATTTAATTGTATTCAATATATCCTAAAAATTAAAAGTCATTTGACAGTACGGATTTTTGGAAAAACGGTTTTGAAGTTCAAATTTAGCCCGTTTTCTTGAAGTTCAAGAAAGGACAGCTGGCACTCAAAGGCCTATAATTTATGCAGATATATTTTTCAAATGCCAACATTTTTTGGCTAATAGTCCAGGCATGAAGTCACATGATTGACGAAAAAAGAAAAAAGTACCTCACAATATTTGCTATTTTTCATAAGACTTGCAATTGCAAAGCTCTAATTTGTGGCAAACAATTTTTCAACCAGTGGCTAACATGCACCTACTCCCTAAATATCGGGCCCCTCTTGCACCTGCTGCCAACAGACCGCCCACCCAATGGCATGTAAGGCGTCTAGCTAGCCACTTGCCTGCAGCCCACCTCCTCCTATTGGTCCCTACACTACAACAAAAATGATGTTTTATGATTGCAAAATATGACTACAGTAAGTCGTAAATGAATCTCAGAATATAACTCACGCAAAATTCATTGTAGATGATTTGCGCTATGACTGGTCCAATCATTACCGACGAGCCGCTTCAGACATGAGTCACATTTGCAGTTATATGGGCTAGGGGATATAATTAGCCAAAATAGCCACATTTTGCCAACGTGGCGTATATGTTGACCATCCTTGACACACTTGACTTTTTCTTGAGGTGCCTAAGCAAATGGAAAAAAATTCTATGTGGCATATGATTGCGTGCAGTCATATTTTTGGCTGACATGGAATATGACTATGGTGAGTCATATTTTGGCTAATGTGGCATATGACTCTTGTGACTTGTGAGACATATTTTTTGTTGTTGTGAAATATGACTCTTATAAATTATATTTTTTGCTATTGTGAGAGATGATTCTTGTGAGTCATATTTTTTGCTGAAAAATGACTTTTGTGAGTCATATTGTTGGTTGATGTGGAATTTGACCCTTGTCAGTCATATTTTTTGTTGATTTGAAATATGACTCCTACGAGTCATATTTTTAGATGATGTGGCAATTTGTATAAAATGTTAATAATAATATGATGATTGAATGTAGTCATATTTTTAAAAGTATTGAGTCACATTTTTGGCATGATTGTGAGCATCATGTGACTATCACCAATCATATTTTCACCAAGATATTTTGTGAAATATAATTGAAGCAAGTAATATTCCAGGTAAGTGAGAGTCACATTTCTTAGATTTGTGTGTGCGGTACTGCGGTTTGGAATTGTGGTAATTGAGGCTTATGATAGTTTCCATTATAAACTACACTCACATTTTCCATGCATTTTAAATGAACTTGATGCATTGCATTCATACATGAATATGATTTAGCGGCTAAATAAAAGACTCCATTCAATTAAAAATGAGTACATATAATTTTTGAGATGCATAGGAGACAATCATACTAGAAAAAGAAAATGCAAGAAAGAATGTGACACATCACAATCACATTTATTAGTCACTAATACAAAGACATCACACTGACAATCTATAAATGTAGATTCCCACACATTTATAAGACTTATTTTCCTTACAAAAATGTGAAGATGTTGCTTCTTTGGTGTTGCAAGTAGCCTCTAATAACTTGATTCCAACTTGGTACCTACATAAACAATCAAGGAAGTTAATTTTCAGTGAAATGAACAATATGGCTCAACCTTTAAAGATTTAAGGCAATACAAATATATTATACAAGTTTAAGATAAGAAAATTCAAAGCAAGAACTAAAAACTATGAAGCAACAAGAAGCAAGAATTTAGAAGCAAAAGAAACAAGATCTAAAAGATATCAACAAGAAACAAGAACTAAGAGGCAACAAGAAACAAGAGCTAAAAGGCAGCAAGAAGCAAACTTAAGAGGCAACAACAAGCAAAACCTAAGAGACAACAAGAAATAAAGAAGAAGAAACATAAATAGCCAAATGTTGCACTTTAACCCCTAAAGGACCAGCATGTGTTTTTTGGCATTATAGAAATTTTGGGCAGGTACTTGTGATTAGAGGTTTAAATATTTTGGGCTGAAATTTTAATAGAACTTGGGGACGACGAATATCTTTCATGTGCATTAAATTTCATGACATTTGGAAATACGAATCAAAAGTTATGGCCTCACATGTTACTTTTTTCACCGGGCGGGCAATTTGGGCAAATCTGAAAAAAAATAATTTTTTCAGAAATAAAAATTTGGAACCGGTTTTCTAGAATTATACATACGCGGAAAGGTTTGAATCATTCCATTCCAATCATTGAGTCAAAAGTTATGAGGGCTTTTAGTTTGCGGACAATTATAGATTCTCTACCATAAAAAAAACTTTGTATTTGTTTATTTGACTCAGTTTTCAATATTTTTGGAAAAAAATAAAATCCTAGGATGTAGATTGATTATTACAACATTTCCACCTTTGGTATTGGCACTTTTTAATTCATAAATAAATTCTTAACAATTTAGTATTTTGAATCATTATCTACTTCTTTCTACTTACTATTTTTTTTCTGTATGTTGTACAATTCCAAATGATGCAAAAAATTTCAAGCATATTGCCAACTTAATTAGAAAATTGAATTCAAAGAAGCACCACCATTTTGGACATTTTTTCATTGAAAAATGAGCTTGTGAAGTGCAACTGCCCGGTTTTTCGCAGGATTGAAAAAATGGTTTTGGAGACTTTGAATGCTTATATCTTTTGATCTTCCTAGTGGAATTTTCTGAAATTTTTAGTACACGTTGTTAATACATCATACTACAAGATCCTATGGTTACATGTGTCAAAAATTGTTTTTTTCCAAAAATTTGGTAGTTGTATTAGAAATGGCAGTTTTGGAGCATTTTTGGTGATTACATAGTCACGGAACTTTAGGGGTTAAGGGAGTGGCTCCAAAAAAATGGCCGCTAGGATTTTAAAACTCTAAATCAGTAGCGGCTATGTGGAAATGGTAGCTAGGATTTTAAAACCCTAGTTATATGACTTGCTCTAGTCATGTGACTTGTCCTAGTCATGTACATGGTTTGCTTTAGTCATAAGACCGACTAAATATGACTATACTAAGCAACTAAGGTTTTTTTAACAACCAAATTTGATCCAAAGTGAACACATATATTGACACAAAAATCTTGGGTATGTAACTTGTGTATTGTATACATGGGTCATCAGAATTAAAACGGTTTAGAGGACAACTTTTGTAAAAATTGTATCAAATTAAAAAGACCAAAAAGTTAGGTGAAGACCAAATTAAAAAAATAAATAAACATAGGAAACTTTGGGTTGTATACATATTAGAAAAATCTCACAATATATAGAGATGAGGACTAAAAAGCCCATTCCTCACTTTGACATTTCCAAACATCCTTTAATATTAAAGGATGTTAGAAAATTGCCCTGACATCCTTTAATACTTGTCAAAGACAATTTTGTGCTTACAATTCATAAGGAATTTGCCTCTAACATCAACATCAATAACATTGTTTTGCCTCTAAGTCACTCTTTAGAATTTGAAAGTGCTTCAAATCAAGCGAGTGCCTTGTAGATTGAAAATGGATTGGTTTTAAATTGGTGGAACATTGGTGGTGAATTTATAACAAGTTTTGGAGCCTTTTAATTGTGATTTTCTTCTATTATTTCTAACTTTTTTTTAATTACTTCTCTTTATTTGATATGCCTCAAAATTTAATACCTTTTATCTCTCTTTTATAGCTTTTAGAATGTATAGTTAGTTGTGAAAATTGATGAAGTATTGACTATGTGAGGAATGAGGAATGGATCTTTTTGTCCCCAACTCTATGAAGAATTGGAACACCTATATATAGTTTTTAAAATTCCATACAAGAAGTTTCCTCCAATTAAATTTTTTAATTATTAAAAAGCATAAAAATTTGGATACTTTATCTTGTGATACATGTATTGAAATAACTCATATAATTTGGTTTATAATACTATTATTGTCCTAAAAAAACATTCATTTCATATATATAATTACATTTTTGGATTCCTTTCTGAAAAGATTGCAAGAAATTTTTACAATAAAACAATTTATATTCCTTGAAATTAGACTAAAATGCATTATAAGTGATTCTAATCAAGGCCATATAATATGGAACTATAGGAATTGCGTACCCTGGACAAAAACTCCACAAAATGCATAATGGAAAGTTGCAAGGCCTTAAGCACCTAAAATTATGGCAAAAAAAAATCTAAATAGATAGCATGCATCTGTCAAAGTATCTTTGTCTGTGCACAAAGTCTGCAGGAGCAAAAATATTTTGATAGAGGCACTATTTAAAAGCATCTTTGAAGCAAAAAAGATATTATGATTTTATAATTTATATCCTTGTAAAAACATCCAAAGAATCATCTTTAAATTGCAATACAAGCGTGCATGTGCCAATGGTAAGCCTCAATCTTCATATAAATAATTTTGTGACTTTTATAGTGCCTATAGAGACTCTAAAAGTGTGGCTTGTATAACATTGCTGAGAACATTTTTAATAAAGAAACAAACTTCAATACATAACATATACATATATACATGTATACATGTGAGTATTTTATCTATATCCTTGAAATAAAGCATGCACAACCATGTTCTTTGTTGTTGAACTTTGAATTCTAAATTGGACATTTAAGTGGTGTACAATTGGCATTCTAAGGAATCTAAGCAATAAACAAAAAATTTCTAATGATAAAGTGTAAGTGGATCACATCGTAACTAAAATTGGTACAAACTATAAAAATTAGAGGTTTTTGGTGTGGTTTTAGATGGTTTCAGCCAATCTAGGTCAAAACTCTAGACTTCCTAATCCAAGTTGAGAAATTCAAATTTTTTGTTATCTTTAAATGTAGAGCACTGCATGCCTATTTTAAAATAATAAAAATCTTTATTATGGGATATTTTTAGCAAAAATTATGGATGGACGAAGTTTTATCTCTATTTCATCTTTCAAGACTTCATCCACATTTGCACCTAGCCTATAAGCCTAAATTATTTTTACTTTCAAGATTGGATCTAAATATCACTTAAATTCTAAGGTTCTTTTCTAAATTGAATTAGATGAATTTTTTATATTTTTTAATCTAAAACTAACACTCTTGACTATCTAATTTCATTGTATTTTACCCTTTTTAACTTTTATCTATTTTCAAAATCTTGATATGTTATTGAAAACCTCTAGAAATTATCTAAGTAATCTTAAATTCAAAGTTGGATTTTAATAAATTCTTAAAAGTGTGGTTTTAATAAATTCTTAAAAGTCTTTTAACTATGCCAAGTGGCAACTTGGAATCTGTAAATCTACCTTAAACTCTTAGACTCTCAATACAATTGCACTTGTCACTTACCCTTGCTCTATGGCCAAGGGACGGATTTATCTCACACTCCTTTTTCTCCATTTTAACCTCTAAAATACTAAGGCCCTTTTTTTGCCAAAAAACACTCAAAACTGCCATTTCTATAGCAAAAAGTAAAAAAAACTGAAAAATGTTTTATGTTTCACATCTAACTGTAAGAACTTACACCTAACTAGTTTGAGAGTGTGTGGAAAAAATATCAGAATTTTTGACCGCACAGATTGCAAGATATTTGCGTTTAAAGTGAAAAGAACAAGTTTTTCAGCACATTGCGAGACTAGATTTTTTGACTTTGAACATTTTTAACTTAAAATTTTTGCACTACAGAGTTTTGAACTTTAAATCTTTGTAGTAGAGAATTGAGTTGAGAGTCTAGGAAAAAATAAAAAAAATAAAAAAAACTTAATTATCATTCTTTAAAAAATTGTTAAGTAGAAGTAGTTACAAGATAGAAGAAACTCTAAAATATTCATATATTTAGATGGAATTAAAATGCACTAATCCCAATGGTGAGATTGTTCTAGAAAGTAATAAAAACAATAAAAAATAAAAAATGAAAAATTTGAAAAATTGCATTCAAAAATGCATCCTAGAAGTTATTTTTTTCAAAAAGATGCTCTAACTGCCCAAAAAACAAGAATGTCCATAACTTTATCATAACAAATCCAAATGAAATGAATCAAAGCTTTCCAAATAGACAAAGATATAATCTATGAAAAAAAAATATTAAAAAAAAATTTCAAATTTTTGTCCTTTTTTTTGCTACCCGCCATCCCCTGTTTTGAGCTTATTTGGTCATAACTTTTTTGCTTGAGCACCGGTTGTGAAAAAAATTATATTCCCACAAAGCTTATTAGTTTTTTTATCTTCAAAAAAAAGTTTCAAAAAATCACAACAAAATTTCAGCCCGTAGATACTTGCCCGAAATCCCAAATGTCTGCCGAACCGACAATGGTCCTTTTAGGGGTTAAATTAGAGTTTTTCCAAGCTTCAAGTGTTTTTTCTAAACTCCACAATCTTCAATGCATGCCATGCAGCAATGGGCGTCTGTCAACCTTCGCGCCTCTGCTGCCTACCACCGCAAGTGGCTTCAGAGTTGGCTATGGCCCAAACCAACTGCCGCTCCCTGCCCCATTTTGCAGCCGCAACCTCATGTGCGTGAAGGCCACCTTCCCAAGGATTCTGCTTTTAGGCACAAATTCAAATGGGCCCAAATTTGAACATCCTTATCAAACTATATGGTATTCAACAATAAAATGCCCTATTCTTTCTACTGTCCATCAGTGAAAGGAACTCCTTCATTTGCATTACTACTTATATAAAAAATTCCTAAATTAGTATGTAAGGCGCCGTAATATGATAATAAAAAAAATAATAAAGAAAGAAGCCAAGAACAATTGAATGAAGCCAAAAGCCAAGAATCATATGTAAAGGGAGAAGTGAAAAAAAAATGAAGAAAAAAGAGCCCCAAGAAAGTTATGCCACATTCCAAAAATAATATGTAAAATCAAAAGCGCAAGAATAAACGTAAAGTCAAAATTGGTTTACTTCCCAAGCCAAAGTCTAAAAACTTATGGAGGATTGAAAAGACCCCAGGAAAGGTAGAGGCAATTGCCACCTAAACAATTGCAAGTCAAGAGGCAAAACTTGAAAGGAATGCCACAAGTCAAAAACAAAAAGTGGAACCAAAATCCCCCAAAGGGATGTAAACATAAAAGCTCAATAAAACAAGAAGAGCCAGAAGCAAAACAGAGCCAAAAGACAAAATAGAAAAAGGTTTGCCATTGGGGAAAAAACAAAGAAAGTTGTAGCAAAAAAATGCACTGGTGAGAAGCTCCATTACGGTAAACCTACAAGACAAGTCTAAGATGTAAAGCCATGAAGAAAAAACACTAAGTAAAGCCGTAAGCAATGTACACCAATACAACTTTTGGTCCTCGTCCACCCACCCACAACAAAGTCCAAAAGGCCCCCCACCAATTAAAGCCAAAAGCCAATACATTTAATGCCGCAATGCTAATAAATAATGGATAGTCGGAGGCCTAAAGAAAAATGCACATATGACTTCAATACCCCCCACCCCCCCAGGTAGCCAAGTGCAAAGTATGGAATATGAAGTCTAGAGCTACAAAATAAGCAAAGGAAACAAAATAATTGAACAACCGGGAAATATGCATTTACAAGTTTTGGAGAAATATTACCTCCATTCATTTAGGTGGGGTGGTGCATTTTCATGTAGCACCCATGTGTGTAGCACATCCATTGAAATGAACATAATGCACAAAAGTTATTTGTTCTTTTCTTGTACACGACACACTGACAATGCGACCTACTTTTTTGAGGGCAATGAATTTGGGGCATGTCCTCCTACAATAGTAAAATTGTTGCTTTTTGGCCTGCCCAACTCCTATCAATGCCTTGCACAATGCCACTATAAAGTTGAAATGTAACAAGGACTCCTCCTCATGTCCTTTTCCTTTCAAAATCTCCTTGTGCATTATCCACATGTGAATCTTTCTTTCATTTAATTTAGACTAATAATGAGAAAGTTATGGACAATCTTAGTTTTTTTGAGCAATCTAAGCATCTTCTTGAAAAAATAACTTGTAGAATTCATTTTTGAATGCAATTTTAAAAAAATTTCAAAAAAAATTCTCAGATACAATTAGTTTTTTTTGCTAGAACAATCTCACCATTGGAATAATTGTGATTCAATTCCATCTAAAAGCTATTAAGAATTTAGTATTTTCTTCAATCTTGAATCCACCTCTACTTAATAATTTTTTAATGAGTAAAAATTAATTGCTTTTTTTCCTAATTTTTTTTCAGCAGATTTTCAACTTGACTACTTAATATAAATAAGTAGAAAATCAAAATCAGTAGTGCAAAAAATTTGAACTAAAAAGATTCAAAGCTCAAAAATCTAGTCAAGCAAGGTGCAAAAAACCTTGTTTTCTTCACTTTAAATGCATACATCTACATGGTCAAAGTTTCGAGAATTTCTTCCATGTATTAATGTATTAGTCAAGTTTAAGATCTTATGGTTGGATATGCAAAAGAAAACACAATTTTTAAAGCTCTTTTTGCAATAGAAATGACAATTTTGAGTGGCTTTTGATAAGAAAATCACCTTGGTCCTTTAGGGGACATTCTTAAATACTTCTTACATTGAAATTTTGAAAACTAGAAAATGCAACAAGTATGTCAATTTGTTGTTTTACAAGTTCCTATTTTATAGAATATTGAGATTTGATTCATTGTAACGAGAATTGCCATAGAAAACTTAAAGAAGACACATTGTGTCCTTTGTCCTTGAAGGATTTATATCATATACCTTAGAAGCATACCATGCATACAAGAAAAAAATGTCATATGGGGTCATTGCAAGAAACACTGCTATTTTTGTAGTGTTTGCATAATATTCATGATTTTTTTCAAGAGTACTTTATAATTAGAATTTTTTTTCTTAAAACATGAAAAGTATGTCCAGTGTATATACCTTTAAGGAGAAAGTACCCTAGGAAGAAAAAGCATAAAAAAATTTACTAAGTAGGAGAACTAAAAAAGTGCAAAGTTTCACAAAAATAGGTACTTTGACATTTTAATTTGTAAAAAAAAGGATGGTGATGAGGTTTCACCAAAAGAATGCTTTGAACCATTTTCAATGTTCAAAAATTGTGTGTGATAGGAGGGTTGTTTGTACTCAAGTGGAGGATATAAAATAATATATTTTAAGATTCCCTTTGGTAGGAATACGCTTTCCTACTATGAAAATTGACCATGAAAATATCCGCTCTAGATCATTAAATTTGGGGAGTCCTAACATAGTAATCCCCTCCAAACCTCACAGTGTGACAAATAAGCAAAAATCTTTTTTAAATAATTTTTTTTTTAAATTTGAAAAATACAAGATGTGATTACCATCAAGTTAGGCATCTCCAATAAAATTTTTATATTCATGGATTTTATGCTTCAAAAATTATAGAGGATGACAAGAGAGTCACTCTCATGGTAATGGAGAATAGGACCATTGCTTCTTGCAATGACCTGTGTCATTGATCTAAAGGTCATCACTGGAATAATATTGCAATAGTGAAGGATCTAACCTAATGATACTAACTTTGAATTGTTATGACCAAGAAGTTTAGATTCATAGTTGTAACTCTCATATACATTGCATCATTGTGTATCTTTTTTTTAACCCCTAAAGTTCCATTACTATGTTTTCACCAAAAATGCTCAAAAATTGTCATTTTTAGAACAAGTACCAAATCTTGAAAAAAAAAATTTGACAGACTTAACCATAGGATCTTGTAGTACGCTGACTTGAGAACACGTCATAAAATTTTTAGAAATTTCCATTGCATGGATTGGCAGGATATAAGCATTCAAATTCATTGAAATGATTTTTTTGGCCTTGCTAAAAATAGGGCAATTACATCTCACAAGCTCACTTTTCTATGAAAAAATGTCCAAAATGATGGTGCTTCTTTAGATTTTTTTTCTAGACAAGTTGGCCACATGCTTGAAAATTTTCACATCATTTGGAATTGTACAACATATAGGAAAAAATAGTAAGTAGATAGTGGTAGAGAACAATTCAAAATATATAACTCTATAAAACCAATTTCAAATTTTTATATTGAAAAAAAGTGATTTTTTTTTATTTGCTTGGACTACCCATTTACAAAAAAAAGTAACATTTTGGGCCATAACTTTTTACTCATATTTCCAAATGGCATGAAATTTAGTGCATATGAAACATATTCCTTGTCCCAACCTTCTATTAAAATTTAAGCCAAAAATATGGAAATCTCTAGTCACATGCACCTGCCCAAAACTTCTATGTAGCCAAAAAACACATGTTGGTCCATTAGGGGTTAAATCAATTGCTTTTTTTGTATACATTTCTACGTCAATGGTTTTCAAGCCATAATTATGCTAAACATTTTTTGTTAGATTGTGTACAGAAGCCACAAATTCGCTTTTAGAATTTGGTTATGTAAAGATTATTCAGCTCTTTTCTCAAAGTTCTCTTCTAATTCACACTTTGGTAGTGTGTGCTATTGAGGAAATCCATCATACTACAAGATGTCATTTTAATGCTTGAATAGACCTACAAACCAAAGATCCTTGATCTTCACTTCAAGACACTCATACACTAAATAACAAATCTAATGGAAAGGATCATATAGGATTTGTAATAAGACTAGAATATGAATCCTCTCTTCGTAGATCCTTTTTTAGATGTACATGAATCATCATAGTATAAGTAGTTGGAGAAGCTATAATGATTTATTATGATTTTCCAAAATTGATCCTACAATCTTTAGTTTGGTTTCTTGGAAATTATTCTCATTTTGATTTTATTAAGATTTGAAGACTCCATTGTAAAGAAATCACATAAATTACATAAATTATTAAGAATTCACAAGAGGATTATTAATCCCTAAAGGCTTGAGGCCTTTTTCCTGCCAAAAAACACCCAAATCTGCCATTTTTATAGTAAAGAGTAAAAAAAATTGAAAAATGTTTTTTTTGCACATCTAATCATAGGATCTTACACCTAACTAGTATGAAAATATATGGAAAAAATTCATAATTTTGACCTCATAGATTGCAAGATATCTGCATTTTAAGTGAAAAAAACAAGATTTTTAATACATTGTGAGACTAGATTTTATGACTTTGCACTTCAGAGTTTTGAGCATTAAATCTTTATAATAGAAAATTGAGGTGAAAATTTGAAGAAAATAAAAAATTCCAAAAAAAATTAGTTCTCATTATCCAAAAAGTTGTTAAGCAGAAGTAGGTACAAGATAGAAGGAAAATCTAAAATCTAAATATCTTTTATATGGAACTAAAAAGCACTAATTCCAATGGTGAGATTTTTCTAGCAAAAAAATAAACCTTGTGGAACTTTTTTTTTCTGAAAAATTGTTAAAATTGCATTCAAAATTGAATCCTATAAGTTATTTTTTCAGAAAGATGCTCTAAGTGCCCGGAAAACAAGATTGTCAATAATTTTCTCATAAAAAATACAAATGAAATGATCAAAGCTTTCCAGGTAGAAAAAAAATAAAATCTATAAGGGAAAAAATTAGGAAATAAAAAAAAAACTTGCAAATTTTTTTGCTGCCCTCAATTGCTTGTTTTGAGCTTATTTGGGCATAATTTTTTTTCCTGGGCACCAATTGAAAAATAATTAAATTTTCATGAAGCTTAGAAATTTTTCTATCTAAAAAAAAATTTGGAAAATCACAACAAAAAATTCAGCACTTAGGTACCTACCCGAAATCCCATTTGTCCCCCAAAGGGACAATGGGCTTTTAGAGGTTAATATTATGCTACCTCCCATCATATGATGCTCTATATAGTAGAACTTTTGTAAACTAATAGCCTCGAGATCGGGCTCAAGTCCCTATATTCCTGAATCTCAACAAAATTCTCTGATGTGTATGATTGAAATAGGGCCTAATGCAGGACAGGACAATCAATATTGCGTCACTTTAGAGAGGTCATTGCCATAGAAAAGTTTACTTTAGAGAAGTTCTACTCTATATATAAAATTATTTAACCCTTTGCAAGTGTTCATAGATATGTGGTTCTAACATGTTGTAAATTCAACACATCTCTTACAAATGAAGTAGAAACTTGCATTGATAAGTTAATGCAAGTATAAAAGAATTTGAAGAGAAACTCAATTGAGAGTTAGACCAAATTTTAATATGAATTATATTGGCCTAATTACATCATCTTTATAGTTGCATAGACTCAAATGACAACAAATTGTATTGCTATATAATAATTCATTTGCATATATATATATAATCATTTGCCCTGGGGAGATCATTTTCTTTTTTTTAGAAAACTACATAAGTTAAAAGATAGGGTTCATTTAATTCAAAGGAGGAAAATTTTGTACAATACTTAGGACTACTATAAGGTCCATAAAATGCTACATATTCTATTATAAATAAATTAGGCTATGTAAAAACATCATGTAGTAGGAATTTTTATTAATAAGTTAGCCTTGACAAATGGAGGCTATGCAAATTTTTTATAGTATGGTGAGTATAGATGTGGATAGATAATTTCATGTAAATGATAAAATGGACACAATAAAAGGAATCTACGATGTGAGGTAGTTGATTAAAATTTTGCCACGGTATCAATAGTGTAGATATCAAAAAAATTAAGTGTAACTATAAGAGATTGACCACAAGTGACAGAAATTGTCACATTGCATAAATAGAGAGGTTTACGTTAGTAGGTTCAACAACCTAAAAACTGTACAACATAGGGATAGAAGTTATAATCCATTTAACTTCAATTTTTGAAATTGTATGTCTTAAATACGCTCATATTTCAGTGGGGATTTTTAAGTGTTCAATGTTAAACTTGTTATTGATCCCTGAAAAAAAACTCATTCTTGCAAAACAAGGACAATAAACTCTGAGCCTTTTTAGAGTAAAATTTTTACTCTATACAATCATGATTTTGACCATTCATAAGTATATGATGTTAGGTTCATTCATGAAAAAAATTTAAAACAAATATAGAGTCCATTTTATTCCAAATCAATTTGCAATGAAAAGATGTTGAAGTTGTTTTTTGATGATTTTTTAAATTTTTTCTATTTGAAATCCAAATGGTAAAAATTTACAATTTTTTTTTTGAATATCTGGCTCTTGAAAAAATTTCAAGATCTTCAACTTTACAAATTGCAAGATAATATGGCTTGAACTTTGAAGATTTTTTTTTCTTAAAGTTACTCTAATATAGCAATAAAAGTTTGACTCTTTTTAAAATGTGATTTGAAAATTAATTTTCTTAGGGCAATTGTATGACAGATTTTATTAGTTATACACATGCCAAATTTCAAAAGTTGATGATCGTTTTTGCAAAAGATGCCCTAAAGATGCCCAAATTGTTAGAGCTACCAAAAAAATTTAGGACAACATAACTTGATTTGGGCTTCAATTAAGAAATAAGCAATTAAGCAATTATATTTCCACTGAGGGAATATATGTTCACACCTTGTGTCAAAATTTTATGAATATCCGACCAAAAATTGACTTCATAAGAACCTACGTGGATTTCAACTGTTTGTTCAACAAAAAATTAGCCTTCAAAAGTTAAAAATTGCCACTTGGTCAATGGCACTTGAATTGAATTGATTGTTGTTGGTTTTATAGTATATATCCTATACATGTATGTAATAAAGGGAAAGAAAACTTTGCAAAAAAGGGTGGAGGAGGGAAAATATTGGACACTTCAAAATTTAATATGTAGGATAGCCCCACTTAGAAACCCAAATGCATGAATTTATAAAAAACATAGGGTATTGAAATATGCCACTTGTAGCTTTTTATGTAAAAATATGGTCATCTTAAATACCAAAATGAAGGTAAATAGCCACACATTAAATACCTACTTAACTAAGGTGTATACCTTAAATTACAAGAAGTGATCTCCCCGAGTAATTTGCATTTGCATAAATATTATTCCATCTATTGATTATAAAAGTAAACACTATCTTATATATATTTTGAAACCTCAGCAAAGGTCAAATTTTTACAAGGCTTCGAAAATGAGTAGAGACGCAAACTTGGTCTCTTTACCACTTGATTGACTTGAGGTGAAAGTAGGGTGATGTCGATAGGTTTAAGATAGTAGAAGCTAATACTATCTAATATATTATGAACTACCATATTCATATGCCGCTCACAAATAAAAGTAAATCCAAAACTAGTCTTATTAGTGTTATTATTGATTTACTATTCATAAATTGAGTTAGCGGGAGCACTCCACCAATTCCACTAGCTGATCATAAAAAACAAACACCAACCACAATAGAATTTCTAAATCACTTTCAAAATGAGAGGCATCTCAAATTTGGGTCTCTGCACCACAACCAAAGTTGGGTGATGTCGATAGTTTGGTGAAACTGCAAGTTGGAAACGTCGCAATACCAGGGCCAAAACAATCTTGGCTTCTATAAGGGCAAAGTTGTTACCGATGCAAGATTTTGGACCTAGGCCAAATGGCAGAAATGCATGTGAGTGCAAACAGGCACCAGAGACACCATTATTGAACCTCTCGAGATTGAAGTCCGCAACATCATCTCTCCAATATTCCCTATCGTGGTGGATTGCCCCAACTGCCACTTCGATTGTTATACCCTTTGGGATGAATAGTTCCTTGAGTTGGAGATCCTTGGTTGTTTGCCTTGATACAGTTGGTACTACTGGAAAGATTCGCAATGTTTTGTTTATGATCATTCCTACCTGGGACACACCCAAACATACCGGCACCAAAGATAATGTGATCATTTTGAGATCTGATAATAATAAATTTAGCTAAGCTATGAGATTCATTGTAACATTGAATACGTACAAACACACTCAATCCACATAGAATGATTGGAGTTCATTTTTTTGCTTTGTTTGATGAATGAAAGAAAATTGAATGACCATAGTAGAATAATAATTATGTATATGAATAATATGATTGCATTGTCAAAATCAATGAAATTGTTATTTTGATGAACATTCTTTAATTGCTACATGCAAAATTCATTCAATGTAAGATGGACTACAAAAGCTAATAAAGGACAGGATTTTCTAACATTGTTCCTCAGGTAGTATTAGTTGTATCAATTCAAAAGTTATGAACCTTGAAATAAATCGTAGCAATTTGTAATTTAATTGCAATATCTATGACCTTGGTTTCCATCACTACACATAATGCCCATGCGATTGGGATTTAGGATTACAATCAAGGTTTGAACCAAGGTTCCAAAATACATTTGCAGTTTCTAATTATATCACAATATGAAACTATAAGATCTTGAAGATTATGTTGTGTATATTCTATTCTAAAAAATTTGGTTGTTTTCAAGTATGCTAAAGGGTCATAACAATCAAGGGTATTTCAAAACAAATTCTATCATTGCAATTTAACTATTTAAGGTATGTGTAAGTTTGTACATTTGAATCTCATTTGTTATCTATCTTCTTCTTCATCAAAATCTTTATTGGTTTGTACATTTGATTAAGAAGTGTTGATATTGCAAGAGTCAAGGACATCTTTTAGTTTTAGTTTTAGGCATCACCATTATGGTAATGTGCTAACTTTTAGACTTATGTTACCTTTAGCATTAGAAGTTATATTTTATAATGACCTTAACTGGTTATAAATACAAAATGTTGACAAGACATTTAGTCTAATGTCTTGTCACTTCTTTTCCATGATCCTTATCATCAACATTAGACCTATTCCATGTTGTGATTTTACATAATATAATAATAATAATAATAATAATAATAATAATAATAATTATTATTATTATTATTATTATTATATATTATTATTATTATTATTATTATTATTATTATTACACCATCTTTAATGATAGGTATTCATAATCTTCCCCTTAATCATTAACTCTGCCACACTAGCCTTGCAAGCAATAAGAACAATGGTCTCGAATGTGGTTAAATATAACAAAACTCCTACCTAAAAGATTGACATTGAAAGATTTCTAACTTTCTTCAATCATTGCTTCAAATTGTGGCACATTATCCTACATCAACAATGTATAGCAAAGCTAATGGTGTAAGATGTGGCTAGATATATCAAAACTCTCCCATCATATTTATAGCTACAAAGAAGTGATTATCATAGTGTTTAAATTCAAAGTGGAGCCATACTTGTAGCATAATTACCATTGAATTCAGCATCAGGAGTCATGAATGATTTTACAAAATGGGCAAGTAAGAAAGAGAGTTACCACTTTAAGCCGCACAAGCGCACCAACATTGCACTCCCCTCCGCCACCCAACACCTCCGAGACTTCTTGGCGTGCACGATCTTGCCACTTGGGATGGTTGGCCAACAACAACATAGAAAACACAACGGTGTTGGCCACTGTGTCCTGGCCTGCGAAGTAGAAGAGCTTGCAATTGTTGAACACTAATGCCATATTGAATGCTTGTGTTTGCTCATTCCATCCATCCGTGGCTGCAGTTAGCATGCGCCCAAGTAAATCCTCCCTGTAAGAGCTTGCTTTCCCTGTAAGCATGTCATCTCTCCGCCCATCTATGGCTTTGTGCAAGAGTGCGTCAATCTTAGCCCCGCACTTATCCATGTATTTGTTTGCTTTTGTTGGAATTTTCCTCCTTCATAGTGAAGAGATGAGAATGCAAAATTCATAACATTCTTCAATATGAAGACTTGAATGCCTTTTTCTACAATAATGCAAGATTGAGAATGTTCAATTCAATAGGTTTCATTGAGTTTTGATGAAAAACTAAAGAAAGTTGTAATGTACATGATGCAAAGGGATATTTGCCCTAAAGTTCAAGTATGTTATGGTGGTGAAGGATCAATGTACAATAAGCTAAATCAAAGCATTGTGCACCTAATTTTGTATGTGGCATAAGGAATCTAGATTTAATTTAGGTGTTCATTATAGAACATTGTTCAATACTAGGACATTGAAATTAGAGCAATCATAAATTTTAAAAATCTATCAATTGAATTGAGGTTTTGCATAGCTATTGCAAAGGTATTCAAATGCCATTCTTAGACTTCACTTATAGTTTAGTCACAAACATGTTGATATTTGAAAAGAATATAACCTTGTAATCATGATTGTTAATGAAATTTGCTTGGTTATAAGTGATTCTATCTTGGATTGAATATTAGATGATTTTGTAAGTTGGGTGCGATAGTCTCAATGGTTGCAAGTATGATGATTATAACTCATAATTATAGCCTTTCTTACTTGCACTTACAAGATTTCCTATGGCAAAATCTAATTTACAAGATATGCAACAAGAATTATTGATTGACCTTATTTAGTCCAAAACAATGTGACTTCTTACAATTGACATTACCTATAGTTTGGAATGAGCCAAGCAAATGGATTACGGAAGCTTATGAAGACTTGCGTTGCAATCTCTCTCTAGAGTTCATAGATTTGCTCTCCTTTGTTACAATCACCACCGAACGCTGTCAACGATATGATTCTTGTTGAAATTTTATGAATGTCAGGCTCTACATCAATTTCCGCCAAGCCACCACCTTCGGTGACCATCTTTTCCCACTTTTGTATTCCTGTTGTAGTTGCTTCTACCATCACCTCTACCACACCCTGCAAATAGCCACCACCCTAGCCAATAAGACATTGACAATACCAATGGATCAATCATGTCAAATTGACTCTATTGTACCCACATTTAAAAAGAGATATTTTGCTTTGGAATTACTTGTTGCTACTTACAAAAACTTCCAAGAGCTATTGGAAAAGATTATATAAAAGAGGAGATTTGGACAATTTCGTTTCAAGTTTCTAAAAGAAATTCAGCACTTTAGAACTCATAATTATAGTAGATTTACTAGACTAGATTTAGAAACAAGATCAAAATTCTTGGCAAAACTTATAAATTGTATTTGTGACAACCTTATTGTCACTCTTAAGAAACCCAGGCATGAGGTTCTCTTCTCTATTGATATGTTTTACTACCTTATTTCAACACCCATAGATATAGAAGTATTCACTTCTAACCATTTATTTACTTATATGATAAATCAAACACATATTAAAATGCATCCTTTTCAAGTGTATGAGAAAAGATTCAAGTGCTTGGTTGGACTTAGCCCTAAATCCTCAAAGTCTCCTCCAGGGACACTTGGGATTTTAGGGAGGCTCGTGTGGCCTCAAATTTTGACCTGATTTTTTGAAACTTTTTTAAGATAGAAAATCACATTAGCTTTCTAAAAATATAATTTTTTTTTTCAATCAGTGCCTGAGAGCAAAAGTTATGCCATCCGAAGTCAAAAAAGTAGTTTGCCGGGTAGAAAAAAAAACTTTAAAAAACGGAATTTTATTTTTTGAATTTTATTTCTCAAAGATTATATTTTTGTCTACATTTGAAGTTTGATTCATTCTATTTGGACTCAAAACAAGAAAGTTATGGACAATCTTGTTTTTTGGGCAACCTAAGCATCCTAAAAAATAAACCCTTATAAAATTCATTTTTGAATGCAATTTTGAATTTTTTTTTGAATTTTTTTTTAAAAGATTAAGTTTGTTTTCAAGAACCAATCCCATTTTTGGAATTATGGTGTTTTAATTCCACCTAAGAGCTATTAACGATTTAGTGTTTTGTTCAATTTTAAACCTACTTCTACTTAACAATTTTTTTATATGTGGAAATCAAGTTTTGACAATCTGAAATTTTTTCCCCCAACTCTCATTTCAAATGTTCAAGATTAAATATTTTAACTCTTGGTATATAGTGCAAAAAAATCCACAAATGGCTGCCAAAGTCATCTGAAATTGCAGGCCACAATTCAAAAAACTTTTTTTTCCAACTTCAAATGCTAACATCTTTTAGTCCGTATGGTCAAACTTCATGAAATTCTTACTACATGATTTTAGACAAGTAAATTACAAGATCCTATGGTTAAATAATAATATTATTTTGTTTTGGTTTCTTAAGTGATCGCAACAAATTGGGCAGTTTTCAATGGTTTTGGAGCTAGAAAATGCCTTGGGGACTTACAGGTTAAGGTGGTTACCTCATAAGCATCTAATTATAGAATGCATATGAAGAAATTACATGCTCTCATTCTTCCATTTAAAAAGTTAGGATAGAAGAGATGGAATTCAATATAAGCTGAAACATCATTTTTGAACCTAAATTGAGCTAGTTATAAATTTCTAGTGATGAAATATGATAGGGTTTCCCATTCATGTCATTTATTGAGAATATTTTTGTGAGAATAAGATTCATATTAGACATACCGGCAAAGCAAATTTAAACCAATATGAAAAAACTCATGTGCATGTATCACAAATGGAAAAAGTCAACAATAATACATCAATGGCTTTGATCAATGAATCACTGAATTGATTTAATCCCAAAAGAACAAAGGATTCTACATTTGAATAGGGCATTAGAGGGGATTCGGGGCCTTGGAGGGCCGTTTCAGGCCCGTTTTCAAATTTGGCCTGATGCAGTGAACAACGGTATGGAACTGTTATAATTTTTGTTTACTCAAATATCATTTTAAGCAAAAATAAATATATAAATAAATAAACAAATTCAAAAATGATGTGGCAGTCGTTGTGCCACGTCAGCCAGTTGCTGCAGCTGCATTCCGTAGTCTGGGACCGCAGGGGGAACTCGCAGCCCTCCAAGACCCCCAAATCTTCTCTAATGACAATTCAATTGCTCATGGTGCAAAAAATATACTTCAGGCCTTATATACTGCATGACTTCAGTTAAGGAAGTTAAGGAAAACAGGAAACCAAAATTGGACATCTTGGTCAGTTGATGATGGGTTCAGGGTGTTATACCTTGAGCGCGTCCTGATGAAAGAAGGGAGTGAGGGTCCGTCTTTCGGTAGACCATTTCTCTCCAACTAGACTACCCAATCCTGCGCCCATCACTTGCCTGGTAATCAAGTCTTCCAAGGGGAATTTCTTCAAGGATTTGTGATTGTTCACAAATACTTCTTTCGCAATCTCCGGGTCTTGCACAACAATTCGCGTGTCGGTAGCCCACTCATAAACAAAATTCTTCCCTATACAAATCAAGTGTTAGAAGTTCTGGCATTGTCCTCGACACAAAGAAATGTATGGGGAGAACCGCCGTGGTTGAATTGTGAGTCAATCAGTTCAAGCATCTTAGCAATAGATACTCCCTGAAATTGTTGCACCAAAATTGCTCAAAAGGATGATCATGCACAATGCAAAATTAGTTTTTCACTCCAGAAACCAAGTCATGTTAGGTAATAACACCTACTAGCGACCCTTACACAAACGCGATCCCTAGAAATGCTTCCTTAAACTGAATATGGATTGAAAATGAAAATCTGCAGTTCAATTTCAGGAGATCTGCAATCAGTAATTCAAAGATTCATAGTTTCTTCATCCGATGTTCCAAATCTAGATGCTAAGATGCATTCGAACCCTCTTTCAATTGCCAAAACGACTCTAGAAGAATCAAGGCAGTCTGAAGCTTAATTCGATACTTTTAGGTGCACATACCATAGCATAAGAGAAACTGGCATACATACCGTATTTGGGACAGAACAAAGCATATTGCGGCATGACAGTGGGCGAGAAATCGGCGTAACTGCCGAGTGGCAGAGCTTCAGGAAACGACTCCGCAAACTTGTTCATGTCGAAGAGGTTTCCGATGAGGAATCGGAACGGCGGTCCCTTCACTCCTTGCTGCGCCATCACTCGACGGAAGCGCAACGGCTCCCACACTCCAATCCACAGCAGTTTCAAAACTTTGTAGACGAGCACTGTCGCCACCACCACAGCGACGGCGTTCCTTAGTTCCACCAGCCCCGTCATGGCGGTACCCCAGAACTGCAGAACTATCTATCGATATTCTGGATAGCTAGATTGCTAGTAAAGTCCCTTTGATTTTGCTTCCAACGCTCTAGACCAGGGAGACAATCTGACAAGTTCTGCACATCATGCACAAATCTCCTTCAGTGTACTCACTGGAATCACAGCTCAATTCAATTCTTTGCAATTGGACTACAGTTTCATTACAATTGTAACCCATCAATTGATTTTGAAATTGAAAATGTTCTTGGGACTCAAACTGGAGACTGAGGAGAAGAATCGTAAGACCGCAGCAATGTGGTTGTGTTAGAAATTCGAAGTATTTGACAGCTTCAGTTTCTCTTCGCGCTATGCGGGATTTGTCAGTAACTTGGAGTATGCGTGAGAGGAGACAGGCCAGTGCGGAGTTGAGATCAAATTTGGGCTTCGATTTATGCTGTGCACGTACTCAGTAGCACTAAAAGCCTCATTTCAAATTTTCTCATCCATAGACTTTCATTCATCGATCAGTGATGTGTTCACGGGTGTCTCGTTTGTCATCCACCAACATCATTACAAGGATAAGATCCCACAAAAAAGTTCCATGATCTCCGTGATGGGAAGAGTTGGAGCCAAGATTTTTCGCACCGCATTTTAACCCCTAAAGGTCGGAGACTATGTTTTCACCCAAAACGCTCCAAAACTGCCATTTCTAATACAAGTATCAAATTTCAGAAAAAAAAACATTTATGGACACATGTAACCGTAGGATCTTGTAGTAGATGTGGAAAAAATTTCAGAATTTTCCACCATGTGGATTGCAAGATAATAGCAGTTGAATTGACAAAAAACCTTTTTTTGTCCCTGCAAAAATCCGGGCAGCTGCCCTTCACAAGGTCACATTTGTATGAAAAAATGTCCAAAATGGTGGTTACTCTTTGGATTCATTTTCATTTTCTAGACAAGTTGGATACATGCTTGAAAAAATTCAGATCATTTAGAATTGTACAACATATAGGAAAAAAATAGTAAGTAGGAAGAGGTAGAGAATGATTCAAAACACTAAATTGTTAAGAATTTATTTATGGAATTGAAAAATGCCAATCCCAACGGTTGTAATGTTGTAATAAACAATCTACACCCAAGGTTTTTATTTTTTTTTCAAAAATATTGAAAATTGAGTGAAATAAAGGACTTCAAAGTTTATTTTAGAGTTGAGATTCCATAACTACCCTCAAACTAAGAATCCTCATAACTTTTGACTCATAGATCCAAATGGAATGATTCAAAGCTTCCCACCTACATATAAATCTAAAGAACCAATTTCAAATTTTTATTTTTTTTAAAAGTGATTTTTGAAGAAGTTTTTTTTGCTGCCCGGGCTGCCCGCCGAGCAATGAAAATGATATCATGCAATAACTTTTTAATCCTATAATCAAAAGCTATGAAAATTGTTGGGCCTTAAAGCTACTCCTTGGGAAAATGTTGTGTGAAAATTTGAAAGAAAAAAAATAAAATCTCCGCTCGTAGTGAGCTGCCCAAAAATGCTATGTTCTCAAAAAAGCATGTTCAGTCCTTTAGGGGTTAAATATTTATAGTTTTTAGTTGCTATGTCCAAAATTTTTTGTCAAAGAGAATCTAGAATCCTCTTTTGACTACCAAAAAGATCCAATTTGTTTCTTATAAATTATTGATAAAAATCATGCCTGTTTTATATGGGTACCGGTTCAATTTGTTTACTTTCATGTCAGTGTAAAATGTAGATGCACAACTTAGTTTCTCCTAGTAGGACAACAACAATTTCTTAATTCATTTTTCTAGAAATCTTAATTCCATTTCTAGCATATTATTAACTTTGCCCTAGTTGTAGGATAGTTATGAATTTCCTTTTGAATCTCTGAAAGATAGATTTTTTTTAAATTGTGCTTCTGATAAGGTGTACAAAATCTTAGTTCTTGAAGTTCAAACATTACAATCTTGCAATTAATTGGTCTATTCAACTTCAAAAAATTAGAAGATATATTTCAAATTTTCAACAAGATTTTTAGTATGAAATAAATCTAAATCTGTAGTAGATTTTGGCATGTAATTTGATTCAAATTTTCACATTCATTGTGGTGTTTATTACTATCAATTCTATCACATTCTATTCTTTTCACAATCTTCTATAGTATAATTTCATATTCATACTAATTCCGTTCATACAAATTATTATTCATATTCATTTTTGTAGTCATAATACTTTATATTTCAATAATATTTTAGATTTAATTCTTTTCTAATGTAGAAATCAAAGGCAATATTCCTTGTGACCAACTTTTACTATAAGAAAGTATTTTGTAGAAAATACTTCTCATGGTCCACCTATTGTAGAAAAGCACTTCTTGGGCAATACCCCTCACGGCTTGTGGATCCCATTGTAGAAAAATACTCTCTAGGTAGTATCCCTCACTATCCACTTTCTAATCAAAAATATTCATTGCTACTCATTGGAATATTTGATAGTTTACAAAATTTAAGCCATTTTAGAAGCTTAGGTGTATTTTTTTGCATTTTAGTTGACCTCTAGGAATATATTTTATATGGCTACGTGAAACCTTCACTAAGTGTGTCTTCTAGATTATGTGTATGATTAAAATATTTTTGGAGTTACTTGGTAGCATAGCATATATTCTAAATCCAAAAGCTTTGAAAGTTTCAATTTCAAAGAATCATGGAAGGCTTAATCTTAAGGATCTTTTTTGTTGTTTTGTATTTGTTTTTTGTTTTGACATAGTGAATGAAAGATTCATAAGAATTTTTTTCATGTGTTTGATCATTTAAACATTTCAATCAAGTTTTAAGAGATTATTGAAGTTTGTAGAATTCAAAACTTTATGGAAAGTTTTATTCTTCTAATACGTAAGTACCTTCAAGTACCTAGCTGTCTTGTAGTACCTACTATAGGTATCTTTTGGTATCAAGGTGTCCAATAGTACCTAGGGGCCCTCTAGTGCTATACTATATAGAAGACTTCTAGTATATTTAATTCTATCCATTTCCCCTATGTGAAGTTACAATCCTTCAAAATCCAAAAAAAGAAAAAAGAAACTTCACCTTTTCTTTCCACAACTTTATCCAAAGCTAAATAATCATAAGACCACATCAATGTAAGTTAGTTGTGTTGGAATTCAAAATATCTGACCGCTTTCGTTTCTCTTCGCGCTCGCAGGATGTTAAATCCTCTTGTCCTTAGTGGACCTGGCTGCCAGAAATACGGGCTATCAGAGTGGCGCTTAGCCAAGTGCGCGGGTAGTTGGATGCAAGGTGCAAGACACTAAAATGCAAGACCGCGACTGCAGGACCACGACGTCCTTCACAACACGGCAGGTTAGGATTTTGGGTCTTTGTTTAACTAAGAACTAATTTATATAATCCACATTGTTTGTAAATCCTCCTACCACTCCATATGTATATAAAGAGTTGTCTTTCAATTCTAAACACAAATCATGAATGTCTTTTGAAGCAAAGTGAGATAGATGTGACGTCATGCCTCATCATGGGCCCATTTCAAATGGACAATTTAGCGTCTTGCAAAGAAAAAAAACTTCCAAATTTTTTTTTCAAGTTCTACTAAAACAACATTTTGGGTCACAATTCAAACAACATATCTCAAAGTTTATGTGGCTACATGAAACCTGTAATACCGTAAGTGACTCTTCTAGATTATGTGTAAGATTAACCCCTAAAGGTCCAAGGCCTTTTTTCTGCCAAAAAACACCTAAAACTACCATTTTTTAGCAAAGAGTGAAGAAAAAATTAAAAATGTTTTTTTTGCACATCTAACCACAGGATCTTACACCTAACTAGTATAAGAATGTGTGGAAAAAATTTCAGAATTTTTGATCGCATAGATTGCAAGATATCTACGTTTAAAGTGAAAAAAACAAGGTTTTCAGCACATTGTGGGATTGGATTTTTTGACTTTGAACATTTTTAGCTTAAAATTTTTGCACTACAGAGTTTTGAGCTTTAAATGCTTATAGTGGAGAATTGAGTTGACAATCTACCAAAAAAAAAAAATTCAGAAAAACTTAATTTTCATTATTAAAAAAATTGTTAAGTAGAATTAGGTACGAGATAGAAGGAAAATCTAAAATATTCATATATTTTAGATGGAATTAAAATGCACTAATCCCAATGGTGAGATTGTTCTAGCAAGTAAATTAAACCACACCAAAAGAAAAATTTGAAAAATTACATTAAAAATGAGTCCTACAAGTTATTTTTTTCGAAAAGATGCTCTAACTGCCTAAAAAACAAGAATGTCCATAACTTTCTCATAACAAATCCAAATGAAATGAATCAAAGCTTTCCAAATAGACAAAAATATAATCTATGGGAAAAAAAACTCAAAAAACTCAAAAAAAAAAATTTTGCCAAATTTTTTTTGCTGCCCGCTTTCCCTTGTTTTGAGCTTATTTGAGCATAACTTTTTTTCCCGGGCACCGATTGAAAAAAAATTTATATTCCCACAAAGCTTATCAGTTTTTCTATCTTCTAAAAAAGTTTCAAAAAATCAGGACAAAATTTCAGCCCGTAGGTACCTGCCCAAAGTCCCACTTGTCCGTTGAATGGACACTTGGGCCTTTAGGGGTTAAAATATCTTTGGAGGTACTTGGTATTATAGAATGTATTCCAAATCATTTGAAAATTTCAATGTCAAAATCATGGAAGATATAATCTTAACCCCTAAAATACCAAGGCAGTTTCTGACTCCGAAACCATTGAAAATTGCAATTTCTGCTGCGATCACTCCCTAAACCAAAAATAACTTATTAATTATAATCTGATCATGTACTTCACTTGTCTTAGATCATGGGGTAAAAATTTCATGAAGCTTGATCATACAGATTGGAAGATATTAGCATTTGAAGTTGAAAAAAGAATTTTTTTGAACCATGACCTGCAATTCCAGATGACTTTAACAGCCGTTTGTGGATTTTTTTTGCACTACACACCATAAAGTCAAAATTTTTTGTCTTGTACATTTGAGCTGAGAATCAAGGAAAAAAATTTCAGATTGTCAAAACTTGATTTTCACATTAAAAAATTGTTAAGTAGAAATAGGTCCAAAATTGAACAAAACACTAAATCATTAATAGCTCTTAGGTGGAATTAAAACACCATAATTCCAATGGTGGGATTGTTCTTGCAAACAAAGTTAACCTTGTCAAAAAAAAAATTTGAAAAAATTTGAAAATACATTCAAAAATGAATTCTACAAGGTTTCTTTTTTAAGATACTTAGATTGCCCAAAAAACAAGATTGTCCATAATTTTCTCATTATGAGTCCAAATAGAATGAATCAAAGCTTCAAATTTAAACAAAAACATGATCTTAGAGAACAAAATATTTAAAAATAAAAGTTCAATTTTTTAAAGTTTTTTTTCCGCACGGCGAACTGCTTTTTTTGACTTTGGGTGGCATAATTTTTGCTCCTGGGCACCAATTGTAAAAAAATTGTATATTTAGTAAGCTGATGTGATTTCCTATCTCCAAAAAAAGTTTCAAAAAATCAGGTCAAAATTTCAGGTTGCACGAGCTTGCCCAAAATCCTAAGTGTCCCTCAAGGGGACTTTGGTAGTTTAGGGGTTAAAGAATCTTTTTTGTTGTTTTGTGTTTGTCTTTTTGTATTGAAATAGTGAATGAAAAAACAACAATTTTCTATGAATCATTTTGATCATTTTGATCATTTCAATCAAGTTTTAAAACATTGTTGTAGTTTGTAGAAGTCAAAAGTTTGTAGAAAGTTAAGGTAGAGCCATCCATAACCAACCAAATAAGGAGTTCCAAGATGATTTGGAGTCATGAAGGCAAAACAAATATTTTTCAAAGGTACACTGATAGAAATGACAAGGATTACAAAAAACTTGGTAATTTTATCGCTTGAATTGAAATTACTAGGAATTTTGGGAGGCAAAAAGTGCTCCTGACCCATGGCCAATGTCTAGACTCTTCCAATGCCGATCATTCAATAATTTTTTAACTCAAATTCAACTAATTTTGGACTTATCCAGAAATTATGGATAGATTCCTATAATTGAAAATGTATCGGCCAGCCACTGACACTTGTCTATCTTTTATTTTCTTTACTTCCATTTGATCCAAAATAATGATTTTGATCCATTTTAGTTCAAAAATCTACATTTGGACCATACATACATTATGATTTCATCATTCAAATGTAGATTAGATGTTATTTCTGGACTCTGGATAAGTCCAGAATTAGTTAAATATGAGTTTTTTTCCTAATCATTAGTTCCTACTTTCTTTCTCATAACTTGGGACATGTATCATATATTTATTAGTTCCAAGCTTGGTTAAAAATACGTGCACCTATAGGTCGGGAATGGGTCACTAGTCGGGAATAGGTGACTCTACCTTAGGTATATTCCTCTAATACCTAAATACCCCCAAATACCTAGATGTTTTTTGGTGTAAAGAAGTCTACTAGTATTTAGGTATCTTTGAGTATTAAAGTCTCCACTAGTACCTAGCTGATTCTAGTACTATACTACATAGGGATCTTCTAGTATATTTAACCATCTATCCATATCTCCTATGTTTGGTCCAGGTTCAATGGCTTGTGGCTTGGTGTTACTTGTGAGATAATTAAGAAATGTTGTACATTCAACTTCCTACATACCTCCTAAGATTTGAAAAGCATTAGAGGAATTTCGGGGACCTTGGAAGATTGTTTCAAGCCCATTCCCTAGTCTGCCCGGATTCAGTGAACGTGGGTATGGGCGTGTCAGATTATTTTTTTTCAAAAAAAAAAAAAAAAAAAAAAAGTTGTGATTTTAAGCACAAAAAAAAAAAAAAAAAAAAGATTCAAAAATGACGTGGTAGTTGCTATGCCATGTCACCCAACTGCATTCCCTTAGTCTGGAAATGCAGAGGAACCCGTAGTCTCCCAATACCTCGAAATCTCCTCTAATGGATACATAGCATCCAAAATAAGTTAACACATTTTGTCATTTTGAACTAAACCATGGTTTCTAACATGACCCCTCGCTTTTTTCCTTATTCATTTTCTTCAAGTACACTAACAAACAAAACCAAGTACAGATTTGAAACTTTTTCATTTAAACAACCATACCATTAGCATCAATGGACAAATTCCAAAAGTTGATATACAAAAGTTGTAGTGTACAATATGTACCACATTATTATGGAAGTTTCAAGAAAAAATTAGTTGTCATGTAAAAGAGAATTAATTTCAAAGTTAGCTACGTTGAAACTCGATTTTGTTTGCTATATTTTGAAACTATTGTATATTTTGTCAATTTTTTATGAAAACTCCAAAAACTTGTTGTGTTTAGCATATTGGTATACATCATTTCAAATTGAATTTGAATCCTCTCGACTTAAAATTTTTGTACTACAAATTTTGAATTAAAAATTTTTATGTTGAAGAATTGAGTTGCAAATTTGTGAAAAAAAATTCAAATAAGAAATTTGTTTTTTATTCTTTAAAAAATTGTCATGTCAAAGTAGGTACAATATGAAAGGAAAAACTATAATTATTGATAATAGCTCTATGACAGAATTGAAACACACTAATCTAAATGGTAAGATTGTTCATTAGAGAAATTCTCAACCCTCTAGAGGGCCGCTCCAGAGCAGCTGCAAAGGCCCCAAGATTACATTTAACTTTGCTTTTCCCCTGTAGTCGATCACATGAAGTCACAATGTCCGATGACTGTCAGTGGTTCAAAATCCAAGTACAAGTAGTTCAATAATCAGGGTTCAAGTACCTTAACCCTGATTATTGCATACCTTGTTTCCTAACCAAGTTATAAAAAATAAAGCAAATGCCAAAAATAGTCCAAGGACATCTACCATCAAGGTTTTTTTTAGTGCCATCATGATAGATTTCATTCATTGACAATTGGTGAGAAGAAGGGTGAAGAGGTTATTTTTATAGAGAAATCAATTGTCCATGGTAAATCTTCAAAGAATATGGGATATTTAGAAGAGAGGTCACTCATTGTCAAATGCAAGAATTGTGTTAAAACTAGAATTTCAGACCTCATTTAGGCATAGTAGAATGAATGTTTTCAAAAAACTTTGAACTAAACAAAGTTAGACAATCAAGCTCATTTTCATCTACAAAAATCTGTTTGAGGTTTTGAGCATCCAATACATAACATTCAGTAGCTTGTGCTGATGTTGCCTTAGTTCTACAGTGATGGTGTGTTTATATATCCTTCACCTGTCTAATTCATCAGTAACTACCAATGAAACACTATTGGGGTGTGGAATATACCATACCATTATTGTAGAGCTATTGAATGTTATGTAAAAAGTTATAAACAAAATTCTAAAAGAGGTTGAAAGGGAGATTTTCTTTGACATTTTTAAATACCTTCTCCTAATTTTATCCAAAACTTTTTATTGGAGGCTCTAAACCTCAAATGGAGTTTTGGAATTGAAAATTAGCTTGATTATACAACATTGTTTAGTTCAAAGTTTTTTGAAAAAAATCATTCTACTATGCCTAAATGAAGTCTAAAATTCTAGTTTTAACAAAATTCCTACTTTAAATTTAACTATGAGCGGTTGAGAAACTACAAATCATCTAAATTACATATCCCACATGGATTGTTCTACCTCCTACCACCCCATGTGTATATAAGGAGCTTCTCTTCTCATCTTCAAACACCTTAAACTAAGTGGCTTTAGAAGCTACACTAAAAACTATATTTAGTCTTAGCAACACTATTTACGAACCATGACACTAAATATCATTGAGCCTACTAAAGTAAATAACATTAAATGTAATTTCTAACACTAAACATACTCTATGGTAAATCTGAAATCTGAAAAATGTTTACATTTAGTGTTAGAACATACTAAAAAAATGAACTTGCAAAGGAAAAGATTGAAGACAAGGAAAATGATGGAAGGAGTAGGCTAGTAATTACACTAAATACAATCCAACACTAAATATAGTTCTTATTGTAGTTGGAAATGTAGAAGTTCTCTAATTTTTAGCAACTAGCTTGAAAATCCACTTCATTTTGCTTAATTTCATTGAAGTTGATTAAATTCCAATTAATCACCATATATATTCATGCGACTGAATATTAAACCGACTTCTACTACACCTTCCTTATTGGAGTCCTGAAGTCTTTTGTGAAATTCACACACTCTAACAATGCACTGCGGCTATATATCCCTACTAAATCTTATGCAATTAATAGACTGGTTTGGTCACTGTAGAGCGGCCCTCTGAAGGGCTGAGAATTTCTCTAATGTTTAGCAAGCAAACTAAACTATGTGGAATCTCGGGGGGTGCAGTAAGTGGTAGGAGTAGCTATATACGTATGAACAAATGATAAGGTGCCAAAAAAACATTTGGACAAATAATTATAAATCGATTTTTATACTATAGGGTATTAAAAATGCCATTGGATGTCTTCAAAATACTATAGGGTGTGGAATAATAGGTCCCATTAGAAAAATAGTAGACCTAATATACCCCCCTTTATATTCTTTTTTTTAGACAAAAGTCTTAAATAGTATTGCCTTGTGAGTGGCATATTGATCAAGTATGGTAGTGTGCTCTAAAACCAACCTTCTTCTTCAAACCGTCCATTAGGTGGCTCATAAATGGATACATGATGGACTATTGATTATATAAGAAAAGAAGAAGAGTTGGTTCATCTTCTCCAATAGATGGTACATACTTCATTAAAAGTTGGTTTAGGAGACACAGTAAGTCCAATTCTAATTAAATGGATAGGCGTTCATTAATTTTTTTCAAAATGAGAATTGGTAGCTCAACTACCTTCCTACCTATGCTAAAAAATCTGAAATAATAATTAACTCAAGCTTCCATTCATGTTTTAGTAAAGGTCACACTTAGGAACTTATCTATTACTTTTTGCATGCCTCAATGCTTATTTTTGGTAAAGCCATATCTTTTTTCAGACCATTTAAGAGTGGATTTTGCAAAGGCTAGAAGTCAAAAATAGGTTCCTATGGCAAAATTCTTTGAAAACTCATAACTAATGCATAAAAGCTCCAAAAAATATGAAACCATTTGGGTTAGATTTTGCAACAATTTTTTTTCAAGTGAAAAACAAAAAAAATATTTTTATGCATTTGAATCTATCAAAAAGGCCCAACAACCCTTAAAGTGTTGCTTTTAGAGCCACCTACTTTAATCAATTTTCAAATGTTGGATAGGTTGTTTCCGGGCGATTGCCTATAGTTGTCAAATCTTTGTGGATTTACAAGAAATCGGCAACTTAGGGTTCAGTGCTAGCGATTGATCTTTTGATGCTTCTTTTTATTGTCTATTTTCATTTATGTTCCTATATTTGTGTTGTAGTATAGGTGTTGGAACATGTAGCTGATTGATAGAATTTTAGAATGCATTTTTTTGACATGTGGGCATCTGCTATTGAATTTTTAAACATTTGAGTATTGAAAAAGTTATGGCATTGCACGTTTGGATTTAGTTTTAGAAGTTAACTTTTCTTCCTATTGCTCTAACTTGCACAAAACTACATCACCATACACAATCCTAGCTAAATCAAGATTTTATGCCACATTTATGGATTTTAAAACTTTGCATCTACATGAATGTAACTGAGCTTGGATAATTTTTTGTGTAAGAGAATCTCAAACCCTATTTGTTAACTTTGAACTCTATACCAGATCTCTAGATCTAAGTAGTCATTAGTGGAGAAAAAGACCTTCATAGAAAACTTAGTGTAAGAAAAAAAAATGTAGTAGAAAAAAAAATATAAACTAAAATAGCATATCATATGTTCATGGCAATTGAGAATTATAAGTAATGGAAGCCTCCTTTTTAATTACCCAAAGTAGAAAATTACATAATGATAGCATGCCTAAAAAAGATTTACAAAAGGTAAGACCCCCCTATAAAATACTTGGTGTTTGCACCTATCTCCTTATTTTTTTTACACACTGCACCCCCTGACTGTGGAATTATGGAAAAATTGAGCTCAAAAATGGATTCAATATATTATTTTCTCAAGAATTTGCATTGATTGCTTGCAAATTAAGATGCTTCATATTTTTTACAAGACATATCCAAATAGAATGAATCAAACTTTCTATATAGATAAAAAAATCTATAAGAAACAAATTTGAAAGCAAATTGTTTGAAGTTTTTGTTTTGGCCGCCATGACTTGTTTTTTGGTTTTGATGGCATAACTTTTTCTCTCTAGCACCAATTAAAAGAAAATATATATTTCTAGAAAGGCTAGTCAATTTTACTATCTTGATGAAAACTTTCAAAAAATCATGACAAATATTAAGATCATAGGAACTTGCTTAAACCTACAACTAACCTCTAAGGGGACTCTTGGAATTTTAGAGGTGAACGAGTTCTTTATTGGGAAAGATGGATTTGAATTTCATCTTAATTTGGTACAAAAACCTGCAACATTTACTACAACTTCACAGGTCAAAAATTTGTGACAATGAGTGCCCCCTCTACAATGAAGTTATTCATATAACGTTCAATAGTCTTTGGAGAGGCTTTTTTTTTCCTCTTTTGAGTCCTCATCTATGAAGTTCATTCAAAACATAGCAAGAATAATTATAGCTAAGTAGGGTCCAAATGAGGTATTAGGAGCCAACTTGGACCATAACCACTGCTTTGTTTTTACCTTTGTTGATTGTACAACTCAAATTTTTTAGATTTCTCCAAAATAATTATGCTTCATGTTTAATAAATGTTATAGTGTCATGTTTTACTAATATGTAGTTTAAGATGTCATCATTTCATCTTAATTAAGCACCAAAAAACTCATGTAACCAGTGCTTTTTACTCCTTTGTTGAATTTGAAATTACATGATTTAGAAACTTTTTTATTAAAAGTGATGATCTTTTGAGTAGAAGTGGTCATTATTGACAACTTTGAATAATTTTTAGAACTAATTTTGATGAAATTGATATGGTTTTTGAGTAGAACATTTCAAAAGGGACTCCAAAAGGAACTCCAAAAGGACCCTCTTCTATGTTGTGAGTGGCTCCTAATACCCCGCTTTAACCCAATATACTGCAGTTTTGGTGGCAAAATATACTTACCATTCTCTTACTAAATCTTTAAAGTCCCAAGGCCATTTTTTTTGTCAAAAACCATTCAAAACTACTATTTTGCTGCATTCATCCAAGAAAGCAAAAGAAATATTTTTTTAGAGTCTAAACATAGGATCTTGTACTTCACTTGTCTGAAATCATGTGGTAGAAATTTCATCAAATTTAACCGAATGGATTGAAAGATATTAGTATTCAATTCAAACAAAAAGTTTTTTGTCATGAATATAATTATAGATTGCCCAAAAAACAAGAGTGTCCACAACTTTCTCATCACTAGTCCAAATAGAATGATTCAAAGTTTCACATTTACACAAAAATATACGGAGTAATATTTTAGGAAAAGAAATTTGAAAAATATTTTGACCTTTTGTGATTTTTTGGGGGCTGCCCGCCAACCTCCGTTTTGATCTTTTTGTGCCATAATTTTTGCTTGCATGAACTGATGCACCAATTGAAATAAAAATATATTTCCATGAAACTTATGTATTTTTCTAAATTTACGAAAAAAATTAGGAAACTATGATGAATATTGAGACTGTATGAGCCTATCTAATGTTGCTTTTTGGCCTTTGTAGGGCCAATGGGACCTTAGATGTTAATGCTATGGCCCTGTAGCAACAATGTTGGGAGAAAGGTAGTGGAGCTACAAACTATTGAATGTTATGAAAATCTTTGAATTGAAAAAACTTATGCAATGCAGAATGTTGGAGAAAAATCAATAATGTCCAATTATTCTTTGGGTTGAAATATCTTTAAAGATTGATGATTTCTTCACAATATAAAGATCTTAACTCATATAGATCACAATCTTTAAACTTTTTGTGGTTTGCAAATTAGAATAGTTATTTCTTTTACACTATTGAATAGAATATCTTTTTTGTGTGAACCTCAAAGACACCCCACTACCATTGATGAGTAATGTTGTCAAAGAACCAATGAGTTTTTCTTTAACCACCTTAACCTCAAAAAATTCTTTCATGTTTAGAGGTCCAAAACTACTTCAAAATACAAGTCTCCAAAGCAAGGCTAGAATCTTCATGTATTTTTAGTTTTTAACAAACCCAACTGTAGGATCTCTTATTTAACTTGTTAGAATACACCCTTCTAAGATTTCAAAACAAATGCCTTACTACTTGCAAGATCACGATGCTTGGGTTTCAAAAAAAGTATTTTCAATTCTTTTCAAATTGTTAGATTTCATCTTTCAGACATTTTATTAAAAATTTTGTAGATCCTAAACTTGCAATTCTCTATAATGTGTTGAAAAAATAAGTTAGAAATACAAACAAAACAATTTCATATTCATACTTGAAAAAAATAGTAAATAGAAAGAAGTAGAAAATGATTTAAAATATGAAATTATAAAGAAGTTAGTTACGGAATTGGAAAAAAATGCCAATCCCAATGGTTATAATGTTATAATAAACATTCTACATCCTATGATTTTATTTTTTTCAAAAAACATGAAAAATAGTTAAATAAAGGACTTTCAAGTATATATTTTAGACTTTAGAGTAGAGATTCTTTAACTACCCGCAAACAAAATGTCCTCATAAATTTCATCTCATTAATCAAAATGGAATGATTCAAAGCTTTCCTTGTAAATAGAAATCTGTAAAACCAATTTCAAATTTTTGTTTCATAAATTTTTTTTGTTGAAACAATATCCAAATAATAAAAGTTATTGTATGATATGCAATTTTGGGCAACTCACTAAGAACAAAATTTTCATTTTTTTTCATTAAAAATTTCACAAAACATGTGGTTGAGTAGTAGCTTTAAGGCGGAGCAATTTTTGTAACTTTTGACTACAAGGTTAAAAAGTTATTGTATGATATGCAGTTTCTATTCTACCCGGACAACTAAGAAACCAATTTCAAATTTTTGTTTCAAATTTTTGTTTCATGAAAAAGTTTGCAATATTTTGGACATTTCACTTATAGTATTTCAAAACTTCAGACCGTTCAAACCTTTATGACAGGATATCACACTGACACTGACACAATCAAGTGGCTACTATAAAAGAACAAATGTTCTCAGATTGCACTCAAATTTATTACTATACTGTAGAGTTCAAAGTACTATTTGGCCATTCAATTCAATCAACCCATTTTGGATTTTTTGAGAACTTGGGTAACCTCCATTGACTTTATAAATTTAGAATTTTTGTATGAATTTCTTAGAAATTTTTGTATGAATTATAGATGCTACTCATCATAATCTACATGTGAAGCTTTGTTTCATATTATTACGATAAATATTGCAAAAGTTAAAAATTTTAAAATTTTAATGTAAAAATCAGCAAGAAAAGATAGATTCTAAAAATTATCAATTATTTTTTTGGAATTGTATAAATTGATACCTACTCAAAAACATGTGAACCATTCAAATCCAAATAATGAAGTAAAAGTTATGAGGAGTTTTATTTTGTAAGGCAATGAAGGTAGAAAAAACATATAAAGTCATCTTTTGCTCATAATTTTGAAAATTTTCAAATATAAATAAAAATAAAGGATATTGGTTGTTTACTAGAATATTCTCACCAATGGGATTAAGAATTTTTAATTTCATATAAAAGTTATTAGCAAATTAGTTTTTTCTTTCATTTCGTATTATCTTCCATTTTACAATTTTTTAAAAGATGAATATATAAATTTTTTTTAAAGATGTATTTTTGGTTAAAATGTTTTACAAAGTTTGAAAATAAGAGGTATCTCAACTTGGTCCCTTCACCACTTGATTGATTTGGTGAACTTGGGATGATGTCGATAGTTGGTAGCCACCACATCTGCTCACAACTTAGAATTAGAAAAATTTAAACAATTTAGATTGCGAGTTAGGAATTGTTAGTTCAATGAATTTAATCCATGATCATAAACAAATGAATTTTCCAATCGGTAGGAATGGGAATTTAATAACAATGGTGTGAATTTTAAAAAACATTATTATGTGAAAATGATGAAGAAATCCTAGGAGAAAACTAGGACTTTTTAATCGAATAGAACTTAACTAGGAATTGAAATATTAATTAAATTAAGCAAACAATTAATTGTAGAGAAATTGGAATTAAATAATAAACATAAAAGATTGCATTAGGAATGACTTGGAAATCAAAACCACAAATACAGAAAATAACAAAATATGTAGTAGAGTTGGAGCAACCATTAGAACACTAACATGTAGTAGGACTCTAAAATAGAAAAAAAAATAGTAATGGATTAGTAAGATTTACGGTAAAGTAGCCAATTTTGCACTTGGCATTTGGAAGCATTGCTGCTAAACCGCTAACGTAGTCAAACAACATTGACCACTGCGGTGTTTGACGTCAGCTGTTGTTGGTCGCAGCCGCATGGCCTGTCCAATTGCAAGTGTCGGGCAAAGAACATGGGGGCATTTGCATATGTCGTTCTTTGTTCAATTTGGGAATTGTTGTGGTTGTTGTTTCATAGTACTTCTTCTAGTGGTTTCAAACTTGAGGTGAGGTGCTTGAGCGGTATTTTGTCCCCCATTTGTTGTAGCAAGGAGCAAGAGTGAGTGCGGCTGGTGACATGCTGCTTGCCATGGTGAATTCTTGGCCGATTTGACAAATGTTTGAGCAACGTGCCATGGATGTAAGATTCTAAGCGACCCATTTTTGTGAAAATTCACTGACAATAGTGTGGCCTATGGAGCGTGAGTGCAGGGCATTGGTGACGGAGGCTTCTTCCGTGCTTGCTTGGCTTCACCTTTAGATTGATCATAATGAGTAGCTTTACACAATCTAAAATCATTGTTTGAATCATTGTTTGAATTAACTAGGAAATGCAGGTTTAACCCCTAAAGGACCAAGGCCTTTTTTTTGCTCAAAACACTCAAAATTGCCATTTCTAGAGCAAATAGTAAAAGAATTTGAAAATTGTTTTTTTTGCACATCTAACCATAGGATCTTACACTTGACTAGTATGAGAATGTGTGGAAAAAATTTCAAATTTATTTATTTATTTATTTTTTGATAACAAATAGAAGCCATTGTATTAAAAGAACCAGAATAACTGCTAATTCAAAGGCTAGACATATGAAGAGAAGATGAGCAACGAGACAAAGAAAACAAAGAATCAAATGAAGGAGCAGAGAGGAGGGCCTTCTTTACTCCAATTAATTGAGTAGCCAACCCTAGTCGCTAAAACTGGAGTTTGAAGCCAAATATTAGTGAATCTAGACCAAGTTCTATCTGAATGTTGAGGTTGACAACGAACGGTGAGCTCAATGTTGAATAAAGCCACCCGGCTTGAGTCAAAGAGAGCATTCTAGAGTGATTTTTGGAGAAGAATAGTGGGCCAATGATCTTGCGTGAAAACCACGTGGTTATGCAAGATCCAATAGAGCCAAAGGGTAGCCCCACGAATGAGAGAATATAATGTGCGGAATCTATGAAACATTCGGGGGATAGGTGTACCAAATATACATTGAGGCGCGTTGAGTCTACTATGGGGGCCTAAGACTAGAGATGCACAACAAAAGTGGTGCATAATTGACGATGCATAATCCCAAATATCTTGGGCCTAAGAGCACTCAAAAATCTGTGGATAGGGGTTTCTATGGCTCTGGAACTGCAGCATTCACAAGATTGGTCAATACCTGGAGCAATTTGTGCCCGCTAGGAGTTGACTGCTACAGCATTGTGTCATATAGATCATACGAATGTTGCATCCTTCTGGGGGCGAGCTTTCATTCAGATATCTCTTCATAATGGGGTGTAAGAATCTACGAGTAGATTAGGCCACTTAGATGGTATAGAACGATTCAGCTGAGTCGAATTGGTAAGGAATTTTCTACTGATGGCTGCTGTATACTCCATGAGTAGTTTGCCATTAGTCCATTTCCATCACCCTGGATTATATTGGATGGAGTAGATAGCCCCTGCGAACAAAAGGTGGGGTGAGCGCCTCTGCCCTTTCTTGATTTGGACAACTCGAATTCAACGGACAGTTCCCTTGTGTGTCGAATCAACTGCTAAGACTAGAATTGTAGATAGTTGTCTTGAGCATATGCCTACCGTGGTACATGTAGGACCACACGGAAGGAAGATAGTTTGTGCTTCTGAGCAAATAAAACAGAGTCAAGGTCACGAACTTGCCAGGTGATCTCCGGTAACAAATCAGTGGGCAATGTATAGATGCCAGCCTAGTCCCCTATGAATGCCCGGTTTGGTTGCTCGGTGAGGAGTTGAAGTCAACTATGTGGGAATTGGGATATAAGGGAAAATCAATGGTGGCGCTCCAAAGGGGTGAAGGGAAATTTGTCTGAGATGACCTCCCACGATTTTGAAGTTGTTGTTATTTGCATCCTACATATCTCCAATAATACAAAGTCCCGCCCTTGCTAAGTCTTTGGCTCGGTTGATTGAAAAGTTGAAATTTGAACAGATGAAACTAATAGACCACCAAATATTAGTTGAAAGAACCTCAATTGCATTGATAGGTGGAACTAATTCAATGTGTTTGACTAATTTCTTCCACATAGAGGTGATTTGGTTCCATACTATTGATCCTCGAGATACAAAGGGTCGCTGCACCGTAAGCCATGCTGAGGAGAGAAACCAAAAATCCACTTGAGGGTGGGATTTCATACAATGAATTCGGTATCTCAGAAGGATTTTAAGTCCAGAAATGCCAGGTTTGATAGCATATAGAACCCACTTGGCTAATAGAGCATGTAGAGATACCTCTGGGTCAAGTAGTTGGAGGCCCCCGACTATCTTAAGTAAGCAATAATCTTCCCAGTTGACCCTAGTACGAGACAAGTGCTCTAAACCACTCTATAAATAATTATGCATCCTATCCCGAACTGAGCAAATGGCATGTATTGATCAAGACCATATTGCCAGAAAGTAATAGATAGATGAGAGAAGAATTGCATTAAACACAATGGCTCGTCCTGCTAAATAGAGCCGCTGAGTTAACCAATAATTCAACTTTTTAGCAATTTTCTGCTTGAAGAATGTGTCCACATCTACAGTGTCAAGAGAAACACCAAATAGAGCGCCTAACAATTTTGATAATGAGTGGAGGGGAGCCCAAGTGATACTAAAGTTATTGAGCCAATTAGGTGGAGGGATACTAGAAAACCAAAACCCTATATTCTTTGTCCAGTTTATTATCAATCCTGATGCAGAGCCAAAACAATGGATGAGATCCACTGTATTCTTCAAAAAAATTTCTTGGCCTAAAATGGAGACACCATTGTCATTTACATACTGGGAAAGAAGCTCACGGTCCTCAGTCTTCGGTAATTGTAGACCCCGAATTTTGTCTATACGTTGATCTTCCTTAGCGGCCATATTAAAGGCCTCCCCAACCAACAAGAATAGATATGGGGCTAAGAGGTAACCCTATCGCACTCCACGTTGGATGTCAAATGATGAAGAGATTTTGCCATTGATAAGAACAGATGCCAAGGCATCCTGGAGTAACATTTGGACAATGTATGAGAAGGTTTCCGGGATGCCTAACTTCCTCATCACGCTAAACAAGAAGTCCCATGAGACAATGTCATAAGCCTTAGAGAAGTCAAGCTTAAGGAATATGAGGTCCTGTTGAAAGTCTTGGGCCCATTGGATTGTCTCATATTGTAATAAAACATTGTCTAGTATGTATCTAAGAGGCAAGAGGGTAGACTGATCCGGACTGATAACCTCTTGGAATAAGCTTTAGAGTCTAAGCTGTAATGTTTTTGCTAATATCTTATAGGAGACATTAAGCAAGGTAATTGGTCGCCAATTGGATAAGTTGGCTCGATCACCATCTTTGAAGAGTAGTGTAATAACTCCGGATGTCATCCTTGCGGGCAATCAACCTTGAGAGATGGATACCTGGATCATGTTTGTATACTCATTCCCTATTAAATCCCAAAATTTGAGAAAGAAGTCAAGGGTGACCCCGTCTGGGCTAGGGCTGCGGCCTTTGGCCATTTGCTTCATTGCTGCATGCAACTCATCTTTTGTTAGGGGTAGATCCAATTGTCCAACCATCTCCGGGCTAAATCTACTAGTGACACATGAGAAAATGGATGCTTGGTCATATTCAACCTGAGGAGTAATTGGATCTTGTGAGTATAGTTTGGAATAAAAGTTAGAGCATATACAATCTAAGTCATCAATGCCTTGTCTTGCTGTACCATGCTCGTCAATGAGTTTAGTCATGGATGTGGAATTGGGAACCTCCTGTACAGTTTGGAAGAAGTCAACCGTACGACGATCACCAAATAATCTCCATTGAGCCTTAGATCTGACTTTCCTACCTTCCAGCTTGCGGTTCTCAAAGCTGGCAAGTTGAGACTTGATGTGGCTAACTTCTTCTTGTAATTGAGGCGATAGTGGATCAAGCTGTAATTGGCTATTCCTATGGTCAAACCATCTTCAATTTTGAGAAGAAGGGGGTCTCCTGCGGAGCCACTGCCCAAGTCTCCTAAATTTAGTAAGCTGCCTCATTAAGGAAAGCAGATGACATTATCCGCTTGCTAGAACGGGGCGTTACTGGGGCCAATTCAAGAATCACTAAAACCGGGCTATGGTCAAAGCGGGTGTGATCTCCACGAATGTGGTATTCAATAATCATCTTGCTACAAATATCTGATTCAGGGAAAATATAGCATTTGTCTAGTCTAGCTAGGATTCTAGCCCCATCACTCCTGGAGTTATCCTAGGCATATGTCATGTTTGGAGAAGTTCTTGGGAACTCTGAGACTTGAATGATGTCTTTGAGGGAATTAAAGAGCAACCGTTCTGGAGCAGGTAGAATTTTCCCGCAAGAACTGGATTTGTCAACTCTATGCTCCACCATGTTGAAGTCGCCTAGCATGATCCAACGACATGTGGTAGGTAATTCACTAATTATAGTTTTCCATAATAAACGGCAAGATAAGGAGTCACAAGGTACATAGACATTAATGAAGCCAAGGTCCCCCCTTTGGATTTTTGAGAGTATAATCCAATGAGCCTTGCTCCCAAGTATAGAGCCAGCTGAAGAGATCAAATTGGCCCATCTAGGGGACACTAACATGAGCAAACCTCCTTTGCCTGCTGAAGCACCGTGTGAAGTATAGCCTAGTTCCACTTCCGTAAACAAAGTAGTTGCCCATTTCCACAATCTCCTACCAATATTGGCTACACTAGCTCCTCTAAGCTTATGTTCTTGTATAAAAAGTATATCCATTGGGTCTCTTTGGATATAATTCTGTAGATTATCAATGGCATTTAGGTCATTCAATCCTTGTACATTCTGAGAAAGAAGTTTTAATATCATAAGCATCGTGGATCAGGAGTATGCCGAGCACTCCTTACGCAGTCTGTAGGTTGAATTCTCCTAATGCCCCACGAGTCTAGAGTAGGGTCAACAGTTACTACATCAATTCTAACTTTTGGATTCTTGATATGGTCCTCTGTTCCTTTTCATGCCGAAGCCTTCAAATGGCAAACCGAAATTTGTACTTCAGGTTGAACCATGGGTGAAGATGGCTCTGCCAAGGTCCATTGTGGAGTAGAGCCCAAGGTGTGGTTAAAGACTTGGAGTGCTAAGGAGGTACCTCTGTCAAGTGAAGGTGATGAAGGACTTGCGAGACCACTAAATTCTAATAGGTTATTGTGAACGTTGTTGTCTTCAGTCTCTTGCCTAAGGGAGACAGAGACATGAAAAGGGCTTTGGATGGACTGGCTATTGGAAGATTCAGGGATAATTATAATGGACAGGTTGGGATTGTGTTGTCGAGGGGTGGAGGTAGCTTCTTGCAAGCTGAGAGATCTAGATCTGCTACGAGTCACTCTCGGAGAGAAGGTTGCTATGGGTAGAGATGAAGAGGATCTGTAGATAGGTCTATTGTTGTTTGTATTCTCTATTGGATCACTTGGAGCAATATCAGGTGGGTCCGCTTCTGGCTGGATGGTATGATGATTGTATGGCTGAGGCATAAGTGAAGAAGAGGGGGGTCTTTGGTTTCCAACCCATCTTTTGGAGAGGTAATGCAGGGATCAATTGGGTTAGAATAGTCAGATATATGAAAAGGATTGTCATGGACCAGAAAAAGTGGAGGGAGAGGGAGAATGTCTTGAATCTGGTTAAGGACCCTAGCAATAGAATGGTTAGCACTATCGTGAGAATGAAACAAACATAAGTCAATTTCTTGGGATGTATCTGAGGTGATGTGTGAGGGGGGATCAATTTGATGAAAGACTAAGGGTGGCTCTACATAGTTGTGATCCTCTCTCCTTCTCTCTATGGACACTCGACTCTACCAATAATGGCTAGATGGCTAGCTAGGGTAGGAGATTTTGTGGCATTGCGCCCTTGCTGACGGTGTGAGACATGAAGGAACCCATCTTCATCCAGTATCGGATTAGGATGAGGGTTAGGGATGCAGTTCCTACTGTGGTGGTTATACTTATAGGGTTTGGGTTTCTTCGCAACGGTGTTGTGCTGTGGTGGGGCTTGGATTTGAGATTGGGCAGTTTCAGAGGTTGGAAAATCTGGTTGTGGACTACGGATTGGGCCTCTATGGTCAAAGCAAGTGTCTGTAGGAGGGAAGTACATACAAACAAGACACTAGTTTGGAAAATGGGTAAAGTCATGACATCGATAACATTGGAAGGAGGTTTCCTCATACATAAATTTGAGCTCTATCAGCCCACCAACCTAGTTAGCAATCTGGATTTTAGGGATCCATCCTTGAGATAGGTCAAGAGCTATGTAGCAACGATGAGTACTGAGAGTTGGGTCCGGAATGTCTGTAGCCATGATACGACCTAGGATAAAAACAATAGCGCCTGAGAAGGAAATAAACTCCAATGGAAGGTTTGGGATGGACAGCCAACACAGGACAACTGGGCCAGTTGGGGAACATGGATCAAAAGATGGTTACCATCATTGGTAAGTGACTTCCCCTCCTAGGAACTGATGAAGAAGAAGGTTTAAGGCTTTGTCCGTTGCTTGCCTACAATCCAACTTGACATAATGGAACCTACCTCCTGCGGCTTTCTGAAGAACAATATGGTTGGGATACAGGCGTCTATCTAGATCCTCCAACCATATCTTCCTGGTTTGATCATTTACTATTCCCCCCACAAAGCATGCAATTACAACATGATCCTTGAGATGCCTGGTTTGTTGAGAAAGAACAATGTGATCAACGGCAAAGTGCGGGAGAATCTTGTAGGGATGAACTAGCAACCCCGCCCAATTTTGAACCAATGTGGAGGGAAGAGTTTCACCTATTGAGCAAAAGAAAGGGTTGAAGGGCATGACTGTATGGGCTGATGGGTCGCAAGTTTGCTGGTCTTCCCGGACGCCCTCACCAAGCTTTGGTGTTGTAGGGCGGGGCTGATTTGTCTGAGGTTGATGATTAATATATCCTTGTTGCATATCTCCCCTCCGAGGCGCCTCACTGTATCTTCTTTGTCCTTATTGTGGGGCTTCCCGCCATGGTGCCTCACTGTGTCTAGGCTGCTTGTGAGAGTGGGATGGTCTAGAGCTTAGGTTCTTTGCGTGCTCACGGTGCATCTGGAGGAAATAATCCCTTGCGCAACGGGGGCCATCCCTTATTGCGTCCCAGTAAGATCCCATTACAATATGGATCGAATCTGGATAGGAGCACCAACTGACCAAAAATTGAAAGAACTTAGGATTTGAATGAGTGCAGAGTAGCTAACCACATAAATCCAAGTTGTTCATACCAAGTTGGAAAACAACTACTTGTACCCCCTTGGCGTACGCGGATTACTCGAGAGCTGCACTGATTCAAAGTAACGATGTCCTTGAAATGTACGAGAAAGCTTCAGATCGGTGCTCAAGCATCGTCTGAAATCCTCCACCGAGTCCTTTAAAGTTCATCAAGGAACCGAACGGCCTCAGTGCCATAAGGTAAAAAGAGAGAACCCACCGCCTGCAGCCTGCTCAACAGAACAAGTGCACAGATGCACAGAGACTAATGGAGTGCACAATCGGTATGTCACTATGTCAGGAACCAGCTACTCAATCGATTGGACCGTGGTTGACAGAAGCATTGAGAATTAAAATAGACGATCCCAATGTCTAGGTCAAGACTTGGTTGCCTGACGATTAGAAGCACCGAGATGCTCTGCTACCTAATCGACAGGACCTGGTGTACAGCTCGGATTTTGTCAACAACTCAGATTCATCGGGCCCGGTCGACAACTCGGACCTGATCACCAACCGCCTGATTGGCAAGACTTGGTCGATGAACCCGGATCCTCGATCAAGTGGTCGACAGAGATGCACCGAGATGCGTACAAGAATGCCCAATCAAAAGATGTCAAAATCAAGTAAGAACTCGGCAGCCTACTCAAAAACGGCTGCCTGATTGCAAGCTTGGTCAGAGGCCTAATCGGCAGCAGCCTAAAGAAACCTGGTCGCCAGAAATCTGTCAGGTGCACCACCACCCTAACCACCGATTTTTGGACTTTGATGTCGCTTAAGCGCTCATGCCTCGCGGATGCCAGGGTCGTCCTGGTCTCCACCTTGTGCAGACTAAACTTTGTCGTATTGACAATGCGATCAATGACCTAACCCTAAAGCTCTGGTAATAGTAAATAACCTGGTCAAGAGCACTACAAGCCCGTTGCCTAATCTCCCCCTAGCTGCACCTGTTAGGACCCCAAATGTAATTGATCTACGTCATAAAATTGAATCTTAGAGCGGTTCTACAGGCTAACCTTACCACGCACAAATGATGAGAGTTTCAAGGGCACCACCCTTTGAATCCCAACATTCCTCCATTTCGACATCTTCCTCTTGCAGAGATTGCCACCATTTTGGATCCAACGCTGGTGAAGTGCTCCCTTGGAACCAAGATCGAGACAGCCAATCAAGAGAGCTTCAAACGTGACACAACGCCCCGGCTACAACCCCGGCGCGCCTGGAACCTTCAGTCCCTATCTGACGATACCTGGACTCAAAACCAGCAAGTGGATGCTCAAAAGAAGTGTAATTTAACCAGTACTACGATGCGACAAAAAGCTACGTGCGAAATCCTAAACCTACTAGACCCTAAAACCCTAGGTCCGATTTTCACGGACCGCTTGTGTGCACACTGAGCCCAGTTCTCTTGGTTTTCAAGAGCAACAATGGAAGTTAAAGAGTTCAATGGGGATGAATTTCAAAAATTTTGACCGCACAGATTGCAAAATATCTGTGTTCAAAGTGAAAAAGACAAGTTTTTCAACACATTGTGGGACTAGATTTTATGACTTTGAACAATTTTCACTTAAATTTTTTGCTCTACAAAGTTTTTAGCTTTAAATCTTTGTAGTAGAAAATTGAGTTGAGAATCTAAGGAAAAAATAAAAATCCAAAAAAACTTAATTTTCATTACTAAAAATATTGTTAAGTAGAAGTAGGTACAAGATAGAAGGAAAATCTAAAATATTAATATCTTTTATATGGAATTAAAAAACACTAGTCCCAGTGATGAGATTACTCTAAAAAAAAAACTAAACCTTGTGGAACTTTTTTTTTTGAAAAATTGTTAAAACTGCATTAAAAAATGAATCCTGCAAGTTATTTTTTTCATGAAGATGCTTTAAGTGCCTGAAAAACAAGATTGTCCATAATTTTCTCATGGAAAATCCAAATGAAATGAACCAAAGCTTTCCACATAGACAAAATATAATCTATAAGAAAAAAAAAAATTTTAAAAAAATTTGCAAATTATTTTTTTGTTGCCCTCTGTCCTCTGTTTTGACCTTATTTAGGCATAACTTTTTTTCCCGGTAACCGATTGAAAAAAAAAAAATATTCCCACAAAGCTTAGCAGTTTTTCTGTCTTTCAAAAAAGTTTTGGAAAATCACAATAAAATTTCAGCCTGTAGGTACCTGCCCAAAATCCCATTTGTCCCCCAAAGGGACAATGCGTCTTTAGGGGTTAACCCCTAAAGTTCCATGACTATGTTTTTACCGAAAATGCTCGAAAGTTGCCATTTTTAGTACCAATATCCAATTGTTGAAAAAATCGCTTTTTTACACATGTAACTGTAGGATCTTGTAGTATGGTGACTTGAAAATATATGTTAAAAAGTTCAGGAATTTCCACCTCATGGATTGCAAGATATATGCATTCAAATTCACTAAAACCATTTTTTTTGGCCTTGCAAAAAACAAGGCAGCAGCACTTCACAAGCTCACTTTTCGATGAAAAAATGTCCAAAATGATGGAGCTTCTTTGAATTATTTTTCCTAGACAAGTTGGCTACATGCTTGAAAATTTTCACTTCATTTGGAATTGTACATCATATAGGAAATTAATAGTAAGTAGATAGTAGTAGAGAATGATTCAAGATACAAAATTGTCAAGAATTTAATCATGGAATTGAAAAATGCTAATTCCGATGGTGGTAATGTTGTAATAAATAATCTATATTCTAGGATTTTATTTTTTCAAAAAAATTGAAAATTGAGTAAGATAAAGGACTTCAAAGTTTATTTTAGAATAGAAAATCCATAACTGCCTGCAAACTTAAAATCTTCATAACTTTTGACTCATTGATAAAAATAGGATGAAAAAAAAGCTTTTCACCTATATATAACTCTAGAAAACTAATTTCAAACTTTTTTTTGAAAGAAGTGTTTTTTTCTGATCTGCCCAGACTGCCCAGTTACAAAAAAAAGTAACATATTAGGCCATAACTTTTGACTCATATTTCCAATTGTCATAAAATTTGGTGCATATGAAGATATTCCTTGCCCCCACCTTCTATTAAAATTTTAGCCAAAAATATGGAAATCTCTAGTTGTATGTACCTGCCCAAAAATTCTATACGGCCAAAAAATGCAGGTTGGTCCTTTAGGGGTTAATAGCTCATTCTAAGAGGACCTTCAAATTGAATTTCGGTTGTTGCAAATTTGCCATTACTCAGTTTGGTTCTTCGAATTAACTTTGATAACCCAAATTTAGGAGAGGGATTTTGACTAAACTCTGGAGATGGCAGCAAATAAGAGAGGGCGCCTCATGTCTATGTTTTTGTTTTAGCTTAACCGCCACTTGGGAGCCCATTAAGTATCAGCAATCCTAAACGCCTCAAATCTACATTTCCGCTTGTTTTGGCTATTACTTTATTTTGGCGACATACGTTGGCCCCTAAAAAACTTCAACATCCTCCATTACAAAGTTTAGACCCTACGGTTTGTCAACAACTATCATGGGGTTATTGTTGTTTCATGGGTTTGCACGTTAATTACAATTTATCACATCATTACAATGGATTACTTTGCATTGTTACAATGCAAATATGCAATGGCAAATAATGCAACAACAATGCAAAATTAATGCATTATAACGATGAGATAAATTGTAAATTAATGTGCAAATCCATGAAACAACAATAATCACAGATAACTATTGACAAACCGTAGGGTCTAAACTTTATAATGTCTCTGGCTAAGAACACTACTCTTTGTGATTTCCCAAGCCAAATCCGCGTAGGTTTGGCGTCCACAAACGCACGATGGTATGAATAGACATTGAATGAACTTCTTGAAATCACCATGTTAAAACCTCTTTAATGCCAAGTGCAAAAGCACCTTAACCCCTAAATGCCCAAGGCCTATTTTAAGCATCTTGGAATTTGCTCTAAATTGAACAAAAAGCCAACATTTTGATAAGTTGAATCAATTTTTTTTTAAATTTTAACTGTATAAATTCAAACTAGACATATTAGAAATCATATAAAAAAAGAAAACACAACAATATCATTTAAGGATTGAAAGATTATAATGTTTGATCATCAGGGTGTTAAAACTATGAAAATCTTTGAGTTCTCCTTTTGCATGTCAAATCTAAAAAATTTGAGACCAAAAAGATTTGAGGTTGAAGGGCCCAACAAATATAACCCCAATCAATTTATGACTTCTCAAAATCTACTCGACAATTTTTTTGAATGAATTTCTAGTGTGATTTTTTTTACCAAGATCTAGTGTACTTGAGGCTCATTTCTAAGAGCCTCCAACACTATAAAAAAGTCAAGGTTGCAATGTGTACCTTTGCACAAAATCTTAAATAGAAAAATCATAATCATTCAATTTCAAAATTGGAATTTTGATGCTCAAACTAGACTTCAAAAAGAATCTTTCAAAAATATAAACTATTAAAAATAGAAATTTGATAAGGTTGTATTTCACCCCTAAAGTCCCATTGTCCCCTCAAGGGACAAAATGGATTTTGGGTAGGCTCCTATGACCTTAATATTCATCATAATTTTTGAAACTTTTTGTAAAGATAAAAAAACACACTAACTTTCTGGGAATATAATGTTTATTTCAATTGGTGCTTGGGAGCAAAAGTTATAGCTTAAAATGTCCTTCTTTCGGTGCGGTGGGCAAAAATTTTCTCATACAAAAAAATTATAAAAAAATTTTAAAATTTGTTTCTTATAAATTGGAATTTATCTATATGGGAAGCTTTGATTCACTCCATTTGGATTTGCTATGTGAAATATATGGACAATCTTATTTTTTAGGCAATTAGAGCATCTTCTTGAAAAAATAACTATAGGATTCATTTTTTAATGCAATTTCACAATTTTTCAAAGTGTTTTTTTTGACAAGGTTAAATTTGCTTGTGTAGAAGGATTTTTATTTCTATTTCAAAATAAATTCCTAAGGTAGAGTTTGAACTCTAGGAGGTAAATTATCTTTAATCAGAATTCCTATAAAACCCAAAGAGGCCCAATTGCATGATTCTAAGTTTTATTAATCCTTTTTACCATATCAATAGTTCACGGTTTTAGAACCACTTATCAATTTCCAATCAATGGCGTCTTTATTTATCATTCCGAAAAGCTTGGTTCATTATCCAACAGAGCTTTCTTCTTCACCGATTGCTTCTTCTCCTCCTCGATGTACTTCAACTGCAACTCCGATTGCTCCTCACTAATATGACTTGTGCATTTGCCTCCACCCCAATTGATTTACAGCAATACTTACATTCATCTCTCGGCACACTGAATTTACTCTCACTCATATTCCTTATTTATTTTCCAATTGATATTTATTATTAATTATTTCACTTTGATAATCTCTCTCTTATTTATGTTATACTTAATCCCATTGGACTCATTCTCACATTTTATCTAATCATTGTTTTTATGTTTTCTTAAACTAAGCACTCAATTGTTTTAAACATCATTTTCAATTTAAGTTATATCTCTCAGTCTCTTCACATTCTCCTATTCAATTGTTCTTAATTTTTTCATTAGCCTCACACAGGCACTTAACACAATCATAATTTATCACTATTTGTATTACTCCAATTCCACAGCAAAATTCCCTATCGGTAATTTTCATACACACAGCACACAGACATCGCTCCCAATTGTTCACAGATTTTCATTACACACAAACACTCCAATCGGTTTCAATCACCAACTCTTCCACAGTTTCAATTTAATTTCCTCGAGCACACATCCAATCGTCAAACACACACACACAACATAACACAGTCACAATTACACACACACAATTGTAAAACGTCTCACTTGTATTAAAACAAAAGACAAAATACAAATCACACACACATTTGTTTTACTTCCTACGCTCGGAAGGAATTTCTGCTTTGCTCGAAGGTCAACTGAACTACCGATCAGAATTCACAGCCTAAGTACCCAACCAAACTACCATAACTACCAATCAACCCAACTCTAAAGATCACCGTTCACCTAATTCCATTCCCGATTGGTAACTTTTACTACTAACCAATAACATTGCTTTACCAATTGACAAAGTCTACAAGTTAACAACTCAATCAACCAATCGGCTAAAAAGTAACATAAAATCAGACTACAGCTTGCTAAAACAATCTCACCATTGGGATGATAGTGTTTCATCTCCATCTTAGAGATATTAACAATTTAGTTTTTTTTTCAATCTTGGACCTACTTCTACTTAACAATTTTTTAAAGAATGAAAATCAAGTGTGTGTTTTTTTAATTATTTTTCTAGATTATGAACTCAATTCCTCAACTTTAAAAAAACTAAATTTGAAGTCTGTAGTGCAAAAAGAATTCACAAATGGCGGTCAAAGTCATCTGAAATTGCAGGCCAGTGTTCAAAAAAATAAAATTTTCCAACTTTGAATGCTAAAATCTTCTAATCTGTGCGGTCAAACTTTATGAAATTTTTAACACATGATCTGAGATAAGTTAAGTACAAAATCCTATAGTTAGATTCTAGAAAAAACATTTTTTCTCTTTTTTTGGATGAACACAACAAAAATGACTGTTTTGAGTTCTTTATGATGAAAAATGGCCTTGGGACTTTTGGGGGTTAACTTCAAAATTTCTTTGACACTACATTGACACCACATTTGAGTGCCTTGGGCATTTAGGGGTTAAGCCTAATCGATTAGTGCTCAGGAGATTTAGACTCGGGAAAATCCTTCGAAGCTTGAACCCAAACTCTCGAAAGGAGGGCTAGAAATGAGACCGCCTAACCAAGGCAAAATCTGCCTCAGCCAAAGGGAGCTGAATCGAGGGCCAATCCTGTGTTGAAGTGACAAAAAGGGTGAAAATCTCAAGCTACCGCAAAATTCTCATAGCAGAAGTATCAATCTCCGACAGCTAAACAAGATCCACAAAGGCGGGACATTGCAAAATTGGGGCTGCTAGGGACAAATCAAAAATACCCTCATTTGTAAGTTGGAGAGAGTCTGTACAAGGAGGAGACAACACGACCAAAATCCCACAACCCATGCACAAGAGGGAGAATTTCAAACAAAGGCCGGAATCTCAGAGGCAAAAGACCAAGCAAGAAGTTAAATCTCCTTGTCTTTTGTGGGCCTGGCTGTCAAAAAGCTGGGCTGTCAGGACGACGCCCAACCAAGCGCGTAGGTAGCGCGGCGGAAAGTGCAGGGCATTTTTTTGCAAAACATGAAAATGCAGGACACGATGTCCCGACGTCCAATGGCGGGTTTGGTTTTTGGACGGCGGCAGGTTCGGTTTTTGGGTTTAGATAAACTATATTGTTTGTAAAGCCTCCTGGTTACCACCCCATATGTATATAAATCCTTGTCTTTTGAGTTCTAAACACAAATCATGAATGGATGGAGAAGCAAAGTGAGATAGATGTCCATTTCAAATGGACAATTTAACCCCTAAAGGACTGGACTGCGTTTTTTGGACTTATAACTTTTTTGGGTAGGTACGTGTGACTAGAGATTTGCATATTTTGGGCTGAAATTTTAATAGAATGTGGGGTCTAGGAATATCTTTCATATGCACAAATTTCATGACATTTGGAAATATGAGTAAAAAGTTATTGCATAATATGTTGTTTATTTCTCAACTCGGGCAATTTGGGCAGACCTGAAAAAAACACTTTTTAAAGAAACAAAAATTTGAAATTTGTTCTTCAGATTTATATGTACTCAAAAAGCTTTGAATCATTGCATTTCAATAGTTGAGAAAAAAGTTATGAGGCTTTTTAGTTGCGGGCAGTTATGGAATCCCTACACCAAAAAAAACTTTGAAGTCCTTTATTTTATTGAAATTTCAATATTTTTGAAAAAAAAATAACACTATTGGATGTAGGATGTTTATAAAAACAATTCAACCATTTGTATTGGAATTTTTTAATTTTTCAATTTATTTATTAACAATTTAGTACTTTGAATCATTCTCTACTTCTTTCTACTTACTATTTTTTTCCTATATGTTGTACAACTCCAAATGATCTGAAATTTTTTATGTATGTAGCCTCTAAAGAATGAAACCAAAGAAGCACAACCATTTTGGATATTTTTTCATAATGATCTGACCTTGTGAAGTGCAGCTGCCCGGATTTTTGCAGTGGTCAAAAAAGGATTTTTGCCACTTCAAACGCTAATATCTTGCAATCTACATGGTGCAAATTTCTGAAATTTTTTCCACATATTCTCAAACTAGAATACTACAAGATCCTATGGTTACATGTGTCAAAAAATGATATTTTTCAAAAATTTGGTACTTGTGCTAGAAATGGCAGTTTTGGAGCATTTTTGGTGAGAACATAGTCAAGGAACTTTAGGGGTTAATATCCTGCAAAAAAAAAAGTATTCAAAAACTTTTCAAGTTCTACTAAAACAAGATTTTTGGGGCACAATTCAAAGTGCATGAGGGACACATAAGCAACAGGGTGGCCCTCCAGATGAAACTTTTCATAATTTCAAAAAAGTTGAAGTGTCCATTCTATGCAAGATCTATATAATGATGAAATTTTCATGAAGTATAAGGTTAGAGATGGATGTGGATGGAACTTTATGCGTCCTTCATGCACTTTGAAATATGTTGTTTGAATTGTGCCCCCAAAATTCTGTTTTAGTAGAACTTGAAAAAGTTTTTTGAATATTTTTTCTTTGCAGGACGTTAAATTGTCCATTTGAAATGGACATCTATCTCACTTTGCTTCTCCATCCATTCATGATTTGTGTTTAGAACTCAAAGACAAGGCTTTATATACATATGGGGTGGTAGCCAGGAGGTTTTACAAACAATATGGTTTATCTAAACCCAAAAGTCTAACCCGCCGCTGGATGTCGGGACGTCGTGTTCTGCATTTTCATGTTTTGCAGAAATATGTCTTGCACTTTCCGCCGCGCTACCCGCGCGTTTGGCTGGGCGCCATTCTAACAGCCGGGCCCACAAAGGACAGGGGGATTTAACGTCTTGCAAAGACCAACATGCAACACAAAGGGAATCGAAAGAATTGACGTGGAACAAGGAGAAAACCTGCCAGGAAGTGAAGACACCACCACGGAAGAATGAGCTCATGCGCAAGGCTCCAGGCGGGGGATCAAGACAAATCCCACACAAAGATCGCAGAGGAAACAACCAAAGAAGACGACAAAGATTGACAGTAGGGGGGTCACGGTGACGAGGATCACACAACCTGAGACCAAAGGTTGGTTCTGCGGTGTCCAAGCCAAGACACAATTCAGATTTCAAAACCCCGGTGAATTACATCAAGACGAAGCGAGACATTCAAGATGAGATTACGGGCACTAGCAGATGACATCCAGGCAACAACATGCCATGAGCACAAGATTTCGAAGGGGTCGAGTCTAAAGTAGTGCAACGAGCCTCTTGGGGAGGTAAAGCCCACGGTGAATATAAAAAAAAAGACCCCCTATTTGTGCCGTCTTTGTTCAATTGTTAACACCTCTACTAGCTTCGGAAGAAGGCCAGGCGGTGAACTAGGTAGACTAGAGCGGTGGACGTGCCAACATCAACACCATGAGGGAGAGCGAAGACACAACAGGAGGAAAAGGATCAAGTCTATTGTAGTGCAACAAGAAAAATTGAACCCCTATTTTGTGCTTGATTAATCCACTTCTCTGCACCTCTCCTAGCTCTGACTATAATTATGAAGTCATAATTTGCACATTTTATTATGCATCGCAAATAAAAAATTCTTGCATTTTCATCAGGGATAAAATGGTGGGGCAAAATGGTTTTTGCAAGAGGTTTGTTGAACTACTATAGACTTATAGATAGCTGATTTTACATTTTTCGTTTGTGTTTTTAATGCATTTTGAGGCTATTTGAGTGGTTTTATGTTTTCATTTGGTGTTCCAATTTGGGATTGTGAGGTGTTAATTACCAAATTGGAGTCATTTTGTGATGTTTTGTGGTAGTCAGGGTAGTTCCGAATTGGGTCAGTATTTGTCAAGTAGGTGATTTGTGTTGTTATCCAATTTGGTTTGTGGTCAGAGTTCCGAATTGGGTCAGTATTTGACAAGTGGGTGATTTGTGTTGTTATCCAATTCGGTTTGTGGTCGGACTTTCGAGTTGGTCAGAGTTTTGAATGAGTAATGAATGTGGTGTGGTCCAAGTTCAATTTTTGCTTCTGTGCCTATTTGGATGTGAAGAGCGGTTCCAAATCGCGGTTTGAGCAATTAGTTTGGTTGTTTCCAAGTTGGTAACTGCCGGTTTTGGATTCCTATTTTGGATGTGGGATGTGAAGTATTTGGCACCCAATGTTGAGAGCAAGTCCAATGCAAATCCCAGCCAAGTTGTGCTTTGTATTTGTTGTTTGTGTGTAATGGTCAATGTGAGTGTGAGTCCTAGTCGGAGACTATTAGTGTGATTTGTGTCTATGGTTGTGTGTGTCTGAGTCCAAGTCAGAGATATTGTGGAACTTGTGTGTTGGCTGTGTGATGCAGAAAGATGAAAAGTTAATCCAAGTGAGAGAGATGTGGTTATGCTGTGAGCGGAAGTGAATTCTATTAGTGATGTGAAGTTCCTATTTGGCGGAGTGAGCGCCATGTTGAGTGTGGAAGTTTAAGAAGTTAGGAATCAAATGGAGATCTTAAATGGGTGATGGAAAATGATTAAAGTTCAGTTCAAATTGGAGATTTGACGAGAAGACTTAGAATTAGAGCTTACAGTAGTAACTTGAACATTGAGAATTTTATCAAGTTGTGAAGCTAGTGATCTGTATTAACGGTGATTTGTCACCAAGTTGGTTTAATGCAAATCAAAATGTTTTGCCAAATTGTTGTGCTGTGGTGGTTGTGTTAGAGGAAAGTGATTGAATGTGTTTTCATTGATTCCAATTAGAGAGCTACAATTTGTGTATGACTAGAGTGGTTGTTGTGAAGTGAGGTTAATTCCAAATTGGAAATTTAAAGCTTGAATGTTGTCTGTTTGATATTCCGATATTGGATATGAGTTTCTGTGTTTTGCCTATATCTTGAGTGATTAATTTGTAAATGGCAAATTGGAAGTGTTGTTTAGTTATGCACAATTCTGTGAGTGAAGTGAGTAAATTCAAGTTGGGATGTAAGAAATGCTAAATTTGTAGTAATCGCAATTATGCAAAAATAAAGTGTGAAATTACAAAGGAGCAAGCAAAATCAAAAGGTGAAGATTTGGTGGTTAAGAATGGAGTAGATTAGAAATTGGGAACAAAGAAATTTTCCGAATAGGAGAGAAGAAGATACAGTAGGTAGTGAAGTTAAAAATCCGATTCGAAAGGCTGAGAAGTTAGGCGTTGCGAGCCTATCCGAAGCCTAATTTGGAGATCCAATGTCGCCCTGGTTGGTGGTTCAACGCAAATATATCCAAGTTGGAGAAGAGGAGATCAAGACTGACTTGGCATTTCAGAGGAAGCTGAAGCCAAATCAAAATAAATAAAGAAGATAAATTGGGAGATTAACTTAACCCTTGTGGCTATTAAGAGTGGAGAGAAAATTTGTGTAATTAGAATTAAAATTGTGAGGATAGTATATATTTAAATATGGATAAAGGAATCTATATTCTTTCATACCTTGTGATTGCAATGTCCTATTAGGCTACTTATTGATTAATTAGAGGCAAACCTATCAGAAAGACCTCCCTGGATCAAACATAAACTATTGTTGTGTAAAATCCTAATTGGGTTCCAACGCAATCTATAAGACTTGACTAAGGAAAAGGCTCAATTGAAGAGCCCAACTGGTTTGAATGACCCCCCTGGTTCTCTGTAGTGTTAACAAGCACCAAGGCAAAAACCATTCTATATAAGATAGGGTACCCTAAAAGTGATCTTGCTCTAATAGCAATCACTAACAAAGATGTACATTATGCTTTCTTCATTGCACCAATAGTATGCATTTTAGGAGGTGGTCACTAAAAGTGACCATTGTGTTTGAACTTCAAAAATTTGAAACTAATTCCATGAACATCCAAAAAATATGAAACTACTTGGGTTAGATGTCAATTCCATTTTTCTTCTTATGAAAATTGATTGAAAATTGTTTCAAGGAGTTTAGCTTCCCCCCCAAAGGCAATCAGCTCGCCTTAAGAGCAGACTACCTTATGGCCTAGACCATGCCATAGAAATGGTCACAGCAGTATAGGGATGCAATTGCAAGGTGTTGAGACAAAAATTGGATAAGAAGCTAGTACAGACAGCTGAGAGCCTTTTAAGAACAAAGAAAGGTTCCAAGTCATAGCAAAGATTCTTGTTGTGGATAAACACACATTAGAGGAAATTTTAGGCCTCTAGAGGGCTGCTCCACAGCCCCCTGAGGTACCCTGAAATTTGGTTTTCTTTTGCTGAAAAACTCGTTTTTTCTCCTATTTCTATCTTGTTGAAACTGCAGTGGCAGTGGCGCAGTAACCAAAAATTCCGAATAAAAAATCATTAAAAAAAATTAAAAAAAAAAATCGCAAAAGCTGACTGCTGCAAGGAGTAGTCAGCTTGGTGTGACAGACCAAGCTTTTAATAGCTTGGTTTGTCACATTCTAGCAGTCCTCCAGAGGGTTCAATTTTTCTCTAATGATGTAGTTAGAATTATTGTGTTGCTTAACCTTTAATTTGGATGACCTAAAAAAGATTCACAAGTGAATTCATCACTAATGTAAAAAACCCCAAGAAAAAGACTTATTTCTTTGAATATTAAAAAACCAAACTTGCATAGACTGGAACCATGTGTTGCATGCGGCTACAATTTGATTAGGAGAAATCATTACTAAGGTGAAAATTCAGCAACTAAAAATATTAGACCATAGCACCAAAGGACAAAAAACTCCATTGCTTGCTTAGAAGGTTGGATAGTACACACTCCCCACCAGACTCTTCTAGGGGGTCTTTTGCCATCCGATGAAAAAAACCCTCATAATAGGTCTGAGAAAGCACAAGCTAGTACTATCTACACTATTATGAACTAATATATTTATATGCCTCACAAATCAAATGAATCCAAAGCTAGTGCATGTTAGTGTTATTATTGATTTACTACTTGTAAATCGAATTATTGGAGCACTCCACCAATTCGACTAGTTGATCATAGAAAATAAAAACCAACCATATTAGAATTTCTACAGTGCTTTCAAAATGAGAGGCATTCCAAACTTAGGTCTCTGCACCATAGTAAAAGTAGGGTGATGTCGGTAGTTTGGTGAAATAGCAAGCTGGAATTGTCGCAACACTATGGCCAACACGATCTTGGCTTCCATGAAGGCGAAGTTGTTGCCGATACAAGACTTCGGACCTAGGCCAAATGGCAGAAATGCATATGAGTGTGAACACGCACCAGAGACACCATTGCTAAACCTCTCAGGATTAAAGTCTGCAACGTCGTCTCCCCAATACTCCCTATCATGGTGGATTGCCCCGACTGCCACTTCGATTGTCATGCCTTTTGGGATGAACAATCCCTTTAATTGAAGATCCTTTGTTGTTTGTCTTGACACTGCTGGTGCTATTGTAAAGATTCGCAATGTTTCATTTATGATCATTCCCACCTGGGATACATCCAAACACATAGTCACCAAAGATGTTCACAAAAATGAGAAGTTATGTGATCATTTTGAAATCTAACCGTAATAAATTTGGCTAAATTAATGTATTACTTGTAGAAATATTGTCCAATGTGACATGTCTTTTGCGACTCAATGTCCATTGTGACATGTCTTTTGTGACTCAAATTCTGAATCACAAAAGGCATGTTTTAGTCATTAAGGACATGTCACATTGAACACAAGATTTCATTGTAACAGTGAATACATACACAAACATTCAATCCACATAGAATGATTGGAGTGTCGTGTTTCTACTTTGTTTGATGAATGAAGAAAATTGAATGAGCATAGCACAATAATATGTATATGAATAATATATTTTGCATTGTCAAATCAATGAAATTGTCATTTTCATGAACATTCCTTGACTGCAACATGCATAATTCATTCAACGTAAGATGGACTTTATAAGTTCATAGAAGACACAACTATCTAACATTACTCCCAAGGTAGTATTAGTTGTAATATCTATGGCCTTGGTTTCCATTACTATGCATAATGCCAATGCAATTAGGATTTAGAATTACAATCAAGGTTTGATCCAAGGTTCCAAAATATATTCGCAGTTTCTAATTATTTCACACATAATATTAAACTATGGAATCTTGAAGAGAATTTTGAGTATGTTCTATCATAAAACTTTTTGTTATTTCTAAGTATGTTAAAAAAATTATAACACTCAAAGGTGTTTTAAAACAAGTTTCACCATTGCAGTTTAACCTGTGAATAAATTTGTATACTTGAATATCATTTGTTGTCTATCTTCTTTGTCAAAATCTTTACTGTTTTGTGCATTCGATTAAGAAGTGTTGACATTATGGATGTCACATACATCATTGACTTTTTGGCATCACCATTAGGGTAATGTGTTGACCTTTAGACTTATGTTACTTTTAGCAAGATGGTTATAAGCAAAAAATGGTTATAAATGGTTATAAGCAAGGAATATTGACAAGACATTTAGTCTTATCAAACTTCTTTCTATATTCCTTGGACCTAGATTTAGTCCTTGTTGTAATTCTACATATTAATAATTAAGCCGCCCTTAATGATAGGTATTCATATTCCTCCCTCAATCACTAGTTTTGCCATATTAGCCTTACAGAGCATTATTGAACTATGGTCTCAAATGTGGTTAAATATAGCAAAATTCCTACCCAAAAGACTAACATTGGAGTTTCTAACACTCTCGTTACTCATTGACTCAAATTTTGCGACATTATCCTACATCAACATTGTATAGCATAGTTAATGGTCTTAAATAAGGCTAAATATATCAAAGCTCTCCCAAAATATGTTTATAGCTACAATAGAGGTAAATACCACACTATTTAAATTCAAAGCTGTAGCACAATTACCATTGAATTCAACTCTAGGAGCCATGAATGAAATTACAAAATGGGTGAGCATGAAAGAAAGTTACCACTTTAAGCCTTGTGAGCGCATTAACATTGCACTCCCCTCCATCACCAAGCACCTCCAAGACTTCTTGGCGTGCACGATCTTGCCACTTGGGATGGTTGGCCAACAACAACATAGAAAATGCAATGGTGTTGGCCACTGTGTCCTGGCCTGCAAAGTAGAAGAGCTTGCAATTGTTGAACACTGACGCCATATTGAATGCTTGTGTTTGTTCATCCCATCCGTCTGTCGCTGCAGTTAGCATGCGCCCAAGTAAATCCTCTCCGTAAGAGCTTGCTTTCCCTGTAAGCATGTCATCTCTCCGTCCATCTATGGCTTTGTGCAAGAGCGCGTCAATCTTAGCCCCGCACTTATCCATGAACCTGTTTGCTTTTGTTGGAATTTTCCTGCTTCATAGTGAAGAGATGAGAATGCAAAATTCATAACATTCTTCAATATGAAGGCTTAAATGCCCTTCCTACGATATTGTAATATTAGAAATGTTCAATTCAACAGGTTTCATTTGGTTTTTTTGATGATAAATTAAAGGTTGGAATGCAAAGGATGCAAAGAGATTCTTGTCTTAAAGTTCAAGAATGTTATGGTGGTGAAAGATCAATGATGTGATAAGATAAATCAACCATTGTAACTAATGTAATTGTATTTGGCTTGAGGAATCTAGATTTAAATTAAGCGCTAATTATAGAACATTGTTCAATATTAGGACATTGAAACTAGAGCAATTAGGGGTTTGGGCAATCTATTAATTGAATTGAGGTTTTGCACAGCTATTACAAAGGAGTTTCAAATTCCATTCTTGGACTTCATTTGTAAATAGCCAAGACTTGTTTATGTTCGAAAAAAAGATAATCTTACAAATCATGATTGTTAGTGAAATTTGCTAAGTTATAAGTGATTCTATCTTCTATTGAATATTGGATGATTTTATAAGTTGATGTGGCAGAGTTTCAAAGGTTGCAAAGCATGATGATTATAACTCACATTCTTGTAATTTTAACCTTTTTTACTGTTGCACTTACAAGATCTCCTATTGTGAAATCTAATCTAGACAATGTGCAAAAAGATTTCTTGATTGCCCTTACTTAGTCCAAAACAATGTCACTTCTTAGAATTGACATTACCTATAGTTTGGAATGAGCCAAGCCAATGGATTACGCATACTTATAAAGGTTTGCATTAAAATCTCTCTTTGAAGTTCATAGATTTGCTCCCCCTTATCATAGTCACCACCGAATGCTGTCAATGATATGATTCTTGTTGAAATTTTGTGAATGTCAGGCTCCACATCAATTTCCGCCGAGCCACCACCTTCAGTGACCATCTCTTTCCACTTTTGCATCCCTATTGTCGTTGCTTCAACCATCGCTCCTACCATACCCTATATGTGGAACAGGAATTGATCCATGAAGTAATTTATCTCTGGTAAGGCACCCTAATTGACAAGGCAACCTAATTTCACTATTTTGTGTAGTCAAACAGACTTATAAAACATGAGACCAAAATTGGACGTCTTGGTCCTTAAAAGGTTCAGGGGCCAGTTTCTTTTTTTTAGAGTGATGGTTTTAGGGTGCAGCAAGTTATACCTTGAGTGCGTCGTGATGAAAGAAGGGAGTGAAGGTCCGTCTCTCGGTAGACCATTTCTCTCCAACCAGAGTGGCCAATCCTGCGCCCATCACTTGCCTGACGATAAAGTCTTCATAGGGAAATTTCTTCAAGGATTTGTGATTGTTCACAAACACTTCTTTCGCAATCTCCGGGTCTCGCACAGCAATTCGCGTGTCGGTAATCCACTCATAAACAAAATTCTTCCCTGTACAAACCAAGTGTTAGAAGCTCTGGCATTGTCCTTCACACAAAGCGTGTGTATCCATGGGGAGAACCGCCGTGGTTTTAATTGTGAGTTAGTCGGTTCAGGCATCTTATCAATAGAGGCTCCCTGAAATTGTCGCACCAAAATTGCTCAAAAGGATGATCATGCACAATGCAAAATTAGTTTTTCACTCCAGAAACCAAGTCATGTTAGGTAACTACACCTGCTTGCAACCCTTACACAAAAGAGATCCCTAGAAACGCTTCCCTAAACTGACTATGGAATGAAAATGAAAATCTGCAGTTCAAATTTAGGAGACCTACAATCAGTACTCCGGAGATTCATAGTTTCTTCATCCGATGTCCCAAATCTAGATGCTAAGATGCATTCGAACCCTCTTTCAATTGCCAAAACGACTCAAGAAGAATCAAGGCAGTCTGAAGCTTAATTCGATACTTTTAGGTGCACATACCATAGCATATGAGAAACTGGCATGCATACCGTATTTGGGACAGAACAAAGCATACTGCGGCGCGACAGTGGGCGAGAAATCGGCGTAACTGCCGAGTGGCAGAGCTTCAGGAAACGACTCCGCAAACTTGTTCATGTCGAAGAGGTTTCCGATGAGGAATCGGAACGGCGGTCCCTTCACTCCTTGCTGCGCCATCACTCGACGGAAGCGCAACGGCTCCCACACTCCAATCCACAGCAATTTCAAAACTTTGTAGACGAGCACTGTCGCCACCACCACAGCGACGGCGTTCCTTAGTTCCACCAGCCCCGTCATGGCGGTACCCCAGAACTGAAGAACTATCTATCGATATTTTGGATAGCTAGATTGCTAGTAAAGTCCCTTTGAATTTGCTTCCACCGCTCTAGACCAGGGAGACAATCTGACAAGTTCTGCACAAATCTCCTTCAGTGTACTCACTGGAATCACAGCTCAATTCTCCACAATTGAACCACAGTTTCATTACAATTGTGACCCATCAATTGATTTTGAAATTGAAAACGTTCTTGGGACTCAAACTGGAGACCGAGGAGAAGAATCGTAAGACCACAGCACTGTAGTTGTGTTAGAAATTCGAAGTATTTGACAGCTTCCGTTTCTCTTCGCACTATGCGGGACTGTCAGTAACTTGGAGTATGCGTGAGCGGAGACAGTCCATTTGGATTTGATGTAAAAAACGGGCTTCAATTGCTGCTGTGCACGTGTGCCTCCGTCAGAAATCATGTTGTTTTTATTTACCTTGGATAAGAGGCTTGTGGTATAGAGATCCCTGAATTGCCACTTTCACTGTTGGGCATGGGTTTTTTATTGTCTCTACCCTTCCAGGATGAGACCGCATATCAAGATGATCACCCATTTTCGACCACTTGAGCAATTTAGCCTATCTACGTCATGGGGAAGGTTAAGAAAAAAAAATTCCCAGTGTAGACAAATAGATTTTAGGAATATTTCATAATTTTCTGCATTTTTTTCCCCAAAACAAAATTATCATGATTTTTTTTTATGAAGATTCTGTTTATCCCATTCTCGATATGAAGGCAAACCTATTTCCAACCATAGGTTGACCAGTTACAAAATTGATGTAAGTGATCATTGTGATTTTCAATGTACATGTTGTAATCATTGTATCTTTCAATGTACACTTCTTGGACATTTTCATTTTCATTGAATAAGAGGCTTGAAGTAAAGATACCCCTGAATTGTCACTTTTACTGTTGGGCATGATTTTTTATTGCCTCTACCCCTCTCTTCCAGGGTGAGACTGCATACTAACTTACTCAGTAGCAATAAAGCCTCATTTCAAATTATCTCATCCATAGACTTTCATCCATCCATCAATGATGTATTCATGGGTGACTCATTTGTCATCCACCAACATCATTTCAAGGATAAGATCCCACACTAAAGTTCCATGATCTCCCCGCTGGCAAGAATTGGAGCCAGGATTTTTCATGTGCATTATTTTTAGCATTTCGAATATTTATAGTTGTTAGTTGCAATGTCCAAAAAATATATTCAAAAATAATCTTGAATCCTCTTTTTACTACCAAAAAGACCCAATTTTTTTTTATAAATTATTAATAAGAATCATGCCCGTTTTATATGAGTATGGATTCAATTTGTTTTACTTTCATTTTGATGTACATAAAATATAGATGTACAGTATTAGAGAAAATTTCAGCCTTGTATAAGATTAAATTGATGCATGCGAATGTGCATTTAGGAAAATATCAGCCCAAAAAAGGCTGTCATGCAATTTGTAAGATGAGCAGTCAGCCAAGGTGCCTTGTTGAAGTTCCGATTCAAAAAATAAAATAAAAATAAATCACTATAACTGCACATTTTTCAAAACCCTAACGACCTTATAGAAGGTGTAGATTTTTTGAAATGACTTGGTTCTCCTTGTAAGACAACAACAATTGCTTAATTTGTTCTTCCACAAATCTTAATTCCATTTTCTAGCATATTATTAACTTTCTCTAGTTATAAGATAGTTATAAATTTCCTTTTGAATCTTGAAAGATAGAATTCTGCCTTTGACAAGGTGCAAAAAATCTTAGTTTTAAAAGTCCACATGTATTAGAGGGGATTTGGGGGCTTGGAGGGCCGTTTCAAGCCCCTTCCCCAATCTAGCTAGATTTAATGAACGGCAGTATGGGCGTGTTAGAATTTAAAGTTTAAAAAAAAAAAAATTTAATAACCAAAATATCAATTTAAGAAAAAATTAAAAAATTAAAAATGACGTGGCAGTTGTTGTGTCATGTCAGCCAACTGCATTCTCGTAGTCTGGAAATACAGGGGAACTTGCAGCCTTCCAAGACACCCAAACCCCCTCTAATGTTACAACCTTGCAATGCGGTGGTATTTTTACTTTTTTAAAATTTAAAAGAATATTTCAACTATATTTTTAGTTTGAATAAATCTAAATCTATAGTAGATTTTGGCATATAATTTGAATTCAAATTCTTATATTCATTGTGGACATTGTTTATTACTATCAATTCTATCACATTCTATTATTTTTACAATCTTCTATAGTATAATTTCTTATTCATACTAATTTCCATTCATATGATTTATATTCATTTTCATTTTTATATCGTATCACTTTATATTTCACTAATGTTTTAAACTAAATTATTTTCGGCAATGTAGGGATTAAAGGCAATATTTTGTGACCAACTTTTACTATAGGAAATTACTTTGTCGGAAATACTTATCACGGTCCACTCTATTGTAGAAAAGCTCTCCTTGGGCAATATCCCTCATGGCTTGTGGATTCCATTGTAGAAAAGTATTCCTTAGGCAATACCCCTCACAACCCACTTTCTAATAAAAAATATTTACTGCTTCTTACACTATAAGAAACCCGTGTTTTTTGGAATGTTTTCACTATTTTTTGGAACGCATTTTTGTGGATATTGAATAAAACAACCCATGTCTTTATGTCAACAATGATGTTTAATAAAACATCTTGATGTTTTATTGAACATCATTGTTGACATAAAAACATGGGTTGTTTTATTCAATGTCCACAAAAATGCGTTCCAAAAAATAGTGAAAACATCCTCCAAAACATGGATTTTTTATAGTGTATTGAGTACATTCATGTGGGTCAAATACACCTAAAGGCTAAAGGATACACTACCAACAACTATATGATTGAGTGTTATTCATAGAATTATATATTTTTATTTTCTTGTACATTTTTGTTTTAAATCATGGTTGTAGATGATTAAATTTGATGTTTCAATTGTTTATGGAAATTGCCAAATTGACTGAACCTTAATCATTGGACTTAGGGCACTTGAATTGCAAGAGCCGATCCAAAAAAATGTCTAAGCAAATTATAGTATATGAAGTTGAGCTAGTAAGGGAATCTATCATAGGATACTTAGCTCTTGTTGAAGTTCACACAAATAGACCATATTATTTGTCCTATAGACAAGCTTTAAATACTATAATCTAATCAAACTTGAATCCTAAACTCTAATCACATTGAATTCCGCAATTTGGTCGCAGTTTCTTCAGATGATCTTATCAAATACCATTTGTAGGGACTGATTAATCTAAGTTCATATTGTCATCACACTTAGTTAAATCATGTGAGCTTATAATGCACTATATGTCAATCATGGTCATTAGCACAAAATAAAATTGCCAATCACACTTAGATTTCATCTTATAATGACTAAGAGGAGCTAATTGTTTGGAAAAGAAAAGAAAAAAGAGGAGCTAATTGTTTGGAAAAGAAAAGAAAAAAGAGGAGCTAATTGAAGTTGACTGACTTCAACTTTGAAAATTTTGAAACTTAAGAACTTGTCCATGTTTATTTTCAGATAGAGGGAGTACAAAACATCTTAACTTCTAAAAGACCATCATGTTTAGAGGCCCAAAACCACTTCAAAATCTTCATCTCTAAAACAAGGTCAAAATTTTCATCAATTCTTTTTTTACAAATCCAACTGGACCAACCCCAGTATTAGAAATCTTAGCTTTCAGTCATTCTTACCATACCTAATTACCTAATATGCACGCTAATGCTGTGTCAGTTTTTGAAATTTATTCAACATTCATGAATCAAATGTTCAGCTTTTCATTGTCAAGCACAACTCAACACTACAGAAAAATGTTCATATTCAAATGAGATTCTCTTTATTCCCTCTATCCCGTAATAAGTACTACAAGAAAATGGGGTGTTTTAAAGTGAGTTTTTAAGTATAGTCCTAGACATAATAATTTTAAGTAATGACTTTTAAGGCAATTTTCAACAAAATTTTACTAGAAATACATGTGTTTCTAGTAAAAATTTGCTGAAAAGTGCCTTAAAGGTCATTACTTAAAATCTTAATCTAGAACTATACTTAACAATTCACTTAAAACACCCCATTCTCTTGTAGTGTACTAGTCCTTTTTTGTAGTGATGAAGTATTAATTACTAAAATTCTATGACTATGTTTTCACTGAAAATGCTCAAAAATTGCCATTTTTAGTACTAGTATCAAATTTTTGAAAAAATCCTCTTTTTGACTCATGCAACCATAGGATCTTGTAGTATGCTAACTTGAGAACACGTGGTAAAAACTTCAAAAATTTCCATTACATGGATTACAAGATATAAGCTTTCGAATTCACTGAAATCATTTTTTTGGCCCTGTGGAAAACAAGGCAACTACACTTTACAAGCTTACTTTTCTATGAAAAAAATCTAAAATGGTGGTGCTTCTTTAGATTTTTTTCCTAGATAAGTTGGCCACCTGCTTGAAAAATTTTAAAGTGATTGCAAGAAACACTTGTACTATATCATGTCGCACGTTGCGTGCTCATTAGTTTTTGGCTATAACTTTTGTATTTTGACTTCAAATGACTCCAAATTTTTAGAAAAAATACTTATAACTATTATACACCTTATTTGATTTTATGAAAATATTGAATTCTTTTTTACTATTTAATAATAGCCCTCGATATTATGTCACATTTGCAAATTTTGGGATTTTTTAGTGCTATTTAGTACCCAAAAAAACAAATTTGGAATTGAAATTTGGAAGAGATGGTCTTCTAGTAGACTTATAGCTACTATACAAAGAAATTCTAGAAATACTTAATTTATGTGGTGTAGAAGTCCACAAAGTGAGCTTCATTCAGCTAGCATTTCGAAACATACAAAACATATTTTTCGTGGTTCTTTTGGTGAATGATCATATCCATAAAGTTGTTAGAAATGGCCAATTTTTATATTATTTATTTAAAAATAATAATAATTTAATTAATTTAAACATCAAAATATCTATTTTCTTCAGTTTTGGCACTTTTTGAGTTCTCCTATTTAGAGAAATTTCCTAGGCTTTTCCTTTAGTGGTTAACTTATTCTCAAAGGTGTATACGTTAGCCATATTTTTCAAAGTATTCCAGAAAAAATCATGAGTACTGTTGCAAAATGCAGCAAATAGTACAGGTGTTTTTTGCAATCATCCTTCACATCATTTAGAAATATACAATATATAGAAAAAAAATAGTAAGTAGAAAAAAATAGAGAATGATTCAAAGTACAAAAATGTTTAGAATATAATTATGATTTGAAAAATGCCAATTCCAATGGTTGTACTTCTAGTCTCTTTTGCTTTTTTCATTTGTCCCAAATTACTTGTCCCCTTTATTTCAGATATGATTTACACTATAGGATTTGAAGATGATTTCTTTTGGTTTTGACGTTAATTAATGAAATGAAGTACAAGAATTTGAATTTCTTATTCACTTTGCAATTTGAAAAAATCCTTAAAATGTAATTTTTATAGCAATTTGAACTTGATTGGATCAAAAAATAAACAACACTCAACTTTTCATTGAGTTTGTTGAATTCCAAGCCGTTCAAAAGATGTTTTGAGGGGCATTAAGGGGCTGTTTCAAGTTGTTTCTTTAGGTTGTGAACCAACTAGAACAAAAAATAATTTAAAAAATCAAACTTAAAAAATTCAGTTAAATTAAATTAAATATTATTATTTGATGTGGCAGTATTATATGATGTGCCAATTCAAACAACTCTTACATTCCCAACAATCCGGGAACTCACGGCCCTTTACAACCCCAAAATCTCATCTAATGCTTGTGCAAATCTAAACACATTGAGAGGTGAAGGAAGTTCTATAGGTACAAAGGACTAAGGGAGTATATACAAACATGTATCTAGTACATCATATTCTTGTACATATACTATGCAACTTATCCAATTTCTTTGTGCAAATTTGTTAGAGAAGTGAGACTGCAAAAAAGAAAATTCAACATGTTTTAATACATGATACAAAATTTACATAATAAAAATTTGTATGATGTTTTTTAGTAGTTGACAAAAAATTGGACGAGCCTCTAAAATGTAGACCCCTTAAATTATACTATCAAGGTAGAGGTACCTATTTTTGATAGCTTAAACATTTTAGCATGCAGGATATGAAAAATTTGTTGAGAAATTGAGCTCAATGTGCGCAAACATAAGGTTGACAAAGAATGCAAAAAGAAAAAAGGAAAAAAATAAAAAAAATCCCAAGAATGAATATTTTATCCCCTAAAGGACCAACATGCATTTTTTGGCAACATAGAAATTTTGGGCAAGTATGTGTGACTGGAGATTTTCATATTTTGGGCTGAAATTTTTACAGAAGGTGGGGACAAGGAATATCTTTCATATGCACCAAATTTCATGACATTTGGAAATACGAGTCAAAAGTTATGGCCTAATATATTGTTTGTTTCTCAACTTGGGCAGTTCGGGCAGATCAAGAAAAAATCACTTTTTTCAAAAATAAAAATTTGAAATTGATATATTAGATTTATATATATGTGGAAAGCTATGAATCATTCCACTTTGATCAATGAGTCAAACGTTACAAGGATTTTTAGTTTGCGGGCAGTTATGGATTGTCTACTCTAAAAGAAACTTTGAAGTTGTTTATTTCACTCAATTTTCAATATTATTCAAAAAAAATAAAATTGTAGTATGTAGATTGTTTATTACAACATTGCAACCATTGGAATTAGCCTTTTTCAATTCCATAATTAACTTCTTAACAATTTTGTGTTTTGATTCATTCTCTACTTCTTTCTACTTACTATTTTTTTCCTATATGTTGTACAGTTTCAAATAATCTGAAAATTTTCAAGCATGTAGCCAACTTGCCTTGAAGAATGACCCAAAGAAGCACAACCATTTTAGAATTTTTTGCATAATAATTTGACCTTGTGAAGTGCAGCTGCCTGGTTTTTTGCAGGGCCAAAAAAAGAACTTTTGCCATTTCAAATGCTAATATCTTCAACTCTACACAATGGAAATTTCTGAAATTTTTTCCACACATTCTCAAACCAGAGTACTACAAGATCCTATGGTTACATGTGTCCAAAAATGATATTTTTCAAAAATTTGGTACTTGTTCTAGAAATGGCATTTTTGGAGCATTTTTGGTGAGAACATAGTCAAGGAACTTTAGGGGTTATTCAATAAAAATATAGATTTTTCATTCAGACCCATTCCAATCTCATAGACTTATCTATGACGATTAGCTTTGACACATCTCCCTAATCAAGGAGGGAAGAAAGATGAATGGACGAGAAGGTACAACCAAAGAATCTTTTTCAATGAACAATGCATCCAATTGTTGTCCACATAGGTCACCCTATAAAGCCATCACAAGAGGACTAACATAAATAGGTACTTCTACTTTATATATCATTCAATTTCAAATGAATAACCCTTAAATGCCAAACCGGACGTTTTGTTGCAAAAGGGGAGGTCTTCTACAAACGTTTGACCTCCATTGAGCACTTTTGAATATTTTCAAATTAGATGATGTCATACAGTGCCAAAAGGGATGATTTCCACGGTCAGTAGCCCAACGTACAAGGGTTAAATTGGCAGCTTATTCTGGAATAAGCGCACCGATTTTCATACCCAATAGAATTGACTTGGTTTTTCAATGCATCCAAATCGATGGCTTCAAGTATACAATGCACAACTAGTTCAAGTAAAGGTGTACGGAGTGCAACACAACATAATAATCTTATATTATTAGTCTATCAAAGAAGCTGGCACAGAAGTTGCCGCTCAGGGAACCAAAATTTTATCAATTTCCCTCAAAATTTTCCTCAATAAGTACTGTACAGTACATCACGTCTACAATTTCAGAATACAGATCGCTAGTGAAATCGTTTGCACTAATCTAATTTCTCTGAGAATCTCTCAAGGTTATATGAGAGGTCATCTTAGCAAACTCAGCGACTTAGTTGCTGCAGAAGGATGCCAAGGACGATCACTGAACCAGCGGTACGTTGCGGATGAATCAGAAGTTGCAACTAAAAATGGCTACGACATTGGCCTGAAAAGTGTGAACAGGAAGCATGAATGCTGAAGCACGCATCCCGAAGCTTTGAGTCCCTGAAGCGGCAATAATATGATCAAACGATGGGCAATCTTCGAAGGTCGGATCGGAGCCTGTTTTGTGTTCACACAGATGTAGCGAATCTCCAGAGTTTGCTTGGATAGAATTTACGAAGAGAGAAGAAGTCCAAGCTAGGAGAATCAAGCTTTCTTCTCAATCATCGCGTCGCATCTCTTCGTCTCGGTGGAATGACCTCCACTCCACATCACGCCATGGCTGTGTTGTTTCTTTCGGCTTGAAAACAGATAGAGTTCTCCGCATAACGTCGTGGACATCACCATTGTGGCTTCGAACAACACTACCCCAAACACGACAGCAACGAAAGGAAGCATAATTCTAGACTCAAAGAATTCAGCTCCTGCTCTAGTACTAGTACGTAGGTACAAACGCAGAAACTCACAACAATTTCGATCGTGTCAGCACGGCAATTTCGTGTCAACAAGTGTACCCACGTCGAGATTGCAAACTATGCACACACAGCAAAAACAATGTGACCCTCTTGCGGATTGCTCACCAAAACAGAGTACCACTCACGGATTTGTCCGCTGGAAGCACGGCATTCCAACAATGCATAAAGCTTCTCGCTCAAAACTAAACAGAAGGCTCACAAGAGCACCCAGAGAGCTCATTCAATCGCAGCTAGTTATAGCAATTGACTAAATCTTCCGGCAAGTGACAAATGTTTCAGTAACCCCGCCAGAAAATTCACAAGACTCCTGCGAATTCCCAAGACTTCTGCAAATTTACGAGACTTCTACACGCTGCACACACGACTTGCTTGACTGGAACTGATCGAAGTAGAGAACAATACTGGCTGTTTGGACCACCTGTCAAGTTAAGTAACCATGTCTGGCGCTTGCTACTTGCAGTTGCCACTGCTGGAATTGCAGCGATTTCTGAATGTCTGCACTGGCATGCACGGCTGCAAGTCAATCGTAAATCACAATGTCGGCCATGGAAGATTTCTGCACAGTTATATATGTATGAACTATCTCGAGTGTGCAGAAGCGTCGGAGTAGGGACTCGAAATGTCGGACACGGTGACGAAGCTTCCCCGAAGTTCTGCAGTTGCCTTGTTGTTGTGAGAGTGATTACTTAAGCCACAGGTGGAAAAGATTTTTGTTTCCCGAGGAACAAACACGGCTCTGCACCAGGGCTTTTGTTTTTGGCGAAATTTCGCCAGTACTGACAGAAAGCAGCAAATGCATTCATGTCCCTCCAAATTTTATGCTATCAGGTGCTGCCAAAACAGAGCTTCTACAGTGAAAAAAAAGCCCTGTCTGCACCTACTCCATTCCCATTTCTAAAATTAACCCCTATAAATTATCGCCTAAAGTTTATTTATGAAAAGGTAGGGTCAATTTTGGGTTTACTTTGAAAATTCACAATTTATTTTGATAGTGCCCAAAATCTACATGATACAAACATTTAGAATTCCCTTCTGATTTCCAACAAAACTCAAAAAATTCTTAATATAGGAGCCATGGTCAAATGTTTATTTAGATAACTCTTTAGCTATAGTTATTTTACACCTAATTTGAGAAGTCTTACGAACTGTGTATAGTTAATATTATCAAATTGATTGGAGGGGTTCTATTCTTATAATCAAGTGTATGGAGATCTTTTAATGCAACCAAATGCGCCTTGTGCCCTTATCTAAATATTGTATGTAAAGTTGTAAAATAATTTCCCAATTGCTTGGATAGATGGCCTAAAACAAATGCTACTTTTTATGTAAACCCCTAAAGTTCCAAGTATTCCCTAGGGAGATACTTATCAAACCAAACTAGTTCTTATGATCTCAATTATTGGCATGATTTTGTGAAATTTTTTTCAAAGATTAAAAAATCGATCATCTTTCTAAAATATAATTTTTGTTTCAATCAAGGCTTGAGAGCACACAAAGTTCAAAATAATTGAGAACAAGAAACAATGACAAACTTTAAATTAATTGAATTCTTTTATTAAAACATTGTATTTTTTATATATGGAAAGATTTGATTCATTCCATTTGGATAAGTGATGAGAAAGTTATGGAGCATCTTGTTCTAGGCAATCAAAGCATTTTCTTGGAAAAATAACATATTGGATTTGTTTTTGAGCTCAAGTACCATATTAAAATAGCCTTGAGTGATGAGATGTTTTTTAATCCTTAATCATCCTTTCAAGAGACAATTTTGGATTATTCTCATATTTGCAAATTCAATTGTGTTTATTCACAATATGCAATTTTGCCCCTCTATTTTCTAAAATTCTTGCATTTTGTTCTCTAACATTTGTATACTATGGGTTTTCAAAACTACATTGAGCGTATATTAATTCTACTAGGGCTTCACTGCTCTCCGTGCTAGCAATGACGCCCATTGAAGATTAAAAATTTTGAGGCTCCATTTTTGGCTCCAAAGACTTTGGCAACATAAATTTGACCCTCATACAATGACATATTTTTGCGCAACCGGAAAGACTGATCCATGAAAATCTGGACCTTCTATAGGCCATTGGGATTTTGGCAAATGTGCAACTACAGTGAATATATATATATATATATATGTATTTAAAAATAAAATTGAAATTGAAATTCCAACGGGGCACCTTGGTTGATTGCTCACCTTACAAATTGCTTAACAGCCCTTTTGGACTAATATTTTTCCTAAATGCACATTCTCATACATCAATTTAGCCTTCATTACAAAAAATTTCATCCTTCCGGAGGGTTGCTCCAGAGTGACAAACCAAGCTATTTCAAAGCTTGGTCTGTCAATCTGGAAAAGTGCCATAGTGATTAGTGAGTAGTCAGCCGACTACTTGCCAAAATAGTTAGATTTCACAATTCTTTTTTTTAAATATATATTTTAATGATTATATTTTTTTATTTTTTTATTTAATAACTTTTTAACTCTTAAAACTCGGTTCTTACGCCACTGCCATTGCAATTTTAGATGAGTGGGAATAGGAGGAAAATGATTTTTTCAACCAAAAAAAAAATTTAGGGTACCTTGGAGGGTTGTGGAGCAGCTCTCTAAACGCCTGAAATTTTCTCTAATGGTAGAGGGCTGAACTTTTCTCTAATGCCTAGAAATGAGTTGCTACCATAATGTAGAGAACATGTATACAATCAAACAATGAACTTGAATAAAGCATGAAATAAAAGCTTTAGTGGACATAGAGGTGAATTAATCATATATGCCAATGGATAAATCAACTTCCATTGGAATTGAAGTAATCATTATTGAGGGTTAAATTTTGCTTTCCTAACAAAACTTTGCATCGTGTGCAGTGGTTTCTTCAAAATTCTAACCAAAAGCATTCAAAAGGTAATTATGCTAAAATCCTTTCAATTTCCATCTCAATGTGGGCCTCTTAGTAAATTCACTTTTAAAAAATCACTCATTCTTCTATTTTATTGGATGGATTGATAATTGTTCAAAACCTTTGGATTCATTTTGGGTTGATTAACCCCATAACTCCTAAAATCCCAAATACTTCCTTAGAAGACAATTGAAGATTTGGTTAGTTTTTATGATTTCAAATTTTGGCATAATTTTTTGAATTTAAAAGAAATAGAAAAATAAATTAACTTTCTGGAAATACCATTTTTCTTTAAATCTGTGCCCAGTAGCAAAAATTATGCCACATGAAGATCAAAATAGTTAAGTTCCGGTAGCAAAAAAATCATAAAAATTTAAAATATTTTTTAACATTTGTTTCTCATAGATTATATTTTTGCTTATATATAGCACGATTGATTCATTTCATTAAATTGCAATCCCTCCTAAGAGTATGGTAGCAACTTTGACTCTAGTCCATTATAACATGGTCCTTATAGTGAATATTAGAGCTAATTTCTAAGGAGTCCCAAATTGTTGCAATACTAAGTCAAAGCTTCGACTTGCAATGCATGGCATCAAATTTGGAGTGTGCTTTTGAGATTGGTTAGTAATTACCTAAATCCTAATAAATAAAAAATTCTTATTCATATCATTGGCAATAATAAAGTATAGTACAAAATAAAATTTACAAATATAAATAAATAAATAAATATGGATAAAAAAATAACTATATCTTTATTAAATTATTGCAATTGTGGATGATGTAGGTGAAGGACACATAAATTATATAAAGCAAATAGCTGTGGTGGCACTCATTTAGCATCATTTCACAACTTTGGTTGTATGGCATCATGAATCCATGGCCATGTTGTAATTTCATTTCATCATTTTAGTTCTTTGGCTTCATGAATCCATGGCTTCATGACCTAGTGCATTCTATATTTGCTAATCCATAGGTATATATCACCAAAAGGCAATACCACTTCCTATGTGAGCGTCATCATTGGAATAATTCAAAGAAAGCTACTACATTATATTTTACTTACATGCAAATGACCAAAACTTATGTATAATTATCATTGCATGTTCCAACAGGACTTATAAAATAAAGAATAAAGGTTGTTATAAAGAAGCTATCCCTTGTACAGACTACAAACCTTAAACTACCTAGCACCTAAATGCTAGAGAGGAATCTAACTCCAAATCACCTCCAAACTACTATTTTTTAAAATGAAATATTATTTTTTAATAATAACTTTTCAAAAAATATAATTGCATGATCTTATTCACCACTACCAAATGTTTGTAATGTCCAAATTCCAAAGGCTTTGACTGTACAAATTTTGAAAAATCTTCATCAAAAGCATTACATGAGATTCGGGGGTTTTAGAAGGCTGTGAGTTCCCCTGCTGTCTACTGCGTTCCCGCAGTCTGGGAACGCGCAGCGGCAGCTGGCTGACGTGGTCAAGCGACTGCCACGTCACTTTTTGAAAAAAAATAAAAATAAAAATTTGCTTTAAATGATATTTTGGTAAAAAAATTTTTTTTTTTTTTTTTTTTTTTTTTTTGAAAAAAAAAAATTCTGACACACCCGTACCGGCATTCACTGGATCTGGGCAGATCAGGGAACAGGCCTGAAACGGCCCTCCGCGACCCTCAAATATCATCTAATGTCAATTTTGACAAAATAGCATTCTTTTTCTTGGGTGGAATGACTTTGGAAACCTATATCCCAAAAAAAATTTAGAAGAAGAATTTTCTATTTTTGACCAATATAAATAGTTGAAAACATGTATAATAATTTTCATGAAGATTGGAGTTTCTATCCAAATCAAGAGCTTTTTCCAACTACTTTACAAAAATACTTGAGAAAAATACAAAAAATACAAAACAATATTTTTCTTAATATTTGGGCAATCAATTTTTAAATGCTCAATCAACTATATATGATTGCTATCCAATTTTGAGTAGCATTTCTAGGGGAAAAAATACTTTCAATGATTTATATTTTTTGTGCAAAGTAGATTGGGTTGTCTTTAAAATTTTATATTCAAATCTAAGATCGTTCCAGTCAAACAAAAATTATAAGGGAAATAGCACAAAGTATTTAGAATTTGATTGGTATTGAAAAATTTACTAATGGAGAATGTGTTGATGTTATTATTACATCCAAATCAACTATGCACCCAAAAGATGCGAACAGTTCTCACCTCATGAAAAAAACTAGAGTTGTTGATCTTCATACAAAGAAAAGAGGTAGCCCTTACCCTCCAGTGCCATTGATAAATAGTACCACGGACAAAATAGCAGCACCATCAAATAAACGATCTTGGTTGTTGAATAGAGTTAGTGTTTATGATACAAATATGATACATTAGATGCCATATACTAGATACAATACTTATAGAATATGATACACAAAATATGGATATACAATATACAATACATATGTATAGTATGATGTATAAACTAATATATGGAACATAGGATATATACGGGATATGGTGTGTATTTGAAATCCATTTGAAGAGAATCTAAAAATTGTTTAAAATTTTGACCATATACATTTTTTTTTACTTTTCTTGATTCACATTATCTTCTTTGATGCAATCTTCAAAAAAAATATAGAACTTATATTTATAACACATTTTGGTTTTGTCCAAATTACCCCCTTGGACTTTTAGGAGTTAAATCCGACTTCATCTCGTTCTCTCTTTGGACACTTGTAATTTCACATGCACGGTTCAACAAAGGATGCAGAATATTATGGACTAGATAATGCTCAAGAGCCATAAGACTTGAGAGCATTATGGGACTTAATGCCAAATATAATAGTCCATCACAAACATCTGTATCTATACTTTTTGCAAATCTAAGGATATAAAGCAGACTACTTTATGTACTAGATAACCTATGAGCTGCGCTATTTGTATATAACCGGTTGTACATTTTTCAATCATAACCTTTGATCTTCATGACCCAAGAGTGTAGGAAGCAAGTTGAAAGGAAAGAAGGTTTTGAGTTGCAACTTGTAATGGCAATGGTGAGGGATTGCCAATGGGACGGTGCCATGTTAACATTGAAAAGTCAATTTTTTTAACGTTTATTCTAGAAAGTCTATGTGACTATTCAATGGAATGGTGACGAATCTGCTTGATAACCAGACTTGGCATTATAGATTTTTTTGACATAAAAGTAAATCCATTTTCAAACGGAAGTGTGAGGTGGCAATCTTTTCATGTTTTTTATTTTACTTTTAAAAAATCTTTTAAAGTGGAGCCACCCATTTCCAATCAATGATCCATTCCTGACCTATAGATGCATGTATTTTTGACCAAGCTTAGAATGTTTTCTTTTTCCCTTTTCAAGGTCAAAACTAATAAATACATGATACATGTCCCAAGTGTGAGAAAGAAAGTAGGAAATATTGATTAGGGAAAAGTCATTGAATGATCGGCATTGGAAGAGTCTAGACGTTGGCCATGGATCCGGAGCACTTTTTGCCTCCCAAAATTTGTAGTAATTTCAGTTCAAACAATAAAATTACCAATGTTTTTGCAATCCTTGTCATTTCTATTGATGTACCTCTGAAAAATATTTGTTTTGCCTTCACGACTCCAAATCATGTTGGAATTCCTTATTTGGTCGGTTCTACCTTAACCTCTAAGCACTCAAGCAACCATTTTATTTTGCAAAAGATTGGGTTGTCTATCAATATTTATACTTAAAACTGAGATCACTACGGTCAAACCAAAACTATAAGAAAAATAGCACAAAGTGTCTAGATTTGCCTAGTATTGAAAAACTTACTATTTGGGGAAAGTATTGGTATTTTCATTACTAGATTCCATGCATTTTTTCATAAATCAATAGAAACCACAATTTTGACCAATCAAAAAAAAATTCAAATGCTAATAATAGAAATTGTATTTTTGGTGAATTTTTGAAGTTATATCTTCAAAATTCATTTAAAAAAAATCTAAGAATAATTTTACAATTTTGACCATACGGATGCTTTCTACTTTTCATGCTTCACATTATCTTCTTTGATGCAAACTTTAAAAAAGTTTTAGAACTTATATTTTATAACACATTTGTATTTTGTCCAAACCCCTTGGGCTTTTAGGGGTTAATGGTTACAAAACTGTTGTCCCTAGGATGCACCCATTCAAGACTTCAAGTGCCCAAATTGATGTAAGTTGGACTCAGTTGTAGTACCATATGACTATGACTAATAACTTATGAGTGAAGAAGACATCGGTGTCGCCAGTGCCGAATGGCAGGTGAACCAGAGTCCGGGGAGTTCTGTCCAGAAATCGGACCATTTCCTACTTTTTGAAAGGTAATTCGGCTTTTTGAATATTTACCCGGAAGGTGACCTAAAGAGTGTAAATTCTATCGGTTGGAATCCTCCTTTTTCCAAAATGATTTGGCAATCTGCCGGTTTTTTCATTTTGATTTGTCTATTTTCCTTTGTGAGGAAAAATGGTCCAGTTTATGTATTTCCATATTTTTTTTCTTATTCCGAATTTTTTTTATAGAGTTTTATATTTTTCTTGTTAATAATATATATTTTTTTGATTAGTTTTATGTTTTTTTAGTCACTTCAATTTCATCCTTGGCAGGAATTGAACTTGGCCAAGCCCCTACCATTCTAGGGCCAAGGATGTAGCCTTCAGAAAATGTAAGGATCCAAAAGAGGGTCCGTACATTTTTCGGAGGCTGATTAGTATGGTTAGTGTTTCAATTCACAACAAATTTGTACCACTAACACCATTGCCAAATACAACACCTGAGCAAGAAGCATCACTAGCACTAAGTCCATTTGGAGCATTCAAATAAGCAATGGGGTTAGCAAACAAGAATCTATACTTGGTATCATTCTTCCAAAGACATATAGCATCACATACAATGTCATCCACATGCTCATTTGGACCTTCTAAAGCAATTCTAAGCATTGCCTCCAAGTTCTTAGAGCCCAATTTGTTCCTAACTCGTGTCTTGATCAAATTCTGCACACTAAAAGCACGTTACGAGGTCGCTGTAGAAACACATTGCATACGAGCTAGCTCAGAGAGAATAAGGAGGTTAGGATACCGTATTTGTAAGGCGTGGTTAGGATATCGTATTTGTAAGCAAATTCTCCAGAACCACATGTAACACAGCACTAATGCAAGATTGAACATGTAACACAAAGTCAAATGCACAAACCAAATTCCCAAACAGCAAGCCGCAAGTCCGCAACCGAATGCCTAAGACACAACGTCACGCCTTCACACAAACAATGCAACTGGGGTTATTGGGCAACTCTGAAACCCAAAGGCCCAAACCCTCCCTAAACCCGATTACCCTAATGGACGGCCAAGATGCACAGCAGCAAAAGAAAACGACGGCCAGATCAGCGCCACTTGCCCGACGCCCATACTTACACCCTAAACCCTAATTAGCTTAAACAATGGCTCAATCCAACTGCTGCATGGGTAACCTGACTGCCTGACTGCCTGAGCCATGAAAACAGGGATAGTCACTACTCAATTCAATGGCTCATGGAGTCATGGCCCATCCCGCCCATTCTCCAATTCAATTTTACAATCTGCACTCTAGATTCTGGACTTTGGATTCTGGAAACGTGGATCCTAAACCTTATTAATTTATTGGTGAGCCTCCTAGCCTCCACTTCAGCACTTCTCCAAGACAGAATAATTTAAGTATTCAATGAACAATTTTACATATAATTTTTTTTTTCATAGTAAGAAAAATTTCCTAAAGACCCTAAACCCTATCGGCTACCCGCCGGCAAAAAGGTTTCTAAACCGGTAGTTTTCCTGTATATTCTATTTATGGATGGCCAAAATGCTGAGATTTCATTTCACTAACCAGCCCATTTCCGGAAATACTCATTTTTCATTCGGAACCTCATCCTAAACATTTGAAGGTCATTCGGAAATCTTCAAAAAAATTCGGCTACGTCGTAACTAACTGCCGGCACTCCCCGGACATTGAGGTGAACATGGCATTGTCAAATGAATTGTTTTGTTTTCTGAAAGCAGCATTGAACGTGCCCAATGTACTAATTGTAGTAGTACTTCAGTACTGTACTGTACAATTAAGTGAATGGCATAATCAGGCAGTTTGTAAGGTTATTGCATCCAATTGTATAGAGTGCTAAGACCATCTGCAAAGCAACAACGGCAAAAAGGCCCTGTAACAGTACATTGCGGGTCATTCCACGAGGCCTCTAAAGTACCGATTCTTTCTTTGGAAAATTTGCCCCAATGCAAAGACGACATCCAAACGTCAAATGGACTTTATGGTATTATAAAAGAAAGGAAGAAAAGAATCTACATTAAAGAAAGGACTTTTCATGGAAATAAGGAAGGTTGAATAAATTAGCGCACATACCAATAAACTTTTCTTGGCAACCATTGGCTACTACCACTTTTTGTCATGATGACTCCCATCAATCAACTTGCCAAGAGTTTTGCAGGGGTTGGCAAAATGACAAAATATGCCGATCCCAAGGGGTCCCATACCGAGACCGTGAAAATAGAGGTCTCCATACTGATTGCATTGGAGCACAATTTTAAATCAAAATTCTTGTCCACCCTGCACAGTGCCAATACTGTGCAAGGTGCCGGTTGCATTGTAGATGGTCTAAGGTAAGGTAACTACACCTTACCTACATTACCCTATATCACACAATTCCTAAAAGCGCACAGTGGATATTCTTGCCTAAAATGTACTCCCACTATTCATATGACTCTATGATTGCTTTTGGATACGCCTATTCTCAACACTTTGGAAATTTGTAGTTTATTCACACGGTGTCCAAAAAATGCATTCTAAAAGAATCTAGAATCCCCTTTTTGACTACCAATGGGACTCCACAAAAAAAAATTCAATGTAATAGTGAAAACCATGCTAAATCAGGCTGAATTGCTTAATTGTGCAATTTAAGGTGCATTTACCTTAGTATGCTCTCAAACCGACCATTTAAGAATTGATTGCCTTTCCGGGGAAACGAAATTCCTTGAAACAATTTTTAGTAAATTTTTGTAGGAAGAGAAATGGAATTGGCATTTAATCCAAGCCATTTCATATTTTGTGGATCTTTGTGGAGTTAGTTACAAATTTTTGAAGTTAAAATGCAGTGGTCACTAAAACTAACCACTTCTTGAAATATACATTGCTCATACATTGAAGAAGAAAAACGTACCTCTATGTTATGATCGCTTTTAGAACCCTCTCGTTTTTGGAGCAGACTACCTTACCAGCTTTGGATACTTCTTTCTTTCTAAGATGTGGACTGCAACAACTTATAGGATAAGTTAAGAAATTCAATTAGGATTGTTTCTTGGGGTGATTTTTTTCTCAGTTCCAAGTTTGAAAAAAAAAAAAAATACACCCTTCATGAGGGTCAGATTTAGACCTGAATTAGGTATTTCTTGACATTTTTGAAGTTTTGAAATACTATAAGTGAAATGTTCAAAATATTGCAAAAAAAATTCTTTTCTATTGCCTAATTTTTGGAGTATTTTGAAAGTTTGTAAGAAATTTTGAATAGTAACATTTACAAGTATAAAATTGAAAGGCATTTATTTAATGATTATTATTAATTTGAAAAGACAAGATATAGCAATAAAAACTACATCAATAAAAGAAGTTGCAACAATCAAATCATAACAAAAGTCTTGATAGACAAGAACCAAAAAAGTTAATAGCCAAGAGTGTCAAAAATTCTAAAATGTGATTTTCAAATTGTCAAAACTTTTCAACACTGAAAAGTAAAGTATTTTGACAATCTAGTGCCAAATTAGACCCTCATGTATAATATTGTAAAATAATTCCCAACTTTGAATGGATGAATTTGTCAAGATTCACCAAAAGAATTTCAAAGTAGGTTGATATTTGCCACAATTAGATGAATGTACATAAAAATTGAATTTGAAAATGGTGTTTCATACATGATCATCATATTTTAGGATGTAAATAGCTTCATCATTGCAAGTTACGCTATCTTGGAAGTTTGATAATGAGATCCTTATTAAGGTTGGTACCTCCAAAACCGCCACTTTTTTCTATTGTGCCTATATATTATTTTTAGATTGTTCAAGTTTTCATATTTTCTTGTTGGCAAGCAAAAGCGGGAGGTTTCAATGCACCAAAGAATCAGTATGAAAAAGTTATGAAGGGACAATTTTTTTGGATAGATGTTTTAAAATCGTATCGTCCACATAGGTGCATAATGATTTGGGGGATGCATAGTGGCCTACCAAAAAGATACGTGATTTTGCCCTCAATTTTGAAAAGAAATATCTCTTCATTGTAATTAGGTTTTTGCAAAGGAATTTCACAAGCATGTTCACATGTATGAAATTAGTTATAGCAAAAAGAGAAAATGCAAAATCTAATTATAATAAAGAGAATTTTATTTTCAAATTGGGGACAAAATCATGCCAAAATGGAAATCTCTATAGAAGGAATTGTGATTTTTTTATGGAAATGCTTGATGAAGGAAAGAGGTGCGTATGGAGTTTTCTAACATATTGCCACATTCAAATTTAAAATTCATCATTAATGTTCTTCAATGTTTTTTCATATAAAACCTTGAAAATTAAATAAAAATTACACCAAAAATGGAGTTTTGATTTTGTGAAGCTGAAACTTGATATGGTTGATTGGGATTGCATAAGATATCAATGTTGATTATGCAAAACAAAAAATGTTAACTCTATTTTACATCATGCAATGAAAACTGATTGTCCAAACTGCCATAGTTTATCTTTTTGGTAGGCCAGTGTACTGTACATTGTTATTTGGAAATGGAGTAGGCAGCCATGCTTTTGTTCAGTCATGGTTTTTCTTTCTGCTGAATTTTGGTG